>OX387615.1:11465044-12917669 GCA_947568825.1 Sphinx pinastri
GCTCTTCTGCTAAAGCTAGTTTTTCTGGAGTATCAGTTAAAACAGCGCTCTTTTTACGACGTTTCTTGTTTGATACAATTCTTGGCGGAGCTATTGGAAAAGGACGAACTGCTTCTGGACAAAAAGGGTCTTGATATCCGAATTGTTTGTCTGTGACACCAGATGATGCAGGCAGATTAAGAACCCCTGATGGACCTGGTGCATCAAATATTTGTCTTTCATCAGTACTGATGTTTATTGTTCCAGATATATTATCATTTATTTTAGTAACAGTCTCTGATACTGCTTCTGAATTATTCGTGATGGTGTCGTCTGAAACGCCTAAAGTCACATCTGCTGCATTTATTGAAGCTAGAGGCCGATCTGTAACATACGATGGAGCATAGTCGTCTTCTGTAAACACGTTGGGGTCAAAAGGCCAAATACCAGCTTTTCTAAAAGCGCTCATTACGTTTATAGGAGTCACTGCAAGAGGTAGCGCGTATCTAACAATTTCTGGGATCTCATATATAGACATCGTCTTGCCAGGATTATTGCGTAGCCAATTGTCCTGAGCCTTCGCGCAATAGTTTTTAAAAGGTCCATTTACTCCTACATCCAATGGCTGTAGGCGATGTGTGCAATGAGGCGGGAATGATAACATTATAATGGAGTTAGATTTCGCTTTTTCCACCACATTGATATCAATATGGGATTGGTGATTATCGAGTAACAACAAAACAGGATCTGAAGGTGATGGTTTAGTATGTTTGATAAAATGATCCATATATGTCATGAACTCCGCAGATGTCATCCATCCTGAACTGTTCCCCGCGCCGATAGATTCTGGTGGCCCGCCTTTTAAAAACAAATCTTTGTATTTAAGTCTTGGGAAAATAAACATGGGAGGAACTGCATGACCTAATACATTTACTGCCAGTTCGACTGTTACTAATGTCCCTCGTTCAGCCGATACTATGGCTCCAACTTGCTTAGTTCCCTTCTTGGCAATGATTTTTCTCGGTTTTAGCACCGTGGTAACGCCTGTTTCATCTAAATTATAGATTCTTGAAGGTGAAAAATTATATTTATCCAACACTGTGCCCAGTTTTGTAAAAAAATCGCTGACATTGTGTTTGTTAAAAGATGTCGCCCTGCTGGCACTTGTTGACTCCGGTGCTCTTATTGATAGGTGAGGATTTCTTTTTAAAAAACCAGTCAGCCAGTCTGGGCCAGCTTCTCGATTTTTGTGCCATGATGGTGGAATATTTCGAGCGTTGAATTTCAATGCACATTCGTACGCTAACTTTTTGACTTCTACTGGCAAAAGACCGAAGAAAATTGAAGCACACTTCAACAAATATTCTGCTAACTTATTTTCTTGTTCTTCAGTAAAAACCAATCTTACTTTTTTGTAGCCAATAGCGACATTTTCTACTCCAGATCTTAGCTTTTTGATGAATCTGGATAATGTCATATGGCAAATATCTAACTCTTTAGCAACAGTTTTTATTTTCCTGCCATCTTTGATAACTGCATCCGCTGCTTTTTGCATCAACTCCTGTGACACAGAACCTCGTGTTGTTTTTCGTGTGTAAGTCCGCATGCTGCAAAAGAAGAAAATAAAAATATTTATATTATATTTTTGGTACACATGAATTGGGGCAAGTTGTTCCGAGGTCACAACGTGCCCCCGAGAAAAGGAACATCTAGCCCCAAGCACACGTGTTGAAAAAAAAACAAAATATAGGTTTGATTACGAAACATACGTTATTTACGCATAGTGCACCGAAATAATAGATAAATTCATAAATTAAAACAATTAAACATTAGAAGGCTAATCGTTAAAATTCGTGAGATAGACCAAAAATACGAAATACGAAAATATTTACTTACGTGATCCAGCGACGCACGTGCTGCTATTCCGATGTTTCGGGCGCCACTGGCCTCTTTAAGATGGCGGCCGTCGATGCGCTGTGGCGTCCTGTTTCACAACGTGTTTACGCAATATTGTCATCTCTTTTCCTCCCCAAGTTATTTCAATCGGAACAACTTACCCCAGTAACTTCTAGCCCCGCTCTCCCCTACTTAGAATTACGGCGGCGCAACGTACCTAACTGCTGCGTTGTGGTGGTCCTTGGACTTTCTACAAACGTCACGTCGATTGTGCCGTCATGTCTGCGGTTACGGTTACTTGTTATAATATCTAGTATCGGCACTTCTTAAAAAAAAAGTCTTTATTATGATCTATAATCTCATTATAAAGAAAAACTTGCTAGAATTGGACCAAAATATGAGCACTACTAAGAAATCGTACGTCTGAAGCTGAATATTGGATAACGACGGTGGAAAATTTTGCAACATTGTTTGGGTATTTGAATTACACACACACACACACACACGCGTGCCTATTATCCCCGAAGGGGTAGGCAGAGGCGCAACTAGTGCACCCACTTTTCGCCGTTATTCCGTCCCATTATGTGATAGGGGGCGAGCCTATCGCCATATTGGGCACAAATTCCAGACTCCGGGCTGATACTAAATAGAAAAATCCAATATCACTTTGCTCGACCCGGGGATCGAACCCGAGACCTCAGCATTGCAGTCGTACCGTAATACAACTACGCCACCGAGGTAATCATTAGTCGGGGTACATCTTAAAATTTTATAATAAAAAAGTAAAAAATGCACAGCAAATCGCGAAAATTTTTTGTGCTGTTTATGGGCCTAATGCAGTGTCAGTAAGAGAAACACAAAGTGGGTTCAAGCGTTTGCAATCCGGAAATCTTTATGTCAAAGATGCACATCGCTCTGGTTGCCCTGTTACGGATAAAGTGAACGCCATTTTTGAAAAAGTGGAGCAAGATTGACATGTCTGTAGTTAAGACATAGCTGAAGAACTGAGAATTGACCACAAAACAGTTTTGACCCATTTGAAAAAAGCTAGGTACAAACAAGCTCGATACTTGGGTGCCACACGAGCTCACTGAAAGAAATCTAATGAACCGTGTAGGTACTCATTTGCGATTCTTTATTGAGAAGTAACGAAACCGAACCGTTTTTGAAGAGAGGTGATGAAAAGTTGATCACGTACGACGAGAACGTACGAAAAAGGTCGTGGTCAAAGGTCGGTCAGGCTTCACAGACTGTGTCAAAACCTGAGTTAACTCGCAATAAGGTGATGCTGTGTGTATGGTGGGATTGGAAGGGCATTGTTGATTATGAGCTTTTACTGCCGAGCAGAACCATCGACTCAGATCTCTACTGCCAACAACTTATGAGATTAAAGCAAGAAGTTGAGAAAAAGCGGCCGGCATTGATCAATAGAAAGGGTGTGATCTTTCATCACGATAACGCTAGACTACACACATCTTTCGAGACGATCGATCTCATCGAGACCAGACACTCAGCAAAAATTAAAAGAGTTTGGCTGGGAGGTGTTAATGCATCCGCCATATAGCCCTGACCTTGCACTTTCAGATTTCCACCTGTTTCGGTCCCTCTTAACTCTTTAGGCAGTGTCGCGTTAACATCAAGAGAGGACTTCCAAAACTACTTGTCGCGTTTTTTTTAATCAGAAGTCCCAATATTTCTACAGCAACGGGATCATGGCACTACCAACAAGATGGCAGAGAGTCATCGAACAAAATGGCATATCTTTACTGTAATTAAATGTAAATAACCTTTGAAATAAGAAGTCTTGAGTTTTCATATAAAATGTGAATAAACTTTTTCCCTAACCTAATATTATTTAGCATCATAAAAATTATATAGAGTTAAGTAAATGAAGTAGGTATACACTTTTAGATTACACTAGCTGGAAATTTAAATTAGGCATCGACTCCAAATATACGTATATACTAAGCGAATATTAAGGTAAATTATTTTTAGGTTTGTAGTGGTTTTGAAGTCGGTTTTATTTTTTGTTAAAATGTTTTTATTTATTGCTTTTTTGTTAGTTAATTACGGAATGGTGTAAACAACACAACATCGATATACGATTGCAGCATTCGCGGGTCATCTGCTGTTAGTTATTGAAGAGTTTCGTTGTCTATCTCCGAAGATCTTCATCAGATCCTAATAAACTATATACTTAAACCTTACCTGAAAAATATACATTTGAATAACGATAACATCCTCAAAATCGGATCAGTAGTTTTTCAGAAACTCGCGGCGATACAAACTTACATACATACATACGGCTTGAATACAGAACCTCCGTTTTTGAAGTCGGTAAAAAATAGTTTTTTAAATAAATGCAATAATACTATTCTAGTTCTGGTTAAAATATTTTGTAAATGTGAGTAAATGAACGGTGTTTATTTTCTCAAACAATGCCATTCTCAGAAAATGGCGCATGTGTCGAATATGAGATCATCTATTAGTGATGTCACACAAATTTCAGGGATTTAATCCCTCTATATGAATTCATGACTATGATATGTCTATTACCCTGCAATATAATATTAATATGTTGCCTGCATTTTGTTTAGACGTAGCTACTTTTGGATTTATAGTAGGTAATTGTTTCTTGTATCCAACGTCGTCTTGATGTTATATGAATTTTTAAATATGTTATATATCTTGCACAATATTAGGTTATTCATCTTTCTTAAGTCCTCTTCACTGGCACATCGACAGACTTGACGGCGCCGTGTACTGTTGTCTTAAGTCACTCACATAATTTCTCATACAAAAAAATATTCTATTTCCACTCGACCGACGATACGTAATCACATACAAACATTGGAAAGGCAAGTGGAAGTCGGACTCCCACACCCAGGGTTTTGTACCGCCACGCCTTTGTCTTTTATGCCTATTGTTAGCTAAGTTACGAGCTTTGATAATACAGTCCCGTACTTATGACAATTCCAAAGACAGGAGAGCCCTTTAAAAGACGGACAGATCGAAGGCTCGGAATAGGCTGAGTAATAGGATACTTTTGATGAGTGCCGTGATCCGTCGTTGTTCAGCGCTGTAAGGCCCTATCGTTCGACCAATTTCTATAATATAAAATATTGACGATTCGATATATTTTTTAATTTGTTTCAAATCTGCTTAGCCGTATTCCGGCGAAATCGATGTATCCGTTACACGTGTTTAATAAATACGTCAATAAGATATGTATGGGAAGTGATCACGGCATGTTTTTTTTTTCTCTCGTCCGAGATACTTAATTACCATGACCGTTGGATTGTGTCCGTGTTTTGCTTGCGATTATTGGCTAGACTAAGATAACGTATATCATTAATATCGATATCTACATATTATAATACGTTTAGGTTTTTAATGCATGTACCTACTACGGTTTAGAAAAGTATTGTTTGGGGCATAAGTATTTTGCGGGGTTACATGAGTCATAAGTTAGGCAATTTTATTTATTGCGCTTTTCCAAGTCGGTGTTACGTGGGCGTAATAAAGAGGACCGCCTAGTCATTACTCATTAGCGGAAAAAGTGGGTGATTAGTTGATTTACTCTACCAGTGCAAATCGGTTGCTACCTGAGTAAGGGCATCTAGGTGATACGAATTCACGCAATCGTCCAATATGCTTGAACGACAAATTTGAACTTCAGATAAGAGGAATGCCGTTTATCAGCAACACTTCTTACAGTCCCAATCTAATACTAGATTTTTTAGATCACGTCGTTATCAACGAGTATACGTTTTCTGTAATACGATCTTGTGCAAAATATTGTATTTTTTTAATATTAGTCATGTCTGACAGTTTTTCAATAATAGATTGATTGAATAATCGAATAATTTGATGTTATTATTTTAATGCGTGTTATACCTACTTGCGCCGATTACAATAGTTTGATATGGTTATCGCTTTTGCAGATTATAGAATTGCATTGACTCATCACAATTTCATAATATTTTAGCTTCTGTATTCGGTGTGACTTCATGAAATAGTTTACAATTAATAAAAATAAAATAGTTTTTCAATCATCAATACATGTTTATTCATTCATGACATATTATTGTTTTACATGTGTCGGTGGAAGGAGGTTGCGTCAAGTTGATTGCAGATTTCATAAAACGTGATATCGATTACTATGTTCTACTTTTTAACACGCTTTTATTAGCTTCATACGTATGTTAGTATTTATGTATGTAACGGAAACTTTGAACATGATTTTGACCCCCTTCAAAACGTCGGAATAAATCGAAAACAATTCAATATTTTAAACTAAAAAGTTAAAAATAAATAATTGTTTAATAAACTAAAAACACGCTTTTATAGAAAATTCTAATTTTTTTTTTTTTTTGCATTAAGAATAGTGTAAATAAGAAAAAAATGTATTTTATTATAAAAAAAGCGTGTTGCGGAGATGTGCAGTAGCAGTGCTACAGCGAACGGTGAAAGTTTCATGCTCGGATCGTTTTCGAACAGTCTAACAGTAAAGAGTTTTTACGATCGCTCGCCTTGCGAATTCCGCTCAACGGCGATGCGTAAGTAAATCCGCGGAATGTGACTAAACCCCGATTATTTCATGCATTTAGTGGTCGGATGATTTGCGAAATTTCCTCAATTGATAATGGAACCCGTCTTCGACGAAGCCCCGGTACGGAATAACAGTAAAGACGGTGACATAAAATACTACATTCGGTGCGTTTAATTTACAAGAAATACGACCGGATGTTTTAAAATTAATACTTTTGAAGTGGCGCGATACGCTGATTATTGTAGTGCAGTTATTATTGCTTTGCGAAATCAATTTAACTTTCAAATTAATACAAATCATCTGTATTATGAGCTTTTTTATATGAAAAATACTTTTTAGTGTAGTGTACAAATTGTATGATTAGGTCTCACGAAATTGTCAAGTATTAATAAATGATTTACAATTTAAATATTTGCATATGGTGGAAACCATTAAAACATCACTTCAAGAATAGAATATTTGAAAGTAAAAAGTACTTTGTTATATTATATAAGTACATATTAAAATCATATTAAATTTGTCAATTGATATACTTTCATTGGCAATATATTTTTTATTTTTTTGGTTTAGAGCCAGATTGTCCACCGAGGGTTCCTATCCGTTTTTATTAATTTATATTTATTTTCAGAAATCATAACGTTTAAACCCTCTTTAAAACCGTCTTTGCAACATTTTAAACCATTTTATTATTATATTTGTCATTAGCTGCTTTGTAACTTCAAGTTTATATTAAACGCTTTTAAGAATAAACAAAAACACGCGAAGTGGAATATCATAAATTCTCCACAGATTTCGCTTGTGAACCTAATTACTTTAGCGCCTGTGGCACCGTGATGTACCCAGATCGTATTCCATGCAAACTAATCTGCCGACAGCGCGGAAATCTGCGTAATCTCTCATATCTTTATTCATATTTAGCAACGTTATGTTTATGTTTGTTATTTTGCTTTAGCCTTACGGCTTATGAGAAGATTTATTTTGTCATTTAAAATTGACAAGTGCCGTTTTACACACAATAATATTATCTTTATAGCATTGACTTTATTTTTAACCGACTTCAAAAAAGGAGATTTTCAATATATACGTATATATTTTTATAAATTTCTATAACAAGGTCTTCTCCCTGTCAGTGTAACAATAACTTAAAATGTAAACTATAGATTATGAAAAATGCATATTAAATAAATATGGAATATTTTTAATTTACCGGTCAATATGTTGACAGGATGCAACGCTAACATCATGAGGTGGTGGTTGTTAGCATTGGGCGTGGCGGCCAGCACGTCGCCCGTCCTGTCCGCCGGCTACTGCTCCGTGTACACGTTCCCGTCCAACACCACGTGGATGCAGTTCACCAAGGAGCCGGTGCCCTTCGAGTACGGCTTCGAAGAGAAGTTCAAGAGCATTCACTGCTGCGTTAAAGGATACAGGAGCATCGAATGGTGAGTGCATGTTTTGTAGTATTTTCTTAATTATATTTTGTTGAATTTCGCTAAGGCTGACTAGCACCCGGCTTAGGGCAGCTACATAATATTGAGGCCGGTTAAACGGCGATCCCTCCCGATACTCGTATAAGGTTTGATAGTGAAAGGACCTCCGCAACTGCGGTAGCGCGGTGGGCTAAAAACTCAGTATTATGTGAGTTGCAGACAAAGAACTAAGCTAGGTTAGTTTAGCTTAGCTCGCAAATTTTAGAATATTACACATAGTACATTTAATATACCTAGCTTAGTTGACATATACTGCGGTCTGCACACGAGAATGAAAAAATATCTTGATTTCAGCTATGCGAGCTAAGTTAAATTAACTTAGCTAATTTCTTGGTCTGCTACTGGCGTTAAAGGCTGTGCTAGCCACTACTACACACGCGCAGTATGTTATGCGTCGATCGAATTCCACTACGTAATACGTATGAACGCAATAAAATATGTATAGGTACAATCACCCAATTTGGTGCTAGTACACTTTCCACACTTTCTATTTTACCAAGCAGGTACGATAGTTTCGGAGATGTAGAAAGAACACAGCAGTGGGCTTAGAATGTGACACGAAGACGCAACTCGTAAAACGATGTCGTTTAATTTTGATGTTTGTGATTGATCGTGAGACCAATACGTCCGTCACGTGTTAGTCTTTCAACCAATCCCAATAAGACGAAACGGAGTCGTGACGTGTTTTTTTGTCACATTCTAAGCCCACAGATAACTTTTATTGTCTTCTTTAGTTGTAAGTTGCATGTTGCTGACAGACGACGCGCATGCGACTTATTTAGAACCTTAAGGTGAGCATACACTTTGCTCACTGACTATTACACGCCATTTTTCAGAAAATCAGCTAGTCTACCATGAAACATCCACCCGAAATTGCGGGCCCGAACGAAAATGTCACGTTACAAGTTGGGTACGTCGGATGTTTTTCTTTCGTTCGGGTTCATAGTGTTTGTTTCGTGAATGAACCAAAGATGATAGTGCGTTTTCGCATACTGCGTTGTGATAAATGTAGAGGTATAAACCAACTTATTATTAAGCACATTCTTTGTACTTTATACCAAAAGTAAAACGTGTACTACTAAAATAGTCAAATTATAATGTCAAATATTTATGTCGTTGTCACAACGTTATGTCATTTTTCTGCAAAATATAAACAATGTTATTATCTTATATTAAATACGTTTGTCTGCAAGTTATTTATTATAATTGCTTGGAAAGTTATTTATTATAATTGCTTTGGATCGTTCTATATACACGCAGAACTTAATTTTTTGTCGGAAAAGGAACATGGTTGATTCTCATGGTAAGTATTTTTTATTGAATATTCTTTAATTACTTCTATGTATAGTATGAGTATTATATTGTATACTCAATGAAGAACTTACTGTTTATGAAGTGTATACTTTATTAATTTAATCCCTACTATTAGGTATTTTTCTTTGAGCATATAGTTTTAGCGATTAATTGTATTTCTAGACTCGCTCTCAATCCTCATTGTTACTAATATCAACTTATTATATTTTTGACTATATAGATGTTTTCCTAAAGTTCGATTATTATATTTACAGCTAATTAGTGGCAGCGTATCCACAGAAATAACTATAATGGATGAACTTGCATGTTTGGCGTAAGCAAGACGTGGATCAACATTTGTTCCTCATAAAGAGAGAAGAAATGGTCGCAGAAATATAATAAGACAAAGACCAAGAGAATAGTTTAATTTTTTATACATCCCATATGTATATGTATATATGTATAGCACATAGATATGTTTTACGCACTTATTGCTGTAGCTCTTGTAACTTAATATTATAATAAAAAATATATTTCAACATCTTTTACTCCATAATATTCTTCTAAAGTCTAGATCTCAAACAAAAATAAAACTATGTAAGCACCAAAAGTATCGAGTGTTTTATTCAATAAAATGATGCCTGCCTCGGTAGCGTTGTTGCATGGCGTGTGCGGCACGAGTATCGATATTAAGGGGCTATGTCGAAAAAATATCGGACGGTGATGGGCGTGGCTTAGCGTATTTCCAGTGCGAGGCGCCCCGCCGACCCGCTGCGACAGATCGCGCGCGTCGCACCGCCATCGCATCAGGTCGTTGCGCTCAAGCCCGCGAAAAGATCGTCATTCCAAATGCAAATACACAGCTGCGTTATAAATATTATAGTTAAAATTTCCAATAAATTCTATGTTTTATAACTTATAAAACATGTAATTTATAGAATATATTCGCCTATAGAATCATTATTATGTCACTATACTACCTAATTACTTGAACATTATGTAAAATGACATTGTAAGTTATTTAAACTCATCGAAAGTATTATTCACTTTCTCGGTAAAATTTGGTATGGTGGTAAATAAGTCTCGGACGTACGTAGGTATATAAAAAACAGAGCAGGATGAAAATTCTATAATACATTTTAAATTATATTTTGCATCGTTTTGATTTATTTTTGTAGGCTTTCCTAGCTTTGATTGACACAAAGTAAATAATAATACATAAAATGCAGTCACTATTTTACGGCCCGACTCTGGATTCAAACCTCAGCGCGGAGGCCGTACCGAGCACGCAATACAGCTACGAGTTACGACATCGAGGTAGTCTTGACTCTCGACAAGTCAGTCACTATGCTACCTCTTCCCTGGAATTCCGGGTCTATTTTACCGGGTTTTGCCAGGTCTAAATGATGCTTCACTCTTCAGTGCCGCCATACAAAATCGAATTTTGGGTGTAAAGGTGTTCGAAATTTTTACACCATAAAATTAGTTTGATATGAAGTTTGAAAACATTATAATGGTTCAATGGTCACTAGATAGGGTATAAATGTTTGTAATGGTGAAGGTGGCCGTTACCAATCTAGAACATTTTTATTTAAGAACCAATTAGCTTCAAAATCCATACCTGGCCAAATTTTGGACAATAAAACATGTGTCTAATGTACAAGGTGGAATAAGTGGCTGCCATGTTGTTTTAATATTTAAGGCCAATTCGCTTTAAAATCGATACTTTTGTGTCTTTGGTTCCAAAGGTCAGATCCGATTTTATACCTATTGACCTCAAAATTGTTATCTAGGCATACTTTGGCCCCAGAGGGTGAGCCTAATGCCAAAAAAGTGACTGCCATCTTGAATTTGAGAGCGTACATGTCCGCTCGGGCCGATTTCTGCAAAATATATATCAAACTGAACATCTACAGGTTGTTTCTTCTTTCGCTATTTTTGGCTTGCCGTTGAAAGCAAGATCTTGACTTAGGTAATGTTAGAATTGAGAAAAGTGGCCGACATAGTGAGACTGATCCAATGTCAGAATTGAAAAAGTTACCGCCATTTTTAATTTCTTTGTTTTAAGGCTAACCGACCTCAAAATCGATATCTGTGTATAACTTTAGTTACTAAAGACTGATCTAATGTCACAATTGAAAAAGTAGCCGCCATTTTGAATTTCTTTGTTTTAAGGCCAATCGACCTCAAAATCGATATCTGGGCATTGTTTTGTTTACAAGAGGCAGATCTAATGTTAGAATTAAAAAAAGTGGCCACCATTTAGATATTTCTTGTTTTAAGGGCTATTTATTGGCTTTAAAATCTATGTGACCTTGCAGGTGGACGGCCGACGCTGCGCCGTGGCCTGGCCTTAAAAACAAATAAATTCAAAATGGTGGCCACTTTTTTCAATTCTGACATTGGATTAGTCTTAGGCAACTAAAGTTATAGCCAGATATCGATTTTGTGGCCAATTGGCCTTAAAATGAAGAAATTCAAAATGGCGGCCACTTTTTTCAATTCTGACATTGAATTAGTCTTAGGCAACTAAAGTTATAGCCAGATATCGATTTTGTGGCCGATTGGCCTTAAAATGAAGAAATTCAAAATGGCGGCCACTTTTTTCAATTGCTACATTGGATCAGTCTTTGGTAACTAAAGTTATAACCAGATATCGATAATGAGGTCAATTGGACTTCAAACAAGGAAATTCAAAATGGCGGCCACTTTTTTCAATTCTGACATTGGATTAGTCTTTTGTAACCAAAGTTATAGCCAGATATCGATTTTGAGGTCGATTGGCCTTAAAACAAAGAAATTCAAAATGGCGGCCACTTAATTCAATTCTGACATTGGATCAGTCTTTTGTAACCAAAGTTATACCCAGAAATCGATTTTGAGGTCGATTGGCCTTAAAACAAAGATATTCAAAATGGCGGCCACTTAATTCAATTCTGACATTGGATCAGTCTTTTGTAACCAAAGTTATACCCAAAAATCGATTTTGAGGTCGATTGGCCTTAAAACAAAGAAATTCAAAATGGCGGCCGTGTATACCAATTCTAACATTGGCTCTGAATATTTTAGTGACTATTGATCCATAATAAATAAATAAATAAGTAATATAAAAATTCATACTAAAATAATTTTATGGTGTAAAAATTTGAACAGCCTTTGCACCCAAAATCCGAATTTTTCAAATGTATGACCGGCACGCAAGCGTCATTTACGCAAAATTGGCTCAGCATGGCCTTCCAGGTATTACGCGTCCCTAGCTCTGGATTACGAAATATAAATAATAATACAAAAAAACCCAATGTCAATTTTTTTTCGTTCAGGGATTCGAACCCGGGACCGGGAGCGCGGTAGTCGTACCGATCACGCATTATAACTAAAGTAGGTCTCCGAAAAGAAATAATTTACAAAGGTGAAAGGATGTAATAATTACGCTTGCTACCTATCTCATAGATCTAATAGAGCCTATAATTTTATATTGACACACGGATATACTGTAAAATAGAATTTGAAGGGCACTTTCAAATTTGCCGCGCGGGTCACGGCGGCAGCGCGGCCGCATCCCTATACCAAACGGGTAATTTGAACTTTGAAGGCGCCCAAAAATGTCGAGCGCACGTCCGTCGTCAGTAAAGATTCCGGGCGACTGAAGTCGGCACGGGCCACTCCCATGACAGTGATGGCGTATTTAGCCGTCGCGGATGAGAGGAAGAGACGGGAGGCGCACTCGTATGCCGAAATGAAATGGCGTAAGCGCCAAACCAATTTTCTTTTAATTGTGATTATACTATTAAATTTAGTTTGATTGCGTCTTTTTGTGACCTTAGAAAATATTGAGTTCTTGTATTTCAATCAAGTTACGAATGTATATATTACACCATTTAGAGATAAAGCGTGTTTAAAGAAAATATCAGAGGTAACTTTGGATTTTTTTTCTATCGAGAAAATTTGTAGTAATTGTGTTTTGGCTTTCGAAAATCATTGAGTTATATGTTCAATTTACACATACCCAAAAATCAAACTTCCGATCTTAGTACTTTAAGAGAAATTTGAATTTAAATAACCTAAAATTTTTCGACATAGCCTCTTAAGGCACTTGCCCCACGGCCACGCCGCGCCGGCAAGGAAGCGACGTACTAAGTATAGACTATTATTTACCTCAAAACACGTAAAATAAATGTAGATTTCGTGTTAACGAAAGATACATTTTAGTAAGATGTATCTTTATTTTCCATATTTTATAAGCAAAATAAAGATACATAAGTAGATGTGCGCGGCGAATGCGGCGATAGCCTAGTTGGGAGTGGAATGGACTGCCAAGACGAATGTCCGCAGGTTCAAAACCCAAGGGCACACACCTCTGACTTTTCTAAAAAGAGTTATGTGTGTATTCTTTGTGAATTATCGCTCGCTTTAACGGTGAAGGAAAACATCGTGAGGAAACCTGCATACCTGAGAAGTTTTCTGTAAGAATTTCGAAGGTAGCTACGTGAAGTCTGCCAACCCGCACTAGACCAGCGTGGTGGACTAAGGCCTAAACCCTCTCAGTTGTAGAGGAGGCCCGTGCTCAGCAGTGGGCAGTATATAATACAGGGCTGGTATGGTGATGGTGGTGGTGGAAGTAGGTGTGTATTTGTAAAATGATTATGGATGGGTTTATGGGTAAACGTATCGCATACCATCCGACAAGCGGCTTGCTCTTGTCCGAACATATTTTATATTAATTAAAAATTCGTAGGCACCCAGTGAATACATACTAAAAAAGATTTCGGTTATCTCACATACGTAGTCCCAACAATTTTAAGTGTTGAATCTATGAAAACTTCCATCCGAAATTACGGGCCGAACGACACACGTCCGCAATACGAAATTAATAGCTACCATGAAGTTACTTCGGATCTATTTCTTTCGTTCGGGTACCATAGAGTTTGTTTCGTGAATGAACCAAAGAGGACAAGTGCGTTTTCGTACAATACCGCTTGGTTAATAAATGAAGTGGTATAAACCAACATATTATAAATTACTTTTTTTGTAGTTTAAGACTATAGTAAATCGTACACTATGACAATAAGTCGAATAAAAATGTCAAGTATTTATGACAATGTCGCAATGTTTCGTCAATTTTATACAAACAATAAGGCTGCGGCTAGACCATCGCGTCGGAGACGCGGGACCCCGGACGCGAAGCGCAAGATTAAATCGCTTTGCACACTTACGCAACCAACGCAGGGTCACAGCGTCCACTGAAGCAGCATACATGCACCTATACTTTGTAAAATATTGCTTTAACCAAATGACAATTGTCAATGAAATAACGTATATAAATAAGGGTCCTGCGACGCGCTGTAGTCGCGCCGGTCTGTACGACTAGTGTCGCGTCGTAGACTATCCCGCTGCGAGTCCCGTGTCCCTTGTCTTCAAAACGACGTTCTGACCGCAGCCTTATTTTGTTATTACATATTAATTTTGTACAATGTTGTTCAATTTTCACGCAAAGTATTTTATTTTTGTAAGTATTATTGTTGATTAATTATTAATTTAATACTAATAGGCATTTTTCATTGAATACAATTTTAATTTTTAACGATTTATAAATTTATTTTCTACACTAATTCTGATGCTATTGCCATTGTTAGTAAGAAATATCAACATATTTTATTATTTCCTTAGTAGAAATTATTCTAATGTTTGATTATTGTTATTTTTACAGCTCTTCAAGAGCAGCGAGTCCACATAGAAAACAATACGGAGGGATTTTCATGTTTTGTATTCCAACAAGATATCCGATAGCATATGTTTTTCCTCAGAGACAAGTGTGGCTGCAGAAGCTCGACGCAACTAAGGGTGGTATTAATAAATCAATCTCAAGTTTGAGTTACATCTCAAGTAGACATTATGTATTGAACTATCAATACTTGAGATGTAACTCAAACTTGAGATTGATTTATTAATACCGCCCTAAGAATAAACACTCCTAAGAGATTAGAGAAGTTGTTCCAAGACGTGCTAAGAAAATTAGGAGCATAACACGAATAGCTTATTGTACTTGTTGGGAGATATCGGATATAAATGTCTTGGTTTAATGCACTTATAGCTGTTGCTGATCTTCTTGCACCATCCATCATCTTGTGTTAAGTAATTAAATATAAGTAATAATAAAAATTGTATTTCAATAGCTCCTTTATCATAAGTGTTACTTTATTGGCTGCCTCAGTATGTAGTTATATTGCATGCGCTGTACGACTATCACTCTGAGGTCTCGGGGTCGAATCCCGGGGCGGACAGTGATATTAAGTTTTCAGCTCAGTTTGAGCTCAAAGTTTACTCCTCCAAAATCGCACTCATCATGAGCGCGAAACACAACAACGAGGAGTCACGTCACGTTTATTCTCTGTAAGACTGTCGAACCGGCCTATTCAATTCGTATCCTTATAGAATAGAATAATCTTTATTTGGTACAAAACATACATAAAAAAGGTATAATAGATAGTTGCTAACTGCAGTAGTTATAATAATACTATGTACACATATTGCATATTCGATGAAATTATAAATGAAGTTTTTAAGTTTCACCTAAGTTATATTCAAAAGTAAAATATTGCGATAATACTGTAAGGATCGATGCTCTTGGAGATGCTCCTAGAATCAAGAGCAATATTGAATAAGTATAATATTGATGCCTGTTAGCACGTATGTTCATTATAATTTGTGAAAAGTCATCGCATACGACCATAAAAGTACTTTTAACTATGATAATTTATATTTCCGAAAATAAAAAGTTACCTTTTGCACTTTCGCGTCATTTACGGAGAAAATCCGAAAGAAGTGTTGTCAAAATGCCGATATTTCGTTCGGACGGACCATTTCGTGGTAGCATTTAGCACGAAGAAAACGTCAAGTGCCCGTTTTCGGAATGAACGTCGATCATAATGCGAGTGAATTCATTCATTCAATCCGAAACTTAACAAATGTGTTGTATAGTAGTTTGTATTATAATCTCTTATTTGGTTTAATCGTATTTGTTGCTGTGATACATCAACATAATTGCAATAAACCAACTTTTATGACCTTAGAAATACTTTTAAGCATACAAATTATTTTGAATTATTAGTTAAAGTCCGAAAGAAATGCTGTCAAAGTTACGTTATTTCGTTCGGACGGATCACTTTATGGTGCGAAGGAAATGTCACTTGCCCGTTTGCGGGACCGATTTCGGATAGAAAGTGTTTCATGGTAGGAATTGAACGAAACTTCGGTCCGAAATTTCGTAAAGTGGTTTCATGGTAGACACGCTGGCCTCTTTAAGACGGCTCGATGAAATTAAAAAGATAAAACGTGTAAACTGGTCATCTAAAGGCAAAAACAGAAACTAAGGAGTAAAATAGAGGAGGCATTAACCCAAAAAAGTGGATAAATAAAAGGCTAAATAAGCAATGTACAAACGCATCATTGGCTAACGTTGTGACATCGGCAAAGGCTATTATATCATAATACATCGACTATCGAATAAATTATTTGAAAGACATAACCATTAAAAGCACAAGATGCTCTGCTCTATATGTAATTTTCGCGCGCGTAAACATTTCAGAGAATTTTTTGCTTATCAAAGTCGAGTTGCTCCACACCTGCGTCCGTTCGCCGAAAACTTTATTGGAAATTATTGTAGGTCGCTACTAGCTGAAGCCCGTGGTTTCTCTTGAATGGGAATATTTCGACATAAATAAAGGTAAAGGTTATTACGAATGTTATAAATATAAATATGACGTCGACTAACCTGAGAAGTTGCAAGCTTGAAATAGGGAAAAGGGGATTTACCCAGTGGTTCAAATCTCGCAAAGATAAGGAAACAACACGGATTAATTATGCTACGCGGCTGAAATTATGTAACCCATTTAGAGGAAAGCACATTCATCGCTGAAAATACAATGAAAGTTATACAGTAGTTTATATTTCAAGTTTAATTGTATTGAAATCATTATAATTTATAATTATTCATATGTGAAATGTGATAACTATTTTGCAGGCTCTAAAGTTAAACAAAAATTTTGACTACTCGCCTAATTAAAGATTATATCTCGACCTCTTTCTATATTATATGGGAGTCCAGTACCTACATTGAAATTTGAACTCCATTCATTTTTGTACTAAACATACTGCCACAATAACAATCATCAAAATAGCATAATCTTCAGTCGCAAATTTTCTTATGGCAATTACCACACTCGGCTCTCTGCAGATTAAACATGGCCGCGCCATCGCGGGAGGCATCCACGTCGCGCTTTGATGTATTGCGTGTTCTGAGTACGGCATTCAATCTCTTTCACGTCTCTTTGAAATCTCTATATTATGTCTCTATACAAACTGAAGATAAGGATTACGGATAGTGCGTGTGGGCTAATCGAAGAGGTATTAAATATTAAGGTCATATTTTATACGAATAAGACGGATATTTATGTAGAGCATTATAGGTAAATGGAAAAAGGACCGTGGGTAAATAGCTAATATTGCTCTATATACATGATTTCTGAATATTTAACTAGACATCACTTTCAGACACACAATAATCAAAGCTGGTACTTATTAAGGTATATTGCTATCTTGCGAAGTGGGTATAGGCCATAGGGAGACTATAGGAAGGGACGCAGTCCAGCGCGGTGGTCGATCGGTATTCGGATGTCTTCAGCCGTCAGCGTTACTAGGGAGCCTCAGCCTAAGTCGTAAGACAGAGGAGTTCACTAATAATCGTCCTATCTTTCGCTCGGTTTGGACGCTATCGACAATCTTATATTACTCGCAAATAAAATATGAAATGTTTTGCTATCCAGGCGCCACCAGGATATTCATGGAATTAAAACTGTAGATGTTCGTTCAAAATACCTTGATGATCCGTAATTGTGATAGAAGTTAGTGTAAGTCTTGGTTAACCTCGTGGTATTGGAGCAAACTAGATATTAATAATAGGTACGGTACCTACTTTCAGTACTCTATTTTAAGTTCTCAGAAATCATTTGGAAATGAATCCAATCCGGATTTATTTATATAATGAAGTGAAATTGGCATGAATTTAGATTTGCGAAACCGTCAATAAATAAATTAAATATATTGCGCTTATTAAGGAGTAAGCAATTTAAAATAATAAAGGTACTTAATTATAATCATGTAGAGTCCTAATAACATTTTGTTAAGGAAAACCCATTACATCGTTTTGATGATTTGATTGAAGTCTACTAGCGAAGATTTGTAAAATCTTTGGTTCCTTGTAATATTATAGTCAAATAGTGTGCAAGAAATATCCGAGGTAAATCTATACTAAATATGTACAGGGTCATTTTGAAATTGTGTTACTAAATGAAACCCCATATTTGTCTTCTTGAAAATAACACTTTGCAATGTTAGAACTGTAGATGAAAAATTAAAAAGTGAAAGTTTCGAAAAAGAATCAATAAGAATAAAGTAAGTTTAATTTTACACACCCTAATGCCACTACTACTATAAGAGAATTCGTCGGAGCGGCAACATCGTACTTTCAGTCATAAATACACTGAAGCACTCGCTGTATTCGTAATTAACCAGAAAATAATGAAAAAAAAACTGAAAAATAAAACTGTGTTTTTGGTGAAAATATTCGTGATTTTTGGCACAATGTTAGGTGAGGTAAAGGCGAGAATGTGGTTTCATTTATTATCGCAGTGTCAAAATGCCTATTTTATGTATTCTTTGACGCGACTAAAGAGTGGAAAATGAAAAAAACTGGAATTGGGTATGAGATACTATATTCTTCTACGTAAGTATTTTTGAAAACCATTGCGAAGCCTAATTTTGGCAAAAAAATATTCTGGAAATATAGCACACAGACACGCATACACACACACACGCCTTTTATCCCCGAAGGTGTAGGTAGAAGTGCAACTAGTGCACCCACTTTTCGCCGTGCGTATTCCGGCACATAATTTCGTTAGGGGGCGAGCTTATCGCCATGTCGGGCACAAATTCCAGACTCCGTGCTGATACTGAGTAGTAAAACCCAATATCAATATCACCCGAGAGCTCAGCACTGCAGTCGTACCTTAATGCAACTACGCCACCTAGGTAGAAAATATATCCTATATCGATAAAAGTTATAATAACCGTATACGTTATATTGAATACAAAGTCTACTTTACTAAATAAATAAATTTAGTTCGTGTGCAATACCTAAACAAGCTATAAAAATATAATATTTATTTATTTAATTACAGTAACAAAATGTGCTATTATGCATTATACATTTTTACAAATGGATTTTATAAAACAGAATTCGATTGTAAAGATTTTCAACATTTTAATTGACTTCCGTTGCTATCAATCACCGTGTTTATTGTTCGTTTTGAATAATAAATGTAGTACATTAATATTGTTTTATATAACCCCTTTGTTACATTTTCGCATGTAATCATGGTAGATTAATTTATACTCATCATAATATGGAATTTTTGTGAATCGCTATGGTTTCTTATTATATAAAAACGACATACCTAGTTTAATTACATGAACTTGGATGTAATATGGCTCACACATTAACAATGTCGTATATTAACATAGCATATTAAGCTTCTTTTTATTCCGGAATATTGCAACGCGGAACTATTCCAGGGGCTAAGTGTACGCGGAAAAGGCATCGAGTAAAACTAGTCCACCATAATTTCTAACATGACACAGTCCCACTGCTTCAGCTTGCCAGTTAATTTAAGTTTATTCTAAAATTGAATGTATCTACAAGCTACATTCTACAATTAATGAGATATCCACAGAACCACAACATATTAAATACTCGTATGTCTGAATATATTTGTCATCCGTACACTTCAAAGGTTTTATTTATCAAATACGCGCCAACTGTGCACCTGGTGCGAAAACAAGTGTAGTTCTGAGAAGTGGTGATTGTCACTTGTTACTCCGCCAGTTCACTCGGCGGACGGGTCGGATGGCGCGTTCAGCGGCCGCACGACCGCACCACCATTGCCAGCACCGCGGCTCGGCGGCCGACCGGCGACGCTCCGTGTCACACCACTTAACAGCTTCAACATGTAAAAACGTTTCTTAGAAAATTATACAAAACACTCATTAACAAAAATAAAACTCATATTCTTGGCAGTACTTCGAAACATATGATGCTTATGCATATTATACTTAATTGTTTATTTACATACAGCTAATTTATCACTGTGGATATAATATAAGTTTATAATGGTTAAATGAGTTAAATTCATTTGCGTGACTCACAGTGGTTGTGATATGTAACTCTAGGCCGTCGGGCCCATGGATTATGTCATTATCCACTTGTTTTAACTTGTTAAATTGCAAACCATAACATCATCACGCACCAGGTATACATTCTAAGAAACCATTTGGTCGGCACTCAAAAAATCATTGATTTTTTCTGAGTGAAAGTGGCTGCAGATAACGTTTAACTTGTCCAAGGTCATCACAGAAGTCAATGACCCCGACCAAGATGCTTTTAATCACCGTGCCGAATGCTTCACTGCTGACTGCCGAACCATTTCGCCGAACTTTGTAATTTTTTGCTTATGCCCAGTTTTTATTTGTCCGCAAGACAATTGGCTTATAGTATATTACTATTTTATGCATTGTCTTTATGTAAGTATGACATTTCATTGAACTTAACGAATACGTCGCGTATATTTAGTATGGTATACATACAAGGGAAAACATATTTTAAATTGTTTCCAAAGAATTTAGAACACATCATTTTGTTTATTAAATCCAATTCATGAAAATTTCATTAAAATCTGAAAGTGCTATAGAAACATCAATCTTTTTATGAAACTACGATCATATGGAGAGGCTTACAACAAAAATATACAACATATTATTATATAACAGGAATCTTTTATAGCTTTTGATAAATTTATCAATCATAAATATTATTATTTCGATATATAAATATTCCGAATTCCAAACAAGGCATGTGAATTGCCAAAAAATAATATTGTAGGTAGCTATATAAATATAATGCAAATACACATATTTTTTTAAATTAACTAGTTGACCCATTGAACAGTGAACTTCATATCGCTTGCAATTAATTTGATAATTGCTGTTAATCAAAATAAATAAATAAAAATCAACCTTGCAACTCCCATTCATTGAGATTTAAATTTCGTAACGTTATCAAAAAATAAAACCGACTTCAAAACCACTACAAACCAAAAAAAAAATATTGAACTTTATATACGTATATTTGGTTTATTTTTGGTTAACCCTTTTTTACATTTTACTCCTTTATAAGATTTTTTTAAAATCGGTTCATAATTGACGGATAAAGTCCGGTAAAAGGTAATATGAAATGGCGATTTCAATACAAAATTGTACCATACCCATTTAGTACTTTTGATATTTTTTTTGCTGGTCTTCTGACCTTTCTTATTTTTTTTTGCTCATAGCCCTGAACTATTACGATCAAAACAAAAAAGAATTATTCAAATCTGTCTAGCCGTTTCCGAGTTTTAGCGAGATTTACGAACAGCAATTCATTTTTATTACATATATAGATAGATATAAAATGTAGGGAAAATAATTTGATAACATAGGAATTCCATGTTCCGGTTTGCGGTATAATGGTTTTTTCATCAACGTTTAACGCTATTGACAACTTTTGTCAAGTGTCAGTTTACGATGTTTGCATCCGTTTGCGAAATGTTGAATAACGGATGTTAGCAACAACCTAAATCTGCACCAAAAAATAATGCATTCGACATAAATAACGATAAAAAATATCACAAATATGTATCGTGTGAAAATAAAACTCAAAAATAATATGCAAAAAAGCTTTTTCTTAATATAAGAAGAGAAGACTGCAGCTTTCATGACCACGGGGCGGACTGAGATGTCGGTTGTCCGAAAAATAAAAGTTACAATATCTACCTACATTTAACAATTATAAAAGAGAGACTTCTGCTCGCGACTCCGCCCGCGTGATAAAGTTTTTCCGGCATAAAAAATAGCCTATAGCACTCAAGAGTAATGTAGCTTCCTATTGATGAAATTCAAAATCAAAATCGGTCCAGTAGTTTTTGAGTTTATCCATTACAAACAAACAAACAATCAAATCTTTCCTCTTTATAATATTAGTATAGATTAGTAAATAGCTACCGTAGGCAAATCATTATTTCAGAGGACACAAGGAAACTGTGACGAGAAACACCACAGTGTGTTCACCACATCTTGTATCATTTGCCGTCGTATTCCATTATTCCCATTCATGGACGTCAATACGATAAATCTACATATTATTTTTATTTTGTTAATTCCAATACAAGCACTCGACAAAGCCGTAGTCGCGAGAAATGCTCGTATAAAATAAATATGTATTGAATAGGCTTTTCTAGGCTCGTACTTGTTTATTCTGAGAAACATCAGTCGGTATGGCGTAACACATTCACATCCGTCTGCAGGTTTCTGTATTGAGCCACCGTCATCGTTATTTCGCTATAATGATTTGTCCATACGCGTACATATTGTGTGCCCGCTGCGACAATACCAAGAAATCGAATACATTATTGTCTCAGTGGTTGATAAAAAATATTTGATTGATCAAATCGTTAGAGCTGGATCATTCTGTATTCAACTTTTTGTTTGATTACAAATAACATCAGTCTTGAAAAATGTCTGCTTAAATATGAGTTATTAAATATCTCATAAGATGTGAAAAAGTAAACTGATTGTTGTCTAGTTCCCGGATATGAACTGTCTGTCTGTCTGAGACTACTCCATGATATAATGACCTCGCGGATGTCGAACTCCTCTGAAGTTTGACGTAGGTATGGACTCCATGCGAAAATACAAAGCTATAATTGTTTTAAAAGTTGAAAGTGATTTTATAAAAACTTACTATCCGTTGCCAACTATCCAATTTTGAGAAGCTTTCATTTAAAAATATCAGAAGTTAATAATTATGTGATTACTAGTATTGCTCGCGGCTCCGCCCGCGTAAAAAGTTTTTCCGGGATAATAATATTTTCCCCGGATAAAAAGTAGCCTCACTACACTACTCAGGAGTAATGTAGCTTCCTATTAGTGAAAGATTTTTAAAATCGGTTCAGTAGTTCCTGAAATTAGCGCGTTCAACTAAACAAATAAACAAACTCTTCAGCTTTATAATATTAATTATAGATAGAGATTTTATGGACATAAAATATATATGATGAAAACTGTATACACTTCCTGTATATTTTAGGACATTCCAGCCTTTGATTAATTATATACCTAGATAGACACTGAACGTTTCAAACGCGTCGAAAAAAATAGAGCCCAACTGTTGCCCGCTAAATGAGTTCGAGTGAATTATTTTTTGTTGTTTTTCATGGATATAATTATCTCCCCGTTTTAATAGAAACCATATAATAATTGGTACCATTATGCGCGCACATAAGGATACGCAGAATGATGCAGCGATAGCGTATGACCAGAGATGTGATTTATCTAGATACAAGTATCTGAAATACAGATACAAGATACAAAATACGTATTTAGTATCTTGTATCTAAGATACTTTTTCAATTTTTATTTTGTATTTTGTATTTAGATACAATTTTTTAGTATCTTAGTATTTTATAAATACTTAATTTGCTAAGATACTTTTACTAATTATCTATGCATTTTTTACATTAACGGCTCATTTACGGCCCATGTTGACGTTGCAAGTTTCTTGCCTGTTGCAAACAATTAAATTGAAGCAATATATGACTTGCATGGTTTAAATAATCAACACGTAACATTCTTGATTTGTTTGTGTAAAAAGCACATGCTTAATTGGTTAATCAAACATTTTATTCAACTGGTTTCTGTCTTCTTTTGAAAACATGAGGGCATTGAGTCTTACAATTTTGATTTTCAGTGTGTCTCCTGATTCCGATAAATCTCAATGAACTTTATTAAATCAGCAGAACCTAATTTTAATAATTTTTACTCATATTTTTTATAAACACAGTAGCTTCTAAAATCTAAAACGTTCAACATTTGAATTTTTAAGCTATTGCATAGCTTCTATCGCGGGCCTTGAGCGTGAAGACCGAATCCAGAAATTCCGTAACAAAAATAACCTGACATCTTTTTTATCTTACTAATATGAACCTTAAATACAATGCGTAGAAGCTATAATTCTTGAAATGAGTATATTTTTATTTATTTTATTTATTAAAGTCATTACAACCATTTCTTACTAATCTAATATGAACCTTAAATACATTGCGTAGAAGCTATTTCCCCAGCGTTGGCACGGCATGAGTACAAAAGAATCGAACGTAACATTCTTTTTTCAAATTTTGATTTATTCTACTTTGGTTATGATGACCATTGCATTTCTGACATTTATCAATAACAAGACTAAACGTGCGTTGCTCGCGTTTAAAAATCTACTTTATGTAATAAGCGTAAGATCGAATTTGTGTTTAGTCAATCAAAATTTGTGATAAAAAATGCTATGCAATAGCTTTACCGCGGCAGTCTCCGAGTGCCACACGTATTTTTTTTATGTCATTGTATCACGGACCACCCAGACGGACTCTTACATATGAGATACCACCACCGCAATGTCTATTTCTACCGCCAAGCAGCAGTTTGCATGCACTGTTGTGTTTCGGTTTAAAGGACATTGTAGCCACTAGCCAGTGTAACTACGGGACATAATGAGACTTAACATCTTATGTCTCAGGATGACGAGCGCAGTGGAATGCCACACAGTACTTTGTAACTCAAGGTGCTGGATGTTGTTGCTACTGTTTATGGGTGGTCGTATCGCTTACCATCAGGCGGACAGCACGCTCGTCTCGTCATTCAAGGCTATAAATAAATAATTTCAAAAGGTATCTTATTTGAAAAAAGTATTTAGAAGATACGTATTTTGTATCTAGTATTTAGATACCATTTTCAAAAGTATCTTGTATCTGGTATCTTAAATCCTTTATTTACAAGTATCTTGTAACTTGTATTTCAGATACTTTTATGAAGTATCTTGAACATCTCTGCGTATGACACAGCTGTCACGCATACTAGCTTAAGAAAAGTTGGCCTGTTTGTTTTAGTTTCATTGCAGCGCGTCACTCTATCTAGGTATATAATTAATCAAAGATTCCAGCATTGCTTTTATTTTTACCGGTTATTGTTGATTTATTTTAAGAGACACTAGGTCAAATTAATACGAATCCGGGAATTACATAATATATCAAAATAAGGTAAAGCATGCCACTTTATCGTATTATTATGCTAAGCAATCGCTATCAGTATTAATCTACATGCAATTTTTCAATAAAATCCAATTCCAAGAATTACTTTTTGAGCTTTTTTATTTCCGCGAGGCGATTGAACTTGATTTTTAAGCTTATATGTCACGCTTATCCTCCTAATATTATAAACGCGAAAGTTTGTAAGTATGGATGGATGTATGTTTGTTACTCTTACACGCAAAAACTACTGAACGGATTTCGATGAAATTTGGCACACGGGTAGATTATGTCCTGGAATTACACATAGGCTACTTTTTATCGCGGGAAAATATAAAGCGGGGCTTTTATCCCGGGAAAACTCATTCACGCGGTCGGAGCCGCGGGCAAAAGCTCGTAATCCAAGTTGTACAGGTGAACCAGTTTTGTGTGTTGAGTCGACTAGGTACTTACATGTTTCCTATATTGAATATGAGGTGGTGGTGGTATAATTAAATCACTGGTGGTAAGCCTCTCGTATGCGAGATACCGTCTGGATAGATACCACCGCAATGTCTATTACTATTGCCAAGCAGCAGTGTGCATGCACTGTTGTGTTCCGGTTTGAAGGACAATGTAGCCAAGGTAAATTACTAGGCATTATGAGACTTAACATCTAATGTCTCAGAGTGACGAGCGCAGTGGAGTGCCACGCAGTACTTAAAAGTTATGTATGGTGTTGCACTGTTTATGGGCGGTCATATCGCTTACCATCCGACGAGCGGCATGCTCGTCTCGTTATTCAGTAGCAATAAAAGAGGTTAAAAATGCATTGAGATAATATTATATCTTTTTATTTTTTACACTAAACGCTGTCACACTATGCTATAACGCTCTGACTTTCCTGGCTTGATTAATTTTCACACTCGGTAATTAAAACAACAACACGATAATTAAATCATCGGGTTTTTATGTCCATAATTTTGACTTGACAGTTTCCATATTTTGATACGTCGCGTCGCATCGTCTGTTCAGCAACTTCTATTAATAAACAAAATATAACTTTACGAGCAATTAAGTCTGTTTCACAGCGCATATGTTTCTGTAACTTTATGCACGTATTCGCGTCATAATCATGAATTTAGCACTCTCAATATCCATCAGAAATAATGATAGCAGTCTAATAGGCATGCTCATAGATGTTGAAGGGAAAAGCATAAAAAATAAAATAGCATTTCTCAATATGACAATTGTAAGAAATTTTCATGATAGACGGCAAAAAATAAATATTCTTACTTACCTAAATTATGAAATGCCATTTTGCAAATAACGAAATAATAATTATAATCAACTGGTTTGCCATTTAAAAACCTGCGTGTAAATCCTCTGTGTATCATAGACAGAGATTCGACCCTATGTTTCATAACCTCAGTTTCACCTTATTACCCATTCAATTCACGACTGCGTAAATAATAATTATTAATTTTATCACAAAATAGTAAACATTTAAGTACATATATGTTTCGAATAAAAATATGTCCGCACTCCGCCGCGCGATTCTGAGTGAAACATCCGTGAGACTGTAAAAGGAATAGAAGTAGCTGGCATTATCTTTTTACGCCCATGCACTTCAGAGCTATAAGCCGCTTATGAGGTTGCCCATGGAGCTTGAGTTCGCTATACAAACTAGATAAGACACTATCGTAACATTTACATAATAATTGTCAAAATCATAAATAACTATAGTTTCAAAATATCTTTTTATTTACGTTTACTGTTTACACATATGCCCCTGTACTCAAATGTCGGTTTGAAATTAAAAGTGTTATTATTTTGAAGAGCATTAGTATGTTTCATATTTAATTATTTTTATGTGATGTTATCACTATCTGTAATCTATACAATCGGTAATGTCCCGTGAAAAATCAATAATCCAATCTTTCACAGAATTATAACCTCATTCAATAAATTATCTTTGTTGTTGATGAAAATAAACACATTATTACGGTCGTTGTTGTAGGAGACGCGAGCAGAATGTCGTTATGTCATACATGGTGGTTATCTGTCAATCAGTTGAATGTAGAGAAGTGAGAGTGGACATCTCACTGTGTAATAAATCCAGCGGCGCACACCGGAACGGGTTGCTGCCTGCTGGCTGGTGCCGCATGCGGCATACGGCATGCCCCTGCGACCGGGATTTTGTTTTATTACCCCACTTTTACTTTTATGTTAAACCGCTTTACGCCTCTGGCCGGCATAGCTCTTTCAATCATTATGACATTATTGACTTAGTTACTTTACAATAAAGTGTTCAATAACACGATGGGTGTCATCGCTCCTTGTTATCTATATTCGTGTCACACGTCTTCGAAATTCCTGGTACAGCGCCGTGCGGAGTCGGCGCTGGCGATTTTTTGTTACACAGCGATTGCTATCACAAGACAAGTGCGAAGTACGAATCAATACTAGATAATGATTTTTGAGAATCGATACACCACACGCTCACAAGCATATATAGATCTCTAATGCATAGGTGTATACTGTCTAGTCATATGTCATTTAGAATTTGTTGGCATTAATTTATATTGGGTTGATGAATGAGACTAATATTGGTGAATAGTGGACATACCTGTTCAGTGTACCTGGTCAATGGCTGCCGGTATCTGCGAAGGTATCGCACGTCGCCGCAAACCTGTATTGTGGCAGTTCCCGGAAGGTTCTTTGTTACAGGCCGCCGGTCCCCCGCGCCGCGCCGCGTACATCGGCCGCAGCCCGCAGCTCGTTGTACGGGCCTAGGTACGAGACACGTCTCCATGACACCGGTGCAGGGGCAAACTCCTATCCGTGGCCTCGATTATGCTTTATTTTTTTATCTTTTCCTTTATAACAGTAAAAACTGGCATCTCAATTAAAATTGATTTCATTCGCAGCTGTCGCTAGTTTAATATAATATTAATACTTATAATAAAAATATATTTTTTACTTGAGTTCGATACAAATATTAGCTTTGATTATGCGTTGAAATACATAATTTAACAAGCTTTATAAAATACGAAACTCAGTAACATTTCTACTGTAATTGCAAAACTTACACTTTTTTATACATGTACAAAAAAGCAATAAGTTTTTTGTGAACACTTAAGTGCTATAATATTCACTAACCGGAATACTGATTTAAACAAAACTATAAAAATGAAGCATAATGAATTTAAACACCTCTAATTATGTATAAGTAATATATTTATGCGAATGATGTGTCAATTGTACGGCATAAAGTTGCCGTTGGGTTCAATATTCCTAATGAAATGACCATAAAATACACAAAACATGCACGGACATCCCACTGGCTCCAAATAAAAAGCGACAACTTGTTCTGACACGTCGGAACGACGCGATTTGTTGAACCGATTATTTTTAAAGCTCTCGTTTTTTAAACGACCCGTGATCAGGTAGGAGCGATGGTATTGTTTTACAAATTTGTCGTTGATCATTATATCTTCTTCTATGTCTACTTATAATAAATCGTTTCTAACTAGAAGTTCGTAAGTAAGTAATTTTTAATACGTTATAATTAAATCGACGGTATTAACGATTAAAAGGTTTATTAAAGCCTTTTATCCGTAGATTTAATGAAGTATATCATAGGCTCACCCCCTATCACATCATGGGAAGAAATACACATTGCGAAATGTGGTTGTAGTAGTTGCGCCTCCGACAAAAGGTGTTTGTGTGTTAGTTAACTTCAGGTTAGAAAGAACTAATTACAGATAATGTGCTACACGTTATGTTAAACGGATAACTGGAATTCGACTATTTACAGCATAATTTATTTTGTATCGATGTGTTAGGTTCAATTATTTTTAACTACTCAAGTCTAAATGCGCTAATTAAGCTATGAGGATTGGAACAAAATAACAAGCAAATATTAAAAATAAAATGTTATGGGAATCGGATGACGCGCGGGCTCTAAGTATACTTCCCGCTGCATGGCTCTCCTGCAGCCCTTACAATGGCTTGTTTTATTTATCTATCATATTGATCTCAGAGAGCGACTTTATTTCTTTTTTCACGATTCGAGTGTGGAATACAATTCCTTTGTAAATATTTTTTGTTCACATATTTCACTATAGTTGTTATAGTGAGGTGAGACAAGAGGGTGTTCCGTGTGAATAGCGTATTCAATTATATTATTGTATTGTGTCGGGAGTGGAGAGTCTGGAATATTGCTCCTTGTAGATTTATCGGAACGTGTTTTTGTCCGATTCCATTATAAGCTGCTGTCTTTGTAGGACTTTGTACAGTCCATGTCACGCAAAATAGTACCGCGCATTTATCAAAAAATCTCCGGACCTATATTTTAAGAAGCCTATAAACTTATACATAATTTATGTGATAAGTTGGATTCTTACAGAGTGTGGGTGTCTGTTACAATTGATTATACGAAAATATGACCTTTAGGGGTTAAAACGGGGATTGGATTTTTATATTATTACACAAGGGCAAAACCGCGAGCAAACGTTGATGCAAATTTGCAAATATCAAAATATATTGTTATTTTTATTGTGGTGCATTATATTAAACCATATCTACCCGAAACTAAGACTCAGTTTCGCATCATCAGTATTGTGTTTATTTTCCCACTTGTAAGCACTTAAATCTAGGTCACTTGTTTCCATTAAATTAGCGATGCTTTACATCTTGGAGTTTAGATATTTAATAAACATCCATTTTCTCGATTCTGTGAAATATTTTTTGTCTCGTCTAGACCGAACGGATGGCATGACCGCATACCTAGAGGGTCGTCAAAACCTGTAAAAATAGGTTGAGGCATGTTAGACGTCCCGCGCTTGTGTCTCACGGTCATTAAGCGTCCCATTTACTATCAGCAGTCGCTCCCGTGCCCACAGTCTGATGTGTTTTATACGCGGAAATAAGTTATTTTCCCCTTTGACAGGTTCTTTAAGTAATGTAATGAAATTCGTTAAATTACAATTTATAACGTGCTCGCGCCAAGGCTCATGTTTTAACACCAGTGCCGTGCGTCTATAATCTATTTTCTCGGAACAAATACACAAAGAAAATGTATGCATCCTGTAGGTACTTTGTATGTTTAAAACAGAAACGCGTGAGTTGAACAGTGCAGTGTGCGTAACGCAAGCGACTCCATTCTTTGAAAAGTAGTGAACGGTAATGATTCCGAGCGGAAATGTCAGTTTGTCGAGATCGGATGCACCGTGGCCTGTGGGCTGTGGAGTGTGGAGCGAGGTTGTGCAGCCGTGCCCGCGAGCCGCCGCGCGCCGCCACCGCGCTCTGTTCACACGCCATGTCTTCACTTCACAAATACATATTAGTTTCTATTCCAACAGAAATATTGACACAACTCGCCTCTACGGGACCCCTTTTACTTTTTCTTTATTTTAAGAAGTTCATCTTTTCAACCGTTTAATGAGCGCAAACCGATCTGAGCGTATAGTTTACACTTCTCGGCGGAAAAACGTTTAAGGCTTTAATACATTGGACAATCGTATAATCAACTCATTACACGCTACAATTTTCGCGTGAATTGAATTTAATGAATGGCGTTACATTTTATCTTTTAGGTAATATTTAAGAGACCACCGCGTGGACGGCAGCGAGGAATGTCGCATGGGAAACTTGATATCGCGACTCAGTAGCGATGGGGAGATGCATATTAAACGTTTTGTTTTATACACGGTGTCATGATAAAAATGTAAGTCACATGTAGTCTCAGATATAAGAATATCGACTGTGAGGAATGTATTTTTTGCGGCGTTACGTGCCTCGAATGTGGTATCGGCGCGGTCGTGCTCCGCCGCTGAACTGACGTCTGTACTCCGTATGGCTAAACACCCATCCGTCTTTCGCATAATTCATGCAACAATAGACATTGCACAGTCGTCATATCGTATGGGTTTCGAGAAAAGTGGCGCGGGCTCGTTACGACGCCGGTGCACGTCCGACAAATGGCTTCATCGTGAAAATTAACATTCGGCCAGTATCTTGCCGGCCGGCGCCCCCGCCACCGCCGCCCGCGCCTCTCCCACCACCTACGGCAAATATTGAATCGTCCACGTTCTGGGACCTCCGCAGAGGTATCAAGTTCTCACTAAACGCAGGCAAACGTCAGAGCTTTTTGTCACAGATCCGTAGTTAAGAATTCATTCATTGCGAGGCGTATCTCGTTATAGTATACGATTCATGATTTCGAGCACGAAATGACAACTCTCTGGCTGCTTTACTTATCGTACCACTACGGATGCTACATATTAAACTTTGCAAACCTTATAGAAACCAGACAAACGCATGGGCCATAAATAAATGAACTCATGGGAATTTATTTCACGGCATTTATTGGATTGGCTTCAATCAAACACGTTACTCGGCTAGAGTTTTAAACGAATTGTGTAAATAATTGTGAGCACATTGTATATATTTTTAAAATTCAACATAATTAGGTTGTGTGAGTGCACGCTGCGAGTGCAAGCGGTGGTTTATACGCGGGTTGAACAAGATTCAAAGTGATTAAGTATCACATTAAAGGTCGCCGTCACGTATCTTGTGATTTATAATTTGATTTTGTTAATACGTATTCTTGAAAAAAAATGGGTATTTGGGTCCTACAGGTTAAGTGCTTAAAATGGTTTCAGCTTATTAATTGTTTTCTACCACAGTAGGTACCAGTTGCACCAACAATATAATACATTATAAACAAATGTTCTACTTATACCCTGTCCTAGACCTTACATTTTGTGTTTATCACAGCGCTGTTATGGATTATGGTCATCATAGGTAATTTTGCTAGCGTAGTTTACGTGGTTCGAAAAGAGAGTTCATTTTTCTCTAACCTCTCTGGCACTGACAGCCTAAGTATAGCTCACGAACAATTAATTTTATCCTCCTCATAGAATAAGCCACGATAGGCTCGCCCCCTATCACATCATGGGACGGAATACGCACGGCGAAAAGTGGGTGCACTAGTTGCGCCTTTGCCTACCCCTTCGGGGATAAAAGGCGTGAGTGTGTGTGTGTGTGTGTATTATTATATTTATATGATGGGATATTTATTAATGTTGAATTAAGTCTCGTCTTGCCAACTGTTTTAAAACTATTTAACGAATATAAACTTCAAAATAATTTGAAGGAATATACAGCTCGCAAAACAGAAATGTTATGAAAATGTATTACGTGCATATCTACAGGATTATTAGCTTGTCCTTAAAACTTCTTGCACCGGTTTTGCCCAATTAGCATATTAATTGTCTCACATTTTATACACAATGACATGTACATAATTTACATAAGCTTTTTGCCGACGTATAATTGTCCGTATCGGCGTAAGGTAGTGTTCAGAAAAGACAAACTGCTCCTAAGAAGTTATTCGTTAGCGGCTAGATAAATCTATACTAATAATATTATAAAAAGGAAAGTTTTGATTTTTTGTTTGTTCGTAATGGATAAAGTCAAAAACTACTACACCGATTTTAAAAATTCTTTCACCAATATAAAGCTACATTATAACCGAGTAACATAGGCTACTTTTTATCCTGCGAAAATATAAAGCGGGATTTTTATCCCGGAATAACATTTCCACGTGGGCGGAGCCGCGACCCAAAGCTAGTAATATTATAAAGAGGAAAAGTTTGTGAGTTTGTTTGTAGGCTTTGAGTATTTAACCAATGCTCTAAGTTTGTAGGGGCTAATCTCTGGATCTACGGAACAGATTTTGAAAATTCTTTCATTAATAGGGCTTCCTATTCATTTACTTTACTCATGTATGCTATAGGCTACTTTTTGTCTTGGGCATCTTCCCAAGACAAAAAGTAGCCTAAGATAAGTAGCCAAGATAAAAATCCCGCTTTATAGATATAAAGCGGGACTTTTATCCCGGGAAAACTTTTTCACTCGGAGCCGTCGGCAAAACTTAATTACTTATAATTAATACCCTGCATTGGTATACAGCACTTGCATGAATTAATAGACCAAGATTCACGTAAACGAAATAATTTGCATTTCTCAGGACTAACTTTCTTATTTAAATTTTGTCTTAATTATTTAAGCAATTGTAATATAATGGATGATGTATGGATAATAAGAAGTCGAAAACTAAAGAAAATAATTCGGTTGGGTTTGGCACTAACACACACGTTGTTATCAGTTGATCTTATTTAAACACTGCTTTATAATAAATGTCAGCATCGCGAGCCGGTCCTGCGACATGCTGGAATTATTCCAATTCAAGGCTACACACTGCATGCAAACTTTTCCGTTCCACAATGTGCGGCCGGCCATGTAGACAGATGGGCCTTTCCTTTACATGCAATCGATGTAACCATACACGACAATTATACGTTCTCAATGAAAAATAATTATTAGTCATAGACGAGCGATGAGCTTACACTTGATATTGGAGCGACACGACGCTACGTCTGCAAAAAGAGTCATAATATGTAATATGAGCCGTACAGTCATGTGTGCACGTGTGTCAAATAATTGAGCTGTTTCTAATGTTGTGTTTACTGTTGCCGTCATGACAGTGAGACGAGTGGGCGCGGCCGCACTGTGAGGGGCCGTGTTAGTCAGATTAATAGGTATTATTTGCTACTGAGAAATGTAATTGCACGAGTGCATCCGCCGATACATAGGCCGATTAGCAAGAAGAGTGTTGCGTGCGTCTAAGATCTGCCGACCGGGGCGGCATGGCAGGGAGGCGCAGTGCCGCCGCGCCCGCGGCGAACTCCACTGCTCTACGCACGCAATCACGTATGAGCTTTCTCGATGCATGTTGTATGTGTTTCCCGTACTCGTGTGCAACGTACGTTAAAATTATTAATACATACAATATAAAAAATACTAATAGTCACACACCAAGTCCTGATACTATACTAATATAGTAAAGTGAAACACAGATATTTGCGATGCGGGTATGAGAAAAAAAAAGGACTTTTGTTACACAGCTCTATACATATTTTATGTATAATTGAAAATTGCCTATAACATTAATGTAACTAGTGGTAGCGGAACAAACGAAATTATATTGTAATTTATAATTATTGTTTACCTGATCGCACGTGCATCTTGACAGTAGTGCTCGCTCAATGAGACTTACAATGCAGATGCCGTGTGTCGCGCGTCCATCGCCCCATCGCGTCGCGTCCGCCGACCACCGTCCACCACGCACGGTGGCCAACATACATTACTGATTACCGCGCCGTCCGGCCATTATGTCTCACTTGGTTATTAGTTTCAGAGTAAACTGAATTCTGAATTCTGTCGTCTAACGCTTGTTCCGCGAACAAACACAATAACATCAAATAAAAAATTGGCAACAATATAAGCGAACGCACTAAAAACGTGATTCAACGTTTACTAAGAAGTATCGCGGGCTAGTCTTTGTGGAAATTATTTAAAATCGGCGGGCACACTCGCGCGTGCTGATCCGAGAACGATGTTTATCGCAGTTATGAGAAGGGTGGTGGCGAGCGGCAAGCGCCATCTCATTCCGGCCGTGCTCCTTACCATCCAAATCGATCATTTCACGCACCCGGTGCGCATAATGAAACAGTCATTTCCGGCCGATTCGTGGAATCGAATATTTAATATTTCGCACAATCGAGCGCTGCTCGTCCGACGACATCGCCATCATATCTTATTAGCATTCGTCGCGTGACCTAAAGCAATAATAAATTCTTGTGCACTTGCAGTTTCGCGCACTGCCAAGAAATCGTGATCGGCTACCGAATGTTAAATGGTCATTGTTCCTCTGAGTACATCACTGTTATGAGGATCTATTAAAATCGAGCGTGCGATATTGTAATTCATTTATGTTTTATATTCCACGCCTGCGTCAGAAAAGCTATCAAACTCTGCGCAGACGGCACCAGCCACCATTATAGCTCAGATATGTGATTGTTTGACACACATCGTTTTTTTTTTTTCATTCAACTTGACATAAGCGTGCATTATGTGTTACCATATTTGGTAGGTGGTTCCGGTTTCCTATTACGCAATACACTCACTTCATTTAAATACAAAGCTCGGTTGTCGATAAAGACCGGTAGCGCGGTGTTTGCACGTCCGCCTAAAATTGTCTACCATTCGCTGTGACGGCGGCCCGGCGGGCTTTCAGTCTCATTACCCAGTCTGGACACATCCTTTATTTCGCTGCTGTTGACTTATTCCACGGGTTTGTTTTAAAGAGGCACTTAGATCTATTATTATTTAAATAGTATATTCACACATGCTAAAAAGTTTTGCCATGTGAAATTTATACCAGTGCTGAATCTTGATTTGTTCGAATAATGAGAAGAATAACATACATGCTAATCCGATGCTAGACCTCTTCCTATGTATTAGTTTTTTATATGTCAATGGTATTAGTTCAACAAACTTTAAGTCAGTATGCATTTAGCATTGAATAATACGAATGCATAATATATTAGTCCGTTTATGAGAGACAACTAGCTGTGAGTTAGAACAAAGTGAGAAAGGAGTAGTTTTTAATGGTCCGTTTCACGGTAAGCTGGTGCGGCGCGCAGTAAGCAGTAGTTCTGTGGAAAAGCAGTTATCGCGTACCTGAATCGGGTAGTACAGATGTCAAGCGGACAGCAAGCTGGCGAGCGGCGTGTTCCCAGGCGAGGCGTAGCAGCACCGGCATTCCTTGCCCATACGCAGCCGGCCGAGCCACCTGGCTGTTCCGGGACGTGTCATTACCTGCCTTGAGACTACATTCCCTGGAACCCAGGAACGCAAATACAAACTGCCGCCTTCCTCTCCAATGTTTTTCAACGCAAAGCTTCGACATGACAGGTATGAGAAACGTTCCCTGGACATAATTATTAAATGATTACGCCGAGAGAACGTTTTTCATGCTAGTAATTCACTTGAAATTGCGGTTCGATTTACCTTAATACTTTTTATCGCTAGCAGAATATATACACGACGCCTAGCTGGTCATGATTGAAATAATTCTTAGTCGTTTTGAGTTTTTTGCGCGGCACCGGCCGAGAGTCCTGACGTTATTCATCCCGACTAAACTTCATTACTTTATGAACCTGAGTGATTCCTAGAATGTTGTAAAAAATATAAATGGGATGAATCGTTACATGCGTTTTTATTTATAATTCAACCTCATTTAAGTCAGGCGTTCATTTGGTATTCCAGGAATAAGTTAAACCGTGCAAAACTCGTATGCAATCGATGATGTAGCGGCCGTATTGTGACACGATGTCATTAAAGTTCATATTTTTTTAAACTAAATCTAATGCGCATACATTTGGATTTACGACACATTACATTTATTATTATAAATACCTACACTATGGGTTTTAATGTTCGATATAATAACCTTTCGCTTGAAAACTTATTCATTATAGTATGACCCTGAGTCATTTTAAGTTAGGTAAGAAAAAGTGTTTTCAAAATAATACAGAGGTGATATACATAACATATTATGTGTTTATGATCATTGGATTCGTCTCGTGCTCGTATCTAACAACCCACACGTACAAGGCGCGCTGCTGTTGGGCAACATGTGAATGCGCGTAGATGCGTTGTCTCTCGGTGTTCATTGCATGTCCAAGCGGGAGACGCGGCCGGAGCGTGCGACTGGCGACATCCCCGCTCACCTGTCATGCGATCAAGTTTTTGCCAAGCGCTTGGGGCTTTGTGTTTTTCTAATCGCACCGGTGCATCATTCCCCAAGAGCATCCCTAACTGTAAGAAATTGTTACATTTGCTATGCAATATACTATTGCAATGCTCTATACTATTTCTTTTCTTAGTTATTGCATGGGCAAATTGCATATTGTACGCTACGATTATGCAATTTTGTTTTCAGAAAAAATGTACGGCTATAATTATAATATTGTACCATTGTACCGCTATGTTTAGCGGAAATTGATTTGTACATTTATTAGGCAACGACACATCGACCATTTTAAAAAGATTTATGGGTGTTTTCGCGAGAAATCGATATAAATCAGGGATTTATCGTCGTCGGCGAGACGTGTGCAAATGATGGCGTGCACAGCCGAGGACCGGCATGCAATCGCCGCTGTGGCGCATTACTTTTATGCTTTACAAGCTGCACCGTTACCGCTGATGGAACCGTGTGTACCCATGTTTATATTATTCCGCTTTAACGATTAACAGGGCAACACAACTGGTATCTTACTCGCATTAATTCAGCAAGCCCGGTGAATGATTTCTTATTGATCGATTGCATTAAATACGCCGGGTGTCTACCATGCCGTGCGCCGATAGCGGTACCTAATATTGAAAATATATTACAACTCTCAACTCACGTAAGCAGATTAAACTATTGTGCATAAAAAGGAAAATGGTAAGTTGATTGGACAATTTCTTGGATTATATTGAATAAATGGACTTAATGAAATCATCTTATGGTTTATTTGCAGTGAAAATCTTTTCTCGGAACAAAATTACCAATCACTATTTTCCTTTCTGGAAAGAAAAGTGCCCTCTTTGTTAATTCAAGAACCTTATTTGGTCCAAATCTCAAGCAAATCCATACAATTTCGCTCATATTTTACGCATAGAATTATGTAATATTTTTTACGTTTTATGTTGTTTATGTTTAAACGTTTATGATTATAGGGCAACGATAAACGTTTTAACATAAACTACACTGCGTTCACAAAGTGTATGAATAATTAACTAATCCTCAGCTACCAAAGAATACGAATTATGATTTAATCGCAGTAAAACTATTATATGACCTTAAGTCATTTCAATGATTGACATTCGACAGATTAAATATAGTTTTTTGCTGCTGGACGTAACAGACTACATAAATAAATTCACATACATATTCAGTGTTACGTATAATAAAGGCTAACATAATTTAGCACAAAGTTTATCTATAAATGTATCATTATAATATGTATTATAAACTTAGATACTTTTTTTATGGCATTGAATGACGAGCCGAGCATGCCGTTCGCCTGATGGTAAGCGATACGACCACCCATAAACAGTAGCAACATCAGCACCTTGTAACTCAAGGTGCTGGTTTACCTGACTTATCGGAGATTAGGTAGAAAATATTAAGATAGGACATCGTTCGAAAACTACCTAAATATCATAGGAACTCCACTGACGTTAATACTTGGAATCCGATTTATCGATTTTTAACCAATTCATCAGACAATTGTTACCACCGTAAAATATTCAGGTTTCCATTTCTCACATATTTTTATAGTGATCATTATTATTTCTTTCATCGATGCATGACGGACAAGTGTGTGATTACTAGGTAACATCATAAAAATACAACATAGCTCGCATTAGTGTGTATTTGCTTGTGTATAAACGATGAAACATGCGTGTGTGCATGTGAGTGACAGCGTTCGCAAGAGAAGTCTAATTGCAGTTGTTTCACAGAAACGATCAGTGGCACCAGCCAACAAAGGGTTACCAGCGTGCGAGTAGATTAGCTCTGTTGAATCCTCCCTCGGGCTATGTTGATTTGGAGACGCGGCCTAAGAAATGAGTGCGGTGGCTGCTTACATTAATTACACATTTCGAAGAACCGATGCTCATGAGACCATTATACCCGACATTTTGTCATTGCTGTATTGTATTTATTTCATTTAAATGCATAGCAGATTTCATTTAGTATCGCAAATTCAATATTACCCAGTATTTTTGACTGCCTCGGTGGCGTAGTTGTATTGCGTACGCGTTACGAGTACGATTTGCGCGCTGAGGTCCTGGGTTCGAATCCTGGGTCGGGCCAAAAACATTGTGACTGGGTTTTTCCATCTTAAAAAAATATTCAGTCGCAGCTCGGAGTCAGGAAGTTGGCGGTGTGATACCCCCGTGCCTCGGAAAGCACGTAAAGCCGTTGGTCCTGCGCCTGATCTCTCTCCGGTCATGTCGGATTGCCGTCTCACCGGACTATGAGAGTGAAGGAACAGTGAGTGCACCCTGTGTATTGCGCACACACTTGTGCACTATAATATCTCCTGCGCCCCTGGCTGATCTCCGTTGAGATTGGCTGCCGTGGCCGAACTCGGCTAGGAAGGGATTATTATTTATTACTCAGTATACGCATCCCTCAAATAATAATAGATTCGTGAGTTGAAAACTAAAATTATAATAATACTAGCTTTTGCACGCGGCTCCGCTTGAGTGAATAAGTTTTCCCAGGATAAAAGTCCCGCTTTATATTTTATCGGCATAAAAGTATCGTATGTGTTAATCCAGGATTATGATCTACCCGTGTGCCAAATTTCATCGAAAACCGTTCATTAGTTTTTGCGTGAAAGAGTAACAGACATCCATACATCCATTCTTACAAACTTTCGCGTTTATAATATTAGTAAGATCATGTTTGAATAAAGAAACAATATGCGTTGTCAGCGAACAACTATCGCTCGATAAAAAGGTAATTATTCGTAGTATTTCGCCTGTGGATGATTTGCAGTTAAATGTACGTTTTTTGTCCCGTCAAATTTCAACCGAAATGACGTGATCGGCCTCTTATAAAAACCCGGACATTACAATCAAATAATGAGAATAGTTTAATATTATATTACAAGTGAGACTTAGTTCGTAAGCTTTTTTGGTTGCGTTAATTAATACTTGATTCTTGGAAGTTGTGATGTCCAAAGAGTGCATGGTAGACTATTTATTTTACTAAATTAACCAATGTTAACTTTTACTCACAAGTACTTTAAAAATGAACATTTATTAATATTTTTCTAAAAAATAACTCAATGTATATCCAAAGCTTATAATTGTACCTATCTGTTAATATTTCATGATTTTTCACTACTTGTTATCTATTTTGTTTTTTGTTTGCTTTATTTTTCTAAGGCTGTAAATATATTTTAACAGCAATGGAATAACCTCGCTGTCTGTCTATCAATTACTCTTTGTTACATATACGATATTATACACGCTAGATTTTTCCGTCCGCATGAAAAAGTTTTAACGGGATAAAAGTCCCGCTTTATATTTTCCCGGGATAAAAAGTAGCTTATGTTACTCAAGCATAGTGTAGCATTCTAATGGTGAAAGAAATATTGAAATCGGTCCAGTAGTTTTTGAGTTTATTCGTTACAAACATACAAAATACAAATCTTTCCTGTTTACATCATACTGTAGATCAGCGCTCGGCAACCTTTTGGCACGGAAGGGCCACATAGTGGCAAAATGAAGTAAAGGCGGGCCGGTATTGTTGTTACTGTTAATATTAAGTACGCCTCAACATGAGGGGGGGGGGGGGGGACGGAGTCGCCTGGACGGTTGCGGCCTACGACCCCAAAACAGCCACGGGCCGCAAAGTAGGGGGTCGCGGGCCGCCGACCGCTGGTGTACATTATTAATTATTGTGCGTTTTGGACTCTCAATCCATACCACTCATACTAAGCCATATCTACTAATATATTAAATGCCAAAGTAGGTCTGCTGTCTTCCGCTTTCACGGCTAAACAATTGATACCGATTTTGATGAAAGTTTGTACGGAGTAATCTTGAACCGTAAGAAAGGGCACTAACTAGATAATTTTGATCCCGTGATAGTCATACCTTATGATACAACCCGTAAACCGGATACAGTATACGACTTGCGTCCGAGTAAAGGTTTCACGAGGGTGGAACCGCGAGCAACCTAGTACGAAATATAAAAACAATGTTGCGTAAAGCTTTAATTAAAAGCTCTTTGAACTACTAGTCCATAATTTTTAAAACGAGGTTTAATTAAAAATGTTTTACGGTAGGCAGCTGCTTAGCTTTGCCCCTGGCATTGCCGACGTCCATGGGCGACGGTGACCACTTAACATCAGGTGGGCCGTCAGCTCGTCTGCCTTTGAAGGCAATAGATAAATGCGGAAATTAATTTTAGACGTGTTAAAAAGCTTACGCCTACGCTGTGTCACTCCAAACAATTACTAAGAAAAAGCTACCAAGTAGCAGCGACAAGTAAAGTTTATGTTATTTCGCCTAAGAATAAATGTTCACTGTGCCAGAAGAATCGTGTGTTTGCGCAAGCCTTAAGGAAAGGCCGGGAATCTTACGGATAGCACGAAACATCGACGCAACAGCTTTGTTACTTGCTATAGCTTTATATAGGGTAACTGGACATTCAGTTGATAAGGATGTAAAATAACTACAGGTATATTATTAACTACAGGTATATTTACGTAAATAACTACAGGTATATTATTAACTACAGGTATATTTACGTTAATAACTACAGGTATATTTACGTACGTGGTGGGAACACACGCGAAAGATTACTTTTATATAAAGAGATAGAATATAACGGCTCGTTTGGATTAAGTCGGCAAGTTACACGAATTGACCCTAACAAATAACCCCAAAACGATAAATGGAAACCCCACATCATCAATGTTCGGTCACAATTCTGTTTTGGTGATACTGCAACCTTTTGAATGCCACATGCAACATATTCGGAGCTGTCAAGACGTATAATTTAAACTCTTTAAAGAAACATAAAATCGAAAACGGCTTCTTTCATACAAAAATGTTGGAAAGCGTGCATTCGCCATGTTGTAATGTCTAAATCCTTTGTCTCAGCCGGCGCGGAGGCTGCAGGCTGCACGCGAATGATTTGTTGAAACAGTGCAATCAAGGGTTGCCAAGTACTATCTTTTTAAAATCATCAAAATAGGTCACTTAATTTCATACGAGTTTATAGCAGAGTTCAGCTAATTTCAATTATATCATATTCTAGCGAGCACCATGCAGTCACCATTTCTGAGAGGAAACTTACCGCGACAAGTTTGCTTTTTCGTTCCGGTCTATGAGACACAAAAGATACGCTCGAACCTCCTATATTTTTGATATTGTGTTTCTATTGTGATTATCAGGTATACCACTTTCTTTATGCGAAAGATAGGCATCGGGGCAAGTGGATAACCCGACGATGAGTGACCGCCTTCACCCATGCACAACAATCCGGAGGAATTATGAGTGTGTTACCTTAATGAGGTAACTACTAACTACACCTGTGTACTGGTCCTAAGGAGGAGGGATACTTAGAAATTGAACATAACGCACCTTTAGAACGAAAACGACACAATTCAAAAACATCGAAAATTGAGTTAGCGTTATAAAATGACTTAAAACGAAGTTCTCAATACAACAATAGCTCAAACACAGCTATATTCAACCGGAAAAAGGACCAAACTGTTATATCGGGCCTTTTATATTACATTTTTATGAAAAATAGACAGGTTCTAAGTCATTTTATGACGATAACCAAATTTCCGATTTTTTGAATTGTGTCTTTTTCGTTCTAAAGGTGCCATAAGTTGATGATTTAGTTGATATAAAAAATGATCATCTGAATTGAGTTTCAAATTTAATCAAAAAGTTTTTATCGCTAGAAGTAGCTTTATAAGGCTTCGTTAAGGGCCGTAAGTTTGATTTTCTAATTCTACTTTTTATTTGAAGTTGACTTATAATATCGTGTTCTCTATATTATATTTTGTATTTTACTATACCGACACTAGAAAGAGGGCACAGCTTTGTATCTACACAAAAAACAAAACAAAGTTCCTATGTAAATCACATTGATATATAATCCAAAAACATCTTACGATAGGTACTAATAAGGAGGTGCGATTATAAAATTAATGAACTAAGACACCTTTTGACATTTAACATTCTTTTTTGTAAAGTAAAATTTTATTTGAAGGTATTAAAAAAAAAACTAATTTAGTAGCAGCTCCACTATTGTAGTTGTACAGCAGGGTTGGCAACCCTATATCACCCGAGTTGCGGTCAAAGACCGGTTCGCTGTATTTTGAAGATATTCGTTGCTTTTTACAGATGGGTCGGCAATGGTGCTGCGAGGATGACCTCATCGGGGGATTTCTTCTCGTTGGGAACGTATCAATACTACCGCTCGTTTTCCTGCTAAGAAATTAGTTCGTCCAAGTCTAACGGGCACACTCATATTTTGCATAAACGCACCACAGTGGTCTCAAAAGATTTAAATTTCATTCGCAAGCGAATTGAATACTTATTATATTAGTGAAAAGATAGGTAGTCGCACGCATGGAGTTAATGAAATGTCCCCCGCTACGGTGTACATGTGAAAATAAAAACCACTGTGGTTTTCATTGCACACTTGATACTAATTAAATTAAATTATCTTCTTGTCAGCGACGAGCACAATGTCGTACGACGACTATTACGGTCGATGTTCGGTGTTTTGTTTGAAATGTTTCAGATTATTAGCGTTAGCAAACTTAATTACGTATCGTCATAACAGATGGCAACTGTGCAACTCACACAAGAGATATATTTATTTTCGTGTAACAAATTGCATCCCGCGGTGAGAGTTGTATGTAGGCCGTACAGTGTACTCCATTGCGTGTAGAGACTGTACGTACTTGCATACTAGAACGGACACCATAAAGCGAATTATTTACTCGCGTTGCGGTGCAACATCGTAATTTTACATCAATTTGGATTTTTTATATTTAATATGGACAAAAAAACTTATATATACTGGGAGGCTCAAAAGTGTGTTTGGACATTTTTATTTCACAAATCATTAGTGCAAGCACCACAGTGGCAGACAACGGTTACTAAATAAACTTATTTGAGAAAGAAAGAAAGTACCACTGTCGACAATTAGTTTATCTGCCGTATCACATGTATTGAAGTCAACTTTCAATAAAACAATACAATCATGCTATCTTCTAGAATCTAAAGAGTTAACTTCGGGCAATGTGGATGGGGGTTGGGAGTTAAATCATTAGAACATGGTCGATTTCTTTCTGCCTTCAATTGACGCATGCTCAAGCCTTTTATTGCCGAAGGGGTAGGCAGAGGCGCAACTAGTGCACCAACTTTTCGCCAAGCGTATTCCGTCCCATGATGTGATAGGGGGCGAGCCTATCGCCATATCTGGCACAAATTCCAGACTCCGGGCTGATACTGAATAGAAAAATCCAATATCACTTTGCCCGACCCGGGGATCGAACCCGAGACCTCAGCCTTGCAGTCGTACCGTAATACAACTACGCCACCGAGGCAGTCAATTGACCGTGATAATAATGTATAAGGTATTATTGAATTTTCTACTCCCAATGTTTCCACTATCTATTGTACAGTTGAGCTGGATACAATCATGTTTCCGATAGGTATGTTTACTCATATCAGACATCGATACGTGCGGCGAATTAAGAGTGCAGTATAATTTAATAGTTCTTTTACCATTCATTCGACTAATGGTGGATGGATATACATAAATGCTACGTTTAGTGTAAATATTAACAAATATACAGTCACCAGCATAAGTAGCTGAACAAATTCAAAATTTCAAATCGCCTACATACTTTTGTGTTCTTACTTATCTTTTTTTTCTCTTCACAAAAATAAAATAAAAGATATTTACTTTACTTCAAACAAAGAAAAAAAGGTTTAGGTTTAACTTAACGCGTATATAGGTGATTTGAAATGTTGATTTTGTACAGATATTTATGCTTCTGACTGTACATATATATTTATATTATATGAGTACCAATTCTAATATTATGCAATGTCACTTTACCATTTTAATTATCTTAAAATGTACTGCAGTAATGAATTCAGCGATACTATGTATATCTAAAGATGTTCCTACACCCAAATGACCCCATTTGCGCAAAACACATTTTTAGGTCACAATATTTGGACGATTGGTGCTAAAATACAATAACAAACAGAGCAGAACACTAAATGCGTATCATATCAAAGAAAAATAAATGTAAGAGTACCTAAAGTGTGCATGATCTCAGCGGTGGCGATCGATGTTGATGGGTCGTCAGATACGATAAAAACATACATCACACATCACGTCGAACATTCGAAAAATACGTTAAAATGAAAAGTGGGTATTCCCATCTGGATTATCTCTGTTGTTTCTTTTTCTATAATAATACATTGTACCAGGGTTGATGGATTTAAATCAGTGGTTTTTAAAAACAAAACCATGATTTAAATCGACCTTGATTTTTTTTGTGAAATCAGCATCAAAATTGATTGAAAAATGAGGCACTTTATTAGATTTTAACTATTGTTGTAGGCAAAAGTAGTAATGTGGTAGGGTTATCTTGCTATCTCTTTTTTACGCACGCGGAGCTATGGCCGTTTATTGTCGGTGACGTCATACTTTGCATCTGATACTTAACATTTACACTTTCACTATATTTTAAACCTTTTAAATACCTAACAAAATTGCTATTAAGCGGATTTATATATATATATATATATATATATATATATATATTTTCGTTTGGTTTTATTTAACATACATTTTGACAAGTAAATAAAAAATAATATCTCATTTACCTAGTTTTTTACGATGCACGACGAAAAAAAAGCGTGGAGTGCATGGTGCCAATAGTTATAAATATTTATTGACAAATCAATGAGTGGAAGGATTATCATTTTGATAATATCTTAAAAAGCACCCCACGCTTTTTTTACAATAAAATACATTTTGTTCTTATTTACACTAGTCTTAATTCAAAATGATTAAAATTTATTTTCTATTTTCAGTTGGATTTTCTATAAAGCGTGATTGTTTTTTCATTTTATTTCTGTTCTACTATACTCCAACAGATGTCACTAAAAATAAATAAACTATTACTTATTATTTTTTTAGTTGGATTTTCTATAAAAGCGTATTTTTTAGTTTAAAATATTGAATCTTCATCGGTCCTTGATAAATATGCCAAATAACGATTTAATCCGACGTTTTGGAGGGGGTCAAAATCATGTTCAAAGTTTCCGTTACATACATACGTACAGCTAATAAAAGCGTGTTAAAAAAAGCATAATACTTAAATATAAAAAAACAAATAAATCTCTCAGAAACAAAACTCATGATTTTTATCCATTCTTTATTATACTTACATGCGTATTTTTTTTTTATTGCATTGAATGACGAAACCAGCATACCGTTCGCCTGATGGTAAGCGATACGACCACCCATAAACAGAAGCAACACCATCCAGCACCTTGACTTACAAAGTACTGTATGGCATTCCACTGCGCTCGTCATCTTGAGACATAAGATGTTAAGTCTCATTATGTCCAGTAGTTATACTGGCTACAATGTCCTTCAAACCGAAACACAACAGTGCATGCACACTATTTTTTGGCGGTAAAGGCGGTATTTTAAAGGCGTACGCGTGCCCTCTACGATTAGCTATTTATTATTAAGTAATTAATGGTCGACCACTAGTCGAAATTCGACTGCAATTCATAAGTTATTTTTTCTGCATTCTATATGAAATTCTATTTTGCTAAATTGCACTCCTACTTGCGAACAATGTGTTTAAAAAAAGGTTTACGTTTTTTCTTCATGCATTAATATATAGATTATTGTTAAATGTTCACGTCAATGTTTTTCTCCTACTAGAACCTGAACCTAGTGGTTTAGGTTAGCAATATGATTAGACTAATATATATATCACTATCATCTATCATCTAGATAATTATATCACAGCTAAATTCCCGTAACTAAAGTCCAAAAGGCAGATTTTGGGTTTTCGTAGCAAAACGTGGAATGCAATATTGTTTCGCCGTCGGATCTCGTCCACTCGTGCATCTATGTATCTGCACAGAAAAATTTGAAAGTAACATTTTGTAAAACTAATTTTCTTTGAAGGAATAAAATTTAGGTCAACGGGAAGTATCCTATAGGTATTGATTCCCTTGCGAAATCGCAAAATATGCGACATAAACGGTCATATCTTATGATCACGTTAACTTACTACTTTGATTTTTTACAGCTGAAAGAGACCCGAGTATTTTATATAAATTTCAATTGTATATCTCTAAGGGTTCCCGAGAAAAAGGGTCTTGACAGACAGACAGACGGACAAAAAGTGATCCTATAAGGGTCCTTTTTTTATTCCTTTTGAGGTACAGAACTCTAAAAATGCTGAATTGCGTTCAAATATTACATTTTTACCATCGGCACATTTCGCTCTGTTTAGAAATGCAAAATTCATATCGTTCCATCTTACTACGCTTACGCTTTTTTGGTGCGATTTTGAATTTTGATTTGCTGCTTACAGCTGGACACTTTCAATTTGTCTCCCATATAAGACAGTTCTCCGTACCTGTAGGTACCCTCCATAACAAAGACTGTTTTCCTTAAGTTGAGTACATACTACATAGTATGAGATACATGTCTGTAGTCTGTACCTAGTGTACGACATGCAACGCGTGGTCAGCCACACGAGACGTTCATATTATTCTATTTACGTTTCTAAAATTAATACTTCCAACGAAATATATATATATAACGTCGTCCTTCGTAAGAATTATCCTCGTGGTGTATTCAGGTTTAGGGATATAGTGCAGGGCCTTACGGTCCATTTTTATACACAGTTCCGATTGACGTCGATACTATTCATAAGCAGCGCTGACTATCATATACATAGTTGAATATATAACTATTGATTATACAGACACTTAAACAGAAAATAAAGTATGGTCCATAATTATAAATAGCTGCTTTTAATACACATTTTCCAAGAGGTCTGTAGTTTTGCGGCTAACTTATCCGTACATTCACGAAAGTTTTTTGGATTATTTTCATTATGAATTTATAACTCGAACTGAGTCGCATGAATAAGCTTGCGATTATTATGAAATATAAATAAATGGACATAGGCACGAGTGAGCAATTCACCAGTACCTACAGCGGAAATGGTTATAAATATTCACAGCAATCTTCCTGTGACACTGGAAAGTGTAATGAACACTATAAATATGGCGCGCTCGAAGTTTTCTCGGAAATCGACACGAGACTAGCGCAAATAATAGGTGCTATAATAATAATGTGCCTCCCGCCCACGCACTACGCACTTGTGCCACTGTACGCACTATACGCGGTACACTATTCATGTGTATATAAATTTCTTCTCGTTCCTAATCAATATTATCGACATGTATTATTAATAGTACGGATAGCAAAGGTTCGCAAATCAGACGATTATTTCATAGGAAACCTCATGGAAAGGTTCAGAGTTGTCATATTCGTCTAATATTTAACAGAGCACGCTATGCTGTTTCTGTGAAATAATTCGGGCGCGGCACAGCGCGCGTTGCGATCAAACATCTCGGAAATGTTTGTTTTCATTTTAAACGATTCAAAAATGGCTCCCGCAAAATTTTACTGTTCGCGGGAATCAGCCTTGCGCGACGCTTTGTTTGCACAAGCTCGATTCGCTGAACGAATTACAGCTGTTTGAATTTGGCTTAACTCGAATTGTGAAAATCTAAATATTTGAGATGAACTCTTTCATCGTTGGGTACTTTTTTTTTTTTTTTTTTTTTTTTTTTTTTTGTTATGGACATTACGGTCAGTAGCCTGACGCGAGTCGGCTTTTCTGACCACACCGGACTTTCGGGCGAACGCTTTAGAGGCTCCAACCCTTTACATTTAAACGACCACGCTGAGGGCACCCCCTAAGTGGGGTACGAGCCTCGGCTCAGGGCAGTCGTTGGAAGATGATTGAGACATCAGCGATTAGGGGATTTTAGCGGTGTAATACACCAATCTATCCATTGTTTTCATCGGCACGCGGGCCGGAACTGCTAACTGGGTCGGGACATCGGGGGACACGGCGAGGTCCTCGACGGCGAGGACGGTACAGCGGTCTTGAGGAGTGTGAGAGTTTCAATAACTCGTGCTTTCTTTGGATGGCCAGAGTGATGGCATCATCTGGATCGGTCAGGACTGAACGGGGACGTCTCCATTTCGCGCGGTCAAATGGAGTATAAATGGATGAGTTTCGGATGAGCGGATTATGATGATTAACCGCGCGATCGAAGTAGCGCCTGCTAAGCGTCTGAATAAAGTGCCTGATGGTCGGCATGTCGGTGTCCACGTGGAGGTTGCGATTACGCACGTACCACGGGGCATCGAGTATTTGTCGTAGAAATTTATTCTGGACAACCTGCAGGCGCTCAATCCGACCGGGTGGTATGTGAGCGAACGCGGGTGCTGCGTATGTCATGATCGGCCTAATACATGTCGTAAAGATACGTATCTTGTTGCGGATAGAGAGCTTACTCTTTTTGTTAACGAGCCAGTGGAGCTGACTTTTCGCGAATGCGGCTCGCGCGCGTACCGCATTAACATGTGGGATGAAGGACAGATTCCGATCAAGGATCACTCCTAAATATTTGACTGTATTGGTCCATGGGATGGACTGCGAGAACATTGTGACAGTAGCGTTAGGCACTGGGGGTGCAATCCTACTCCTAGTGAAAAGGATGGCCTGGCTTTTGGTGGGATTAATGGTGATTCGCCATTTGCTGAACCACTCGCCGAGTTTGTCGGCAGCGTTCTGCAAAAGGCGAATCAACTGTGTTTTATCTCTACGTGAAGCGTAGATGGCAGTATCGTCAGCGAAGAGTGCCAGATTGGTATTCTTCGGCTTTGGAATATCGCTAGTGTAAAGCGAGAAAAGAAATGGGGATAGTGCGGAGCCTTGCGGGACTCCGGCTGTGATGGGGTGTCGGGAAGACAAGGTTCCCTCCACTCGATAACGAAAGCCGCGATTCGACAAGAAATCTCGTATGATGTGCACGAGCTGAGTGGGCACGTTGAGAGTGTACAGCTTGAAAAGCAAGCCGTTGTGCCACACTTTGTCGAACGCTTTCTCTACATCGAAAAATAGGGCACCGGTAGGCATTTTTAGGTAGAATTTAGAGTGGATGTGCTCCGTGATGCGGAGGATTTGGTGAAGGCAGCTATGCCTAGACCGGAAGCCAAACTGCTCCGCGGGGATCAGGTTGTTTTGATGGGCGACTATTTTGAGACGATCGAGGACGATTCGCTCATATACCTTTCCCATAGTGCTGAGTAGACTGATGGGTCGGTAAGAAGAGGGTTCGGACGCGGGTTTACCCGGTTTGTGGATGCCAATCACAACCGCCTCTTTCCATTCTTGTGGAAAGAGGCAGTTGCGAAAGGCTGCGTCATAAATGGCGGTGAGGGTCTTGACTAGATGCTCAGGGAGCATTTTGAGGACGCGATTAGAAATGCCGTCGCCCCCGGGGGCTTTGCGTTTTTTGAGTGCCTTGATCAGATCGATGACCTCTTCGACCGTCACCGGTGCGAGAGGGTCGGGCGGAGGGTCGACTTCCGGGTCGACGGGAACCGGTCGCAAGATCGGCGGCAGCGGGGCCGAATTCATTTGTTCGACGTAGGTGTCAACCGCAACAAGATGGTCGTGGTCTACAGGAACGGACGCGAGGGAGCATTGAGACTCCAGGCTGTCGGCCAGCAATTCGGCTTTTTCGCTATCGTCAAAAGCCGGTCGTTGGTTAGTGCGATTGAGGGGAGGCATGGATGCCAGGTCGTTTCTCCTGAAGGAGCGACACAATTTCCAGAAAGCCTGGTGTGTCGGTTCCAGTTCGGATAGATGGTTTTCCCATCTCGAATTGACGACCTCCTGAATGCGACGTCTAACCTCACGTTGGAGGTAGCGCGCTAGACGTCGTCGATCCGGGGTGGGATCCGTGGAACATAGCCTAAGGGCCGCGTTTCGCCTCCTCACGACACACCGCACTGCCTCAGGGATTAACAGGTGGCTTGGTTCAGCCGCCGGCACCTCCCTGGAGCTTTCACTCATGGCGTTGCGCAGGTGGTTAGCGAAGGAGCGAATCGCGCTTGTCGTTTCTTCAGGAGTAACGATATCAGAAGGAATCGCGGAGAGATCAGGCGATGAGGTGTCCGAGAGCTTGGCGCCTAGGAGGCGCCAATCCGTTTCCACCTTCATCGGGGTATTGGGACCTGTGTCATTTGGACCGTTTTGAGGGACGAGATCTAGGATCACAGGTCTGTGGTCGGAGTCTAACTCTTGTAGCACCTGCACAGAACGCACGCGAAGGCATACGTTCTTAACAAGTGCTATGTCGAGAATGTCAGGTCTGTGGTAGTCATCTATGAAGCTATAGTGGGTGGGCTCAGAGGGAGCTATGATGTCAAAAGCGGTGCGGTCAATTATACCCTCTAGAACGCTGCCTCTCGAGTTTGTCGAGTTGCAGTTCCAGAGAGTATTCTTGGCATTGAGGTCACCCGCCAGAAGGACGGATTCCCCCATGCCTAAGAGTAGTTCTATGTCAGAGGAGAGAAGCTCCTTTGAGGGTGAGAGATAGGCCGATATGATGGTGATCGGCGAATGACCTGTCATTGCTAGCCTGCAGACCGAAGCCTCAATATTTCTTAAGCCTACAGGGGGATCTAGAGGTATACAGTGCAGGGACCTTTTATAATAAACGAGGGTGCCACCTTTGGGGCCTGAAGTCCTATCATTGCGTACGAGGCCGTAATTGGGAAGATTCGGATTGCGTCGATGAGGTTTGAGGAACGTTTCCTGTAGCAGAAAAACGTCCAAATGGTTGTCGCGGACGAAATGAGAAAGTTCGGTACGCTGACCATCGATACCGTTAATGTTGAAGAACCCCGCTCTTAAGGAACGGGGTTTAATCCGCGATGAGGGAGTGATAGTATTATTAGCCATTTATAGGCCCAAAAAGTGCGGTCAGCTGATGCTGACGGATTTGAATTTGGACTTGTGTAATCTCCTCAAGGAGATTTTCGTCCGGGTAACCTAGTGCCTGAGCTCGGCTGATAAGGTCGGTGAGGATGCTTATGAGGCGAATTGCACCGGCTGAAGTAAGGGCGCTGACCGCGCGATTTGCGTGAGACGCAGGGGATGAGTTGGCCGAGGGGGCCACCGTCATCTGAGCCTGGGGTTTCAGTGTGCTCTTAGTCTTGTCTACCTTTGAAGAGGTAGCCTTGGAAGCCGTAGGAGCAGAAGTGGAGGCAACTGCGGGAGCAGGTACCGAGGATGGGGATGAGGTGGTAGGAACGGCCGGGGAGGCGAGAGTGGCTTCGCTTTGGGCCTGAGTGGCAGGTTTGGTGCTGCGCAATGGCGGAAACCATGCGTTTTGCACTGGCGTAGGCGCTAGCCTAATAGTGGCCTGAGGGGCCTGGAGGGCTTTAGAAGCCGGAGGGGCCCGTGAGGTGGAGCCTCTCGGTCCCCTGGGGGATTTTTTTGGGGCGACTGAGCACCCCCGGTAGTTGGCCGGATGGCCCGACTGGCGGCAGTTTGTACACGAAGGCGGCTCCGTGCACAGCGTCCTGTCTTTCGGACGAGAGCAATCAGCGGTGCCGTGTTCTCCAAGGCACTTGACGCAGCGCGCTGGGAGACGGCAGTTACGGGAGGAGTGGCCGTATTTTTGACAGTTGTGACACTGTCCTATCTCTCCCTTTTTGTGAGGGGACTCTATGCGGAATCCGCCGAGACCGCAGATATCGCGGATCTCATAAAGACGTTTGACGTCAGTGGGGGACGCTACTATAGCGAGAACCATATCGTACATGGAGCCGGGGGAGTTAGCCCGGGAAGATCGGTGCATACGATGCACCTCTACGGCATTAATGCCTTTTTCTAGAAGGCCGTCCTTGACCTCTTGGGTCGTCATCTGCAGCGGAATGCCGCGGATCACGTAACGGTAACGACGTTCGTCGGCAAGGGCGTGGGTATAATAATAGAATTCCCTGGAATCCAGGAAACGAGTAAGCGACCTATGGTCGTTGATGGTGGAGCATTGAAGAGCCCACAGCTGTTTTTTTGTGTGCCACTCGTTGTGGGACAGCTTGACGGCCGCATTGTGGAACGCGTGCAGCATCATGGGGATGGTGGTGTTTGGGGGAAGCTGCACAAAAATGCGTGCTGGCTTCTTCCCTTTGCCAGGCTGAGATGACGGCGGGGCGTCGGTTGGCGCAGTGAGCGCAGAAGGCGCAGTGGGCGCGGTAGGCGCTGAGGGCGCGGAGAGCGTTGAAGGCGCCGGAGCGTTGGTGCTCCTTTGTTTCTTCCTCCCGCGCTTCACAGTCGAGAAACCATCGTCGTCGTGTTCCGAAGACGAGGTTTCCGCCTGCGAATCCCGGGAGGAGGATGGTATCGGTCTCTTAACCGCGGTGGTTGGAGTTTCGGGGATTTGGGGCGTGCCAGGGTCAGTGTCCATTGCGGACCCGACCATCCCGGAGCCCTCCGCGGGCTCAGGCGCTTGACCAGCGTCAGAGCTCCCAGAGTACTCCGTCATGGCCGGCCCCACAGAGGACTCCATTACCTCCCTCATAAGGCAGATCAGGGACTTGCGGAACTCTCTATCGGAGTGGAGTCGATCCACTATCGAGTCCATCATGGGGTCCCTGTCCATGATGGCCTTGATGGTGGGGACCTCAGTAGGTAATTCTATAGGCCTGGAGTCAGCCATGTTGGCGGCTGATTCCAAGCCTACAGTATTTGTGAGGAGGGCCGCGTGTGTGTTCACTACCCGGGTGCGTTCCGCCTGGGAAAGAACACACAAGAAACCAGGCGGCTATCGCACAAACGTTCGATCGCGGATCGCGGAAAAGTGGTATACGCGGAAACTAATTCCCCGGGTGGGTGTGCCCGAGGGTGAGTGAGTGTGTGGCCCTCCTCGCCGGGTATAGGCGAGGGGGGGTGAACTTAAAATAGGTGTGCCCTAAGCTTGTATACCCTTCGCCAATCTTATTGTGCGAAGGGTCCCTATCAAGCCGTGTACCGTAAGCGGTATTGATCCGGAGACCGCACGCTCAACCGATACACGGGATGGATTTTTGGATGGGCAGGGTGTTGGGAGGGTGATATGCGGCGAAAACTGTGGTGTGTCTCCACAGCTTTCTAATTCGCACCCGTCCGGCTTTGCTTCAGCCCTAATGGGGCGCAGCGCGTGGCCGGGTCACCGCTAGCTCAGCTTGTTATCACCGTTAGGTTTACCACTGAGCTAGCCCTGAAGGGGCAAATAAATACTTTTGAACAGTTAGGCGAAACCCTGTCCTAAAAAGGACGCGGTGTAGCCCGAAAAGGGTGTTCAGGTAGCAATAGAACAATAGTCCTATTGTTACCTGTTGCCCTTGGCGTGCAGCGCGGGGGCTGCGGACCGTCCGAGCAGGTACTCGGAAGGAGCACGTGTGTCGCAGCTGGGGCGCTACGACAACAACAATACGTCCGTCCGAGACGACTGCTCAGAGCGGAATGTGCGTTGGGTACTAACAGATACATTACGCCGACAATTTATCACTGCACTCGCCCTGTGGTGTGGCGCAGCGCGGCGGTGCGGTGCGGCGCGGGGGTGGTGGGTAACAGTTTCGACCTCGGGGCTCGGGCTCGGAGTCGCGACTCGCGGACACCGGTGATTTCCTCACGAGTGCAATCCAACGGTTCGTGGAAGCGCGCCGGCCGCCGCGTGGCTGTCATCGGTAGTTACATTACGCCACCCCCTCGACCGTGCCGGAATGACGCTAGTACATTACTCAGTACTGTGAATTATTTCCTGCGCATAGACACACATGGAAGTTGATCTCACCGTGTAATGACAATAAACCGTTCTGCAAACATGCACAAAGCCAGACGCAATCTTACCGCAATCTGCATTACATACGTGTATATTATATAATACGAATGAAATATTATCTTTATTTAAATGTTTGTCATATAATCGTTTTGCAGGCATGGAAGGTATTATATTTAAAAAAAAAAAGTCACATCAAAATCATTGTTTCAGCCTCGTAATATCTAATGTTTCAGAAACGCTCAATTCAAATGTTTTTTTTTTTTTTTTTTTTTTTTTTTTTTTTTTTTTTTTTCGTGTGGTAGAGTTGTCTATTGTCTTCGATATTGACGGTGTTGTAATATGTAGGTTCAAGGATGGGGTGGCGTATCCGTGGTCCGCGGGCGTTTCAAACTTGATCCTGTACCCGGAGGCGGCGAACCAAACGCTGTACACGCGGCGGGCGGCGCGCGCGGACTCCGGCAACTACACCTGCCGCCTCAGCAACGAGACACATGTAGAGACGCACACCGTACGCCTCGATATACTCGGTGAGTTTCATTCACCAGTTTTCACCACTCGCAATGGTAGGAGTTTTATAAAACTTGTCCCTAGTCCGTCAAACTTCACACAGCGTCTTAGCTCCCTAAAGTTGCACACTACAATTCACTATTATGTATATTCAAAGCGCTGAGGAAGTTAAATAAGGCCATTGAACCCTTCCATATTGGGAGACTAATTTATATAATTAAAAGTTAAATAAATTGTTGGTTTATTTCGATTAGATATTCTACATCTCTAGTATAATATACTCTACTCAGACTTTATAGATAGTAGCGCTGATGTTTCAATACTAATTAATAATAACTGATAATAATAACTTATATTGTCCTTGTCCGTAAGGATAAGGACAATATGTATAACAATACTCGATACACCACAATCAAAACCCAGCCCATCGACCCAGCGGAGACTCTCCAAAGCAAGCAGCACCCTCGGCCTCGAGAATTAGATCAAAGAACTTACGATATAGTGAAGCCAATAAAAGTGTATTAGAGAATTATTCATATTCCTTTATATAAAAGATTGTATTTGATATTTGTAAAGGTTTTCGTGAGCTACATAGATCAATACTCAATATGATAGCTGAACATTAAACGCGGCGTCGCGTCGCGTCGCTCGACTTAACCACAACCTACATGAGTGTGTCGTTAATAATTTAAACCCGAAAATACGATAACATTACCGATTCGGATAATTTTCGCATAACAGTTTTTCTACCTAATACTTTTTTTTTCATTGGTACTTCTGCGAATTTATAGTGTAAGTTAGCCAAAGTGAAAGTGTATGTTAACCAATTCGATGACATTAGTAATGTTAAAATATAATTCAGTATAACCTACATTGTCGAATTTTTACTTTTAATAGCCATTCAATTATATAATGTATTTAATGGCTAGACAACAACTGTTGATCCAGTAACTTTGCCATTTCACTAGATTTACAAATTATAGCATTTCAAAAATAGTATCCGTAGTTTACATTTCATTGAAAGTTCATAAGAAATGTAGGTCGCTTCAACAATATTTCATATTGAATTACGATTTAAGATCATCGATAAAAATATGTTTGATATATGTAAGTGTAAGTGTTCCAAAATTTCATACATTGCGATTTAATTTTTATTGTTTATAGATAGGCGGTTGTAGATATGATGTAATTTTTTATTAAATGGAAATGAACTTTACGATGTTTTTGCCCGAGGCGGTATAATATAAAACCAAGATACGGTAGCTTGTTAAAATATAACATGAATTTCCGTTGCATTATATGATTTGCACATGCTACTTACAGTTGGAACTACATAGGTACTTATTGCTTACTGTACTTATCTTTTTAAATTGGCGGTTGTGGTTATTTGTGTACCTGACTAGCGTACTTATAAAATAAAATCCTTCATAATTTGCTTGTTTCGACGAGTGTCGTTCAGGGGATATCTAGTAAGGCAGGGTCACTATCTAATAGCATCTCTTTATAGATGACTGGGTGTAACTACCATGCGGTTTCGCCCGCGTGAAAAGCCTATTTTGCCATAAAAGTCCCACAATCACCGTAGCGATCCGTAGTACCACCTGTACGACGCAAGCGTCATCTATTTCAAAAATTTGATTCAATAATTCAAATATTTCCCACGGGATCAAATTATTTATGTTAATCCATACACACATGATCTATCCGCGTGCCAAATTTCATCCAAATCCTTACAACAGGCTCTGCTTTAACTTCTAAAAACATCCACATATTTCCAAACAAACATTCAGATTTGTAATAGTAAGATAAGCTGTATGTACGAACGATTCTTTTTTATTGGTTTTATTCGGAGAAAAATGTATTGCTAACAATTCGATTCACAGAAAAACCGACTGACGCCCCGAGAACAATGTTCATTTCAAAAGATCAGTGGGTGGAGAAGGGGGGTGACCTGCGCCTGTACTGCGAAGCACTCATCGGTAAGTGTTAAGGAGTGCCTAAGTACCTACATACTAAGCATCTATGTGCCTGTGTTACCTATAGGGGGTTCAATATTTACACCATAATAAGCATATTACATGATGACCGATATTGATAACTACTAACTTGAAACCTCGGTAATTATCCTATTCCGGAGGATATAAAAATAACTAGACGAAAAGTAACACTTCGTTTTATAAATTTTCTAGCTTTTCTCGCTCTTCCATTAAAGTCTCAAATAAATTATATGTTTGAGTAAACGAATGAATAACGTCGGGTAGTTTGAATTGTGGAAAACCCCTCGAGATGTCACATTATTTGTGGGAGTGACAGTTGCAGGTATGTTGGATGCAGTGACGTAACTACACCCATTAAACCACGTGGCAAATTCATGGGGCCCCTCGCCAGTCCAAAATCTGGCAACCTTATTTTAGGATTCCTCAACGGTTCTCTATCTCTCGGGTCGGGGGCCCCATAAAGCCAGGGGCTTGTGTTATTTTGCCGTCATGCCACTCTATAGTTACCCCACCGGTTAGACGGTCACTATGTTAACCCTACTGTGCACTGGTTATAATAAGTTTTGAGTGGCTACTGAATTGGGTTTGATTCTCTGTTTCGTGGTCGGTGATCAACGCATAGTGATTCGAAGAGATAACGTTCAATCATGCCTATTGTGAAGTATTCTCCCAGTTCTAATCGGCCGCCATGATTTTCTCGGACTAAGGCCTAAACTTTCTCGGTTGAAGAGGAGGCTCAGCTCAGCAGTGGGCAGCATATAATACAGGGCTGGTGGGGTAGAGGTAGGGTAGGGATTTTCTCGGAAACATAATACAAGGTGGAAAAAGTAATGTCATAGTGTGAATTTATTTGGTTTAAACTTTGAGCCCGGTTTCTGGAACATCCTGTTTTTTTATATAAGTTCAGTGTTATGCGACAAATAGAGCTGTTGTTACCATGAATAGCAGTCATTCGATTGAGCTGTGTTTCGGAGCCAACTCTTGGATATCTGTCCGTTAGTGACTACTGACTACAGACTGATCAATCTGCCATCTCTGATTTAACCGTTGCCGTTTTTTGACTTAGGTATTCAAATCATAATATGGTAAATATATTCCTATATGGAAAATGATTTCATAAAAATGAATTCGTAGTTAACTGTATTTAATTCTCTAAAAACCATATTTATCGTCAATCGTCATCATCAATTAGGCGATTGACGTCATCTTATTACATCCTCTTTGAATGTAACTCTACGTTTGATAAACAAATTTTAATTGGCGTTAGAATCGCTTCACTCTCTGGTGCTACCGTAGTTTGCTAATTGCTAACTAGTGACAGTCTGTATTCGATTTCTATATCGGGCAAGTTAAATAGTTTTTTGAATAAATTCTTATTCAGCCGGAATCAAAGAGAATTATATTACTACTGAAGGGCGGAATAAACACGCTCGTTATGCTCGACCCGTCACATCTTGGGACAGAAAAAAGCTGGGCGAACCCTGAGTGCTCTAGTTAACCTTTGGCTACCCATTTGGGAATTAAGGCGAGAACTTGTATAGTGGTTGATATTACCGATTCCCCTCAACCTTTTTATAGGTCGATCTTATTTGGCGGACGCGCGAAGTGATCTACGATGGAGAAAAGTGTGGGCCAATGACACTGAAGGAGATCTGCCGTCCACGCAGACTGAAACCAAGACGACACGGTAAGATTACTTTTGTGAGTAAACAATAAAATGTATGCGTGAAGCGTCGTAATCGCAGTGTAACATATTTTGATGCGCAAGATGTAAATGGATGTGCAAAAGAAAGGCACAGCAGTGTGCGAAGGTGCCAAGTAAGTTTAGGGCCACATGATACGCGTCATTATGGCAACTCAACGTGTGCGCACGTTTGATTCAAGTTTTTCATAGACATGTTTTTTTTTTTTTACACTACATACGCCTTTATTATATTATACTTGTTCTCCATTACAATTCTCTGTGCCATGGGCTTTATTTAATTACCACCGACGATGCGGTAATTCCCGAGAATAATTTATAACAACTGGTGATATAATATTATGTAATGTTAATGGTATTAAAGTTAATGAAATCTAATAAATTGTTCTTTGTGGAAGATCTGTAATGAAGTAATTAGGAAATTATTAATTATTGAAGAGAAAATTTCGCTTTTAAGGGATATCTTATATCATTTACGAAACCTTTTTCTACTAAACACAATATAATGGATAAATTACGTGGGCTTAAAATTATAATTTATTTTGAAGAGTATTAATCATTTTTATAGCCTACGCAAACTGGCAAATGTGTCACTATAATTTTTCGACAGGGGGCCAGATTTATATATGTGACATTTGGTCAACTGATAGGCTATGACCATCGCCCTTAAACACCCACAATTTCAGATAAATGTACCACATGAAGGAAAGAAAGCGATTTGGAAGGAGTGTTTGGGCCTCAAACAATATCGCTCATCTTACGAAACTCGTTGGATTTCTCTGCAACTATATTAATACCGGTGTCTGAACTGAAAACGTGTAGGGAAGTATTATCCATATGTGTACTACTGGTGGTAGTTCTCCCATATGTAAGACTCTGTCTGGGTGGGTACCACCGCAATGTCTATTTCTACCGCCAAGCAGCAGTGTGTATGTACTGTTGTGTTTCGGTTTGAAGGACATTGTAGCCAGTGTAACTACTGGGCATAATGAGACTTAACATCTTGTGTCTCAGGATGACGAGCGCAGTGGAATGCCACACAGTACTTTGTAACTCAAGGTGCTGGATGGTGTTGCTACTGTTTATGGGTGGTCGTATAACTTACCATCAGGCAAACGGCATGCTCGTCTCGGCATTCAATGCCATAAAAAAAATGTGTATTGTGTGCAGGGAGGACGTGGCGGACATCATCGGCTCGTATCTGCAAGTGGCGCACGTGTCGGCGCAGGACTACGGCACTTACGTGTGTCTGGTGCACAGCAACGACGTCGTCTCACGCAGCTACGTCACCGTACACTACAGATGTGAGATAATACATACATTTAAACGCATCTTATCAACTTTGTTTTTTATATTCTTCGCTAAAGCAATTTATTTTTATAGCCTATCGTTTGGCATAATTCATTACGAATAATTAGTATGGCTTGTTAGTTGATTAAATGATCAAAAGGAATATCGTATCGTGATCAATCATATTGTAATAGCCTGTAATTGCGGTAAAATACAATAAAAAGGAGAACGATTACGTCACCGTGCAGTGGATACTAGATACAAGGTTAATCAAAATTCTTGTAGGATTACGATAGCTGTGTTATACGAAATGATAAAAGTATGAATGTGCGAATAGCCCAGGTTCTCGGTTGTTGAGTCACCTCTAACTAGTTTCGCCGACCGCCGTAATCGTTCCCGCGGCATGAAGTAGGTAGGTATGTAATTTCTTTGTCTATTTAAAACAAGAAATAATCGATTGAACTTAATCTCTTCATCAAATTAATCAATTACCCATTTTTCGGTGTATTAAAAATACCTCATGTTTTGATGTTAGCACGGTTTATTCATTATCTGCTGTGTTCTTGTGGGAAATTTCGGAAATATAAGGTTATGTAAAAATGATCAATTTTAGCTGAGACTAATAATTATTAATTTGTTGAAACCAGAAGTGCTAGATAACCGTATAAGTAAGTTAATTATTTGGATTTATCTAGTTTAAACAAGGAATTACATTCTTTTATCTTTTACCCATTATTATACGTGGGTTAATGTTTCATTTAGATTAAATATCGATAAATATGTAAATAATTTCGAGGGAAAGGGAATGAATATTATTTTTTGAATAATATTATTCTTTTTTTACTATGTGTATTTTGTGATGTGGATCATGGGTCTGCAATAAAGTATTATTATTATTATAACGAGAGTTACCATCTCCTTCTATTAAATTGAAGATAAGTGCATTGGAATGCCACACAGTACTTTGTAAGTCAAGGTGGTGGATGGTGTTGCTACTGTTTATGGGTGGTCGTATCGCTTACCATCAGGCGAACGGCATGCTCGTCTCGGCATTCAATGAAATAAGAAAAAAATTATAAAAATCTATTTGGTGATTGAAAAGTCTGCTGTCAACCTGATGATCAGATAATGTTTCTGGATATATTGTGATGTGTTGTGATGTGTGTGTGTGTGTGTGCAGACGGCGTGCAGCCCGCTGCGGGCGCGTGGTGCGGCGGCGCGGCGGTGCCGTGGCGCGCGCTGGCGCTGGGCGCGGCGGGCGGCGCGCTGCTGCTGGTGTCGGCGGGCGCGCTGCACCGCCGCTGCACGCCGCGGCTGCTGCTCGCCGCTCGGCACGCGCGCGCTCGCGCACACACCAACGCGCAACGGGCTAGAAGTAATCACTCTTCTTTTATCTCTTTATCGAGTACTTCTCAATTGACCCTGGTGTTTAGTGCATGTTCAGTTTACTTTTCTATATCTTTATTTAAACCTTTACGATTCTTTATTGGATGTAAGCCGCTACTGATAAGTTGGTCTGAAAATCTTAGGGGGAGGCCTATGTTCAGCAGTGGACTTCTAAAGACTGAAGAAGAAGAAGATTCTTTATTAATGTCGTATTAATTAATCAAAATTTCAAATCGCCTATGTACGCGTTAAGTTAAACTGAAACATTTTTTTTCTTCGTTTAAAGTATAGTAAATCTCTTTTATATTATTTTTGTGAAGAGAAAAAAAGATTACTAGAAACAAAAGAAGTAGGCAATTTGAAATTTTGAATTTGTTCAGCTACTTATGCTGCTGCCTGTATAAAATGCACACAAAAACACTACACAATGTTTGATACACCTTATTCAATATATATTTTTCCAATTCCGCTTAAAATAATCCATTTCTATAATGCGAGAATTTTTGTGGTAAAAAGAATAAAAACGATGAACCGTTGTGCTCGATGTAAATAGGACAAACGACGGAAGGTCAAACGTTGTCGTAATGGAAGGGATAGTAGGGGACATGTCACATTACTATTGTATAATTAATGCAGTAGGTATTGTAAATAAGATTCTGCTATTACCAATTGGTTATTGACTTGCTGTGTGCTTAGTTATATTAATGTTCTGCACGTAGGGTGTCTGATCCTTACTGCCAGCCACCTCCGGAGGTGACAAGGTTCGCCGTTGACGGACGCTCGTTTGCCCCCGATATTATAAAAAACGTGGAGGAGGCCATGATAGTAATGTGGTGGGTGGCGGTGCAGTTCTAGAGAAGGAGTTCGACGTGCTGGTGTGCTGGACAGCGGTGGACGGCGAGCTGGTGCGCGGCGCGCTGCTGCCGACGCTCGCGCTCAAGTACAAGTACCGCGCGCACTCAGTGCCACTGTCCACGCAGCCCGACACCTGTACGTTACTATTCACTTTTTTTAATAGATTAAATTTCTTGTCCATGGATAAAAGTCCTTTAGACGCATACTTGTTTTTTTTATCCTCAGTAGTATGTCGAAGTAAAGCAGTGGCTACCTTACTAATACTTTATCGAGGAGTTTTGGCGTTACTGTTCACTATTCACAGTGTGTGGCCTATCGTAAAAGGCGAAGGCAAAGACGCTTAGCCATGCTGCCTAGTCTGCTATTTCTTTTCCACATCTTATTTTGTATGTGTATCAAGTTATTCTTATGTTATGGGGGAGAAATCTATACTATTATATAAAGCTGAAGAGTTTGTTTGTTTGAACGCGCTAATCTCAGGAACTACTGGACCGATTTTGAAAATTCTTTGACTAATAGGAAGCTACATTACTCCCGAGTGTTATAGGCTACTTTTTATCCCGGAAAACCTTTCCACGCGTGCGGAGCCGCGCGCAATGCTAGTGTTTTATATTACTGGCAGCTTAGGCCTGCCAGAATAAAGTTACGTCAGTGCGCTTACACCTGTCAACGAGTTTGCATTAAATAATCTCATATTTAACAGTGTTGAACGGCGCTCATGTAGCTTGTCATCTTAATATGTATGAATGAACTTTCTCCCAAGATGTTTCCTCAGCGCTATGACTTAACCTTCTTCAACGAGGTTTAAAAAAAGATTTTTACGGTAGGCAGCGGCTTAGCTGTGCCGTTTGCATTTCTGACGTCCATGGGCGACGGTAACCACTTACCATCAGGTGGGCCGTTAGCTCGTCTGCCTTCGAAGGCAATAAAATGTATTGAATGCATGTGTTTGTGCAGGGTACAGCGAGCTGGTGGGCGAGGTGTCGCGCTGCCGGTCGCTGGTGGCGGTGCTGTCGCCGGCGCAGTACTCTCCGCAGCAGCTGCTCACGGCGCTGCAGCAGCTGCGCTCGCTGCCGCTGCAGCCCGTCGTCGTACTGCTGCAGGCAAGTACACCTGGCTAACTAGTCTAGTAGCTATTCATTGTAATATATTATAAACACGTGATCATAAACACCGCTAGTCATAAGCTTTATGGATGTTCTTGTGATGTTCTGAGAAAAATAGGGATTAGTTTTTTTTCGTTTCCTAGTTTTTCAGGTCTGATCCGAGCACTATACTGCCAAATAACATGGCAAAAATTATTACCCGCTATGCCCCGCATATCGCTAATTCATTAATATTTGTCGCTACGAGTCGCGGTAAAGGGGAAGTGAAACAAAAAGTTCTAGCCGACCGGTACCACATTACGATAGAGTAGCGAAAGAGATAGCAATTCTAACTACTTTCATTCATTTGCGGAACAAATTCGTGTCGTTATCGCATCATCGGGTGTATAGGTAGGGAGGAGTGAATTGCACTCATTTTCCACGTTATTGGCCAATTATTGAATAACTATTGAAATTATTGCAACTGCAAGAACCCTCATTTTTTGTCCCTGAATCATGTAATAAAATATACCGGTATTGACCACAAGTGGTCAATCTAAATTCGTTTCATTATCTATATGTAGCTAATTGCGATATATTTTTTATAAATAGATTCAATTTGGAATTTTTGATTCAATAGCAATGGAGCTTGACCCCTCCATTAATCAGGCAGGTTAGAAAAGGTCGTCGATTGAACCTTCCCACGTGGCTGGAATAACAAGCGGTGGCGAGAAAAAGCCAATTAACTGAAAATTTGTGCATGCCACGTGTAGATATTCACAAGTTCATTAATTATGCATATCTGGTGTTTCCGTTAATTAAAATTGAACTATAGTTTTGTTTTCTAAGTTTTTTTTTAAGTATATATATAGATTTACTGGTGGTAGGTCTCTCATATCTAAGGGTCCGTCTGAGTGGGTACCATCGCAATGTCTATTTCTACCGCCAAGCAGCAGTATGCATGCACTGTTGTGTTTAGGTTTGAAGGACATTGTAGCCAGTGTAACTACTGGACATAACGAGACTTAACATCTTATGTCTTAGGATGACGAGCGCAGTGGAATGCCACACAGTACTTTATAATTCAAGGTGCTGGATGGTGTTACTACTGTTTATGGGTGGTCATGTCGCTTATCATCAGGCGAACGGCATGATCGTCTCGTCACTCAATTTCAATATAAAATAAATAAAAAAAGATTATTTATTAATTATAACTTGCTCGCGGCTCAGCCCGCGTGAAAAGTTTTTCCGGGATAAAATTCAATAGATTGCCCTGACCTGCATTATAAAAATAAAGTAATGGAATAACGGATCACAGGATCTTCCGAAACTAAAGCGCGAGGCGAAGGAGGGCGGGTCGTCGCTGCTGCACACGCTGCGCGGCACGCGGCTCGTGGCCTGGCGGCACGTGCACGAGCGCGCCTTCTGGACCGCGCTGCGGCTCGCGCTGCCGCTGCCGCCCCCACCACACCCGCCACACCCACCACACGAACACGCCGTGAGTACCCACTACACCCATCACTCGTATGATAGCCGGCAAACAACTTCACTACACTACTAGATTTTTGTGTACAAAACTGTCGCTACACTTACGTACAAAAAAATTTATCATAAATCCCTAACTTCAAGATTAACACTCGTTCCCCTTTTACTAAATCTAGTCGCCTTCAAATAAATGTACCGTTGCACAGAAAAAAACCCACTTCTTTCCAAAGTAAAAAATATGAAGTCTTCCTGTCAATTAATTGGGGCTGATTGTATATTGACTAGTCTTATTGTACTTATTATAATAATTTGTATACACATAAAATGTCTCAAAGTGTAAAATCATACAATACTTTTTAATCCAAATCTGGATGATACTGCCTTTATTGGGAGAAAATGTGATCCCCATCAAACAAACAGCATGCTTACAACGTTATTCAGTGATTTTAAAATGTTGTTTATTTAACATTGCAATGGAATGCTTAGGTCTCGGGTTCGATCCCTGGGTCGGGTACTGATATTGGGTTTTTCTAATCAGAATCAGACCGGAGTCTGGAATTTGTGCCCGATATAGCGATAGGCTCGCCCCCTATGGGACGGAATACGCACGGCATGTAGTAGTTGCGTCTCTGCCTACCCCTTCGGGGATAAAAGGCGTTAGTGTGTGTGTGTGTGTGTGTTTATTTAACATTATAACTGCAGTGTAAGAGCACCTTAACCACTGTAACGGTTGTGCTTAATAAATATTTATTTAGAATAGAATTGGATTGAGGAAAATTAACATAAAAACAACGTTGGTTTTCTAAAGAACTTGCGCGTTGGATTAACTATACTAAGAAACTGACTCACCACAGACGATTGTAATTCTCCGTTTCCGTTTCAGGCGAAACCAAATCCTAATGAAGTGGATGACAGCAAAAATTCCCGCTCGGGGAGTTTAACGGCACTCGTGTAGAGACGCTGCGGTGCGCCAAATGACGCAACTCGTGTGCGATATGGGCAGCCCCAATGTGTATAGAACTAGTGATATTGAAGTGTTAGACACTGACGCGCCAGTATTGTCGACTGCGCAGGGACTCACGAGCGCCGCCCCCCGGCCCCTGCCCCGGGGCCCGGACGCGCGAGTGCTGCCAATTTGTATAAAGACTGTCAGTAGCTTTAGTTTTAGCATTAAATAGCAAATATCACATTATGATATTTTTGCATTTCGAATTTTCTATACAGTTTTCAAAGATCTCAGTATCTTTTTTTCACTTTCCTACTACTTAAAATGTTAATGTAATTATTAATTTCTCTTTGTGCCAAAGGGAAATTCTTTATCATGACAATTTACATAATAAGTTCATTGTATTTGGTTGTATTCGTATATTTATTTATCATAAGTCTTGTTTCTTGTTTACTTCTTCTACTTAAAGTATTATTATGCGTTCGCGAAGAGCGACATGTCATTCGATGTAAGTTTTTTTATGATTTCCTGTCATACGCATCGGAAATGTTTGTGATCCGATATTGTGTGGCACTTAGTATTAGTAAAAAAAATATTTATCTCAATGGATGTGTCCGGGGGAAAGGGGGAGGGTGCTAGTAAGTGAGACGATTCAGGGTTCTGTGATAATTGAAGAGTGGATATTGTTACAAGGCCGCAGCAGTGCGCCAGCGGCTGCACAAAGATTGTTTACCAAAATATAAACGCGTATGAGTTTGTTACGTTAAATCGTTGGCGCACTGCTGCCTCTTCGAAAACTTTTTTACCTTTTAATTACTAAATTTAGAATGTTGTTTTAGTGTTGATGTACATAATATAATATGAATCAAAGTGTATGTTTGCAGCTGTCGTCAGCGTTAAGGTTAGATATGTGAGTAGTTCGTAATTTGAACATTTTGTAGCATTATTACTCGTTACATTCCGCGGTTTATTGATTCTTTTAAGTTCATTTAAAATGATTGTGAAAAGGAAATAAATTACTTACATAAAATTACTGCCATGTTTATTTCGTACTTTATGTTCGAGAAACAACCCACACCCACACACCCAAAACCTAAAATACAACACCAAACTGCTTGAAATTATTGCTTACTAATTACTATGGTGTAAGTTTGAAGAATTATAAGCTATATACCCGTATACAGAATGGGTTATTGAGACTGGGCTGTAAGTGTAGCTACCTTAACCGCTATAGTTACAAGAAAAGTTTCTCACGAGACTGTTCTATCATTCTTGAAGACTAAGACTGCAAGCGCTGATTTTCAAAAATGTACAGTCAGCCAGAAAATGGGAAATTGATGCAAACACTGACCGTATTTTTTTTCTATTCTCATCTCAAAAATCCAACCTGTACAATCTTTATACAAAATAACCTTGTATTTTGGAGAAACATAATTAAAATAAAATATATCATGCAATTGAAACATTTATTTCTTTTGCAATAAATCAGATTCACAATTCGATTTCTACAGCATCATTCATTTTGACTATAATCGGCAAATCAATAGAATAACATACAATAATCATAATCACACATCACTGAATAAAAGTACCATTAAAATTAAACAAAGGTTAATGCTTGCACTCACAGTGCAAAGTAACTATGCCACTCACAGATATGATTTGGAATTACGGTAACTATACTAAATAAACCACAATGGTATACATTAACTTGTCTAATAACTAAGTACTGTAAACTTGCACCTTGTACAAATATATAAAACACTACGCTTGGACCGCAGACGTATTATAAACAATAGGGCCGCCTGTAAAGTACTTGAGCCAAAAAAATATTGATGCATTTTGAAATAAATTGCAATGTAAAAATATAAAATTAAAGATTGTATTGTACCGTATATAATATAAAGTGTATAAAGTAGCGGATATATTACGTCATATGGCCCGTTGATACCCATAATAAAAAGTAAGTATAAGTTGATTTAAGTAAATGTGAAGGCTAATGGTATAAGGGTATCACCGGATTGTGGACGGCCCTACACCCATGGTTGTTAACAATTTATAAGTACATATATTATTCGAGTATCATTTGGTTTCGTAATCAGAATAATTTTGCTAAATTTAAGTCACTTCAACAATTTAGAATTCTAGTGAAAATCTCACTTTTAACTCACATGGGATACATTCACAACTATAACCTACTTAAATATAAAAATAACTAATACATTCATTTTGTGACATCGCCCATCAACAATTATAAATTATAAATTTTTAAAAAATAAATTGGATACGGCGACTGTAAAAATAAGTTCGTAAAAATATCACAAATTGTTTTCACACCTTGTAAAAGCTGCAAACATGGATATCGTAGTTTGTTTATAAATCATAGTGTCCAAAACAAATAACTAAATCAGATCATAATTATTTACATTAAACAGATATTATATTCATAAAAATTAGTCTTGTTTGCATTAGTATGGCTATTCTGTCTAGTGCTGGAGATCGTCGATAATGCTCGTTTTACATAATGACGCGTACTATTAGCCTCTAGCGGCTTTTAAATGTTTCACGATTCTTTATCGAGCTATTTCTTTACCTTATTTGTTACTGGCATAGGAAATAGGGAAGATAGTTCTGAGTTATCGGGTAGGGCTCGAGTGATGCAACAGACATTTAATATGACCGTTGGTGTCATTGTTCAGTATACACTGAGCAGAGCATATTGACTCACCGCAGCACATTAACAGACGGAAATTAAATAGTCAATACCCAATATCACTAAACGGGCAAAAGCGCCGTAATGGTGATGTCTATACGTATAGAATTAGTTTACTTGAAAATGATCTAAATAGCCCAGATCCATTGTACATATAACAATAGGAACAATAACTTCATAATATTTATGAATTAAAATTAAATTCATTTATATCAATCAGACGCTCCTGTACTCTCAGGTTGCTTTTTCTCGTACGCCTGAAATATAAATGATCAATGAGAATCTATATTATCATACTTTTAGTGATTGTTTGTAACGTATATAGTTAATAAGTGGTGCGGGCGAAATGGGAAAGACAGAGTGCGATGACGAAGACATTTTTGAGAGAATTACTTAACACTAAACTTTTCAGATTTATTTAGTATTTAAAGATAAAATGTATCTTTTTTGATAATTGAATAAGTATCGTGTCACGTACGTGTTGCGCGACCCTGGTAAGGGTTTCGGCCATGGAGCGTCCCGTCTGCTCCACCATGCCCCGCAGCACGCCGCTGTCCTTCTGCAGCAACATGTGCGGGTGGTCGAACTCCACCATTTGTCCCGCGTCCATCACCAAAACCTGGTCAAAGGAAGTTTGTTGTAAACTAACTAGATGTAAACATGTATTTGCCAATCCATAACATAACGGATCAGAGATAATTGATCAGTTACCAACCGGGGTTAAAAGTTATTAAATTACTAATATTGCTATTAAAAAATCGGGGATGATGGAAGAAGGTAGAAAATTTAGGGCTGTATGTATTTTTTAATGCCAGATCATAAAAAAAATCTGTCCGAGTAATAAAAAAATAAAATTTGGGGTGGACCACCCTTATCACCTAGGGGGATGAACAATAGATAACAACCTATTCTCAGACCTACCAAGTTTGAATATAAAATTTCATAAAAATCGGTTCAGCCGTTTCGGAGGAGTATGGTAACAAACATTGTGACACGAAATTTTTATATAGATAAATGTATATAGATAAATAGAACTTAATGCGCGTCTACAACGGACGGGAGTCGCCGCGCCTCTTGCGTCAGACGGCCAGCGCCCGAGTTTGCAAGTAGACGCGCACTGGAGCAGTTTTATTTAAAGTGATTACAAGAAAAACACAATGCATAAAAAATAATAACATTTTAACAATTTGGTACAATATTAACCTATCCTTAGTGATATGAAAGCATTTTATAAATTTAATTGCATTTTTAAACACAATATCATACTGGCTTTTACTCGCGGTTTCACCGGCGCGGCGTGACAAAGATTTCCGGAGTAAATGTTCTTCACAGGATCACAAATTATCTCTATACGAAAATTCATCGAAATCCGTTAAGTGGTTTTTGAGTTTATCGCGTTCAGACGCACACACACATGCTGCGGGGGAATTTGTTTTATATGTAAGGAATCAGTTGAACAATTAGTGCTTCTGAGTCCACAATAGTCTTATGCCGTGTTAATCCGTTGTTTATGAGGTATCGATACCTTGTAACATACGTACAACATAACCAATACTCACAGAAATAATGCGCGGCAGTCAGTTCTACAGTTCGCTCAAACTTCATAAATAGAATAAAAATATGATTGTATGTATTAATAAATTGCGTACCTTATCCGAATCCATAACAGTGTGAAGTCGGTGGGCGATGGTGAGCACGGTGCAGTCGGCGAATTTATTTCTAATTGTGGTTTGAATGAGAGCATCAGTTCTGCAACAAAATAAATAAATAAATAATAAATAATTATACTAGCGTTGCTTGGCTTATTTCGAGTAATATCTTTTTCTAGCATAAATGGCTTCCAGAGGAATAAGTGGGCTACTATAAATATTCACCCGAGGTAAAAATATTTATCCAGCCAATTTTTTTTAAAATTGAATTAGGCTACTCGGCCTGGTACCTTTGCTCCAAATTTAAAATTGTAAGCTTAACTTTTAAGCTGTTTAATTGAACAAGGGTTAGTGTTAGTACCACATCGGCCCAGAAAGGTAGTCACGCAAACGTAGAGTAGTAATTTAAGTGATGTGAAGTACAATGTTGGCGCGCACCTATGTGTGTGTGTGTGTGTGTGTGTGTGTATGAGAGAGAGGGAGAGAGAGAGAGAGAGAGAGGGAGACGGTATGAGAGTGTGAAACCGTGTGTGTACGTACTGCGGGTCGACGTTGGCGGTGGCCTCGTCGAGCACGAGCAGGCGGTTGCGGCGCACGATGGCGCGCGCGAGGCACACGAGCTGCCGCTGCCCCACCGAGAAGTTCCCGCCGCCCTCCGACATGCGCGAGCTCAGCCCCGCCGGCAGCTCCAGCATCGCCTCCTTCAGCTCCACCTGCAACACGTTACACATGAGTTTACTTCACTCACCGACAAGGGAAAACATTCAACATCAGCTACAAAACAAATACTGCGTTCATCCCTCCATCATTACTTAAATAATATTCTGGAAGAAACGGAAATATTCAAGTATTCTAACTCATCAAAAAGTAAGTTGAAACTTTGTATAACAGCACTAAAAAAATAAATGACCTCTTCCAACGCCCTCCAGAGCACTTGATCCGGGTACTCATCGAACGGGTCGAGGTTGTGTCGCATGGTACCGGAGAACAGCACCGGCTCCTGCGGTATGATGGAGATCTGACTGCGCAGCTCGTGCAGGCCCATCGTGGATGTCTCGCGCCCGTCGATTATAATCTCGCCTTCGATTCTGGCTAGCCTGGTGACGTTACGTAACATTGTTAGTACATTAAGGGTGGGTTGCACAAAATCTGACGTTAGTGTTACCGTTAAAGTTAACTTTAGCAGTGACAATAACAATGACTACTGAAATTGACATTTCCTCTGTTGCACCATTGCTGTAATTGTTAAAGTTAAAGGTAAACGAGTGACCAGTGAAATAATGCTATATTACCCCAAAAACTTGCACGGGTAATATTTTGGCATTGGCAATGATTTAATATAACTATCAAATCTTGATGAAATATCGATTCATTATTCAAATTTCTATTATTACGTAGGTATCTAGTATGTACATCCTCTTTGTTTCTATCATAGAATTTCAGCGGAATTTTTTGCTGCACCAAACTATTTGGATAGACCCACTATCAGAATCGCTATCATTGCTAGAGCTTGCTCCCACAATATTTCGCGTACTAAACATTTTACGCAGGTATTTAACAGAGTATTTGTATTAAAATAGCGTATAGGACGTTATTATTGCAAATCGTTTGACAAATGACAATTAATTATACAGAGTATACACACAGATTACGAAAACTAACCATAACTTTAACATTAACCGTCCGAAACTGAGCGGTTAATGTTACTGTTATTCGCGACGTCATTTTGACAATTGTTAATTTTATGCAACCCAAAAATTGCTTAACCGAAGATTTGACAGTTGGTTAGACCTATGTTATTGTTAAAGTTATTTTCTACAACCCACCCTAAATCATTTCCACAGTAAAGTCAAGTGTCAAACATATCAGGAACTATGGATAACTTTCGAACCTACAATACCGGAACTCCGTTGTTTTTTGGAAAGCACACAAACATATCTAACTTGATTCATCTTTTATTATTTGTCGAAGCTGTTATCACGTATTACGTGTTGGGAGATGTATGCGTAATAAGGCCAAACAAAGTTACGGTCAAAAATTTCATTACAACAAAATCTTACCTAAACAAAGCATTGATAAGCGACGACTTGCCAGCGCCGGTCCTGCCGACGATGCCCACTTTCTCCTTGGGCAGGATGACTAGCGAGAGGTCTTTCAAAACGGGCGGCTCGCCGGGCGTGTAGTACAGGAACACCTTCTTGAACTCCACCTTTCCCGCCTCGGGCCAAGATGGCGGCGGCTTCTTATTGCCTTCAGACTGTAGCGGTGGCTCCGATTCTATGTTAGAGTATTCTTCTATTCTGAAAGACAACGTTAAAAATTAATAGGTTGATGGAATTATACACTGAAACGTAGTTTAAATTTCGTAAACATGTTTTCTATGATTATTTTTTTATCGTTCCGACGCGACATATCGTATCTTTCTGCTATATGATAGGCTGCAGGTAGCCGATGGGATGTTGGTTAAAAATCGGTTGGAGCTTATTTGGGAAGGCCTATTCTCAGTAGAACAATATCCGATTAGAAATATTTCAATCATACCATCAGTATTAATTGCAGACCATAACTAGCGGATATGATTATGTCGATTGCCTAACCTCTTTACAAAATTATTTTACCTTTCAACACTTGTCATCTGATTCTCTAGTTCAGTGGACTGCCGCATGCCCCACTGGAACATGCCTGTTAGTCCCATCGCTTGCGTTATAGCCAGACCCACATTGCCGCCATGCTCCGCTGAAATATGATATTATTTAATAACGTTTTATTTAAACGATTTATTAACAAATGAGTTATAGCTCTAAAAAGTAATATAATCGCATGCTAAATTCTGCACAATCTAAATAATACTGAATTGGAATAGATTCAAAATTAACACGGACAGACGCAATCGTTTAGGGCGTGTATAGGCTTTTCTTGTATTCGTATTTAATACAAGATTTTTTATTCAATAGGATATTCTTGTTGCCGTGTCTCTTTATTTTCGTGGAAATTATTGTGTACTTTCTAATAAATTGTTTTATTTAGATTTTATAAAAGCTTATTTTTATAATAGTATTGATGTTCGGTTGAATCTAAATTTTACAATACCTTGTCCAAAAACGAGGAAACTCATAGTCACTACTGCGATGTATCCGACGCAAACAAGATCCAACCAAAAGCCGAACGCACGGGAACTCGCAATGAACAAGTACCTAGAATAAAACATATATTATCTATAATTCCTTAGTGAAAAGTTTACTAATAATATAATTAACATAAATTTTATACAATATTTTTATTTTATGTCATTTACATACGTCGTCATAAGCTGTGACCAATAAATATGTTTTCTTTCTTCTCTTTCAATATGTATAAGAGTGCGTTCAGTCGAAGTAAAACAAGTGTAGTGTTTCAACTGTCAGTCGACAGTTGAACAAGTGTAATGTGTTGAACTTAGGAGGATCATAAAAAAAACCTTTGTCAAGGCAGGACTGACTTTAGAAATGGGTGTACATTTTAAAGGATTTAAATCGATTTCGACTAAGCGCCTGTTTTAAATGTTCAAGTAAATATTATCCGACCATTTGGAAGCATGAGTTTTGTATTTGGTCGCGTTACATTAGGGATGTTTACTCAGATATTGTGAAATAGACGCTAAGTGAGAAAGGGGTTTACCAAGCGGAGCTGTGCAGGTCCTGGTGGTTGTCGAACTCCCGTATGAGCGCCTCCTGCGCGCCGAACGCGCGGATGGTGGTGATGCCCTGCAGCGACGCGTTCAGGTGCGAGAACACGGGGCTGCGAGCTGAGGGGAACGCTCACTGTACTCTTGTATGCTTACATTGTATACTAAAACTTACCTTATTCATATTTTAATTATTAACTATTAGTGTTTTGCGTCTTAAATTGTTTGACGTCATGTACTGATAAAATACGAATATGATTACACTCATTAATAGTACATTTTAAGAGGTAAGAGGACGAAATTTGAATATCAGATGTATTGGAGGTAAACATATTAAGAAGTAGAGACGAGCAAATCACTCGTCCACCAGTCAGTGAGTATTTTTTTTTTATGGCATTGAATGACGAGACGAGCATGCCGTTCACCGGATGATAAGCGATACGACCACCCATAAACAGTAGCAACACCATCCAGCACCTTGAGTTACAAAGTACAGTGTGGCATTCCACTGCGCTCGTCATCCTGAGACATAAGATGTTAAGTCTCACTATGTCCTGTAGTTACACTGGCTACAATGTCCTTCAAACCGAAACACAACAGTGCATGCACACTGCAATAAAAAAAAAGAAAATAAAAAGAAGAAAAAAATGAGTTATTCGCAAAAAAATATAAATAAAACAAATAAGGGTAAAACCACATGGTGCCTGTGTGGCGTGATAGATGACTCACTCACACCCTCGAGGCGCTTGATACTCCTGGAGGAGGACAGGTAGAAGATGCGCAGCCCGTAGAACACCGCGCCGATCGCCACCGTCGGCAGCAGCAGCCAGTAATTCACCACAGCCACCACCACCACGATACCGATTAGCGATAAGCCGATCTACAATTTACAAATATATATGAGTTAGCAGTCAGCAAAAGTAATTTATTAATTGAGAATATGCGTAAAAACTCCAGATCTACTTTATCAAAATTGTTACGGAGTGTCAATTATATTTAGATATTATGTTGCGTCGTTCGCACAACCAAACAGCATTCATATTGTTTTTCCTGTGTATTAAAAGCGGCACAATAAAAAAATAATTAAAAATGACATCAAACAAAAAAAAACAATCGTACCTGCAAAACGTCGAGCAGTGCAGAGGGCAGCACCTCATCAACGGCGCCCATGTCTTTGGAGAACCTGTTGAGGATGCGGCCCGACGGGTTGACGTGGAAGAAGCGCATGGGCGCGCGCGTGATGGACTCGAACATGTTGTTGTGCAGCCGCGTCGACGCGCGCATCGCCATCGAGAAGAACATGAACGAGCGCAGCAGCGAGATCACCACCAGCGCGATCACCATACCTGCAACGGATCACATTTGATAGTCAAAATCATTTTCAACCGACTTCAAAAAAAGGAGGAGGTACTCAATTCGTCTGTATTTTTTTTACACTTTCAATTGCTAGGTATGATGTTTACTTCAGTTATTTTTACGAGGCAAATAAAAACAATATACATAATACTTAATGGAAATGATTAGCTATAGAGCAAGAGAAGGAAGAAAATAAATATAAGGACATTATTTACAGTCAGTACGTTCTTGGGGATTAAGAACTCGTGAACTCTCCCAAAAAAGGAAACATATATTTTAATGTAATATTATATTACACAATCAAGGTCAGTTTTGTTAGTGATAAAACTCACCGCTATAAATATAGATGCAGTCGTATCTGGTGATGCCGACTTTATCGAAGGAAGCGTCGTCTATGAGCTCGTTGGTAACGTTGTTCGCGAACGCGAGCGGGCCTGTCACGTTGCCATCGTCTAGCGTTCGAATCACCTCTACTGGATGCGCCTCTTCTAAATTCACCCTGGAAATACAATTATTAATAAATGAACTTTTTCAATAAATAATTAAAATTATATTAATAGAAGGTAAACATTTAACATTACGTAATAAGTAAATCACTTGACTTTTATATTATACTAATAACTATAAACTCCAAATTAATTTGTGTAGATTTAAGTTTTAAATAATTTCTTAGCGTTTAAGTAGCCACAATTATAATATTATTTTAGGAATATCTTATGATATCTATAGGATCATTATTTTAACAATCTTTAGGATCTGGTGGTATGCACAGTATTTAGTTTCTATAAATAACTTAATAAAAAATGGTGCATGCGTACCAAAAGCCCGTCCACCAGTCGGAGGCAGAGCCGAGCAGTTGCGCGAGCGTGGCGACGAGCACCATGAGCGTGACGAGCAGCGGGTGCCCGCTCGCGCGCAGGTACGCGCCGTACACGCGCCCCGACACCGCGCCCGCCGACCGCAGCTCCGCCTCCGAGCGCGGGCCCTCCGGCGGCGCCGTCGCCGTCAGGTTGTCCACCGAGCTCACCTACACACCCAACACACGATTAATATGGGATTACTGTTGATATTTCATTACCTGTTCACACTATATGGGTGATACCCTATCGATTAAATTCTATTCGAATTCGTATCGAAACGGACAGGTACAACTAATAATCAAATTTTATTGTCATGATAAAAATGCAACCTACAAGTATCAACTAAGAGTAAGCGATAACTCACAGAATGTATACTCATTTGCCGTTTCCGGAAGCTGCCCTGCAGCACGCTCTCGTCGGTGTCGTTGCTGACGGGGGTGTCGGGCGTCACCTTCTCTTCCTTTTCCTCTTCCTCGTCACGCGCCAGCAACGTCGCAAAGTCGAGCCCGGACGCACTCAGCGTGTCGAAATTACCCGCAGCCGCTATTGCACCATTCTTCAATATTATTATCTGTGGATAGGAAATATTGGTATTACGTATAGCTAGATTTGATTGAGCGAATAATTGAAAATGATTCAAGCAAGTTTTTTCAGATACCATTTTGAATTAGTCAGGGACAATATTTATTGAATTTCCCTCTACGGTATTTTCATTTTCCTAAAGGATTGTTTTTTCTCTGTAAACCTCACCTGGTCGACATCTCTTAAGAACTGCAGCTGGTGCGTAACGAGTACCCTAGTGGTGTTGCGCAGGTACCCCACGACACAGGACTCGAACAGGTGGCGGCCGACGTGCGCGTCCACGGCCGACAGCGGGTCGTCCAGCAGGTAGATGTCGGCGCGCTTGTACACCGCGCGGGCGAGAGATATGCGCGCGCGCTGACCTGCCACAATCAATATTAGTTACAATTTATAAAGTGACTACCTCGGTGGCGTAGTTGTATTAAGGTACTGCAATGCTCAAGTCTCGGGTTCGATCACCGAGTCAGGCAAAGTGATATTGGGTTTTTCTATTCAGTATCAGCTCGGAGCCTGGAATTTGTGCCCGATATGGCGATAGGCTCGCCCCCTATCACATCATGGGACGGAATAAGCACGGCGAAAAGTCGGTGCACTATTTGCGCCTCTGCCTCCGGGGATAAAGGGCGTGTGTGTGAGTTATAGGTATTCAAGACTTATTGATATAACGATCTAATTTAATTATGGCACTATAACATCCAACATCTTGTCTTTTCAACGATATAAATATATATAAAGAAGTCGCTATTAGCGGTATAATAAGTTAAAATTTATCAAAACATAAGAAAACTACACATACAATTATTATAAAAACTTAAAAGAACAGCGGGCTGCTATGCATTAATTATTACGGCATAAACAACAAACAGAATCCCGCTACTAACAAATAATAAAAACAAACGAATCTAACCTCCACTAAGGCTGACTCCTCTCTCGCCCACAATGGTCTTGTCTCCGTGCGGGAACAGTGAGAAGTCCCGGTCGAGCGCGCACCGACGCACCACCGCGTTGTACCGCGGCCGGTCCATCGCTTGACCGAACAGTATGTTCTGTCGAACGCTCCCTAAAAATGTCACAATAATTTAACAATTTTATTTTTAGTAACGACAAAAAAAGGCAATACTTCAGAACCTCTAATGAGGCACATCAGCTACAGTGGCATAATTAAATCTAATGTTTTGATTTGAGTAAATAAAAATATAGGGCAAGTAATATGTGTATAGGGTATTTTAGTAGTATTTATTTTAATTCCTTCTTTTGTATCCGCTGTCTTCTTTTTGTGTTATATTTCTGTGGAAACTTTTTTGGATTGTGTGTAACCTATTTTATCTAGTTTATACATGTAATATTGTTCTGTTTGTTTCCTTAATAAATAAAATAAATGACGTATAACACATCTTTTGTAGTAAATGTTATGGATATACCAGCAAACAGCCAAGGTTCCTGGCTGGCGTAGGAGACGGTGCCGCCGATGTGCACGGTGCCGGACAGCAGGGGCAGCTCGCGGAGCAGTACGTGCAGTAGTGAAGACTTGCCGGCGCCCACCGGACCTATTACTGCTATTAGTCTGCAACAGTGTTGAAGTTAAATAGAAATTGGTCTCATAAAGCTCGATTTACTGATATACGGAAGAAAGGCTAAATTATTTCAACCAAGTATTCTACAAATGTGTAAATTGCTATCATGATGTTGTAAATACCATTTTTAATAAGGACTGGTCGTATAAAGTTTTACTGAGGAGTGGGTTTTATATATTTTTTTTTAAATCAACCGTAAACATGTCACAGGGTCGAAAACATTAGGTCGGATGTGCACCAACACTGTGGAACAACAGAATAACCACAACGATCGACTAGCCGGATCGAGCTATTCTGGAAGATTTTCAGTATGTGCATGCCGGTCATAACTCATAATCTATTTGAATATTAATAGTATCGATTTGAACAATAATAGAATCGATTGAACAATAATAGAATCAATTTGAACAATATAATCGATTTGTACTTTGAACAATAATAGAATCGATTTGAATGACTAACTTGCCAGGCTTTATGGTGAGCGAGAGGTCGGTGAGCGTGTTTTCTGGATGCGCGACGATCCACTTGGCGGTGGCGTGCTTGAGCCGTACGCCGCGCGAATCTTGCTCTACTTTCGCAGACAACTCTTGCTGCTCCTCCTCACCAGCCTCACCAGCTTCGCCGGACTCTAGTGGTGCCAGGCTTGCCGCACCTACAATATGTATCATTTAAACAGTCCACGTGCCACGGCAATAGATGCTGCCACCAAACATCCAATCACAAACATTCTTGCAATTTTTTAATTACTCTTGCGAACATTAATTAAATAAACTCAACAACTTTATTTAATTTAAACGCAACTTACCATTTCCTTTGGCTTCGTCGTTATGCTCAGGTATAACCACTGACAGCTTCGATTCTTCCTTCTGTATTTCCGGCTCGTCTTTCGACAGTAGAGATTCCTTGGTCCCTTCCTTAGGTAGGGTAGATGTTTGTATTTCGGCAAGGCCGGGCACTGGTTTGCTTGTGTCTTCGTACAGCATGAAGCTTTGTAGACGCTTTATCGATATTGTTGCTTCGGCTACTTGAGCAATACCTAGAGGGGAAACGCAATTAAAATTTTCATTAAAATATATACACACAGACTGACTCACGCAACGCAACTAGTGCACCCGCTTTTCGCCGTGCTTATTCCGTCCCACGATGTGATATGGGGCGAGCCTATCGCCATATCGGGCACAAATTCCAGACTCCGGGCTGATACTGAATAGACAAAACCAATATCACTTTGCCCGACCCGGGGATCGAACCCAAAACCGCAGCATTGCAGTCGTACCGTAATACAACTACGCCACTGAGGTAGTCATTTAAAAATAAACCTATGTAATTGAACTATTATCTGGACTTGTGTTTTGATAAATCAGATGTAATTGCCCAATAATCCCTATGAAAAGTTTGTGCCAAAATAAAAAAAATTGGCCATAAATACTGTTTTGTCTTTCGATCTAATTACTAATTGCGTATTTTCTGGTCTGGGTTCCTAACCTATTTCTATTCTGGCATACCAACTGAAACACCCACGGATGCCTACCTAGGGGTATGTGTGTCACGCCATAATCGCCTCTAAAGTATTATAGACTACAATAATGCAAACCATATAACTAGGTGTACGACTTAAGCTCTTAAAATTAGTTTCCGAGTATTTGTCATTCGTTCAAGAATTTTCACACGGTACGTGTACACGTCATAAAAAAACAATGACATTTGGTTTCCCATCGTTACCCTAACTTCAGTTCACCCACACTGAACTAAAAATGGTGAGGCACCTTTTTTATACTCACAATTGTCACTTATACTATAAATTAATTTGATATCCTAGTTTAGTACAATTATTTTAATTTTCAAACTACCCGTCGGTATTCACTTCGTTCGGACCATCGGAGTTGGTTTTTACTACATACTAGGTAGGTAGGGTCCGCAGTTAGGATTGGGGTTCCTCAAGGATCAATTTTGGGTCCGTTCTTATTTTTAGTATACATTAATGACCTGCCTTATATGATTAACAATATGGCAGATGTAGTATTATTCGCAGATGACACCTCGTTAATTTTTAAGATAAATAGAAGGGAACAAAATTTTGTGGAGCCCAATAAAGTACTTAGTTTGATTTCTAACTGGTTTTCAGCTAACAATTTACTATTAAATGCGGCAAAAACTAAATGTGTCCGATTCTCGCTACTGAGTAATAAAAATGAACCAAATATTGATTTAGATGGAAATAAACTAGCATTAGTTCCGTCAACGGTTTTCCTCGGGGTTTCAGTAGATAATAAATTGCAATGGGGACCCCACATTCAGAAAATTTCGAGTAAATTGAGTTCTGCCATCTTCGCTATTAGAAAGATCAGACATTTAACTGACGTGGCTACGGCAAGGTTAGTATATTTTGCTTACTTCCACAGCATTATGTCATATTGCATTCTTCTGTGGGGTTCTGCCGCAGATCTGCAGACCATTTTTGTCTTACAGAAACGAGCGATTCGTGCTATTTACAACCTTCGATCTCGTGATTCCCTTAGGGAACTGTTTAAGGAGGCTAATATACTGACTTTGCCGGCCGAATACATTTTCCGGAATATTATGTATGTCCGCAAAAACCTTAGTACTTTTATTAAAAACAGTGACTTGCACTGTCTGAACACTAGAAATAAGAATAAACTAGTTGTTCCAAATTTTAGGCTCTGTAAAACGAGTAAATCATACTTAACGAATAGCATTAAATTTTACAATAAACTTCCCTCCGAAGTAGCCGATTTGCCCGGACACCAGTTCAAGTGTTATGTTAGGCGCGAGTTAATGTCTAGAGCGTATTATAATGTAGCGGATTACCTCGATGATAAGACGGTTTGGAGAAGTGGTCCTGCACACCATGGCCAACCCTGTTAACACTTACTAGTGATTGACTGCATAAAGTGTCTCATCTGTATCTATCTTTAATATTGACATTACAATAATTTTAACTTTTAAATCTACTGTGACTATTAGGTATATAACCTAATTACTACAATTATAAATATTCCCTCATTCATATAATTTAAATTTAGGGAAGACGACCGACCGATCATTTTGTTGCGCTTGCCTTTATAAGTTTCATTTTATTAAGAAAGTAGAAAGAGCAATACAACAAAAATAATTTTGTAAATGTAGGCGAATGCACATTGTACACCGTTATTTTATTATTTTTTTGTGTTATGTCCAGTTTTACGTATTTGTACATGCCTGTCCAGGTATTCCCTAAATCCCTTCATTTGGATTTTATCTTATTTCAACGGTGATGTGCGTGCATTAGCTTATATAACTAATCTGACTTTGTACACAGCACAAAAGAATTGAAAAAAAAAAGAGAAAGAAACAATGAACAATTGATGACAAAAAAAGTAAGCCCGGAGTTTCTTTCTGCCTTTCTTCTTCGGGTCGTCATCGCTTAGGTAGCTAGTGAAAGGCTGGTAGGTTAGCTAGGCTAGGGCCTGTAGTGTCCTCACCGGTGAGGATCGCGACGCGTTCCTCCCTTTATTTTAATAAAATGATGTCCTTTTTATATCCCCTTTCCTGCCAGCCCGAGCTGTTTTTTTGTTTTTGTTTATTTCTTATCATAGATTTACTCCCAATAAAAATGTCGGTAGTTATATAAGTGACCATTGGTATTTATAATAATTATTAATATAATCAATTTAATGTATCTTGACTTATCATAAGTGCAACTATGTTCGCCTACGTGATGAATAAAGTATTTTATTTTTATTTTATTTTTTACTTTATATTAAAGGTAGGGCTAGGCCGAAACTAAGGACTGTATGAATTGCATGCATTTTCATGAATGTTTCCGTGCATTTCTGTCAGTTTAAGACACTCCTGGCGCGAGATCGTATAGGGCATGGGCGATGTAGGAAACCGACAATACACGCGCGGTTTTAGGTTCTAGAACTTATCGTCGGGGATAGTGCAATACCGCGTAACTAGCACTTAAAAAAGGCCAAATTGAGATTGATATGTAGGATATTGCGTCCTACTTAGAAATGAAATTCAGAGAGACATTTTGCGAAGGAGTAAAATAAAATGCTTAGTGCTTATATATAAATACACAAGTTGATTGTCATTTGTCGATTGTGGTGGGGCTGCCAGCGAACCTCTTTGGTCACTTGTATTGTTGAATGCTACATTGTTAGCGAGCTCTTAAGTTTCTTATCGGCCGGCGTCTGGTATGTGGAAGGTAAACTGTTTGTGATTTATTTTAATTGTTGAATGCTCCACTGTTTCGTTTCCAAGAATTGGTGACGCCACAGATACTTTCTATACATAACTTTTTAATGGTAATACATTTTTTTTTGTTACATACGCGATTTTTATTAATGCCAGTTAAGTTTAAGTTTTAAAAAATGAATAGAGACTAATCAAAGCGGACGTATTGAGCGTAACATACGACAAAGCTCCTTAAGTAAAGAAAAAATAACAGCCTCGCAATTTTTTTCTTATCCTACATAACATTTAGGTTTGCCCCAACTCTACTCTTGACCTGCCTTACCCTTACTAAGGATAGCATAGACAATAAACGGTATAATTACTTATAGATCGAACATCAGGACCAAATTATTCATCCAAAAGTTATACCAATTGGTAACAAGTATTTTTTAAAGAAAACAATATTTTGGAAAGGAATATGCCAATTTGCGTATTACGACCATGTCAAAGTATGTTCTTATGCATTTTACATAGGTTTTTTGCTATTTCACGGTAGATTGAGTTACTGACGAGCAGGCCCAGAATTTTTGTGTGACTTTTTTTCCATGTCCGCTGCTTTGATTAATTATATACCTAGATAGAGTAACGCGCTGCAATGAAACTAAAAAAAACAGGCCAACTTTTCTTAAGCTAGTATGCGTGACAGCTGTGTTATACGCTATCGCTGCATCATTCTGCGTATCCTTGTGTGCGCACATAATGATACCAATTATTACATGGTTTCTATTAAAACGGGGAGATAATTATATCCATGAAAAACAACAAAAAATAATTCGCTCGAACTGATTTAGAGGGGAACAGTTAGCCTCTGTTTTTTCGACGCGTTTGAAACGTTCAGTGTCTATCTAGGTATATAATTAATCAAAGGTCCGCTATATGTAATCTTAGAACTCTTTGAAAGATAAAGAGTTGGTACTTACCCTGCGGGAAGAACACGGTCATCGTCTGCCTCAATATGTTGTAGAAGCTGGTGACGACGAACACCTGCTTGGCGGTGATGACGTTGTTCACGAGCACGTACGCCAGGATCGAGCAGAACAGGCAGATGCGCGTCGTGAACATGATGAACGATGTGAGCACGCCGCGTATGTAAGACGTCGCACGGATCTGTTTGATTTCATGTCTGGAACAAAAGTTTTGTTAAGGGTTTGTGATGCAGTGTATAGGTAAAATAGCAAAAAGTCGGTAGCGCTAGAAGCATTGAAATAAAATACTATATAAATCCGCGATAATCCGATAAATGTTCTGAAAGACGGTGTCGGATTGTCAAATTTGTCGGACTACAGCGTACTGTCACCGACCCCTTGTAGTCTGGAAATTTTTAGAAAAGGAGGAACTCGTAATCTTTCTTGAAAATGAAAAATCTGCCAAATTACGTACTCGTAAAAAAGTAAGATATACCTATTACGTTTGTGTACCTACGATATAATAGTCCATTGATAAAAATGTCTGTAATAGGCTTGTCGGATTATATGGGGCGCCGAGGAGTCTGGAGAATTTTTTACACCTACCTTGGAACCACGAAATAACTGTTATAGATTTCTAATTTAAAGTTGATAATTTAAGTCATAATTCATGAAACGTAAGTTTTTCACTTTACACCAACATTTTCATAATTTTCGTCAAAGTTACGAAGCTGATTATTTTGACCAAAAAACTACAACTAATGAAAATTTAGTTGCAGAAAAAAAATCTAGAAGAAGTCTTGTACTTTTTAAAATAAATAATATTCAATTGTTCAGATCTAAAAATTCTGAAAAATATTCATAACTCGAAAACTATGAATAATCGCGGAACATACATGGGGGTGATTCGGATACCCCAAGGGGTGCTCTATCTCTGGCCCTCCGCTTGACACTATTTTTTGGGACAACCTGTATAATACAGGGCTGATTGCATTGCACTAACATAATATTGTTCTTGTTTCCACACTTTAATGTAATTCATATAGGGGTACCAAATTATGTCAATATTTTTGTTACTCATACAGAAAAAGTAACAAAATTAAAAATAAACCAAAGCCAGGTCCGTGCTGCTTTGACAACTAAGTACATATTAGACAAATGAGTCGATAAATGAATGAATCCAATGTCACGAATCACGTGAAATGTCACATGATGCATTTAGAAATAGCTGTATCACCGATTTAACTATGTACTACGTTTATATTCCTACTAGGTTTGTACTGTTTCTAGGTTATGCTCGCGGCTCCGCCCGCGTTAAAAAGTTTTTCCGGGATAAAAGTCCCGCTTTACATTTGCCCGGGATAAACAGTAGCCTATGTGCTAATCTAGGACATGATCTACCCGTGTGCTAAATTTCATCAAAATCCATTCAGTAGTTTTTGCATGAAAGAGTAACAAACATCCATACATTCTTACAAACTTTCGCGTTTATAATATTAGTAGGATTATGCTACGTTAATAACAATTTTATATGTTTACACATTGCATGACTAATGCCGATTCTATGAAAATGTATTTTTCTATGGTGCAAGAATTGTAATTAGCGTTGCATGCGATTATGAACTTTGTACTTGTAATCACATCCACCTACGATGTTCCATTTTATACAACAGAAAAATAGAACATAGCAATATGTTTTTTATTTGTTACTAAGATATAAAATATTCATATAATTATGTATGTTTATTGATTGTTTATTGTGTAAGCCTATATTATTTATTAATAATAAACTACCACATAAAGATAAAAATGGAAATCAGTGGTAAGATAAAGATGAGGCCTATATCCAGCAGTAGTCAAATTAATAGGTCTGAAATGATGATTACGATCTCATTTCATCCCTTGACCTCTCCTTAATTTTTTCAGCCAATTTCAGGTTATTCCGGTGTCCGAAATTGATATAGTTAAATTTTCTCATGATAACCATTAATTTTGAACTTTTTTTTATTGCTTTGAATGCCGAGAAGAGCATGCCGTTCGCCTGATGGTAAGCGATACGACCACCCATAAACAGTAGCAACACCATACAGCACCTTGAGTTACAAAGTACTGTGTGGCATTCCACTGTCGTCATCCTAAGACGTAAGATGTTAAGTCTCATTATGTCCAGTAGTTATACTGGCTACAATGTCCTTTAAACCGAAACACAACAGTGCATGCACACTGCTGCTTGGCGATAGAAATAGACATTTCGGTGGTACCCACCCAGACAGACTCTTACCTATGAGAGACCTACCACCAGTAAAACATAGTCAACACCCCCATATCTTTAAACACACATACATAACAAACGTCCTTATTAGGACACTTGTCCATAATTTCCCACAAGTTTTTACTATATAATAGACTTTAAAAAAGGTGGTTCTGTATTCGACCCGTATGTATGTATGTACGTTTGTATGTCCGCGATTTCTCAATAACTACTGATGCGATTTGGATGGGGTTTTCATTATTCAAATGTATATTTTTTAGGGAAAGTTTTAGTATATAATTTTTTGGGATCTGATGAAGATGTTCGGATATAGACAATGTAACTCTTAAATAACTAACAGCAGATGTCCCGCTAATGCTGCAATCGTATATATATGATGTATTATTTACACCATTTCATAATTACAAAAAAGCAATAAATAAAACTTTTTAAGAAAAAATAAAACCGACTTCAAAACCACTACAAACCAAAAAATAATTTAACTTCATATATATACGTATATTTGGAGTCGATTAATTTTTCTTCTCTAAATATAATAATATGAAGTCGGTTAATAAATACAAAAGCTTTGTAATCACTTTATAAAGTACCTTATTTTCATAGAAAAAGCATTTATCAGAATTACCGTAACAAAACTAGATTCACGGAAGCCAGCTCGGAAATTTATGAAATATTCGACGGGTCCATATATCACATTACAGATTTTACGGGTAATGAGAAGTGACGCGCTGACGACGCGCGCCGGTCCAGGGTACTCAGTGTCAAGGGGCCGGCAGCAGAGGTATCGTATCCTAGCTTTAAGTAGATCGTGCGGTTATGTTATACCCTCGGAATAATAACCAAAGCCTAATCATCTCCGCACATATTTTTTTTCTATAAGTGTTAAGGACTGTAATAAAAACTTTTTAACAAAAAATAAAACCGACTTTACCGAATTTAAATTGAACATTGTTTTCGTATATTTGTTCGTGTATTTGCTTAGCTTGTATGTGTGTTTTGTGGGGACGTATGCAGTCGCACAGACGGATGATCAGTTCACCTTGTTGAATTATTTCACCCTTAGTCCCAGTTAGGGTGGCACTGCCCCTTTCACTTTGGGTCGGCCCGCTTTGCCGGTATCATTCCCAGAGGCCGCCTTTGCCATAGGTAGTATCGGCTGCGGCTCAGATAGGCCTTAGAGGCATAGTGGCTCCCTTCCAGGTGTACACCTTTCAGGTTGCCGATCTCTGCCCAGCACTGCTCGCCACAGAGGGTCCCGCCACTTTGACCTTGATTGATCATTGCGGTCTAACCTATTATTTTTAAGTGCCTATTCAGCGTGCGGTGTCCAGTCATGAATCCTATATTTGCTTAGCTTAGCTGGCAATTTAAATTAGGCACTGCCTCCAAGTATACGTATATAAGGGTAAATTATTTTTTTGTTTGTAGTGGTTTTCAAGTGTGTTTTATTTTTTGTTAAAACGTTTTTTTCATTACCTTCACACATGTAGTAATTTATGAAAAATACAATAACATTGCCGTTAAAGTTAGTATTGTATAATATTTACAAGTTTTACACGGAAAATAAAACTCGTTAACAACAAGAGCACGCGCGGCAGTCGACAATGGCTAATTATTTACATTTACTCACTTCCTTGCTTTAGCGACGAGATCCGCGAACGGCTTCTCCCACGTGTACATCTTGATCACTTGTATGCCGGAGAGTATCTCGTTCATGAGTCGGACGCGCTCGTCCGTCCGCAGGGCGGTCTTGAGTCGCAACACTGACGTGCGCTTACCGAGGTACGCTACAAAAAAAATAATTATTTAAATAGAAGTATTTTTAAAAAGTGTAAGCGATCTGAACGAAATTTGATCCACTGAAGCACAGCTAAAAGATTAGGTTGTAGTCAATCTAAAACAGCTATACTCAACCTGCGGCCCGCCGAGCATTTGCAGGTGGATCGCTTGTCGTGAAAAATATTACAAAAACTAAAGAAAGTTTTCCCAAAAGAATAAAATCATTCAGTCAATTGTGTATATTTATTAAAATAAATAAAACTTTACATTTTAGTTATGTGTTTAGCCCTTAAATTGCTTTATTCATTTGTTGAAATTAAATGAGTTCTGATCGCGTATTTAAATTATGATTAGCCTCTTAGTACTCAGGGATAGTATTATATGTACTTAGTTTAGCTTATATTTAATAAAATGATATATTGATAAAACTATCATGAAATATTCTTACTTAACTAACATGAAAAGTATTTAGAATGGGAATAGTCGTTTTAGAGATTGATGCGTTCAAACAAAAAAACAATCTCTTGAGATTGATATTAAGGTAGATAATATTAAGGCAAAGTAGGCCAAGGCTTGGTAGGTTGTAAATAGATTATCCTACAATAAAAAATACTTGTTTATTTTTTAAATATAAGTATGTTTACGAGGGATGTTACGGAGCTTCGATTCCGATTCCGATTGCGATTTCGGTTTTGTTAATGTTGAATCGGAAGTTATAACGAATATCAAATGCAGTGATCGATCGCGATCAAAACGTGTTCGGACAAGTCAAAACTTGTCAAAATAACTTTGACTTGCCGTCTAGCGAATCGCCTTGCGCTCGCATTCACCGTTCAGTCAGCTGTTAGTTTTGATTCGAGCCTTCATTGCACCTGTAATTTGTAGTCTGATTTATTTATTAGCTGCGCATTAAGTATTATCTTCGTGCTAATTTTATTCAAATCAAGCGTTATGTAGAATTACTTTAGTGTAATTTACGCGAATATAGCAAAATGTGTTACTTCATACTCTGCCTCCGACTCCGTTTCTGATTCCGATAAGTCAGATGTAAAACCTCCGGTTCCGATTCCGGTTCCGGTGTAACCACTTAAGTAACATCCCTAATGTTTACGTCTTTAAGAGACACACACTCACGCCTTTTTATCCCTGAAGGGGTAGGCAGAGGCGCACCTAACTGCATCCACTTTTCGCCGTGAGCATTCCATCCAATGATGTGATAGGGGGCTAGCCTATCGCCATATCGGACACAAATTCCAGACTCCGGGCGGATACTGAATAGAAAAATCCAATATCACTATGCCCGATCCGGGGATCGACCAGAGACCTCGGGATTGCAGTCGTACCGCAATACAACTACGCCAGCGAGGGAATCTTCAAGAGATGTGTATCTATAAGCATCAATTAACATAAAAACATTCTGATAACACTGTTTATTTTTCAGTATACGTGCAATTTAATTAAACAAGATAATTGATAGTAACATTATCACAATATTATCGCTATTAAGCCTTACTTCCACAATCCTACAAGTTTATTGTTTTAGTATCAGTGCACCGCGCAGTATCACCTATTTAAGCTGGTTATTAACTGTTAGTAAATGAGTATAACCACTAACAATATAGGTATTATAAGGGTCGATTTCACTGCTTGCTGATAAATGATATTCGTCACATAAATGTATAACAAAGGTCACACTCTAATCTAGGACCATAGATTGATTAGGAGGGAAATTTGTATTTAGTCGGCTCGAAATCGGCCTTGAATCTGCAGATTTAGTTTGCCAGATATTTTTGGACAATGTCTAAAAGAATTCATTCAGTACACAGTTATCTGATTCCTAACCTAATTCTGTTGTTATGTTATTGACAGGTAAAATTTTAAAGTTTGGATATATGGAGAGATATTTCGATACCGGTCCAATTCGAACAATTCTTTCACTGATAAAAATCCACATTATTCTAAAAAAACTAGTGTACCTACTTAAATCCTCAAAACTGACTTCTTTAACTGGAGCAAAACTTAGTCCATATTCGATTATAAGAACTAAATAAAAAGGATAACAAGGCTCAAATTCCTATAATTTGGGGCATATATCTGCGGATGAAGACTCTTACCTTGTAAAGGTATGAACGCAAGCATGAACCCGACTCCAACGACGGCCGCCCAGCTGATCTCCTGCCACATGAAGTACGTGATGATGACGGTCGCAAGCGGCCCGATCCACAGGTAGTGCAGGAATATGATCGCCACGTCGAACCTGTTCACGTCGTTTGACAGCAGGTTCACCACTTGACCGACCGTCGTCTCGCCGAGCGCCGTCTTCGATAGTCGCAGTGACTGGAGAGGACACTTATTGTTAGTATAGTGTTTGAGTTTCGATCATTGGAGATTAAATAACAAGTCTAAGTATAAAAAAGTAACATATGTTATGTGCATGTCTGAATTTGGCTCGCAACACGCAATTTGTTTTTTCATGCATTTTATAATTGGATATTGGTGGCGATAATGTAAAATTTTACACGAATATAAAAATCATAAATAAAAGACTCAGTTAGAAAGCAATAAAAACACAATTGCAGTGAATTTATTGGTAAAGAATTTTCTTTTGAAGGCTAATAATAATTAATAGTGGGTACTAAATGAAAACTACCATAAAGTATGAAAGTACGATATTAAATGGAAGAAAACTGTGCACTAACAGTTTGAAGGTTGCAACGTGTGGAGCTATTCTATAATTAGCTAACACTAAACTGGTCATCGACGGCTGGTTTATTAATCCACCTACACGAAGCTGAGTGCAAGTGGAGTGTTAAGCCGGGTCCACAGCTTATGAGTGCATGTCATTAATTGTCCGATCCGACCACACTATGATTCGTCGTATCATATCCAATTATGTACAAACGTATTTTATTTTAGTTATAATTTTTCTAAATATTTACAAAGGTTTATTATTTTAGAGTATAATTTAATCACTATTTTCATTTTATTATTTTAGAGTATAATTTAATCACTATTTTCATTAATACTTTTATCTAAGTGTCTTACAAAGAATACCTAGTGCATGTCGGATTCACATCTAGTAGATGTCAACAAAATTATTGTACTGTTCATAGCTTTTACTTGTAGCATGCATGATTGAACATCAGTTTAGTGAATTACATTAAAAAAAAAATGTAGTGGATTCCTCGGTGTTTGCCGTATCAGATAATTATCGTATCTTCAGAATTGTACAACAGCTCAGTATAACTTACAAAATAGTGCAAAACCGATTCGGGATGAAACACCCCATAGGCCATATCGTATTAGAGCAGCATAATATATACCGAGTATCGTGAGCTTATAACAATCAATACATTATGCAATCGTTTTTTTTTTTTTGAACGGAGTTCCTTATCGCGCGTTGTGAAAGGGGGCTGGACGGAAAAAATTCTCATGAAAAGTTGTCACGACACTTTTTGCTATTATCTTACTAATATGAACCTTAAATACAATGCGTAGAAGCTATAATTCTTGAAACGAGTATATTTTTATTTATTTTATTTATTAAAGTCATTAAAACCATTTCTTACTAATCTAATATGAACCTTAAATACATTGCATAGAAGCTATTTCCCCAGCGTTGGCACGGCACGAGTACAAAAGAATCGAACGTAACATTCTTTTTTCAAATTTTGTTGATTTATTCTACTTTGGTTACTGACATTTATCAATAACAAGACTAAACGTGCTTTGCTCGCGTTTAAAAATCTACTTTATGTGGTAAGCGTGAGATCGAATTTGTGTTTAGTCAATCAAAATTTGTGATAAAAATGCTATGTAATAGCTTTACCGCGGCAGTCTCCGAGTGCCACACGTATTTATTTGTTTTTTTCTCTAGAAACTTATGTATTGGAACGGAAATAGGAAAATATTTATATATTTATATATATACACACTCTGTTATATAAATAAAATTTTATTACAATTCCTTCACTACTTAATCGAAAGGAACTTCGTTCCATCCGGGTGTCCCTTGACACCTCTCATTGCTTTTTTTTTTATTCTTTATTCGATAGGAGGGGTTTATCACGCATTATGTCACCCTCATTGTATGTACAAAATTAGCTTACACTCTATTTACAAAAACAGCATTAGCTACATCGTACAGGGTACTCGCCTCCTTCGAAGAGATGAAGCGAGAATACTGTTACATATACCAATGTTATAATCTAATTTAGGAAATAGCATCTTTCTTTTTTCCTCGTTGCGCACACACTCCATTAGAATGTGATGTACATCTTCCACTATATTGCATATGGTGCAGTTCGGTGAGTCTACTTTCCCCATAAGAAATGCAAATCTGTTTAATGGAATGTGTCCCGTACGAAGACGTAAAGCTAAAATTGTATCTGACCTACTTATATTGGCTTGGTCAATCCACGGAAATCGATGTATATTCGGTTGGATTGTCCTGTACCAGATACCTTTGGTTAAAGACCGAAAGTCAAAATATTCTGTCCACAACTTTATGCATTTGTTTCTTACTATATACAAAATATCTCTAAAATAAGGAGAACAAGAAAAGTCTAAACCATAAAGCCTCTTTAGCTAACATGTCCACTGTTTCATTTGCAATCAAACCAATATGCGCAGGTATCCATTGTAGAACCACATCTTTATTTTTATTACTAAGTTCTATGATGCAATTTAATATATTGTATGCTATTGGTGTCCCTCGAGTTTTAGAAGTACAACGTGTCACATGTTGAAGAGCGCTCCTTGAATCCGTGAAAATAACATAATTACCACTTTCAAACGAATCAATATACGACAGCGCTTCAGCAACAGCAATAAGTTCAGCGTACATCACACTTATGTTTTGTTTTATATGTAATTTCACAGATGTGCTAGTCTGTATGTCAAAGAGCGCTGCACCAACATTACACTTATCCTTAGAGCCGTCTGTAAATATTTTATACAAGTTTTTATAATTATCATTAATGTTCTGTACACACATTGCTCTAAGTTCTGTTGAGCTATATACTCGTTTGCATTATGCAATCTTGATGCGCGTTGATAACAGTGATTACGGATACTGTGATCGGAGCGAGCAACCCAGTGATATTAGATAGTGGCGCAATAATACTGGAACAGATGTCGTTGAAAGTTGGTAGTTGAACAAATAAATGTATACACACATTAATATTCATTCTTTAATTGTAATGTTTGGTAGTACGTATTTTTTAGATTTGTCACGTTAAATATCTGTATGTACTACTATTTTCGTTTACAAAAACTTCAAATCTGTATCACAAAAGAAAATAAATGAAATCATGCAAAGAGAACTGATATATTCTTAGATAAAAGAAAAAAATCTTTTAATGTGTGACTGATGTTGAAACTTGGTATTATTGCGTACCAACACAATTATTACTTGGTACAAAACCCTGAAAGATGGTACGCATACCAAGAAATTGATAAAACTCAATTATGAGAATTTCATGAAGCGCGTGTTGCCGGCATTCATAATTAAAACATGCACCGAGACGTCATGCTTTTACGTACTGTGTGCGTTCCTTCGGCTCCTGTGTGGAAGCTTCGACAGAGGTAATTAATATTAAAGGCTTAATACTATAATGCGTGTAACGTGGAAAAACTGTTAAGTAAAACTGTTAATACAAATTATTAATGTATTTTTATGTGTATGTGCGGTACAGTATGACCCAATGTGTTTAGCCTGGGGATAGTCACGAGCGTTGTACCAGCTATCGTTCAGAGAACGGATAACAGGACACTAAGGCCCCGTTTTTTCAACTGTTGTTATCTTTTTGTCAGGGTGTTATTAAGCTGGACGCGCTCGCAGCACCTGGAGCACTCGAAGCGAGCGCGAGCGTGTCCAGCTTAATAAGACCCTGACAAAAAGATAACTACAGTTGAAAAAAACCCAGTCTAAGGGCGGTATTAATAAATCAATCTCAAGTAGACATAATGTATTAATAGTTCCATACATTATGTCTACTTGAGATGCAACTCAAACTTGAGATTGTTTTATTAATACCGCCCTTAGAAAGCGGGTAAGGTGAGTAACTTCAGATCGGCCAAAATTGGCGTAAACCTTAACTTAACACATTAAAAGGCAAGTAACGATAACATACACGACGGTACACCTAATTACCTATAACAATATACGCGGGGTTTCCCCAGAGCCCAAGGTTTCAAAACAAAGATCCTAATCAATTGCTGTATACATATAAGCGATGGCCTATTAGAAATCGTTGGGAATTCACGCAGTTTGTTGTAGAAAATCTATCACTCAAAAGACTAAAATGATTAAAAGATTTTCTAGTGCCTTTTAAACATTGTAGTATTTGTTTTAAAGTGTTGTCATATTCTGAAAACATAGCTACTACCTGATATTAACCGGTTTGCTATGCTTATACTATTATTACCACTAGATTAGTCACTTATTACGAAAACTGAGGAAATATTACGCCCACAATACTTTAGTATTGAGGGTTTTTAAAGGGTTTCATATCAGCTACGAATTATGTAGGTGTCAAGATTCATTAAGAATTTTTTACCATACCGCTAATAAAGAACTAGGGAAATAGACGATTTAAAGAACTCATAAGTATGCAGAGTAAAAAATAGTCTTCAATAAATTAAATGATTTGATTTGATTTAATATATAGTATTTCTCGAGCGCTGTATTGATTATTGAACCCAACGCCCTAACGGCAAGTCTGAGCGTGCTGCCTCCGGAGACCTATCACTCCCTGAGGAACCATAATGTGGTATACGGTTTGCAACCACAAGAATATGATGTATTGAGTGAGATATTATATTTGTTTAATATAGTAAACCGTACTAATACATCAGCATAAAATATAAAAAAAAAACCATAGTATTCTAGATCAGTGGAGGCCACTCGTTTGGTAGTTAGTTTCAATAGTTTTCCACAAGAAAATCTATTTCTAGTTTATGAATAATGCGGCAACAATGTAGGGGACATATTCTGTACACAGTGGCGCAAAATGCGTAAAATAAAACCTATTACACATTTTAATTCTTGTTGATGCACGCGTCACTCTTATTTGTTGAAATTACCTTTTTAGGGTGCCTTGGGGCGGCAAAGCGATAGCCTAGTTGGGAGTGGAACGAACTGCCGAGACGAATGTGCGCAGGTTCAAAACCCAAGGGCACGCACCTCTGAGTTTTCTAAAAAAGTTATGTGTGTATTCTTTGTGATTTATCGCTCGCTTTAACGGTGAAGGAAAAACATCGTGAGGAAACCTGCATACCTAAGAAGTTCTCTATAAGAATTGCATAGTTCCTATTTTATAAAGCCTGTCTACTATTGTAGCAATCAATAATAAATACTAGCAAACCAACAACGACTGGACTCAACGCACGTCAGTCAACTAAGTTGAGTCATTTTTAAAATTCCCCTGAGTCTTTTTTTAATTGCAACTTTTTGTTGATAATTCGCATGCACTTCCATATCCACAGACCAGTTCTCTATAAGGCACTTTACTTCGTAACAAAAGTTAACGTTACAAAAAATCTCCTTTCTACATATTAACATGTACATACTAACCGCAGACAAAACCTCTAATTTGCCTTTATGACGTCACGGCGTTGATTTTGTTTACACGTAAAAATCAGTAAGGCGTCCCGACCTTGTAGTCATCTTTAACGGTAGCACGCATGAACAGATAATCAGAGAAAATCCAGAGTGACGTCATTTTCTCACTGGCTGTAAAGTAGCGTATACGAAAAAAAAATAGTGTTTATTTTTTTAAATTACTCACATTAACAACTACAGGACATAGTGAGACTTAACATCTTATGTCTCAGGATGTCGAGCGCAGTGGAATGCCACACAGTACTTTGTAAGTCAAGGTGCTGGATGGTGTTGCTACTGTTTATGGGTGGTCGTATCGCTTACCATCAGGCGAACGGCATGCTCGTCTCGGCATTCAATGCAATAAAAAATAAAATAAAAAAAAAACAAAACATTATTTTCCATCGTGTTTCATATGAAGTTTATTTTATGGTAGGCGCTATAGAAAATATGGATGTTTTACTAAAATATAAGTCAACTATAGTGATTACCAATTGTCTATTGTTGATTCTTCGCTGTAAAAGGAATAATTTCCTACCCTGTGGAAGTTTTCTGAGACACCACGACAAAGGACCTAAAATCAAGACACTGCCGTCAAAACGCGACGTAATGTCACTTTAGTGTCAAATCGCCTTTACAGGCCGTTGGGACCACAATCCAATGTGTTAGCTTACTGCGGGGGCTGTATTTAGGTCGCGTACTCTGTTTACGTTGATTTAATTACTTGCTTGTTGTCGAGCAATACACGCGTATGACATAAAAGTGCTAATTACCTACGTAAAGTTACGTAACATTGAAAAATAAATTATGTGTAGAATATGCGGGAGTTTGTGTTATATTCATTCTATAGCAAAATATTTAAAGTGTAATATTACGATTTATGACTAATTACATGTCGTTATAATTTTCTTATAAATCCTATCTTGAAATGTAACATTGCTTAGTTGTCTTTATGTAGACCAAAATTGTTACACGATTTACCGCATGCCGACCGCATAGCAACCAACCACCATATACATGAAGAAAAGTCGGCTATAATGGTTTGTTCCAGCGAGACGCTTTCCAAGGTCAGTCAGTGTACAGTCATCAGCATAAGCAGCTGAACAAACTTCAAATTGCCTACATACCTACTTTTGTGTTCTTACTAATCTTTCTTTCTCTTCACAAAAATAAAATAAAAGAGATTTACTTTACTTCAAACGAAAAAAAAACAATTTAATGTCAAGTGACGAGCGCAATACAATGCCATTGAGTAATAATGTAGTTGGTGTTCCTGGGCCGTCGTGGAGCAGATTACTTTATGACAGACATAAACTTGGATACTCACTAGGATGCATATAAAAATATTTAACATATTCAGTCATCCTTATGCCGTCCGAATTTTTGGTAAATTTTTGTAACATGTGTTATTCATTCTGTCCCTATTATAATAATTATGTATTTCTTTACATGCATCTTTACATGACTGCCTCGGTGGCGTAGTTGTATTACGGTACGACTGCAAGGCTGAGGTCTCGGGTTCGATCCCCGGGTAGGGCAAAGTGATATTGGATTTTTCTATTCAGTATCAGCCTGGAGTCTGGAATTTGTGCCCGATATGGCGATAGGGCGATGGAAAGGAGTCTACTTCACATACAAAGAAAACACAAGAAAAGAAACACAGAAATAAGAAAAACAACAAAAATAATAGATGCTCTGGAACATTCTCAAAAACTAAAATGGAAATGGGCTGGTCATATTGCACGTATGGACAAGGAAAGATGGACACAAAGAGTAACTAACTGGCAAGGACCCTCAAACAACAGGAAGAGAGGCAGACCGAGAGAAAAATGGATTGATGAAATTATAAGGAAAGCTGGTGAAAACTGGATCATAAAAGCAAAGGACAGACAGAAGTGGGGAAAATTGGAGGAGGCCTTTACCCGTTGAGGGGTCCATATTGAAATAATAAAACCGAATTTGGTAAATTAATTTGATAATTCGGAAATTATAATTTATTTATCATTTAGAAATTTATTAAATTATTTCTTTTGCGATTGTAATTTAATTGTTACAGTAGATATTATTTATTGTATTAGTAGTTTATGCATGCATATATTATGTGATAATTAATCTTATAAGAAACATGTTTTTATAAGTCATTCATTATGGAATTAAAGAGGCTATAATAATAATAATGGCGATAGGCTCGCCCCCTACCACATCACGGGACGGAATACGCTTGGCGAAAAGTGGGTGCACTAGTTGCGCCTCTGCTTACCCCTTCGGGGATAAAAGGCGTAAGCATGCGTATTTCTTTACATAAGATTCTATATTATTGAATTTCATACATATTGTCAAATTTCAAGTCGGCTTTATAAATTCGTGATAAGAAAAGAACGCTGAGTGAAATTACCCGATCAAAACACATGTCAATTATTTAGATGGCAATATTTATGTTACAACACTAATAAGTTACCTTTCTATAGATGAGAGAGCAGCAAGCGACCCGGAACTTCATGCCCATGTGCAGAATGGCCATCATGTAGGGATGCACCACGAACACGTTGAGAGCGGAGCACAGCACCACCGCGCCCGCGTACAGATACGCCTCCGACGACTCCATGAGATTGCCGGCGCTGTAGTAATCCACCAGCTTGCCCAGGAACAACGGCTGGGCTATCCTGTTACATAAATAGATTTATTCGTATGAAATTACCGTAACGCACTAGAGTAAGAAAGTCCGACGTCTTCCTACACTGTTTCCTCCTAGATTTTCTTTATCCGTATGCTTGGTAACGTGCCCACAATACATAATAGATTTTTTTGTAGTACGACAAAGCGCCTATTCTGAACATAATGGTACGTAAAGTTTGTTCAAATACCTGCATATTATGTGAGACTCACTTAAAATTCTCGGAATATATTTTGGCTGTTTACAGGCAGATTCATTCAAGGTCTAGTTACTACTCCATTGATCCGTGGATTACATGTGTCTGAGGTAATTAAAATATTCACGCGAAAACAGCCTTTATCGTCTGGACTATAGAGCATTGAATGGCTACAGTTAATGTGGTTTTGTTTGGCATGAAGCTGGTAGTACGTCATTAAACGAAAGGTAAAATACGCTTTGATCCGGAGTATCATAACCTTGATGTTAATGAAGCGCCTTCTTAGAAAACAAACAACAATGAGCATTTTCTCATACATAAAATCATCGTATTACAATTCAAATAAAAATGTTTAACCAACGTATAACAGAATTCTAAAAACATTAATTTGTTGAAAGGTGATTTATAACTGACCTCCGAAACTACAAATAATTCTATTATTAATACTCATATGGATATTGTAGTTTCATCTTATCCCTGAATGGTTCAATACTGTTTAAAGGTTTCTACTGACGACTACTATACATGCTCACTCTATCCCAGTATCGTTCGAAGGTTGAGCAACAGCCAACGCGACTTGGTTTCGCAGACGAACCAAGCGTGCGTGCATGAGCAGGCGATCCGTTTGGCTAAAGTATCCAATAAACGAACCAAGCATGCGTGGCTGCTGGATCCTGGAAAGGAAAGGATTATGTAGGAATTGGGGTAAAGGAATAAGATCTTTGGGATAGTCAAATGCTTAAATATTTTTTGAGAGGTAAGCGGCTACTACTACCAATCCGCACTAGGCCAGCGTGGTACACTAAGGTCTAAAACTCCTCACTAGTCGAGGTGGCCCGTGCTCAGCAGTGGGCAGAGTATATAATACAGGGCTGGTTGCAAGCGGCTATGCGACTTATGTCTGTATAAGTAGTGTATGTACCTCTCGTTAAATATAATAAAGAAATACCAAATACAATGGTCAGCCGTCAATAATTTTTTTATATGAACTTGTAAAAGTGGCCCTACTGCACCTGATAGTGACAGAAGTGGAGTAGGATCCAAATAGATTCTGCTCCTAAATAAATGGTAACGAAATTAATAATTAACACTAGGTACCTAATGGGAATAATGAACGGATAACGTTCACTACATTGTGTTAATGCCTTAATTGTCACAAATTAATTTACACCATCATGCGTATGCAAATACTAAACATAAATAGAGACGTTATCGGTCATTCGTTATCAAAAGCGTGTAAAAATAAATGTTGGCTAGTCACGACAATCGTCTTTGATTCAAGATTAACATGAGAATCGACTCATCTTGTATCAGTTCGATACGTACTATCTTATCGTGTGAACAGATAGAGAGGAGCGTGTGCTATCTGTATGGCCACCATACCTAATAACATTGTTATTGTTATTGCAACAGATAACATATATTTAGTCGCTAAATACAGAGCGATAAGGTCGCATTTGTTATTGTTATTTCAACTGACGCAGGTATTATTTTGGCGACCCTCGTCACGAAGCCGAGGGACGGCTAGCGCCTACCAAGACCGGTTCGTACTACCATTGATATCATTTCTTACCAAAGTTCAAACGTTAATTCATATATTAAAAGATATTTATGATTCACGAATCTGACAATGACAACAATAAAATATTTCTATAATTGCTATTGAATGACCAAACGAGCATGCCATTGGCCTGATGGTAAGCGATACGACCGCTCGTAACAGAATTAACACCATACAAAACTTTGACTTACAAAGTACGAGTGGCAGTCGTGATCTCAGCGCGACGAGCGCCAATATGCTCGTCACCTTGAGACATTAGACGTTACGTCTCATAATGTCCAGTAATTAAGCTAGCTACAGTATATTCAAACGGAACACAACAGTGCATATACACTGCTGTTTGGCGGTACAACTAGACATAACGGGGGTACCTACACAGACGGCCTCTCGATACGAGATACCTACCACCAGTAATTTATCGCCAATTTGCCTTACTAATAATAATATGAGTTCACGACGTTACAAACACAGTTACAAGTTCCAACACAATCACCCGGTTAAGTTCATTAACTGGTTTCACCTATTGTCAATATTGATGAACTTGTAAAGTGTAATCGTCTTGTATGCGATAATCGTTCTGCGTAAGTTACGTCACAGACAAACTCTCCAATGTACACGGGGAAAACCGCAAGCCCTCGCTTGGCCACTGCCCACTGATGAGTGTACATCGAGTAGCGCACGGCACGAAAACACCATGTGGTTAAAAACCACGAAACGGGTGGTTATGTTTGGTAACATTTACAAAAATCAACAATATACTCCACTGAACACAGCTGATATAACAAAGTATAAGCTAACTACAAGGTAACTACTTATTTGACATGCTTGCTGTAGTTATTAATCTGAGGTCATAACGTATACTTTGATCGTATTTTTTCAGGAAAATTGACACAGTAGCGTGTGAACTGGCTTGAGGAAACTGACAAGATACATAAATATATTCTTATTGTACGATCATGTGCATGAGCTGCTACGTCATACTTCGAAGGATATTATGCACTGGATTTCCTTTAATGTAATACTGCACACATTAACTTATTTCCTGATTAGTGATTGCATTCGCTCCGTTTCTACATAATAGATAACAAGAGCTGTAACTAATAAAATATTTCGTCAATGGATAGCCGTGCCATGACGTCACCGTCACCACAATGACATTTAACTAACTAACGGGGAGGCCGGCTGATGGCAGCAGTTCGCACGGTTCAAAGTATTAAAACGTTCTTATTCGAGTCACGCCCGGGCGCCCGCAAGACAATTGGTTACAAAGTTCATAAGTAACATTTTAATTTGCCGCTAAATTAAAACTAGCGTCAATGGCGATCATGTTTTCTCTAGGTCGAGGTCGGAGACAAACAAATATTCTTTTACTACCTTTTGATTTGGGGTAGTCCGAGACAAAATCCTCTCCCAGCATACAAGTCCTACTGTGGACTTTTCCGGGATAGAAAAAAGCCTATGGGCCTGGGTCCAAGTCTGGGTCTGTCTGTGTGTAAAACTTGTTTTATCTATAATAATATTATAAAGAGGAAAGATTTTGATTGTTTGTTTGTTTCTTTTAATGGATAAACTCAAATACTACTGGACTGATTTTGAAAATTCTTTCACTAATAGGAAGCTACATTACTCCTGAGTGCTATAGGCTACTTTTTTATCTCGGGAAAATATTTTTATCCCGGAAAAACTTTTTCACGCGGGCGGAGGCGCGAGCAGAAGTCTAGTAATTTATAAAAGAGCCTTATTACTTATTAAAGTCGTTACGTGTTTAAAGTTAAAGAACTACTTTCGGGTGAATTAGCGGAATCATCGTGAATTTTTAGTTTACGTCTTGTATATTATCTATGAATTTGTAACTACGTATATATTTATTGTAGACACTTTTATATATTGTATATGTATGGTATACAGGGTCATTTTTACATTGCATTACTAAATGAAACCACATATTCGTCTTTACCTCTTCTAACATTTTGCCAAAAATCCCGGTTGTAGTTTTCAAATTTTTTGATAATTTCGTAGTTTAGTGCGAATATGGTGTGTGCGAAAGTGTATTTCTGAATTAAAGTATAATGTTGCCGCTGCGACGAATTATCTTAGAGCAGTAGTAGTGGCATTAGGGCGTGTAAATTTAAAGTTACTTTTTATCGATATTTATTTTGTTCGAAACTTACACTTTTTTATTTTACATCTATGGTTAAAATGACTTAATGGAAAGCGTTATTTTCGACGAGATAAGTATGTGATTTCATTTATTAACGCAATGTCAAAATGCCCCCTTATATATTTATTAATTTTGCATTATACTTATCATAGAATGAATCAATATTTATGAATGTGTATTTATAAGTTTATATTATTTCAAAATAACTACCTCTGATGCACCTACCTTTTTAATCTCTGCACCACCCTAAGGTTGACTGGGACAGAATGCCTACGGCATTAAGTCCGCCTTTATACATTTGTATATGAAGTGCTTAAATAAATAAAATCCTTATACCCAACTATATTGGTATAAATCTAAATTAAATAAATGACTCATAGGCACGTGTGGATGGACGAACATAACAAAACTATGAGAGTTCCCTATACCTATTGTTATGAATGCGTAAAATATTTTCGCAAAGGGAACTTTATAAAAGATACATTACATTAGGCTAGACCCCAAGACCAACATGTCAAAGACATAATATATCGCACCTTTAGAACGAAAACGATACAGTTCAAAGAAATCGAAAAATGAGTTATCGCCATAAAATCAATTAAAACTGGTCCCTTTTATATAAAAATATAATAAAAAAGGACCGATATAATAGTTTTGTCCTGTTCCCACTTGAATATGGTTGTGTTTAAACTATTGTTGTTTTGAGAACTTCGTTTTAAGTAATTTTACGACGATAACACAATTTTCAATTTTTTTTTATTGTGTCGTTTTCGTTCTAAAGGTGCGATATGTTATATTTTATATGCAAGTGTTACTGATTGTGAAAATTATAAACAGTCATGTATGAATCACATCGATTACAAAGTTGAAATTTATTACGCAATATTCAGAACGGCCCCATTTGTCTAGCAAAAGCTAACTAGTTGTAACATAGATGGACTGATCGATCGATATTTATGTCAAGATCAAGTAAAATTATAAACGGAATATAGACTGAAAATTGTGACACATAAAGCGAATGTGCAGCCAGTTATCCTGTTCTAGAACGTCAACATAACATTGGTACAGTTTTGTTTTGCTCGGCTTACAGGAGCGCGTAAGTTCTGGGCATGTACAGTCAGCAGCATAAATATCTGAACAAAATCAAAATTTCAAATCGCCTATATACACCCGTTAAGTTAAACAGAATCATTTTTTTTCTTCGTTTGTAGTGAAGTAAATCTCTTTTATTTTATTTTTATGAAAAGAAAAAAAGATTAGTGAGCACACAAAAGCATGCAAGGAATTTGAAATTTTGAATTTATTCAGCTACTTATGCTGCTGACTGTACATGCAACATGCATCTTACAACTAAAGTAAACAAGAGTTAAATGCTGTTTCCTCTGTATATCTCAGAACAATCGCACCTGGTTGGTAAAATATGAAAAATGGGCTATTTATCTTGAAAAAGTGTAGTAGCACCAAATTTGATGACTGTACCTTTGTTACACTTTGTCTATGATTCAGAACGGCCTGATTTATCTAGCAGAATAACTTTTTCATTCTCATAAAAGAGCTTGGTCACAGCAACGGTATGTAGTAAAATTTTTAATCCTGCGCCAAGCTGAATATTCTTTTGATTTTATCAGATACACATTTTGTTGTTTGTATAAGTATTTTATTTGTAGACTGCCTCGGTGGCGTAGTTGTATTACGGTACGACTGCACTGCTGAGGTCTCGGGTTCAATCCCCAGGTCGGGCAAAGTGATATTGGGTTTTACTACTCAGTATCAGCCCGGAGTCTGAAATTTGTGCCCGATATGGCGACGGGCTCGCCCCTATCACATCATGGGACGGAATACGCACGGCGAAAAGTGGGTGCACTGGTTGCAACTCTGCCTACCCCTTCGGGGACAACGGGCGTGAGTGTGTGTGTGTGTATATTTTATTCGTTTATCAAGCCGGTATTATTCTGTAACACTGGTTTTGTTACTCATCTTAATATATATAAATCTCGTGTCACAATGTTTGTCCTCAATGGACTCCTAAACCACTTAACCGATTATAATAAAATTCGCACACCATGTGCAGTTCGATCCAACTTGAGAGATAGGATAGTTTAAATCTCAAATTATAGTCGCAATTTTAATTTATTGCTAATTATTTGTCTGTTATTATTTGACAGTCACAATTATCTTAACTCCAAATGATTCTAACAGATGTCGATACCTTTCGACTGGGTTGAGTAAGTAATCAATAGATGGCGCTGCTATGAATGATTCTAACAGATGTCGATACCTTCCGACTGGGTTGAGTAAGTAATCAATAGATGGCGCTGCTATGGTAAATCTACGAACGTGTCATATAAGCTACATTTTAAGCGGGACTTTTATACCGGGAAAACTCATTCACGCGGGCGGAGCCGCGGGCAAAAGCTAGTAGTCTATATAAAATCAGAGTATTATTTTATTCAACGTAGTGAAGCAGCTATGCTACGACTTACGACAGTATTATTTTCTTGACAAAATTACTTTACACGGAAAGAATTCCTATCGCGGGTGGATCAATATCAGTTCTAGGTCATGTTTCCCCAAATGATATATTTTTTTATGATTTTTTCAACGGGATACATTAATTGTGTCGTGTTATTTTCAATTTCATGCAAACATTCATTCTTTTTAATTAAGACATTGGAAACCTCCTTATCGGAGATGTTTTATCAAATGAGAGGTAAAGTATTGAAGGAAAACAGCTGCTTCGACGTAATCACCATTAGGTTCGACTGCACGAGGAGTATAGCGAGACGAATCTACTAGACGCCCATTCTAGCTAATACCAATATTTTTTATTTACTCATTCTAAAACCACTATTGATTGCGTTTTCATAGAACGGTTTCATTTGCGTATTAAAATAATGTGCAAAATCAAACAAAGAACAACTTTATGTTTGATTGTAGTTTTTCCTCGTAATATGTGGATTAATTTATCTTATTGCTATTTAATTATGCGAAAACATGAGAAGCTCTGCAGCGGTATATTTTAATTAAACCAAAAAATGTTTTTTTTTCTAAAATTCGTGACGGCCATTGCGATATTTTCCATAGAATTGCACAATAAATCGCAACGCAAATATGTTTGCTTCAATCAAGAATTATGTTTATCTTTTCATTGTTTATCCAATGGTCGGCTTTTGAGAGTCAACAGATCAACAACCCATTTGGTCCGTAGATTCTTTAGTTTTGTAATTAAACTACATATTGATGTAATTGGCCGTAATCTCAGCAATTATCTCACTTACGACCAAACAGCATAGGTACATTTAGCGAGATACAATAATTACGGTTATAAAAATACGTTCTCTGAGAGACATGATAATAAATTGATTTTAAGGGATATAATTATAGGAATAAAAACATAGACTCAATGAAAATTTATCTATAAAATGTATCTACCACAAGCCACGTCGAAATTCCAAACTATCAACCTAATTATGTGGCGGTTAAATTGCCACTTCACATGAGTTTCTGTCTGTATCTAGCTGTATAAAAATAAACGAAAATATCAAGAAATTACAAAGATCACAGGATGTCCACGGCTGAATATAGGCCTTCCAAACCCGTTTAAACGAAACGTCCTGCTTCCATCGACTTCCTGTGTCATTTTTCAAGTCGTAAAGAGAGCTTAGTCAAATAATGAACCAAAGATGATTTCCAAAGTAGAATACCCTATTGTTGTTCATTGATTACGGACCGCACGCATCACTGCGGCGCCGATAAAGCGGTGCCCTTGATAAATTCACGTCGGATATGGGGTTCGTCTATCATAAATGAGATAACGTGACACGAAATTTATTGGGCTTTACGATACGTTCCAATTTGTAGGTATTATTTTATTGGGAAAAGCAACAGACAAAGTACATTAAGGTTTACATATTAAATTATATATTATATGGAAGGCCAAACAATGCTTTCCACAAACTTACAAAGGTAATACATAAATGACATTTTATTATAATTATAATCCATCTAAAGTCCGTGCGCGTACGCATATGTGTGTGTGTGTGTGTGTGTGCCCGCGCGTGCTATATAATATATATTAATACCGTTGAGATAAATACGAAATAAATAAAGGTCAACCCAGTTTACCTTGGGTAATAAAGGTGGATTTTACCGCCGCTACAAAAGCAAATTTGTTCAGATGAAAAACATCCATGTCAGAGAATCTTGTATGTTTCAACTACTCTGTGAGAACAGAGTTTTGACCATAGTTAGTAGAATGAAAGAGAAATAGGTCACTGTAAAATCAAGTCGAATGATTCTAAATATCTTAATCTTTGATTAGTACTGTATTCACTTCGAAACGAAAAGCTTCGCGTTCCGAGCGATTCAGCGATAATAATTCCACAAGCTACAATTATTAATCACTATTATCGTTCTCGGTCATATTATTAATGCAAATATCACAGAATTATAATTCGAACTGCAAAATCTCTACGTAAACTCGGCCATAACTACAGTGAATCCGCTTATGACATCGAAGGGAAATGAAAATCACGTCATAATAAGCGGACGTCATACAAAGCATAAGATTTTTTCGTAATGTTTTTTAGGGTCTAAATCACTAATGCACAATATCATCTATTCGACACAAAGATTTGAACAAAGCAAATTAATACGCGATTCGCAAATGGCAGAAGATGGGTACAAAAAGTTTCAGTGTTCTATTGGTCATTATAACCGGGCATATTTCCTTCAAAATATCGCACCTTTAGGACGAAAACGACTCAATTCAAAAAAATCGAAAATTGACTTATCGTCATAAAATTACTTAAAACGGAAGTTTCAATACAACAATAGTTCAAACACCGCCATAATCAAGCGGGAAAAGGACAAAACTATTATATCGGACCCTTTTTTTAAATATTTTCATAAAAAAGGGACCAGTTTTATGTCATTTTATGACGATGATCCAATTTTTGAGTTTTTTGAATTGCGTCGTTTTCTTCCTAAGAGCTATTACGCACTGTCGACTAGTCGCCAGCGACTCTGTCACTCGGCGAATAAAACATAGGCAACCAGGGCCAGGAGACCAAGCCGAGCGTAGTGTTTCTTGTACATTCGTGCAGAACTGCAGAATGGACGTCGAAGAAGCTGCAATAGTAGCTTTACTAATTATAAAGAGAGAAAAAAATGCAATAGAGAATTGGGTACACCCTTTTGTTGGAAGAACAGAGATTGAAAGGAATGTTTAAAATATTTTATAAAGACGTTAGAAACAACCCTCTATTTTTTTTAATTACGTAAGAATGTGCGCTCGTATTCTTCCCATTGTTTTCTTCAAATCTCAATTGGAGTATTCGTCATTGGATATTGTATCCGATATTACTTTCGTACAAGCTTGTGTGAAACCAAACTAATTCTACAGTTTCGTCACATTAAGCGGTTGGTCAATATATGCGGAGTCATACTAAACGGATTTTAATGTAATTGCAAAACGTCACAGGCAGCAGATGCCGCGCGCAAACGTGGTTCTGGCTTGCAGTGTTCTTATGCCGACGACAATACACACCATAACATAAAATCAAAACAAAATCACTATCATGGGAAATACCTACATGGTGTAATAATCGAAAATAACATAACAACTGGTTTTATTATTGAATATATTTAAGTAATAGCCAATCTAGACCATAGGAAATTAAATTAAGATAGTATTAATTATTATTCATTCTAATGACTATTTTGTAATAAATTATAATAATTATCGAAACGATCTATTGAATAAATTATTTACTTACCCCTAGTGAACGTCATTGCATCGATATTTTAAGGGAAGGAAGAAGTTTGTACAGATTACAGAATATAAACTAAATAGGGGTTTTGTCATATTTATATTTGCTTCCCAACATGTCATATGTAATGCGAAAACATAATTACTATTATATCAGCCAAATAGTAAACCAATATTTTAAGAGTTGTACATAAGTGTAATATATTATTATTATATTTATGAACATTGAAATAAAAAATAAGCAGACAACATTATATATAACTAACTCGCCTTTTGGCTCTGGCTTTTAAACCTTGATTTAGATATTTTCCGAGCGTAGAATAGTCACGCACATGAGTTTGTAAACAGCTTATTCAGGTGTGTACAGTGGAGACTCGATTATCCGGACCTCAGTTATACAGATTCGTATCCGGATTGCCAACCGCGAGCCGCGAGGGGATGAAACATTGCACGAAACTCAAAAAATACTACACTGATTTTGAAAAATCTTTCACTAATAGCAATCTATCACTCGGGTGTAATCCCAAAGTGCTATAGCCTACTTTTGATCCCGAGAATGGTTATAAACGCGGACGAAGCCGCGAACACAAGGTGGTTAATAGATAGTAATTCTTATTATGCATGAAAATAGTTTTTCTTCATACATTCAATTATCCGGATTTTCTATTATCCAAACACCCCACTATAAGACTATGTCCGGTTAATCGAGTCTCCACTGTATTCGTTATTCACACTATATTATTTAAATTTTATAGGATTTTGTAAGAGCACAATTTATTTTAAAGAATAACATACAGAAAGTGCGATACACATTTTTAATTCGTAACAGAACATAATAAAGACAATACATAACGTATAATAAAGATATTGTTAGTTGCGCTAGCGTGTAACAGGCTTGTCTCCATGACATTGAATTAATAAGTCAATAACCTGTAGCATGCAATTCAATCTACTTACGACATTGTTTTGGTAGCTAATTATCTCAAAACAACTGCATTATATAGGTATTGGTACATTTCACTATCGGCACGTAGTTTTAACACAAAGATGATTCTATAGTTCAGCCTCTTGTGAAATTTATAATTAAAGTAGACACAAAGTATTTTTATTAAAAATTGCGCAATCATATTAAATCATCAAGTTGTTTTATCTTTGATTAATAATATTTGGTATATTATTAATCAAAGAGTTTTATAAATAATACCGTGAATATTAATTATGTATTTTAATGGATCAAAATCAAATATATTATAATTATATTCTCACGAATTCACGTTTTGAATCTAATTGACATAATATTATATTATCTACACTAATACTTATTGGTTCTTTACCTATGGTGGCTATTAAAAGCCCACAGTTTGAATTTAACATTTAAAGTGGACTGTATAAATAGGCTGTTTTTGTGCACTGGCAGTGTTAACGTATCTGCGGGAACAACAGACTAGGGACACGGGATAAAAATAAAGGATTTATTGCGGCGCGGTGACCTGCGTGTTCTGGATGCTTCTCCGGGATCCCGGTTCTTGCGGTCTTCAGAAGTAGTGGTGATGCGACAGCAGGCGGATGGCAAGTGTGTCAAATAGAATTGACATAGATAATTAACCAAGAACAATAGAAAGTATTTATGTCCTTGGTATATTTTTAAATTTGGTGCCAGCGCCCGTTCCATATCCAAACTTGACACTTCAAGCTTGTGTGGATAAGGGTAGGAAAAAGAAGTTGTATTGTTAAGCATAACACAGACAATGCACAATGCATAATGCCAATATATTATAACGATACCAACCAACCTATGAAATTGGCGTTTAGTATACAGAAAGTTTGTCATTTTTTTATAAATACTTTTTATTTATATCAACCAAGTATGCACCCATGCTATCGATGCATCTCTGCGAGCGCAGTGGTAATTTTTCAATGCCTTTCTTGAAGAAGTCAGGTGTACGGGAGCCAAGAAACTCTACACAGGCACTTTATACTGTACTACTGCTTATCATCCGGAACAATATAGACATTTCGGAGTACTTATATTATACTGACAAGTATATAAAATTACCTTAAAGGACAGGGTTATCCTTAACTGAAAGACCTAAGCACACAAGCACATAGGTAACTTACTTTGAGTTACCATGTCCTTGAAAAGGTTTTAATCATAGACTTGGTTACCCATGGCTTAAACATTTTCATTAAATTCCATCTCCGTAGTAACGGTAACAAATCGATCAAACTACCTCGTAAAGACAAGGCTGCCTACAGTAGGTGCTATCGAATATCATTTTTATCAGCCGAATGACGAATAAACGCATTTAATATAATTTCATTAGCTATTATAATTAATAATTATTAATACATCTTTTGCATATAACTTCCTCAGAATACGAAAAGCCAGTATTACCCAGTACATTATCACTCTCCTATTTAAACGCGCTAAACTTGTATATATAATGTAATTGGTTTCTCAGAAACGGCTCGTCCGATTGGGATGAAATTTTGGATTTATATAGTATGAGCTCCAAAAATGAAATTGTGGTTTTCAGTTTTTTTATCAAGCCCAAACTTGTGGGGTTAGAAGGTGGGAGATGCTAACCGCTGCACCGATTGTAATAAAAATTTGGTATGGGGATATCTTGAACGTTGAAAACAAATATGGGATATTAATTTTTGTATTAACTCCTATAAAAGGGGGGTAATAGGAGGGAGAAACTAAACCGCTGAACCAATTATAATGAAATTTGGTATGGGGATATCTCAAACCTATAAACCAAACATAGGATATTTTTTTACTAAACCATATTGAAAGGGGTAAAAGGAGGAGAAATTAAACCGTTGAACCGATTGTAATGATTTTTTACTCCTAACTAAAGGGGATAAAAGGGGGATGAAACTAGGTTTAGTTAAGGGGTTCCCCTTTATAAATATTTTTTCGTGGAATAAAAACGCGTTATCGCTACCACTACTGGGAGGCAAGTGGAACGATTATGTAGGTTTCACCGGTCTTACGGCCCAATGTTGACAACACTCGGGAGTATAGCATCAGCCGAGCGAACCGAATCCCTAACCCTATGCACACCCTACACCGGCACACCAAAACCCACAGTGGCCTTCTTCGGCGCATACGAGACGGCCCCGGGGTATTTTGTTGCACTAAGATAGCTGCACGGAACCACACCTGCGCGATACCGCATTGCGGCCCGTCTCTAAGTGAAGGGACAAGAAGCCCCCGAACTCTAAAGCATGCCTTAGGCGTCTACGACTTTCAGGAGGCCGACGACCCGCAATGTCTTCCACCTCGGAGTCGCATAAATTGGAGTAGCAGCCCCCCATTGCTCGCCCCGTATTCTAAGACGTTTCCTCGAAAATTGCTTGACTCCACTCAACCTCACTGAAGGAAATCTGTATTCTTAGTTGAAAAAAATCTCCTCCACTCAACGTCCCTCAAGATTTTTCCTTTCTCGAGGTAAGGAATCAACTGTCAAACTCAAGGTACCTCGCGACGTACCTTAAGGAAGACTCAAGGAAAGATTTAAGCTTGGTAAACAGTGTTACAATCGGTATTTTTTCGTGTGTTATTTATTATTCGTATTAAATGGATTTCCAACAGTTCCTGCAATACTTGTACGACACTCCATACGAATATCCCGAACGGCGTTGTTTAAGAGATGCAAAAAACCCGATAAAGTTTTACGCACGGACGCACGCATGCTCACGCCTTTAATCCCCGAAGTAATAAAGTTTTACGACGACACAAAATTTCAAAGACGCTATAGTTTTGGGCTTAGGTTTTTAGGCAGACATTAAATAGTATAGTTATTAGGAAAATCACTATCGTAAACATTTTATTACCAATTGTTTTAAAATTTACATTTAATTTAAATTTGTATTCCAGAAATTATTACGAAAATGAAAACAAAAGGCACAATAATTAAGTAATTAACTATTTAGTAAGTAAAATATTTTCCATATCAGGTACGCTCTGGCTTCAAACAAAACAGAAATAATGACATTGTTTTGATTGACGGTCACTTTTCGAGTGACCACAGATAAAAAAATCGAAGAGTTTTCGCAAAAACTCTAATTTATCTGTACATCGATGACGTATTTAATGACGTAATTCCTTGACTCGACCTCACTCGAGGATCCTCAAGAATACCTCAAATTTTAACAAAGAATACCATTTTCGAGGATTCCTTGAATTAATCCTCAAGGTAACCTCGAGTGAGATAAGGTTGAGGAAGTTTCGAGGAAACGTCTTAGAATACGGGTGTTAGCCCCATTTAGTCGCCTCTTACGACACGCAGGGGATAACGTGGCAGAATTCTCTAGATGCACCCGGCCCACAGGGCACGAGGCGCAGGTCAGTTGTCCACCTGGCGCGAGAAACTAAACCCTTGAACAGATTGTAATGAAATTCGGTATGGGGATATCTAGAACCTTAAAGATAACTATGGGATATTCACTTTTATAAACCCCTAACCTAGGACAGTTAAAGGGGGGAGAAAACAACCCGCGCACCACATTAAGACAAAATTTGGTGCGGATATAATTATCTTAAACCATGATAATAAATATAGGACAATCGCCTTTATCAATTCGTAAGTAAGTGAGGAAAGCGGCCTGTGGTCTGGAAGCATAATATAGAGAATTTCGCCACGGCATCTCCTGCCTGTCGTAATTGGAGTTTGAGAGAGTCGAGTCGAGCTAGCAGCGGGGGGCTGCTACTCCAATTTATGCCACTCCGAGGTGGACGAGAAAGCACCAGTGATGGTAGCGATAACGCGTTTTTTCACCGCGATAAAAAAAAGAGTAGGTAAGGGATGAGAATTGGACTATTTATCAACTCGTGTTGCAATATATTATGGTAAAATTATGAAACCTGAGAATGAATATGTGATAGGTATTCATTTTTTAATCAACCCCTAACAATCGACAAGAAGCTGATAAAACATGAACTGCTGATTTTTTTTTAAATTAGTGAATGTAACTGTAGATATCGACTCATTTGACTAACAGTCGTAAATACTTTCTTAAAATGGAAAATATTAGTTAGACCTACTTTAAAGTAATAATACCAAGTATAGGTCTAGTATTAAAGAATCACCCGAGCAAGGCTTACACCCGTATTCTAAGACGTTTCCTCGAAAATTGCTTGACTCCACTCAACCTCACTGGAGGAAATCTGTATTCTTAGTTGAAAAAAATCTCCTCCAGTCAACGTCCCTCAAGATTTTTCCTTTCTCGAGGTAAGGAATCAACTGTCAAACTCAAGGTACCTCGCGATGTACCTTAAGGAAGACTCAAGGAAAGATTTACGCTTGGTAAACAGTGTTACAATCGATATTTTTTCGTGTGTTATTTATTATTCGTATTAATTGGATTTCCAACAGTTCCTGCAATACTTGTACGATACTCCATACGAATATCCCCAACGGCGTTGTTTAAGAGATGCAAAAAACCCGATAAAGTTTTACGACGACACAAAATTTCAAAGACGCTATCGTTTTGGGCTTAGGTTTTTAGGCAAAGACATTAAACAGTATAGTTATTAGGAAAATCACTATCGTAAACATTTTATTATCAATTGTTTTAAAATTAACATTTAATTTAAATTTGTATTCCAGAAATTATTACGAAAATGAAAACAAAAGGCACAATAATTAAGTAATTAACTATTTAATATTATTAAAACTTACGCGAGCCATATCACATTAATAGTTTACAAAACCACGGTTTTACTCACGTATTCTTGGTCAGAATCGCCGACCAGTTTCGACCTATTAAGTAGGTCATCTTCATAGGCGAGTGCTGAGAGGACGTCGCGTCGCGGAGGCCACACACACAGACCGATACCTAAGGGCTGACTCGCACCACCATCCAGCTCATTTGGCTTCTATTCCACGGACTTTGATTAATAGAGCCCTGCGTTTATGTGATCCCCAATACATAAATGAGGAGTTAATGCACGTCAAGCAAGTGTTGGAGTCAAATGGCTACAGTTGGAAACATAGTCTGCGAGCTAGTGAGAAAACAGTGGAGCGCCGCACGTCTGTGGATAGAGCGTTAGCGTTTCTACCCTTTGTCAAAGGTGTCACAGACAAAATAGGTCATTTGCTACGCCGGCAGTACAACATTAAGACCATTTTCCGGCCCTTGACAAAGATTAGGAATTTAATGCGCTCTCCTAAGGACAGTGACCCACTGAATGTGCCTGGCGTATATATGGTGCCTTGCGACTGCGGCAAAAGCTACATAGGTGAGACGGGACGCAACGTGGCTACTAGGCTGACTGAACACATTAGGTGTTTGAAGAAATTGGACAGGAATGGCTCTGCGGTGGCTGAGCACGCGTTGGATTCGGACGTTTCCCATTATATCCGCTTCGATAAGACCAAAGTATTGGCCCGTGAAAAGTCTTTCGGCCCGCGTAAAATACGGGAAGCCATTGAGATAAATAAACGCCCGAATTTCAACCGCGACGTAGGCTGGACGTTGCCGACTACTTGGAAACCGATTCTTCAAACCGTACATAAGTCCATGAACAGCCCTATACGAGGAGTCGACACAGTCAGTTCAGTTCACACAAGTGTTCTGCATGCACCGGTAGTGTCTGACGATGATGATCTAGCAGCTGCGACATCTTTGAAACCCACCGAACCACCCCCACTCCACCCTTCGAGCCGTGCTTTACGTTCCGCTAGGCGGGCGGCGGCGCGGGCGCGGGCGGCTGACAGTGATCGAGAGGCCTCCGCGACGCGACGTCCTCTCAGCACTCGCCTATGAAGATGACCTACTTAATAGGTCGAAACTGGTCGGCGATTCTGACCAAGAATACGTGAGTAAAACCGTGGTTTTGTAAACTATTAATTAACTATTTAGTAAGTAAAATATTTTCCATATTAGGTACGCTCTGGCTTCAAACAAAACAGAAATAATGACATTGTTTTGATTGACGGTCACTTTTCGAGTGACCACAGATTAAAAAAATCGAAGAGTTTTCGCAAAATCTCTAATTTATCTGTACATCGATGACGTATTTAATGACGTAATTCCTTGACTCGACCTCACTCGAGGATCCTCAAGAATACCTCAAATTTTAACTAAGAATACCATTTTCGAGGATTCCTTGAATTAATCCTCAAGGTAACCTCGAGTGAGATAAAGTTGTGGAAGTTTCGAGGAAACGTCTTAGAATACGGGTGTTAGTCACCCAGGTACTTATTAATTTATATCGTTCAAAGTTAAATCAAAGAGCCTTACCTAAACACGTCTGATTAAAGCAGAATGCGCAAACTCATCAACACCCAAAATTCGCAAACCTGTTGGCTATTGATATGAATTTTAAAGGAAGCGTGTTTCATATTCATGTTGGAGCGTAGCATTCGTTTTTTATCAGTATTACTAGCTTTTATATTGAAACTGCTTCTCCATATTAAAAAAATGAGTTTATATGGGTCGTTGATGTCTCATCCTCTCCCAGTGACCGTCCTGAGCCGAGGTCCGTAACCCGTTAGTGGGTTGCCCTCAGCATGGTCACTTAAATTAAAAGGTTGCGAGCGCCTAAAGCGCTCACCCTAAAGTCCGGTGTGGCCAGAAAAGCCGACTCTCGTCAGGCTACAGGCCGTATTAGCCGGGTCCAAAAAAAAAATTATATGGGTGTTCAATTCAGTAAAATGGCAACAGATTCGGATGTATAGCTGCGGTTTTGAAACAGTTTGGGTAAGGAGCAGAGCGTGTAACAGTAGATTTTAAATTCTATTATTTTGGCAAAGAATGTCTTTGTAAATAGCCGTCACCGAATACAAAACACAATTGAAAAGCAGGTAGATAGCTTGATCATGTTTAGTTTTTTCGTTTCTTGAACATGGTATAGGATGTTATAAATCGACTAAATGTCGCTTGCGGCCTCGTCCGCGTTAATGACCTTAAGGGCCTATTCAGTGCGACGCGGATGACCTACGCGGATGTCCGTGACGGACGGTTAAATGTATTAAGCCTATACGGCGCGTTCAGTGCGACGCGGAGCGCCCGCGTCGCGGAGTGCTATCCGCGCACGGATGAAAACCACCCCGCGTCGCTCCTCCGCGCCGCGGGTGTCCGCGCGCGGTTGCTAATGTAGTTGTTCAATGTTCAGACTTGTTCAGTGCTAGACGGACGGTCCTGCGACGCGGACGTGAAGTACTGTCGACATCATGGCTGCTAATGTACTAACTGAGAGGGTTATACAAGAAGTACGACTTCAACCATGTCTTTGGAATCTCCGCGAATACTTGTAAAAAAATAAAGATGCAAACTAAAGGCGTGGCTGAATGTTTGCAACCACCAAATTCATTTTTTTATCCATAGATACATGCTCTAAGATAGATACTGTTGGTTGTCACTGTACCACCCTCAATCACGATCTGCGTAGAACTGAACGACGAATTAATCCGCGACGGACGCATGCGCTAATCCGCGTGCGTACGGTCCGCGTCGCACTGAATAGCGCCTTACTGGAATGATAGCCCCATCGCGCATTTTATGGGGATAAAAAACCCATAACGTTAACCCAAGGCATTCATAAAATAAAATTACGTAATTTCTCGAATGGTAAATAAGATAAATAAATACCTAATTCCACACTCCATGACGAGTAGTACGAATCCGTAGAGCATACAGCGGGCGGCGTAAGCGCGCAGTATGACGCGCAGCAGGCTCGGCTTCCGCTTGCTGCCGGCGCGCGCCACCTCATCTTCCCAGAGGCGCGCAAATTTATCACCCAGCGGTCCTGTTGGAATTCAAGTTACATATTATGATGCCTGGGTAATAGAAGTCGAAACGGGGACTCCATGGAACTATTGATGGTTTAAGGAAAAATACGCGGCAAAAGAACTCGTGGACGCGCTCCTACACCTTGAACAGGCCCAATGAAATCTATGATGCACTGCTATATCAACAAATGCTTCTATTCCGGCAAGCTTCGAGACATATGGCGACTAATGGCGAAAACGACAGTCAAACAATCGGTCCAACAAGACCACGACTACTCCAGCAAGAGTGCACGACTACAAACAGGGGTAATAGTAGTAATTACTATGTGCCTGATAAGATTAGGCATCTTTAAGAGATAAATGGCCCAAAATCCTTTGCTAGTGCTAAATGCTAACCTACATTGTATATGTAATTTGTGTGCAATATTTCATGCTACAAGATTCTAGAGCCACTGGTTTAAGCTGTTTTTATTTAGTTGAAGACAAATAGTTCAAGTAAAATTTTGAGAATGCATCAGCTTTTTCAGTAGGTACTCGTCTTCATAATATCTAAATACTTCAACAGTATAAGTTTGCAATACACAACTATGTACCCTGTTTATGATCAGAGATATTAATAATAACGCACAACTCCATAAGTCAATAGATAAAAGTTGCAACAAATACAAACCTCAAGGCCATGTTTACAAAACAGCCTGTATTTTCAGTTATTTTAGGCTATACTAGCTATCATTGATATATTTTTTTAATACATCAACGTATACTATGTTAGAAAAGTCTGGAAGAGACAGATGTGTACAAATTAATTTTATTAGTGTGGTTTTGTAATTTGTTTATTGATTCTTACCTGAAGAATGTTCGGCCAATGGTTCATACAAATCATTTTCTTCCATTTCTCTCTTTAACCCACCCCAAAATATAGGCAGGGTCCATCTAATAAAGAGATTTATTATGTTATAATTTATTCTGTCAAAAAACTACAATCAAATACATCGAGAGGATTAATACTAGGCTTTTTATATTTCCATTTAATAGGTCCTAATTTGACTACAAATACTTTTGAAATTCACTAATTTACATACTGCCTCATAAATTTATCTGAATTGTTTCTGTTGAAAACCATCTGATCCCACAGAACATTCACAATGCTGCACATAGTAGACATTCCAATACTACTACTAACTACTAAGATACTAAGCTACTATTCATCATTAGAATACAAATAATATAAAAACTATTTAAGATCATGACGAAAATATACCATAATTATTAATGTTTTATAATAATATTATGCCGACACTATCATAGTAGTTCGGAAACAATACAGCACATTACTGGAGCTCGCAAATCCATAACACAGTCATACTAGAAACACAGGTGTGACCAGGTAGCTTCAATTATCCACCAATAAATAGCTTATAAATACAAATTAATTAAATAAAAAACTTCATATTACAAACTCTCACGTCAAATCATACTAGATTCAAATGATTACAGAATATATTGGGAGACTATTATGACAGACAAAACAGTTCACTATAACAGACCGGACATCACTCTTCCCGATAAAAAAAACAGTTTTTTATACCTTATAGACATCGCCATGCGAAACACCCACAATTTACAAACTACATATACAGAAAAACTAGCCAAGTTAACTGACTTAGCTATCGAACTTAAAACACAGTCACGAGTGAACGCTGTCCGTATGGTACTCATCATTACTTCATCTACAGGGGTTGTCCCAATTTTCAAGACCATACAAATCCATCCACTTACATACATCCTCATTCAGAAAGCTGTCATACTTAATACTTGCTGGCATCACCGAATTTTTTTATCTATCAACACCTAACAACATCAGCATTCATCCACCTGTTATTTCCGTTTTGGCCAAAAGCCTGCAGAATAATGTAATTTTGCCATCAAATGGTAGATAATAGTTGAAATTTAAAAAATTATAATAATAATATCAGCCCTGTATTATATAATGTCCCACTGCTGGGCATGGGCCTCCTCTACTACTGAGAGGGTTTAGGCCTTAGTCCATCACGCTGGCCTAGTGCGGGTTGGCAGGCATCACATACCTTCGAAATTCTTAGAGAACTTCTCAGGTATACAGGTTTTCTCACAGTGTTTTCCTTCAACATTAAGGCAAGCGATAATTCACAAAGAATACACACTTCACGAAAAGTCATGTTTTATAATAAAAGAATATCAATATTAATTTATATAAATTTTCTAATGTAGGTAAATTGTAGATAATAGCTTGTAGGTATTTCAGTTTTCATATAATAATAATATGGTCTCCTACCTTTATCTCTCTAAAGTCTAATGTATGTTATACTTTTGTTTGAAATAAATACTAGCTACCTTCCTGTAGGTGTATAGAAATTACTTACAGATCTTTGAAAATTGTGTACCAGATTTAAATCTTTTTACACTACTGTATTATTTTCTTGATACTTACGCGAATGTTAAGGCCGATAAAGGGTTTGCCCGTGCTCTAGGATGTGGAGGGCGTCCTTTCTTTTTTAACGATTCCATGACTTAAGCAGGTACCTGAAAAAAGTGTGGCACTAAATATGTTTCCTGTGTATAAAAATAAATCATTTACGTTTACAGAAATAAAGATACACTTCAGTAATAAACTTTTTATTAGGTATTTAGTACCATACAGATGTTAAGCCAGTGCTGATTTTTTCGTAATTATAGTTATTATTCCAGTTAAATAACCGAAATAGTCACGCATCTTTAAGCGATTTTAGTAAAATATACGTGAGTATTTGCTTAAATAGAAATAAAATATGAGTAAATCTAAAAATACGTACCGGTTATATGTAGCAGTCTTCAGGAACGGTACGATATTGTAACCTTATATGATTAACAATAGCATGCCTTTGTATGTCGCTTTTCGTGCTATTTAAATTTTAATTCACATTAAATCCCGAATTTCCGATCTACCCGCTATAATCTCACAATTACAGTAAAAATAATTGTTGTAAACTACTGACTGCTACCTACCTAATATTTATTAAATACAAAATATTATATAATATTTAAATTCACGTATAAATACCACATGCATGTGCCGACAAATAAGAGGTATATATTTAATCACATTCAACACATAATTTTTACAACTGCCTGACGGACTATATGATTTTTTACGAACGGCGAACACAAGTTGCTAAAACGATGAAACATGAAACGAATACGACTGAATTACGACAGCAACTACCAAGTACCAAGGTTACGCGAATGAAAGTGAAGTTTACGTCAGTGTGACCAGTATAAAATTGAAGATTATGCTAGATGCTCGGCAAAATTGTGCTAAATCTGCAAAAAATGTTTTTTGTTATAAATGCCAATATTTTTTTTAGGTCCCAAACGTATGTGTATGCTATAGTTTAAAGGTTAAATTTTGCAGATTTTGCCCTGCCTGCCTAATCAAACTCTGTTAATGTATACATGTCTTATCATGCTAACTTTCTGCAGGGGTTTCATAAGATTCTGATAAAAACTGCTAACTTTTTTAATCTGCTAAGCCCAAAATTGGGGATCTAATTTTGCTAAATCGCTGAATTCTGATAAATATGGTCACACTGGTTTACGTGTTGACACTTGATATATTTAAATCGTTGACAGTTGACAAACAGTGCCATTTGTTGCTAACTACATAGATTCGACATTGACCACGAATAAAATGACTATAGTGCGTTTCTCTTTTTGAGCTTTTTACCGATGGCGTGAATTGGCACTCCTGTCTGACAAAATGGTGGACATTAAGAAGAAAATTCCCGCTATTTCAGTGTTAAAAAATAGGGCTACCAGAGGATCAATGTATTTCCTTGAATTAAATATCATATCAAAAAAAAATGTACAACATCGATTAAAATAACAATAAATAAATAGCCAGTGTAATTATGTATAATTACACTGGCTATTTGTTTATGTATTATGTATGCATTGTAATGCATTACCATACCAGCTCTATATTATATACTGCCCACTGCTGGGCACGGGCCTCCTCTCCTCCTTTACAATGCATTATATTTTCAGTAGTATTATAATTCTCTTTGCATTATATGCTCATCAATATGTTTTGTGTTTTTGTGCTGACTTGTCATAATTGCTTTTTAATAATCACTTACCTCCATGGCTCAAAACTAATGTCATTCCATCATGATAAAAAATATTCGTCTTGTTTTATTTATTAATGTATTATCCTAAATCTATAAATATAGTAATAATGATTTAGTAGATAAACATATTAAAGTTGATTTAGCTGCTAAATATCTACCCATCCATCAATTATGTTTATAGTGTTTGATTTACTTCCGTAAGTTGCAGATTCATTCCATAGTGTAATTTGGTAACATAACTATTTGTTGTCCTGCACCATACATCTTAGAAAAAAAGAAGTATTTATTGGAAACTACAAAGCTGGTTAATTATTACGTACTTCCGGCAAAATTCAATGATTTTAGTAATAAATTATTTGAAAAGTGGGTACAAAGTTTACGCTTACCTATATATTTTAAAACTTGACTTGAAAATATTAGTGTTTTGTTACTAGATAAAAAATGTACACATTACAAAGAAAAATCCTTTATTTCAAGGTAACACATTTTGTGTGATGTAGCAACACTGCATTTACCTTGCTGCCAATATAACGCCACCGGAACTTAAAGGTGAAACGCACTATCCAGTAGTATTATAATTCTCTTTGGCACTATCCTATCCACATTAGCTCTGTGATAATAGGTAACTGTCACATAAAGAATGTCCGCTTTTTGTATGAGCGCTGGGCCTAAAAATCTAGCCAGGCTAAAACTTTACGGCACGGATATGAATGAAGGGGCAAAAATATGAATCTTGGATTTGGATTATGAATTTTTAGACCCCTCCATTCATGGACGTATAAAAAAAGGCGGACGGACTCTCGCTAAACAAAAACTGAAGCACAGCAATGGCGGCGGCGTAACTATGTGTGCGTAAATGAATGATTGCCATAAAAAACAAAATTTCCCCAATTTTTAACACTAGTTTACACTACACTATTTTTCCAATTTTAGGTTAGTTTTATTGAAAGTCGTTTCAATAATTTTATTGTTTGCAAGATGTAATTATAATTAATTAATTTATATATTATTTAGCTTTATTTGAAATGACCGTGATAAATAATAGCCAAACATATGTGATTAGTAGGTGTGTAGAAATGAATGAGTCTTACCGAAACAATAAAATTATGTTTCCTAACTAATGCTAAATTATACGCACACACTCACTCACGCCTTTTATTCCCGAAGGGGTAGGCAGAGGCGCAACTAGTGTCCCCAGTTTTCGCCGGGCGTATTCCGTCCCGTGATATGATAGGGGGCGAGCCTATCGCCATATCGGACACGAATTCCATACTCCGGGCTGGTACTGAATTTAAAACCCAATATCACTTTGTCCGACCCGGAAATCGAACCCAAGACCTCAGCATCGCAGTCTACTGTAATACAACTACGCCATCGAGGCAGTCAAAAGGCTAAATCAAACAACGTAAATAATTAAACTTTCTTTAATTTGCATTTCTTTTTTTTTTAATTCTCTATCTTGCGTTAACTTTATGTATAACTACCTCTTACTTGTGTAGGTCTTTGTGATGCCCTCTTCTTTCGATATGTGATGAAATCTAATTGTTAAATGTTTTTCTGCAATATATTTAATAAGATTTATTTTATGATCTACACTCTCTTATTATATTAATTAAATCACTCCTCCATACTTCATTTCCTGCAGGAAACCTAAAAAAAACATATACCTATTAACAACCTATACCTATTTAGTTTAAAAACAAAATCGTATTTGAAACAAAAAAAAATCACGTCTCCTATACTTCGGGGTCATTTACCCGTCAAATAGTTGACAACACTGGAATTGTAGGCTGAGGTTTTGTGTTACAAAAATAAATAATTTTAAATATCAATGAATGTTGATCAAATAAGTGATACATTACTAATTTACCTATGAAATGTGATCTCGTGACATTTGTTCTTGGAACCACTGTGATTTTGACAGCATTTAACCACATAAGACGGCATATTTTAATTATTTATTTTTATTCTTACAACGACTTCATTCAATTGAGGTTTGTTGCGTAATGGCGGCCGATCGACATACTTTGGTGTGAATGTGTGCGCGATACTCGTGCGTACAGGCAAGCTGACATACTTTGGGTGCTTCAGTTTTTTGTGTAGCGAAATTCCGTCCGCCTTTTTTTATAGGTCCATGCCTCCATTTATAATAAACTTTTTTTAAAACGCGATTTTGCGAGAAGCTCATGTGGTTACCCATCCGTTTTCGCCGGAATATGCACACTCTGACTCTGTTATATAACATATTATTTAGCCCGACTACCCCTGAATATCTCAAAGAACGTTTCGAATTTTTACATCTTTCTCACTCTCGGTCCCTGCGTTCCTCAAACACTCTTCTTATGAAAATACCTACTCATACCTCTAAGTTTTATGACGGATCTTTCACTGTACAAGCTGTCCGACTTTGGAATGCCTTGCCACTAGAAATAAGACAAGCGAAATTCTTAGCTATATTTAAGAATTTCGTAAAAAACCACTATCTCCATGACATAGTGTAAAATATCACTGTATTTATTAATTAATGATTATATATATTAGTATATTTTAATATTATTATATATGTATAAGGATTCATTTTATCTTTTTGTTTGTTTCTTTTTCTTGTTGTGCACCGCTATCTATGTGTGATTTTAGATTCTTTCCATAAAGGTTGCCTGGAAGAGATCGCTTGTTGCGATAAGGCCGCCCATTGTGCACCATAATTGTTTTTCTATTTTAAAATGGTTACAATAAAGAATATTTGTATTGTATTGTATTGTAAAACGTTAATTTTAAGTGTAGTTTTTAAGCAACATAAAATTACAGTAATCTCAAAATCCGAGAACTTTAAAATTATACGATTTATTGCAAAGGCCTAGTTTTTGGGAGTACAATACAAGCCGAGTACGTTTCAACTTATAGTTCCGATGGCGTGATGTTGGCAGCAATGTATATCAGTATTGCTACATCGCACAAAATGCGCTAACTTGAAATAAAGGAAATTTAAAAATTTTAGTAATGGGAACTTGTTTTGTTTAGTTACAAAATACTAATATTTTCAAGTCAATTTTAAAATATCTATACAAAAATTATGTACCTACTTTTTAAATAAGATAAATCAGCACAAAAAATACAAAACATATCAATTTGCATATAATACATAGTTTAATGTTTAATTACAGTGTATTTAACCTCACTTTTTATTGTAAGTATTAATAAATGTATATTTATATTGAAATGAAATAAACTTATATATTAATACATTGTTAAATTATTTGGTTAATCTATTTTAATTGCTGTGTGAATTTATAAAGTCGCGGGTATTAACGAATAATTTTTCAAGGTTGCGAGCTAAGTTTCCAGAAATTTCGTTCAATATTTACGGAATCGTCATTTCTGGCCACATCATTACTAGTTTTATAAATACGAGAGAAATTACGCCCGTATTCTAGAAATGACGAATACTAAGTTCTAAGATAAAAAAATAAAATATAAAGCTAGTTCTAATAGATGTATTAAATTTATTATGCTAATGTAAGACAAGTAAAAACCAACGTGCAAATAAATGAGGAAGAGTTGAATCCTGCTGCGTCAACAACTTTTCTGGGCATCACATTAGACGCGAGACTCCAGTGGGGACCGCATATTGCAAAGTTAGCAGGTAGACTAAGTTCAGCGGCTTATGCAGTCAGAAAAATAAGGCGTCTGACTGATGTAGACACGGCAAGAATTGTTTATTTCAGTTATTTTCATAGTATTCTGTCGTATGGTATTCTTCTTAAGGTTAATGCTGCGGATATTAATACAGTATTCGTCTTGCAAAAGAGAGCTATTAGAGCTATCTATTGTCTCAGACCTCGCGTTTCTCTTAGAGAAAAGTTCAAAGAGATAAAAATTCTAACCGTAACATCGCAATACATATTTGCAAATCTTATGTATGTTCGTAAAAATATTGCAAATTTTGACCGAATATGCGATATTCATAATAAAGGTAAACTTATACTACATGCTACTCGTCTCCATAAAATAAGCAATTCTTTTGTTGGTCTATGCGTAAGCTTCTCCATAAACTTCCTATGCATATTGTTAATCTTCCAATAACTTAAAACCACTGTTAAAAAACGTCTTTGCAAAAAAGGTTATTACAGTATAAGAGACTCGTATCTTGTATCTTGAAGATACAAATGCTTGGGATTAGGTTGCTCAGATTCACACATGTTCTATAATTAAATTGTGTCTATTTTGTTATTTATTGATAGTATTTATTGTTACATGTTAAAAAAATAATTACTATGACATTGTTGGAAAAAATGTATATATCATATTGACAGATCGTGTTCTGCTGAGGGAGTTTCTTGCGCCGCTTCTTCTTCACAGTGATAACTGATAACACGTTCCGAAGCGGTAGTAGAATCATGACGATTCAGAAGAGCCTTTTAAAGTTTATTTGAATAAAGAAAATTTTGAGCTTTAGTTTGAGTTTATTATTTAGTTGAGCTTGAATCTATGTAATTTAATGCAATAAAGCGATTGGTAAGACTTGGGGTATGAAGCCAAATATAACTTACTGGATATATAAGGCCATCATACTCCCAAGACTACTCTACGGAGCCTTGGTATGGTGGCACAGGGCGACCATCAAGACAAATTATAAGTAGATAGCCCAGGTACAGAGACTCACTGGGCTGATGACTACAGATGCATTAAGAACTACCCCAACAGCGCCTTTCGATATAATTCTAGATAGGATTTGGAGGCACAAAAGAGAGCATCAGAACAATGCTACAGATTAAAGTCCTATAGATTATGGAAAACTACTTCCACAAACAAAGGACACACAAAAGCAATAACCATGCGTCAAGGAAAAATGTCGATGATTAATTGGGGTAACAATCAATTCATTGTTACCCCAGATCATCGACATTTCTTCGACTAGGCAAATGTGCGAGCGTATCCCATGCGGAAACAATGGCCATTCAGAAATGCGCTGACCACACTAAGCAAATGACTAATAAGGAAATCAGCACAATACTGATTTACAGTGATAGTTAAGCAGCTCCAAAGGCACTTGACAAACCAGAGACAACGTCGGCCCTAGTGAAAGAATGCAAACTCAAACTTAACACGCTAGCAGCCGACAAAGAAGTCAAATAACCAACTAACTTTGTCAGTGCCCAGGCTTAGTCACCCACGGGGTGCTAGAGCTTACCCGTTGTTCTCGACGAACCACTGCTATACTCATGCTGGGGAAAGAATTCCTTTCAAACGACTCCTCACATTATACAACACACACTTTTTGCATTTGGATTTATTCTCACTGTCATCTAAACAATTCAAAAAAGCTGCGATTCACACATTAATATCAAGTGATACGGATACTCTTTCTCTCTGAGGTTTCCTTTTGATAGGGTGATAAATGTAATAAGTGGTGGAAGATGGAAGTATAGTGTATGTACAACTTGTAGGTACCATACTTATATTTTGTTAATATTTTATTTAAAAATTAATTTGGATTTAATTGATGCGTCAACCTACGACAATATTTTGTAAACCTTTTGGTAATATGTGGATAGCGAGGTGGACTGTACATATGTTAAATTAAGATTAGATTAAGTTTTACATTACTAAGAGTGTTGTACAGTTGTTTGTTATCCCAAAGAAAATATAATAAAATAAAAATAAAAATAAAAAAATAAAATCATCACCTGGGTACCAGGCTACCAAGGTACCACAGGAAATGAGTAGGCCGATGAGCTAGTGAGAGAGGGAGCTAATGAAACATTCATAGGACCGGAGCCGTGCTTACCTATACCGGCAAAAGTCACGAAGAGAGTAATCAGCAGAAAGGTAGTTACAGAAATAAATGTCAGATGGAGAGACATGAAGGGCTCTCGCCAATCTAAAATCTTATCAAGACGCTTGACCAAAAGAAAACCACAGCTTACTCCAATTTAGGAAAGAGGACATAAGCACTATTATAGGAATCATGACTGGACGCGGTACGCTGAACAGGCACTTAAAAATCATAGGTAAGACCGAAGACGCCTCGTGCCCACAATGTGGTGAAGAAGAGCCCAGCATCCACTTTCTGGTAGAGTGCTCAATGTACTCTCTGCCAAGATAGAAGACATTGGGAACAGACAGACTGGAAGTAGCACAACTACAGGAGGTAAAACTAGGAGACAATATTAGGTTCAGTAGGCCAACAAGGTTTGTAAGATCAGAAGGTGGCATACTGCAGGAGCACCAGTGAAACTAGTGCTCTAGGGTGGAAGCTGTCACGGCTAGCCAAGGTAAGGCAAGCGATGCTGTATCCAACTGGGGGACGCAGGGGACCGAGGCAGTCAAAGAAATTTGTACTTTGAGTTAGACCTTTAACAAAAGATCTGGGAAAACTGCATTCAATACCATGCACAGATTTTTGCGTGATCCGTGTACAAACATGCAATTTTTGTAAAGAGATACACAAAAATTATAAAAATAAATTTTCAACATCATTACTGGTACACCATGATCATTACTTGCATGTCAAAAACATTCCCAGGCCATTGTCGTCATTTCGGGCACGGGTGATTTTTGTAAATAAAACTTAAAAGCCTTTATGAAATTGTGGTGCAATTAAAAAAATACGTGTGGCACTCGGAGACTGCCGCAGTAAAGCTATTGCATAGCATTTTTTATCACAAATTTTGATTGACTAAACACAAATTCAATCTTACGCTTACCACATAAAGTAGATTTTTAAACGCTAGCAACGCACGTTTAGTCTTGTTATTGATAAATGTCAGAAATGCAATGGTCATCACAACCAAAGTAGAATAAATCAAAATTTGAAAAAAGAATGTTACGTTCGATTCTTTTGTACTTGTGCCGTGTCAACGCTGGGGAAATAGCTTCTACGCAATGTATTTAAGGTTCATATTAGATTAGTAAGAAATGGTTTTAATGACTTCAATAAATAAAATAAATAAAAATATACTCGTTTCAAGAATTATAGCTTCTACGCATTGTATTTAAGGTTCATATTAGTAAGAAAAAAAAGATGTGAGGTTATTTTCGTTACGAAATTTCTGGATTCGGTCTCCACGCTCAAGGCGCGCGATAGAAGCTATGCAATAGCTTAAAAAAACGCCATATTACAACGAGTATTTATGGATTTTCAGTGAAAGAAACCGGTTACATAAACAAGTTTCTTTTACAATACTCTTTGCAATAAATGTATGGCAGGTATGGCAGTAGAATCTCGCCGAGTTGATTCACGCAGGCAAATAGGCAACATTTTTACATTTATTCACTAGTTTTGGCGGAAACTTGGAAGTGTCATGAGGTGCTCTTGTTTTAATTCATTATTTTGGTGATACTTAGTGTTATGTTGCATAATTATGGTGGTATATTATCCAATATAGTTCTATTAAAGAGCTCAAATGAAGTGAATTGAAATAATCGTGCTAATCAAGTGTTTATTTTGTTGCCGCCAAACCTCCTCGATAAAGTCTTGGTAAGGTAGCCACTGCTTTACTTCGACATACTACAGATAATAAAAAAGACAACCCAAACTTGACATTGGCAAAATGTGAAAAGACAAGTGCCATATATAAATATAAAAAAAAATGTCATAAAAAAAAAATATTCACGTCAATTTTGTCATTTGTGAATTGTGACATTTCACAAGATTGCGGGTAATGGGTATTAATTATTAAAATAAATTTATTATTATCATTACATTATATTATTATAGCTCCGATTTAGATTTTAGGCCACGTTCAAAAAGATCCTTGGCGGCAGAGTATTATAATACATGTCGGACTATACTATCGTAATGGCAAATAAATTCATGGTTTCGTGTTTGCAAAATTAGAAACTTATGTTTTACCTTTTTAAATTTACGCGTACACAATAAAAATATTATCATAATATAATTCATACAATGTACTCGAATTATATTGTGTCCAACATGCTAATATGACTAAAAGATTGCACGCGTACAGAATGTTTTTGATTTTACTGAGAAAGTATAAAATTATGATCCTGGTCGGTGTATTTTTCTTTTATATCGGATGTGGTATTACACTAAGTTTCTTGCGCATGGACTGTGTTGATGCACTCTCCAAAACTAGTAAAGCTTCTTTACTGGCATTACCTAAAGTGGAATATGCAGTACTTATAACTAGTGCTCCTATTAATGAAGAAAAACGAGAAGCTATAAGAGCTACATGGGGAAAATTTGCCACAAATATTTTCCTAGAAAATGGAGAGATACTTTATAAATGGAACCATTCACAAGCAACATATCAAGCACATCAAGAATTATTAAAATTTTATTTTTGTATTGGGACAGAAGGCTTAAGTCATAATCAAATGAAAAAGTTATTTGATGAAAATAAAAGAAGTACAGACTTATTGTTAATTGAAAACCTGGAGGACAGTTATCAGAATTTAACCAAAAAGATACTGCTTGCCATGAAATGGTTTAGTAAAAATGTAAAGGGTTTGAAGTATGTGATAAAGTGTGATGATGATTCATTTGTCAGAGTTGATTTCATCATACGAGAATTGGAAACTTTTGGGCCTGAGATGAATGCTCCAGAAATAAATAAATATGTTACTCACAAGGTAAGATGGTATAACATTTCTTTTGATGCATTGCTTAAAAATGTGTTAGTGGGATGTTGTGATATACTAGTTTATAGAGTTGGTTTATTATAATATTTTCATACCTACTATTATCTATTCAATTTTTTATTATATAGATGGGTCTATCAAACACTTGAATACAAGCAAGGGATCTAAGTGTTCACTGTTGCTGATCCCAAAATGGCAGTTTATGAGTTTGCACCTTTGCTGCTTCTTTTATTGAAAATAGCTATTGAGGTACCAACATTAAAATAATATTGATTGCTATAAGACTACAGATAATTGATTTTGAACGTAATTTAAATCTTATTATTTTCAGGAATCATCAAGAAAATACCAGGGCCTTTATTGGGGATACTTTAATGGTAAAGCTCGGGTGTATTTGAAAGGCAAATGGGAAGAAAAAGACTGGTTCTTGTGTGATAATTACTTACCATACGCACTAGGTGGTGGTTATGTGATATCCAACAGCATTGTACAATACATTGGAAACAATGCTGAATTTTTGAGGTATATTGGTGTCTTTATAAGGACTATATTTTGAATTATAATTTACTTTCAAATCAATCTTATATAGGAATAAAAAAGCCAGCTGTACCTATGAAAATAAAACTTTATTCTGATTGGTGCAATTTTGAGATCAATTCGAAGATAGTGATTGGGATGGATTTCTGAAATCATGTGTACTAATAACATGTTTCTAGTTGTGAATACCTCGGTAGCATTGTTGTATTGCATGTATGGTACAACCAGCGACTATATAACCCCTAGACTCCTAATAACAGACGATCCGCTTCGGGCAACACATCTGACAAAAAGATCCAATGTAGCTTACCGTTCAAAATCTTCAAGTCAGTTGCGCCCAGAACTGTGAGCCGTAAATACTTCCGTGTTGGCAAATGAGTAAATATTGCAATGGCCCCATGCACAATACGATGGTGTGGTAAAAATAGCCATAATTCAAATTTTCAAAAAAATGGCATTACATTTCACAGGTATGTTAATAATGACACATAATCATATTTTATTTAAAATTTTACGGAGTTCATCTTATACCGGCCAAGCATTGAGGCCCGCGCCATCTTATTATATTTGCATCTCTTTCCGACGAAAGTACTTTTAAATTTTCTATTTCGTTTTATTGTTGAACATTATAAGTAAGTGATGCACCAAAAGGATTTGTCGATAGTTATATCGATAAAATTAATGTTATTAGGATTATTTTTTATTTTATTGTTTGTTGATTTTACCGATTGTTTTTAATAACTTTATTTGTGTTATTCCTACAAGCCAGCCCAAATATTCTTGTTAATATCGATGAGGCTTACTTAGCGCCATCTGTCATTCGACAACATAAATAACTTCGTACCTTTTGAAATATGAACAACAGTTACATTATTTGGATATTGTTCATATAAAAATACTAAAATCGCGATAAAAAAATGGGAGGGTGAGGGTAGGAGGGTGAAAATTTGGGAAATAGGTATTAAAATATTAAAAAAAAACACTGGATAGGGATACCCTAATCACCTAGCGACGAACGACCAATTCCCATACCTACAAAATTTACATAAAAAACATCATAAATATCGATCGAGTCGGAGGCGTGCGACAAACACCGTGACACGAGATTTTTATATATTATATTAACTTTATTATACTTGATAATGGCATACATCATAGAATAAATAAAAAATAAGAAGAAGAATGCCATCAATATTTATTTTAATTAAATAGGTACCTTGACAGATTATTTATTTCTTTTGTGCTTTAACAGAATTATTTTTAGATTATAATATGTTACTTACTTTGAGTAAAAAGACGTTTAATAAATAATTATATTACTATAAAACCTTATTAAATAAAAGTAATATCGATAAAAACATCGTGTTTTAATTTAACTTGTTCCATCCCTAAGCTATGTTTCCAACCAATCGTAATGCAGTACCCCGCTTCCTCATACCTCAGGTAGTTGACAGAATTAATTTGAAGAGAAATATTGAACATTAGGAGTCTAGGGGTTATATAGTCGCTGGGTACAACCGTTACTGAGGTCTTGTATGAAATCCCAGGTTGTGCAGTGATATTGGGTTTTTGTACTTAGTATCTACCAGATCTTTGGAATTTGTGCTGGATATGTCTAGTTAATAGTCGCGTCGCCGATCACATCATGGGCCGGAACAGACATGGTTAAAAATTGACGCCCAGTTGCCTCTGCCTATACCTTTTTCGTTAAGGTCTTGATGTGTGTGTATTTTATTGATTTTTTTATTGTAATATTCCTGTATTTTTTTCAGGTGTTATAACTCTGAGGATGTATCTATGGGTGTATGGACAGCAGCTTTAGATGGCATCAACAGAGTTCACGACGTGAGGTTTGATACAGAATGGAAGTCAAGAGGCTGTTCCAAGGACATGCTGGTGCGCCACAAACAGACACCAAATGACATGTTGCTGTTGTATAAAACATTAGTTGATTCAGAGGGTGAACAACTTTGTAAGACTGAAAATACTCTAAGAAGATCCTACTATTATAACTGGAATGTTCTGCCTAGTTCATGTTGTAAATAGGACAATATGTTTTGTTGGCACATTTTTTATTCAGATATCATTGTTTGATTATGGCGTTAAACATTAACAGTCTTACTTATAAAACATTCGCAAAGCTATGCTTATAATATAATAATAATACCAGCCCTGTATTAAATACTGCCCACTGCTGAGCACGGGCCTCCTCTACAACTGAGAGGGGTTAGGCCTTAGTCCACCACGCTGGCCTAGTGCGGATTGGCAGACTTCACATACCCTCCAAATTCTTATCGAGAATTCTCAGGTATGTAGGTTTCCTCACGATGTTTTCCTTCACCGTTAAAGCGAACGATAATTGATAAACAATACACACATAACTTCGAAAAATCAGAGGTGTGTGCCTTGGGTTTTGAACCGCCGGACATTGTCTCGGCAGACCGTTCCATTCCCAACTAGGCTATCGTCCACTTGCTTAGTTATGCTTAGTTACATCTTAACTAGTCTGCTCTTAATCAATGCTTAGCTTTTGACATATAAATTTACTCAATCAGCTGTAAGTCAAAACTCGCCATCTTGCCTTTTAAAAAGGTTTAAACTAGGCCACGGCGATGTTTTAATTTTGACAGCTATTTAAGCAATGCTTAACCATCTCTTAAAGCTAAAACAAGTTTATAAGTAAAATTTCTGATTAGACAGATAAGGGTCTTAGCTTTCTTTGTTATTGATGTTAGATGTTCTTCCCACTTAAGGTCCGATATTTTCACTCCCAGGTCCGTCTGCACTTTGGTCTCAATCAGTGGAGTGGAATTCAATTTGTAAGTCAGACGAGGATTGCTTCTGCCTATATGTAATACAGTGCACTTCGAGGCATTGAGGTTTATTATCCATTCCTTGGACCAGTTGGCTATTCTGTTTAGATCCTCTTGGAGGCGGTCATAGTCAATTTGTGGATTACCAAATATTTTTGTATCATCTGCAAAGATACTGACATTACATCTTAGTTGTTGTGGAAGATCGAAGGTGTATAGTATATACAGCACTGGGCCCAGAACTGAACCCTGTGGCACACCACTATGTATCTCTCGGTGTTTAGACATTGTATCACCCACTCTCACCCGCAGGGTTCTTTGTCGTAAGAATGCCTCAATCCATGTTAATAGTTTCCCACGTATTCCCACGAACTCCAGCTTCTGTAGAAGTCTTCTAGTTGGGACCTTATCAAAGGCTTTTTCGTAGTCTAGGTATATTACCTTCGTGAGACCGATTCTGGAGTATGCATTTCAGGTCTGGAGCCCGTATTTTGCTAAGGACATTGAACTTCTGGAAAAGATCCAGCGCAGTTTCACAAAAATACCACGAATCCTGAAACAATGGAGTTACGAAGAACGTCTAAAGGCGTTGAGGCTCACAAGCCTAAAGGATCGTAGGGACCGTGGAGATCTGATCGAAACATACAAGATTCTAACTAGACATTACGACATTCAAGGCTTTGAACACAACATCTTCACACGCAACGAAAATTACCATCTAAGAGGCCATTCTTTAAAGCTGCATACTAGTCTCTCAAACAATAATCCACACAAGCACTTCCTGAGTAATCGAGTGGTCAGAGCGTGGAACAAACTCCCAGAACATGTGATTACAGCTAAAAACATAAACCAGTTTAAGAACCGACTGGACAAATACTTAGCTGCAAATGAAAACCAGTAGTAATAGCGAGATATGGGCATTATCAGTTGTCTCAACTGCCTGCCTGATTATGTATAATAATAATAATAATAAGCCCGCAGGGGCGGCTTTGTGGCGAGCCGACGGTGAGTGGCGACACCGCGTACCCCGATTCCGTGGGAGCTAAATGAGACCCCCTGACCCTTGGCTTGCCTTAACTGGCCGGCTAAGGGTGGAAATCGCAAGAGCTAAGAACCTGAGCTCCAGGGTGGAAGTGCTCAAGCTGCGTAATAGCGAGGAAACCCGCTCCGGGACGCGTCAGCGACCCGCGATGGTGAAATCGGTGCACACCTCTCGACACCCTTTAGCCACCCACACCGATGTTGCGTCCTTGGCATGCGCCACTTTTTGGGATGCCCATCTAGTGGGGGGGCAAGTCACCGTCTGCCTTGATTACAAATGATTGAGATATTTTACTTGGCAGGCGTCCCGTTGTCTCAATCAATAGCCCAGCAACCAGTCCAGCTAGATCCCATCCATAGACCCGGTATAATTCCCATCTTCTCCGCAATAGTCCTTGCACATTGCGGGCGCTGTCTTTGGCTGTATTTCCATAAGTACAGACAGAGAGAGTACCTACAAGGTGTACACACCCCAACTAGAGTAATGTATCTTAAAGGGGCCTCTACGTGTTGGATCCATATCCCCACGCAAGCCTTCCAAAAGGACCGGCCTTCGTGTCGTGATTTCCCGCAGGAATAATAATAATATTTCGCTAATCGGTGGCAAAGCAATTGATTAAAAAATAAGACGAGTTTATAAGTAAGACTGTAGATGGACTTTAGATAAGCAAAGTAACAGTTTTTTGTAGGTTAAGCAGAATGTGGAATGAAATTAATATTGATCACACACTGCCTATTTTTTTGTAGAAATATAGTAAGTTTGTTATAAGTTATAGTTAAATTTGAATATATTAATATTCAAATTTAAATGACCTCATCGAGATTAATATTACCTAACTAATGTAATATTCATATGTGATACTCAGTTAAAACATGACCGATTTCAATAAACAATCAAAAAAATTACCTTTGGATGGATAGAGAAAAATGGATGAATTATCATTGATCTTCAAATCAACCATAAAATGTGATGCTCTCCTATGTTGCTTATCAGTTTACTAGGACAGTTCTTCAAAACTTGTGCCTTGTTAATTTTGTGAAGTAAATTGTTTTGAAAATGATTCTTGTAATTTTCTAGTCTAGTCAAATCATTATGTTAAGTTATAATTTCGCGTTTTTAGCAATAATAAATACAGAATTAAACAGTGCAAGGAATACGAATTTATTTTAAACTTTGAACACGAAACAACAATGAACAATTGCAACGACTTGCAAAAAAAAATTGTAGATCATAAAAAACATATCAGGTAATGTAATAATCCTAACTTATTTATGTACAACATAAGTTTCCATTCACACGAAGCGAGCTGCGTCAATATCACAAATAAACTAGTGGCGATTCACTTTAGAGTCCATGTAAGTCTGGTTGTTGTAAAAAGTAGTTCTTGACAGTTCTTCTCGGAAGTAATCTATGGTTCTCTGCAGCCCAACTTGTAAGCCAATCTAGAAGGACAAATGTATTCATCAGTTAAATAGTACCTATTATGAGAGATTGAATAATATAGCAAAACTATTAATACAGTATGTGTACTTCCTGACGTAGGTATATAAGATAATCTAAAGAATTTTTGACCATTTAAATAGTATATACATCTAGTTACATAGCAGTTATTCTTTTTTAAAATATTTTCTAGTCAAGTTAAGTCTCATACGGCCGTTTTAAACGATCCCATTCTCAATCTTGGATCTGTACCCGAAAATAAACCTATAAAAATATATTAGTAAGAAAAAAAAAAACTAAGCTCTGATTGGTCCATTTTCAGGATAAGTATATAAAAAAAAACTGCCTCGATGGCGTAGTTGTATTGCGTACGCGTTACGAGTACGATTTGCGCGCGGAGGTCCTGGGTTCGAATCCTGAGTGGAGCCAAAAACATAGTGACTGAGTTTTTCCATCTTAAAAATTACTCATTCGCAGCTCGGAGTCAGGAAGTTGGCGGTGTGATACCCCCGGGAAGCACGTAAAGCCGTTGGTCCTGCCCCTGATCTCTCCCCGGTCATGTCGGATTGCCGTCTCACCCGACTATGAGAGTGAAGGAACAGTGAGTGCACCCTGTGTATTGCGCACACACTTGTGCACTATAATATCTCCTGCATATCTGGCTGATCTCCGTTGAGATTGGCCGCCGTAGCCGAAACTGGCTAGGAGGATTACATTTTTTTTAGATAAAAAAGGATTGGGATCGTTAATGAAAACGTTAGTTAGTGTCTAATAATAGTAATGGCTACAATATTCTTGAAATTACAACACATTTTTTATGACAGCCATTACACAACCCCTAACATCCCAGATTTTGCCTAATGTGTGTGGTCAGAATATAAGGTGATCGAAACGTACTTTAGGTTTCCAGTGTAGATTTGCTTCTGCCACAGCAATGTCTGGCCGCCGCCGCTGCGGGTCGTCCTCCACTGCAGCACCCGTCGCCACCGTGCTGCGGCATCCGGGGACAAGATTCTTGATAATCATAGCAAATTCTGTAACATTAATAATATTTTTCACTGCATTTGAATGACATTGGCAACTAGAAAACAAACTAGAAAACTTCATACCGTTATGTGATACAAAGTCACCGCAAATTGCGGATGAATAATATTATTAGTCAATTCCATGTGTTTGTAAAACCTTGGAGTATGATTGTAGGCAATCCGAGTAGTGTTAGCGACATTAGGGCGTGTAAAATTAAATTGACTTTTTACACGCTTTATATTAGCTTCACTTGTATGTTTGTAACTCTCCGACTCCTTTGGGCGCGATTTTGACCCACTTTAAACGGTCAGGTTTTATTCAAACTTTGTAGGTTTGTCGAGGATCGATAATAATACACTAATTTGATAAGATTATGCCATTCAATTTGCAAAATGAGATTTTTGTCAATTTATATATTATTGATATTTATTTTGTTCGAAACTTATATTTTTTATATTACATCTGCGGTTGAGTAACATATTGTAAAGTGTTATAATCAAGAAGTTAAGTACTTATGTGGTTTCATTTATTAACGCAATGTCAAAATGACCCTGTACAACAAAGCATTGCATGCCGCCACAGTAGCCTGCACTCACCCTGTGATAAAATGTTAAGTTTTATATTGGTAAGGATTTTTGGATAAGAACCTTTCATTAATATTATCTACCTTCTATGGTATGCTCTACAGGATTTCCAATGTTAACAGGTAACGTGTAACTCGACGCCATTAAAGTCAACAGGCCATCAACTAGGTCGGACACATAGCAAAAAGATCGAGTCTGTTTGCCATTGCCGTAAACCTAAAAAAAAAAACAAACTGAATGTTATGTTTCTAAATGTACTATATAGGTATCTAATCAATTAACAGTTCCTTCTTTATGAAAAGAAAAGTAGTATTTATAACTTAATTATGCTCTAGTTACACACTGATTAATGAGGTTCGGTAAGGAAAGTCATGGAAATACTGGTAGATATTTCATTCTACAATATATTCTAGCTGGAATAATTACCTTCTCTTTGCCAATGAATTAAAATCTTACCGTAATAGTTAAATTTTGTAGAGCTTGCATTATAAAATTAGAGACCACTCGTCCGTCAGACACATGCATCCTTGGTCCATACGTGTTGAATATTCTCGCTACTCTCACGTCCACCTTTTCTTGCTTTGCATAAGAATACGCTAAAGTCTCTGCAACTCTTTTACCTTCGTCGTAACACGCACGAGGTCCTGAAATTTAACATTAAAACAACTCTTGGGTATGTAATTTGGCAAATACCCTCAAACCCAAAATTAATGCAATTAGACGCGAAAAGATTATATTTTAGATAGCAAATCATAATAGAATATATGAATTAGTCTTCAATAAAGTTCATGATTTAATTTAGTTTTGTCCTTATCTGCACGTATTCACAAGAATGAATTCACAGTTATATAGTAAGAAAAATAAACACTTTGACCTAATCTATACTAATATATAAAGCTGAAGAGTTTGTTTGTTTGTTTGAACGCGCTAATCTCAGGAACTACTGGACCGATTTTGAAAATAATAAATAAACATGACTTATTACATACATATACATACATATACACTCACGCCTTTAATCCCCGAAGGGGTAGGCAGAGGCGCAACTAGTGCACCCACTTTTCGCCGTTATTCCGTCCCATGATGTGATAGGGGGCGAGCCTATCGCCATATCGGGCACAAATTCCAGACTCCGGGCTGACACTGAATTTTAAAAAACCCAATATCACTGCCCGACCCGGGAATCGAACCCAAGACCTCAGCATTGCAGTCATACCGTAATACAACTACGCCACCGAGGCAGTCTTATTATTGATATTAATAAGTGATTCAAATTCGAGTGTAACATGATGTATGTAGAGATAAGGGTGGATTGTTGAGCCAAGTGGGCCTATTTATACTAATGGGTATACTAGTCACAATACTGCAAAGCCTATTAAGGGTAAGTGCACACGGATAGAATGGCAGCAAAGTGATTACTGCGCCACTTTGGTTTTTTAGTCTTACTAATATAAATTCGAACGTTTGTAAAAATCTTTGGATGTTTGTATGAATGTTAGAAGTAAACGCAGAATCATCAAACAACTAAACGGATTCGGATGAACTTTGGCACACGGGCTGATTAGGTGGTGGTAGGTCTCTCATTATGTAAGAGGCCGTCTGGGTGGGTACCACCGCAATGTCTATTTCTACCGCCAAGCAACAGTGTGCATGCACTGTTGTGTTTCGGTTTGAAGGATATTGTAGCCAGTATAACTACTGGACATAATGAGACTTAACATCTTATGTCTCAGGATGACGAGCGCAGTGGAATGCCACTCAGTATTTTGTCAGTCAAGGTGCTGGATGGTGTTGCTACTGTTTATGGGTGGTCGTATCGCTTACCATCAGGCGAACGGCATGCTCGTCTCGTCATTCAAAGCAATAAAAAAAAAAATGTCCTAGATTAAAGTATAGGCTTGTTATCCCGGTAATTTGCTCCCATAAGCAATAATGTATATTTTTAATTTGATTCTTTTAATAGATAGCGCACTGTTTTAGGGACTTTTGTAGCGGGAAAGGCTCTTAACGCGGGCGAAGCCGCAAGCAACTCCTAATTATGCATAAATTACTATTTATATCAGTATAGGTAATGTAAGTAAAGCTTCGGTTTTTTTCTTAGCTACTTATTTTATCTGCACTGGCTCTATAATTATTTTACATGTTTTTCTTACCAATAGGGTTCACATGACCCCAATAAGATTCTGGTTGAGGATGTACCATTGGATCACCATACACTTCTGATGTACTTGCTATTAATATTCTAGCACCAACACGCCTTGCGAGTCCTAGAAATGAGCGATTACGTAAAACTAATAGATTGTGAGAAACAAAGTAATTGAAACGTGAACAATAAATTGTAGTTTATAGTCAAGTTATAAAACTAAAGATTTTATGAAGATACAAACCTAGCATATTGATTGTTCCTAATGTGTTTGTTTTGATTGTTTTAACAGGATTTTGCATGTAATGCGGTGGACTAGCTGGACTAGCTAAATGGTAGATTTCGTCTGCCTGTAATGTAATAAAGATTTTTTAGTAAATGGGTCATTATTTGATGTGGTTTTTATTTCACTAATTATAGCATTATGTACAATATTTTATTACAAAAAATATATGCTAAGTACCTACTTTCTCTAGCAAACAAATGAGATCCTGTTCATAGTTAAAACATTAACATGTAAGAAATAAGTTATCTTAATTCAAACAAACCAATTTACCTCAACATAAAGTGGATTTACTATGTCGTGATGAATCAACTCGAAATTTCGATGGCCAAACCAATGTTCTACATTTCTCTTTCGCCCTGTGAAGAAATTATCTACAACAATAACTTCATGTCCTTGCATCATTAACACATCCACGAGGTGTGAGCCCACAAACCCAGCACCTCCAGTTACCTGAAACATATTGTTTGTATTAATTGGAACAGTAAATAAAAAAGTGACATATGGAATAATGATTCTTATAGACTATTGAATCCATTATCACCCAGACCTTTATTGGCATGTAGTGCATGACCACAAGTAATGTGCCATTTATAGTTTTACGGCCTTATTCATAAACAGTTTATAAACCTATTTTAGCTATCAAATGTTTTGTCTTCTTCGAACGAATTTTGAATTGAGTTTGAAGGAAGAAGACAAAACATTCTATAACTAAAATAGGTTTATAAACTGTTTATGAATAAGGTCGTTAGATTTTAAAGATCAAAATGAAGCTTAGTGTATAGCTAAAGCAGTTTAATTGGACGCCTATCAAAAATATTATTAAAATGTATGTCTAAATTTACAAATTAATGGAAAAGATTATAATTTTTGACCTAAAATCTTAAAAATTTCACAGGTCAATTGTGATGATAATGATTGTGATTTGCTTAAGTGTCACAGTGGTGTTCTTTATAAATATCTTAACCTGTATTTGTATATGTAGACTCGTAAAGAAAACATTATAAATTTTCATCTAAAGAAAACATAATATTTAGGTTGGTGGAATTGTCATTTATTAGCATCGCTTACTACAGTTAATCTAAATAGCATCAATATTATACTTAGCCTAATCTTTAATTCATATCTGTCAGTGATGTCATATGACCAAAAATTACTTACTAATATTCGCTTTCTTTCTTTATATCCAAGGAACTTTACATCTGGGTATTTTTGGGGCATACGCCCTTCTAAAATTGCAATTTTTTTCTCCAGTTCTTGTATTCTGGACTTCGCTTCCTGCAACTCTCGCCTTGTACTCTCATCCTCATTATGTGATACTTGTGACTCCATCATATTCACATTAACATATTCTGCCTTTGGTGATTCTCTATTTTTAAAAGTTATATCTTGAAAATCATCCGATATCCTTTGGTGGGATTTTTTCCCTAGGTTTTCTAGGTTACTCTTTATAATAATTAAATATATTAGAACCACTACAACAAAAAAGATGTAATTATTGCTGGTAGCCTATGAAAATTTTAATTTCAATAGGCCTATTTAGATATCCCATATTTGTGGTGGTGAGTATCCTACATGTATTGAGTTCTTAAATGGTGGTTAGTATTGTTAAGTTTAGCTGAGCAATGAATAGAATATTCACAAATATAGTCTACTAGCATTGCACGTGGCTCTACCCGCATGGAAAAGTTTTTCTGGGATAAAAAGTATAGCACTCAGGAGTAATGTAGCTTCCTATTAGTGAAAGAATTATCAAAATCGGTCCAGTAGTTCCTGAGATTAGCGTGTTCAAACAAACAAACAAACTCTTCAGCTTTATAATATTAGTATAGATATGAAAGTGAATTAACAACAAAGTTATTTGCTAGCACTATGCTATGGAAAATATGTAAATAACTCTTATGAAATAGGGAACTTAATTTGTTCTTTTCGGCATATCAATTGCGATAGAACTTTCTAAGATTGACAGTTTGCAGGATAATAGCCAATGCTATTACCAAGTGTGTGTGACCTTGGCGATGCCGCTGTAAAAACTGAGTGTTAGCGCTACATTTATAAGTACTTATTAGAATTACCCGGCGTCCAATAAAGTCGACAGTTTGATCGCCAGGAATAAATCCATTTTGGTATTAAAACAAGTCATGGCTATTATGATCTTTAAATAATGGAATATAAACGTCAGTAGAATCAATGGTGTTGAGTTTCTTAGACAAATAATTGTTCAGTTAATTCTGGCAAACAAAATACTTACATGTAGACAATAAACATGCGGCAGTTATTGTTTTTCTAAACTTTAAAGATTGTCTTATCATTGCTGATTCTAATTAGAACATTTGTTCCGTTCACATTTCTATTACTTTTATTGTATAATTATTTGAATAGAAAGATATTAATCGACATAAATTCAATTGTAATGTGGTGTCAGTAGTATCTTGCAATTTGGACTGTCATTTTCAGCTGACTGTCATTTTATGAACGTCAAAAAACTTGTTTCAGTATTCGATGTGCCATTTGTAGCATCATATTGTGCTCCTTTAAATATTATAGTGTTCGATGAAAAATTAAGGCCGGCACCACACATTGCCCCAACAGCACTCATCCAACGTGTGGATCTAGAAAATAGCATTGGTATAACTTTGGGGCGAGTGTTAGAAGTTGGCCATCGCGTGTCGGTTTTTTAGCAAAAGATCAAAGGAATCTGTGCCAACGTTAGCGGTCTATCCACATGTTGACGCCAACGTCAGTCTCGTTGCAACAGTCATTGAGTGTGTTCAAAGTTGTATTGCTCTTTGCTCCCATCGTTTCTTGGTTTACCTCGGGTCGAAAGTTATTCTTAAAAAGTTATATTATTTTAACATCTACCCACTTGACATTGGCAAAATCACCGATGACACGGTGGAGCCATTTTTAAAAGAAGAAGAAGAGTGTGTTCAAAGAGTTCTAAGATTATATAGAGCGGAGTGCGGACATTGGGAAAACTTTCATTCAAAAATTTTGAGCCTGTTTGTCGGAAACTCAGTCTACCGTGAAATCGCAAACACCTATGTATAATGCATTAGAACAGACTTTGACATGATCGTAATGCGCAAATAGGGTAGTTTCCGATGTTCTATTTTGTACATTATTTTATACATTTTTTTTTTATTGTTTTGAATGACGAGACGAGCATGTCGTTCGCCTGATGGTAAGCGATAAGAACACCCATAAACAGTAGCAACACCATCCAGCACCTTGAGTTACAAAGTACTGTGTGGCATTCCACTGTGCTCGTCATCCTGAGACATAAGATGTTAAGTCTCATTATGTCCTGTAGTTACACTGGCTATAATGTCCTTCAAACCGAAACACAATAGTGCATGCACACTGCTGCTTGGCGGTAGAAATAGACATTGCGGTGGTACCCATCCAGACGGACTCTTACATATGAGAGACCTACCACCAGTAACCTAGCTTTTACCCGCGGCTCCGCCCGCGTAAACGAGAGTTCCCGGGATTAAAGTCCCGCTATATATTTTTCCGGGATAAAAAATAGCCTATGTGTTAATCCAGGATATAATCTACCCGTGTGCCAAAATTCATCGAAATCCGTTCAGTAGTTTTTGCGTGAAAGAGTAACAAACATTCTGACATCCATACATCCATAGGTACTTACAAACGTTCGCGTTTATAATATTAAGTAGGATGTAACATAAAATAATACGAAAAAAAATCTTCCGTGAAATCAAAATTGGTTGAAAAATAAAGCAGTTATTCACATTTGAAAAATTGTCGGTGTCGCGGTGGCGTGTGGGGATATCACGCTATCTCTTTCGCACGCACGCAGCGTTATGGCCGGTGACACCCGGTGACGTCACAGCCTGATATTACTGTTGTTTGACAATTACCCCTTCTACCAAATTTCATTGCTTTATAACTTACTTATTGTTGCGTCGATTTTGAAAAGTCTTTTTCCGTTAGATTTCAGATGGCATACATGTTTGATAAATGTTTTAAAAAAATAGTTGTCAACTAGCCTATTGCCATATTTCCTTCCAAAATATTGCTTTAGTTACAAAATTTGCGCATACCGAGACATCTTGTCACATGGATGTGTCAGATAAGACAGCGACTTAAGAAATAAAAAGACTTAAAGAGTCGAAAAGTCTTTGAGACTCTTAGAATAATTTCTCATCTTAGTTGATTCGCTTGCATCACCGTGTTTGTGGGTACCGCGCGTCAACCCGCGTATTATCTCCAGATAAGACCACGAATTGGAACTAATATAAAAAAAGTAATCTAAACCGTATTATGTTTGCCTTGCTACTATATTAGTAGTCATATTTATGAAATATGTATTATTTCTATGAATAGTTCCATACATTATGTTTACTTGAGATGTAACTCAAACTTGAGATTGATTTATTAATATCGCCCTAATGCTCTTTATTTTTTTGGGATATTACTTAATTTCTGACCCAAAGTAGTAAAATAAACGCGTTAATTTTAAAATGGAACCACATTCTAGTGTTAATTTCTTATTTATTCCTGTAATATCAGGAATCCAAGAAGAGACATAGAGGAACATTCATAATTTATCAGAATTATTAAAACTAACTAATTTGTATTTGTAGGTAGGTAGGTAATAGGTATATATTATACGTAGGCCTATATATAGAGTAAAAGTCCAGTAGTTTATGAAGTTATTATTTATATGAAAATGAGTTTTTGATAAATGTTGTGCATTTATCACATTTTAATAGGTTTAAAAATGTATTAACGAGTAACGTCTGTTCTCTATCAGAAAGTACCTGAAGTAAATGAGATATGTTCATCAATTGACTGATTTTTAAGGCAATGCGTAGGCGGCAATGCACTGTTACATTGTCCAATATATTTTGCTCAATCTATTGCCAACTAGTTGACATGCATTGAGTGGCTCATTAGGTACATAGGCAATATAACATATATATTATTAACAGTAAAAACTGAGCCCTAATAATTTATTGATTATGATGTTTCGCAATAGGTATTACAGGCTATTGAATATTGATGGCTAATGACGATATTTACATTACCGTGAAAAGGTTGACCATTTACTTCCAAGCTATTTAATTAGAATAGTAGGATATATAACACAATGAATTTGTTTATTATTTATCTAGGTTTTATATTTGAATATTTTTTAATTTTGTACAGGTTCCACGAACTCGCGCAGGTACATCGGGTTGATCAGAAAAAAGACCGTCAATCCCTGCTTCAAGAAACGCTTTGATTTCGCCTTCAAAATCTCCTCTAGCTGCTGGTGACGGATCCGTGCTTCGGAATTCTGCAGGCAAAAACGAATTCTCAGCACGGAAGGTATATGGATGCACTTTCAATCCAGCTTGATGTGCATCTGCTACGAAACATGTCGCTTGACCGAGCCTTTCGTTTGAATCACGGGGTATAATATAGCCCTTATCCGGCCCAACAGCATGCGCGTACGTTGCTACTTCTTGAAGTCCTTCTGGTGATGCCATATTCCCGTATGTGAGGCCTGTGCCTGACTCCGCCTGATCGAACGGTTGTAGGGACTTGTCACTTTCATAGAGCTGCAACAAACGCAGTTGGGTGATCTGTTTTAGTTCCTTTAAATTATTAACTTCGAATGATTGAATATAGACTGGTGCATCAGGGCCTCTATAGTTATTTCTATGAAAGGTGTCTACGACAAGTTGTTCCATGGCAAGACCTAAACGTTTGAAATGTGTACTGTGCTTAATTTCTGGATAAATACCAATAGTTCTCTTTTGACTTATTTCTAAACCTTTAACTAAGTCAATGATATCTTGAAAAGTTATTATTTGATAAGTTCCGTCCATGCGAGCATTTCCTGGTCTAATATCTGGAATGCGTTCTTTAACACGCAATGTTTTGATTTCAGACAGTGTAAAATCTTCAGTGAACCACCCACTGATCTCATGACCATCAACGGTTTGATTGCGATGTCTTGAGGCAAATTCGGGACGGTCGGCGACGTCAGTGGTGAGTCCAAGTTCGTTATCATGGCGAGCTATGAGACGTCCATCTTTAGTCATTACTAAGTCAGGTTCAATGTAATCCGCACCCATTGTGATGGCAAGCGCGTAGGAGCCAAGTGTGTGTTCCGGGACATAGCCGCTGGCACCACGATGTCCAATTACTACTACTTGGCAAAGATCATTCATTACTTTAATAGACGGTGTTGTGATCGTCATAACCTCTGGTGTTGGAGAAGTCATTCCGATAGCGCTTATAAATAGCGCAAATTGCGCGATGGTGTTCATCTTGATTTTCCTGTAGTTAAACAAAGAACATCATGATTTTCCTGTTTTATTTACACCTCACGGTTCATGACTACTATTACTATTTTATTATCAATGCTATGATATTATTATTAAAAGAATAGTGTCAAGGTAAAGCTAGATATTATTCTTAAAGAATAGTGTCAAGGTAAATATAGATATGTGTACTGTGCTAGTGTCATTGTTTAATACCATAATTTTAAAATTAATGAACTGCCTTATATAATGTTGGTATAAACACACTTGTTTTTACCTATATCGTTCACTTTATACAGTGTCCGCCTGATAACAATTGAGATTTTGACAGCTGTAGATATAATTTATATTTTTTATGATCGTGCAAGATGTGATCTTTAGAACCATTATAAAACGTGGAATTCATAATTTTTGAATCTTTACTACTAGTTAATTTGTTAGGCTATACAAATAGTATGTTAGGTGTTAGCTGGATTAAGAAACTTATGAGCTATAGGTAACTGGCAAAGGTTGAAAAAAATCTCTCAAGGAATAAAAAAAATCGTCAAGTTAATACTAGACAAATAAATAAGTTATATATTGATTATACACCACAATTCTAATTTAGTATTCTCGATTTCATTTGATTATAAACAAATTTCCGTGTATTCGAGCTACCCATTTATATTTATTTGGCACAACTCACTAGCACAAAAAATATAATATCTTAAAAATACTCACTTTTTTTGTAATTCACGTCATAAATATTAGGAAATAAGTAATAAATAGATCTATACAAGAGACACACACTCGTTAACGCGAAGCGTCCGTTCAGCTATGTACCAAAGTGTATGTGTTCTGACTTCTGTATAAGTACTTACTAAAGGAAAAAGGTTTCGTCGTCGATTTTTTATACTAGCACGGTAAAGTGGCTCCACTGAACCTGATAGTAAGCCTGATGAAAGACTAGAGATGATTATTTCTCGCCAGTCGACACAATTATGCCGGCCTGTTTTTAACCGGATACACACAATTCAAGTTATATGTATATTAAACAATATAATGAAATATCTATACTTATAATAATGCAGTAGAACCGGTGTGTCTGTACATTTAAAGAAATGTGATAAAAAAGAAAGGGGGTGACTATAGAGGAGTAATGGAAAACAAATCAGCGATTTTTATAATTCTTTTCTGTCTGTTTGTTTTTCTTTTTGTTTGTTTCTGCACGTCTCCGAAAAAATGTTTTCAAACGCATCTGCTCACTCCGAGATTTTGTTGTTCTACCTATATCACCAACTAAATTATGAGAAGTGAGCGTGTTATGCTTCTGACAGCGTTTGTGAACACTGTCAACTAAGATTATTCAAAACAAAGACAAAAAATACAAATTAAAATCTTGTTTCTATCTTTTCAGTTCTTCAATGAATTTAATAAATATGGCAGATATAGACGCAGTCGGGTTTTTTATTTTTCTTAATAAATTTTTTTTATAATTATTTTATGTCTGTCTGTTTGTTTGTTACTGCACATCTCCGAAACTACTGAACAGATTTCGATGAAATTTGGCACACAGGTAGATCATATCCTGGATTAACACATACTTTCTATCCCGGGTAAATGAAAAGCTGGACTTTTACACCGGAAAAACCCTTTCACGCGGGCGGAGCCGCGATCAAAAGCCAGTAATTAAATAAATTTAAAAACGTAGACAACCTTGGGTGAATTGCGTAGTTATTATTCTAGCTAGCTGTTTTGTAGCGGTTTATAATTTCCAGTTCCTCATGTGGACTTGTGGTAATTAGGTAGGCATTAAAATTGAAGTAGGTAGATAATAAGAACTATGGCTTTTATTAAAAACAAAAACTTTATTCATCACGTAGGCGAACATAGTTGCACGTATGATACATTAAATGAAGTATATCAATTATTATTAATACAAAAGGTTACTTATATGTATAAATACAGACATTTTATTTGGGAGTAAAATCAAAGACGAAAAATAAAAAAAGCCAGCTCGTGCTGGCAGGAAAGGGGTTATAAAAAAGAGATTTAATCATTTTTATAAACAAAATAAAGGGACTGGGAGTATAACGCGTCGCGATCCCCACCGGTGAATACACTACAGGCCCTAGTCTAGCTGCGATGACAGCCCGAAGAAGAAAGGCAGAAAGAACTCCGGACTTACTTTTTTGTTATCAATTGTTCATTGAACTTTTATTTCCATTACTTTTGTGTAGTATTCAAAGTCAGATTAGTTATATAAGCTAATGCACACATCACCGTTGAAATGGAATAAAATCCAAATGAAGGTATTTAATACCTGGACAGGCATGTACAAATCCTAAACACTGGAAATAATAATTAAAAAAAAAACGATGTAAAACGTGCATTCGCCTACATTTACAAAAATATTTTTTGTTGTTGTTGCTTTTCCTAATTTCCATATTTTGGGTCAATAAAATTAAACTTATAAAGGCAAGCGCAACAAAACGATCGATCGGTCGTCTTCCATGAATTTATATTATGTCAACGAGGGGATGTTTATAATTATAGCAGGTTACACACCTAAATGTCAAAGACAGTATATTATACACCTAACCTAACCAGGTGTTGTTCACAGCTTTGCCCGCGTGAAAAGCCTTTCCCACTACAAAAGTCCGTAAAACAGCAAGACGTCAGCACCAACTGTTTTTTTTATGGCATTTAATTACGAGACGAGCATGCTGTTGGCCTGATGGTAAGCGATACGACCACCTATAAACAGTAGCAACACCACCAAGACGGATCTTACATATGAGAGACCTGCCACCAATAAACTAGTTAAAGAATCAGATTAAGAATATACATTATTTTCCATGGGAGCAAATAACCGAGATAAAAAGTAGCCTCTGTGTATTCAGGACATGATCTACCCGTGTGCCAAATTTCATCGAAATCCGTTGAGTAGTTTTTGCGTGAAAGAGTAACAAACATCCATACATCCATACTTACAAACTTTCGCGTTTATAATATTAGTAGGATATAGCGTGTTTGGGCTCATAAGGATGGTCTCATCGAGTAGGTGTTAGATAGTTAATTATCAAGGCCATATTATGGAGAATTAAGCAACTTAAAAAGTTTGAAGTATAAATTAAATTAAAATTTAAATACTTCTTTAGCGGTCCCCCGACGCTACGACGCTGGGGTCAAAATATTACTAGGTACTTAAACGGTAAAGACACTTTTATTATTTTACTTTTTAGATATTTTTGTGTCGGGGGTTATTTAAATTTTAATTGAATTTTATATCGCTTAGTCCAGCTTTCCTAAGTAGGTATAAAAGGACTTGCAGAAGGTTAAAGCTTACAGGAATGTTTAGAGATCGGCATCGCGCTAACCATCAGGTGAGGTGCAGTCACTTTGTCGTGCCCGAATAAATAAAAAAAATACATGTAAATGAGGATTATTTTTTTCCTATTTAAATATAATAAATAAGGAAATAGTTAAATCAAGGATATTACGCTTAATAAATTATATAAAACCCAAGATTTATAAAACAACATAGCTTTCCTATTCTTCTGGTGAAACACAACCACCGCAAGGGAAAATATGAGCGTCACTTATTTGTTTCCTCGAGCCTTAGGTTTTGTTTGTAAAAATTTGCATTTTATTTAATGATGATGATGATGAAAAAAATAAATTAAAAATCAAATACATAAACATTTTTACAGAAGATAAGTTATAAGTAGGTATTTTATAAAGGTTATTGTGATGTTGAAAGTTGATTTTATATTTTCTAAGTAGGAAAGTGATGTTTTATTAATTATACATGCTTTTGAGAAAAAATCAAATAAAGATGAAATAGGTCGGTAAAATAAAATGAAATACAAAAAAAGATTTTTATTTTCTACATAGTTGTACCTACATTTGAGATAAACTTTTAACACATCGCACTTCACTTCATAATGATATCAAGTACCTACGTAGTACGTACTCGTTTACGCTTAAAGCAAATAGTATTATGGAACATATAAAACTCGTTACACTATTATTTACATTTAGTAGGTACCAATAGTTGTCGTTTACACACGTAACATGCACCCATCAAGGGGTTATCAATAATTGTATGTATGGCTTTATTTATCGTTACGTATTTTTTATTTAAATGATTTATGATAGGGACACATACGTACAATATTTGTCAATGTGTAACTAACCACTGCGAATACCAATGAATACCTACTATTGTTTCTATGGTAGGTAACTCTAAGATGAACAAATAAAAGCTAAGCGACATTACGTCCTGATATACCTACCTAAGTCCTTATTTTGTATTTATATAAATCGATATAGGTTTCTTTCTCGTTTTGGCTGAGAACGAGTCACTGTCATGCCACGCAGTCTGTGATAACTTGCCGCATAACACTTTATCCAATAGTACTCATTTATCAAATTACCTTAGTTAAGTAGCTTATGGATTATAAAGAACAGGGGATTATCCTGTTTAAGTGATAACCCTCCTTTGACTTTGCTGTAATCGGGTAAAATACAGCTCCGTTTGCAAAAGTACAGCAAGAGTCGATATCGACTATTTTAAAAAAGTGTCTTCAATGTGGCAACAGTACAATAATACCCAGTATTAAGATAAGATATAACACATGTTTACATCAACAAGTTCCTCTTACTCGCACCGATATGTCAGGATGGTCGGAAAATAGACCGTCGATGCCTGCATCCATAAACGCTTTCATTTCTCCTGCAGCATCACCCATCTCAGAAGGGGAATTACTACTCTGAAACTCTGCAGGCAGGTAAATGTTTTCGGCACGAAATGTGTACGGATGTACTTTGAGGCTTGCTGCGTGTGCGTCTTCCACGAATGAAGTTGGAGTAGTAAGCCTATTGTTGGCGTCACGAGGTATTATGTATCCCTTCTCAGGACCGGCAGCGTAAGCGTACGTAGCTACTTCACGTAGCCCTTCGACAGTGGCCATATCACCATAGGTTAGTCCAGTATCGAGAAGTGCCTGGTCAAATGGTTGGGAAGCCCTTGAGCCAAATAATTGTATTAACCTGATACCAGTGATATTGCTAAGTTCCTTCAGATTGTTTACTTCAAACGATTGTATGTATATAGGTGCCTCAGGGCCACGATATCCGTTTCGGTGAAGTATATCAACCAAGGGTTGTTCCATACCTAATCCTAAGCGTTGGAAATGACTGGAATGTTTGATTTCAGGGTAAATACCGATGCGGCGGCCATAACTAACTTCCATGCCTTTGGTCAGATCAATAACTTCTTGCATAGTTGGAACCTCGAAAGCGCCGTTCATCCTAGCGTTCCCAGACCTTATATTGGGTATACGTTCTATAGCCCCTAATGATTTTATTTCAGCAAGAGTAAAGTCTTCAGTGAACCAACCGCTGATTGTTCGGCCATCAACAGTTTGTGTGCGATATCTTGATGCAAATTCCGGGCGGTCGCCGACGTCGGTAGTGAGTCCAAGCTCGTTGTCGTGTCTTGCGATGATTTGTCCATCTCGTGTCATAACTACGTCTGGCTCTATGTAATCAGATCCCATTGTTATAGCAAGTGCGTAGGCACCGAGGGTGTGTTCTGGGACGTACCCGCTAGCGCCTCGGTGTGCAATGACGAGCGGCTGGCAGAAGTCAGCGTCGTAGTCGATGGTAATGCTCCTATTTCGTGTAAGCGTGAATGCCAGCACAGCGCTTATACTTCCCGCACACACCACTCCCAGAAGTATCCATAAGGCAAGCACACGGTTATTCATTATCTTAAAAAAAGAAAAAGTATTTTTTTATGATAATCGTTATTTATTCGAAGGTGAAAAAATTGAAATTCAGTTTTATGCCGGTTTATTATAAGAACCTAATTTATTGTTAATTTTTATAAGAAATAAGAAATCCTTTCTGTAGTAGAAGAACCCTGTGCCTACCAGTGGGACAGTAACATAACACAGGACTTGGCTGGTATTTATAATAAGCAAGTAATTTTATTATGAATTAATTCTTTATTGTAACAAAAATATTAATAATCCAGCTTACACGTGTAATATTGCTATTTACATAAACCAGGATTCCTAGTGGGCAAACTAATGACATTAAACTATTTGCTGAAATAGAATAAAAACGTGACTTATAAATATACATTTACCTTATTCGACAGTGGAGTCTAGATACATTTAATTAAATAAATAAAAATAAAAATAGGTACTTACACTAATTATTCACACAACGCGGTTAAACTTTATAGCATTTTTTATTTTTTAAACATAGAAATAGCTTCTTTATTTTTGAGTTCAAAAAACTTATAAGGTATTTGTTTAAGTACTATCTAAGGCGTAGTTAATAAAGAATAGAACACTGTTAAAACGTCAACTTCGAGTACTATAATAATAGGATTCAGGGAGCATCGGTAATTGCATAGCTTAGAGAAATAATATTCGCGGATTATGTGTGATAAGATTTTGTTCTGTTATCTGAATATTAACGTGACTATCATTTAGGAGGTGTGATCGGGTGTGGTACAATACGCCTCTGCGACATGCCTTATTTTCAGGTTGATACGTGATTACACACTTCATCATATTCGCTCTACTATGGGTACTTATTCTTATTTATTTATTTATTTTCCTCTCTTACATCTACTATTACAGGATAACCTAATACAGTAGTGTGGCATATTATAAATGGGTAGTTTGTTGACGAATCATCACATTTTAGGTACATATGAAATTATCATGGCCGCAGCTATCTTTGTGAATTCACTCAGAGAACAGAAATATATTCGTTTCGACTTCTATGCTAATATAATAAACGGGAAAAGGTTATGAGTTTGTTTGTAGGTTTGTGGGGGCTAATCCCTGGAACTATTGAACCGATTTAAAAAATCTTTTACTAATAGTAAGGAACTTCTGAGTGCTATAGGCTTATTATCCTGGGAAAATATAAAGCGGGGCTTTAATCCCGAAAAACTTTTTCACGCGAGCGAAGCTGCGCGCAAAAGCTAGTGTAAATTATAGGCTACTAGCTTTTGCCCGCGGGTCCACCCGCGTGAAAAAGTTTTTTCGGGATAAACATTTTCCCAGGATAAATGTATCTTATGGCACTCAGGAGTAATATAGCTTCCTACTAGTTGAAGAAACAAACATATTAAAGTCATAATTTAGCTCCTTATTAACTTTACTGGTCAGTCAATTAATGACCAAACCTGAATGGATGTCTTTCTGTTACTTTCATATTTTTAGTTAGTATAACTAGGTACATACGTATTTAGTACGTATTTAGTCAAATTACCTCTAACACTCGCTAGAAAAAGTATTATACCTACTAACTTAATTTTTATTGACATTTTTCTTCTATTGTTTTCCTCAGACAATATCACCAGCAAAAAGGACTGTAAATGCTGAATGTGCTGTACGGCATCGCATTGTGATCGTCACTTTGATACGTCGCTATATTAAATTGAGGCTCATTATGGCACGTTAACGAGATAAGTTTACTGGTGGTAGGTCTCTCATATGTAAGAGTCCGTCTGGGTGGGTACCACCGCAATGTCTATTTCCACCGCCAAGCAGCAGTGTGCATGCACTGTTGTGTTTCGGTTTGAAGGACATTGTAGCCAGTGTAACTACTGGACATAATGAGACTTAACATCTTACGTCTCAGTATAACGAGCGCAGTGGAATGCCACACAGTACTTTGTAACTCAAGGTGCTGTATGGTGTTGCTACTGTTTATGGGCGGTCGTATCGCTTACCATAAGGCGAACGGCATGCTCGTCTCGTAATTTAATGCCATAAAAAAAAAGTAATACCAAAATGAAACCCTAAACCAAGCCGCAACAGAGTTAGAACACTGATGCCTAGCTGCAAAAATATTCATAGCTATGGTGAAAACCTACCAGCAGGTAGTACACCTAGCATTCATACTTAGACACTTCATATTATTCTGCACTTGTATATCGGGAGGTGGGGATAATACGACATTAATTGAAACCACATATTGGGTATCACGTTAGTAGTACGCATACCAAAAATTATCAAATTATAATCAACGGTTTAGTCGCAGGATTGTTTTTTACTTTAACAATTTTAGAACATGATGTACATACATTACGATTTCGCCACGCAAGTTCATTAGGACATTCACCTCAAAACAATTTCATTTACCTACAATGTGCGACTCACTACTCAGAAATAATAGTACAATATTGTATTGTATTGCTGGTTGAATTTAGACCTAATCACTATAACGATAACATTCTTATTATCATAAGCAAACAAAGATTGCCGAGGCGCACCATTCGTTTCGTAAACTGAGAAGATTGCTACGTTGTCAATTCGACATTTTTGTCTAAACAAATTAAGTGTAGGCATATCGTTATTTAAGTTGTAACACGAGTGCGCGATCGTTGATCCGTCAGCTGATTGTTCGAATCAGCTGACGGATCAACGATCGCGCACGGCCCGGCGCGGCGGCCGCCGAGTGCCTACGAGCCGCAAATGTACCAATGCGGCTAACCCAACCAAGTGCACTAAATCCCATCTACATAACTTTTACCTACTTACAATTATTTTGGTAATTAATTAGTCCATTAAATGCCCTAGTTTTCTCACATTAAGTTGAGTCATTGGAAGCTGTTGTATTACCACGTTGGTACGTAAATGTTACTTATCCTTCACTAAACAGTGCGTGATTGTATTAGTAAAGAACTAAACTAAAGACTAAAGTTACACTTTTTTTGGCTAAATAATAATGAATCCTGTCAATTCCAGACAATAGCAGCAAGTGCAAGTTAATCTCTATCACATGCATTAGTTTGTGCCATTTTATCATTTTATGTTTCGTACCGCGTGACCTTGCCTTTGACATCGCCCCCTGAGCCCTGTTTGGACAGCAGTGGATGGGACGATATGGACCTCGCCGGTGGCCAGCAAGGTCACCAGACCTCACACCACTAGATTTTTTTTTATGGGGATTTATTAAAAATGAGGTTTATGCTCGTGAAGTGAATACCGTAGAGGATCTGCGAGGTAAAATTATTCACGCTTTTAATAAATTAAAAACAATGGCTGCCAGTAGTGACTTGTTAAGGAAAGTAAGAAACAATATCACAAGACGTTGTCACATGTGTATTAGAGTAAACGGTGGACAATTTCAACAAATAAACATTTAATTTAGTGTATCGAAATTAAAATGTGTGAGTTTAGATTTAATGTTTAAATGTTTACATGAAACATGAATCTAATGATAAAAAAGTCGCGCTGGCTGGCGGGCGGCGGGCGGGGCGGGGATAGATGCCGCGCACCATTTTTTAGATTACCTACATGAATGAAACTTTACGCTCAAAAGGGACCGCCAAATAAGTAGTCATTTAATGAACGGGATCGATGTTGCCGTTCTTACGTGTAGTGCCTACAGGTCAGTTTAGGTTATTAGACAATATTATAGAGGCTGTTGTCTTTAATTTAGATTATTTCGCATTTAGTTTGTTTGAAAAAATATGTTTTTGTAATTTTGTGTAATAACTTATTTGATACTTTTAAAGTGATTTGATTAACTAGTGGGGGTCGTATTTTCATTTAATTTCGTTATGTCGTCACCACTCGATATGCTGCGTGTAACGGCACGTATTATAAAAGTGGACGAAACAATAGGGTAACAAATTACACGTGTCTAAATTAGCTTCCATGATATATCAGGCCTAAGTCACGCAGTGTCATAAAAGTCAGTTAATAAATAGTGTTTTTTCAAATCTAATCACGTGTGGGCAATACTAATAAAATGATAAACGTCAACATTTACAACTAAAGAAACAAGGGCGCTGATTATAATGATTCTCACAGAATTATTTATTTATTAAGTTAAACTGATAAAATAGTCCCCGAAGGAACAGGGATTATTCTCCGCATTATTGCTAAATAAAAACTTTTATTAAAAACAAACAGATCCCTAGAGACATAGCAATGCGTCCCCTATGGGTTGACATAGAGATTTGATTACTAGGGTTGGCTAAATTTTTCGAAGTGATGTTTTTATTTTAAATAAGAACGTAACTTTCGTATTTATTTTTCTACTTACGTACTTTTGGTAAAATGTATTCATTGCGTTTATCTACCACAGCAAGTTAAAAATAGATAAGATAATAACGTTCTAAACACAAGTGTCGTACGTGTGTTAAAATATATAGCGCACTACTGAATGTTTTATCTGTTCAGAAGTCAGAACTAAACTACAGTAAGTGAAGCTACACTTGAGTGAAGAGCATTTTTAATTTAAATGTATGTAAATATAATTGCCTTGACGCGATTGTGGTAGCTTGCTGAAAGCTGTTTATTACATTTGTTATTTGAACAGTTGAGTTAGAAATGACACTTTTACATTTGACGCTTTTAAATAAATGAATGTAGAATGCACTAAAACCTTCGGATAGGCTATTAGTTTAACGTGTCTCTGGGAGAGAGTAAGTTTCCGATTCATAAAATATTATCTCTCACCATTTTACTATATAAGCTAAAGCAAATATTCATGATATTCTGTTTTTATCCATCTATATGTACTTATTTATAAAGAGTAGTAATGATATCATTGAATTTGTAATATAAATTTTAAACACGTGGGAGCCCTAGTGGGGCGAGTCCGTGACATCCCTCGGAGGTATCCCTTGCAAAATTCGTTTGTTTTTCTATACCTCGCGCCGCAGCTTGGATCCTCTAATCCTAGTTGATCGAGTTAATAAAGTTTGTCGTTAATCATTATCGTAAGCTGCGAATACTGAATTAGACGTAGATTGCTGCAAGGGTGAATGGATAATACGACTTTATTAGTTTTTATAGATTACGTTTTAGAATAAATGAGCGTTGATTATCCTACTATTGCATAGGTATGACTTATGTTAGTTCATCTTATAAATAAATTCATATTTACTGTTACTATTATTATCTAAATGATCAGCAATCTCAGCAAAAACTTGCCCACGATGGCGTTGATTATACTACTATGGCATATAATTTGTTTTAGTTCGCCTTATAAATAAATTCATATTTAAAGTTACTATTATTAACTAAATGATCAGCAATCTCCCAAACTTGCCCACGATTAAGTCCTGTTTTAAGAAAGAATGGATCTAAATGGGCTCTACATGTGGACAATACTTAGTTAAAAGCTATGTTGACGTGCGTTCTGAGAATATAATATGACTAGTGAACATAACTTCGTACCTAAATTCGTAACAAAGTTTCAAAAGGAAAGCAAATGCCTGAGGCAAATGCAATATGAAAGCAAAGAGAATGTAGAACACGAAATACACTAGCAAGAAGGCGCCATTGTAACAATATTTTATTAATTATAATTCAACTAACAATAAGTCGTAGCTTCAGGAAACAAACAAAAAAGCAGGTAAAACAACAAAATTAAAAGTCAGAAAAATTACAAAGGTTTTTGAAATATTTTTGGGATTATTTTACACAGAAGTGATGCGGCTAAGTGGATAATAAGCGGGTCGGTTCCCGGGCGGGGCAACCACGCCTACAAACTGCAACGTGTTTGTTTTGTTTCACTGTAATCGACTCATGGCTACAATAAATGTGATTTATTATTATCGACATGAAGAACATAATCGAATTAAAAATATTAATTGTAATGAGATTTTGATTTAATAGGGGATTAACAAGTCTTTTAACTAGCTAATTATATTATGTATCGAACTGGCATATGTCTTCGACGTGATGATGATGTGCTAGGGGGCGAGTCTATCGCCATATCGGACACAAATTTTCACAAACATTCGCATTTATAATATAAGTAAGATAATAAAATAACATTAGTAGGAGTAAGATACTAAGAAGTTAGATACTATGGCCATTCACAAGCTCTTTAATATAATTTCTTTATTCTGTAGTACAATTAAATCCCTACCAATAGTGAATTACTGAGTAGATAATTGGTTATTTAACAAAAATGTTTGTAACTACTTATATTCAAAAAATCGGTAAAATTTTCGATTAGGTGCGCAGTTGGTTCAGTCATCAACATCAGCTTTTGGCGCCAAAAAATTATATCTACTACTACCTATTCACTTCTAAAATAACAAAATTGATTGTATCATTACGAAAGAAAATTATGTGCTCTCTTCCTTAATCATATAATGTTCTTCAAACTAAAACATTTACGCACGGTTTTGAGCAGACGCTTTTATACGAAAAGGGTATTGCACTGAATGCTCACTGGATAACAATACGTGAGAATATTATAATATGTTATTTGGCCTCATGTGTCGAAAAACGTATGAAACGGGTCCCCACACTACACAATATTATCTTTAATGAAATAAGCAAGTCCCTGTCGAAGACTGGTGCCACTATGTTACATACCTTTTATCAATTTTCTATTAAGTCAAGATTAATAGACATTAAGTTTGTGATTGTGGGATACAATTGTATGACGAAAAATAAATATGAAAATAATTTATATAGCTTTGGATAATAGCGAGTAGGTACTACCTACTTGTAATTATACTTAGCATGAAGTATTTAAAAGCCAGTGATTTATATATTTGTTTAGCTCAAGAAGACGTAGGATATTTTTACTTTTTAGTCATTTAGTTTTTATATACCTACTAGCTTTTGCCCGCGGCTCCGACTGCGTGAAAAAGTTTTGTCCCGCTTTTTTCAGGAGTAATGTATTTTCCTATTAGTGAAATTATTTTCAGAATCCGTTTAGCAGTTTCAGAGGTTAGCCCCTACAAACCTACAAACAAACTCACTAACTTTACCTGTTTATAAAATTAGTATAGATTATTTATTACCTACATCTAAGTTCATTAAAGATAGAAATATAACCATTTAAAATAATTCAATTACTGGGAGATTCACAAAGTTATAAGTCCATTGCAATGCAATGCAATGCAATCAGCCCTGTATTATATACTGGCCACTGCTGAGCACGGGCCTCCTCTACTACTGAGAGGGGTTAGGCCTTAGTCTACCACGCTAGCCTAGTGCGGGTTGGCAGACTTCACATATCTTCGAAATTCTTATATAGAACTTCTCAGGTATGCAGGTTTCCTCGCGATATTTTCCTTCACCGTTAAAGCGAACGATAATTGATAAACAATACACACTTAACTTCGAAATGTCAGAGGTGTGTGCCTTGGGTTTTGAACCTCCGGACATTGGCTCGGCAGACCGTTCCATTCCCAACTAAGCTTTTGTCCACTCATATAAGTCCATTGTTTTTGACTATTTTTTTTTATTTAGGTAATCTGTGCATTACAACATAATATATTTTGCTTACGCTAAGGCGTATATCATTGATTACGTAATATCCCACGTCAGGGTAATCGATTTTGTTTTTAATTTTCATCCAGAAGTCGAAGAATCTTTAAATTATTTAAATAAAACTGACCGCTTTAAATGGTAAATTATTACACCACATCTAGACATTAAACTAAATTCATTCGAAAGATATGTAGGTACAATAAACAATACATTCAGAACGAGCTTTTTATGGTTTTCGAATTGAACTTACGAATACCAAATTAATTACTTACATACCCACAACTTTTACAGTTCTTAAACAAAATAATCAAGCTGAAGTCTATTTGCTATGTTATAAAATAGGCTTTGTAGATTTATTACTATTTCACTTCTATGTGGATACTATTCTATCAATATGTCGGGTCAACAGTCACGACCTTTCTAAGCGCCAAAAGATATCATCTGACTCTCTCGTTTACTACGTAAGGCGAGCCCTTCGCCTGGCGCCACAAAAATGTTATTCGAACCATAAAATATCAACACCGTATCACACAATCCAATCGCGAGTATTATACACGATGTTCGTACAACCAGTACTAACAATAGCTAATGAAATTCTATAAATAAAAAAACATATTCTCATCTGAAAGCGTATCAAACATTCGAAATTAAAAACACATCTAATAGTATTATAAGCGTGAATTATTAATTTGTGCGGCATTGTGCAGACACCGGCTTGTATTGTGACCGAATAAAAGAACGATTGTATCGTAATTGTTAACTGTATGGCTATACAGACGGCTAATGAGTTGTCATCCTCGTTTAAAACCCGGTTTAGTAAGTAGGCTATTGAATGTTGGAATGATTACAATCCATGTTTTATCGATATGCTTCATTTGTTCCACATAGAAAATCAACTTGGCTATTTTATAGAAATAAGGCAAAACAATTATTGTGTCGTCCGATAAAGCAGTCTACTCAGGCATCAATAGATAGGAAGAACTCAATTTCCACGATGAATAAGGCATAAAATTGAACGCTTCCAAAACAATTCATTATCCGTGACAATCGACTATCAATCATCCGAAAGCTCGCAAAACAATAATCACATTATCATTCTCTCATAATAACAAATGTAGACCCGAAATGCATAAAGAACCCGCTTTGTAAGTTTTTTTTCGATAATTTTTAAAAATACCGTCGTAAATGCGTCCCGGTCGAAATCAAACAATATAAAGCCGAGAGAGAACGTATTATTTATTGAAAAATAAGAAAAACTGAATACGGCCCGAGCTGACATATTGTTAAGGGTCCTTATAAAATTATTTGCTATCACGCCATCCAGTACTTGTTATAAAGAAGCAATTTTTAAAATGAAACAAAACTCAGACTCTACGGCACGGGGCACCACGGCTCGGTTTGGATATGAGAGGTCTCGCGCGAGATACAAGCAATAAAACAATAACTCACCAAACCGAAACGTCGACCGGATTAATGGAGCCGGTTGATTTGTCTAAGGGTAAGTAATTGTTGTCTTCTCATTTTAATAATAACATAGAGGGGCCCACTTCAAGAACGCTTTTAATTATGCTTTGAATGAATTTTTAGAATTCCCAAATGTCATCCAGCTTATTAACTGGCTTCATTTTTTGTTTAAGTTTTATTTGTTTTGGACAGAGCGTTTTGGTTTTGGCGCGGTCATTCCGACCTTTCGTTTTTTGTCTCGCATCGTGCAATCCGGACAGATGAAATATTGTTTAGAGTTAATTAGTTATCCTCGGATGAAGACTTTTTCTATGAAACTGCTCAATTGTTTGTAGATTTTGTATAACTTGTGATGTCAATGGCCGTGATAAAAAAAATATTTACTTAATTCTCACAACTGTACATTAATAAAGCTCATAGTATTTCAATCGATGTTGCTGAATGCTGATATATAAGGATTAATATAGGTAATTAATATGCAAAACATTGTAATCTTTTATCGCGTAGCTACTTAAACCTAATTACCTCGTACAGTAAGTATGGGTACTCCAGTAGCTTTACCTACATATCAATTTGTGCAATTGTAATCATAATTACAATTGCCCCAGTAGATACGCGGGTATATCCCACGACTCGCACAAACCCAAGCCGCAACATATTATTCCTTATATGAAAAGATAATATAAAGTTATTCATGTAATTAGGTGCACTAATTGAATCCACAATTTAAACTCTTAACACAAACAATTTATCATAGAGTATAGTCATGTCAGGAATCATCTGCAAAAAGATGCCACTAAATGAATAAATTTAGATTCCAATGCGCGTGATCGATCGTCCCGTAGATCGAATCTATAGATCATATCAACTTCAAAAATGGAATGCGTGAGTAAGACAAAATATAATTAATAATAGTCCTTCTAACTTGGAGTCGTCTGGTGCAGACATGTTGGCGTCGTCGCAATAAACAAAGGGCAAAAAGTCTTCTCCATATTTTTATTTTTTTATTTGTGCATGTAAAACATTCGTAGATGTGAACGATTAATCATTCTTTGGATGCATTGTTGCATCTGTCGTGTCGGCTTGTAGTACTGGAGAGAGGCTATTGTTAATCCTCTGCTTTTTGGTGTGAGCAAAAAAAACTCCATTGCGCCACCTGTGCATTAATATAACGGACTGATTCCTTTGAACTGGACTAAATATAAAATAGATTAACTTGTGTTAAATTAATAGTCTGTCAATGTCTGCGAAAAATTAGTTATTTTTTATAATCGAATAACCGTGAAGATCATTTTTATTTACCTCGCTACATTATGTAACAGATGATAATATTAATGATAAAGAACAATTTAGGTATAGAGCTGTTTTATTTACGCAAAGTACAAATGATATTTAAGTAAGGAGTTGTACTTTCCGGAAGCATAGGTAATATACGGCTGTTCTGTTTCGCGTGTGTACCTTAATAATGTTAAGGAGTTACCTACTAGGTAACTTATTTATAGGCAATATATTTTTTATTTTATTTTAGCTTTTTTTTTTTTTTTTTTTTTTTTGTCCCTGACTATTCTGCCAGTAGCCTGACGAGGGTCGGCTTTTCTGGCCACACCGGTCTTTAGGGTGAACGCTGGTGCGCTCGCAACCCTGAATTTAAGCAACCATGCTGAGGGCAACCCACTAACGGGTTACGAGCCTCGGCTCAGGACGGTCGCTGAGGGGAGAATATGAGACATTCAACGATTAGTGGGGGGGAAGGATTTATTCCTAATCCTATCAGTTCGAGTTGTTTACATCGGCACCCGGGCCGGAACTGTCATGGGGGTCGGGAGGGCGACGGGGAACGCGGCGAGGTCCTCGACGGCGAGGACGGAACTGCGGTCTTGTGGAGTGTATGAGTTTTAAAAACTCGTTCTTTTCGCGAATTGCCAGAGTGATGTCGTCCTCTGGATCGGTTAGTACTGAGCGCGGCCGTCTCCATTTGGCGCGGTCAAATGGAGTGTAGATCGACGCTTTGCGGATTAGCGTGTTCGGATGTTTTTCCGCCCGATCGAAATAGCGTTTGCTGATGTTCTGCATGAAGTGCTTGATGGTCGGCATGTTGGTGTCCACGTGGAGGTTGCGATTGCGAACGTACCACGGGGCACCAAGAGCGTATCTGAGAAATCTATTCTGCAACGTCTGCATACGCTTAAGTCGAGCGGGCGGTACGTGAGCGAATACGGGTGACGCGTACGTCATTATGGGCCTAATGCACGCGGTATATATCCTAATCTTGTTGCGGATGGACATTTTACTTTGTTTGTTTATGAGCCAATGCAATTGGCTCATCGCGAATGCGGCTCGCGCGCGTACCGCGTTTAAGTGTGGCAAGAAGGTCAACTTCTGATCAAGGATCACTCCTAGATATTTGGCTTTGTCCTTCCAGGGTATGACCTGGTCGGACATGTGGACTGAGGTGCGAGCCACTTGGGACCTCGTTTTCCGAGTGAAAAGGATGGCCTGGCTCTTGGTGGGGTTGACGGTGATTCGCCATTTGCGAAACCACTCACCGAGCTGGTCGGCGGCGGCCTGCAAAGTGCGCACCACTTGGTCAGGGTCTCTACGTGAGGCGTAGATCGCTGTGTCGTCAGCGAAGAGCGCCAGATGGGCGTTCTTCGGTTTCGGGATGTCGCTGGTGTACAGCGAGAAAAGAAAGGGTGAGAGGGCGGAGCCTTGCGGGACTCCGGCCGTGATGGGGTGTCGGGAGGAAAGAGTTCCCTCCACGCGATATTTGAATCCACGATTCGACAGGAATTCTCGTATGATGTGCACGAGATGAGTGGGCACGTTGAGGGTGTACAGCTTGAAGAGCAAGCCGTTGTGCCACACCCTGTCGAATGCTTTTTCAATATCGAAAAAGAGAGCGCCGGTTGGCATGCCGACGCGGAATCTATCATGGACGTGCTCCGTGATGCGGAGCACCTGATTGACACAACTGTGCCTGGTGCGAAAACCGAACTGTTCAGGAGGGATCAAATTATTATTGTGGGCTACGATTTTGAGGCGGTCGAGGACGATCCGCTCGTATAATTTGCCCAGCGTGCTGAGCAGGCTGATAGGCCTGTATGAAGACGGTTCGAATGCGGGTTTTCCCGGCTTGTGGATGCCTATCACCACTGCCTCTTTCCAGACCTCTGGGAAGAGGCAGTTAGAAAACGCGGCGTTATAAATTGATGTGAGGATTTTGACCAGATGCTCCGGGAGCATCTTGATCATGCGAGTGGGTATCCTATCGCCCCCGGGGGCCTTACGACGTTTGAGTGCCTTGATCAGATCGATGACTTCTTCGATTGTCACCGGTGCAAGGGGATCGGGTGGCGGCGGGTCGACGTCCGGGTCGACGTTGACGATATCGTTTGTCGGTCGCGAGTTAGAGATCGGCGGTGGCCGGACCGCGTTCCTACTTTCGACGAGTGAATTAACCGCAACAAGATGGTCGTGGTCTACTGGTATCGTTGAGAGAGAGCATTGAGACTCCAGACTGCAGGCCAGCAGTTCCGCTTTCTCGTCGTCATCAAACGCCGGCCGTTGATTCGGACGATTGAGCGGAGGCATGGAGGTCACATCGTTTCTCCTGAAGGAACGACACAGTTGCCAAAAGGCCTGATGTGTCGGGTCGAGTTCTGCTAGGCGAGATTCCCATCTCGAATCGACGACCTCTTTTATGCGTATTTTAGCTTAACTTGTATGTAGCTTGAATATTACCTGCGGGCTAAGAACGATCAATGGGTGCGAGACGGTTATGACGGATAACGTGTCCTGTCGTGGAACAATCTGTCACGGTCGGCCGGCGCGGGCGCAGCCGAGGCGCCGTTCTTTGTTGCTCGTGGGAAAATCATTATAAGTACTCATAAATATCCAAATTTACACCCGTTTAAAATAATGTTACTGAATATACGATTAAAGTAAAACAATTAGAATCTAAATAAGAAATTCATTACAATGATTCTCAAAGAAACATCAAATAATTAAGTCTTGAATCCAGGTTCCTGGATAGGTACTGCGAGCATTCTATATTATATAGTTAGAATTAAAATCCAGAAGTGGTAGGAAATCTTTAAGAAGACACAGACTTAACTGGCATACAATGATTTGATAACAATGCAATAAAATAAGTCACCATACGTTCACAAATCACACGTCCTCACAAGTCGCTTCGACCGTCGGCATACTTTACAACAATTAATAAGTACCAAAGGAATATCAGAACTACTACAATGCTTTCGACATCAGAATACAATAACGAATGTCACAATTCAAAGACATTCTCCTAGTCTGTCATTTAGGTACATCGTTCCATAATTAAACATTATCTGAGCAAAGAAGTTCTATATAAAAAAGAGTATGCTTATAATATATTATCAGACGCAAGTACTTTCAGAATATTCTTGTGGACATTAACTACAATGTGGAGATACCTAAGTACATATTTCTTAAAATCTTTTCTATTTAAAGCCCTTAATGCTTAAGACAATAAACTTATAGGTATTAAAGAAATGAACTTCTTGACTTCAATAAAGGTAAACTAATGTAAGAAAGAAAGTGACGATACAGTGCTTAGCTAATACAATTGTTAATAGCGTTAGCAAGGTTGCTTGTCCATATATTTAGTACTAGCATTGCGCGCGGCTCCGCCCACGTGGATAAGTTTTCCGGGATAAAAAGTAGCCTATAGCACTCAGGAGTAATGTAGCTTCCTATGAGTGAAAGAATTTTCAAAATCGGTCCAGTAGTTCCTGAGATTAGCGCGTTCAAACAAACAAACAAACAAACTCTTCAGCTTTATATATTAGTATATAGATTTACTATTGGTTGGTTCAATTATACGTAGCTAAACAGTTTATGAATTATGGTAGTGTTTCTAGGAAGACGACTCATCTTTCTATTCCGGGCCACTAAACTACAATAAGGTCAGTTAATATGAGAAAAAAGAAACCAAACGAATGTGCGACGTGTTTTTTTATCCCACAACACCCGATGTAACTTTTTATGTGGACCATTTCGAAAATTAAATTATAGGTTATAATTTTAATATGATAGGTGTGTAATATATTTGGAATGTTAGATTTTATCTTGTTTAAGTATCTCTTTATTTTAATATGAAACATACAACCGCGCTGTATATTAATTTTGTTTAATATTTTATTCGTCCCTTTTAAACATATTAACTTGACAACTTTCATATTACTAGGTACAATATTCATTTTAGATGTTTAAATAGTATTAGGTTTGTACCTATGAAATTGCCGTTTAGTATACAGAAAGTTAGTAAATTTTTATAAATATTTTTTATTTCCATCAATTAAAATATGCACTAATATCGTTATATATGTGATGCGGCAACAAATTAAGTCTCTACGGTTTTATTATGTGTACCGGTATAGATTATGCAAATAAGTTATTCGACGTTTTTTACTGTAACTAAAAACACGAGACTCATTTAAACTCATAGACAAGCCATAAAGATAGAATCTACAAAGAAATCGGCATAGATTGTGGTCTAAGGACTACGGCAATCAAAAATAAGTTTAACGACATAGTTTTTTGGCACGAGATGAAAAAACAGCGGCGAGGACAAAGACGACCGTCACAAAGATCCTACTCGCAGATAAGGGGACGATAAATAACACATAGTTTTTGGGCATTCTTTTAGTTTCTCAAGTAAAAACCATGGTTTCTGCTTACTTGGAATCATTTATCATTTGTGTCGAAGAACTTCTAAACATTTCACAATGATGAATTAAGTAACGAGATAAAAATATAAAATTAAGTTGGAATTAACCGTCATGAGATAGGATAAAAAATGTTAAGCTCGCGGTAGTTCGTAACCCTATTGGGAGGGTCCGCGGCGAAACTTTATTAAATCTTCTTTAGGATTCATTACGGTGCTGTCTCTAAATTAAGTTTCGCACCCCACAGTACACTTTTCATTTTATGAGTTGTTTTCCCAAAGTTTGTAGGTACACTGATTTAATTTTAAACGTAATGAAATTTATCAGAGGATTTATTGATATAATTTTATATGTTGCCCAACCCCGAATTAGTTTTGAATTCTTCAGTTTAGAAACAGTACATTTTAACATTGTTATTTTTCATAAGAAAGATGTAACAAACATAATGTTTAAAATACATAAGACCTAAAAAATTTTGTAATCAAATCTATACTTAATATATAATATATAAAGCTGAAGAGTTTGTTTGTTTGTTTGAACGCGCTAATCTCAGGAACTACTGGACCGATTTTGAAAATTCTTTCACTAATAGGAAGCTACTTTACTCCTGAGTGCTATAGGCTACTTTATATACCGTAAAACTTTCCACGCGGGCGGAGCCGCGCGCAATGCTAGTAAAATATAAAAGGTAAAAATCTTGTAAACGGAGACATTTTGTGAATTCGTATGGCTCTACAATCTAGATTGTCTAACCTGTTAAGCTTTGTTTACAAAGTGAAGATTAGTCCGGCAGTTACCCTAGTGCAGCTGGTCTTAGTTTATTCAACCACATTATGCGATTTACGTGTGAGTCAGTGTAAAGTTCAAATGCTGTGAGTTACTTTTCACCTTACTCCTCGCTCGTTCCTTATCTCATCCCAAGACATTTAACACCTGATTCATATCTTAGCAGCAGGTCGCAATAATCACAGTCTCTATTTGTCATTGTGTGACCGGCTGAGGCGCGAATCGCGACGAACTACTAATCTGCGAAGTACAATGTCAGAAGCTGTCCACTTTCCGTTCGTGCTCTATATTAATTCACTCCCACTATATATCTAATATATTTTCGGTAACAATCACAAATATGTACTAACAACAGGCTTTTTTAAACAATATAGTATTTTGCTACTTATTTTGTAAGACTTTCACTCTCCCTTATCGGCGCGGATCTATGCATGTATCCGGGGGAAATGTCTTAAGACATTTGCCTTTGAGCGGCCTGAGCTGACGCGCAAGGCGGCCTGTGGTTGCCTAGCAACACGCCGTGGGTGGGCGTGGCAATCGATACCACCCTCACCCAGTCACCATGCTTATGTGATAGCCCTTTTCCCTTCAGGGTAGCGGACACTGGTACCGGACACATCGATTTGTGAAATTGGAAAAAAAATGAAGTCGGCAAATAAGAGATTTGTGATGGAAGCCGTTGGGAATTTTAAATAGGTAGGAAGAGCGATGTTTCAAATACTGGTAGGCATTTTTCACAATTAGATCTTATAAGATCATTGGAATTATTTACAGCATTAATTAATTAATTATTTATCATTAAATATTTATTTGGAGGGCAGGTCAGGAGTACCCTTAACCGGAGAAAATGTATGAGAAGAACTATGAATGTGGAAGAGTCGAAAGATGTGTGTTAAGATCGTAGCATGTGGCGCTCAATAGTCTCTGCCTACCCCTATGTGATAATGGCGTGTGTATGTATGTGTGAATTATTTACTTATTCGTTTATACTACTAACTAAGCTTAAACTCAAAGATTGTACTGTAGTATTTTTACGTTGTAGTGTTTAAAATTAGTCTTGAGTAATGAACCTACCTATTTATTTATTTGCACTTTATATATATGTAAAGGCAGACTTAATGCCTATATCTCACGCCCAACAACAAAGAACCTGTAGGAGATACTGAGTAAAAGTATGGTGTGTGGAGTGTTTTTGACGAAGCTAGAGGACTCAATATTTTATTATTATTAAACACGAAACAGGTTACAGTCAACTATGTTTCAAACATAATATATAAAACAACTGGACAATAATTATAACCCAAAACATGTGTTCTAGAAAGTAATTAATAATTAAAGTTACCCATTGCAAAGTTGAATTGGTTCTTATGTAAATAGGGTAACAAGTAACATTGAAATATACAATATTATATGAGTCTATGAGATATGAATCTTTGAGGATATAGTGAATTTGCCGTTTATAAGAGTTGATATTATTGTTAAATAAGTCTAAATTACGATTATCTTTGCTCAATTTGTTGTATTGTCTACACATACGTATTATCTCTGCTATTAAGGCAATGTTATATGTTCCAAAGTAACGAAAACTATAAATTGTGTAGCTATAATAACTTTTTATAGTAGGACTGACAAAGCTGCTAGTGCATCATCTAATGATAAGTGGTTACTGATTACCTCTGCCCATAATACAATTCTAGAGAAATCATTGATACCTACGTTATTATGTCTCGTCATTCATCATTTTTAACGTAATATTATGTAAAGATAAAGATTTAAAACATGAAATACTTGAAATTAATATCGAAACTCCTTGTAAGCTGTCTAACTTTTATACAGACCAATAGAATGATAATAGAATAAGTGTTCATTTATGTGTATTTATTCGTGCTGTGTTTAATTTATTTTAAATCACTATTCCGATTGTAATTTGCAACACATCTTGTGCGGCTTGTAGTTATTTCAAGCAAATAATTAATAGTATACCGATTTGGTTGCCATTAGGTGCTTATTAAAGCACTAAAAGAAAGTTATGAATATATTATAGAACATATGTTAGGTATTGATTTTTACGTTGATTAGATCTCTATCTAATCCATAGGGGATTAAAAGTGTTTGTTTATTGACGTATATTTAAGGCAAATTCACGAGGAAGAGTTAACTCGCTACAGCAATGTAATTAATAACTACAGCTTCGTTGCTATACTGCTCACAGCCCAGAGAGCTTTGGAATAAAGGATGTAGACTATCGTATTATGATTTGAATAAACTCCATAATTATCAGAGCAGTAACTGTTGAGTATTGAAATTTCGTTTGCATAAATATTTAACATGCAAACTCTGGAATAGTCAAAATTAATAAGACAGAAAAGATCCTATTAATATAAAAGTTCATCAACAAAACAGTGAAGTTTATTTATAGTCATGACCTTGCATTTATGATAAGTGATTATCAGTGTTTTGTTTTTGGAATTTATAATTTATTTGCGTTTATTAGCGTTAAGAAGCATGTGTGGGGTGACTGTGTGTGATAGAGTGCGGAATACTATGGTGATGGACATGTGTGGAGTGACAGAGGATGTAGTGACCAAAATTGAGAAGGGTATGCTAAGGTGGTTTGGGCATTTGGAAAGGATGGATGATAGGAGAATGACAAAGAGGATATATAAGGCAAGTGTGGATGGAAGGGCCGGCGGGGGTCGACCGCACCGAACTTTCGAATGTCAGATATCTGACATTCTAAGTAAGGGCCAGGTCAAAAGTACCCTGAACCGGCGGGAGTGCATGAAAAGATTGATGAAGATAGAGGAAGCGAAAGTGGTGTGCCAGAATCGAGCAAAGCAATCCATGGTCTCTGCCTACCCCTATGGGATAGAGGCGTGATACTATGTATGTATGTATGTAATTTATTTGCCGTCAGGATGAGGGTGGCAAATATTGATTTGTTGACACTAATAATTATTAATTATAATCTTTGTTGTTAAGGGATTATGTTGCATACTTCACCTACTTGTAGTGTGAATGGTTTATTGACTAGGAACTCTTGGATTAAACTTCTAGTTTGAGCAACAATTTCTTAGGTTTTTCTGGCACAGATCCTTCAAAGACGGTTGGTGAGAGATGGACGATTGTAAAAACATACTTTAATCATTTCTGTAATATGGGTAAAGGCGTATGTTGCCTCGAACTCGCATGTGTTGGAACGCAACTCATGGAAGTAGGAGATATAGCAGCATCCATTTCTACGTAATATGGTACATCTTACGGCTACTTGGCTATAACATTGATCTAGATCCGGGATTGCACCACTGTTTCATAGAAGAGCCACGTGAACTAATAGTCTTATCATAGTGTCTCAATAGGTCAGGTCAATGGTCTCGTGGTCAAAGTCTCATAAAAACCACTTTTTAGAACTCATCAACGAGCCCAATATCGATATCGAACTGTGAGTGTTAATCGGCAACAAATGCCAATGATGAACAGGTAAGCCAATAATGATTAACTATTTTGTCACTTGTGTAAAACATACTTACTTAATATACTATCCTTGCATAAATATGTAGGCAATGTTATATTTATGTCTAATGTTGCTGTTGTAGAATTATACGTAAGTATTATAATTAACCCTTCAAATTCTTCAAAGTGAATTGAACCTTATTAATTGTGTAACGTAAAATTCTCTTCGAAATGGGTAGGAAGTAAGGTCAGCAAGATCGTCGCCAGCCGATGGCCCGGGGGGGGCAAGTTGATATTGAGAATGAGAAAAGTATGAATTGTAGGTAAAGTCGAGAGCACATGAAGCTTTTCACTTGCAGTACGAGCCTTACATCTGCAGCGATTGTAATAATAACGGTACAGAGTCCAACGTAATGATTCACGAGTTCTTGACTGTACAATAAATAGGCAGCTGCCCCTCCCTGCCCCCCTTGGCGACGCCCTTGAAGGTTAGTACTTACTAGAACTCGTCGTCTTAAATACCTACTATAGTCTTGTAGAGATTCGTCCATCTCTATTTAGTAGGCACCGACATTTAAAATTATTTCCTACCTAAGTGTAACTAGTAACTCATACCTACGGACAGCTTCCATCCCGACTCCTGTGTTTCCATTCGATGACTACAGATGCTACAAGAAAAAAGTAAGAAACATCACGATATTTCTGATCGAATCTTTTCGAAAGGAAATTGCTTCCCCCGATCTAGGGAGTGCCGCGCGCACGACTCGTCGACACTGTACCTACAATTAGTGCACAAAGGTTTGCTGTCATGTGCATATCGCCAGCTTAGGGTCGGGGAGGGATGCGAATTATGACCTGTCAAAAACACGAACAGTTTAGCCGTGTATGACTGTACCTGGGCTAATTTACATCGACACTCTCTGTTTACTTTGGGCGTGCGTAGAATAGTGGGCCCAACAGTTTATCACCTCCGTTTGCCAAATTATAGCTTGCGTGCGACTGTTGTCTTTAATAATACCTTACTTAAGTCATGTAATTCACCATCAGTAGGACTTCTTAGTTTCCCATCATAAAGTAGTTAGCAGGTAGAGCATGCTTTTTCGACTTAAATAAATGTTCTAAGTGGCCCACTATTTATTATACAAGAAGAAATAATTGAATAAACAAACAAAAGTTAATGAAGTTTTACCAAACGACGAAGGTAATTATAACAAATCGGTCTCCACGGTTATCCCGGCTCGCCTGTCCGTCCGTCCATCCCAAATGTATGGCCTATAAAACCGCTATTACCTTTTATAAATACTGCATTTATAACTACTTCATGATTGTGTTATTTATTTTAAGTAATATATTACGTTGTGTTGGAGATTTTGATTTTTTCTAAGCTGTGCTTTCAAATATTTAAAATTCTCTGGCACAGTACACTCCATTAATTTATAGTTTTCGTCCAGGCTGAATGGAGTGGAAAGAGCTTGTTGATATTGATAACTTTTTTACGTAGGTATTTATTTATTTATAAGTTTGTTTGATGTAATTTTTAGTTTTTATTTTTAGAATCGTAAGAATACTTTCGAAATACTTAGGTACGTATATTATTATGTTTGAATACTAACTTATTTTTAGTACTAGTTTGAGCAGTACATCTTGTAAAGGATATATCTATAGGCAGTGCAAGTAAGACATTTTTCATGGTACCGTGTAAATGACAGAGCTGCGTTGCAGTTATACATTACAGCATGCCTATTGCATAGATACAGTGGCTTCATCGGTGGTACTCCTAGAGAGTGGAATCATTTCCTATGGAACATTACCTGAGACCAAACTAAAATAGTTTATATGTGATTTAATAATATGCAAATGTAAAGAAATTTTGTGTAATTGTATAATAAGTTGCTACTATAAAATCAACTTATTTTTGTGACCAATGGAATCCGTTTGTAGAATTAAAATTTCTTTCTCCACAGTAACCCAGCCGGGGCACTGCATCGTATGGAGGTTTGGTTGGCGCTCGTCGGGACGGGCGCGAGCGGGACGCGCCGCACTAAATTTAAATATTTTAATCCTTAATTTAAATTTTTGACATTTTTATTTTATGTTGGTATTCGTGTAGTTTCATTTTTAATGTTATTTGTCATATTCAGGAGATGGCGCGACTCGTGACTGGCGCCTTGAAGGTACGTTATTGATAAAATATTATCAATGCGATAGACTAATGCGGGATAATTTGTGGAAACATTCTACTTGGATATGTGGGATGTTGGCTTCAAATAACAATATATTAGGATGTCATAGCGTTTAATACGTGTACTTACATACATACGTACTTATTCACTGTGCGTCTGATAAATAAATACTTATTCCATATTATTTTGTGAACATAGATAATGTTATGTTGGTTGGTACGAGTGTAGTATAAGCCCATGAGTAAATAAGCGCCATAACTGTAGGTAGGTGATCTTCGTTAATCGTGGATTAACCTAATCATGCTTTTATTTCTTAAATTCACAATTTAGCTACATTGTATTTATTTTAGTTACAAAATGGTAGAACCAAATGGTACTCAATTAAAATGATTTTACGGGAAATTTATGAGTGTCCCTAAAATATAATATTATATAAAAACCGCGTGTTACTTATTAACAAAATAAGGAATCCTATGTTAATATTCAATAATGATATTATGGAGCGGTAATGTTGAATAATTTTTGTACTTATGTGAATTGTCGTTTACAGAGAAAGATGGGTGGATAACATTACAACAGTACAGTGTTATGTGATTCGGAGTAACGTTAAAATAATAAAAACATAATAATGATGCCTTACTGCTTCTCGACATCTAATGATAAATTTCGACATCGCTCGACAAGACGAGGTGGCCGAGTGGTTAAGGCGTTGGACTGCTAATCCAATGTGCTCTGCACGCGTGGGTTCGAATCCCATCCTCGTCGTACTTTTTGTTATCTATAATGTTTAATAAAGTGACGTAATTTTATGTTTTTAACTTTGTTTCATGTATTTTAAACATAGTATTTTCAATTATATTTTTTTGTATCTTACATTTTTTTGTTTTATACTAACATTGCGTTAGTCAATATGATAGCTTTACAAAGGGAGGAGTATGTTTAATAGTATATTATTATTAAATGAGTATTATTTTTATGCATTATTTAATAAGGCATTGTATATAATTTTAGTAGTTATTGTTTTCTTTTTTAAATTCTTAGTGCATAATTTATAGTGTTTGTTTTACTCTTTTTTTATCGAACTAGAGTCTGTTAAGTCATTGTAATTTCCTTTTTGAATTTTTAAGGATGTGCGACACAAGTTTAAAACTTAGTGCGCATCCTGACGGAGTTATTGTAATTCAATTGTAACTGGTTTCTGAATAAATAAATAAATATTATTTTATTGGCCAGTAGGACTTTAAGTTATATTAATCTATTTCATTTGGCAAAAACTGTTGAATAATGAATTTATTAATTTAAATAAATAAGGTATCATTGGATTAGTATTTGTTATGGGCGTTTACAGATTAGTGATGTCATAAAAACATAATATTTTGTTATTCGGAAACTACTTACTCGGAGTTAGCCAATAAAATTATAATATTATGTTATAAACCCGTCACCTCAAAATGTTACTGTTGAGGACATGCCAACCTTTAATACATTAGGATAGTCCTTGTTGTTCAAAGAAGTTGGTTTGCAAAATACAATGTTATGATAAAGAAGTTGGACTTCTAATTGAGTCAATTATAAGTTAAGTTTTCTTTAAGAATATTAAAACTGATCAATGTATCATTAGGTATTGTACTTACCTATTACGGAAATAGGTACCCAAGTACTTCCATACCAGAATATAATGTTAACATACTGTTACTTGTACTTACTAAGTCCATCCAAAGGTTGTCTGGAAGAAATCGCCGATTGCGATAAGACCGCCATTTGTACTTCTTGTTTAAGTGTAGTCTCTATTGTATATGCAAATGTTTCTTTTCTGTGTGTGATGTACAATAAAGAGTTAAATAAATAAATAAATAAATAAATAACATATTTTTTCTCTTATTGATCCGTATAATTCATAGTATCCATAGCTCCCTAGAAACACTTAGATATTTATGAGTAGTAGTGATGGGCGAGTGAGTACATGCGCAAATAATGATGTGTGGCGTTAGTGCGGCGCGCACGCGTCCGTGGCACGTGGCCGGTGTTTCGCGGCATTGTTGCCCGGGTTATTTATGAATATTGTTGCTACGAGTCGCGACCGACTAGATCGGCGACACGCGTTGCCAACCCTTGATGAATGCTTACACGCACTTATGAACGCCTAGTAATCTGCGGCTTAATTTCAACGAAAAAGGTTTATCCTGCTTTGATTTACGCCGTTGTCTTATTGGAATTTTGATTCTGATTCGTATGATTTGCGTTTTGTTATGTAGTTTTTACTGTTCTTTTTATCATTACTTATACCTTATGTTATTACTTAAATAATAATATATTATATTCCACTCTGACGTGGGGTTACAACACACTTGTACAGGATTTTTTCTGACGTTATATCCCTCAGAAATTCTAGTTACGGGCAAGCCATGTTGGAAAAAATGCAAGTTAAGTGTGATCCGCCCTTGTAATAGTACCTAGGACCGTTCGGGTTACAGCCCGTTTTCGTTAAATCAACGAGGCAACTCAAAAATATACTATATTACTAAAAGTGTTATCGTCATTCGTCATGATCTGTTATATTATGTATTATCCTTAATTATTTTCTTTCTTAACATGTGAATGGGCATTTTTCCTACCGTGGGTTACTGTATTTACTTATTAGAATTTCCACCACATTCAGAGGAATTTACCTAAATAAAAACTTATATACCATACATGGGATCTAGTTAGCGGCTTTAATATTTTATGGTTAATATAATAATACAAATACACTTGAAGTGTGGGAAGATTGATGAGGGCAGGTTAATAAGAATTTAACCTGTTTTACTACGGCGCAAGTTATTCTGGATCGGATCGATTTATAGTTTGATCCTCTTGTCTCTAAAGTCTTGTCTCAAACAACAGATATAGGGTGTTAAATCTTTTTAGTTAGTGCCTCATTTTATTTTATATGATGATGTTAATTTCTTAGCTGAATATAAATTTGATACTGTTCATTTTAACCTTTACTCATGGTTTCTCTATAACTATGATTTTGTAAGAGTTAGTACCGATAGTTCTCTACGATGTTTGGACGAGTAGGTAAATGTTCATGGTCCATGAATTCAGGCATGCGTCACGGGCGTAGCTATAGATTTCACATAGAGGGAGTCCTAGGATACCAAAATGTCTGTGTCATAAAACCTTTCAACAAATAAGTATACACCTCATCAAAAGTAAAAAAGTTTATTTTACGTTTCGTCTGTTGTTCGTCATCATATGTTTTGTGGCCCGGATTATTTTTTTTTGTTAGCTCAGGACGGGGTCCGGACCTCTGAAACCTGAAACCTCCGATATGATATTATGTTAGTATGTTTAATTTCATCAAATATAAATTCACTAAATATACACGAAGAAAAAAAAGAGTACCAACATCTATTACTCTGGTGTTTTATAGCCTAGAGGCATTTCCTTTAGCAATATCGCTGTAGATTTATTTTGAATGTTATAATCACGATAAATTATGAAATACGGTAGTAGTGTAGTAAAGCCCGTCGATTGGTATCGGATGTAGGGCGGGATGACGCGGGCTGGAGGGGTGACTTCCGTGTTCCGGCCTGCGCGTCGCGGCAGTAACTCATCATCAGCACGCCGCAGGAGGGCCAGCCTCTCCCTCCAACACAAAGAAAAATAAAGATTTGTGTGAATTATACCTTCTGTGTAAGCAAAGGGGAAACGTCGTAAACATAAAAAATATGCTCCACGTCAGTACCTACATATAAATGTACGTTTTAAATTGTGTACCGAGCTTGCAGATGAGGGTTTAATTAATATTTTAAGCTGTCAACGGTGACCTGTTTTGGAAAAAGGATAGGTAATGTAATGTAAACAAAATACCTACGTATACGGGCAGCTTATTTTAAGTTTAAGGATTGATTTCCAATCATGATTAAATGTTTTTTTAATTGTAGGTGCTGTGTTTGATTTCTATTCCGTTATTTTATCTTATAGCTTTATAGCCTAGTTGGGAGTGGAACGGACTGCCGAGACGAATGTCCGCAGGTTCAAAACCCAAGGGCACACACCTCTGACTTGTCTAAAAAGTTATTTGTTTTTTTTTTTTTTTTTTTTTTTTTTTTTTATCGGTAGCTCGACAAAGTGGCTTCACTGCACCTGATGGTAAATGAAGTGAAGCCCAAAATAATGTCGACCGGCAAGAGATAAAAAAAATCCCTGGTCGGTCGGCACATTTATGTCGGCCTGCATAATTGCTTCTTCACGCTCCGCTTGAAGGACCCTAGGTTGTAGGAAGGAGGGAACACATACGCGGGCAAACTGTTCCATAGCTTAATGGTGCGGCAGAAATATGAATTACCGAACCTTTTGGTTCGTGCCGGGATGGAAGAGACCACTAAGCTATGGTTCCGCAAGCCAGCACGCGTGGTTCTGTTTAGGAAAGGAGAGGAGGGGATAAGGTTAAACAATTCTTCAGAGCACTCACCATGATACAGACGGTAGAACACACTGAGTGAGGCGATGTCGCGGCGCAGCTGCAGTGGCTCCAAACTTTTTGTTGCGTCTGCATCATTTACAATGCGGATAGCCCGTCGCTGCAGTCCGTCCAAGGCATCGAGCAGGTATTTGGCGGAACCGTCCCAGAGATGCGAACAGTATTCCATACCCGGCCGCACTTGCGCTTTATATAAACGATAAAGCTGACCGGGCGTAAAGTACCTCCGCACCCTGTTCAGAATTCCGACCCTACGGGATGTTGCAGATATTACGCTCTCGATGTGGTTCCTTGGATTCAGATCGCAGCGCATATCCATACCCAGGATATTAAGGCCATTCCGCATTGCAAGTGGAGTACCCTGAAGATTAGGGAGGGGCGAAAACGGGGATTTTTTACATGTGAAAGCGCACACCTGAGTTTTCTTAGCGTTGAACTCAACCAGATTGGATGTACCCCATTCGGATACGAGATCCAAAGTCCGATTGAGCTCGACGACCAGATTCTCACGCTGCCTATCAGTGACTCCCCGGCAACTGGGTGGCCCAGAGCAATATCGCCCATGCACCGTGCTGTCGTCTGCATAGCAATGAATGTTACCAAGGGTTAGCATATCATTGATATGCAGAGTAAACAGGGTGGGCGAAAGCACCGAGCCTTGTGGGACCCCAGCATTAACTGACATGAGCTGCGAAGCATGTCCGTCAACGAGAACACGCATTTTGCGCTCATGCAGAAAGCTGGAGATCCATTTACACAAGTTGTCAGGGAGCCCATATGCCAGAAGCTTGGAGATAAGGCCACGATGCCAGACCCTATCAAATGCCTTAGCAATGTCGAGACTCACGGCTAAAGCCTCGCCATGCTTATCAATCGCCTCACCCCAGCGATGTAGCACGTACGCCAGAAGGTCACCCGTTGATCGCTTTGGCCGAAAGCCGTATTGACGATCGTTGATCAATGAGTGATCTTCCAGGTAGCGGACCAACTGTCTGTTAATGATCCGCTCCATTACTTTGCACAACACTGAAGTTACGGCGATTGGGCGGTAATTGCTAGGGTCTGACCGATCCCCCTTTTTCGGGATCGGCTGCACATTAGCCTCTCGCCAAGATTGAGGCACAGTACCGGATAGGAGCGAAGAGCGGTATAAGCGCGTCAACACGGGAGACAACTCGGCTGCACACTTTTTGAGAACTATCGCTGGGATACCGTCCGGACCACTAGATTTTGTGTATTCTTTGTGAATTATCGCTCGCTTTAACAGTGAAGTGACTGAGAAGTTCTCTGAATTTCGAAGGTACGTGAAGTCTGCAAACCTGCACTAGGCCAGCGTGGTGGACTAAGGCCTTAACCCTCTCAGTTGTAGAGGAGGTCCGTGCTCAGCAGTGGGCAGTATATAATGTATAAATTCAGGGCTGGTATGGTATGGTATTTTATCTTTTTATTTATTAGAGAACATCAAAACATTATTATATATTTTACTAAATGTTGCTCGCGGCTTCACATGCGTAAAAAGACTTTCCCGTTATAAAAGTCCCTAAAACACAGTGCAACGCCAGCGCCATCTACTTAAAGAATCGCATAAAAAGATCCATTATATCTCATAGGAGCAAATTACTGAGATAAAAAGTAGCCTATGTGTTAATCCAACACATGATCTACTCGTGTGCCAAATTTCATCCAAATCCGAATCCGTTCAGTAGTTTTTGCGTTTACTTCTTACAAACATCCAAACATTTTCACAAACTTTCGCATTTACAATATTAGTAAGAGGTACAATAAGATAGTAAGTAAATAAAAATCCCTTCCTACCCGATTTCACGTCCAATCTCAACAGAGATCAGCCAGGTACGCAGGAGATATTATAGTGCACAAGTGTGTGCGCAATACACAGGTGCACTCGCTATTGCTTCACTCTCATAGTCCGGTGAGACGGCAATCCGACATGACCGGAGAGATATCAGGCGCAGGACCAACGGCTTTACGTGCTTTCCGAGGCACACCGCCAACTTCCTGACTCCGAGCTGCGTCTGAGTAATTTTTCATATGAAAAAACCCAGTCACAATGTTTTGGCCTCGACCCGGGATTCGAACCCAGGAACTCCGCGCGCAAATCGTACTTGTAACGCGTACGCAATACAATTACGCCACCGAGGCAGTCAATGATAGTAAGTATTTGTAATATAAGTAAGAAGTAAGATTAACTTATAGCCTACTTTACATAGCGCACAGAATGGTAATAAGTGGAAAAAACAGATAACAGATAACTGCCAGTAACATCGGCATGTAAAGTAGGTGGGTTGTCAAAATATACTTACCTACTTAGTATTTTTAATTCTGTATTGAGAGTGAAGGTATCGCCCCATGGGAGGCCGCCAGAACATTTGTGCCGATAGCGGAACAATGCGTTTCCCACTGTTCCCCGATATCGCGTTTCCGCACTCCTTTCATTTATATTCAACGCACGATTGAGATGTGTTTGTTTTTAAATTCAAATAGAAAAGGCAAACGTTGTTCGATACCGTTAGGTTTACTATTTCTTTCCTTGCGTTTAATGCAAGTTTTACAAGGAATACTTCACGTAAACTTTGTATAAAATTTTTGTGAAATTTTATATTAATATTACTTTCGGATGTGTATAGTTTATTTTTCAGTGGATCGATTCAAAAGATTATTTGTTATTTCATACACTTTATTACATTAGGTAAAGCATTTAAAAATTTAAGAAATAATTATTATGTGTCCTCATGTTAGAAAAGTCCATGCTTAAACGAAATCACCTTTATTATAAGTCTATTTAACTCTCTCCATATAAAATGTTCTAAAAAAGTGGTTTTAAAATACATATAACTAAATGAAATGACATAAAAGGTAACTTCGCCACTAAGTACACTTCGTCTTGTTCATTCCTACTACGGATACCAACTCTACACGTTGCCTGCATTATATTTCTAATAAGTCCTACATATTACCTACCTAATTCAGCGGTGATAGCCTAGTTGGGAGTAGAACGGACTGCCGAGACTAATGTGTAGGTTCATAACCCAAAGGCACGCACCTCTGACTTTTCTAAAAAGTTATGTGTGTATTCATTGTGAATTATCGCTCGCTTTAACGGCGAAGGAAAAACATCGTGAGGAAACGTGCATACCTGAGAAGTTCTCTGAATTTCGAAGGTATGGGAATTTTGCCAACCCTCACTAGGCCAGCGTGGTGGACTAATGCTAAAATACTCTCAGTTTTAGAGGCCCGTGTTCAGCAGTGGGCAGTATATAATAATAATCCCTTCCTAGCCGATTTCGGCCACGGCGGCCAATCTCAACGGAGATCAGCCAGGTGCGCAGGAGATATTATAGTGCACAAGCGTGTGCGCAATACATAAGTGCACTCACTATTCCTTCACTCTCATAGTCCGGTGAGACGGCAATCCGACATGACCGGAGAGAGATCAGGCGCAGGACCAACGGCTTTACATGCTTTCCGAGGCACGGGGGTATCACACCGCCAACTTCCTGACTCCGAGCTGCGACTGAGTAATTTTTAAGATGGAAAAACCCAGTCACAATGTTTTTGGCCCGACCCAGGATTCGAACCCAGGACCTCGGAGCGCAAATCGTACTCGTAACGCGTACGCAATACAACTACGCCACCGAGGCAGTCAATATTAACATCGTGGAAGTATATAATACAGGGCTGGTATGGTATATTACCTAATTAAATTCTTATTGCAGGTGCTGCGCAGATGATCACTGATGATCAATTATAATCATTCGTATGGTTACAATTGGTGCCCTACGTTGCTATTTTACACGATAGTGTTTCTTTTAGCTGTCGTTTTATGGGTGATTTTGCTGTTTAAGTTCATAGCGAACGGCGGCGGAACTATTCATTGATAGGTGCTAAGGATCATTTTTCATAGTGTAATGTTGCTATTTCATATAGACAGGCGTACTTACCATTGAGCAGGCGACAAGAACCTTTCATATGATCTAATTCTGACAGCAGTATTGTCGGTAGCTGCTAGTATAACACTTTAGTAAGAGTCGTTGCTTTTTTAATAATTTATTTATTCTTGTTGTAATTTCGAAGACAACCAGATAACTTGGACAAACTGCTAGTTGTAGGGAAAGTAGAAGGTAAAAGACCACGTGGGCGATCACCTACCCGCTGGTCTGACCAAATAAAGGCCATAACAGGACTTCGTATTGCCACTGCCCTGAGAAAAGCCGAAGATAGGGGGGCATGGAGACGGCTCGTCATCGACTCCATCAAAATATTTCAGGACGGACACGACCTTCAGTGATGAAGAATACGATTAAGGAGAGTTGTAATTTCATCGTGTGTTAATACTAATTAAATTAGTGTAGGGTATACCATCACACGAAACTGTGATGGACTATTAACTTAGATGTTGTTAGGAGAGACGTGTGAACAAAAAACACACGGATCCATCAATATAAAGTTAGGCCTTATTCTTTCGTATGCCTTTGATTATAAAAGTCATCGATATGCCCATCCGTTACCATCTAATCGACGTAACTTTTTGTTTCACGTCAATATTAATGTGAATACGATAAAACATTCCACTTTAATAATTTACTGATTCTAATAAATAAAGATTTTAGAGTTTACAGAAGGGGCGCGTTCTAAAAACGACCGCCCGGGTTTGCATGTATTAGTGTCTTCAGTCTATTGTATTTTACATTTTTACCATACATTCTTTTTTGCACCTTTCCGAATATATTTGCAATATTAAAGCAAAATAGGTATATTGTTGGTGACTTTTTTGTGTTGCACAATTTGCCGTTTGTTTTTGATATATCATTCGTCTTTCTTTATTATAGGTACGAAGTTACACAACAACAAATGTAGTCCCTAATAACTTTTGTTTTAAGTAATAGGCAAAGAAGTTACATTGCGTGATATTTCCTAAGTACTTTCTATGTACGCAAAGCAACTGTAACAGGGGCTTACTGTTACTACTGTTACTGTTGTGGGGCTCCTTTTTCCGCACTTAGCCCGTAGAAAGTCGGGCCGTTGTGCGTGATGTAACAGGGGCTTATAGTAAGGACATTTTACACCATTTGATTAATATTATGTGTACGAAACTTCCACCTGCAAGGTAGACAGATGACTTGGTAAAGGTCACAGGAACACGCTGGATGTAGGCCACTTTTGACAGGTCCGTCTGGAAATCTTTAGTGGAGGCCTATGTTCAGCAGTGGACTTCGTGTGGTTGATGACGAAACTTGCATACATGAGCTTTCCACGATGTTAATATTAGTTAGAGCGTATTATATCCCTTCGAGGCTTGTAATCTAACTTTATTTTTTTACAAACTTCAAAAGATATGCCTCTAATTTTGAATAGTAATTTATTAGTGTATTGTAATATTAATTCTTCATTTTAAGTGATAGAGCTGCGGCGTGCTCGCTTAAATTTACAGCGTGAAATGGCTTGCTCGTCCGGGATGTTTTCATTGTATTACAGAAAAGTAACCTGATTGACAGCTTTCTGTTGTTTAGCTCGACGCTTTGATTAATTATATACCTAGATAGACACTGAACGTTTCAAACGCGTCGAAAAAAATAGAGGCCAACTGTTCTCCACTAAATGAGTTCGAGTGAATTCATTTTTGTTGTTTTTCATGGATATAATTTTCTTCCCGTTTTAATAGAAACCATGTTATAACTGGTATTATTATGCGCGCACACAGGGATACGCAGAAAGATGCAGCAATAGCGTATTACATAGCTGTCACGCATACTAGCTTAATCTTAATCAAAGGCTCGACGATAACTATTATTAATCAGTATCGACGAGAACTTACAACTTGGAAAATTATCTTACCTAATACAATTATTTACCTAATACAATCTTATTTAACGAAACACCTGTAGTACGACAACTGTGTGTTGGTAGCTTTGAACCTAGTTTTATGGTGTTAAGTACTGCAGGAGGGTTAAGTGCCTTACTTCAATCTACCCAGCTTAGAATCGTCTAAGTTGGGTAGATTGGAGTAAGGAGTAGGCGAAGTATTATACGAAAAAAAAAACCGATACGAAACTCTCGACATTTCTTTTTAAACAGTATTTTCACGTCAAAAGCATGATAATTGTTTTGTTAGACTTGTGTACATTCAATATCGACAGGAACAAAAAGGTAATTCGGTGTCAAGGTGGGGGCGGGGCGGTGTCACCAGCACGCTGATGCTATCTGGAGAGGGGACGACGCCCTCGACGGCACACGCTCTGTTTTGATTTTCTCTTATTTTTGATTTAACAAATATTTTTGCTAATTATACGTTTGGTGTTGCAATATCTACAGGAAAAAAAATCACAGATTATTGTTGCTGTTTAAGTTGAATGGGGGAATAAATTATCAATTCGGCGTACTCCTTCTTTTTCAGTCTTTGGAAGTCCACTGCTGAACATAGGCGTACTGATGACCTTAAACAAAATCCGAATTCTAGATGTAATTTGTGTGCGTCGACAACATTTGCCTCGGTGACGTAGTTGTATTACGGTACGACTGCAAGGCTGAGGTCTCGGGTTCGATTCCCGGGTCGGGCAAAGTGATATTGGGTTTTTCTATTCAGTATCAGCCCGGAGTCTGGAATTTGTGCCCGATATGGCGATAGGCTCGCCCCTATCAAATCATGGGACGGAATACGCTTGGCGAAAAGTGGGTGCTCTAGTTGCGCCTCTGCCTACCCCTTCGGGGATAAAAGGCGTGAGCATGCGACAACCTTTGCAGGAGAGTCGGAGTAGGTAATGTGATTAACTTTATTAGAAAACGTTTGTCGAAAAGAATTATATGACGATACTTTTAGGTAATTTTTTTATACAACCTTGCTATACGACAGCACCGGCCGTGCTCTATATTTCCAAACTTATGGCCCGTCCTAAAAATAAATAACATAATTCCTATCCAATGAATTATATTATTATTTACTTTGTTTTTTGTATATTGCTTTAATAGTAAAGTCTTTTAATATTAATAGACTTGTAAATAAATTGGTAGAGCTTACCTGTGCGTTAATTAGTTAACTATCAAAAGACATTGACTATAATGTTAATTTAATATATAAAAACTAATAATTATCGATGGACTATGTAAGGATCGGTTACAGACGGCAATACAATGATTAATTTCAGCTATAAAACAGCACTTCTCGCAAGCATACATCACAAACAATTAAATGCTCTCATACAACTGTATGAAATGTAAGCGCGGCGACTGCGGCGAGGCGCATACTTCGTGCGCATGCGCATTAACTCAGCCCGCCAATTACCCAGTACCTTCTACGTGGAGCCACGGATACCTTCGTTCTTTTACCAATGCAATATGTTAACATATTTTTTAATTTCCCCACCGGACAGCCAAAGAGGCAATCGCGAATGCATACGCAGGAGTGAGATTTATAATATGAAAACGCTCCTACCGCGCTTGCTCTATAAGATTCTATAAATCTTTAAAGTACTGGATCGGCCAATCCCTGTTGAGAAACGATAAATCATCCCCTCGGACAGTAAAGTCGAATCGAATGTGGCCACCGTCCCGCTCGCTCTCGACGGGTTCTGCGCTCCCTGGATCATTTATCATTCCCTCTCTCGCTCCTTCCCAATGATAAATTCAATTCTCCTTTCGAATATGATTGTTCCTCGTTTTGTTATTGTGGTGTTTTATTGTGGGCACCGTCACGGAGTTAGGTTTTTTGATCGGAATCCGATCGAAATGATCGCGAGAATTGGATTTCCATTTTAGATTTGGCATCGACGGTGATCAATCTTTTGCAATCGTGTCAGTGATACAATATTATTTTGCATTTTATTTAATAAAAAATTACCACGTCCTTTACTTTGGTTACGTTCGTATTTTGTATGGTTGTGTTAAGGGATAATATAAATTAGTAAACAGGACAATTAAATCGAAATATTTATAATTTTCGCTATTTACAGGGCTGTAGAAAAGACAACAATTTTCTCTTAAAATAACTTAAAATACATCATGCTCTTACGTTCTCTCAGTCGTTCAAGTGGGCTGTTATTATATAAGAAGGTACATATTTATTTTATCTAAAACTTTGTAGCATCCGTGAAAAAATAGCATTATTTATAAGATAAATATGTATAAATACATCAGTAAGGAGTCGACAGTACAATAGCAATGACAATTAGTGCAAGGTAATTTAATTTACAATTTATCATACGGCGAATCCTTATTTCTACTATCACTGGGCATTTTCTTAAAAATATCTTTACACAAAAGTGGCTTAATGCTAAAATTTACATGAATTTTACAACCTATAAATCGTATGGTTTATTAGACTTCGGTGCTTTGGCCATGCTGCTCATTATAATTTTATGTTAAGGAATTTGCTCCTAATGAATGCCTATAATGACACTTATTTCTGTAAAGCATTGTCTGTTATAATTAATCGGTGAACAGGCAAACTTTATATTAATGAGTAGAAAATGTAAAATTATTTGCATTTCTTGCTGGTGCAATTAACCAGAACGTGTACAAATTTCGGCGTAAGAAATTTTGAAGAACTTTAACAGTGTTATTTATTTGTATGTATAGCTTACTTACAAAAAGGCTGCAATAAATCACTGTCAACAATACAGTTGACAAAACTCTACGCCATTTAACCGCGTTTGAATACGTCAAAAATGTTCACAACGGACATTTCGTTTTTGTAATGTCTTTTAAAGTACGACAATCTTCTATACACATTATTGTTTACGCAGCTACAGAATGAACAGAATTCTGTAATGCACACAAGCAGCAGTAAGTTTTTGTAAATTTAAAACAATAGGCTTGTTGGACAAGGGACCCTATTGACAGTTAAATTGTCTAAACTTCCACAAATAACTCTTTACTTAACAGTAGGACCCAATATTAATAACTTTCGGACGGCTGTAATTTGGTTTCTGAGTTTATAGAAATGGTCGGAATGACTATGGACTATAATTTATTTAATAATAAGCGTAACACACTTCAGGAAATAATGACACGTTAGCGCGTAGGGAACTTTTCATTCCACGTCAGTTTTGCACGTCTTCCTTATGTTGAAAAGGCTGTGTGACAAGCAAGCTGTAAGTCGAAACACGGACGACTTATGATATCGTCGAATGAAGAGTTCCCTAGGCGCGGTGCGGTCAGTAGGCGGTGGCGGCCCCCGAGTGGTGCATCAAATGGTGATGGTGGTAGGATTCTTGCGTAGGACACCACCACTCGGGCACGCCGTGTGGTACCGTCGGAGCAGGTTGTTGGAACTGCGTCCAATGCCCGCCGAAGCTTAATTTATTGTCCATCACTCCGTTACCGCCAATATTTGTTAGATGCGGAGGTTGGTTATGATGGGGCGCAGGTGGTGGTCGCTCGTACGGTTTATGGTCGTGGGGGTTGAGATATTTGTCGTTGAGACTCTCCAACTTGTCGGTTATGGAGGGGTGATGGTGTGGGTGGTGCAGGGGTGGTGCGGGGGCGGGTGCCGGCGGTGGCGGCATGGGCGCGGCGGGGCTGGCGGCGCCGGCGGTGACGCTGACGCTGCCGGCGGAGGAGGAGTCGTCGCCGTCGCTGTCGTACCGCGGCGAGGCGTCCCCCGCGGCGCCGTGCACCTTCATATGCTTCCGGAGCGAGGAGGGATGCGTGTAGGACTTGTCGCAGCCGTGCACGCGGCAGTTGTACGGCTTGTCCGACGTGTGCACGTGCGAGTGTTTCTTCCTGTCCGAAGAGTTCGCGAACCGTCGGTCGCAGCCGGCGTACTCGCATTTGAAGGGTTTTTCGCCTATGAACAAAGGGGTTTCGTTATTTCTTCAGTTACATAAGTTTCAATACAGTATTAAGTAAGATGTTGAAAATAATAGTATCGCTGTAAACAATATTTTTCTCTAATTGATAATTTTAGACAATGTGGCAAAAATGATTGTGCCAGTTATTGATTTTAATTTTGTCCTATGCTATGGAGCGTATAAAAAAGCGAACGCTCGTAATTAAGGAACAATTAAGTTAAATCACAAAAATGATAATATTATATATTTAGTTTGGGTAAAGTTGTAGGCCTATAATACACTACGTTATTCTCCGGCTACTATTCTTTGGTGAATGTTGTACAGGTCACTTTCCATAGTTTTTCAGGTAATTCACCATTGATTAAAGGTCGATACCATAATTATGACAAACAAGAAAAATATCTGACTCGGTGGCGTAGTTGTATTATGGTACGAATGCAATGCTGTGGTCTCGGGCTCGAATGACGACCGATCGAAAATCGATCAACATTGATCGACCCGGGGAGCGGGCAAAGTGATATTGAGTTTTTCTATTCAGTATCAGCCAGCAGGAGTCTGGAATTTGTGTCCGATATAGCGATAGGCTCGCCCCCTATCGCATTATGAGACGGAATATGAACGGCGAAAAGTGGGTGCACTAGTTGCGCCTCTGACTACCCCTTCGGGAATAAAAGGCATGACTGTGTGTGTGTATAAGAAAAATATACAAAATTCGCATATCTCTATAAAATCACGTTAAATAAACGCACAATAAAACCAATTGCTATTAATAGTAACACAAAGCGTATTGCGGGCCCAATCTATAAATAAATCACAGCGAGTACGTAGGTAGCCCTTTACCGTCCAGTTTCATATTATTTCAAATTTTCGAATAAGAAGACGCAGCTCGGTACGCCAATGTCCAATCACATCGTAAATAACGAGATTTGCTCGTTGTTTATAGTTTACGAGCATAAATAAATATTCACAACAATTGCACGGGATACTTAACACGACCATAAATCATATTTATAAGACGACTTTGTCACATCGCCGTAACTAAAACTGACGGTATAATGAATAAGGCAAATTGAACTCTATTACTAACACAAATGAAGTATTTTATCATGGCCCTGTCGACGTGTTCGAATGTCGTCACAATAGGACCTCTATGATCGCTTTAGCTTCTGATAACTTGACGATTAAGGGGAACAATGCAGATAATCTCTTAAGAATTGTGTTATCACTGGCAACGCATCTCTTTTAATTTGACTTATAGTTATGAAGAAGGAATACCGATGTCGGAAGCGTTAGATTTTTTGGAATAAAAAACTGTGAAGCTTGCCTGGGACACAGAGTACCCATATCTAGATAAATGTATATAACGATATAAGAGTAACAGTGAAATCAGCATGAACACAACAATTTGTCCATCGAAGACGCGCGTAGGGTTGATAATCTGTAGGTAATAGTAAATACGTGATAGCACATCGTAGAAGTTTAAGATTAGAAATAATTTTCATGTTATAATTAAATAAGGTCAGGTGGGCCTTTTCCGTCTACGGGGGCTTATCCGTATTTTTGCAATTACGAGCGTTCTTATCGAAGTACAGATTTATATAGGTAAATAAGGGACTTTTTGACTATTTTCCTTATACGACTATCAACGTTGCCCTTCGATTAGAACGTCCGTAATTACAAAAATACGGAAAAGCCCCTGTAGACGGCATAAGGTATTCTTTCGATTTTACTTCTGTTGAACATCCCCAGCAGATATTATGTACGTATTATACCTTTATGACATATTAAATATAACTATCTACCTCTAACACGAATATCAAAATGGGTATCACAACAATAATTGTAACAACTATCTACCTGACCATAAAGTACCTACTTATTTATGTTAGAATACCTATTTTGCAGAGTAAAAATAAAAAAATTACTACACATCAACGTTTCGTAGACTATTATTTATATTAGAAGGGTATTTTAATATCGGCAATCTGGTTCTACCCATACCAAATTATCATTTTCAGGTAGGGTAAGTTCTGAAAAGATCTGTCCTGTAACTAATTATTACTTAATTATAAGGTGTCACTCATGCCTCCTCCCGTGTAAAATTGCCTATTAATTCACGATACGTTCCCCTAGTATACTAAATTCCATCCGAACGCTGTCAGCATTTTCTTACAAACATTCAAGTATCATCTCAATTTTTTGTATTTATAATATTAGTACAACATAAAACCACATACAACTATTTATCTATCAAACATACTATATATTTCCCATTCTCTATCAAAACAAATATCCTCTTCCGAAATATTTAATCTATATTTATATATTTTTTGCGAGTCGTTTTTGTCCGTCCGCTTCTTATCATTGAATTCTCGTGTTCGCCGAAACGTGTGACTCGCGGCAACAATCAATAAAATACATTGCGGCCCGAATACAGACACTGTGACGACCGCACAATAACACAGATTTCATTGTCATGTTTACAAATAAACCTCTTCGCATGTAATCCCAGCATTGTGTTTGAAACTCGAAGATCGTGTTGAGGAGGCACAGATGCTAATCTCAAGTGTCTGTTAACACAACCGTAATAGAGCTTTTTAGGCTTCCCTTACCGCAATGTTACAATATCCAAAATACTCAATGGATCACACATTCGGCTTATTTTCAATGCCGATACATCCTCATTGAGTATTAAACTTACGGGCTATTCATAGATGCACTTTACAATATGTAACAATAAAATCATTGATAATAGTGTTGTACTGTCGTCACTTACGCTCCAAGTGGCTGTAGTAAGCAGTTATTACAAAAGATAATTCTGCTTGGTAATATTTAACTTCTATAGTGAAACTGTGAAAATACTTTTGAGAAATACAGAAATATATTGGAGTTTAGCACTTTGTTGAAGTAAAGTAGATACAATAAAACTGGTAAACTATGTTATTAGGAAAGCTGATTAATTTGTTGGTAAAAAAATTATCACAACATCAGAATAATAGAGCCCCGATGTGATCACCTAATTAGTCAGATACAAGATAAAACAGCTTGAAACATGTGTCCCACTCTAATTAGTAATCGCGGATCACATCTCGGACAAAAAACATCGACGACAAATCCTATTTGGGTTCGGCACGTTCTTACAAATGCTCCTGTTTTGCTTCCGATTAGAAGAGAGCAAAAAATACCATCAAAATAATGAATAATATAATAATAATACTGAATAAAAAATTATCGAAAAGTGGAAAAGAAAAATTGCTAAATGAATGGTTCGGTAGGTAATTGTGAAATGACACGAAAGGTTGATATAAAATTTGAAAATTATCTACAGTTCATAGTCCTTGTTGTAACACCTAATTATTATGAAATACTTATATTAAATTGTTGACAAATACAAAATAAGTTTCCGTAGCATATAAACACTAAAACAACAAAGTCTATACGTACACAAAATGTTTAGTGTCAAAATAAAAACACAAGTTGGGAATGCGCATCGTGAATTCGTTGCATGCCACGTCGAGACACGGGCTAGGGTCAGATGCTTATCTTAAACGGCTGTATCACCCACGGGAGACACTTTTTTGTAACATTACATTGATATGAATCTTCATCTGCTTGTCTCGAAGGGATATCCCCATTTCGAGCGATTCAAATTATTTTGTACTGTAACGTCACTTCATAGGTTCTGAATTATTCACTTTTTTGCAACTCAAATATGTGAACAAACACTTGACGATACCAAATAATATAAAATAAAATAAAATAAAATAAATAATATTTTCATCTTTTAGAACTGTGATGCTAGTCGAGTTAAGATGCGAATTTGGCCTGTTCTGGGGTGGTAACACGCTCTCGCAGCAAAGCGATGTGATGCTATACACATAATGCTTTTCCTCAGCCAACTAATTATAGAGTGTAGACATAGAATCAGATAATTAGAAGGCCTAATAAGGTCTTTAGTCTTCCTAAACGTTATTCTTTTCCCTATTAAGATCAACGTAGTCAAAAATGTTTTGGCATTGTGATAGTTCATTGGCGGAGTTAATCACTCAGCACCAAAGGATTGACTAGCTCGTTTCTGGCTTAATGCTACAGACTTTTTTATGTAATTGATATACATTTCTAAATGTGTAATACTTGTAGAGTACCTAATAACGCTGTACTGCAGACATAAGAATCACAGAACCGGAAAATGTGAAAACGACTCCTCTCTAACAGATTTGAAAAGTAATTATAGAAATGTTGATTAATCTTTAGTAGCAAATGTACAGAAATCAAACAGTTGGCACACCGCCGAACCAAATTTAAATCATCGTGTTGAGTTACCAATCGCTACTTAAGAGCGCTCCGCTGAGAAAACAAGCTTTTTAGAAATAGCACCAGTGTAACCCGATTCATTCGGCCTTTGCTTCTAAATTGTGGTAAATGGTTTTATGTGAGTTTTGAGAAAAAACAATCGCGTGGACTATATCAAGTTGCAGAAAACGGTATAATCTGTCCGATTCTAAAACTGCGCTACATTTAACAAGTGAAAATTTTGTCTTTATTGTTGCTGTGACTGGAGCAGATAATACAATTATAGAAATCTTCTTCTTCTTCAGCTTTTAGAAGTTCACTGCTGAACATAGGCATCCCCCAATATTATAGATAATATAATACCTGTATATTGATGGCTTGAAACACTGCCATTAAAATATTATGCTAATTAATGAAATAGAGTAGATAGACGAGACAATTGAATAACCTTATACAAGTCTACCTCCGCCTTATATCATGAGTATGATATCCGATATTCGCACACCTGCTCCCTGGGAACATTTTCATTAGATAATTAATTCGAAATTATCTCAAGTGACTTCATGCTGATATCAAGTGTCTCACTTTACATAACACGTGACGAAGATGGCTTTATTACTTTGATTAATGACTGTTATTAAATAACACTTAATTCTTTAATTAAACACATTATTATATTCTTGGATAGTTTTATGTATAATTAATGAACATTACTATGTTAAATTATAAATGTTGTTTTATATTTCACTAAATACGGCTTGAGTTTAAAGTTCAGTCGTTATTTAAGACAGATATTGTCTCAGTCTACCATTAAAGGATTACAACGTTAATTTAATCTTCAATAGCGAGGCGGCTAATAAGCGGCCGATGACTGGCCATTTGCTTACAACGCAGCCATTCGGCCGGACATGACCACGCGCCATGTATTGCTTGACCTACAATAGTAATCGCTGCGTTTAATATCAGAGAAGTGTTCTACAACTCGTATATATTATTCAAGCTCACAATATACGCATTACACAGCGCGAGCAGTAAACCTTGTATATTTGTCGCAAATGTGCCCGATTGTCCACGACGCCTATTCTCCGAACCGATTTTGTCTCGAGTATTTAAAACGAACTCATACAGCGTGTGTAATGATTTATGATCTTCCTTTTATCCGTAACGTATTTCGAATTAGAAAGATATATTAATATCTTAATTTTTTCCACTTCTCGGAGAATACAGGCCCTCGGCCGGGGATCACAAAAAGAATACGTGGGGTCGGGCGGGCACATTCGGCGCCCAACGACCGTGTGACAAGGTGCTTTATGCGGACGATTATGAGCAGACCGAATAATGTTCCAATACTCGATAAATATCTGCCAACTCATACAAAAGCATCCCAATAAAAATATAATAGTAAATGTAGCAACAACACAGGCCACAAACTGCACAGTCATATCTCGCTGATAAATATAAATTAAAATGAAAACGTACGAGCGAGAGGAAAAAGGACGGCAAGCGCTCCGTGAACGGAAACAAATTAAAACTGATATAACATTCAAATGCCCATGCACAGGTTAACCGATGGCTCGTGGAAAATCGTACATGCAGCAAGGAGGTTTCGCCGAGTTGTCTTATGGGCCCTTTTTTGTCGCGGTGTTCGTCGCACCCGCTCCCGCGCCCGCGCCCGCTCCGCTTTGCACCCGCGCTCGCCACCGCGTCGACCGTCAGTGATTCACGAGTGGCTCCGTGGGACTCGCTTTCGTTGCTTATTACAATTTTTCACTCATTGACACGTACACAATGTTCTCATACTTTGCCAAAATTATGTTTGAGGATTCGCCTTTGTTAGTTAATCACAATAAAAAGACAATTTACGAGACTAATGATTCTTTCTCAGCTAGTTTATGTGAGCGCCGTTTTCTTGTCTACTCGTATACGAGTAAATTAGAAAACCCAGGATACTTTTCCGCTGAAACTGAAAACGTCGTCTATCTTTTCCTGATAACCATCTTTGTAAGAACGAATGAGGGAGATATTTTTGCGTTGTCATATAATTTACCTGATAGAGTACACTCTAAACGGAACGGAAGACGCTCCTTCTTCCGTTCTTTTGTCGTTTAGACAAAGTATCTTACTTTGTTTTACATGAATATATTTTGTGACTTTTAAAGTAAGTAAGTAGTAAGCTTGAGATTGAGCCAACTAAGAATGTTAGCAATTGATGTATCGGCTTTACCTACAACAGTACCAACGCACGCCTGAATGCAAATTGTAATACTTTGCCCTGGATACTCGACTTACGTTTACATGTAACATCAGTATAATTTTCATACAATAAACAGCTTTATATTTCAAGTAAAACACATGTGACAAATTCTCCTCCCTAGTACTGTCACATAAATGTATTAAAGTCGCTTTCATAACATATTATGCATTTCTGAAGGGCCATGAGTCCATTATGAATTTTAGAGGTCTACCCCATCTCTGAAGCACCGAAACAATGGCGGTATAGTTTAAATCCAACAACATTGAAGTTATTCTATCAAGGCCTTGTCAGAATTTGAAGTTATAAGAATGGACAGATAAAATTCATCCATCAAGCCATTGCGAAGGCGCGATTGACTACAGCGCAAACCTCACGAAATTTGAATCTTAGTTTATGTAGATTTTGGTAGATTAAAATTGTAAGGCACTGAGAACTGAAAAGAAAACAAAAAGCTTACCTAACCAAGCAGGCCACGCTCGTCAATCCTGACGTCAGGCGTTTTGACAGCTCTAACCGGCATCATCGCCCATCTCAACAAAAAACGTAACAGAAATAATATCGTGCCGTATTTTTGATTTCTGAAAATTATATATATATACGCGTATACTTCGTACCTCAGAGGTGAACTCATAAACCAAAACAATGGAACGGTAATGACTTTTTGTTTCAGTTTTAAGGGATTCTGTGTGTATCATTCATGTTTTAAGACGTTTCGAATAAATACAAATTATAGACAAAGTAATTATGGACAATCTTCATAATCAATTTTTATAATTTTAAATTGATAAAAATCAAGTAGTTTACATTAGTAGTCTATTCGAATGTTGTGCGCGGGTGTTATCGGTGTACCAATTTATATTTGTTATTCCGAATATTGTAAATTAGAGAATCGTGTAATTTGTAGGTACATTATTTCTGTGCCAAATAAATAAAAATAAAAATCAAATTACAACACGAAAACTGCAGAATCTCGAAACAAAAAACCATTTAACGCACCTACTTAAATATCTTAAAGCATTTAACGTAATAATTCGCATACACAAAAACCATGTATTGGTTACAATGTCTACTAAACAAAATAGGTTTTATTAAGTAGTATATAACTATTGAGATTATGCAATGACTTTTAAAGATAAACGTGTAGATGCGTTATAAACAGTCTTCAAATGGCACACTAAAATTGAGCTAATTAGCACAATCGGCCTTAGTATCGTGTCAGTGGACGATAGCCTAGTTGGGAATGGAACGGTCTGCCGAGACAATGTCCGGAGGTTCAAAACCCAAGGCACACACCTCTGACTTTTCAAAGTTACGTGTGTATTGTTTATCAATTGTCGTTCGCTTTAACGGTGAAGGAAAACATCGTGAGGAAACCTACATACTTGAGAATTCTTCATAAGAATTTCGAGGGTATGTGAAGTCTGCCAACCCGCACTAGGCCAGCGTGGTGGACTAAGGCCTTAACCCCTCTCAGTAGTAGAGGAGGCCCGTGCTCAGCAGTGGGCAGTATATAATACATGGCTGATTGCATTGCATTGCATCGTGTCAGAATCTGTTGAAGTTAAACGTCTAAAGGATGGTCGATAAAATGTTCTATATGATAATAATGAGAATTATGATATGCCGTAATACTTTCACATGTCAAATATTAGTTGGTTATTGTAATATTAATTTAACTATGTGTGGGATAATGTGTCGTTTTTGAGAGCCGAGTACAGTATAGGTGCCGTATCTACACATTTTTATTAAAATATCATTGATTTTATGACTATTTCAACAAGTTCTTGAATGACGGTGAGAAGTTCTCTAAAAACAAATACTAAATATTAATTACGTAAACATTAATTACATCCATTGTTATTCATTGTTTATTAATAATCGTTAGCTTTAACGGTGAAGGAAAACATCGCGACCTACATACCTGAGATTCCCCGAAAAGAATTTCGAATAAACCCTCTCAGTAGTAGAGGAGGTCCGTGCTCAGCAGTGGGCAAGTATATAATACAGGGCTGGTATGGTATGGTATTCTCATCCAAGTGGATTAATAACTACAGGTAAATGGACGACTCAAAGTCAAGTTACCAGAATTACTATAATATTAATTGTTCACGTATCCATTCCTGGTAGTTCTATATATGTTTTGCAGCGTGGGACGACACGGAACAACGTAACCATTAGCAAAAGTATGGATATGGCAGTTTTTTATTAGATTTTTTAAATAACTTTATGAATGTTATCAGTAAAAGAGCAACGCTCTTCTTCGCAGTTAAGGTACTCTAAGTAATGTAAGATGGCTTCAAAATAAGTTTACATTTATTCGTGGGTACCATTAAATTAAATGCTAGTGAATACCTACTAATTAGCAAATCATGTCTCGAAAAAATATTAAGGTACCAATAAATAAGACCAAATGTCATCAAAAATCAAATATGTGCCTACAACAATACCTAAAACCGTATTCCTATAGCCCTAAATAACTTCTACATTCCTAAAGTGAAGTAATTGCTGGCACTTCTATCCAGTGAATATTAATATGTTAACAAGTCATAAATAATTTCCAGGGTTATTGAGCCTAAGTCGTGCAATAAATTGTCCAGTGTTTGGTCGGCGCGGCGGTGAGTCGGTGAGTTGAAGCCAGGGCCGCGTCCACTCAACACCCACGCTGTATCGTGTTGCAGCCCCCGGGCACATTTTTGGGACAATCCAATATTTCTAACGAATATTAATAGGTCTATTTTGTTTTTATTTTAACATATTTAATTTTTGTTTTGAGACGCGCCCACATTCTGCGCGTGCCGGACGCTCTTTCTGGAATTTTATTGGAATCAAAGTTAGTCATAGTTCAGTTTCTTCGTGCATTTATAAGGACTACTTTAAGTGTCGCGTTGCGGCTATATATTTGTCACACATTTGCGTGTATTACCTTCTTTGGACATTTTTAGCACCTGAATTAATAGTTCGTATTACATTACCATTATAAAACGTCGCGAATATCTACCGTTTAGGTTGGATGGAGGCTACAAAAACTAGTTTACATCAAACGATGTTAACATTCTGTTTCTAAAGCTTGCCATCGAAGCTTTTTGAGAGGCGTCAAATGCGGATTCCTTATTCGAATACTTAGAATTTGACACAATGGCTTGTTTTGAGTTTTTTTGAAATAGACAATTCAGTTTTATTTTTAATTGTTGTTGATCGAAGACATTTGTTTTTGAAGTGACGATTTAAAGTATTTTAGCTACTCAGGCCCTGTTCGAGAATTCATCTTAAAATTATTATCATATTATCTTCAGTTGTTTCATGTGTGTTAAATTTATTTAAAAAAAGTGTGTGTGTGTGTGTGTGTACTTATGTACATGCGTTAGAAGTTATACTTCTGTGGCGTAACAAGATAAAAATCTTTGAAAAAAAAATATCTTTCGCCTTATTCTACGTTCAAAATTCAAAAATGTTGACTATAGCTAACTTCAGGGTGTCGGTTTTTCGTGACGGTGTGCGCGCGCATTAAAAATTTACTTTCATAATTTTTCCCTAACGCGCCAAAAGAAGTATAACTTCAAAAAAATGACATCAGTTCTCCCAATTCAATTTATAAACTTAGGTACTTGTTGTCTTTTCACCAACATTCCTTTTATAACGAATCACAAATATAACAAAATAGCTCATAATGAACATATGTATAATACTGTGCTTCTTATACCGTAGGATTTGTCACAGCCTCAAGCATTGCAATGTCCACTGGCATTCTCAAAAACAACGTACGTAATAGGTTATAGCCTTAAGTATAGTTGTATGGAGCGTTGTCGGCAATATCACAAACACCCATACATATTGATACCGACAAGGTGTCGGCGAAAAAACACATGAATGATGCAGTGAGACCCACCAACGTCGCCCTACAAGACGAAGGAATTTCGCACACTTAGCCCGCTCAAAGCACAAAATGTTTTTCATCCAGCATTGAAAACGGCTGATAGCTCATTTAATTTAATGAGGTACATAGTTTATCGTCACAAAAAATATAGAACATGCCGAAATTCACATAACAACTGTACTGTTTAACACCTTCAGCTGCATTTGATTAGTCACTAAGATCCAGAAATGAGAACGCGCTTGTATCTAAGTATAATATTACATCTCACAAAGAGTTATTTAAAATAAATACTTTATTGTAAAATAGTTGGTTCACGTTTGATGGTTAAAGATTATTTAGATGAGCCTTGATTAGTAGATAGTATTATTAAGGTCATGGCATGTGGAGACCCTTATTCGTAAAATCAATCCGCAAAATCTAAGGAATTTCAAATTTATCTTATGTAACAATTATTCTATTGGCAGGTATAATTATTATTATTAATTCTAAAGCATAGGACGGTGGCTATGAGAATAAAATATATGTGTACAGACAGCACATCTATACTAATATTATAAAGACGAAAGATTTGTATATAAGTATGTTTGTAACGAATAAACTCAAAAACTACTGAACGGATTTCGATGAAATTTGGCACACGGGTAGATCATGTCCTGGATTAACACATAGGCTACTTTTTATCCCGGGAAAATATTTATATCCCGGAAAAACTTTTTCACGCGGGCGAAGCCGCGAGCAGAATTCTAGTACATTACAATATTAAGGCATTATTATATCAAGATATAAGTATTGTGATTTGTGACGTGGGTATCAGGAACTTCAACGTTTGGTCTCACAATATTCAGGATCGTCACAAATATTTGTGCAAATGTTTGCCTTGATACTGGTAGTGAAACCGCACAATCAAGTCATTGCGATAGACTATTATAATATAAACGCAATAAATTAAATATTTCTTGGTCAAATTTCAATAAGGACGAATTAACTAATTCAAGATTTTTGACGTAGATATAATTGCTCAGTTTTATTCAGAATAGTTGATTCTCAAGATTTTACCTACTGTCGATTTTTAAAAGGAATTCTTTACAAAAAGCTTCTAGAAAATAAACCAAATAACATAATATACACACAATAATTACCTTATAGTTTTTATTGGTGGTAGGGCTCTCATATGTAAAAGTCCGTCTGGGTGGGTACCACCGCAATGTCTAGTTCTACCGCCAAGCAGCAGTGTGCATGCACTGTTGTGTTTCGGTTTGAAGGCCATTGTAGCCAGTGTAACTAATGGACATAATGAGACTTAAGATCTTATGTCTCAGGATGACGAACGTAGTGGAATGCTACACAGTACTTTGTAACTCAAGGTGCTGGAAGGTGTTGCTACTGTTTATAGGTGGTCGTGTCGCTTACCATCAGGCGAACGGCATGCTCGTCTCGTCATTCTATGCAATAAAAAAAAAACGGGTTGCACTCCGAGTGCCGGCAGAAGTGAAAACTTGAACATTAAGTTTGTGCATTTTTGAGTATTTTGGAATGGTTAGGGAATAATTTCGCACGATTGCTTTATTTATCAGCATAAAAGTACTAGAATTTATGTAGTTAAATCATTGATATGGGTTTTTTATATCAATGGGTTAAATACAATATTTATTTATTGCGCTATCGTACACAAAGATGACAATTTCACTATTTATATATAAATCAAAATTTGAAAAAAGAATGTTACGCTCTTTTGTACTCGTGCCGTGCCAACGCTGGGGAAATAAATAAAAATGTAGTCGTTTAAGAATTATAGCTTCTACGCATTGTATTAAAGGTTCATATTAGTAAGGGATGGTATTAATGACGTTAATAAATAAAAATGCACTCGTTTCAAGAATTATAGCTTCTACGCATTGTATTTAAGGTTCATATTAGTAAGCGATGGTTTGAATGAAGTAAATAAAATAAAAATGTAAACGTTTAAGAATTATAGCTTCTACGCATAGTATTTAAGGTTCATATTAGTAAGGGATGGTAAAACCACCTACGCATTTTCGATCAGGGTCACGTGATCCTGACGCGAGTTTAACATTTTATACCCATCCCAAAAATGCTCAAAGTCGCTAAAGAAGTTTTCACTAAAAAAAAACATACTTTAATTTTGCAATATGTCAGTGACCTTTTATTAATGAGATTAAATTTTTATTCGACTACAAGTACTTATTATATTAATTAATTATTATTACGCTGTATTCTGACTAATACTTATGTTTTTCATAACTTATATACATACATTAGATTGTTATATTTACTTTAAATAATTTGCACATGTGAATATTAAAGTACATAATATTTAGTACTGCTGTATTTAGACTGCCTCGGTGGCGCAGTTGTGTTACGGTACCACGGAAACGCTGAGATCTCGGGTTCGATGCCCGGGTCGGGCGCAATAGTATTGGATTTTTCTATTCAGTATCAGCCTGGAGTCTGGAATTTGTGCCCGACATGGCGATAGGCTCGCCCCCTATCACATGACACATCATGGGACGGAATACGCACGGCGAAAAGTGGGTGCACTAGTTGCGCCTCTGCCTACCCCTTCGGGGATAAAAGACGTGAGTGTGTGTATAATATTTAGTATTGTATTAACAATAAATTGTTAGTATATTCTCCGGTATAGCATGCGTATCCATGTCAAGTTCCTGACCGATTGCACAAGTGAATGAATAACTAGAGTTTTATTTGATACAGGATCGCATTTGTACACCTTGCAGAAGACAACAACTGTCATTATAAAATACAAACGCGGATAGTAAATTGTCAGAAGAAACGATGGTAATAAGATAGCAACGGCGCGGCGCTCGGCGTAGGCCGCGCTGCTACATCGACTACACCCCGCCATCCCGCGGTTACTGACTATTGTTACCTTGCAACCGCGCACAATTTATGTCACCTCAACACAACACACCATTCAACTCAATAGAAACAAAATCAAATCCTGAAATTCAACTCCATTTTTTGTAAATAACTGGCCGGTAATATATTGCATCAACTCACGCGGTTAATATTTTCATAAGTGAATTCCGTACCTACATGATTTCGAAACAAGACTTACAGATTACAATCTTAACAGTCGCATGACACGCCAACTACAACACCGACAGGAATGAAAATATAAAAGTTAAGTAACCAAATAAATTAGGCGTGTCGAATGAATATTAGTAATCGGCACGATGTGTTTTCGTTTAACCGCTCCATTGAGCGGAGCCAGGTGACCGGTGCGGTGGTGGCTGGCGAGCCCACTTGCTCTATTTGATTGATCGTCCGCCCGCGATGCTTATCTTAGAACAAAACATCTCTTGATTGAATTTGTGATTTTCTTTATAAATAATTTACTTTGAATGATTATCCTGTGTCGAGAAAAAGTCAAGAATATATAGAGGATGTTTTGCTATTAGCTAAACACCATCTGATTAATTATTTATGAAGTAGGTATCTATTTAATACGGCCCGATGCGGGTGGTATAAGGTTAACCGCGAATAATTTAACGTCGGGATAAAAAGCAGCGTTTACCTTAAACAGATAGATGTATAAATTATTTCAGGTAAGCTCGTTATGTAACTCATCACAACTGTCGAGGTGTAATTACATATGATGTAGTTCATGAATCAGTGCAATGTTTTTATTGGTGCGTTTCGGTAATGAACTAATTGCTCGAACGCATTAGTGATGCCAGATCTGTATCGCACTCAATGGCATTCGATGCTGGGCGATGCGAGATGCCGCTGGCTCCGTGTCTAGATGCCGTTGCGTTTTGTATCTTGAATGGCGGCAAGTGATTTTTTACACGCGCTCCATGGCCCTGTTCTCACTTTGCCGTTTAGCGAATTTCACAAAAACAAAAAGCAAATTCACTTTTGTTTCCACAAAAATGTCCAGGATTGTCTGGAACGCGTCTTTGGTGTTTCGAAACAGCATTTTTAAGGTGTCCTAATGCACGTTTGGTCGGCCATTTATATACAGTTGTTTGCTTTGTCATTTAAAGCCGTCAATAAATGTAGCATATGTGCAATATGCATATTGTACCCTCGCAGTATTGAATCATGATCCGAAGAGGGTTGAAGTGACAAAGAAGACAAAAAATAAAGCGCTTAGCGTGTCCATTGTCTATGGTAGCGATGATGTCTATAGGTGAATATTGTTGGGGTAGCAAGTGACTGTACGCGTATTTATGGAATACGTGTATATGTATGGAACGTGTAAGAATATGTGTAGGTTGCGCATGTGTGCGTGCGGAGGGTTGTAATGTTGCTACCGACGGGTGATGGGTCGGCCACGCCCAACAAATAATCGTTTGTTTTTACACGGGAATTGAGATTAATAATAAAGACATATTACAATTTAACTGATTTAATTTAATTCTAGGTGAACCTGAGTATTTACATACGGATTTAATGATCAGTATGACGCAAATGTCATATATATACTGTTAAGAGTGAAAGTTGTTTGTAAAACGAAAAGGTATCGGTGATAATATTATTATACAAAAGAAAACGGTAATCTATTTTAAATACTTATGTTATTTTCTCCTAGATCCATTCGAAGATACAGAATGAGCTCATGATTGTTTCTATACTTAGTCACTACACGAACGATAATATGTCATCTATATAGTTAGGGATGATGTAAAACGGACAAAGAACCAAATGACGCCATGACATTCACCAAAGTTTTAGAAATGCTGTCAAAATCCCCCATTTGATGCTTCACACGCACACATACAAGGTTTTTATTGTGTTGGCAATATTTTTTATACAATTTATCAATCCGGGCAGATGGTCGCATCGACCGTACATAAACACCTTTTTAAACGCACCCGACTATTATAGGGTTACATTATCATATTCATAATAAAATGGCCGAATAAAATGAGAACCAGGCTTATTAATTTGAAATTACGTCTATTCATTCCGGACTTTGGTTTGTTGTCAATATACCACTAGCATAGACAGCTTGAGCCTTAAATAATAAATATTATAGTAAAATACTTCTAAATCTTCATTTAGATATTGCTTTATTAAATAACATTATAATGAATATTGAGATTAGTTAAACTTGATATTGCTAAGCATTGTTTGTTTATTGTTTTACCTATAAGAAAATAAACAAACTAGTGTCATTGGAGTGAGTATTGAGTAGTTTCTTCATTCACAATGCATCAAATTTGCAGCATATAGTATAAGCCCAATTGAAGTTTCTATAACTTATAATATTATTACAAAAAAAATCATTTTCTATTCATTACAAATATAATATTTATCTTCTCAATCAATATTTACCATTCTATTCAATACTGATTACCTCGGCGGCGTAGTTGTATTACGGTACGACTGCAATGCTGAGGTCTCGGGTTCGATTCCCCGGCTCGGGCAACGTGATATTGGATTTTTCTATTCGGTATCAGCCCGGAGTCTGGAATTTGGGCCCGATATGGCGATAGGCTGACTCCCTATCACATCATGAGAGAGAATGCGCACGGCGAAAGGTGAGTGCATTAGTTGTGCCTCTGCCTACCCCTTTAGGGATAAAAAAGGCGTGAGTGTATGTGTGAGTGTGAATAATAAAATAAATTTATCTACACAAAACATAATCTTAGTTCGACTGTATTTTGAATCTATGTCGAAATAACGTTGAAAATTATATTGATATATACCTACCTTTTTTTATTATCAATTCAAACGTAGGAACTACCGGTTAGAACAGAACCTATCTAGGTATTTCACGTAGAATAATACATATAATATAATTAAATTATATTATATTTATATCATTATAAATATAATATAATTTGTATATATTTATGTATCTTATAATTATGTATTAATATGTAAGTTTATTGGTAAATATAAGTACACCCACACTCCAAATTCTCCGTAGAAGTGATTTCATCCTATGGTTGTCTGGAAGAGATCGCTCTTAGCGATAAGACCGCCTATTGTTACACTAGCTATATCTAGCTAATAAGTATGCTGATTTCTTTGTACGTTAGTGGTGTAAAATAAAGTGTTGGATATCTATCTATCTATCTATAATGTCTTTTTGATCATAAACATGAAATTATTGTCAATTTAATTGAAATGCGTTTAGCCTTTGTAATTGATTTATGGTGATGGAGGTGGAAATCATGTGGCTGATAATTATGATGATGATGGAGGTACAAACATTGACAGTTCCGTGAATATTATATTTTAAACACAACTAAATTAATAATAGTAGGTTTATTTATCTAATTTACGTATTATTAATTGAATCCCGCGAAGTTTAGGGTTTGGTCATTAGGTTTGGTAAGCTAAAACTTATGTTATGGAACTTCAGAGAACTATTTTTATATTTGCCATCTCTAAATAAACTTATACCTGCATCTATGGTTTAATAAATGAAAATATCCAATTGATTTTTTCAGTAAATGTTTAAGATGTGTAATAAAATATTTAAACTGAATAAGGAAAGTTCAAAAGATAGCAATAAGCAATAAAACTACCTTTTCATTTCAAAATATGAAAGCTCACTATTAACCGTCAACATATTATCTTTTTAAATGTAAGTAAATTTCGATCAAAATGCAGTAATTCAGATTCATTGCCAAATGTTCACTTTTGTAATTGACTTTATAAGTAAACAGAGCAAAAACGAACTCTCCATACACCATATCTATACTTAATATATAAAGCTGAAGAGTTTGTTTGTTTGAACGCGCTAATCTCAGGAACTACTGGACCGATTTTGAAAATTCTTTCACTAATATGAAGCTACATTACTCCTGATTGCTATAGGCTACCTTTTATCCCGAAAATCTATTCCACGCGGGCGGAGCCGCGAACAAGGCTAGTTAGAAAATATAAGGACTGGAATTGAAACGTATAGTAGCTCTACATATTTGTCTTAGACTATATTTACTAGCAGCTTTCTCTACATAAAAGTCCTTTCTCAGGATAATAGAGGTCGAATACACATTAAATGTACCCTATATAAGTTGAAAATAGTGGACCTTCCTATAAGTAACTGAATTTTTTAAAATTAGTTTAGTAGCTGAAAATATTACTTTTTATTTTGAATAAGTATAAGCTACAACAAGAAAGCCTGGCTTGTAATGTTTATACTATAGTCTACAATAAACAAAATGTTTGTTTTTATATTCAGTTAAATCTATACTATCTATACTAATATTATAAAGCTGAAGAGTTTGTTTGTTTGTTTGGTTGAACGCGCTAATCTCAGGAACTACTGGACCGATTTTGAATATTCTTTCACTAATAGGAAGCTATATTACTCCCGAGTGCTATAGGCTACTTTATCCCGGGAAAATATTTTATCCCGGAAAAACTCTTTCACGCGGGCGGAGCCACGAGCATTTCGTAGTGTAATTATAACGTTGTAAAAACTCTCCTCAACAAAATTTATAAATGATGAAAACAGCATCACACTCTGAAAAACACAAAGTACAGTACACTGAGTTTAAATTCTATTTTAGAGATTCAGTATGTTCACTTGACAATTATAACAACGCGTTTAATAAAATAGTGAGAGCTGCACTCGACGGGTGCGCACAATGGCGACCACAGGGGCCGCCGGGAAGGGTACCTCATTGTTTGCAAAATATTTTGAAAGCGTTTTATACGGCATATTAGAGCTCTGCGTTTGATGGCCGGGGGTCGTCTTCGAAATCATATCATCATTAGCGTATTGTGCGTATCTAGTGGATGTCGTCACCCTATGGCTTGTGTTTACTTTATATTGATTTCAGCAATTGTTACTCTTATGTATCGGATAAAATATTTTTAAGCAAATGAGCACTTTTGTCGTCTGATGGTCGATCAATATCCTCCATGAGCATCCATAATACCACAGGAATGTCCGATGCGTTGGAGCGGGCCTAGAGGGCCTTTCAATTTATTTTAGCTTTAATTCTTCAACTACAGGAATAAGACGTGTAAGCAACTTACGTTGATGTTATTTAAAGTAAAGGTAATTGCTTTTCCTCAAGAAAAGAGAAAACTAATGCAGTTGCTTTGGTTACATTCATAAGAGTACTATGTTAGAAGCATTAGAGAGAAATTAATCCTATTTATATTTATACAATATTATAAACGCGAAAGTTTGCAAGTATGGATGTATGGATGTCCGGATGTATGGATGTTTGTTATTCTTTCACGCAAAAACTACTGAACGGATTTCGATGAAATTTGGCGCACGGGTAGATTATGTCCTGGATTAACAGAAAAGCTACTTTTTATAACGTGAAAATATAAAGCGGTACTTTTATCCCGGGAAAACTCATTCACGTGGGCGGAGCCGCGGGCAAAAGCTAGTTAATAATAAGTAACAAGGCAATGCATTATTAGGTTATATGATAAATTCGTTACACGTTGAATGGTGTCGTTGGCAATGTGGTATGTTATTTAGGCTGAAAATTCACAGAGTCTCTGGCTCCAATTGTTGTGGTCGAATCAAATTTGAGTTAATCAAACCGACAAAACTGCGAGGGGTTAGAGTTTCAAAATATCATATATGGCAGAATATACTTGCCCATTTTCATATCATGAGCAATGAAGCTCAGGAAACTGTAGCACAAATGCATGTTGTCTATCCTTTTGGAGATACAACCGTGAGCTCAGAATATAAATGGATAAATAAATACCAAGATAAATGCTTACCAGATATTCTTCGGGCAATTAGTGATCAGCTATCATAAATCCCATAATTACCAATGTTTTTATTTTCTCAGCTTGGTCTTACCATTTGTTATAAGAAGTTAAAACTATGAATTCAACAAGAAGTCTCACCAAGCTTTGGTGAATGCTATTGAAAAAGTAAATATTTTGATTGCCAGGTGTAGATATTACCGTTACAAGTCAATATAATGTATGCTATAAAATGTAGTGAAGGTAAATCACCGACAAAAAAATGATAAATTGTGTGTGTTTGGACATCCAATTAACTTTCATCAAACTTATCGGGACTCTATGCTTTTAAAGTGTAAAGTTCCCATTAAAATATTTTATTTCAATTTATTTGCATAGCTTTCTGTACAGAGATGTCTTAATGTCACGGCCGAGTGCATTAAAAAAGTTTATTTAGTTATTAGTAATTTATTTGCACGTAAGTAGGCAAGAAAACACTTTTAAACCAACATTAAAATGGTTTAGTTTGAATTAGAAACTATATAATTATTTTGTAATTTATAGTAAACAACTGTCAGACTAAAAGAAAATTCATATTAGGCCGACAAGCACCCAGTATTTAAGATATTTAGGGCATTAAACCGACTTCGAAGAGAATTGCGCAATGCCTGAAGTTTAAAAATAATAAAATTGTAAAAAAGGCAATCGGCATTCCCTTTTTAAATTAAATCATCATCATTATACCAGCCCTGTATTATATACTGCCCACTGCTGAGCACGGGCCTCCTCTACTACTGAGAGGGTTTTAGGTCTTAGTCCACCACGCTGGCCTAGTGCGGGTTGGCGGACTTCACATACCTTCGAAATTAAATATATTATACTTATTACGATGCATATATTTATGTAGAGTGTTCAGAACTTCAAATTACTTATATACGTTAATAAACATATTTATTTAAGTATAGTAAATTCTTTGTAGTTTATTTCAGTGAACTTTTTTTTTGTAAGGACATAAAATTATTATATAGGTTTTAAAGTTTTAAATAAGTTCAGATATTTTTGTGGGTTGATTGTACCTAGTACGTACTACATACTTACAAGTGACACACGAATTATTTCATTTCTTACATCCCTATAATGGACTAATTATCGTTTTTACGAATAGTACGTAGATATTTGCAATAATATTAGGTAGGCACATATCTCCCTAAGTTTTCCACGGATCTCTATGCCCCACTGTTATTTTTTTAAAACGCTTAAAAAGAAAATCGTTTGTCGTTTTGACAGTTTGTTTAATAATCACATTCTAGTGAGAAATGTATTATAGCAAATAAAAAATACGCTACCGGTTCACAAAGTATCATTTTACTCGCGATATAAAAATATTATATTGTGGTACTCGAGTGAAGCTGCGCTGGGTCGGGCGGCGCGCGGGCCGAGCGGGTCGCGCCTTCCCGACGAGATGTCGTGTCACGTGGCCGAGAGGCCATCGCGTTATATCACAATTTTATTGCTCAACATTCACATAAAAAAGAGGAAATCATTATAAAATATAAACAGGCATTCTCTACGAACATGTACTAAAAATTTTCAAATATTTATCGAAGGGATTATTGTTAATGTTAAGTTAAAACGATGTAATAAGAACTGATTGCAGTAACCGTTAAGTTAAAAAAAAAACCTATTAATTACGTAACATAATTTTGCTACTCCAAACTTTACAGTAACTAATTAGGTTCATAATTATTTAATAACCAATAGCCAGCACCCGGACAATGACCGGAGAACCTCGTAACGTAATTTATAGCCACCCATAAAACAATTCTTCAAACTTGCCCACAAAAGGTCTGCCTCTATTCAAGGCCCGTATGAGATAATAGCGGACGGGGGCACAGGACAAAAGTCTCAACGCAACACTAAACAGTCACGATCACAAAAAAATAATAAAACCATCTGGCTGAACGTCGCCGAGCCATACAAATTCCTGGACACCCTTAAAAATCAATATTTAAAGTTAAGTACCGATACTTTTCCAATAACAGTCTAGCGTGCGACAGAGACGACGGGCCTGACCGAGCTGGACATTTTAATTTACGATCTATTTTTTTATTCAACATACGCAGTTCAGATGAATCTCTCGTCTTTTGTTGTGAATTGAAAAATGGAGTCCTGAGTTAAAGTTTTTGTTCATACCTACTGAGAAATGGACTTCACAAGTCGACATTGGATATTTATAAACGCCCGTTAGTTCCGTTGTTTGTGCTCATTGCTCAGGGCGGTTATTGTGTTATTTGATAACAGTTTGATGTGTGATGTCATTGTGCGCTGTTGTACCGTCTTGTCGAGCACACGTCCTAGCAGTGGGCGGCCGCAGTAGCCGCAGGGGACGCCATATTATGAAATAATGACAGCCGGAATGCTTCGCTAAATCAACGATACCGCAGTTATAAATACCTCGCTATAGTTTAAACGTTTAGACATACTTATGGCTGATGATATTATCGATTGTAAACGATGTTAATTAAGTTTAATTTGATTTTACAGTTAGTTCAAAACGACGATTACGTAATAGACTTATGTTCTAGTTAAAAATATTTGAATTCCCAAAAGAGTAGCCAGAAATATGTAAACAGATATGATTGTTTAAATTTCCACTTTAATATAGTATTAACTAAAACTTACCGGTGTGAGTTCGTTTGTGGATCTTGAGGTTCTCTGATCTCGCGAACACCTTGCCGCAGCCGGGGAAAGGGCACGGGAAAGGCTTCTCGCCCGTGTGGACACGTATGTGATTCACTAACTTGTACTTCGCCTTGAACGGTCTACCGTTCCGCGAGCATCCCTGCCAGAAGCAAGCGTGCGTCGTGCATTCCGGCCCACCGACGTGTTCCACGGTTAGATGCGTTACGATCTCGTGCATGCTCGAGAATAATTTGTTGCACAACTTTCGTGGCGGCGGCTGCTCCGGGTCGAGCCACTGGCAGCGCATGTCGCGGCGCGGGGGCGCGCGCACATATCGCAGGAAGGCGTGCGGCGCGTGCGCGTGCGCATGGGGCACCAGTGGCGGCGCCCCGCTCTGGTAGTGCACGTCGCCGCGCCATTCCCAGCTCTGCTCGAGCGGTTGTTGTGGGAACAGCTCACCGCATCCGCTGTAGTCACGCAGGTACCCTGGCTGGTAGGAGTGCAGCGGGTATGGCTGGTAGTGTGGCGGGTGGTGCGGCGGTGCGTGCGGCGCCGCAGCGCGATGTTGCGCGCCGACGCCGCACGCCGGCTGCGGGGACATCTTCAGCCCGTAGGAGGCGAGGTGCGCGTGGTTGGTCTCGAGGAAGGCGTTCATGGCGGGGGTGGCCGACGCCGGCGCATAGCCCCATTCGCCCGCCACCATCCACGCGGCGGGAGCGTCCCGCAAGTGACTCGGTATTTAGATAGCGTCGTAACCGACGCCCTCTCTTACAGGATTCAGGCTTTTCAATCTCTTCAGCTTTCCAATAGCTACTAGGACGACATCACTTCTTCTTGAATTTGATAGTTTGATGGCCTGTTAAAGATAAAGTTGTGAATTAACTGATGCCAGAGACTACATCTTGTGCTTTGCAGTACCTAGCAATATCAAAATATTGACACGTTTTTTTTTTTTTTTTTTTTTTTTTTTTTTTTTTTATTGCATTTAATGACGAGACGAGCATGCCGTTCGCCTGATGGTAAGCGATACGACCACCCATAAACAGTAGCAACACCATCCAGCACCTTGACTAACAAAGTACTGTGTGGCATTCCACTGCGCTCGTCACCCTGAGACATAAGATGTTAAATCTCATTATGTCCAGTAGTTATACTGGCTACAATGTCCTTCAAACCGAAACACAACAGTGCATGCACACTGTTGCTTGGCGGTAGAAATAGACATTGCGGTGGTACCCACCCAGACGGCCTCTTACATAATGAGAGACCTACCACCAGTGGTAAAGTGGTATGGTAAGTGGTTTAATAAACTTTAACTGAAAGTAGCCCTCGAACAAATTCAAAACCATTTTTCAAATAATACCATATATTCGTAAGGCTATAATAACCCGGGACGAAAATTTATTTCCAAAAAAAATAGAGACAGGTACTTTTGGACATTAAATTAAAGTGTGGGTAAATTTATAGGACACTTTTATATGCCTGAGACAAAAATTTCGATTGTAGTCGTGTATATTTAATTTTAGTTTATTTGTTAGGCTGACTCCAATCTCTTTTACGGCCGGAGTTTAGCGTTGATAATTTATTAAAATAGGTTTATGAATGATATAACCTGTTTTACATCAGGCGACGCGCAACGACAACCGCTTTATTACCAACTTTATACAGATCTATAACAATTAAATATTGATAAGCTAAAGCCTTCGAGAATAAGTTAATAAAAACCGCCATTGCTAGGAGTACTTTATTCGCCATTTTAAACCGTTCAACATTTTGAAGTCCCGTGTTTATTGCTACAATTTCATTACGGTTCCATTTTTATGAACATGAAAATGAAGTGAACAGTTATGTATTTCCCACAGATGGGACTACACACTATGCAAACCCACATCACACCTAGTTATAAATCTTCCAAAACTGTCAATCAAGGATACTGTATATTTTTTGTGGGCGTCTACATAATCGCATTATTTGAAAATAATGTTGTTTGTGCATTGTTTAAGACACTTGAGCGTTCGGCTCTACCTGAGGCGGTTAAACAATGTCGTTCTTTTCAGATTTCCATCTAATCTGTATATTATCTGCGCGACTCCCCGCTGCGTGCTCGCATCACCACAAAGGAACGGGTTGACAGATTTCAACAGACATCATCCACCAATAGGATTACAAAATATACCAACATTGAAACTTTGTAGGTTTTATGCCTTAATTCAGGAGTGACTTGTCTCTAAGCCGCACAGCTGTATTAGATTTTACGGTTTTTAGTTAATCACATTTGTTGATGCGATTTATTATTAAGACGATTTTTAATATTCACTGAACAATCTTAACTATCACAGAGATCATTTCAATTCATTTGAAAGATAAAAAGTACCAAGTTACGGAGTTTATAATATGGATTAATCATGTTTTGAAAATATGCATTTAGATAGGTTGATTAAATGAAATGTTCGACCAAACGGAATTTGTTGTACAAAGTTGTATTAGATAATGATTAAACTTTGTAATTTTTTTATGCAAATAATACTAGAGTTTTTTTACTATGTGCCACATGGTATCACTGTGGTATAGTGAAAAACAAAATTAGTATTGAAAAATAAGAGCCGTAGAACGATTTAAAAGTGGTTTTACTGTGTCAATTTACAACTATACAAATTCAGTTGAACAGTATGTTTCATTACGGCAAACGCCTTACTAATTTACGGACATAAAATTGCACTATGTGTATTTGTATATATGTACGGGGCAGACCTTTGATGAGGTGGACCGACGACCTGGTCCACGTGGCGGGAAGAATTTGAATTAGGTCTGTCCAAGACAGAACAACTTGGCGTGCATTACAAGAGGCCTACCTTCAGCATTGGATGGATATATAGGCTGAAGAAGAAGATTTGTAATTTGGTATTCATTATATATTTCACGAATTGTACGATTGATGCTTTAGGTACATGTTTATTTTACACACTGGCTTACACGATTATACAACAATATATTTTGTAAAGTTGAGTAATATTCCATTACGAGTATTTAATTATTATGAGTAACACTTTATACTGGAAATAGAATAACTTAAATTGTAAATTTAGTTACGAATATTAATGTATGTTTTGCTCTTCTGAAATATATTGGTTTAATTGTTGAATATTTAAAATCTTATCGCAAATATATGTTATGAAAATAATAATGTGTCTATTATAATCAAACTAGGTACCATGTTTAACTATACAGGACAACTCTACAAAATGCCGTCGGGTTCAGATTGTGCTTAAGAGTAAATTTTATGTACTTTTATTTATCATTGCGTATTATAATAAATAATAATTGTTCATGTATAAACGGAACTTCGAAATGATGTTATTCTATTATTCAAAATAATCTCGTTAATATTATTTTTCTATTAATTTAAATGCTATGATGTAATAATACAACTTAATAGCTATTTACATCAAGTTAGAGATATTCTCTAATGAATCATTAAATTAGCACTAGTTTTATTGTTGTTTTGTAAAAAAAACAATAAAATGCCTTTTTTGTATTCATCATCGCATTTAATATTAATTTATCGAACTTGTTAGTTAAATTGTGAGAGTATTATATGTTTTGATATTATATGAAAGACTTTCGATTTTTTATTCATTAAGTCTGGAGCTTTTTGGTTTGACTAATTAATGTTCATGTTAACTAGTTCATCACCTACTAACCTTGGACTACAAAATCCAGTTACACGTATGTGTATCGAATACAACGACTTCAGTAGCAAAATTGAGGAACTGAAAATTTTGGCTATAAAATATCTAATTTTAAACAAAAATCAATGACTTTTTGCAGTCCTCTTACATAATTTATTATAGTTTATATTAGAAGTTAAATTTATTTTTGTTTTCTATTTTACTGTAACATGTTTTTTTATACAATTGATGCGTATACCTGTAATGGGCATATATATTGGCCTGTGATAGATACGAGAATATATTTTTTTTAATGTACGATTATATTAATATATATTATGCTGTTGGTGTACCATAATTAAGAAATAAATGCTTTTGATTGTAGCCTAAAATGATAAATACACACGCAATACAATAATAGCGTTGAAAAATAAAATATTGATTAGGAACAACCTTAATAATATCTCAGTTAACAAAAGGCACTCTAATAAGTAATGTTTTATTTAAAAAAAAGTTAATAAGTGTAATGATGTTTGTGCATAATTTTAATTTATTATATAAATCTTTATAAGGAAAAAAACAGAAAAAAAATTGTTAACTTGAAAATCATGATAGTTATATGTGGTATTCAGTGTAAGTACAAGATATATTACAAGCCTTTGTTGTTCGCATTTTGTCCTTTGCTTTATTTATATTCTTGGTTAAATCACATCCACGTTAATTAAACCATAAGCGTGGAGGATCAAAACAACTTATTGATTCGTTTTATAATGCGGCTAGAGTCATATTATTTAGATAATATAATAAATGTAATAAGCTTTAAGTATTATAGCTTTAAGCTCATTTGTTTTTAAGGGTATGATATGGATGTCTGCCACAGGTGGTAAGCACAAAACCTAACCCATTGACAAGATACAGGGATTATTAAAATTATACGCATGTAAATTACAGAATATTTCATTACTTCTTTTAAAGGCGTAGCATACTATAGTGATCAATATCAAGGTAATAAAGACGTTCATATCTTACTTGTCAGGTAATGAGAGTAAATCCAGTCTTAGTCGCGCCGATATACGAGACGTAACACTATGCAGCACAGGAAAACTTCAATACACTTCACTCAACAATAAATTTTAGTAAAAAATAAATTTCAGTATCCTCATGTAACTACAGATATCACAGATATTGGCGCTTCGTTATAACAATCCGATGGCGACGTCACGGCAACGTTGCGTAGCACGGGCGCATGTCGCCGGCAACATAGGTTTTTTGGACAAAATGTCACGCGTATATTTTTTCTCGTATCGTTGAAAAGGTTCGCGACGTGTGTCCACTGACTCCGCTGAGACTCTCAGCATGACTGCGGGCTCCCCGTCGCCGCCCCTCGTCGCAGTCGACATACTACTTCTTAGAAAATGTTTCGCCGGCCGGGCCCGCACCCTCCCGGCAGAAGGGCGGGACGCCGACAACTTTTTTACCCAATAGTGCAGGTCTCGCAGTGAAAATTAACTGTATACAGCCGTCTCCCTCTGACACATACACTTGTCGTGTGAGTGACAGAGTAGGATGATCGTACTTGAGCTCATAACGAGAATAACGAAGAAAATTTCTTTGTATTAGTGTCGTAATGTGTTCGCTTTATCAGATTTACGTTGAAAGCTTGCTGTTAGCTTGGAGGGCGCCACGGAGTCCTGTCTTGTTTCTCTTGCGGGGCGTGGTGTAGGTGTGAGCGCGACAGAGTATCGCCGGGAAATGTTTCGGCTAATGTATTTTCCTGTGGGAAGGAAAACACATGTCGTCGCTTTTAATTTAATACGCCTCACGCTGAGTGCCCGTGTCGCGTTGTGACGATGTGCCTTGTATTTATTTACCGCGCTCCTCGATTCATTTTGTTTCTTATTAGCATTTTTTTATTTAATTAGCGGTAATGATGAAATGTATTAAATATATAAATAATTACGTATTTTGTTATTTTCTTCATAAGATGCTGTTGAATGTAAATAGTTCTTATCTATGTAGTATTTAATATATATAGTTTTTGGAACGTGTGCATTAATTATTGTATTTTAAAAATGCTTATAAGAACATTAAATTTTATATCTACAAACCTCTTAATATGATATATGAAAGAAAAATATTTTCATGTTTCAACCATCTAAACGCTAAATATTCAACAGTATCGGGAGTATCAATTAAGATTCTAAACGCATCGTAGCGTAGTGAGGCGCGCCGAAAATAATTAACGTAATTAATTTGACATTCCGTCTGTACTTTTTGAATATGTTTATAAAAAATTGCATTCCACACGCGTGGGGCACGCCCCCGGTGCTGCGACGGCGACTCGTGGGATTGGCTCACTCGCTATCCGACTCCGCAGGGCGGTCGCACTCATGCGCACGATTTTATTTTTACTTACATTTATTTTTATCCGTCGCACGAATGTTCGTGATTAATTTAATATATTTTTACAAAGGTACGTTTCTCACGCAATATGCTTTTAAAACTTGTGTCGACTAGTTTTTCCAAGATTTTTATTCCTTTCGTTAAATGTAGATTTTTGCTTGAGTTAACATTCTAATTTCATTAAAGCCGTTTAATTGGTTTAACGTCATTGTTAACTTTTAACAAATATTGTATTTTTATATGCGTGATTGGATTGTTTTTTATTTGGTACGGGAATATAAATAAACGTTGGTAACGTTTTGTTAAACCAACACCTACATTAAATTATTACCTTTCTTCTTCTTCTTCATTAGCCTTTTTCAACCTTTTCGGTGTAGGCCTCCTCTAACACCTTCCACTCGTTGCGGCATTGAGCTCTTCTAATCCAATTCAATCCGGCGACCTTCTTCACGTCGTCTCTCCAGCGCATTTGTGGTCTTCCTTGAGGGCGTTTATTTCCCCATGGCCTCCACTCAAGGAGACGTTTGCACCACGATCTATCGTTCCGAGCAACATGTCCAGCCCACCTCCATTTTAGACGCGCCACCAGTTTTGTTACATCTGTAACTTTGCTTTGTTCTCTTAGCCATTCGTTTGTTTTATGGTCTGTCAATGTTACTCCTACCAACTTTCTCTCTGCTGCCTTATTACTTATTTCTAGCTAAGCTTTTTGATCGAAAAATAAAATCGCTGATACATAGGTACACAAAAATGAAATGGTAAACTATTTACTTGGTATTTATGATAGAACTAAGTTTAATCTATTAATGTGTAGGCAATTCCAGCATCCAGATGCGTTATAACTATATTATGGCATGTTTCACACTAACAGTATCGACAATACTTAATGATTAAACGAACTTACCTGTACGTGAAGTTCTATCATAATTATACGAAGGCTTCCTCCGAATAGATTAGAATCCCTCCCTCCCGTGACTGGCGATAACCCTAGTAAGTTGTGAAATATAGGTATATGGAACTCTCTAAACTAAATGAAGCTCTCTTGACAGGTTGAGTGTGACCAAAGTTAAAAACAAAAGTCTCAAATAAAGTGCAAAGGCGTACAACTGGAGTACATACTACATGTGTTCTCTATGGTAATCTCGAGGACGAAGCAGAAGTATAATTCAACTCATATCTCCACAACTCTTAGTGGTCTTGCCTCAGACTTTTGTAGCGAACTTTGTTCCCTACTACTTTAGTAACCGGGAGCCTTAAATATCATTTTAAACAAGATATTCACAAAAAGCCAACTTTCAACACTATAAACCGCTGATATAAAGAACTAATGCAATGTAATGCAATCAGCCCTGTAGTATATACTGCCCACTGCTGAGCACGGGCCTCCTCTACTACTTAGAGGAGTTAGGCCTTAGTCCACCACGCTCGCCTAGTGTGAGTCTGCCAGACTTCACATATCTTCAAGCACGTAAAGCCGTTGGTCCTGCGCCTGATCTCTCTCCGGTCATGTCGGATTGCCGTCTCACCGGACTATGAGAGTGAAGGAATAGCGAGTGCACCTGTGTATTGCGCACACGCTTGTGTACTATAATACCTCCTGCGTACCTGGCTGAGCTCCGTTGAGATTGGCCGCCGTGGCCGAAATCGGCTAGGAAGGGATTATTATTATCTTCGAAATTCTTATAGAGAACTTCTCAGGTATGCAGGTTTCCTCACGATGTTTTCCTTCACCGTTAAAGCGAATGATAATTGATAAACAATACACACGTAACTACGAAAAGTCAGAGGTGTGTGCCTTGGGTTTTGAACCTCCGGACATTGTCTCGGCAGACCGTTCCATTCCCAACTAGGCTATCGTCTACTTAAAGAACTAATGAATGGATTAAATATTAAATATCTGAACCCAGTGGTGTCATTTTAATTGTCTACTACTTATTCAGCTTTAACAAGCTTTAACCCATTTTATATCCGTAATAAGCGACAGTGACCGTACTGAATAAAAGGATTTCGTAATGAAATATATGTCGAAGAAAGCTGGTACTATGAATATTTCTTCCATGACGTAGGACGGATAACGCAGCGAGTTCGTCACGAGACAGGCCAATCCAATGTTCTCTCTTGCGCTCCCGCTCGATCACTGACCATTTTTCTTGAGAGCTAGACCTTATATAGGCCTCAGGTGACATTTCAATTGTCAAACTAGTTTGGCTAGTCCAGTGGCGACCTCACTCAAGCTTCTCGCTTGACGTTTCCGTTAATAATCATTCGAATGTGGTGCCATCTGTTGTCAGTTGTTACAAACTTATTTTATTTTAGTGAAGCGCCATCTATTTGTCTCCGACACGGCCATCCTGCGACACACACGTCCCCGTGTGTTACTCTGATTGACACAAAGCACAATCATCTTCAAAAGAATACTCCAGGCACACACTACAATACAGTTGATAGAATGTCAAAATTGCTGAAGGTCCATCTTCAACTTAAGTTTCGATTAGGCATCAAACTCTACTGTCAACAATATCATCACTTGCTAACTTTACCAGACAATTTCAAACGTCACTAAACGCTCAGACATTGTTCCTTCATCAAGCACAATCCTCTCAGGACATGACTTCATCGGGCGTTCTACTACCCACTTGTGCCACCAAGCACAAGTCTCCCGGGATATGCCTCCATCATGCGTTCCCCACTAGGACACGCAACAACGAGTTTTCCATTTTTGTGCCACGACTCTCGCAGCCAACCAGCGTATTGCTGTCTTGATAACCCTCTAGTGGATCGTGACTCTCACTTGCGTGTCCATCCCGTGGATCGCATCTTACAAACGCATATCCATCTCGTGGAGCACTATATAGTATGATCTCTACAAACCACAGCCTCGACCAGTGCCAAACGCAAGCCGCAACCCACGGACTATTAGAGTTGCCTCGAGAGACACCGAATTTCCACTGGGCCACGACTACACAATAGTATTAGCACGGTCGAGCGAAATAAAGCTGATAGAGTCCTTACCCGAGCTTCTACCAGAACCAAAATTCACTCATCACTATTACCGAACTCGCCACTGTCACCACACTTATCATGAAGAATAAAATCAATTAACACTTATTACTACCGTGATATAAAATTATTTCTATAGTCATCCTAGTGACCATAATCAAAACTAAAACAATCATTCCTGTGAGCATAATTGACTCGCCAACAGAGTCATCCCTGTGACCGACACATGCGCCACGCGTCAACTCTGACCGTGTGCACAGGTTACCATAGTAAGTTAATTTACTATCCCAATTTTTTATTAGTTGCACGTTTTCACGAGTACAACCACACTTATTATAATCTTTCCAATGGCTTATCTTGTTTCCACAAACAAGGATCACTATACTGCCAACGATTAGTCTCATTTACTCAAAGAACAATAACTGCACTAAGCGCCGCTCCAACGGCTCGTCACCCCCATACCTCAACACACTTCATCGTACCAACAGGTCATCTCGCCTTGCGCACCAACGCAAACAACACATCACCGCGTGAACGGCCCAAGTCATCTATGCATCTACGCAAATGAGAATAATACACCGCCATACCAACGGCTTATCTTGCTTGCACCCACATGTAAACATCTCCGCACCAACTGTTCATCTTGCTTGCACACCAATGCAGACATCTCCGCACCAACGGCTGATCTTGCCTGCACACAAATGTGAACATCTCCGCACCAACGCTTCATCTTGCTTGCACACCAATGCAAACATCTCCGCACCAGCGGTTCATCTTGCTTGAACACAAATGCAAACACCGCCGCATCAACGGCTCATCTTGCCTGCACACCAATGCAAAGATCTCCGCACCAACGGTTCATCTTGCTTGCACACCAATGCAAACATCTTCGCACCAACGGTTCATCTTGCTTGCACACCAATGCAAACATCTTCGCACCGACAGTTCATTTTGCTTGCACACCAATGCAAACATCGCCGCACCAACGGCTCATCTTGCTAGCGCACTAACGCGACAAGGATAACACATCGCCGCAACAACGGCTCATCTTGCTAGCGCACCAACGCAACAAGGATAACACATCGCCGCACCAACGGCTCATCTTGCTAGCGCACCAACGCAACAAGGATAACACATCGCCGCACCAACGGCTCATCTTGCTAGCGCACCAACGCAACAAGGATAACACATCGCCGCACCAACGGCTCATCTTGCTAGCGCACCAACGCAACAAGGATAACACATCGCCGCACCAACGGCTCATCTTGCTAGCGCACCAACGCAACAAGGATAACACATCGCCGCACCAACGGCTCATCTTGCTAGCGCACCAACGCAACAAGGATAACACATCGCCGCACCAACGGCTCATCTTGCTAGCGCACCAACGCAACAAGGATAACACATCGCCGCACCAACGGCTCATCTTGCTAGCGCACCAACGCAACAAGGATAACACATCGCCGCACCAACGGCTCATCTTGCTAGCGCACCAACGCAACAAGGATAACACATCGCCGCACCAACGGCTCATCTTGCTAGCGCACCAACGCTACAAGGATAACACATCACCCTCAAAATGCCCCCTCACCATCACCTCCCAGTGTCACGTGGTGAGAAGAAATGACGGTTAACTCTTCGGCAACACAGCCGTCAGTAAGTGATCAAACTGAATACAACTCAATAGTTATTTAAGTGAAGTGAGCGTCATTGACGATCTGTGGAGATCTTCTCTCGGAAGCTGCTCACCAGCTGCATTACACCGCACACCGTCCTACCGAAACGGACATGTCACACGCGGCACCGCCAGCAGTGATTTCCAATATCTGCAATCAGAAAATAAACACAGCAGCATTACAAGGCTCGGCCCATTCTGACTTTACATTAAGACTCGTGTCAGACTTTCTAAACAGCCATCCCATTGCTACAACAGGGAAATCTACCTGCGATGTAAGTTGGACATCATCTCGATTCTCAAGTCATGAACCAGTCATTTACCAAATGGTAAAATGAGATTCCAATACTTGCAACGGGTACAGGAAAATAATAGAAACTAGAACCCTCAAACCAGGGTTACGGGTGATACGATACCAAAAATCTTGTATCACCGCAGCTAAGATCCACCAACGGATCCCACAGTGGCTCTTCAGTAGTCACAGTTTATGCAGTTTTCTAACCTGCAAGGACCTTCAGTTCTGCAATCAAAAATATCACAACAGCATCAAACCGTTCACCCTATCCTAGACTTTAGTCAAGTCTCACATCAATCTTTGAGCAGAAATTCAGTAGTCATCTTAACATGACAACCTCAAAATTATCGCACGTAGCGCTCTTAATCCAAAATTTTGAACAGTGCAGTATTGCGATTCGAAGCCTTGACCAAGGAAGGCCAGCACTCCTTCAAACCGAACACTATACCTACACCTAGATCACTTTTGTCAACCAAGGCCATGTACAGTCATTGTTTACTACAACAGGTATTTTCTTTCTCCAAGGCCTTAAGTTTAAGGACGGCTCTATACCAACAATAACCACGAATTACTCGTTAATCCATGTCTGCACATGCCCCCTGTGTGCCACAAGATCTCACTATTTGCAAACCAAGAAATAAAAAGAAACCAGAACCCTCACACAAGGGTAATGGGTAATACGATACCAGATTTCCTCTACTGATGCAATCACGGATGTCCCTGTCAGTCCTGTCACTATCAACACCACGGTGCTTGTCACACCATAAACGGCACGCCTTCAGGAACGTTTCAGCACTAGTTTCCCAATTGCCGTACATGTAGACACCATTGCCAACAACCCTGTCTAAGGTAGAAAATATCCTCACAGCTAAGAAGACGATGGCCATGTTACACATAGCGTCCACTTTTATTCACATTGTAGGCTAGTTCTTATTCAGATATTAGCCCAATTTCTTTCTTCACGTAAATTGCGGGTAGTCAAATATCTCCATCGTACGATGTATTCCACATAGCGTACATATGTAGTGAGCACAATCCATTTCTGTGGGCATTGATTGTTTATCCCAATTCTGATGTCGAAGAAAGCTGGTACTATGAATATTTCTTCCATGACGTAGGACGGATAACGCAGCGAGTTCGTCACGAGACAGGCCAATCCAATGTTCTCTCTTGCGCTCCCGCTCGATCACTGACCATTTTTCTTGAGAGCTAGACCTTATATAGGCCTCAGGTGACATTTCAATTGTCAAACTAGTTTGGCTAGTCCAGTGGCGACCTCACTCAAGCTTCTCGCTTGACGTTTCCGTTAATAATCATTCGAATGTGGTGCCATCTGTTGTCAGTTGTTACAAACTTATTTTATTTTAGTGAAGCGCCATCTATTTGTCTCCGACATATACAAACAGCCTTTTGAAATCAAATCTCAGAAACGTATCAAAATTATTCTTTGTAGTGGGAATAGATTCCAACCCAGTAACTTGAGAGCTTGCATAGATAAACTAACAAACTAACCCTGAGTTTTGAATGAAATAGGTTACAAATATCTCTTTCTGGTCGGTCCCTCATGTCTGAGGATCGTGGTCGGCATCAGGGTTGCATCTGGAGCGGATGATCTGCCTCCACCGGTTTCTGTCCAGCGCGTCTCTTACGGCTGTGTAGAATTTAGAGGACGATGAGTCTTTCACTTGGTCAGTCCATCTTGTTGATGAACGACCGCGCGATCTCTTGCCTTCGTTGTTCCCCACCACAATCAATTTTTCCAAATTTTCATCGCTTCTGCGCACTGTGTGGCCGAAATATGAGAGTATGCGTTGTTGGCATATTTTTTTTTTTTTTTTTTTTTATTGCTTTGAATTACGAGACGAGCATGCCGTTCGCCTGATGTTAAGCGATACGACCACCCATAAACAGTAGCAACACCATCCAGCACCTTGACTGACAAAATACTGAGTGGCATTCTACTGCGCTCGTCATCCTGAGACATAAGATGTTAAGTCTCATTATGTCCAGTAGTTATACTGGCTACAATATCCTTCAAACCGAAACACAACAGTGCATGCACACTGTTGCTTGGCGGTAGAAATAGACATTGCGGTGGTACCCACCCAGACGGCCTCTTACATAATGAGAGACCTACCACCAGTGCATATAGTGGACAAGCGATTTTTATTTGAAGCTGGGTCAAGATCGATGCATTAGTGCGTTTCGCAGGTTACAAATATAATAAAATATTAATATAAGCATTCTGATTGTTACAGCGATTCTATAGAGAGGTAGATACATGTAAGCACCCCTCCTGTACCGTGTTACGTACATAGGTTCATTAAAATAAATAATCTTATTTGTCTACGTGTTTTTCAAATGATTGTAAGCTACAAATTACGAGGACAATGCCACCGCGGGACACCGGCTTTATTAAGTGCAGCCCAACAGATGGCAGGACGGCGCCCTTCGCATTGTTAGAACAATATTAAATGTGGAAAATTTAAATTAATATTTTTGATAAAACTGGATTGTTGTTTTTATTTAATTGATATTACGGCTGTTTTTGGTTGATTGTATCTATTTTTACAGCAAGGATTTATGTAGCAAATTTTTTTAAAGGTAACTAAATATCCTTTCGTTTTCGGACTCTTGATCTTAGATAGAGAAAAAAAAAACAGTTTGGTTCACACTTGGTTTTGGTTGTATTTATTGCACATTGAATTATAAATTTTCTAACTTGGGAACAATAGGATTTTAAAACACATATTCACGCCTTTTATCCCCGAAGGGTTAGGCAGAGGCGCAACTAGTGCACCCACTTTTCGCCGTGCGTATTCCGTCCCATGATGTGATAGCGGGCGAGCCTATCGCCATATCGGGCACGAATTCAAGACTCCGGGCTGATACTGAATTGAAAACCCAAAAATTTAAAGGATTTAAAAATGTTATTTATATCTGTCGATATAGGTACTAACTACTTCTTAATGACTAAATTTAAGAACAGTTAAGTTTAAGCTGATACCTTTTTACTATTGCCACGGGTAGTTTTGATTAATGAAAGCACAAAGCCAAATGAGCGCAAATTGTTTTTTGAAAATCACACTTTTAAATTTCAAATGGTTTAAGTTCCAGCTACAATATATCTATATTGATATTATTAAAGCAATGCTCCAATAAGAAAATGTAAAAAATATAGTCGGTCTTACATATTATATAATTTCAATACGCTACTGTTTGGTTTTTTTACTATATGAAGATTATTGTCTATACTTATTACATACTTTCTTACGGACATTATTATATTTAAATAGATCTAAGTTTTACACCTGTTTAATCCGGAATATATCACTGTAATAAATTGGCTTGTCATACTATAGTTGTAAGTAATTTAATTCATTATTAGTACTCAATAAAAGGTGAAATTAACTGAAAATAATTTGTATTAAAAAAATGAAATATTAATTATTTCAATGTTTAATAATGCTCTGTAGAGTAAGGCAGTGACAAGTAGAGCAGCAGTTGCGCTCGTGATGCGTGCCCACTGCCCGTTGATGTCTATTGTTGGGAGATGTGTTCGAATTTCAAACATATTGTTTGTGTAATTAATCATATAGATATTTTTTATTCTTTTAATTTTACAAGAGTATACAATTTTTATATTTGAATTATTGTCATGTTATTATTGCACACTAGCTTTATCCCGCGGCTTCGCCCGTGTTAAAAAGTTTTTCTGGGATAAAAGTCCCGCTTTATATTTTCCCGGTATAAAAAGTAGCCTATGTGTTAATTCAGGACATGATGTACTCGTGTGCCGAATTGCATCGAAATCGGTTCAGTAGTTTTTTCGTGAAAGAGTAACAAACATACACCCATACATTCTTACATACTTTCGCGTTTATAATATTAGTAGGATTACAAAGAGACTTTCATAATAATAATACGCGTGTAGAACCTTAAAACTAGTACAGTGTGACTAGCATATGCTGCTCAAGAGCTTTTTCGTATCATATTGCGAGAGTCATTAGCCATTTCATTCAAGCCTTTTTGTATTCATATTTTATAAGTAACGAAGACAAGATTACTGGTAGAAGAAACGACTCACATTCAATGAAAACGCCACTGTTTTTACTTATGTGTTAATTTTTACACAAAATCTAATGTTTTGTAGATTGACAATAGTTATATATTATTGATTCTACACAACAGTATTTGGAGTCGGAAGAATATTAAAAATATTAGCTTAATTATTGCTTCGCTTAATGCTTCTGTGATTGAAACAATAGACAGTAAACAATTATCGGTAACTTAAGATCTTATATATTAATCACTGTGTATCGAGATGTTCTACTATCAATATTATGCATTATTTGATGATAATGATCACTTCTTTATCGTGTAAGTGACGAAGGTATTCTCTCAAACCATAATTATGTTGTACGAATTTACTTAAATTTATATTATAAAGTAAAATTTCAAATTCGTTTCATTTCAGTTTAAACTTAAAATATAAATTAGTATTTACTTACGCTTATATAATTTAATGTTATTCAATATTTACTCTTGACAGGAAAATGAGTACAAGTAAGTTAAAGGTTCCAACGACTCTGTAAAAACGGTTTCCTTTCGGTGTACACATTTTTTCTATTCTTTATAATATTTTCACCTGGTAATAACCCGCTGAATACAAAAATTGCAGTCTGTATTTGCAATTTGCCATTACGGTCGGTTTTAGAATAACACTGATCCAGAATCCAAGACCTACGTCACGCACGATTAATTAGATAATAAAAAACCACCTGCTCACCTCTTGCCCCTAACTGTAGTAATAATTAATTCGATTCTCATCCAGAAATCCGTCAGTGGGACTCGATGACTATTGATATCTGTTCCTATGAGTCCGCCGCGCCGCCGCGATCCAAAGCGATCGACTTTTTACCGCCACCATTCAAAAGAAATTAGATTCGGAGTCGAATGTTTTCCTTTTATTCGTATTTACGTATATATAAGATGTGTTTACTTGTTACTTATTTATAACGCTTGTGGCTGCTGTATTCCATTTATGGTTAGATATAGGGTCATTCGGGGCAACAGCACGCAGTGGGTAGAAGTTCGCATGGTCAATATCTCGGAACCTATTGAAGGGGCTCAGATACTTTTTCGGCTAGATCAGGGGCGCGTCAGGGACGATGTCAGAGCCACAAGCTATTTTACCAAGCCTCACTTGTTTAGCGAAAATCGGTGATCAACGTGATGTTGTTGATTATTTACCAACATTTTGTACTGGGAAAAAAGTGTATGGCTAGACGATGCATCAGTTTATAAAAGTCCATTAATTATGTTGAGTTTACATGATTATTATAGTATTTATTTTAGTCATTAATTCTGTCCTAGAAAATAAATGCGTCTCAACTAACGTGTGATTGTTTAAAATATTCCATGTTTGGGTAAGAGTACGACGTTAAAAGTACGCACCCTGTTATAACTTCATTACAATGATCGCACGGTTTTTTCTTCTTTAAGCTGCAAATAAGTCGAATATTATTTGTAAAGATTTCTAGACCTTATACAGAAAAAATATATTTTCAGTAAACACTCTGTGTAGTTTTACCCACATAACGGGTCAATAGTACGAATTTCTCCCGAGGCACTTAAACATGTGTTGCAAAAAAAACAGTGAAGCTATGTACAAAAACTCATTAAATAATGAAAGTAGAATAAATTTCCTTTACATAGAGTGTTAAAACGTTTTTCAATACACTATATTTTTAACTGTGTAGACGATAGAAAAAAAAGTGCGTACTTTTAGGCCGAATGACCCTACGCAAGTTTGTCATGTACTGTGGAAATTATTATTTTCATGTTTTATAATTCAGGAATACGACTGATTTGTATCATTTTTGATTCAACGCTAGGAAAGAGAATGAGAGTTTGGTACATTTTGCCAATTAAAATATTTGACCAGGTGCCTAAATAAAGGCAACGATTCGTCAAAATAGTAAACGGTAAAATTCACCTTGAATATACATTTTTTTAAATTCTGGCTCGACAAATAGACTCCACTGCACCTGATGGTAAGTGAAATGGGATTCAGATGGTTCATTTATGCCGCCTGTTTGAACCGGATATAGACAGGCTGATCCCGGAACGCGGCACACTTACACACTATCGCGGGTTTTAATACTTTGTCCACACACAGCTGTAATTATTAATTAGTTAATATGTTTTCTCCCACAAATACAAATAGCTCATATATTGTATCTGTTGATTGGAACATCAACCCTAAAGTTAATAGATTAAAATATTTGGCGGAACAAATGCATACGCACAATTCCATGTTAAATGAGTATATGAAACAGAATCCAGCGTCAGACCCCTGCAGCGTGCCTGGTAAGCGTACCCTGGAAGCCGGACTACATAATGATAATGTTTTAGTCAATCAGCTAAAGTAGGATGTTTGTGATAAATCCGTCTAGAAATTCAAGGATATATCAAAAAATAAGGAAGTCTATTTATTTTATACTACAGCATAAACTCGTTTTTATAAAAGCGTACTAAGTTATTTACTTAGAAAATAAAATTTGCATAATTAACATATCAATGTAGAAAAAGATAACTTATTCGTACAATAACTAAATACAAATCGTTTTTACTAATTACTTAACCACAATAATTTATTCAACAAAAAAGACTAACAAATAATGTTAAGAAATAACAAAAACAAATGAATTTCTGCACGAGACTCGTATGCAAAAGTCGAGTTTTACAACAAGCGTGCAACATACGTGATAAGCGATAATAATTTAACATGCCATTGCTGAGACCAAATTGAGCAATTTATTCAAGTCTCAGGCCAGATGAACGGAGAGCGTGCGGTATAATGAATTTTTATTATTCCGCTATCAGATTGTGCTCAAATAATTAACGTGATTAACAAGTAAACGGTAAAATCTGTTTGTATATTCCTTTGCGATGAAATGTTTATTAACTTGGACCCGTTTTATTAATTTAACTTAGTCGCTAGTGCACGGAAGTGATCTATTTTTGTCGTAGGTTCCGTTGAAATTTATTTTAAAGTAACCTGAATCGATCCTTATGCAAGATTATGTTGACAAAAATTATGTAAATTGTATACAATATGATGTCATAATTATTCATCTACATCAAAATTCATCAGCTCACAAATACTAAATAATCAAATATGCCGATAAAGGAATTTGTTTCTTTGTATTTAGAGAAAAAATAATCTGAAAAATATTTTATAATTATAGATTCAATATAATGCAAAATTTTATAAGAATTTAGCACTAGGTAGGTATTATTAAATTACATAAATAAATTTCCTGTAGGTTAGAATGACATATGAGGATGCCTTGTTCAACTTGCAATTGTATATCATGGTTAAACACAAAGCGTTAAGGACTTTTCAACCTCCTATAATTTGGGTAGAACCATGTCGTTTCTAGCCAGACAATTTTTAGAGATCGGGGTACGTGATAGTTTGAAAGTGGTGCTGTCAGAATTATTAACAAAATAACACTTATATTTATTACTCATTTTTATAAAATAACCATAAAATTTAAAAATATAAATGAGATAATGTGGAACAGCGTCGATAGAACATTTATTTAAATATTAAAAATATAAAATAGAATTATCGCCTCTAAATTTATATTTAATTATTGTTACTTTCAAACACTCAAAACAGAACTCTATTTACAGAGGCTGACTCAGTACACATATATCGGTCATTACATCTGTCTTTTATTTAGATATTTTAATCAAGTCGATCGATTGTTACGCGTAGATATAAAGGAAGGTAATTAATAATAAGAGGTCGACAGAGCGGTGTTGCCACATGCCGTAACAAAAACATAAATGGAAATCGACCGATTTGAAACGGACGCGGCATAAAACGATGACGATTGTGCGCCTCGGCCCTTTTTGCTCTCTATTCAAACCGTATTTCTGATGTTTTGCGGTATCAAACGTTAACAGCGCTAAACAATGACATTAAAAAATTCTATCAACGTTCTGTAAAAAATAATTAATAGGTCTTTGTATACTGAAACTTATGAAAAAATGCTATTTTACGTATGTTCCACAAATATATTTTCATTCTTGTGTTATAGGCGATTAAATTATTAAGTTGTTCTTATTTATTATTATTATGTTGGTATTATACTATAGAATAATAATATTATCTATTTTTCTATTCCGAAGGATACAATTACAATAAACCACTACGAAATTCCAAATCTTATCAATATAGGTAAAATGTAGTCACATCATAATAATTCTAGCCATATTCGGAATAGTTACATCTACTACGATCCAAAATTAGCCTCATGAAAAAAGAGCTCCACATCAGTTCCAATGAGAACGTTCAATATGTTAAATGAAGCCATATATACTGCACGAGTATAGTAAAAATTTAGTTTAGAATCAATCTATTCGTGTTGTCGAAGCAAATCCGTATGTACCGTCAGAAAAGTATATGCTCGACCACCAAAAGGTTCTCAATAAGTCGCTTGCGTGTCGCCTGTCAGCAACATGGAACTTACAACTAAAGTAGGCAATAAGAGTTATCTGTTGTTTCCTTTATACGTCTTCGAAACGATCGCACCTGCTAGGTAAAATATGAAAAATGGGCTTTTTAACTTGAGAAAGTGTACTAGCATCAAATTGGGTGATTGTACAATCTGGGGATTAAAGTACCGGCATCTAGTAAGTACAAAAGGCTGTAATTCAACTAGTCTTGAGCCACGACCGCACCGCGGCCAATCGCCACTCACTGCCGCCCACAAAAACCTATCAAAGTCGCCGCCCGGCTAGGAATCAAACGCGTCAAATTGCTTCCATTTTTAAAATAGACCAATCGTTTGAAAAAATCTCTTCCACAGCTCGGACTCACGAGAACGACGACCACGACCAATTGTGTTATAGATGAGCGGCGCTCACAGCTCGCTGCGGTTACCAATTGGACGTGAGTGGTCCACTTTACTAAACATCGTAAGGTAAGTGTATCGACGCTTGAAAGGCAATAATATCTAAGCGACATTTAGCAAATTTTTCAGTAGAGCGTTTTAAAGTTTTGATTTTGACAAAAAAAATCATAACTAATTAACCATTTGCTGCATAAAAATAATTGTAACTGTTTTAGGAACCACTTAATTTTTGACGTTTTTTGAGTTAAATTAACAGCCCTGAAGATTATAAATTAAAAAGTTAACGTCGCTTAGTTAAAAATTACCTAAATTTACAAACAGGTAAAATCATCTAAATGGATCATCTTATGAATACCGTAACAAGTAAATTTAATGAAATACAAATATTCGAAAATGCGCAGTTGGTAAAAATCATATAAGGATATCTAAACATATTAATAAAATCGAGTAAAAATATCTATAGCTAAATTATTGGGTCAGACGATCGTGGAGAAACATAAATACGTGCATAATATTGTAAATCTTGTTATTCCTACAAACATTGAACTATTTAATAATCAGTCAATTTTAATAATAATCAACATTTTATTGTTAGATAAACATACTTACATCCAAAATATAGCATAATGATATAGAATTTGTTAATAGCCAACACTTATTTCTTTGGAGGGAGTTTCTCGCCTCAAATATACGATGAGCGGAAGGACATACAAAATTGCCTTATCTGAACATTTACAACGGCTTGCTTAAATATCTCTGTGTAAGCATAACTCGAAAGCAATAATATTATAATTTATTCATTGTGTTGGAAACTCATAATTTTCTCTCTTAATTTATTTTTGCTGAAAGCAAATACATACGTACACACCCACGCCCTTAACCCACAGGGGTAGAAAAAGACTATTGAGCACCACATTCTACGATCTTGACATACGTCTTCCACAAAGGTTTTTCATAGTACTTCGCAAAGACAAGTAAGTGTGTATAGTGTATACCAAAATGAAAAAGAGAGTTCAGGAAATAGTTGAGCAAAAGAAAGAAAAAGGAACTAGACCACAAACCTTCTCGTGAATCCAAAGCGAACCTTTCACTATTCTGGAAACAAATATGGTTGATCAGGGGAGAGTCGGGGACTTCAAAGATAGGAGTCATCAGAAATGAAGATGGAAGGGTGTTTAGAGTAGAAAGGGAAGTATTGCTTGGAAGTCCTACTTCAAAAGACTTTTTAAATGAGGCGATGGGGATGTAGCAGGTGGTTAAGAGGCTATAGACCTGGCTTACTCTCAAAACGAGGCTAATAATGAGATTACGGAAAATGGAATAGTGAATGCGATGAAAAGTATGAGGTTAGGCAAGGCTGCTGGGTGTAACCGTTAAAATGCTGAGATACGGCAAAGGCGTAGTAGCAAAATTGTTATGGGTACTTTTTATAATCTGGTGCAAAACCATTATTATATGCATTTTCAAGAAGAAATTTTCACAGCAAGAATATAAAAGCTACCGCAGAATAAGCCTTCCCTGTGCTGCCAGTAAATTGTATGCTAAGGTCCTCATTAAGAGAGTGATTAATGAGACTGAAAAAAAAGTGTGGAATGTCCAGGCAGGTTTTAGAAGAGGAATGGGTTACACACATCAAGTCTTTTACATAAGGTGCATAGCGAAAGAACATTTGGCTAAGTCCAAAAAAGTCTTTTATACCTTCGTAAACTTGGAAAAGGCTTATGATCGTATGCTGAGGAATGAACTGTTGTTAACATTGTTATTTATTTAAGCACTTCATATACAAATGTATAAAGGCGGACTTAATGCCGTAGGCATTCTCTCCCAGTCAACCTTAGGGTGGTGCAGAGATTGTTAACATTGTCTTTAATATATCGGATTGAGAGTCACCTGGTGAGGACTTTGAAGTCTCTGTACGAGAACATCGACGGGAGAGCTGCAAGGCACGAAAAATTATGTGAATGATGTCTTTAAAGAGAAGGGAATGAAAATTAATGTGAGCAAGATAAAAGTGGTTGTGATAGAAAGAGGTCTGGGCACGTGGAGAGGATGGATTCAAGACAGGTCATGAAAGGTTAAATATCTTTCGTAAGCTTTCGAGCTAATGTGGATGGTACGGCTGGAAGAGGGCACCCAACGAGAGCGTGCATTTATCAAATAAATTACCTCCAAAAAGGGTAGGTCAGGATTAGCCTCAACCGGCAAAAAAGTATACGGAGAGAATAGGTAAAATTGGAGTTAAATTATTATTAACATATTGTAATACACAATAATGCAACATTAATATATTTATTACAAAAATAAATGTTATTAAAATTATAAAAGTATGTTTATTTGTAAAAAAAAATCACCATATCTACGTAAAATTAAGGCAAAATCATAAAAACGTCGGACGGCTGTCCTCTCTTAGCGACAACCAATACGCGCTGTACACGATCGCGCGCATATACAAATGACACTTTCAAAACACTAGGTGGTTCGCAAGCGGGTGTATTTACTTTATTATGAACAGGTAAATATCTCTTAGCAATAAGTATAACCACCTGAACATACCCGGTAAAATTATCTATGCGACATGACTGAAGTTAAAGGTTGTCAAGTAAAAATATCTAAGTATAAAAAATAGAACTTATATTATTCAGGTAAAATTATCTAACCGACTAATAATTATTTATTTTATTTTAAGTAAAATTGTATAAATGTACTATTAACAAAATATTTTATTAAGCTGAAAATATCTAAGCACATAAATATGGAGAGTATGGATCCAGGTAAAATTATATCTATGCCAAAGTTATAATTTTTTGTGCAGGTAATAAACAACTAATTAAAGAGCGAGCAGTTTTTTATTTCAAGTAAACATATATTAATGCAAAACAGTAATATCATGATTTCATGTAAAACACACTAAGTTCAAAATCAATTTCCTTAAGCGTACCAACTACTGTAAATCCAAAAAGTCGTAAAAATTTTGGCGGTAAGTGAGAAACAAAAAGTGAAATTTACCGGAATCATCTAGTATCTAACCGCCAAAAAAGTTGTCCTAGAGCTACGAAACCCGGATCAATCGACGCAGAAAAATCTGGCGATTCCAAATATGTATATAACTCATTTTAGGTATTTTTGTCGCTTAGATATTATTGCCTTTCAAGCGTCGGTATGTATTCGAGATAATAATATATTCAGGTTGTTAAGGTATATTTTGATTCAACATTTAATAAAAAAATGCACGCAATGTTATTTATTATCCATAATAATATAAAAATCCTGCGCGTTGCAAACGAGATATCATCAATAAGTAAATTTATTGACGATAGATGTCACGCACCATTAAACATACAATATATCATAATCAATATTCTAACCTAAGGTTTGATCTGATGAAGCGATGAATGAATTACGAATCCGATGAAATGAGGGAAAAATACGAATAATTGGCTAAAATTGTCGCGTTATTATGTTTTTGTATGGGATACAAGACGGGTAATCAAATACAAAGGTAAATCGTTGTGCCGGCGCTCTTGCAGGCGGCTGCAATGTGCGGAGAGGGCACCTTATCAAGATTTTGGCAATCAAATCCATTCAGCTCTCTCGGGGGATTCAAATAATGACTAATAATGATTTTAATCTCCTACCCACGAAGCGCTTATCGATTTGCGAAACGAATATGAAAAATTTAACGCTAAAAATTTTACGGTAAATAACAATCAAGTAGGTAGTTACTAAAGTTATTGTTGGTTCTTTGGTGTAGTGGCAGAGTATATCATGTTCTTAGGACCGCGTTTATATTTCATGTCAGGCAACACTGTACCTATGTAGGTTTTTAAACATATTTTCCAAGGACTTGACTTCACCCTTAGGGGATTAAGTTGAGACAGGCGGCCAGTTGCAGAAGCGAAGCCAAATCCTTTTTGCAGCATGCTTAACGTTACGACGATTCTATATTGGAATGCGAAAAGAGTGGCCAGGTGGAAGACGGAGGGATTATATAAGTTACTAGGTGTTGCTTGCGGCTTCACCCGCGTGAAAAACCCTTTCCCGCTACAAAAGGCCCTGAAACACAGGACGACGCCAGCGCCATCTACTTAAAAAATCAGATTTAAAATATCTATTATTTCCCATGGGAGCAAATTATCTGGATAAAAAGTAGCCTCTGTGTTAATCCAGTAGATGATCTACCTGTGCGCCTAATTTCATCCAAATCCGTTTAGTTGTTTTTGCGTCCAAACATTTTCACAAACTTCCGCATTTTTAGTAAGATAAGATATAAAAGAATACTGGTATGGCGAATGTATGAAGTGTTAAACGTATCAACACCATTGATGTATTGGGTTTTTTAATACATCAATGATCAACACAAATAAATTATTAGCATGCTAATTGCTATAGTAAATAAAACCAAGCACAGAATACAGTTTTGTTTTTATTGCATTGAATAACGAGACGAGCAAGCCGTTCGCCTGATGGTAAGCGATACGACCACTCATAAACAGTAGCAACACCATCCAGCACATTGACTTACAAAGTACTGTGTGGCATTCCACGGCGCTCATCATCCTGAGACATAAGTTGTTAAGTCTCATTATGTCCAGTAGTTACACTGGCTACAATGTCCTTTAAACCGAAACACAACAGTACATGCTTGGCGGTAGAAATAGACATTGCGGTGGTACCCACCCAGATGGACTCTCACATATGAGAGACCTACCACCAGTAATGTCTATAGACATAAATCGTAAATAACGAACCTGTTTGATTTTAAATGAATTAAAGTGTAATTAATTGGCATTGCCACAGCATTTATCCCATATTTATGGTGTTTTAAACTAACACTAATAAGCGGGTGCATTAATGGGACAGCTGAGCCACGCCCGCGCACCTCCCCTTGCCCACAGGCCATAATAACTTTATACGAGACCACGTTGCTAAGGAAAAAATAATATACACCGAAGAATGTAGTCATCAAACAGCAATAGTCTAATTGGTTCTAACAAAAAATGCTCTGTGTAATTAGTCCTGGACATGAATTTCCTTGCTTGTTAATGTGCTTGATATTACTTCATCTCCAACCTGTAATTTAAGGTTAATATTTAAGCAATACAAACACATTTTATTACAATTAATTTATTTTTTATATTTATACTACATACTTGTATTTTTTTTAACACTGACTACAAAAAAACGCACATTTTAAACTGATTATTCTAGAAGTATGAAATTTTACTCACAAATTTCTCTTATAGAATGTAAGAGTACACTAAGAAACGATTATATGAAGTATTGTATTTTGTACATAAAACCTTGAGCCTCCGACCAAAAATATTATGATTAAATAGTTTTCACTTTTGCCCTTTTATCATTAATGTTATATCTCCAGGAACAAAATTTAACGTACAAAATGATAAAATATTCCACTTGATATGTCGAATAAATGATTTATGTTTTATATGCGCACATTGAGAATATTTAAAACAGGAGATTCCGACAGTGTGTTTTTATTTTTTATGAGTGTGACATGAATATTATTTATTTGAGGCTTGTGTTTGGGCACCTGTCTATTTGAGCAATAACCTTAGTTGCTTCAAAAATATATTTTTTTTTAACATTCTTCAGTTGTAGTTGAGTTAATAAAATGCAAAAGGTTGAAAAGTCTATATATTAATCTAATAACTCTGACAAAAAATATATAATATCATTGTAAAAGTGATGTAAATTGAATCAGTACGCAACTTAATAGTGCCTAGTCGGTTAGGATGATTACGAGTTTTTTTTTTTTTTTTTTTTTTCTATTTATTAGGTTCACAAAACTGGTTACAAACAATTGAAATTCATAAAATATAGTCATACTAATATACTGTTATTACACTGTTTTTAACCGACTTCCAAAAGGAGGAGGTTCTCAATTCGAGTGTATGTATTTTTTTTTATTACATACTAATGCTATGTTGACTGCCTCGGTGGGGTAATTGTATTACGATACGACTGCAATGCTGAGGTCTCGGGTTCGATACCGGGTCGGGCAGTGATATTGGGTTTTTCTAATCAGTATCAGCCCGGAGTCTGGAATTTGTGCCCGATATGGCAATAGGCTCGCCCCCTATCACATCATGGGACGGAATACTCACGGCGAAAATTGGGTGCACTAGTTGCGCCTCTGCCTACCCCTTCAGGGACAAAAGGCGTGAGTATGGTGTATTTATGTGCTATGTTTTAGTTATAACACACCATACTCATGCTATTTGGTATAACTGCTTTGTCTTTGCGCGGGAGACGCTGCTGTTTAGAAACAAGCGTGGTGCTTACCATCAGCAATAAATATCTCATTTAATAAGAAAAGTCCAATATTCAGCCTTCGAGTAATAAATAATGCTATTAGACCTTATTATTATTTGTTTACCGTCTCAGCTCAATTGAAGGCTATAGTTGAATCGAAGATACGAACTTAATTTACTTGTTTATTCAATCTTCTCTATATCAATATTACATTAACAATTTCAAAATTCTAGGCGACCTTTAAATGTGAAAACTATTAGCAACTCATTGTTACGGCTCATATATTGGGTATGGCAGTGTGCAGGAGCTAATATAGCCTTGGCAGTGTAGAAAGGCACTTACATCGCGGCGCGTTTTTCCCGAGGTTATAGGGGCCCCCGCGGAGCCCGGCGGGGCACCGGCCGCCCCCACTTACCGCAATTTATAGTGCGACCCTTTAATAAATAAATAACCGAGGAAAATTCAATGAAACACCACCACGCCGTACTGCGTGTAACATACTTCAAGTTTTCTCATCGTGAAACTTATTAAGTTTTATTTATTATGGAAAACCTGTCGTAGCCCTTACTTGTGCTCGGCGCTAGCGTGGCGACCGAATGTTATTTATGGACATGTTTGTAAAACTTGAAGTTGTGCCCCGTGTTTTGGTTTATTTTTATGTAATAGTTATTAAGGAATTTCTTAATAATTCACAGATGGGAATTCTTAGCTTATTTTAAGACTGTCTAGAATTAAATAAACTGATAGTAGAAAGGGCTAAATTTAAGTATCTAATTTTAAAGAAATTAATTAAAATACTAAGTAACTACATCATTGCGGATATTCACACATTATTTTATGTGGTTATATAACTCGATCTGACCTTTTGTAGTAACAACGGAAAGCAATTTCTGCAATCACGTAGTGTATGTACACTTAAAGTAATATAACATGCCTTGTTCAAAATAATTAATGCCATAAATTGAACTGCATCAAAAGGTATGACTTTATCATACATTTACATACATACTCAGCATCTTCTGAATATGATTGGATAACTTTAATAAAACCTACAAGTGTTCAACGAATAGTTGAAATTAACGTAAGAGTCGTTAGTTAGACCTATACAAACGGAGTGAGTACAAAAAGTACAAACTCATTAGCAAGGCCCGACCGGGAGCAGAGAATTAATGAAGGTGAACAATAATTTAGGGTTTAATTAAAAGTGCAGCCCCCCGGCGTGACGGCTCCGCGCCCGCGCCGATCAAATTATTATTTCTACATAATTTGAGAAAGCATTAATTTAATAAAACTCTCTACGCTATCCTAAACAAACTCTACGTTGGTTATAAATTAGGATCAGGGCCAATCGGTCACTATGGTCATTGTGTCTGGGGAATCGTAAGGTCTAGATATTTTGTGAAACTTATGGACCTTAGGGTTCATTATTTCAGGTTGCATAGCGTAAACTTTAATATTGAGATTAGTTTAGACTTTATAGAATAGAAATATTGATGTATATTTAAAAAATAGGGACAAATAGGCCGAAAATACTTCCTACTTACCTTTACAATGTTATGTAACTGTATTACTTATATACATTAGGGGCCTTCTATGAAAAATTTAATCTATTTCCGGTACATCGAGACCGCAAGAATTAAACAAATACCACTTTAGAATATTAGTGTAGTAGTTATATTACGGTACGACTGCAATGCTGAGGTCTCGTGTTCGATCCCCAGATCGGACAAAGTGATATTGGGGTTTTTTATTCAGTATCAGTTGGACGCAAAATGTAAGAAACGATACCGTGCTCCAGCGTGTCAATATGCCCCGAAAAATGATGCAAACCATCAAACAGCGCAAGATAGGATATCTCGGCCACGTGCTTAGGCATGAAAGATATATGCTGCTGCAATTAATAATGATGGGCAAGGTAGAGGGGAAGAGACGCGCTGGACGAAGGAAAAAATCGTGGCTTAGAAACATCCGGGAGTGGACCGGTATCACCTCCGTTGAACAACTATTCTGCCTGGCTAGTGACAAGGAGGAATACAAGAAGCTGACGGCCAACCTTCAACATTGAAGAGGCACTAGAAGAAGAAGAAGAAGAATTCAGTATCAGTCCGGAGGCTGGAATTTGTGCCCGATATGGCCATAGGCTCGACCCCTTATCACATCATGTATGGAATACGCACGGCGAAAAGTAGGTACACTAGTTGCCCTTCTGCCTACCCCTTCGGGGAAAAAAATCGTGAATGTAAGTATGTGTGTGTGTTTATAATGACGTCAAACAACCAATACGCAAGATCTCCAATTATCGTGGTACAATACATATATACTTTACCCGAATATTATATAACTCCGATAATGTTGTCATAAACTCGTCAGTACTTCATACTATTATCATCATTTATCGACACACTTACAACTATAATATCGTCGTTGTCAAACCAATATCTGCTATGTGCAAAAAGTTAAACTTTGAGATACGGAGTAAAAACATTGTCATGTAAATTATTGAGAAAAAATTTGCACATAGCATATCTAGCGCTCATAGTTTCACCGTGTAACGATTAGAATCACATACTACTTTATATATACTGGTGGTAGGTCTCTCATATGTAAGAGTCCGTCAGGGTGGGTATCACCGCAATGTCCATTTCTACCGCCAAGCAGCAGTGTGCATGCACTGTTGTGTTTCGGTTTGAAGGACATTGTAGCCAGTGAAACTACTGGACATAATGAGACTTAACATGTTACGTCTCAGGATGATGATGAGCAGTGGAATGCCACATAGCGCTTTGTAACTCAAGGTGATGCATGGTGTTGCTACTGTTTATGGGCGGTCCTATCGCTTACCATAAGGCGAACGGCATGCTCGTCTCGTCATTCAATGCCATAGAAAAAAAAAACAAAAACTAGTCATAATAGTCAGAATGTTGAAATGTCAAAAAAGTGCACATATTGGTTTGACAACGACGCGACGATATGTTGTAAATAGAAGTTGTTTTAAATAGAAGTGGCATTTAGACGCCGCCCTACGCGGTCAACTTGTTGCTTCAACTTCTTCGGCAACTGTCACTATTATAGTAGTGTAGTGTTTCTGCAACAAGTTGACAGCATATGCGCGGTGCCTTATTGTATTAAAAGTACTTAATAAATATAAATATGTCAACGTATTTTCTCACAGGTATCGTGTTCAAACAATGTGCTTTTCAACGCCGCGACCCCTGGAGTTAAAATAATGGCGATTATTCACCAAATCACTGCTATTACGGTACTACAATGGAACTGATGGACAAGGAGATTTATAATAAAAGCATACAGCCCTCCTTGATCAGTAAACTGAAGAAATCTGCGATATTACACGTTTCTATCAAGCGTTTTGTATGAATCTTACGGAACGGGCAATTGATAAAAAAGTAATTTATGTTTCCGTATCGAATGAAGCTAAGAATGCGAGTCATTAGCTGTGGATATTTGCGACATGAGACATTCTAGTGTAGAGCGTCACTTATAATTATTAATAAAATTTACTTATAAATAAAATAAAATAAAGAATGTATAAATAGTAATATATTATATTTAATTAAAATGATTTCCCGAATATAATGATGTGATAAAATTGTAGGTAACTAAATTATAAATCAACAGTTTTGTAATCTTTATAACAGATTCTATAGATAATGTAGCGTAGGTAGTACAATCTACAGAGTATATTATGATAAAGTTTATTTCGATACGACATAAATGCACGAGGACTTACCTACACTAACTGTATTCAAAAATGTCTTCACGAAGTAAAAACATCAATATTAGTGCAATTAATTACAACTTTTAAACATAATCAAACTCGAAACTCAATCTTATATCTTCACATACATCTGACATATTTCCCAGTAGCACGTGTTTCGCAATTCTTAACCGGACAAAAAGTGAAATGTGACAAATAACAAAGCAAGCGTGACACGTAGCAGTGCACCGCGTGCGCACCACCCTCGGAGCGAAAACAATGACGCTGCTTCGAAATACGAAACCGAACGGAAGTGCACGGACCCCCTGGATGCGGCGATTTTCTTGCGCTCGCGCAACAGCGCTAATAACCAATGGCATTTTTGTTATTCGAAGTCAACTCGCGACGCTTTTGTTCAAGCATGTAATTATCCGCGCATACCTTTATTGTTCAAATCAAAGAATATGTTCATTTTCCCCTGACTTTTGATTTCGACTTGAATGGAGGACGGTTAAATCTTCTCACGTATTGTTGAGTTAACAAGTGTTGTTATTATTGAGAAATGTGTTGTTAATCGTCACCTATGCTTAAGGAATTTTATGATTGATTTTTATATTTCATCTATAATCTTGGTCTATGACCAAGTCAAGTTTTGATCTATAATCTTGGTCTATGACTATTAATAAGTATCTACCTTACTAAAAAATCTGAATTATTTACCATAATAACAAGAAAATAGGATACGAACTCAAAAAAGTCTATAAATGTACCCATTTACGACTCAAAGGGCATATGTAAATAATCATTAAGATATGTTTATGCTCTAAACTTTTCCTTCACGATGTCATTGCCAATTGTACCACCTCTCTGCCTTTATTATGTGAAATACTATATTATGTTGTGATGTACAATAAAGTTATTGTATTGTAATTGCGAATATTATCCTTAGTAACACAACGCACACATACAAACCTACTGAACAATGAATCCGCGACCATAATCAGCGACCAAGTACTACTCAGGAGTCAAGTGGGCGAGTTCCATATGCCGTTAGTGAAGGACTTTCATTATTGTCACGTGCGGTGCACGCGATAATGCCCCTAAAGATCATCTCGAACCATTACTTGATCGCATCTGTAATCGTCGGTTTGAGTGATGCTCCAGAACTCTCGTCAATCAAGCGTAGGCATGTGATGGAGCTGGCCGAGATGAATGTTAGTGCAGCTTTAAGGGAAATTCAAACATACGCATTTATATTTAATGCTATTTATTAGATATTGTTTTAATAGATTTATAGTGAAATTAATGCGTTTTTAGAGTTGAATAGGAACTATGGAATATTTGTGACAAACGGCATGAATCAGAATTTTGAGTCATTAAGGATTCAGTTTTTACTCTTAGTAAATTATAATGCTTCTAAACATTTATAGTGTAGGTGTATTTTTTTTCATTATTTTGTATGGGTACTGTTAATTGAAATACACAACGTATGGTGGTAATCAGAAATCGTGATCTGCCCATTACCACATAACTGGCAAAAAATTACAAAAATGAGTCAAAGCGATAGCGTATAACAACCGTAAACCACCCAGCAAGGCCATAATAAATTTAGTACTCGCCTTTTTTCAACAAATATAATTTGTTTGATTTCTAAAGAGTGAATGGATGAATTGTTGGCAGTACGTCTGTATTACGGTCGCGTTCGTCTCGCGCGCAGCGGCTCATTGTTTGGAACTCGCGGGTGTCCCAGGAACCCCACCATTTTCCCCGCAGGGTTCTGCTAAAGACCCACCATGTTAACATTCAAGTCGCCAAATGCGCTGTTTGAAATATCAAACAGCCGTCACAGAATGGACTCTTGCCTTTTGAACGACGCGACGTCATTATTCGAAGTCAACCGTGTCCCTTAAGGAACGTAATTATGGCATAAAAATGAGTTCTATATTATGTTAACAAACAATGTTAGTAAATAGCGTTGCGTGAATATTTATTTAAGCAATGAAAAATGGTATACATTTTTCTTCATTCCCATGGACTGCATGGTTTCTGAAAATACTTCGAAGTCTTAATAAAGTAATAATTCATATTAATAGAGCTGAGAATCATTTTTCCTTTGTTGCTTTCAACAAAATATTATACTTATAACTTTTATGAGTGACTCAAAATGCAATAAAACTTTCATAATCATAAAGTTTTTACCTTGTTACAAACATCATCATTTAGCATAGATGCTCTCATTTTCTCTATATACAAATTTCAAACAATTATAATAAAATTCTCTGGTGTTATGGTCTGCTTTCGGAACTAATCGGAGCGGACGTGTCGCGGCGGGAAGCAGAACGCGCTATTTTTTTTAAATGGGCACAAACTGTGATCAGTGGTCACAGCACGTCTCTTTATCACGATAAACCGAACGGTAGTCCGTTAACGGTGACCGAAATTAAACGAAACCAACAGAAAGTGATGCTTTTAACATTTTTTACCAGACCTATCGAGCAAATCAAGGTTTTGTTGGTGTTTGTAGAATATAATCAACCCTGTAAAAATCTATTGCCTACAGAAAAGCGTGTTGTTATTCTTGATTGTTTTTATATTCTTGTAGAGACATGCTAATTTCTGAGACTTGTTTTTGGACTAGATTGAATTTACATTTAGTTATTTCGTAAGCATGTTGACTGAACCAAAATTTAAGCGATTTTGAAACTCGGCCTATCGGATTAAGCCGTTGTCGGTTCCACACTATGATTCTATTTTGTCGAGGACATATTCTTTTCTTTAGAGTAAAGGCAATCAATACTTTCTATAATCTATTATTCACCTAATTAAAAACATGCACGGGCAAGGAAAAAAGAATACGTATAGCATCAAAGATTATAGACATAATCATTAAAGATATAACGCTGGTGACCTCAAACTGTGTCTGATATAGTATTATTTGTATTAAATTCAAATATTTTGATATTTACCTACATCATCTAAAATGTGGAACTTGACACGTAGTGGTGCCAAGACAGTGATTAAAACACGATTTTAATTTGAATGCTAATGAATTCAAATATAAGATTTAAATTACTTCCATATTTAAATATTAAAAAAAACTACACGCGAGCAGCAACTCTGTACAAGTACATAAAATAATACAACAGGCATTATTTATACAAACTTAAATTTATTTTACGCGACAAACGTAATGGTTGGATATGTTTAGGAAATTTGAATATTAATCTGTAGTATTATGATTGTCTCTAAACTATATCACGTTGTAAGTTATTTTAGTTTTTTGGGGGTAATAAAGGGTCCGACAAATGCGCGTACGCAGCGGGACCAGCGGGACGCCAACGGTCCCCGAACCGTTGTATAAACACTATATATCGAAGAATACATTTGGATACGTGTTTTAGTATTTACCGATATTAATTTATTTTCTATGGACGAAATACTCGACGCTCCTAAAACATTAATTGTCTGATACTAATAAAATGCGCCACTACTCGTTATCTTCCTATATTTTATTGGAACAAACGTCCATAGATAACGTATATTTAACTTTTAAATTAAAGAAATATAATTAATACGAAGACCTATTTGATGGGGCTACTTGTAGCAACAATGTGTAATTAAAAAAACCCAAACCCAGAAGAAATCGTACATAATAGAAAATAACTCGACTCGGCGATCTACGGCCGAGAATTGCCAAGATTTTAGGATAAATATTTATAACCCAAGATAAGAAAAGGAAAAACAAAATTGTACGAAATAAATTCGCTAACCAGCTTTCTTGTATTTGGGAAATGCCACTGTTCTCCTTGAACGTTCTACGTAGCCGCACCTTTTTCTTGGTGAGTGAGATCTTCTTCATTATTTCCTTTTGTTCATTATTTTTGTCGAACGTATTATTTCTGATTGCAGTTTCTGTGTAATTAATGGCTTTTTGGTGTTAATTTTAGGGCTTTAACCAGCAAGCTGATGGAATGACCACAATGCTTGTTTGAGAGACAGCGTGATCGTAGGCATTAAAAATAACGATCAATCAATCAGCAATTAGTTTCGCACCTCTTATTAACGTCCATAACTTGGACAGTAATGAAAGTTATACTTATTATAAAACAAAGAAACTTTTATACAAGGAGGATAATAAAGTTTGTCTTAAATTTTGTAGTTATATTTCGAAATTTAAAGGAATGAGGTAGAAACATATCAGCGTCCTCCATTGTGACATTTAGTATGAGCACGCACTTTAAATATGTTTTTAGATTATTAAGTCTATAAATCAATAGGCCTTATAATTTTGAGAGTACCTTATTTATTTATTTCTAAATAACTACTGAATATCCGAGACTTATGTTCCAAAATATTATGTTACAATTTTCTTCCTTTTCTGCCATCTTTCAAACTCAATATGAGTACTTGGAATAAATATCCTAGATATCTTTCTTAAAAAAATTAACACAATTCGACAGGCGAGGGATAATAATCTCTCTCCCCTCTACTTACCATAAGGGTCAGTTTGCCGTGCGCGAATAAAAAACATTCATATTATAGCTCTATAATGGTTGCTTCATGAAAATATCAATTTTACTTGTACGACACAACTCTGTAACAAAGTACACGATTAATCATTATTTATTGTCTTAACGATCTTTTTATTGTTATTGAGGGTTGAAAAACACATTAACTTTCTGTAGTTCCTTGTAAATAGCCTACGATAAAATGTCACACACACTAATATCTTCATAGGTAGGTACTATGACAATATGCCATATCTACATTATTTTTGGACTTGGAATCAAACGTTTGATCTTCACGTTTGATTTCGCTACGCTCGGCAGCTCGAAATGGAGAGTCACTGTGGAAGCCATCTGCCCCATCCAGGGGACACAGGACTTATACGAATGATACTATTTTTCAAACAAGCAAGTGGGTACTCTGATGTTAAATAACCTCTACAGTCCTAAAAACAATGGATGCGTTACCGGAGTGCTGGACTAAGAATGGATTAAAGATTCAGGAAGGGCTATCCCTCGGAGTTCGGACCATTACTAGGGAGTACCCAGCTAATCTCTGACAAACTTTCTCAAGCTTCACGTTGGTTTTCTGTGAGTTAGTGTACTTCCTCTGTTAAGCAGGCGCATCTATGTCGTAGCGCAATTAACTCGCAGTCCTTTGCATCGCAATTAAAGTTGAAGCTACCATGTTTTTGGGTACAAGTAAATTGTTTATTATCTATACTATAATATACATCAATGACTATAATAGTTTTCGAACTCGGACACTATTACGCCCAAAAAGAAAATAAAAATGTCACAAACAGATTGTCAACATTTTTACGTATAATAAACTATTTATTTACTTAAAAGACACTTTACAATAACAAAATAATCCGTCAATATAATAAATTACAAAAATCATGTTATTAACAAAAGATCCTTTTCATTACTCGAAAGAAGTTTGGATAGAAACTTGGCTACACGCTCGAGGTATAAAGGGCAGTAATTGCAATCATAAATATCACATCTCGGCAATTTATAATGCTATGCGGACCATCTATTAGTTGTCGGTACCCTATTTTCGCTTAGATATTTATTTAACATTGCCTTGTATGTGGGAGTGAGGGATCGTTTAGCGAAACTTACTGGGAAACAACATCTGTTTATGTAATATCGGGTATCATGAGCCTATACGCTATATCCGCTTATTGGTATAGATGTACTACGGTGATAGAATCAATTAGGAAAAAAGGGTAAGTTTGAGATATGAAGAAATACATTTAGATTGCTAGGGAAATTTGTATATGTTGAACAGCTTATTTACTATCATAATAGTAAAATTAAGTAGCAGGGTCAGCCTACGTTAGGTTTTTGTGTCAAAAGCTTGCAATGCAATGCAATACAATCAACTCTGTATTATATACTGAGAACGGGCGTCCTCTACTACTGACAGGGGTTAGTACACCACGCTGGTCTAGTGCGGGTTGGCGGACTTCACATACCCTCGAAATTCTTATAGAGAATTCTCAGGTATGTAGGTTTCCTCACGATGTTTTCCTTCACCGTTAAAGCGAACGATAATTATTGATAAACAATACACACATAACTTGGAAAAGTCATAGGTGTGTGCCAAGGCACAAACCCAAGGGTTTTGAACCTTCGGACATTGTCTCGGCAGACCGTTCCATTCCCAACTAAGCTATCGTCCACTCAAGAGCATACTACCGTGTATTTACTATCACATAATGGTAGAACGTAAGGTGGTAAGAACAGACAGACTTGACTGCAACATCATTATGCCGGCTTAGCCGGTTCGTTACCATTGTCTTACAAATAGCCAACAATTTTATTGTGGTATTAATAGTAGGTATAGATAGTAACATCGGCGGAGGAAAATTCTTCCAATTATTCTGGATGATCATGTGTTCATAGATGTTGATAATTATCGCTTACTATCTGGCAGATCTGCTCCCTTGCGTATCTTAATGAAATATAAAGATAAAGATAATATTAATGTGTGCATATGATTAATTATGCATCAAACCAGTATTGCAGCCAGCATAACTACTGGACATAATGAGACTTAACATCTTATGTCTCAGGATGACAAGCGCAGTGGAATGCCACATAGTACTTTGTAAGTCAAGGTGCTGCATGGTGTTGCTACTGTTTATGGGTGGTCATATCGCTTACCATCAGGCGAACGGCATGTTCGTCTCGTCATTCAATGCTATAAAAAAAAAAAAAATATCAATAATTGGGTTGAAGACTGACCTTATTAATCATTTAGAAAATTACGCTTAAATCAAAATAAACAGTACTGCGAATAATAAAATAGTATTACATAAACACGATTGTATAATACATAAAAATCTAGTTATCTAGGATACTTTTGAAAAGATTTCCTCTGGATTAAAAGTATAGTATAAGTATATGTTATATTCTTTGGTATACATATGTGTATATATATACTACACCCTCACGTAATGTAGGCGGCACAAGGCGTGGCGTCGGCGGCCCCTCCTATCACACCACCCGCCCAAAACAGGTTCGCACAAAACTTTTTAATGGAGTTATTGTAAACATGAAATACATCCCAATATATTATTACCTACCTTATCTTTCGCAAATTAAACTGTACCGTTAAAGATTTCGTGACAAGAATAAAAATATGCTTTTTATTTTTTGATATCTTTACGATGTATCAATTTCATGGGGCAATATTATAACTTTGTAACACTATTTAATTTTATGGTTTTTAAAATGTAGTTGTTTTAAAGTATGGTACAGTTTACTGAACCGTATGTGTGCAGGGAAAGAACACTCGAGCGTATTGTCCTAAACCCGTTTAAATTCGCAGACTGACTCAGCACTGAGTAGCTTATTATAATTAGTTGGGCGGTGTAATGAATTATAACAATAATAACTAATTTATTAATCTACATTAGGTACATTTATCTAAAGTGTGTGTGTGTGGACGATACCCTAGTTGGGAATGGAACGGTCTGCCGAGACAATGTCCGGAGGTTCAAAACCCAAAGCACACACCTCTGACTTTTCGAAGTTACGTCTGTATTGTTTATCAATAATTATCGTTCGCTTTAACGGTAAAGGAAAACATCGTGAGGAAACCTACATACCTGAGAATTCTCCATAAGAATTTCGTGACTATATGAAGTCTGCCAACCCGCACTAGGTCAACTTGGTGGACTAGGGCCTAACCCCTCTCAGTATTAGAGGAGGCCCGTGCTCAGCAGTGGGCGGTATATAATACAGGGCTGATTGCATTGCAATGTGTGCATATTACAACGTAAAAATAAGCATTAAGTATTATCTTGAAAATTGACACACAATCGCGACATTTTAATTTGCATGTTCTGTATTCCAATCGAATAATTTATAGTTTCAATTAGTGTAAAAAAAAAACAATAGGACTGAATGTATTCAGTAAAGGGAGATAAAAAATAACAATTTTGTTTTCGTAGTACAAAAGGAAATATTAAGTTTAGCGTGTGGTTCATGGCAAACAGCAATGAACATTACTTTTTTTATTATTTCTGAATGGGCTCACGTTTGTCCGCTTTCCGCCTGATGTTAAGCGATGATGCGGCCTAAGGCGAAGCACGCTTCTTAGGAACTAAGTTTTAGGGTTATTAACAATGTTACGTTGATGAAACTAAATGAAATTATATCATGCATATTTCAAAAAATCCCTTTTGGATTTTGCTATAAATACTTATTCTTATTTTACTTCTTATCTCTTATCTTATTTGCATTCCCTGTTGTCTATTGAAGAATGATTGAAGAGCACATTTTGGAAAGACAGATTGTCAAATTATTTGTTATTTAAAGTTTCTAAATATATTAACATAATAGTATGAAAATAAAAAAATCTACGTTGTAAAAGAGCATAATGAAGACAAAAAAAATATAAAAATGCATTTACAATACGTATTTGGTTGACAAATAAATTGAAATTATGAGCGGAGATTACAGGGTACGTACGTTATATTCTATCAATACGAATTGCAGTGAAATGCAGGAATATAGAGTCAGAGTTCTAAGATTTGTCTTTGTATAGAGTAACAGGAGACAAAAATAAAATAATAAAATACGTATTAAAACACATTTTGTATTCATGAACACCATTTACATCTCAAAAATAAGACTCTACATAGGTACTGAAGGATGGGCTTATTTTCTATGTGACTGACTACGTAATATGTTAACTTTATGTTAGCATATACTAAATTTACCAATGTACTGTAAGATCTCTCATATCTATTTTCTTTATTTACCATTGTCATATAATTCTAAACGACTTCTTACCACTTTAAAATCATTCCATCGATTTTTTAATCTCAATCATGAAGCACTCTTGAAATATCCGTCTCACTGAGCATTTGAGCTTTTACTCAATTTACATAGGGTGACTGTAAATGCCTATTTTAGTGTAGGACAAAGTGGTGACGCGTGCGACCAGGCGGGAGATCACCACGTGTGGGCCGGCCCACCGCGGCGACGAGTCATCGTGCGGTATGAACGATCCTTAACGTCTACATAGAAATCATTGCGGCAGCTGCAATTTCACGCTTATCACGATCAGAGGCAAAACCAACCCCAAATACGCTATATTTGCACGGCCAGCACGTGTTTATGAAAAGGATTTTTTTTTAAAACGATTAGTTTCAGTTTTTCTAAAGTTGTAGGGTTAGAGAGGTAGTAGTTATCAGGGAAGGAAAGTTGAATGTAAACAACTAGTGCCTTAATTTCGAGTAATGCCTCTTTTAGGTCCTGGCATATGTACCGAACACAATAAAAATAATTGCAAAGAAAAGTGGGTAGTTATTTTTCTATGTTCATTTGCTCACGTACCTGATTAGGTACGCATAACAATATATTCGTACATTTAAATGCACAGCAACATGTTTAGGCATTTCTGTGACTCAGATAAAAACGAATACACGCGCGTAGATAATGATACACTATCAATATTTCATTGTTTAAGTATCTACTTTCTACGTTGTTCTTACGTGTGCTATATTTCGTAACAATTTCGTATGTTTCTCGATCCTCGAGAATTAGCGCACTATCTGTCGATATATCGGTATCTGTTAATTATAACACATATCAATATTATTAGAAATTATTGTAAGTAGCAAATAGAAAATTTGGTTTTATGAAAATTTATTCACAAGTTTCTTTTTCGCTTATTTTTGGCTTTCCATTGGATGTAAATCTTGATCATATGTTAGAATTGAGAAAAGTGGCCGCCATTTTGAAATTCTTTGTTTTAAAGCCAATCGACCTCAAAATCGATATCTGGGCATGCCTTTGGTCACAAAGACTGATCCAGTGTAAGAATTGAGAAAAGTGGCCGCCATTTTGAATTTCTTTGTTTAAAGGTCAATTGGCCTCAAAATCGATATCTGGGCATGCCTTTGGGTACAAAGGGCAGATCCAATTTAAGAATTTGAAAAGGATACCATTTTGTACTTATTTGTTTTTAGGCCAATTGACCTCAAAATCGATATCTAGTTATGCTTTTACCTATGAAAGACAGATACAATGTTAGAATTGACAAAAGTCACCGCAATTTTGAACTTGTTTTATGGCCAATTAGCTTTTAAATCGATAAGTATTTGGGCATGCCTTTGACTTTAAAAATCTTTTATAATTGTTAAATGATATTGATATAGTAACTTTTACTTTTCGGACTACCAACACTCCGCCCCGTGACCGTGAAGGCTGCAAAGCCTTCGAAACGTCGCGTCGGGAGAAAATATAAATTAAAAAACCGCAATAAAATCCGTAAAATACGATAAATAGACGATCGGCTTCCGGAAACACATTTGATTGAAATATTGCTATTTAAGTAAAGTGATATTGGATTTTTCTATTCAGTATCAGCCCGGAGTCTGGAATTTGTGCCCGATATGGCGATAGGCTCGCCCCCTATCACATCATAGGACGGAATACGTACGGCGAAAATTGGGTGCACTAGTTGCGCCTCTGCCTACCCCTTCGGGGATAAAAGGCGTGAGTGTGTGTGTGTGTGTGTGTGTGTGTAAAAACAAACAAACTTCTGGCTTTCAGAAATGTGGGATATTGAAAATTAAAAAAATATAATTTTCTGTAGGCTTTTTTAGTGTTTTAAATATTTTTTACGTTTTAAGGCCAGGTTATTTTATTTGTGGTCAGATTAAGTTAAGGTTCTTATCACATTGGCGAATTACAACCAAATTCCCACCGAGACGAAGGCGCTGCGCGCTCGTCCAGTGTAATAAGACCATTAACTTTACTTGACCACGAATGCAACAACACAGGCTTAATCTTACTTCTTATCTCCAAGAAAACTTTGACGACTCTTCAAATGTATTTAAAAAAAAGTGATCGACCTCAATCATCACACTTTTATACTTAAAAATTTCTAATTTTCTTTCTCGCTTGACTCTCGATTTTGATGCTTTCTCAGAAGAATTTACTTTATTTTTCGTTTGCTGCCACAGGCCACTTTTTAAATTCCAAGACAAATTCTTTATTTTGCTACATAACCAAGCTCCGATGTCGTCATTGAAGCGAATTGAATAAGCATTGATGATGGCCATATTGTTAATTTAAAGTTCTATAATTAGTACCTACTATCTACTATAGTTTGTGGCCAGTCATGTCCAGCGAATTTTGATTTTAAAATCAATAGCTCTTAAAACAAGAAAATTCAACATGGTAAGCAGTTTATAAATTTCCAACCTCGATCTATTCTATGTGGCTAAAGACATGCCCAAATATCTATCTTTAAGCCAATCGGCCTAAAAACAAAGAAGTTCAAAATGGCGACTACTTTTCTTAAGTCTAACATTAGATCTGTCTTACAATCAATGGCATGCCCAAATATCGATTTTAACGTTAATTGGCCTAAAAACAAAGAAGTTCTAAATGGCGGGCACTTTTTTCAATTCTAACATTTGATCTTCCCTTTGTACTCAAAGCCATGCCCAGATATCGATTTTGAGGTCAATTGGCCTAAAAACAAATAAATACAAAATGGCATCCACTATTCCCAATTCTAACGTTGGATCTGTCTGCTGCAACCAAAGGCATGCCCAGATATCGATTTTGAGGCCAATTGGACTTAAAACTAAGAAATTCAAAATGGCAGCCACTTTTTCAATTCTGACATTGGATCAGTCTTTTGTGACCAAAGATATGCCCAGATATCGATTTTGAGGTCAATTGGCCTTAAAACAAAGAAATTCAAAATGGCGGCCACTTTTCTCCATTCTAGCGTTGGATCCGTCTTTTGTAACCAAAGATATACCCAGATATCGATTTTGAGGTCAATTGGCCTTAAAACAAAGAAATTCAACATGGCGGCCTTCTATGCCAAATCTCACAATATTAACTTTTATTTTAGTGACCATTGATCCATAACGAATAAATAAATAAATAAATATTTTCAAAATTCATACTAAAATAATCGTATGGTGTAAAAATTGAAAATCTGAATATTTCAAATGTATGGGCGGCACGCAAGCGTTATTTATGCAAAATGAGCCTGGCATTCCAGGGGATAATTACCGCAATGCACAAACATTGGTATAACTTTACATTGAATGAGTTTATCAGTTCAGGAAAAATGAAACCTACCAGAAACAATAATTGGTTTTAATAGTCACCAATTAGTTTGATTTAACCTTCGCGTGTACGTTTAATAATTTAACCCGTCAACGCCCGCTTATCTATACATCTATACATATAAATAAAATTGGAGTGTCTGCTTTTAATATTGAAATAACCGTTTTTTACTACATGTATATGAATATATATACGGTACGTACACCAAAATAACGTTTTTTTCAATTTTTGTCTGTCTGTCTGTCTGTTTGTTCCGGCTAATCTCTGAAATGGCTGGACCGATTTTGACGGGACTTTTATTGGCAGGTAGCTGATGTAATAAGGAGTAACTTTTTATCCCGGGAAAATATAAAGCGGAACTTTTATCCCGGGAAAACTCATTCACGCGGGCGGAGCCGCGGGCAACAGCTAGTATATAATATAAATATATACGTGGTTGCCCTATATACCCGGACAGCGGTGGCAGCCGCGGGCGTTGACGACTTAATAATTAATTATATTCGCTATGCCCAAACACATATATAATATGTTATCACCAACAAGTACCAAAAACCAGTCTATCAGTTAGATTCTCAGGTTTGCTTGCTAATATTACAACTATTTAGGTTTTCTTACTAATAAGTATTATAAATGCGAATGTTTGTTAGAAGTAAACACAGAAACTACAGAACAGATTTGAATGAAATTTGGCACACGGGAAGATCATGTCCTGGATTAACAGATAGGCTTTTATCCCGGTAAGTTGCTCCCATGGGAAAAAATGAATATTTTTAAACTGATTTTTAAAGTAAATGGCGCTGGCGTCTACTGTGTTTTAAGAACTTTTGTAACGAGAAAGGCTTTTCACGCGGGCGAAGCCGCGAGGAACACTTAGTATAATAATACCAGATGTATTATATATAATATAGTATAATGTCCCAATGCTGGGAACGGATCTTCTTATTTATTATTATGGCGATTTTGTTACTTGAAATTCGAATGTGTTATTATTTGGACTTAAATAACCTTATCAATCTTTATTATTAGCAGTTGTTGTAAATGATGTCGTGGCTTTATTTACGGAAAAAGGTCACTCAAACAATAGATTACAAAAGATACAAAATAGTTTTAAGTAACAAACCAAATTCGTGACGTTTCATTTTTTTACTGTTCTGTTATCTCTGCCGTAGATGTTTAACCATTAAACATAATCTATACATATAAATAAAATTTGAGTGTCTGTTTATAATATTGAAATAACCGTTTTATACTACATGTATACGGAATATATATACGGTACATACACCAAAATATCATTTTTTACAATTTTTGTCTGTCTGTTTGTTGCGGCTAATCTCTGAAATGGCTGGACCGATTTTGACGGGACTTTTATTGGCAGGTAGCTGATGTAATAAGGAGTAACTTAGGCTACTTTTTATCCCGGGAAAACTCATTCACGCGGGCGGAGCCGCGGGCAACAGCTAGTATACATTAATAAAGTAACTTTGTTGGGCCGTAGAGACGGTTGAATAATAAAATCGATGTACAGACATAACCGTTTCAATTACATTAGAATTACTAACGAGTTAGGTGCTTGATTGATTTAATTATGAGTTTCCATTAATTTATTCAAATTTGTACTCGGTGTTTATTTTTTCTATGTTATCTAGTGTATGAGAAGTGCTGTTGAAATTGTGCTTTGCATTTAGAGTAAGGCTGTGTATAATTAATGTGAAAAAGGTGAAATAAATGTGAATCTATGGAAGAGCTACCGTTATCAGTTCGTATAATTTATTTTCACGATAGATATCAAATACGATACATATCTAACTTTTTAGTACGTTGTGTTTTGAAATAGTAAAGAATCATCATCATCATCAGCCCGTTGCAGTCCACTGCTGTACATAGGCCTCTCCCAAGATACGCCACAGAGCCCGGGCTGCTGCTTTATGCATCCAGTCGCTGCCGGCCCTCTTGTAAAGAATAAGGTGTTATAATTATAAAAGGATTGTTCTTAGATTTTAGACGTCACACTACGACGAATTACGCAGCTATAATATAAACAAAACGTGTTAACCACACGTCTGAGAATGACTTGCACAATTTATTTACCGCTAAAAAATGATTTCATCTCAGTATAGCATATCTTAATATTCTGTTGACAGTACGATATGTCAGTTTTAATAAAGTGTTGGTCTCGGACGGATTGTTCCGCGTCCATAAAGCCTATTGTCCGTCGAAATGTTTCAAAGACGTGGAATGTTTATGAAATATGTAGAAAGACCTGAGCATATGAAATTGAAGGAAAAAACAGTTAGTGATAGCGAAGAAAGATGTGATTTGATGAAAACTTATAAAGAACAGGTACGTTTTTCTGACTATAGAGGAATCACAAATATAACAGACCAATAAATTTTAAAACAAATACCGGAAGAACAATGCAACTAGTAAGAGGAATCCGAAGCATCTGTCACTCTAAATCAGTTACGCTTAGAATGTAACAAACTTTTGTTAGATCGCGTGTAGTGACAATAAGGAGTCACAATGGTTTCCGGTAACAATGTCTCTGCCCAACGTCTTGTTTACGAAACACACTTTAAAGCGAATAATAGTTGAATAAAAATCCTTAGCCCACCGTGAATACATCTGACATAATAGAATTAAGTCATAAATCAAAGACAAACAAACTTATATTGTATTTGTATTGAATTTGTGTGTATGAAATAATTAAAAAGGCGAGGACATTTATTTTTGTTTGAAAAGTTAACTAAAATAAGTTGTAAATCACGGATAACTATTTAAAATAGCTTTTGCATGCGGGTTGGTCGTTCGTGAGCGTAATAGTCCCATTGACTTTCGTACAATATTCTAATCCCCATATAATACCATGTTTGTCAATTATTCCAAGAGCGGTTAACCCAATTAACAATATATAGAATAATATTTACCTACTGATCGTGTAGAATTTGATATGTATTACTTTTTTTCAAGTACTTAGAGGCTTCATAGAGCCCTGAGCTTACTTAAACAAAAAGTGTAGTTAAATCATGCGGATTTTTCTGTATACTAATGCTTGGTTTGTTTGTTTATTCTTTATTGCTAAATGTCGTGACATTACTGTTCATTTGTGTCAACGTATCGGCCAACACTCGCTTATACTCAAAATACTTGCCAACGAGACCGCAAATCCCCCTTTTACATGTTCAATCGAAACATTGGCCAATGTTAACTACCAATGACAGATATATTCGCAACCGTGAAGAGGATGCATTACTCACGTTAAATGTTTTCACAGTAAAACAAACTAGTTGTTTATAAAATATAAACATTAAACATACAACTCCCTTATACTCCTTCAGTGTCCTAACACACATAACATATTACGGTACACCTGGTTGTTTTTACACAAGACCTTGAGTCCATTATCGTTCTATCGCATTACTTATACCATCTAATACACTCGCCGGAATGCAGACGCAAGTGAGATATCGATAACAAAACGAAGCCTTCGCAACAACATACCAATATACTGTAATAATTATGTAATAGAGTTCAAACCACTAAACTCTGGTTAAACACCCGACTCAAAATCCAGTGTTTACCCATGTTTCTTTCTAAAAATATCGTGCGCCTAAAATAGACGATTTCCTTACGGCTTCGGAAAGAACGCACCGATGAGATCGATTACGTGTATGAGTTTTAGTTTTCGATATTTCGCGTTCGTTTATCTTCAGTGATAAAATGATAAGTGGTATCACAGATAGGGTACCAGTCATGACTGGGACGGCTGAACATTAGACGCCACAAAGGGTACATATGGAACCACAAATATTGTAATGTTGGTGTAAAACAGATGTGAATAGATTGATACGACAGAGCTTTTAACTAATACTTCATTACGATGAAGGAAACCAAGGATAACGCTTTGGATCCTAAGTTCGGAGGATTAAAGAGTAAATACAACATAACGGATCTGTCCAATGGAGATTATGAGAAAAAATATTCTGCGAAAAGGTGAGTTCATATATTACTATATAAAATATCTATTCTCACACAAAAGATATGGTTCCATGCAATAACAATAGAATATTCTAGATAGTAAAAAAATAAAACATTGTTAAAGGTAACGAACCAAACAAAATATAGACTGTCTTCAATTGATTGTAATTTAGAAGCACTTGTGACAATTTTGTGTAGGACAACATCTCATTCATACGGATGCGCTAGCTGTTAGATTGCTGATAACACGCATTTTAATTAAATTATTAATTAAGACCTATTTTAATATGTTAAATCGTAGACGTACATAATTTATTCATCTGTTAATTCAGTGATTCCGAGCCCGATATAAAAAACGAGGAAGTGCCAAGCATATCGTTTTTCACTCTGGTGAGTACGGTTTTTTTACTACACCTTTCAAATATTTTTTTTTTTATGGCATTGAATGACGAGACGAGCATGCCGTTCGCCTGATGGTAAGTGATACGACCACCCATAAACAGCAGCAACACCATCCAGCACCTTGAGTTACAAAGGACTGTGTGGCATACCACTGCGCTCGTCATCCTGAGACATAATATGTTAAGTCTCACTATGTCCTGTAGTTACACTAGCTACAATGTCCTTCAAACCGAAACACAACAGTGCATGCACACTGCTGCTTGGCGGTAGAAATAGACATTGCGGTGGTACCCACCCAGACGGACTCTTACATATGAGAGACCTACCACCAGTATATATGTGGGTACTGGTTAACAATCTAAATTACCTTTTGGTTATAAATTGTATATGGAATGTTTTATTGCTATATAATTTAAACATAAATTATATCTATACTCATATTATAATATAAATGCGAAAGTTAAGATGGATGTTTGTCGTCTGAACGGATCTGGATGAAATTTGACACAGAGATTGATTATAGTCTGGAATAGCACACAGGCTACTTTATATCCCGGTAAAATCTTTTTCACGTGGGTGAAGTCGTGAGCAAAACGTAGTATGGCATAAAAACTTTATGATATATTAATATGAATGTGTAATATTATATGGAAATAATTGACAATTCGGGGGATGTTGGTGTCGAGCGTGCGGTCGTAAAAACTAAGCCAAATCCTTTTGGCAACATGCTTGAAAAGTGTGTTGTGCCAACCCCACATGACTGGGATAAAGGCCATTGGAAGAGGGACGTTATATTATATTTTATCCAACTTTTAAACACCGCAAATATCTTATGTTTGTTTCTAAAATTGAATAAAACACATATCTATAGGTATAAGGTATAATTCATAATTTAAATATTTTAATTATTAGGACATTTAAAAATATACTTCCTGATTTCTAGCCGAGTTAGAGGTGTTTACGAATTACCAAACGCAACAATTATTTTTACTAACAACCACAATAAAGTCATCTAAACTTTCGACCCTGATTTAACAATTATTAATGTGCTAATTTTAATTATCTTACCTACTTCATTCAAATGAAACAAATAAGAGTCAGAATATATAAACAACAGTGTTACAGATGTCTTTCAATAAATTGTAATCCATTATATTTAATTTTGGTAGATAGATGTCTTATGTTTAGTTGTGATGAATACAAACCTGAAATAATATATACAGATTCATACCTCTATATTACGTCTGTAGGCCATACTAAACCCAAAATCATATTTACTTAATAGATATATCTACACTAATATTATTAAGCTGAAGAGTTTGTTTGGTTGAACGCGCTAATCTCAGGAACTACTGAACCGATTTTGAAATGGTTTTGACTAATAGGAAGTAACATTATTTTCTGAGTGCTATAGGCTACTTTTATGTCGGGAAAATATTTTTATACCGGAAAACCTTCTTCACGCGAGCGGAGCCGCGAGCAATAAATATTAGTCATAAATAATTAAAAAAAAGCGGGTGCTGACTAAATTCATATGATGTTCCTGGCTCGATCATGAGATGCGCATGTGCAAAAAGGGTTTCGTTCACTTTTTACGACCAGCAATATATTAAAGATACTATGAATATCTAAAATGCTCTATATAACACACGAATGAAAGATAATAAGTTGTAAACATTGTGATAATTTTACCCAACGAAATTAGATTAAAAATATTGTTTCCAGTTCCGATTCGCAACAAGGAGGGACAAGTTTTTCATATTCACAGCACTAATATGTTCGGCCATAGCAGCAGTATCCACACCCATAAACACCCTTCTACTCGCCGAATTACTTCAGAGTATGGTTGACTATGGGATCTCTATAGTAATAGGTTCCCCGAACAATGATGCCTTCCTCGACGCCATGTGGTACTTCGCTATATACAACGTTATTCTTGGCGTGGCTTTGGTCGCCCTGTCTTACATCGCTACTGTGTTGATGAATCTGGCGGCGTATAACCAGGTAAATTTGTTATACTGTTTACATCCTTATTATAAATTACTAAAAAAAGCTACACAAATATAATGGTTGGATATTGTATTCTTGTTCGGGGTCGTCCATTAATCACGTGAGGCTCGAGGGGGTGGTCAAAAATCACAAAATATCACAAGGTGTAGTGATATATCACCTGCATTTATTTTTTCGTTGAACGCGAATGCGATTCAAATTAAAACAGATTGTACTTACCTGTATTTGAAGATAATACACTAAAATTTCTAAGATACTTCGAACAAAAAAATACACGTGATCTTGAGTAGTCTAAAACCTCACCGCATATCACCAGGGGGGAGGGGGTACAAAAGTTGCTAAAAACATCACGTGATAAATGGACGAACCTGTACTTTGATGCCTCAATAAATAATTATGTTCGAAGATCTCAAAGTACTAAGTATTCTAGGCATACTTGAAAATGGTACAATAGGCTGGTACCTATTGTACCATTTTCGAACGCCAAGCAGTGATGGCCTAAAAGATTTTTGTACCGTGTTAAAGGGTATACTAACAAGTATATTGTGCAATTACTTGGCCTTATGAGACTTGACGTTTATTGTCTCAAGATTACATGCCAGTACAGTTCTGTTACTATGTTATTCGAAATACTGAAAGGTGTTAAATAATGTTTACAAACAGCATAATATGTTTTTACTAATTTATGAGCGATCGACTAGATTGGCCATTCAGATTTATTTAAATAAACGCAATGAAAGATCTCTTTTAAAAGCATTAACTTTCATTCAGGTATACAGAATACGTCAGGAGTACTTAAAAGCAGCGTTGAATCAAGATTTTGAATATTTTGATATTCACCAAACTGGAGATATAGCCGCTAAAATTAACAGGTGAGATAATATTTATTGATTATATTATTACCTATAACATATAGAAACTGTAAAACAGTAGGCTTAATATTATTGTTCAAACAGTTGCTTGTAACTGCGTATTAAATTTTGTACTTTAAATTATGAATTTACGTTTGTAGGCGGAAATATTTTATTTTACTTCATTTAATTTATAGTTCTTCTTTAGTTTTCGAACATGTTGGTCTAATTTTTTAAGAGCAAAAAGTTTAAATAAATACACGTGTTTTTATTTTTATGACTTTCGTGTGAAATTTTATTGATTAGTTTATTTTCATGCTCAATTGATGAAAGTCAACTAATCAAATAAGTAATCAAGTTATTGTATCTATCACAGACGTTCTTATATCTATGTCTACATATTATTAGGGTTCCCGGACATACATGTTTTTAAAAAGAGGTAGTAACAAATATCTTTTCAACTCATTCCCTTAAGTTCTTTATAATTTCTAAAACAAACATCTAAGAGATATATTCTCAATAATTTGCCAACAGTTAGTCGCAGATGCAACTCTATTGGTGCTACAAACTAAGGTTATTTTTCCAGTGACGTGGTGAAATTAGAAGATGGTATTGGTGAAAAATTATCAACGTTCATATTCTACCAGTGCGCTTTCCTCAGTTCGGTCACTATGGCTCTCATCAAGGGTTGGAAGTTGGCTCTACTCTGTTTGATATCCTTCCCTGTTACTTTATCGCTTGTCGGCGTGGCGGGATTGGTGAGTCTCACTTTTACATTCATTATGTGCATAGCTATGAACATTATTATAGTAAATCTTTGATCAATCAAATTATTACAACATATTGATTTGACTGGTGGTAGGTCTCTCATATGTAAGAGTCCGTCTGGGTAGGTACCACCGCAATGTTTATTTCTACCCCCAAGCAGCAGTGTGCATGCACTGTTGTGTTTCGGTTTGAAGGACATTGCAGCCACTGAAACTACTGGACATAATGAGACTTAACATCTTATATCTTAGGATGACGAGCGCAGTGGAATGCCACACAGTACTTTGTAACTCAAGGTGCTGGATGGTGTTGCTACTGTTTATGGGTGGTCGTATCGCTTAACATCAGGCGAACGGCGTGCTCGTCTCGTCATTCAATAACATAAAAAAAAATGATGGAATAAAGTACTCTTTGTCAGTTTCTTTTACAAACTTACATCTGCAGAATCAGTTACCGCTCAATCTAATACGGCTGTATATACAACATTTTATGTCGTAAACCACCGAAACATGCAGTAGCGTAGCGTCGTTTGGAGCAGCAGTAGTTTCGGAACACTTACAGCGAGCTACAATATAATCGGCCGGTCGCTGCTCTGCCGACGTCTATATAGATGTGCTTTTAAACCGTCAAAGAGATTAGGTTATAAATTGATCATGTAATTAAAACTCTGTTGTGTTTGTTTATATGTTCTTTTTTATATAGATAGCTTCAAGATTATCAAAGAAAGAAGCAGTTTCTTCAGGTAAAGCAGGTTCTATCGCTGAAGAAGTGTTGTCAGCAATTAGAACGGTCTACGCGTTTAGTGGACAGCAAAAGGAGATAGAGAGATATGAAACGCATTTAATAGATGCAAGGAAAATTAATATAAAGAAAGGTAAGAACCCATTTAATTTATAATAGTTTGATTGGCCAAATAGTATTCTTTTTGAATATGATCAAATCCGATGGCATGTTGAGTACCTATAGTAAACGATAAACTCGGCAACGTTAGTATTGATCAGTTGCTAAAATTCTAGTTCCTGATTTTTCGTAGCTTCCATTCCTCTTTAAGTTCTAAGCTTTGTTTTCTTAATGTTTGGTTTCATAAGTATACTATATGGTTTCATAAGATGAACAAATTAATTGAATTTTGTTGTATTTTAGGTTTATTCAACGGCATCGCCATGGGTACGCTGTTCTTATGCATCTTCTGTGCTTACGCCCTTTCCTTCTGGTTTGGCTATAGACTTATGGTCGATGAGCCAGAAAACTACGATGTCGCTACTATGATTGCTGTAAGTTTTGAATATTTTAAAAACCTTTAACCTTTTTTCAATAAGCGCTTTACTATACGTAGTAGCTGGGAAAATAACTAATTTAATCAGTAATTATGTGACTTGATTGCACAACATTCATATCTTTGCTCCATTCTTCATCGCGGAGTACCTAATACTCTTACTCATAAATTTTACCTTACCTCATTAGATCACAGCCATGACCATGTTTAACCCTTTTTAGAATACGTTTTCTTACAAATAGGGTAGTTTCCTATGTTCTATTTTGTACATCATTTTATACTAGCTTTTCCTTGCAAAAAAGTTTTTCCGGGATATAAAAGTCCCGCTTTGTATTTTCCCGGGATAAAAGTAGCCTATGTTTTAATCCAGAACATGATCTACTCGTGTGCCAAATGTCGTCGAAATCCGTTCAGCAATTATGGAGATGTGCAGTAACAAACAGAAAAACAGACAGACAGAAAGGAATTACAAATATCGCTTATTTGTGTTCCATTACTTTTCTTTAGTCACCCCCTTTCTTTTTTATCATATTTCTTTAAATGTACAGACACACCATTTCTACTTCTTTATTATATGTATATATATGTAACAGAAAATAATACGAAAAAGAAATTCTTCTGTGAAATCAGCATCATAATTGGTTGAAAAATAAAGCATTTATTCATATTTGAAATATTGTAGTGAGCAAAAGTGGGCGGCAATAGCCTAGTTGGGAGTGGAATGGACTGCCGAGACGAATGTCCGCAGGTTCAAAACCCAAGGGCACGCACCTCTGACTTTTCTAAAAAGTTATGTGTGTATTCTTTGTGAATTATCGCTCGCTTTAACGGTGAAGGAAAACATCGTGAGGAAACCTGCATACCTGAGAAGTTCTCTATAAGAATTTCAAAGGTATGAGAAGTCTGCCAACCCGCACTAGGCCAGCGTGATAGACTAAGGCCTTAACCCTCTCTGTTGTAGAGGAGGCCTGTGCTCAGCAGTGGGCAGTATATAATACAGGGCTGGTATGGTATGATATGGTAAAAGTGGGGGCGTGGTAGGGCTATCGCGCTATCGCTTTCGAACGCACGCAGTGTTATTTTCGGTGACACTCGGTGACGTCACAGTCTGATATTACTGTTATTTGACAATTACCCCTGCTACCAAACTTTAAAGCTTTTATAACTTACTTGTTATTGCGCCAATTTTGAACATTCTTTTTCCGTTAGATGGATGAAATACGTTTTAATAAATGTATTAAAAAAATAGTACTTAGTCAACTACCTAATTCATGATGATAAATAATTAAACTGCACTGTAAGAGCACTTAAAGTTAAAGTCAAAATCAATACACGATCTTAATCGCTAACTATTAATTAAGGGCGAAAATTTACCAAACAGAATAAAGTTCATTTGATATGCTTATAGTAGCAACCATACAGCCTCTATAGATTACTAAATTTTTTATTTATTAATTTCGGCCGTTAAGACGTTTGTAAATTAACTAAATTTTTGTAGGTTTTCTTCGGAGTTATGACTGGTTCTGCTAACTTTGGCATATCGTCGACTCTGATGGAAGTGTTTGGGGTGGCGCGTGGTGCCGGGGCTCAGATCTTCAACCTGATCGACAACGTACCCACCATCAACCCGCTGCTCAACCGAGGCGTGACGCCCTCCTCTATCGATGGCAACATTGAGCTCAAGAATGTCGTGTTCCACTATCCCTCTCGACCTGATGTTCCAGTAAGCATTTGCTTTATAGTTCAATTTCTTCGCACCAAATTATTTAATACCGAACAAAATACCTTTTTCTTCTTCTTCAGCCTTTAAAAGTTCACTGCAGAACATAGGCCTCCCCCAAAGATTTCCAGACCAACATGTTGGAAGCCACCTGCATCCAGCGGGTTCCTGCGATCACAATACATAAGTATAATTTACTTATCAATAACAGCTAATTTATGCTTGTAGGTACTGAAAGGGGTGAACATGACCGTAAAGCGAGGCCAGTCGGTGGCGCTTGTCGGCCACTCCGGCTGCGGCAAGTCCACCATCATCCAGCTTATCTCTAGATATTACGATGTTATTGATGGTAGTGTAAGTATAACCCAAAAGCTATAACTACCTATATCATAGGTATATTATTATGTTAGGTTTTTATGGGCATCGGCAAATATTTTGTTGATTCAAGTTGATTTAGAAAATAAATTGAAGATTTGTTACCAAGGTAATCGGGGTGCGATGGTTCATAGCAAAATATCATTTGATGCAGGGGGCCGTCTTATTGCACTATTGCTGTAATTTGTGGCGATATTTTTGTACATAACTAAGAGTTACGCTAATTTCTAGCCTGGTAGACCCTTAGCTCACTGCACCATACTTGCCTATATCACAACGTTCCCCAAAACTTTGAAGTTAAACGAACTTACTGCTTCGCACTATACTGTGCTTCTTGCCTCTTTTTCCGGCAGAAGCTTAGCATTACTTCCTCAGTAAATACTAGTGAAGATAATAATTTTTATACCTAATTATAATAATGACCTAATACATTCCAAGTCTGCAGATAACGCACTGATAGCAATTATTTTCATCGAGACATTAAACTATAAATTGATAAAATAAAGCTGCGATTATCTGGTACATGAGAGAGCGTATGTAGCAAAGGTAGGTAGGTATTGGTAGGTATCTCATATGTAAGAGACCGTCTGGGTGGATAGCACCGCAATGTCTATTTCTACTGCCAAACAGCAATGTGCATGCACTGTTGTGTTTCGGTTTGAAGGACATCGTAGCCAGTGTAACTACAGGACATAGTGAGACTTAACATCTTATGTCTCAGGATGACAATAGCAGTGGAATGCCATACAGTACTTTGTAACTGAAGGTGCTGGATGGTGTTGCTACTGTTTATGGGTGGTCGTTTCGCTTACCATCAGGCGAACGGCATGCTCGTCTCGTCATTCAATGCCATAAAAAATTAAAGATTAGGGCTAAAAGATTCGCTGCTAAAGAGCATATTAACTACGTTAATTTGACAGAATAATTTTGTATTCAAACCGCACGGCAGCAACGTATGCGTTCCCTGTGTTCTTTAGGGTTTGTTATTATAATATGCAGACTATTGCTGCTTTATACATCACCAGGATTTGATTATTTTATTAAGGTGCTACTATGAAACATCGATACAATATTTGTGAGTAGCATCAACAGTAAGGGTACCATACGTGACGTAGCGTTGTAGGTATGAATTTGGGACAACGATAACCTACACTAGGTTATTGTTGTTAATTTATACCTATATACCTATAAAGTTTGGCTGTATTTTTCACCGTTTTTAATTTCCCGGTAAATGGAATAGACTGGCCCCCTATTACATGGTGCTTAAATAACGTAACTCATATCTGGCGTAAAGATAGTGTGCCATGACGTAAACATCTTGGCCTTAAAAATGGAATTTAAGATCTGATGCTGTGTTTTATTATATGTACGTTTTTAGAAAATGTATTTAAAAAATATAATCCTATCCTACTAATATAATGTTATTATAATTTTATTAAATTATGTGGGCGGTTGGATGTTTAAAAAATATTTTGTACTAGCTTTTGCGCGCGGCTCCGCCCGCGTGGAAAAGTTTTCCGAGATAAAAAGTAGCCTATAGCAGTCAGGAGTAATGTAGCTTCCTATTAGTGAAAGAATTTTCAAAATCGGTCCAGTAGTTCCTGAGATTAGCGCGTTCAAACAAACAAACTCTTCAGCTTTATATAATAAAAAAAGTATAGAATATAGTAATAGTATAGATTTTATTAATTTGACCTAGTCCCAGACGAGTCCAGTTCAAGTGAACTTTTATTTCGGGTAAACTACTTTTACGCTTGTTTAGCGTGTCTTTATAATAATCGCGCTTGAAAATGAATTTAGACAAGTCTGTGCCAATTTTGTCGCACATAAAATGCGTTTGGTGCGTGTGAATCATGTATGTTCAATACACAATGACTTTTAAAATTAAGCTATGTTCATTGATTTTGATAAAATAATAACGAGGTTTCGTCATACGTGCCTATTATTATTTTCGGAAATTGAATCATAAGTTTAGTAGATAACTCTGTTTGAAAAATGCAATGATCATATTTTTATTTGTTTTTCATTATAGCCGTCCGGCATGGAAGTTCCTTTTCGAAATAATATTATCATTTTTTTCTAAATTATTATGTTAAACAAAGACTCAATTTAGCTGAGCCAATTTTTATTTAATTCTACTCGACGGTTACCTACTGCATCTATCTATCTGTACATATAATAAAGCAGTAGAACCGGAGTGTCTGTACATTGAAACAAAGTGATAAAAAGAAAGGGGTTGACTAATGAAAAGTAATGTAACGCAAATCAGCAATTTTTATAATTCTTTTCTGTCTTTTTTGTTTGTTTGTTAATGCACATCTCCGAAACTACTGAAGAGATTTCGATGAACTTTGGTATGGAGACAATTTGAGACCTTGGGATGGACATTGGTTTGCTTTTCCGGAATAAATGTCCAATTTATATTTTACCGGGATAAAAAGTAGCCTATGTGTTAATCCAGGACATAATCGACGCGTGTGCCAAATTTCATCGAAATCCGTTTAGTAGTTTTTGCGTGAAAGAGTAACAAACATCCATACATCCAGACATCCATGCATCCATACATCCATACTTACAAACTTTCGCGTTTATAATGTTAGTAGGATACTGGTTAAGGTCATAGATCCGTGTTGATAAGATATCGGAAATACGAAAGGTGACGTCGTCCGATAGTACTGGTGTCATTAATGTATATTCACGAATTTCTAGACAAGCTATCGAACTGACTATCTCTGTGGCGTAGTTGTATTGCGTGCGCTGTACGATACCCATCTGAGGTCCTGGGTTCGGATGCCATCTTGGGCAAAGTGATACTGGATGTTTCTACTCAGTGCCACGTCGGAGTCTGAAATTTGTGCCCGATATGGCGATAGGTTCGCTCCCATTACATCATGGGACGGTATACACATGGCGATAAGCGGGTGTACTAGTTGTGTCTCTGCCTACCCTTTCGGGCATTAAGTCGTGAGTGTGTGTGCGTGTGTGTGTACTATAGGAAATAAGAAAATCTTTATTAGATAAACATTATTATTTCATGAAACTACTAGTTAGTTATTTTTATGAAATTACTTGAGTATTTCAGTAGGTATCACAGCATCCATATACAAAACAAATATTTGCGTATCATACATATGTTTGCTTCGTGCAAGAATTGGACCTGAGGCTGTTCATTTTATAGTTTTTATATTAGTACACTTGCACAAATCATTTCAACATTTAAGTAGAATAAAAAAGTTGTTCGTTTTAAAGTGTCTTAAAAATGCATATCTACCTACCGAAGTGGTGCATCTGCTTTGTCCAATTCTTTACCGCCGTTTTTAATAAACGATCCCAATAGCTTTTCTTCAATCCATCGCGAAAATGGACCAATCAGCCATACTATTCTGTAAAATCTCACTATCGAGCACACTTCTGGTTCCACAGTGAAATCTACGATACCATACCAGTTATATACTATACCAGCCCTGTATTAGACACTGCCAACTGCTGAGCACGGGCTTCCTCTATTACTGAGAGGCCTTAGTCCACCACGCTGGCCTAGTTTGGGTTTGCAGACTTCACATACCTTCAGAATTATTTTTGGGGAATTCTCAGGTATGTAGGTTCCCTCACGATGTGGAATCTACACTAGCGTTAAAAGGGAAAATGTCGTTTCTTCTTCCGTGAGCGAACTACACTCACTTACTCATAAGTGAGATCTTACGTATATCGCGCTAATTAATATTCTGTAAACAAAGATGTGTAACTGGGGGTAGGTCTCTCGTATGTAAGAGTCCGTCTGGGTGGGTACCACCGCAATGTCTATTTCTACCGCCAAGCAGCAGTGTGCATGCACTGTTGTGTTTCGGTTTGAAGGACATTGTAGCCAGTGTAACTATTGGACATAATGAGACTTATCATCTTATGTCTCAGGATGACGAGCGCAGTGGAATGCCACACAGTACTTTGTAACTCAAGGTGCTGGATGGTGTTGCTAATGTTCATGGGTGATCGTATCGCTTACCATCAGGCGAACGGCAAGCTCGTCTCGTCATTCAAAGCAATAAAAAAAAAATCGATTGATACATTGGCGTCTTGTCATAATCTCATCCTAGATGTCGAAGTCACCTAACTTCACGCTGTGTTTTTACAGAATTGCACCACACAAAGTTTTTTTACATACTTACAGATGACATATTTTGATTGGTTTATTCAGAGGATTAGATCGAAGATAATGATTGGAATCGTTTATTTAATGCCCGTTAGTCAACATTTCCCGCGTTGATGTACTGTTGATGTACAATTGGTGAAAGCCTGATGAAATATTTATGACTAATTTTATTTTATTGTTGCCCAGGTAACGATTGACGGCAATGACGCCCGTGAGTTATCTATACGCTGGCTGAGATCTCAGATCGGCTTGGTTGGCCAGGAGCCAGTGTTGTTTAACACTACGGTGAAAGAGAACATAAGATATGGACGTGTTGATGCCACTGATGCGGAGATCGAAGCAGTGGCCAGACAAGCCAACGCGCATCAGTTCATTATGAAATTACCAAAAGTAAGTATCGGCTGTATCGTATGACGGACAAAGGTAACGCGGTACGGTTATCTAACCGAAAAGAATCAGCCATTCTTCGAGTTACTGGGTAGCATTCATTTTAGTAGTGATTTAAAAATAGCCATGTCTCAAGGGCCTGTACTATAGATGCACCTATAAAGATCAACAATTTAAAAATCGCATTTTCAACATATAATTAAAAAAATTTAAATCATTGAATTTTAAAATAGCAACTTTAAAGTTTTGAGTATTTTTATTGCTTCTGAATGACAAGACGAGCATGCCGCTCGCCTGTTGGTAAGCAATACGACCGCCCATAAACAGTAGCAACACCATACAAAACTTTTAATTACAAAGTACTACGTGGCACTCCACTGAGCTTGTCACTCTGAGACATTAGATGTTCTCATAATGCCTAGTAATTACGCTGGCTTCAATGTCCTTCAAACCGGAACACTACAGTAGGTACTTGCACACTGCTGCTTATCGGTAGTAGTTTCGTATACCGAACTAGGTACCTACTGTTCCTAGTCAACGTTCGTGTAATTAGTTGTTCCAACACAGATGACACGTATATTTGGCTTGCATTTGATAGTATCAACTATCAAGGATAAAATATATGTAGATTAATAGCCATTAGATGTACTTAGATTAATGCAATAATGGGTCGGTTTGTGGTAACGTATTATTAAACTAATACGCACTAACCATGTTGTACAAGGCAAAGACTATTAGATGGGGACAACGATTTATTTTTTCAATGATAAGATATATCCTATTATTATTGACATATTTGCATACAAATTATACCTGCTATTATGATGAAAGCACGATATTTGGATACCATTAATGGATATCCAGATTATGTGTCATGTAAATCCTTGGGTAGTAGTAAGTACCTATGAATGACGACGTGCCAAATTGAGTAATTATTGTGTTTTTTTGTACATAAATATAAGTTAGATATAAGATAGGTAATCATAATGTATATTTAAATTGTATAATTGCTCTTCATTTCAATATAGGTAAAGGACAAAGATTTGCTAGTCCATATTAAATAGGAGAATAATAACGTTTTAGAAATGTAAATATTTCGGTACAGGGTTATGACACTTTAGTAGGCGAACGCGGCGCTTCAATATCTGGTGGTCAAAAACAGCGTATTGCTATAGCGAGGGCCCTGATCCGTAACCCGCGCATACTGCTACTCGACGAGGCCACCAGCGCGTTGGACACGTCTTCAGAAGCTAAAGTGCAGAAGGCTCTGGATAAGGTACTTAAACTTTTTATCTAAGGTACTTAAATCGTTAAAAACATCTATGAAAGTATATCTTGTCACCTTGGTCTTTGACGGCGTATATGGGCTGTGGACTGGGAAATCCTGAGTGGCATACCCAGGGCATTATTATTTATTTATTTATTTATTCTCATAGGAAAACATACAGCATACAATACAACATTGTGTCTTATTCAAATAAATAATATAAAAAGCCAATAAAGTTTTCACTATTAAATAATACAGGTTTGTGGAGTGAACCTTATTATAAGTGGCATAAAAATAACTATTAACAAAATACATGTAAAAAATCTATTGAGAAGAACACTTAATTGCTTTTAAGGAATTGATATAAGTTGTTTTCGTTTTACTGAATACATCAATATGATTGTACACTCTATTATGAATGTGACATGCTCTTGGAATGAAACGATTCTTACAGTAATTAGTTCTACATTTTGGGATGAAAAAGGTAGGTTTATGACGGGTATTAATACGTGGACAATTAAGATAGATATTACTCAATAAATAAGGTGAATCAAGTTGATTGTTTATAATTTTATACAATAATATTTGGTCTCTTTGTTCTCTACGACTTTCTAGGGATACGATTCTGATATTATGTGATTATATTAGGGTTTTTCGAACATGACTTGCACGGACTAGATTTCAGAAGTAAAGAAGGTTGATATCAGTCAGGTAAGCGAAATCATAAACTAAGCCAAATTCTTTTTGCAGCGAAATCGGAAAAATAAAATGTGCAATTTTTAAAGGAGGTGAAAACAATAAAACCATCTAGATGATATTGTCTAAAACCCAATAACAAAAGAAGCGAATGGAATTTAGTCCGATGAAATAACACTACCTACAATAATAAACTATTGGATAAACTTTGCAGGCTCAAGAAGGTCGCACAACAATAGTGGTGGCGCATAGATTGTCGACAATAAGGAATGTTGACGTCATTTACGTGTTCAAAGCTGGCAATGTAATAGAATTAGGAAACCACGAGGAATTAATGAAAAAGAAAGGACATTATTATGACATGGTTATGTTGCAAACCTCTCCAGAAGGGGAGGAAAGGCAAGGTATGAATAATAGGCATTTTTTTTAATTTGGGGTAAGAGCAGATGGAAGTAAAAGCAGATATACTAGTGGGTAGGTATAAATATCACGTACGAGGGTCTGCCGCCAAGTAGGTACTATGTTTAATGCGGAACGCAGACCGAAAACTACGCTAAGTTAGCGTATGTAAGTTAGCTTACCTCGCATAGCTAAGAGAAAGTGACATATAGTGCATAGCTTAGCTTACATAGTTTTCGGTCTGCACACGTATGAAAACTCACAAATGAACTTAGCTAAGTTAAGCTAACTTAGCTAAGTTTTTGTTCTGCAACCCGCATTAAAGTAGTTCGCACTATAATACTCTATGATATAATATAATATTTTTTACTAAATATTGGATATGGAAAAATAATATAAATGCTATACCTACTTATCAAACTTTCACATATTTTACAGTGAGTAACACAAAATTAACCAGAGAGGCATCAATAAGAAGTGAAAAGGATGAAGACGATCTCATAGACTTTAAGATGCCCGTAAGTTTTTGATAGTACTTAACAAAGAAACAAAAAGACCTACAAAAAAAAATTAACTACTTACTACAATCGCTACTGAATACTTACAGAAAGACGACGAAGATACCGTGATGGCAACTGAGGTTTCATTCTGGAACGTCGTGCAGCTTAACAAGCCTGAGTGGAAGTCCGTTTCTATCGCGAGTTTTTGCGCCTTCATGAGTGGTCTCGCTATGCCGCTCTTCGCTGTTATATTTGGTGATTTTATTGGCGTAAGTGAAATACTTTGGCATACAGAACATAAAAATTAATAGATAATAAATTCCTTCGCATGCTCTAGTAATTAATTAAATAAATTTTGCATTACAGGTTCTCTCTGATCCTGACGAAGAAAAAGTATTGGCGGAAGTTCGAAGACTGTCTCTTATTTTTGTTGGTATTGGCATATATTCTGGAATTGCCAATTTCTTAATGGTAAGAATATCACAAAAAATATTTTTATACATTTGTATATAGACTATTTATGTTCTTTGCAATTGCAGTGTCAAATTAATAGGTACCTGCATATTCATTTCCAATTATCCGAGCTAAAGCTCAAAAAAAGGTGGTAGTAACTCAGCTGAAGAATTTTGCTCTATTTTCGTTAGCTCTAAGTTAAAATTATTAATCTATTAGAGTCGATGCATCTTGATCCCACATAAAATCAAGTCCTCTACTGAAAGAATTGTTACTTCAGGTGTTCTTATATGGTGTCGCTGGTGAGCACCTGACAGGACGCCTGCGGCGACTGATGTTCGAGAACCTTCTACAGCAAGAAGTGGCGTTTTACGACGACAAGAACAACTCCACTGGTGCACTGTGCGCTCGACTCTCTGGCGAGGCTGCTGCTGTGCAAGGGGTGAGAGACATCAATATAATATAGTGCTCCTGTCCAAAATCTGCGAAAATACATGTTTTACGATTCCAAACTACTAAAATATATAACTATATTAATTTGATTCATTAACTTTAATTTTGCAGAATTAGATTTTTTATTTATTATTGATTGAGAAAAATATAAACGAAATAAAAAACTAGTACTTTCACTTAAATTGGGTATCAACTTTTTCATCTATGTACTTATGAATATAATACTTACATTTATTGACAGAGAATACATTTATTGTCGATTTTGCAGAAAGGTTTTTTTTTATTTACGGCAATATTTTTAATTCATATATTTACCTACATATTTTGAGTTTCCGCTCATACCTATTGTTCAAGCGGGTAATTGCCGGGCCGCGGGCGACGGGGGCATTACGGCGAGCGCCGTTCTAAGGAATGTATGTACGCGATTTTTTGGTCGTGTTTACGTCAGTAAAATATTCTATTTGTACAAAATAATGACTTAAACAAGTATTAAAATAATAATATTATCAACATGTTCGCCACATTGATTTTTTCAGTTATTTGTAGAATAATGAGCAATAATTATAATTAATTTTACAGTGACGTTTTGTCATGTCACGAAATTCCTCTTTTAGCTGTCTCGGCTCTATGAAATAAATGGATGCGGCAAATGAGAATTGAGTCTGCTTATTCTTCATAAAAAAAAAAATACTATTTATAAAAAGCGTAATAATTATTATTTCAGTGGTCAGAGACTACAGTATTTTTATTTAACTTTATTGTCAATCCTTAAGAGGGTTTTGAATTTTTGTACGTCATGCACTCTCGATTTCTAAGTTCCACACATATTCTCCACCATCATATTTTACCACCGTTTTACATCTTCTCCAATGTTTATTCTCTCAGGAGTTTCACAAAAATCTTTACTTGGGCCGTTACTCTTTATTATTTTTGTGAATGACATCTTTCGCCATTCTAAGATAAACTTATACTACGTAGATAATCTAAAAATTCTTTGTGATATTAAAAAGCTGATTGAATATGAATATATGAGTGTACTTTATTGTCCCAAATATGTGTTAATCGCTAATTGGCACTACGCTTATCGCACAACATGACATTAATTTTTTGCTAACCGCATATTATGATCTCAGACCATGGCTCATTGTTAGTAAAAAAAACCTGCTGTCATGCGCAATCCATCTATATTCATATTTGTTTATTAATCTTAATATATATAAATCTCGTGTCACAATGTTTGTCCTCAATGGACTCCTAAACCACTTAACCGATTATAATAAAATTCGCACACCATGTGCAGTTCGATCCAACTTGAGAGATAGGATAGTTTAAATCTCAAATTATAGTCGCAATTTTAATTTATTGCTAATTATTTGTCTGTTATTATTTGACAGTCACAATTATCTGTTAACTCCAAATGATTCTAACAGATGTCGATACCTTTCGACTGGGTTGAGTAAGTAATCAATAGATGGCGCTGCTATGGTAATGATAACAGATGTCGATACCTTTCGACTGGGTTGAGTAAGTAATCAATAGATGGCGCTGCTATGGTAAATCTACGAACGTGTCATATAAGCTACGGGTAGATTATGTATACTTTTTATACCGGGAAAATATAAAGCGGGACTTTTATACCGGGAAAACTCATTCACGCGGGCGGAGCCGCGGGCAAAAGCTAGTTAGTTCTATAAAAAGTAACTTCTATGAAACTTTAATGGAACATGAATGTTTTATTTTGTCATATCTTCCACAGGCTACAGGACAACGTATAGGTTCAGTTTTACAAGCAGTGGGAACGTTTGGTTTCGCTCTCATTTTGGCCATGGTGTATGAGTGGCGAGTGGGCCTTGTCTCGTTGGCCTTCGTACCTCCGTTGATGTTCATCTTATACCGACAGGGAAGATTGGCGCACTCTGAAAGTTTCGGTACAGCCAAAACTATGGAAGCTAGTTCTAAGGTGCGGTACTGTAGAATTTAAAATTACAATAAGGTTAACTGTCTCGGAGGCGTTGTCGCATTGAGACCGTGGTACGACTACCAATCTGAGACATCGGGTTCAAATTCCGGATGTGGTGATATTGGGTTTTTTCCTCAACATCAGCCCGGAGTGTAGTTTGTGCCCGATATGGCGATAGGGTCGTCACTTATCACATTATGGGACATAATTTTAATACTTGCTATGACGATATAAAAAAAATACTGGTTAAAATAATTATTATTTATGAACAAGATGACACGTTAAAAACATTTAACCGTATTATAACATTTTGATCTAATTGACTAGCTACGTTATGTAACACTTTCTCTGCAGATTGCTGTTGAGGCAGTAGCAAACGTTCGTACAGTAGCATCCCTCGGCCGCGAGCACACGTTCCAGCAGGAGTACGCGGTGCAGTTACTGCCCGCGTTGTTGATCGCAAACCGGTCGGCGCACTGGCGCGGCCTCGTGTTCGGCCTGTCACGTGGCCTCTTCAACTTCATTATCGCAGCCGCCATGTACTACGGCGGTAATCTCATCGTCTACAACCAGATCAGCTATGAAAATGTGTTCAAGTAAGTTTACCTTAGCGGTTTACCCATATTTGTTAACTTAAAACCTCTCAAGTTTGAAAGGACAGTTGATATTGACCATGCGGCCCATCTGATGCTAATTTATCATCATTAACCACGGTCTCCTACAAAATCGGCTTACTTATATGCGGAGGTATAGAGATAAGGAACAGAAGAATCTCGTTCGTAGTATTTATTATGTAGGTACAGACGCAATCGAAGATGCCACTTCAAATCTATAAATTAAAAACAGTGATTATGCCTTGCTTGACCTGGCTTATACGCAACATTGCTACAACGTGGCTCTACCACTTACCGAGGTTGTATTTATAGGTCAGCACAAGCACTCCTGATGGGAGCGTCGTCAGCAGCTCAAGCGTTTGCGTTCGCACCTAACTTCCACAAGGGTATCAAAGCTGCCGGGCGTGTCATAGTATTGCTCAACAGAGAATCGAAGATCACGGATCCACATACACCGGCAATCAAAGACTTTGTAAGAAACTTTATTTTTAATGTACTTAGTTCTTTGTTTCGTGTTGTGATGTCATAAAGCGAGTTTTGGTTTCATTTCTGTTTACTGTTCCTGTGTTTGTTTATTTTGATATCATAAGACTTTGTAATAAATGATGTAAAATAATATTCGTATAGCCTTTTAAAGCATTTTAAATTTCCTCTTCTTCTTTATAACAGAAAGGAACAGGCGAAGCTAGTCTGCAGGCAGTACAGTTCAGATATCCAACCCGCCCTGTGATCCAAGTCCTCAAGAGCTTTGACTTGGAAATAGAGCGGGGTAAGACGATAGCGTTGGTCGGCGCCAGCGGCTGCGGCAAGAGCACCGTCATACAGCTGTTGCAGAGATTCTACGACCCTGATGAGGGTATAGTGGTAAGTCAACTGATTTTATTGTAGTTCATTTGTCTTATTTTTGTTTATATTGGTGTGTTCAGTATGATACATTGTGAATGTGATAAAATTTGCATCTCGCAGCGATCGTGAGAGGAAAGCCACGGACTGACTTTAGAACGCGAAAAAATATATTGTACGTGGAAATTATCAAAATATACAGACGACCTATTACGACTATTCCAAATACCAATTCCAATTGATGGAACCTCTATTGTTATTTAGGCTCAAGATGGCATACCCCTGCCGAAGCTGCGACTAGCGGATGCGCGTCAGTCCATCGGGTTCGTGCAGCAGGAGCCGGTACTGTTCGATCGCACCATCGGCGAGAACATCGCGTACGGCAACAACTCGCGGACACCCAACATGGACGAGATCATACAAGCAGCCAAGCAGGCTAATATACACAACTTCATCACCTCTTTACCCATGGTACTCGCTCGTTCTTATTGTTCATTGCTTTTGTTCACGTCTATGTCCGCGTTAAATCGTTATCGAAATAAAAAGTAACTCTGGGACATAATGTAGATTCGCATTAGCATTGACTATTAGGCGAAGAATTTTCAGAATCGAATTAACTTACCCAAAGTAATTAACTAACTTTACCTATTTATAATATTAGTATACCTCCTAGGACTCTACATTAAAAATAAATATAAACTCGAAAATCATTGTATCTTTTTAAGGGTTATGATACAAATATCGGAAGCAAAGGAACTCAACTGTCAGGCGGTCAAAAGCAGAGGGTGGCCATCGCCAGGGCGTTGATAAGACGACCAAAGATGCTGTTGCTTGACGAAGCTACTAGCGCTCTCGACACTGAGAGTGAAAAAGTAAGTTCTGTGTTTCTTTTTTCTCCTTCATTGTTGCTCTCTTATTCGATATTCCGTCATCTTCTACAGGCCTTGGGGCTGTCCAAAGCAAATTTCTTGTACGGTTTACTTCACCAGATCTACCCACCACGCGGGTGATATTCCGCTTAGTCCTATTTATTTTATCTAGCACTCATATTACATTTACGTTTTAATAGGTAGTGCAGGAAGCATTAGACGCGGCCAAAGAGGGTCGTACGTGTGTGATGATCGCACACCGTTTGAGTACCGTGCGGGACGCGGACAGCATCTGTGTGCTCAGCGACGGACAGCTCGCAGAGAAGGGCAAGCACCAAGAGCTCATGGACCTCAAGGGGATTTATTATAACTTGAACAGGCGGGGCTATATGTAATGACTTATTGTGTAAGACAAGTTTACTTAAAACACCATTGAAGAAAAGGGTTGCGATGTAGTAACGGGGGTAATACAGATAGATCAGTTTTTGAAATAAAACTTCTTTACGCACACTTTACTTGAGGAGTAAACTGGTGAATGCGTGACGAGGGCGTTACGAAAAGTGTGATCGGGCGAGGCGAACAGAAGTTGAGTGGGAGATATATGTTAGTGAAGATAGAAAAAGAGAGAATCACGAGTGTATATATTATGTTGCACGAGAGTGTGTAGATGCATATACATGTATATATACATATATAGATGTAGCTAAAGAAGTTTTACTTCAGTCATGTGGTCTAAAGCACACTCGTTTTTTTATCAAGATAGTGCAAGTTCAAAGATTATTTTCTATTATCTCATAGTGCAGAGCATAGGCAGAGATTTTTTTAATCTATCGGTACAGGGATTTCTGATTGCTATTCAAATATTATATAAGTGGTGAACGGACTAGTATTGAAGCGAAAATATTTTAAGTCTTCAGCAACCTTGTGTGTACCTAAATATAGTAATAGTTTTGACAATAATAGGTATCCATAAGATACTTACATTTGGGAGGTATCACATTAGGACGAAATAGTCTGTGACAAATACAAACGTGTTTTTTTTATTAATTAGATACATATTATTGTATAAAACTTTTTATGTCGGTTGTCAGATTTAAACGTTTGTTACGTAATGTCCGGTGGCTTTAAATTACTTACCTATATTAGCTGTTAAAGAACATTTGCGAATAGAAAACATTAATGCCTTCTGTGTACTTGCAGTTTTGAGAATCTTGGTAATTTTACAATTTTTTAGTAGCAGTAGGATGCTTCAAAATCCTTTGGTTGGACAACATGCAATTCTGGTGTGGGCACTGCCCACCGGGCCCCCCTTCTATATACGCCTATGGCTGTGTTCGTAATAAGTGCAGTCTTTTCACCTTTATCTCCCGAGTTTCCCTGTTCTACTTGGATAAATTTTATTTCAGCTTACGGAATGGGCTGTCTTACCCAATCGCATTTAATACCAATATTTACTAATGCAGGCGTTGCAGTTGTGTAGGTATGTCTGAGAGGTAATTTTATGAATGTTCCTGTAAGTGAGATTATTGTGCGAGAAAATTGAATTTTTTGTAAAAATAATGTATTTATTCTTATCGTAGTTTTGTAAAATACTACATAAAACGATTATTTGGTGTAATAAAAATAATCAATTTAATATTTTTGTATTATTGCCTTACGGTTAATGTGCCTTACGGTAAGAATAAGCACAACATCTTATTGGTTACACTTCCTTTTCCTTTTATTGTCTCTGCTTACACTTTATTTATAGTTGTTGTAAATTACTGTGGGCCCACTATACGAATTGATTTATTATCCATATTGTAATACTAAAGAAAAACGAAAGCTCCCTGCACCTTTGTCTTACGAATAGGAATAAAAAGTAATTTATGGTTTTACAAAACTTTTGTTACTTTATGCTTAATAGGTTCATTGTGGTGGAAATATTGTGTCGTAGGTATTTGTGTGAGTATTAACTATTATCTATTATCTGTTTTGAGGTATAGGTAAATAGCTAAATATAAAAACAAAGAGGATGATCGCTCGGATAGGTCCCGCATGGGAAAACAAATTATTACTTTAACGTTCAGCCTATCTACTTCATCAAAGGGCAATTAATAAAAATTATTCCTTACATAAAACTATTAACGTCCAGCCGCGCGCCGCGTATTAACTGATCGAAATCATCTTCTCGAGCGATAATAAATTAATTGTTTTATTATGTCACAAGCGAGACGCGATAAAAAACCGACAAATTACTACGGAATTGAGACATCCCGCTATCTCTCTTATTGGACACGTGGACGTACCTACCTCTTTACAAACAGCTGTCACATGATAAAATAGGGCCTTTTGAAAATCAAAATGGCTGCGTTTCTATTTTTTCGACCACAGCGTGAGGCCTATGCTAATGAGAACCAAAAACAAACATTGTTACAACTCAAATGTGTAACATACGAGAAAAATAAATTAAATAATAAAGGGAATCGTTAAAATTGAAGAAATATCCGTAATTTATCCACGAGTCACCTTTTAGACATTCCGAGGATGCCATCGCTGCGGGGTCTCGGCCGCTCAGCGCTCTAGACGCGATCTCCAAATAAAAAGGCGCCACAAAAAGACAAGCACTGAATAAGCCGTCGCCCATTACGATTTGTAATCGATGAGATAAATTAATAATGAATTTTGTAGATATACATCCTAAGCTTTCATTGACGAAGTTGCAAACATGATATTCAATGTTTAAAATAATTGTCGTCTACTTCCGCTTTGGTTTACTGGCAGCGTTCTTGGACTGTAAACTAAGGTTTTATGTTCAATTTCTTCACGAAAAACTTATCTAATTTTTTGACTCGAAAAACACACTTAACTTTCTTGAAATTGTAATTAAGTATGCCCCATTTGAGGACAGGCTCCCTACTTATCATGTCATAGTATGAATATAATAAAAGTAACGTCTGTTAAAATTGACGCACTAAGAATAGTTGCGCCTTTGCCTAACTCTACGAGGATAGAGACGTGAGCTCAGGTACTTAAGTATGTGTTTATCTTGAATCAATAAATTTTATGTGACATGTGCGGTGCTTTCTTCACTAAATACGGGCCGGCTCGACAGAGGAGCTCAGTAGTAGGTACCACAGACACAGAATTTGTATTGGCACATTTGAAAAAACATACTTTTCCGTCTCAATCCCTATTTATATTTGGAAAATATGAACAGTCAACGACGACTTTAAAAGGCGGCGAGTAGCGGATGGATACGGGCTGCTCAAGACCGGGATGGTTGGCGCTCACTTAGGGAGGCCTACGTACAGCAATGAACGGCGATAGGGTGAATGATTGACTCCCTATCATATTATTGTCTCAAGACTGATAGTTAGGTATACCTTAGCTCGGCGAAATTTGATTTCACCAGTTTAGTCTCTGGATCCGACGAGTGCCTGGCAGCCTACAATTTTGTAAATGTACCCAAGTCGTCTGCAGTAATACTTTTGCAAATAGCAAATAAAGGTTAGGCTCACCCCTATAACATCCTGGGATGGATCACACATGGTGAATAATGGGGCCCTGGTTTTACCTCTGCCTACCCCATTCGGGGATAAAAGCGTCATTTGTGTTTGTGTTATGTTGATGTAATAACAAAATAAAAGTTACAGGTGAATACTGCATGCCTCACATGTGTGTAGAATGGCATTTTGATTTGAAAAGTGTAGAAAGCCATAGGTAGAAACTAGAGAGCATTAAAAAGAAAGAAACAAAATTTAAGTTATATATAGCAGAATAAACTAGTTAGCATTGTAAGGTCTATTTCTGCCATTAGATAATATATTAGTCAGAGTGACGAGCGCAGTTCACTGATATGCAGTGCTTTGTAACTCAGTTTTGGGGCGGTATTGCTGTTTATGTAATAATGTCGCTTAGCTTAGTTACTTCCAGGCGAGGGCTTGGATTTTAATCTTTCAGTTGCATAAAAGGTCTCTTGCCCAATAGACCCTGCCCATAAATAGGAGCAACACCAGCTGGAACCTTGAGAAAAAAATATATATTTAGGTTCGTTACTATCGATAACCGAGAGGCAGTTCGAAAATCAAATTTCTGTTTTTATTTTAGTTACGTTAATGGTAAGTAAATTTTTCTGAAACCAAGTATTCAACATATTCAAATCTTTTTGTTCTAGCTCAATTAGCAGACCCACAAAACAATAACTAAAGCACCAATCTTATCACCGAAATAAAATAAAAAAAATATATTTAAGAAAAACAAAAAACCCGACTGCGTTTGTGAACACTGTCAACTAAGATTATTCAAAACCAAAACAAAATATTCAAATTAAAATCTTGTTTCTATCTTTTCAGTTCTTCAATGAATTTAATAAAGATGGCAGATATAGACGCAGTCGGGTTCGGCAGTATTTTGATACCACACTCGATGTATTTTGAAATCATTTTTTTTTCGAGATCACTTTTTGCTGCCACAAATCCTTATTTTTGTGTATTTTTTATTTTGATGTACCCAGTGTCACTCTCACGACTAAGACAAATCTATTGATACTACTCACATAAAAATACGACAAGCCGTTTAGGCTGTAGGCCGTGCCAAAGAAATATACAAACATACAAACATACATACAACACTCGAAAAACATAACCCTCCTTCTTTCGCAGTCGGGTAACAAACACGTGTCATCGGCATATAAAGAAATGTCACCGTGGAGGCCTATATTTTGAATGCTATTAATGTATATAAGGAAGAGAAGTGGTCCAAGAATAGAGCCTTGCGGAATTCCGTAAGTTATTGGCTCTGAGGAACTTTTCGCCTCTTCTATTTTGACTATTTGCAATCTGTTTGAAAGATATGACCGAAATATATCATGGGCAGTTTCAGAAACTCCAATATCATTTAGTTTTTGCAAAAGCAGTTTGTGGCTGGTCGTATCAAAGGCCTTTTTTAGATCTACAACAATGCCGAGAGCAATCTGTTTCTCATCTAAGTATTTTATTTTTCAAATTCATTATAAGGTCTACAGTAGCTGAGAGAGTGTTGGACTTTGCGCGAAATCCATATTGTTTAGCAGAAAGAAAATTTATTGAAGTGAGATGCTTATTTAAACGATCATATAATATTTTTTCGTATACTTTAGAAAGAGTAGGAAGTACTGAGATAGGCCGATAATTGCTGGAGTCTGATTTTTTACTAGATTTGAAAATTGGGCTAACCTTAGCAATTTTTAGAGAATTAGGAAAATAGCCATGTTCCAGGCCATGATCTATACTAGTAGTTAACTTTCCAATTATCAAATTCTTAAAACTATTTTACAGCTAATACAGTCTACGCCAGTGCTAGTATTCGGATTATGATTATCTATTAGCTTACTGACGGTATTTGTAGAAGATATCCCAAGGAAACATCTGTACGTCGCTAATAGCCAAGTAGACGGATGTACCTATTCACGTTTTTAAAAAATCGGTATATCATAACCATAATAAGTTGTAAATTACTGGGTACTCATTAAATTTAGTGTCTCAAGATCTCTATGTCCTTATAATTAATATTTTAAATTATTCTCTAGTTCACGCGAACGAAGTCGGCAACCGCTATGTAGATATAAAACACTAATTACATGTATTAAACCATATCACACGCCCACCGGGCGGTCGCACCGCATGCGCGGGACTTGCGACGCAAGTAGGTATACCCGAATTTGTAAGGCCCCTCGCCCACGGCGACGTTTTGCAGCGATGCTGTCCCGCGTTCGCATCGATACAGTCGCGATGCGGTCGCAAGCTGTGTGCCCTCGCCCACGTAACCACGATTCAGTTGCGATGCAAACGCGATACTGTCGCGATTCATTGACAGCACTAAAATGCCTGCGATCGCTACAGTTTCAAGATCGACTCTATTGAGGCAACGTTGTCTTTGGTGGTGGTGTGTTGCACAGATACTCGGCGGTTCTCCACTCACGCGCCACCCTCGCTCCATTCTTCCCCCGATGTCGGCCGACACGGTCGCGCGCTTGCATCGATACAGTCGCGATGCTGTAGCGCGTTGGCATCGCTTCTGTAGCGCGCTGCGAATGCGACTTAAGCGCGTTAGTAGCGACGTTGTCGCGCGTTTGCGAAACACGCGACTGCATCGCTGCAAAAAGTTGCCGTGGGCAAGCCCCTCGCCCATGAAAAATGAAAAATCTGTATAGATTTTGGTTCCAGCGACCTTAGACTTTAAGATCCCAGAACTATTTCCGTTTGTAAAGGCTTTCTTCTAGTTCGAAACCGAATAATACATCTCGATTGCAAAAATCTGAATAAATTATTCACAAATTGTATAAATATATGCGTCCATTTCATCATATATTATGTAACAATTCTTAAAATCTTTATAAATCATGATGTAAGTCTTTAATCAATCAATCAATTAGCCTTTTTTTCTTTTTTTTTATGGCATTGAATGACGAGACGAGCATGCGGTTCGTGACGGACTCTTACATATGAGAGAACTACCACCAGTAAACCACCTAGCCTGTTGCCGTCCACTGCTGAACGTAGGCCTCCCCAAGTGAGCGCCAACGATCCCGGTCTTGAGCAGCCCGTACGTACTTAGTACATACTAATTCCATGTTATAAATACAGATAAACCTGTATATACCTCTACCTGGCAGCAGTGGACTGTGGAACTGAGACGAGGCGGGGAGGGTTGCGTTGATGCTCTGCGGCTACCGGGTGACAACGGGCCACCGCAGCATTGTTAAGAGGCTATGTCGAAAAATTTAAGGTTATTTAAATTCAAATTTCTCGTAAAGTACTAAGATCGGAAGTTTGATTTTTGGGTATGTGTAAATTGAACATATAACTCAATGATTTTCGAAAGCCAAAACACAATTACTACAAATTTTCTCGATAGAAAAAAAATCCAAAGTTACCTCTGATATTTTCTTTAAACACGCTTTATCTCTAAATGGTGTAATATATGCATTCGTAACTTGATTTAAATACAAGAACTCAATATTTTCTAAGGTCACAAAAAGACGCAATCAAACTAAATTGAATAGTATAATCACAATTAAAAGAAAATTGGTTTGGCGCTTACGCCATTTCATTTCGGCATACGAGTGCGCCTCCCGTCTCTTCCTCTCATCCGCGACGGCTAAATACGCCATCACTGTCATGGGAGTGGCCCGTGCCGACTTCTGTCGCCCGGAATCTTTACTGACGACGGACGTGCGCCCGACATTTTTGGGCGCCTTCAAAGTTCAAATTACCCGTTTGGTGTAGGGATGCGGCCGCGCTGCCGCCGTGACCCGCGCGGCAAATTTGAAAGTGCCCTTCAAATTCTATTTTACAGTATATCCAGGTCACGTCCGTGTGTCAATATAAAATTATAGGCTCTATTAGATCTATGAGATAGGTAGCAAGCGTAATTATTACATCCTTTCACCTTTGTAAATTATTTCTTTTCGGAGACCTACTTTAGTTATAATGCGTGATCGGTACGACTACCGCGCTCCCGGTACCGGGTTCGAATCCCTGAACGAAAAAAAAATGACATTGGGTTTTTTTGTATTATTATTTATATTTCGTAATCCAGAGCTAGGGACGCGTAATTCCTGGAATGCCATGCTGGGCCAATTTTGCGTAAATGACGCTTGCGTGCCGGTCATACATTTGAAAAAATCGGATTTTGGGTGCAAAGGCTGTTCAAATTTTTACAAAACCGATATCTGGCTATAACTTTAGTTGCCTAAGACTAATCCAATGTCAGAATTGAAAAAAGTGGCCGCCATTTTGAATTTATTTGTTTTTAAGGCCAGGCCACGGCGCAGCGTCGGCCGTCCACCTGCAAAGTCACATAGATTTTAAAGCCAATAAATAGCCCTTAAAACAAGAAATATCTAAATGGTGGCCACTTTTTTAATTCTAACATTAGATCTGCCTCTTGTACACAAAACAATGCCCAGATATCGATTTTGAGGTCGATTGGCCTTAAAACAAAGAAATTTAAAATGGCGGCTACTTTTTCAATGGTGACATTAGATCAGTCTTTAGTAACTAAAGTTATACACAGATATCGATTGTGAGGTCGGTTAGCCTTAAAACAAAGAAATTAAAAATGGCGGTAACTTTTTCAATTCTGACATTGGATCAGTCTCACTATGTCGGCCACTTTTCTCAATTCTAACATTACCTAAGTCAAGATCTTGCTTTCAACGGCAAGCCAAAAATAGCGAAAGAAGAAACAACCTGTAGATATTCAGTTTGATATATATTTTGCAGACATGTACGCTCTCAAATTCAAGATGGCAGTCACTTTTTTGGCATTAGGCTCACCCTCTGGGGCCAAAGTATGCCTAGATAACAATTTTGAGGTCAATAGGTATAAAATCGGATCTGACCTTTGTAACCAAAGACGCAAAAGTATCGATTTTAAAGCGAATTGGCCTTAAAAATTAAAACAACATGGCAGCCACTTATTCCACCTTGTACATTAGACACATGTTTTATTGTCCAAAATTTGGCCAGGTATGGATTTTGAAGCTAATTGGTTCTTAAATAAAAATGTTCTAGATTGGTAACGGCCACCTTCACCATTACAAACATTTATACCTTTAGGGGTGCCGTGGAATTGACTCGTTAATGAAACACGGAATTACATAATAACTGTTTATTATACTCGACGGTTGTACAATGAGTGTCTTAGTCTAGCGCTACATACCCTATCTAGTGACCATTGAACCATTATATTGTTTTCAAACTTCATATCAAACTAATTTTATGGTGTTAAAATTTCGAACACCTTTACACCCAAAATTCGATTTTGTATGGCGGCACTGAAGAGTGAAGCATCATTTAGACCTGGCAAAACCAGTAAAATAGACCCGGAATTCCAGGGAAGAGGTAGCATAGTGACTGACTTGTCGAGAGTCAAGACTACCTCGATGTCGTAACTCGTAGCTGTATTGCGTGCTCGGTACGGCCTCCGCGCTGAGGTCCCGGGTTTGAATCCAGAGTCGGGCCGTAAAATAGTGACTGCATTTTTTGTATTATTATTTACTTTGTGTCAATCAAAGCTAGGAAAGCCTACAAAAATAAATCAAAACGATGCAAAATATAATTTAAAATGTATTATTGAATTTTCATACTGCTCTGTTTTTTATATACCTACGTACGTCCGAGACCTATTTACCACCATACCAAATTTTACCGAGAAAGTGATACTTTCGATGAGTTTAAATAACTTACAATGTCATTTTACATAATGTTCAAGTAATTAGGTAGTATAGTGACATAATAATGATTCTATAGGCGAATTAAAATAAATTACATGTTTTATAAGTTATAAAACATAGAATTTATTGGAAATTTTAACTATAATATTTATAACGCAGCTGTGTATTTGCATTTGAAATGACGATCTTTTCGCGGGCTTGAGCGCAACGACCTGATGCGATGGCGGTGCGACGCGCGCGATCTGTCGCAGCGGGTCGGCGGGGCGCCTCGCACTGGAAATACGCTAAGCCACGCCCATCACCGTCCGATATTTTTTCGACATAGCCCCTTAATGTATCGAACGTGAATATTTGTGTGCAAATTTCTTTAAATCCCATTTAAATGACGAGACGAGCATGCCGCTCGCCTGAAGGTAAGTGATACGACTGCCCATAAATAAAATAACAGCGTTCCGCTACAGTGCTGCATCGCCCGTGTGGCTCCGTATAGCTCGAATTCATTAGACCGTGGAATGACGATGCAGCACGTATGTAAGATGACCCAGCGGGCAGACGAGTCTGCGGGACCGCAATGCATCGCGACCTCGTTCTCACGGAGCGTCGCCGCACCGCACCGTTAACGCATGGTGTGGCTCCAAGGAACTTCATTGCAATTATGTTACATGCCTTGTATTGGTATATATTTATCCGTTAGTGCATAAAACAATGTCAGTTCAAAAGTCAATGAAAGAATTTATTGTTGCGTTGCCCCTTATAGAATATCATAGACACCATAATTTACTCCCCGTCGCCCACCGATGGTAGACACTAGACAGAATAGGGTACAGTAGTAATAGACGGCCACCTCAAAGCAGCCTCTTATAGTGATAGGTGTATAAAAAAAAGCACAAATATACTGTTTCTTAATTTTTATTGGTAAAATTCACATTCAAATTATAGACATGTTGGTGATAGATGTTACATTATGGGATTTCTACAGACAAAATTTAGTTATTTATTCACTATGATACTGTATCGGTACTTCTCAATTTCTAAATCTACTGCATCAATAGCTACATCGACTTTAGAGTGCGTAAATGCTTCAAAATTTCAGTGTCAGGAGTGAGTCAGCAGACTGTCAGAGAATAGAAAATTGAAAATACACAATTACATTGTTCATTTAGGGATTCACGATACAGACCGAACATCAAAAATATTTTATTTTAAATCACTACTTTTTTCAAAAACGATATCAGAATATCGTTTCTAAAAAAATAAAAATTAAATTAAAAAGGCGTGCGAGTCACAACGGACGTGACGCAAACGAAACGTGCGATAATAATTTACTCTAACAATCACTCCACCGAAGTTTACTATCTACCGTTCACGCGGAGAATCCACAAATATTCGTCAAGCACGCCCGCGGCAAAACATCGAATCAAAAAAAACCCCGCGGATGCGCGCCGCGGCCCTGAGATTCAACGGCGCGGCGCCGCGCTGAGTCGCACCGCTCTCGACTGTCCATTGTCGCTACTTCTAACGGTCACCGGTCAATTTCAGTCTCTGCTCACGAATCCAAATATGTTCTAGAACATCTGACATAGCTTAAGTCACGAATAAGGAAGTTTGGGATTACAGTAGGTCGAAAGGGGGACGGGGAGGGCGGTGCGCGTAAATCGCTTAAGAATCCCACCAGTCCGGGCCTCCGCTGCCGCCACCGCCGCCGCCGCCGCCGTACGACCCGCCGTAGTTACCACCGTACGAGCCTCCATCGTATCCGAAACCTGCGTAAGGAAACAACTGTTAACATTCCGTTTCAAGTGTAACATATAAAATAAAATGTAAGATACATACCAGATCCGATAGAAGAGGGTCCAGCCGAGCGTGGGGGCTGGCGTGGCTGCGTACGGAAATCGCGGGCGCCAAAGCCGGCGCCGTTGCCGCCGAACCTTCCGCCGCCCGAGCGACTGCCGGTGCGTCGACCGCCACCGCCCAGCCGCCCGTCAGCCGCTGTGCTTGTCAGCCAACTAAGACAGGATAGTGTGGTTAATTAAGCTTTTGATGCATCAACTTTTTGGTTTATATGGAAAATTTGATTAACTTTAACACTTTTCAAGTGTCCTCGATTCACCGGAATGATTGTTACCAAACTTACTTTGGCACGTCTTGTTTAGCCTCGACGAGTAGCTCGACGAGCTCGCGAGCCAGGCCGCGGTTGGAGTCGTTGAAGAAGGACGTGGCCACGCCCAAGTTACCCATACGGCCGGTACGACCAATACGATGCACATACTCTTCCACATCAGATGGCAAATCAAAGTTGATCACATGACGCACATGCGGTATATCCAAACCTGAAAATAGATTTGAATATTAAATTAATTGAAGCGCTAAACAACTGGTATACAGAACAGAAGTTTCATTAAAAATAAGCTATGAGAACTAACTGCATTAGTTAAATCTACACTGTATACGAAGTATTGATTAATAAGTGAGTAGTGACCTCTGGCGGCGACAGCTGTAGCGACCAGGATGGGTGTCTGTCCCGTACGGAATCGCCTGAGGGCGTCCTCGCGCTCGCGCTGGCTGCGGTCGCCGTGGATCGACGTCACTGGGTAGCCTTGCGAGTACAGATACTCCTCAAGTTGATCAGCGCCTAAAACATCATTGTTATGAATATATACAAAAATCACTTCATTATCTGTCTCGGTGTTTTGTTGGTTTCCACATGTACAGATTTTTTCTAACCCATTCATTTTTAATTAATATATTATGGCGCGAGTAGATTTTGATTATCGGACTGTCAAAATTTTAAATCCATTTATGATAATAATAAACTCGACTGCCTCGTTGGCGTAGTTGTATTACGGTACGACGGCAATCTTGAGGTCTCGGGTTCGATCCCCGGGTCGGGCATAGTGATATTGGATTTTTCTAGAATTCAGTATCCGCCCGGAGTCTGGTATTTGTGTCCTATATGGCGATAGGCTCGCCCCCTATCACACCACGGGACAGAATACGCACGGCGAAAAGCGGGTGCACTTAGTTGCGCATCTGCCTACCCCTTTGGGGATAAAAAGGCGTGAGTGAGTGTGTGTGTCTGTGTGTGTGTGTGATAATAATAAATATTTAAGCGCTTATATGTATTTAACATAATATCTATATAATAAATATAAAAATCATTAAAAAAAAATTACACTGGCAGCTGAAGGAGCTAAACCACCTGAAATTAACATTGTTTAAATCGTCGGAGATGGTGCAGTGCTGTGTGGTTAGCGCCGGTGAGGACCGCGTTATTGAAAGACGAAATCAGTAATCACATTTAATATGAATACTACACATTTATTTTGTATTTTTTTTATTTGTCACTTGTGCGGTCTTTCCCGGTGCTGTTTGCGCGATATGCACTCTCCCCGACGAAATGATACCAGTATTAAAAGGGTACTATAAGTCCTATATATATATATATGTTAGCCATAAGATAAGTCTTCGTTTTTTATATGACCGTTTGTTTCTCAATAAATAAATAATGAATACAGTTACCATAACTATAATAAGTTTTCTAAAATGTAAACTGAAACATGAAATATTATACCTTTCTTGGTTTCAACAAAAACGAGAATCAGCTGGTCTTCCTCAGGCCGCGAACGTTGCAACAAGTTCGATGCATTCAGTAAATCCAAGAGGAATGAACGTTTATCCATTTCCTCTACCCATACGACCTGCCAACAAAATTCTAATTAGTCAAAAGTTCCAATCACGTATCAAAAGAACACTGGAAATTAATATGAGTCATGTTTACCTTCTGTGTAATATTCTCTGAAGTAGAACCGACACGTCCAACCGCAAGGAAAACATAGTTATGCAAGAAATCTTGCGCCAAAACTTGAATTTGCTTTGGGAAGGTAGCGGAAAACATAAGGGTCTGTCGTTCACCAGTCTTGGGCATGGTGTGACACTCGACGATCTTTCGAATCTGAGGCTCGAAACCCATGTCAAGCATACGATCTGCCTCGTCCAACACAAGATGGCGGCAGTGATCGAGCGCGACGCGACCACGAATCAGCATGTCCACCAATCGGCCTGGGGTGGCGACAAGCAGGTGGCAACCGCGTTCCAGCTCACGCAACTGATCGGGTACTGGGGAGCCACCGTATCTATAGGTAAATACAAAAGTTAATTAGAATTATAAACCAAAATTTCTAACAAAATAAACAAAATGTGTTCATTCACTTACACAACACAAGGACGCACGCGCGAGCGGTATGCGAACTTCCTAGCCTCATCATAAATCTGAGTGGCGAGCTCACGCGTCGGAGCCAGCACCAAACCCAAGGGGTACTGTTTGCGTCTCAAGATTGGCCTGAAAACACAAAAATTATATTCCACAAATGAGTAACATTGGCTGATATGATATTAAATAGGAATGTACACTCACCCTGAGTGCTTCACAGGTCCTGCTTCGTACATCTGGTTGAGTATAGGCACGAGGAAAGCTGCCGTCTTGCCTGAGCCGGTCTGTGCGCACGCCATTACATCTCTATGGCCCAAAACGATCGGAATCGCGTACTTTTGCACTGGCGTCGGTTTATCGTAGCGAGCGAGTTTTATGTTCGATCGCATTATTTCTGTCAGGTTAACGTCGTCGAACTGTTAGATAAATAAAAACGAAATTCATGCTGTCCATGTGAAATATCAAGTACAGGTACTATATATAGTACCATGTACAGGTATTATAGGTCTATAATGTTTCGAATTCCAAAATGTACATACACTTGTAATAAAGTCCGGTACGCGGTCACCGCTGGCCTCAACCGGTATATCCTCGTATTTGGAAAAGTTGATGCCCGTGTTTCCAGTGCCAAAGAGCTCCAACTCCTGCCGCTCGTCGCGAGGTAGCGGGATCGTCCAATCATTCTGCAATAAGAATACATAACCTCAAACAAAAATGACTACTTCAAAATAATATAATAAAAATCCTTAACAATTTATTAATCAGTTATTAGCTGATGTTTTATGTAATGCCAGCTATGAGTCATATCAAAGTTGAAGAAAATATCATATACTGGCAATGGACAGACTCTATATTCTAAATATAGCACGGGCAGCAATTATTACAATAAATAGTAGTGAATACCTCATCCCTACGGGAGCTGGAGCGGCGCACATCGTCGGAGGGCCAGCGCGAGTTGTTGCGGTCGTCGGAGCGCGGCTCGGGCTCCTTCCAGCGGTCGTTGCGCGGCGCCGGCGGCTCGTAGTCTTCGTCGCGACGCACGTCGCGCACGACGCTGCCGCCGCCGCTGCCACTGCCGCTGCCGCCGCCACCGCCGCCGCCGCCGCCTGAGCCTCCCGACCCACCCGTGCCGCCGGTGCCGCCCGTGCCGCCGCGCCCTCCGCGGTCACTCCACCGCTCCGACTCAGACCAACGGTCTGAATCTCCGTTCTGGTAGCCGCCATCACGACCTGAACAATACACTTATATTATACCATTGGCAAAGTAATATGAATTATTGATTTTAACTAAAAATACCATAATACTTTGAATATGAAGATGATGACCGATTGTAAAATTGTGTCAATACGTACCGCGGTCCCTGCGCTGGGAACGCGAATCGTAGCCGCGATCTTGATCGCGGTCACGGTCGCGGTCGTCGCGCCGACCACCACGGTCGTATCCTCTAGAGCTGCCTCCGAATGATGAACGGATCTCCCGTGACTCGTTAGGACGGACGTCTAAGCTTGAGCGCTTAGAATCTTCCCCTATACAAAACAAGAGTGAAAGTAGAAAAAAAAATGCAACGATTCAGTCTCCTGGCTTCTAAATTATAATTTGTCTTCACGTTTAAGTAAAACTTCGAGCTAATACTAAGCAGAAAAACCCAATACCATTTTGCCCGATACGGGATTTGAATCCGAGACTTCAGTGTGGTAGTCAAAGGCCACCAAGATTAATATATAATATTAATTGATAATATAATGGTTAATTACATAATATTCACATAAATAATTATAACTAATTTTATATTACGATGAAAATATGTGAAAATTTTCTAGAACATAAAATTAGTTTTCATGTGTATATCCAGTTTTATTATAGTGTGACCGCGAGAGCTCTACCGCGCCTTGGGTAGCTGCGCGGCGAAGGGCGAGAGTGGAATAGCCCAGTTGTCAGTTTGCAGTCAACACTGGCGACGGTAACACTATGCTATGTACAGTCAGCCACATACGCGTTATGTTTTATTGAAACGATTTATTTCTTTATGTGTAGTAAAGTAAATGCCTTTTATTTTATTAGTTTGAACAGAAAACAAAAATTTGTAAGAACGCTAAAATGTATAGGCGATTCTAAGTTTTCAATTTGTTCAGCTACTTATGTGGCGGACTGTACATGGGATGAAATATCTAAAGATGTAACTCGTGATGTGTAAGCTGGTTTTTTATAATGTGGCCTTCTTAAAAAGAAGAAAGAGAAAGCTTTCAATATATTGAATACAACATATACTGAATTAAATATAAAACTACATTTCCACTTTTTTTAATAAGTATGTACTTATTTTTCAGATTTTACATTTAACTTGGATATTTTCTACGTTACTTTAATGTTAACATTTCTTTCCTTATTATTATATACTTATTTTATATACAACTAAATCTTCTTTCTTGATAAAATAAAATATTTAAATAGATATTGTATTCATTAAAATTTCAGTGAACCAAATTCAACCAATATCTTAAGAACTATCCTGGCAGTATCAATCTCATGTGAAATTGTGCTTTTGCTTTCTTTCCCTCCTCACTTCAGTGTCTAGCCAAGGCGCGGCACAGCACTCGCGGTCAGACTATAACTACTATAATTGTGAAGTGGTGTAACTGTTTAGAACTGGCAGGATGCCAAGTGTAAAACTCTGTTAGGCCCTCAAGAACAAGAACAGAACCATACAATAATGAGAGATCAAGTACCGTACAAACGAAACCGATTTTCCCGGGCTACCACACCACAAAAAACATTTATTAGCCACCATTAAATTATGTTGAAAATTCTATATAACAAGTAATGTGCAAGTTTTTTTTTTTTAATAATTCTAGACCGAGCTGGGTGCTCCATTTTCCCTGACGCGACAGGCCGCTCTAGCCACCAGTCTCCTACCAACTCGCTGGGAAAAGCGCTTTTCATCATGCAGCTGTTTATCAGTGGCTACTAATGCTTAAAGGCAAGAGAACATTCTGAGTCATTTGCTCAGTTCGCTGATGAGCTGCTCGATTTAAAGCCAATTTTAAGTAGTAACCAGGGGCACGGTGAGAAGTTTTTCAAGCCTAATAATTCAGTGTATATTCACTTACTTTTGCAGGCCAACATACCAAAACCGACATAAGATACGCGTTTCTTACCTATTTTCAATCATCGTAGTTCTTGGACTACAGTAAACTTACCATCAGAATCGGGGTAGTCATTTTTTTGAGTCACTATAAAAAAGAGAAAAAAAATTGGGTCACATCATTGATATATAAAAAACCCAAGATACACAATCAGCTTCTCATAAATGTCCGCGAAAAAAGAGCGCACAATAAAAATAAAAAAAAATATTATAAAAAAACAAAAAACCCGACTGAGTCAATATCTGATATTGACTCAGTCGGGATTTTTGTTTTTTTATAATATTTTTTTTTATATCCATCTTTTTAGTTTTCAAGCACCTTTAGCACAAAGGTGCCGAAGACCCAACTTCGGACAGAACAAAACCCTCATTACCTTCAAGTTATTTTTTGTATATATTACGTATGTATGTATGTAAATATATAAAGTATGTTATGTATGTTATATTATATATGCATTAACCGTTTTACCGTGAAGAAGTAACAAAATAACACAAACTTCGCATTTATATTATTAGTGTAAAGTGTGATATAATTTATTAGCATTTCCTATTCCAAACACCAATAAAACATATAAGTTATACAGTGGACTTAGAATGTGACACGAAGACGCAACTCGTAAAACGATGTCGTTTAATTTTGATGTTTGTGATTGATCGAGAGACCAATACGTCAGTCACTTGTTAGTCTCTCAACCAATCCCAATAAGACGAAACGGAGACGTGACGTGTTTTTTTATCACATTCTAAGCCCACAGGGTTATTTTGACATTGCGTTAATAAATGAAACCACATACTGGTCTTTGCCTCTGCTAACATTATGCCAAAAATCATCCATGAAAAACTAATATTTTCACCAAAAATCTCAATTTTACTTTCCTGATTTTTTTATTATTTTGTAGTTTAGTGCGAACAAAGCGCGTGTGTGAGTGTTTTTCTGACTGAAAGTGTAATGTTGCCGCTGTGACAAATCCTCTTAGAGTAGTAGTAGTGGCATTAGGGCGTGTAACCTTAACGTTACTGTTTATTGATATTTATTTTGTTCGAAACTTACACTTTTTTATTTTACATCTAAGGTTAAAATAACTTAATGTAAAGTGTTATTTTCAAGGATATATATAGTAGGAGGGGATTCATTTAGCAACGCAATGTCAAAATGACCCTGTATACATATTCGTAATCACCGTAAAAAAATCTATATTTTAATACCACACTCGGTGTATTTTAAAAACATTAATTTTCTTTGAGACTACTTTTTGCCGCCAAAAATCATTAATTTTGATTTTTTTAAATTTTGATTTACCCAATTTCACTATCACGACTAAGACGAATCTATTGACACCACTCACATAAAAATACGATAAGCCGTTTAGGGTCTAGGGCGTGCCAAAGAAATATACAAACATAAGTTTTTTTTTTTTTATGACATTGAATGACGAGACGAGCATGCCGTTCGCCTGATGGTTAGCGATACGACCACCCATAAACAGTAGCAACACTATCCAGCACCTTGAGTTACAAAGTACTGTGTGGCATTCCACTGCGCTCGTCATCCTGAGACGTAAGATGTTAAGTCTCATTATGTCCTGTAGTTACACTGGCTACAATGTCCTTCAAACCGAAACACAACAGTGCATGCACACTGCTGTTTGGCGGTAGAAATAGACATTGCGGTGGTACCCACCCAGACGAACTCTTACATATGAGAGACCTACCACCAGTAAACCACCATAAGTACATACATACATACACTCGAAAAACATAACCCTCCTTCTTTCGCAATCGGGTAAAAAGGTGAACTCATTTCAGTTAGTATCGCGTCGCTCGTGTCACTGCACGGAAGTCAAAAATGAGAAAAAGTTCTTTTTAAAATCGTACCTCAAGAACATTAAAAAAGTATGGGATATCGTACCTCCGGTAAGTCAAAGGGTTTATTGGTTTGTTTTCGTTGTTTATATGGCTAAATATAAGAAAAAATGTATGATTTTGATTTAATTTGTTTTTAAATTTTATTCAACGGTCATTTCATTCAAATGACCCTGTTCCTAATTATTGGAGTCGATTTTATTTTATAATATTTATTTAACAATTAATAAGTTGGTAAGCTCCATTCATTTTTTGTTTTATTTATTATTTACAATTATGAATAGTTTATAACCAACTTCTTTCTTTCCCAATGTACAAAATACTCTTTGCCAACTCCCAAATGGAAGAGGTTATCAATTGTTAGATTTTTTAAAAATGTTTATACACCGATTACTCCGTGATTTATGCCTATGAGCCCATTTGAGTATTATTTTTATTAAAAATATAAATAGGATCCAACTGTACCTATATCAAAATCAGATCTTACGACGAACTTCGATTCGTATAAAACTTGTTATTTTTTTTAAATCAATGAATAAATTCATTTTATATGGATATTTCTTTCTACTTGTATAAATCTTGGGTAACTAGCGAAATGTAGGTACGCATTATTTTATTTGCCGACATCGTTGTGACTTATTCAATATCATTTTTAACACGCTTTTATTAGCTTCATACGTATGTAACGGAAACTTTGAACATGATTTTGGCTCCCTTCACAACGTCGGATTAAATTGAAATTTGGCATACTTATCAAGGACCGATGACAATTCAATATTTTAAACTAAAAACACGCTTTTAGAGAAAATCCAAATAAATAATATTTTATTTATTTTAGTGACATCTGTTGGACTATAGTAGAAACTAGAACTTATAACTAAACTGGCTACTCTTATGTGTAAAAAAATCCTACTTGTCACAAGATAGAGCTGACAATAAAATACATTTTTTCTTATTTACACTATTCTTAATTCAAATTTATTTTCTATTTTTTAGTTGGATTTTCTATAAAACGTGTTTTTTAGTTTATTTTTAATGTTTTAGTTTTCCTCGTGACCCAATTCGATGTGAATAATGGACATCAATCGTCACCCAGAAAGGGTGTGAAGATTTTTTAAGCTGGTTAAATCAACATACATATATAAAGTAAATAGACAAAACGATTCGACTCCATGGGACTCTTGTTCTACTTTGGTTATATGAAGGTCATTGCATTTGTGACATTTATCAAAAACGAGACAAAACGTTCGTTACTCGCGTTTAAAAAACAACTTTATGTGGTAGGCGTAAGATCAATGTTTGGTGTTTACTCAATCAAAACTTGAAATATTTTGTTTAATTTTTAGTTTGGTTTATCGACAACACTTATTGATGTCTCATTTGCAAGGAACTGTGCACCTTGGGTTTTTATATATCAATGTTTGAAACTATAGTTTCCAAGAAATACTATTTATTTTAAAGTACAGAACTAGGAATAAATAGACTGGAAAGTTTTTTTTTATTTTCGAATTTTCAAGGTAACATTAAGCAGTTAAAGAGAAGGGTAAGTATTGATTTGTTAAAGTTAATATTAAATAATAACAATGCTGATTTAAGTACAAAATGTGTATGTACTTTTGTAAGTACAGATCACAAAAAAAAGCCTGTCAAATATTTTATTTAAATTTATTTAATGTTGGTTGTATTATTACAAATACAACCTAGGCATTGTGTAATGAAGAGATAATAAGCTACATTGTCTTGGTTACTGGTTATATTAAAAGTTGCGGAAATAATAACTCTGTGAGAAAGACATCACTCCAAATAAATAATCACTACAGAACATTCCTTTATGTTAATGTATTAAATTTATTTATACATAATATAAAGCGGCTGGCTTGGCTGGGTGATAACGAAAAAAATATAACTGAAATGTTTAAATTCCTGTGTCATCAATATTCAGATTGTTTTATATGATTGTTATGAACCATCACAATGACCATGACATGTAAACATCTACATATGTTTTATTACTCAAAGGCATTTCTTTTTAATACTTGACAAGGTATTATAATAACATAATACGTATTTACATATTATCATAACTTATTTTTTTTATATACAAAGGCTACATTAAAATCTTTCATTATGGAATTGTTCATTTTATAAAGAAGTACAATGTGTGATATATCACTGGTATACCTCTGCCTAGTCCCTGAAAAGGGAAGAAGGCGTGACGCTATGTATGTATCACTTATTTTGATTTTTATCCTTTCATTTAATTTAGCATGTTAGAGTTCGTCCTATCGATTGACCCTATCAATTGATGGCATAAAAGTACAGATGTAATTTTTTAGGAATTTTGCCGGTTCAAAATCCGGGTGTGGCAAGAGTTTCCTAAAAATCTCTCAATGCAGTTTCACTTCATTTTAAAATTAAAGGAGTGTTTCCTTTGATTAAAAATTTGCTATCTCCAGTATTTAGAGTACTTTCCCTTCAGGTGCAGTTCAAAAATTCAACCCTGTATAATATTCATTGATAATATAATGGTAAATTACATAATATTCAGTATAAACAATTATAACAAATTTTATATTATGATGATTATTTTTCCGACCCAAATATCGACCAATAGAATTGCACCATTCGACGTCACGTGGTACAACCTACATGGTATTATACTGATAATTTTTTGAATATTTTCTCTGGTAGTTACTATATATTATGAAATTCTTATTTGTTGACTGTTCATTTCATCTCATGGTGCAATTCTATTGGCCGACATTTGGGACGGAAAAATAATCCCCCGAATACCACACGAGCTTCAAAATTATCTGGCATTTCCCTCAAGGTTCCCTGCAAACAAATAAAGTCGTCAAGTTTTTCAGGAAAAATCACTCGCGCTTCGCGCTCGTGATTTTTTAACCTGAAAACTCCTTCATTTGTTTGCAACGAACCTATCGGAAAATACCCGATAATTTTGAAGCTCTTGTGGTATTATAAGTGAAAATTTTCCTTAACATCAAATTATTGTTCAATGTGTAAATCCACTTTTATTAACTACTATAACTGTGAAGTGGTGTAACTGTTTAGAGCTGGCAGGATGCCAAGTGTAAAACTCTCCTAGGCCCTCAAGGACAAGAACAGAACCATACAATAATGCGAGATCAAGTACCGTACGAACGAAACCGATTTTCCCGGGCTACCACACCACAAGAATTCCCGAACATTTATTAGCCACCATTAAATTATGTTGAAAATTCTAGAGAACAAGTAATGTGCAAAATTGTTTTACAAATTCAAGACCAAGCTGGGTGCTCCATTCTCCCGAATGCGACAAGCCGCTCTAGCCCGTCTCCTACCACCCGCCGGCATGAGCGCTTTTCATGTTGCACTTGCAGCTGTTTATCAATGGCCAATAATGTTGAAAGCGCTTTTATATTTTTGCGCCGCGCAAAGTTAGATTTTTTTGGCTATTGCTATCGGCTGTGTATTGCGTGCGGCAACGGTGCAACCAAATATATAGCACCATTATTTTGTGATATAAAAACAATAACATCGATTTAAAATTATTTGTAGTATTTTAGGGAAATGTAAATTTTTTTTTCAGTGTGAATATTTTGTCAATGTGATGTAATACTCCGGATATTTAATTTTCATCTGAAGCCATTTTCACCGAAAACTTTTTCTGTTTAATAGTTAATAACATATTTTTCTCTCTGATATTATGTAATAACAGTGTGTTAATAGTGGTAGAATATTCTTTTGGTAGCTTATAATTAACGGAATTTGCAATTTGGAGCTCTCAAGTCAGTTCTCTTGTGTGTTTTTGCCGAAACAGACACCGGGAGAATGATGATTAAATAAGTAAATTACCAAAAAATTGCTCTATTATTATTTAAGAAGATGAAATGAAGAATATTTTTGATATAATAGTATCAAAGACATGAAGCCAATGCATCATGTTTGCACAACGAAAACCTTACAACCAGACATCATTCTGTGAAAGTGCCCTTAAAGCCTTCAAGGTAAGAGAAAATTTTGAGCAGCAATCAGCTGCTCAGTTAGGTGATGAGCTGCTCGATTTTAAGCCAGTTTAAAGTTGTAGCCAGGGGCATGGTGAGTAGTTTTTCAGGCCTAAACAGTGTATATTCACTCACTTTGTAGGGCACCATACTAACACCGGCATATTATACGCGTTTCTCACCTATTTTCAATCATTGTAGTTCTTGGAATAGGGTAAACTTACCATCAGAATCGGGGTAGTCATTTTTTCGAGTCTCTATAAAAAAACAGAAAAAAATTTGGGTCACAATAGTTTCCAAGAAAAACAATTTATTTTAAAGCCAGAACTAGGAAGAAATAGACTGGAAGTATTTTTCTAATTTAGCAATTTTCAAGATTGCATTAAGCACTTAAAGAGAAGGGTAAGTATTGATTTATTAAAGTAAATATTAAATAATAATGTTGATCTAGCTACAAAATGTGTATGTAAATTTTTTTTGTCTCTAAAACATTTTATTTAAGTTTATTTAATGTCTGTTGTATTTTCTCAAATACAATCTAGGCATTCTTTATTAAAGAGATAATAACCTACATTGACTTAGTTACTGGTTACATTAATAGTTGTGGAAATAATAACTGTGTGATGTCATCGCTCCAAATAAATAATCACAGTAGGACATTCCTTGATGATAATATTGTATTAAATTTATTTATACATAATATGAAGAGTCTGGCTTGGATGAAGGATAACAAAAAAAAACTGAATTGTTTAGAATTCCTGTGTCATCAAGATTCAGATTGTTTTATATGATTGTTATGAACCATCACAATGACCATGACATATAAAAAAATACAAACACACGAATTGATAACCTCCGCCTTTTGGAAGTCGGTTAAAAATCTACATTATGTTTTATTAGTCAAAGGCATTTTTTTAACAATTCATAAGATGTGTAATATTGACTCGTCAACGCCCGCGGCGGACGCCGGCGTCCGAGTATATAGGGCAATCACGTTTATATCTATATATAAGCGGGCGTTGATGGGTTAATAACATAATATCTAATTATGTTATTAATTTACATTTTCTTTTTATACAAAGACTAGATTAAAATAAAACTTTTGTTATGAAATTGTTAATTTTTGTAGAGAAGTGAAATGGTATGGTAAATGAAACTGTATTCAACGATAGGTTGATTTATTAAGTTTTTTGTCTAAACTTTTGTCAATGCATTTAACTTGAAAAGTTTAGGAAATAATTCATCTTCTTAGTGCCACGTAGGTATTGTTTTCAAGGTAGTCAGTAAAAGTTGGCAGTTGGATTGACCTTGACCAAAACTTAATACTGAATGTCATTTCTCTCTACGGAAGTTTAACTACTCGTTAAAAAATATATGATATTCAGCCATAACTTAATACAAATTTCTACGACCCTATACCAATTGAACAAAGTTGACAAAGTTGTTAACTGCTAAAACTGAAATGAACAATAACCTGGTACTTAACCTATATGTACAACTTAAATAAAACCAATTAGGCATACAATAAATGAAGCGCATAGCAGAGCAACTGCATCATAAAAAATATTAAATTACCTTGGTTAGGGTTGGCCTGCAACTGCCTGCGCAGGTGCGGGGGAATATAGCGGCCGGTACTCTTAGGAGCCTGAGCCTGCAAGTCCAGACCAGCAATCTACGATACAAAAAACATACATTATCACTTCAAGTCATGCGTTTTGATCAGTGAAGTAGCTTGCAATAGAGGGGCCCTATATCAAAATTTTGTTGGGGGCCCTTCCTATGCCAGATTTATAGTTTTCTTAAGTATAGGCCATTCAGTTTGCGTCGCTCCGCGTAGACCGAGTCCAGAGGTCTATTATTGGGGAGCAATAAAAGGTCTGCGAGCTATTGGGTGACCGCTTAAGTTTAGCATATGGGCTAAAAGGGGCCCCGTATCATTTAAAGGGCTGATACAGCGGTAGTTACGCCCCTGGTTTTGATACTTATAAGTTGCTATAAGCGGGCCGCTCAAGTATAGCAAATCGGATAATGGGCATGTTGATATAAAACTATGCAACTATATCTAAGTACTTGGGCGCGACATCCGACACCGATATATTGTAACAATGAAATTAATACATTACCCATGTCCACCTCGCGTAAACAACAATGATCGTGATATATATAGTTATCAACATAAAGGTAACCCGGTAGATCTACCTACTCATTCGTTGCGAAATATTCATTTCCTCCCGCCATGACACGCAGATATAACGTGACAATGACCTCACTCGTGTGTGGTTTCGGAAAACTACTGCGATATTGATGAGAAAACAGTCAATGTCTAAAACTAGAAAATTGAGCGAAATCAATGAAATAGATGCCCTAAATGTAGAATAAGCCAGTCGCCATGTTGGTTAGCCTTAAGACACGTAAAGCATTGCGATTTCATTGTCCGAGGCCAATTCAAAATGATGGTCTAGCGCAAATTAGATTATTTTTATCTAGAGACATTGTTTTATGGAAAAAATGAGAAATTGCAACAGTTTCATTCAATAAAAGAAAAATCAATACGAGGTGCATGGAGATACATGAGGTACAGACCTGCTGCTCTAGACCTGTTCCATTTTGGTTGGTAACATTACTCATATTACTACCAAGCGGTACGTTTTTTTCGGAACTTTGCTCCAAAAATATTATACAAATACAGTCTACAATTAATTTTGCACAAACACAAATTCACAAAATCACATAAAAGCCTTCAATTTTTCTCTCCAGAATCACTTCAGTCGTAGTTTTTGTTCTTCACTGATTATTTAGCATCTCCCTTTATCATTCAATCATTCACTCATTCCTTCTAATGCCATGTCCACACGCTTGGCAAGACTCCCAACGAAAAAGTGTCAGTCAAATCACAAATGCTTGAAAGCAGTGCTGCCAACCTTTTTCTTTTTTTTCGCTGGTAAAAAACGCTACCACCATCGGGGGGTCAGTGGAATGGTTATGTTGGTTTCCCGGGTCTTACGGCCCAATGTCGACACTTGGGAGTGTTGCCAACCTTGCTGTTTTATGAGAGTAATCGTTATAGGCATAGCGTTTAGAGCGTTATGGCAACGGTTATTCATCTCGGAACGAATAGAGCGTTTTACGACTATCACATAAATATTTATATTTTATAACGACAAGTGAGCCACAACGACCTGTTATCGCCATTTATCGTTATAAAATAGCTGTTTCTCAGAACGGGTGATGGGTTCCGGCAGTCGTTACGCATACTTATTATATTTCTTTCTTCTAGTTATAGTATTTCATAAGCAAGTTAAATTTAAGAACCTAATATATTTTTTAATTAAAAATAAGAATAATAATGGTTTTAGTGAATTTAGTAGCAATAATATGTTTTAACAATCTTGATCAATTGACGTTAAATGGATTGACTTCTTTAGCGGCGTTGATCACATTTCTTGGGATGGGTATAAAAATGTTAAACTCGTGCCAGGACACGTGACCAGATCGAAAATTCGTAAGACGGAGGTTGTCATTTTTGTGCACGATAGCGCAATAAATAAATATTGTATTTGACTATATGCCATAAATGCTAGTACTTTTATACTGATAAATAAAGCAATTGGTGCAAAATTATTCCCTAACTATTCTAAAATATTCAAAAATGCACAACGTTAATGTTCAAGTTTTCACTTCGGCCGGAACTCCCGGAGTGGTACCCGTTGTTTCTTTTATTAGTTTTTTACAGCCAATATTTTACCCAACGCTTTCTTGTTACACGTTTTCTGCTCTTAATTCCAATTTTCTTTATAAGTATTCATACAAAGACGAGTGAAAACGTGTATTCTCCCGTCTCCGTGAAATTTTGAGTATGACTGAAGGTGATTTGGAGTGATTGTTTAATGTCAATTTGTTTTAATCAGTCATTATTGTTCACTCGTCAATCATGAGTGATGGAATAAAATGCCGGTTGTGCGAGCGTGTAATGGACCCTTTCTTATAGTCATATTGCTGAGTTTAGACTAGCAAGTTCTCTCAGCAATATGTTGCGCAATAACTTTCAGATGCGTTTACGCTAGCGGCAATATTTCTTTAGAAACACGCTTTTGCTTTATTTGTTCTGAGCTTTCGCAAGTGGTCCACCAAGTTAACTTGCGCAACTTCTTGGAAAACTGCTTACATTACTCGAGGAATATTTATTGCTTTCCCAGTGACCGTCCTGAGCCGAGGTTCGTAACCCGTTAGTGGGTTGCACAGACTACTTAGAGATACTACGGTGGGTTGCCCTCAGCATGGTTACTTAAATCAAGGGTTGCGAGCGCCTAAAGCGTTCACCCGAAAGTCCGGTGTGGCCAGAAAAGCCGACTCGCGTCAGGCTACTGGCCGGTAGGGCCAAAACAAAAAAAAAAAAAAAAAAAAAAAAGCCATGTTTTTTTTTCATAAAATTGAATGACAAGGCACGCAATCCTTTCGCCTAAATTTTATTAATCTAATATAATGTTGTTTGGATGATGATTGTAAATAAAATAATCGTCTTAAAAGTACCAACATGAAACAGAATTATGAATTATAAAACACTGCGTGGCATTCCACTGTGCTTATCATCCTGAGTCATAAGATGTTAAGTCTTATAATGCCCAGTAATTACGTTGGCTACAATGTCCTTCAAACAGAAAGACAATAGTGCATGTATACTACTGCTGGGCGGCAAAAATAGACATATCGGTCAAACTACAAACTTACAACTTGGCAGTATAGTCTTTGAGACCTTAGCTGCTTCAGAATGGAACAAATAAAAAAAGTTAGCTACTAGCTCAGCAAGTTGAAACTTTTTTTTTTTTTTATAATGGCGTTTGCGTTCACATTTTGCCAATGTCAAGTTTGGTTTGTATATTTTATTATCTGTAGTATGTCGAAGTAAAGCAGTGGCTACATTACCAAGACTTTATCGAGGAGTTTTGGCGGCAACAGAAAAACACTTGATTAGCACAATTATTTCAATTCACTTCATTTGAGCTCTTTAATAGAACTATATTGAATAATATACCACCATAATTATGCAATATAACACTAAATATCACCAAAATAATTAATTAAAACAAGAGCACCTCATGACACTTCCAAGTTCCCGCCAAAACTCCAAGTTGAAACTTTTATCTGCACGCAGAATAAACTGCAAGTTCTCGCGAAAGTTGCACAAATGGTGTTTACACATGCGACTTGCCAGAAGTCCTGCAAGCTTCAAAATGTTGCAGAAGTCAACTTGCCGTGACTGTTTAGTGTTTAATAGCTTGCGCAACATAACTTCTGCAAGTTTTCTTGCTAATGTAAACCCCGCTTATTATTCGTAACGCAACAACTTCTAATAGAATAATCAAAAATATTATTTTAAGCACTAAAAACCCAATTATTATGTTTGTTGTACTGAATACTTTTTTAAATGTGACAAGACACATAAAACTAGTTTTTTTTGGTAAACCTGTTATAATAAGCTTCTTGAAGCTCTTAAACCATATTATACAGTTTAATAAAAATAAAATGTTTTTATTTCAGGCAATAAACCCACAATATAGAATAAGTACAAAATATATATAATCATCTTTAAAATATGCAAAAATCCATTGTACAACCATGATTGTATAATTGCGTCCACATTGCTCCCTATAGGGTACGTGCACGAACTATAGGTGGCAGCACAAAATCGACACAAGACTCAAGAGCCACATGTGGATGAAAAAAGAATCTTACCCGACCTATAATCTTATCTTAATATATATAAATCTCGTGTCACAATGTTTGTCCTCAATGGACTCCTAAACCACTTAACCGATTATAATAAAATTCGCACACCATGTGCAGTTCGATCCAACTTGAGAGATAGGATAGTTTAAATCTCAAATTATAGTCGCAATTTTAATTTATTGCTAATTATTTGTCTGTTATTATTTGACAGTCACAATTATCTTAACTCCAAATGATTCTAACAGATGTCGATACCTTTCGACTGGGTTGAGTAAGTAATCAATAGATGGCGCTGCTATGAATGATTCTAACAGATGTCGATACCTTTCGACTGGGTTGAGTAAGAAATCAATATATGGCGCTGCTATGGTAAATCTACGAACGTGTCATATAAGCTACATTTTAAGCGGGACTTTTATACCGGGAAAACTCATTCACGCGGGCGGAGCCGCGGGCAAAAGCTAGTTTATTTATATATATTTTTTAATATCAGCTATAGCTTTTGACAGGTCCGTCTGTAAATCTTTAGGGAAGGCCTATGTTCAGCAGTAGACGTCATGTGGCTGATGATGATGATGATGAATACCAGGTATTGCTCAAAGCTCACGAATCTCCTGAGTGAAAAAGTTTTTCCGAGATAAAAAGCAGCCTATGTCCTTCCCAGGATCTTAAAATATTTCATACCAGATTTCATCGAAATCGGTACAGTAGTTACTTCCTACAAACAAACAAACTCATAAACTTTTCCTCTTTATAATATTAGTATAGATGACAAAAATGTAAAATATATTGTGTTCCGGCCGATAATTATTATTGATAGGCTGCGTGGCCAAAATATTTTTTTTCAGGTAGGAGCCCGTTACTTAGACGTTATTGAAGCATAATTATCTCTGATAATTATGAGGTTATGTTTATTTAATTACGGATTGATGTATTGATATACCAGCCCTGTATTATATACTGCCCACTGCTGAGCACTCTACAACTGAGAGGGTGTAGGCCTTAGTCCACCACGCTGGCCTAGTGCGGGTTGGCAGCCTTCACATACCTTCGTAATTCTTATAGAGAACTTCTCAGATATACAGGTTTCCTCACAATGTTTTCCTTCACCGTTAAAGCGAGCGATAATACACACATAACTTTTTAGAAAAGTCAGAGGTGTATGCCCTTGGGTTTTGAACCTGTGGACATTCGTCTCAACAGTCCGTTCCACTCCCAACTAGAGTATCGCCGCTTTTTTTACGAACTATATAATGAGACATTTCTAAATGCTTATGGAACTCATACTTATGTATTTTTTTTAGCGTTTATATTTACTTAAATATAAACTTTTTATATTTATATTTACTTTCGATGTACGGGTAAAATTTATGTTTATAACATCATCACACCAAAACCGACACATTTTCTGTCACTTTGGACCTTCACGGCGCCGTCTTCTAGGGTCATTGTTTCGAAGATAATCTTGAAATCGCGATGTAGCAATTAGGTGAAACTGTACAGAGCCATCTATTGTCGACAAGCGTAAACAGTTTAAATATTATGGTTTGCTACACTTATTGAAATTCATTTAACTAAGGAATGAAAGTGAGAGATTCTTTTTTATTGTTTTGAAAAATCATGACGTGAATGTGCTTTTGGTACTATTTTTATGTCAACCTCACTTTTGATTCTAAGTATTAGTAAATGTATATTAATTTATTGAAATTAAAATTAAAATAACCCCCGACACAAAAATCTCTTAAAAGTAAAATAATAAAAGTGATATTTTGACCTAAGCGTCATCGCGTCGGGGGACCGCTAAAGAAGTATTTTCGTCTCCCTGATCTGGAATTCGGTCGTGAGGACGCTTGGCTCAAAATATTAGTTGGTACTTAAATGACAAAGACACTTTTATTGTTTACTTTTTAGAGATTTTTGTGTCGGGGGTTATTTTAATTGTAATTAAATTTTTAATTAATAGACAGATAGAACACAAATTTGCTAGTGATGATCTCGTCACTAGATACAGCAATCTGTGTTCACTGATTGTTGGCACAGCATCTGAGACGCTTGGTCTGACACGTAGATTTAATGAAGACTGGTTTGATGATAACGATAAAGTGCTTACTGACGCAATCGACAAACATCGTATCCTATTACGGCAACATTGTTCCAGGCATCGGGTAAATCCATCATTGAGTAAAAAGGTTAAAGAAAGTGGATCTTGCATTAGAAAGCTTGCTCGTTCTTCTAAAGACAAGTGGTGGCAAGACAAAGTTCGGCAAATCCAGGTTCTTGCCGATACCAATCAATTGGGTGCGTTCTTCGGTGAGATTAGGAAGTTAATAGGAGCTTCAAATCGTAGAAGTAGGGTACCTTTGAAATCATCTGACGGCTCGCTTGTAACGAACACGCTGGATATACTTAGACGCTGGGCTGAACACTTTCACTGTTTGCTTAATGTGGATCGAACAGCAGATCTTGATTTCATCCAATTGTTACCTAACCAAATTCCGGAAATCGAATTGGATGAACCCCTGATGCTAACAGAGATTATTAAAGCTATTAAAGCACAGCCAAATCAAAAGGCAGTGGGCGTTGACAACTTACCTGGAGAATTAATCAAGTACGGTGGTGATAAGCTACATACCATCTTGTGGCAATTATTTTCGGAGATGTGGTCCAGTGAACAGGTACCCTCCAGCTTTCGTAGGTCTGTCGTGTGTCCGCTTTACAAGAATAAGGGTGACCGCGCTGACTGTAATTCATACCGCGGAATATCTTTACTCTCAACCATTGGAAAGATATTCGCTAGACTGCTGCTAAATCGTTTGATGAAACTGTCGGAAAAGATTTTGCCTGAGACACAGTTCGGATTTCGGCCTAACAGAGGTACATGCGAAGCAATCTTCTCCATTCGTCAACTCCAAGAGAAGAGCAGGGAGCAGTATCGACCAATATACTTGTGCTTCGTGGACCTGCAACAAGCCTTTGACAGTGTTCCGCGCTATGCGCTTTGGATATTGTTGAGCAAAATCGGTTGCACTGATAAATTTATCCGCTTAATCAGACTCTTGCATGACAAGATGATATGTTGTGTTGCGTATAATGGGGAACATTCAGAGTTTTTCCCTGTCACGTGCGGCGTAAAGCAGGGGTGTGTGATAGCGCCTACACTTTTTGCCATCTATTTCGCTATGGTCGTCAAGGAAACACTGAAAGACAACTCGTAAGGAATTCGAATAAGTTTTCGAACCGATGGTAACATCTTTAACTTAGCAAGGTTAAAAGCACACACGAAGATCTCTGTGGACACCATTACAGAAATTATGTACGCAGACGATTTGTGCTTTGTGGTGGACACTCCCGAAGGTCTTCAGGAGCTTATGTCTGGATTTGGCTTAATCTGCTGTAAGTTTGGATTAAAAATGTATGTAACCAAGACCGAAGTTATGATGAACGATATTGCTCAGCAATTTCCACTGAATATACGACTTCAAGACACTAATTTGAAGCATGTAGATAAATTCAAATATCTGGGAAGCACCGTAACATCCCGAGGTGATCTTGACCCTGAAATAAATAGCCGAATCTGTGCGGCCTCCGCAGCATTTGGTAAACTTCGTGTCAAGGTTTTTCAGTCACATGACATTAGTCTAAAAAATAAAATTTACGTGTACATGGCAATTGTTCTGCCTACCTTCGTTTATGCAGCAGAAACTTGGTGCCTGTACCGACGCCACATTCGCGCGCTTGATAGATTCCACCTCAAGTGTCTTCGTGATATTTTGAACATTAAATGGCAAGATCGTGTCAGAAATACAGATGTACTCAGGCGCGCTAATGTGTGTGGAATTGAAGCCTACCTCATGCGAAGACAACTGCGATGGTGTGGTCACATATCCCGAATGTCTGAAGAAAGAGTGGCTCAGCGCATCTTCTACTCGGAACTCCAGGAAGGCAAGCGAAAAAGAGGTGGCCAGTTTCTGAGATACAAAGATGTGCTAAAAAGACACATGAAGGGGTGTGGAAATGATCCTTCAATATGGGAGTCGCAGGCTGCCTGTCGCCCAGAATGGAGGAAACAAGTGCACACAGCTGTGTATCCATTTGAAAAGCAACGAAGGCGCAATCTCGATGTAAAAAGAGACCACATAAAAAGTAAACCACCTTCAAATATTACTTACAATTATGTCAATGGCGTCTTCACATGTAGCATATGTTCAAGAACATTCACAGCTAAAATTGGTTATATCAGCCATGTGAAGACACACCAGTAACCACTCTAAACAATAAATGGTCGCCGTAGCCGTAAGCGGCCTGGATTAGATTCAATTAAATGTTAATTTCAAACTTTTTAAATTACTTTATTCTCCATCATGGGGCTTTGATAATCAACTATCTAACACCTACTCGATGAGACCATCATCATGAGCCCAAACACGCTATATCTCCTATAAGTTGCTAAGGAGTTGGGTATACCGCAGACTACTTGATGCTGCAACATCAGCTCATGTTTAAAAATATTGCCGAAGTCACAGTAAACCAAATTTAAATTCAATCGGGCTTTTTAAATTGGAAATGAGCTGATAATCTTCAAACACCTGAACAGATCTTCATAAATTATAGCTAAAAACCATCGCGATCATATCAGCTTTCAAACAAAAAAAACCGTGTCAAGATAGGTCCATTCGTTTGAGAGCTACGATGCCACAGACAGACATACAGATACACACCCTAAACTTATAACGCCCCGCTTTTTGTCGGGGGTTAATTAACCATCATTTAAAAATATGACTATCAATTTAGCAGACAATAATATTTAACTAAATAATAAAAATAATAATTTGACCGTTTTAATGGAATACAATAATTATTATAAGAACAGTGAAAAAAATGAATTGATTAAAAATATTTCACTTCATACGTGTGTACATTAATACACACACACCCTTTTTTATGTATTGGAGCATCTAGATTGATCTAGATATATACACATAGATACACAACAATATATTATCAATAAATCAAATATTATTTTTCACTTCTTTTAATATGAATATTTTAAGACAGTGCGAAGTATTGATAGGATAAAAAATTCAGATTGCGTCAAGATGATAGAGCTTACATCACGTTGTGCAAGTTTCCCTATAGACAGAGTTGCCAGGTCGTCAAATCTAATAGCCGGACAGACCAACCAGTTTGGCCGGACATTTGGGTAAAAATCCGGACGCCCTAAATTATTATGGATTTTGTGTCTTAGTATAAATACGATTTTTTAGCTCCCAAGTGTAATTCCATGGCCGCTTAATTTTACGCATTTTGCAGCCTCTGTAAAGTTACTGGTCAAATGTAAAAAGCCTAGCAAAAGCCGGACAAGCCGTAGTTTGGCCGGACATGCATTCAAAAAGCCTAACTATGTCCGGCTTTATCCGGACGCCTGGCAACCCTACCTATAGATCTTTAAAATATTTCCGATGGTGTACACGCGTCTGAAAGTTCTTGAGCAATATATTCCTGCGAGAACTTGCTAGACTAAACACGGCTTTAGTGGCTGCATTAATTTTATTCGGATATTATGTTTCCGCGTGTGAATACTAGATGTCACTATTCTAAAAATCGTAGTGTGAAATCTTTGATTGTCTGAAATCTGAACCATAAAGCTGTTACTTATCTATGGACTGAGTAATTATATTATATGTGGAGACTGTGGAGTACATTGAGAACGTAGTGGTTATTTGGTGGTTATATTCTCTTTGGATCCGACTCTTTGACGTAGTGACTAGTGGTTATCTTCTCTTTGACATTGAGTATATAGCAATGACAAACATTCAATACAAAGTAGAAATGTATCATCATTCAACAATCTATGCTAATATTATAAAGGGGAAATCTTAGACTAGGTGTTGATCGGGGCTTTGCCCGCAAGAAAAACCTTTCCCGCTAAACAAATCTAATTTTTTTTTTTTTTTTTTTTTTGGCAAACAAATCTAACTCACTTTAAAAATCTGTACGATGTGAGCGCCACTTACTTCAACAATCAGTGTAAAAATTATAATATTTCCTACGGGAGTAAATTAACTGGTGGTAGGTCTCTCATAATGTAAGAGGCCGTCTGGGTGGGTACCACCGCAATATCTATTTCTACCGCCAAGCAACAGTGCATGCACTGTTGTGTTTCGGTTTGAAGGACATTGTAGCCAGTGTAACTACTGGACATAATGAGACTTAACATCTTATGTCTCAGGATAACGAGCGCAGTCGAATGCCACACAGTACTTTGTAACTCAAGGTGCTGTATGGTGTTACTACTGTTTATGGGCGGTCGTATCGCTTACCATCAGGCGAACGGCATGCTCGTCTTGTCATTCAATGTCATAAAAAATAAATACATATATCTACGACAAGCTTTGAGTATTTAAAGTGGTCCAGTTTGGCAGGTGCAACTTTGAAAAAGAAGTCAATCGCCGAATCCAGCTCGGTTGGGCAACATTAGGAAATCAGGAAACGTCTTCTCGTCTAAAATAAGCCGTGACTGAAGACAAAAGCATTCGAGCAATGTGTGTTACCAGTAACGACACGTGGCCCTTCGACGCGGTCTCTGACTGTGGGCGCCTCAGACGGCTCACAGTCATTCAGCGAGCTATAGAGAAAGCTATTCTAGATGTATTTCTGCGCGATCAGATCAGAAATGAGGAGATCCGTAGAAGAAAGAAAGTCGCCGACATAGTCAAGTAGATTAGCAAGCTAAAGTGTTTGTGGACAATGCACATAGCATTTAGGTACCATATATACCTGCAAGCGCAGCGTTGGACGTCCCCTCACATGGCGGACTGAGGACCTGGTAAAGGTAGCAGGAAGTTAGGGGATACCTATGTTCAGCAGGGGACTCCCAAAGGCTGAAGATGATGATGAAATTCTGTGGCTTCGGCGGTTATTACAAACATCCAAATACCCATACCTCCAAAGGCGGACAAATTCATTCTACTAAAGTTATATATTATATAAGGTTGTAATAAAAACCTGTCCCTACGTCATGTAGGTACCCACGGAGTAGGTACCTAATGATTACGCGCTACGGTCGGTAATCAGCTGGTAATTTGTCACATGTTTATTATTATTAATTGACCGTGCTGTTGGGATGAAAGCTAATTATGGCGAGGAATGAATGGTTTACCAGTCATTTTTGCAGAATACCTTACCAACCTAGTCTTATAGATTTCCTATATCACGTGTGACTATATAAGACCACGCCACTGGAATATATTTCATAAATTACAGTCTTTGAGATAATTTAATTATATTTCAAAAGCATATCATTCCCAATTGGTAATGTTTTCAAATTAGGCAACGATGAATTCTCGGGATAAGAAAGTCCATAACAATTAAAACAAGTAATTAATTACAACATGAGATGGACTAAAACAATACCTATATGAATTTAGTCATATCGGATAATAATCTGATAGGTTAGCTAGGCTAGGCCCTGTAGTGTCCTCACTGGTGAGGATCGCGACGCGTTCCTCCCATTATTTTTTAATAAAAATTATCTCTTCTTCTCATATTCCCTTTCCTGCCAGCCCGAGCTGGCTTTTTATTTTGCATCATTGATTTTACTCCCAATAAAAAATTAGGTAGTTATATAAGTGACTTCTTGTATCAATAATAATTATTATAATCAATTTAATGCATCTTTTTTTTTTTTTGATTTCGCGGAGAAAGTGCGTTATCACTACCGCCCGGCCTTCGTGGGGGGCGACCGAGCGGTTATGTTGGGTTCACCGTGCCTTACGACCCGGCGTTGCGCCGCCCGGAGAGATGGAAAACGTCGGGCGACCGCCGGGCCGAGTCCCTAACCTATATACAACGCACGGCATACCAACTAAAACTCCGCGGTGGCCATCTTCGGCGCATTAGGGACGGCTGCGGGCTTCCTCGGACTAATGTCTAAGTTTTCGTCCGCAACCGCCTCTGCGCGGTGCCGCCTGGTGCGGCCCGTCTCCTGTTGTGGGGGGGCTCAGAAGCCCCCGCGCACCGAAGGACGCTCTCAGCGCCAACGGCAGCGTGAGGCCTACCTGCCACGCTGCCGTCCATCACGGGGATCGCAACAATGTGCTGAAAGATACACAAAACTAAGGACGGACAGCCCCCTGCCGCCCGCCCGCGACCCCCGGTGGCCCCTATTAGTCACCTTTTACGACAGGCAGGGGATACCTTGGTGGAATTCTCCAAACGCCTAAAATCCACAGGGCGGAATTTAATGCATCTTGGCTTATCATAAGTGCAACCTTTGACTAATTATATACCTAGATAGAGTGCCGCGCTGCAATGAAACTAACACAAACAGGCTAACTTTTCTTAAGCTATACGTGACAGCTATGTAATACGCTATTGCTGCATCATTCTGCGTATCCTTGTGTGCGCGCATAATGATCTCAGTTATTACAATGGTTTCTATTAAAACGGGGAGAAAATTATATTATCCATGAAAAATAACAAAAATTAATTCACTTGAACTTATTTAGTCGGGAACTGTTCGCTTTTATTTTTTTCGACGCTTTTGAAACGTTCACTGTCTATCTAGGTATATATTTAATCAAAGAGTGCAACTATGTACGCTTACGTGATGAATAAAGTATTTTTTTTAAATTATTTTTTTGATATAATACCTTTATTCGTACAATAATACTTATCGATCGATTTTCATAAACCACTACACGGCAGTCTTAATCAGATTTAAATTAATACTTAAAGATTCCGTGATTGTGCTGTGAAAACAACAATTTTATCCAGAGAGGCAAAAAGTTAACTTTAGGTACGATTCATTATCATTAAATATGAATTTTGATAATATTATAACAAGACTATCCAAAAACCGTCATGCCGTGTCTCATTTTTTAATGGCCGTTATGTCTGTGTACATATATTTATGTCTCGATTGACGCACTTGTGCCGAGATTTAAATGTATATTAACGTATCGCTCTATGTCTTAAGGTACGAAGATGTAAAAATATATAATATTATAGTCATCGTATGTGGTCTCCTGACGATTTCTATGGAAAGATGTATTGAAATAATCATTTCGTTCTATAATGTACATTTTTTATAGCTGCCGTGTGTGATGCGCTGTATAATGACACATTTCACACCGGCCATAAAAGGCGTTACCTACCTATTGTATTCAGCTCAGAATAATAACTAAAGCAAGGCTATACCTTCTATTGGAAACGCGGAGTAATGTTTAAATGTCAACGCGCGACCCTAATAAGCTCGTAACACACCTAAAACAGTAAAATGTATAATATCATCTGGAGGAGTCTATGCAGATTATAGACTGCGTCAGCTTTTTGACGTTATTGATGGTAAAATACCCCATCCCTTTTATAGACAATCATCACATAAATATCTATTATCTATCAATAATTATTAAAATTATTTAGGTGTTAGTATGTAGGTATTTGCGCGCAATATAATCTTTCTACTTAATTCATGAAATAATATAATACCTAGTCCATAATGAATATAAATTGCTGCCCAATGAATAAGTTTATGCACAGATATCCTACAATGCGCTTTATTATATTAAATACAATTGATAATACACTAGTGTATGAGTACGTTTCATGCTGTCTAGTTACAACATTGACGTTACGGTTCACAAACCCTAACATACTGGTTATAACAATTACATAATATTTAGGGAGACTCATTCGTACAGACCAATAACATTATGGAGCGAGTCATGTCCACATACATAATTATGTATTTTCACGTCTACAGGATGAAATTTTTGATCTTGTTAATGCTGGCAGCGCTGGCGATGGCCGCACCCAAAGATGGAGTCGCAAAGCAGCAAGTGTTCGAAATAGGTCTGTTTTATTTGTAACATATTATATAGTACCTATTCATCATTCTGGATGGATCCTGTTTGTGCTGAAAGTACCTAAGTCCATAGTTAAGGTGTTATAAAATCATTCTATCTACTTCCTACTATCCTCCTTGGTGAAACAGTAAATATATTTTTACCCGACTACGGCGAGGTAAGGAAGCGATTTTAACACCCTATGTATGTTCTATGTATATATGTATGCTAGCGTCGCTCCTATTGAACTGATTTTGACACATTAGGTGTCCATCTGTTCGTATTTATTAACTGACTTCCATAAAAGGAGGAGGTTCTCAATTCGTATGTTTGTATTGTTTTTTATGTACGTACACTGATTTCTCTGAAAATTGTGCGCTTATTTCCTTGACTCCTTTTTTATTTAGTAGATTAAGGTCTCGAATTGGTCCCATTTCAATATATCATGGTTTAGGGTTCATCATTTTATGGAACAGACTTAATAGACCAGAATCATACGAGTAATTTTATTCGACGAGTTAGAAGTGCCCTTATGAAAGTCGATTAGCAATGCATTCATTTCAGCTATTTTTTATTGAATAAAAGATAATACATTATGCAAGGTGACACTTTATACGAATAACAGGGACTTCCACTAGATGATAAGGGATAAATAGGTACAAGAAACCATTTATTTATAAAAGAGTCATAAATCGCGGAAACGTAGATTTTGTCATATTGCTATCATAAAATGATCACACGCTTTTAGACAGATTCGATAGAATGTGGTTAGTATCTCACTATAATATCTAAATACTAGACTTCTGCTCGCTGACTTTCATGGGATAAAAAGTAGTCTATGTGTTAATCCAGGTCATGATCAACCCGTGTGCCAAATATCATCGAAATCCGTTCAGTAGTTTTTGAGTTTATTCGATACAAACATACTTACATACAAATCTTTCCTCTTTATAATATTAGTATAGATAGGCTTCTAATGGACCTCAACGTATGATAAATATGAGCTGTTTAGTCTTGAGAACGAATATATAGGATGACGAGCAGGATGCTTTTAATAGGTACGTAGGTATATTACCGTAATATGTATGTGACTCAAAACGCCCATGCCAGTTCGTAATTCTACTAAAGGAAAGGAATGTTTAATTCCTGATTTAGTAAATCATTAGTCATTGCTGCATAATGGAGCATTCAGATTGCTACCTGATTTCAGGATCTACTAGAGACTCGGGGAATGTATACCCCACATCAAAATGAAATCTAACTGCGCAATGATGTTCTAGAGATTAGATTAACCGCTTAACAGTGAGCATCAGGCTGCTCTACCCAAATGATGGAGTCTTATATTTATATTATAATATAGACCTGAGCTGTTGTCCTAGCGTGACACTACCCCGACGATTGTCCTAGAGGGACACTCCCCCGACGATCCTATAAGTTTACATTCAGAGTCATAAGACCACTCTAAGCCTAATACGACCGCTCCGCTCAATCTCGCGGTATGCGGTAAGCATAAATAAAACACTTCTATTAAATAATATTTTATTTTTCAATACAAATTCAAATAGATACAAACCATGGAGTTCTTCTGTATTTTCTGTAAAATTTCTAATAATTCAATTTTCCTTCCTGTCTGTTTTGCTTTTAAGCTTAGATGTAATTTTCTGATATAAAAATTAAAGGTTTTATTATTTTTCAATAGGCCGGGTCAATATTTTTGGTGAGAGCATCCTGAAGCTATTCTTCATCATCATCATGATAATTATCAGCGACGCAGAAGAGAGAAAGCTGTATGAATAATGTCCACTGCTGAACGTAGGCCTCCCCTAAAGATTTCCAGACGGACCTGTCTTATACCTCCTTTAACCCATGAACACACTAGAATCTAGATTTAATTTCAAAACAATTTTATTATGTATGTAATTGCGTGCTGAAATAAATTTAAGCAGTAGGTACATTATATTATTCTGTAATTAAGTAATCCGAAAAAATAATATTACCTACTATTGACAGAAGAAATTTAACAAAATTGTTAGTTTATAAAAAAATACCCTTAAATTACACACATTAAATTGTAATAATATGAAAGTACATAGACTTTACAAAAGAATGATATAAAAAATCTAGTCGCATGCCAAATTAGTACAAAAAATCAGGCACTGAGTCCTAAGATTTATTCATCCTACTAATATTATAAACGCGAAAGTTTGTAAGAATGTATACATACGGATGTATGTATGTCTGTTACTCTTTCACGCAAAAACTACTGAACGGATTTCGATGAAATTTGGCACATGGGTAGATCATATACTGGATTAACACATAGACTTTTTATCCCGGGAAATATTCACGAGGGTGGAGCCGCGGGCTAAAGCTAGTTGTACATGTATATAATTACAAGAATGGCAGTGTATATAATATTGGTAGTATTGAAATTTCCTTTTAACTCACGAGCAAAGTATAAGTATTTTTTTTAAATTATAGTGGTTTTTGAAGTAGGTGTTATTTTTTGTTAAAAAAAAATAATTCCTTTAATAATCACTTTACCCGCGTAGGTAGATACATAATTATTATTTTATTCTACAGAATATTCAGATGTTTCCGTAGGCACGGCTGCTGATAATCGTAACATCCTTGTGAATAATCTGGTTCGTCAACTTATCGCCTTCCTCCGCAACATCATCAATAACGGCTGGCCTCTATTCGGTATTCCAGTCCTGGATCCCCTACGCTTAGACGAGTTCCACTTAAAAGTTCCTGGTGGACTTGTAAAGTAAGTTCGCAATTTCAGGTACCTACTTTCTTTTTACAAACATTTTGATTACTTAATTGTATTTATTTTGTCAACCCTCGGTCAAGTATTAGAGTAGTTTCCAACGTTTGATTTGTATATTATTTTATATGTAACAGAAAAAAAATATGAAAAAGAAATTCTTCTGTGAAATCAGCGTCAAAATTCGTTGAAAATAAACCAGTTATTCTTATTCGAAATATTGTTCTGAGCAAAAGTTGGGGAGTAGTGAGGTTTTCGCGCTATCTCCTCACGCACGCAGCGTTATGGCTGGTTACACTTGGTGACGTCACAGTTTGCAATTACTGTTATTTGACAGCGACCCCTTCACCCAAACATCAAAGCTTCATTCAGCTTCATAATTTATTATTTCGAGGATATAAAAAAAAATCCGTTATATTCTGGATGACATAGTTTACGTCTATGATAAATGTATTAAAAAAAGTAGTCTAATACCCTCTTTAGAATAACATATACTTACCACTTTAGATGATTCGGCGGATTTATTGTGTAAATAGTTAAAAAAATATATAATACTTCAGTATAATATTATTATGTATTTACGGCAAGAAATATACAACGTTTAGTCAAAAAATTATGTAAAGAATATTAACAAGTTATTTATTATTTTCAGCCTAGATTTAGATCTCAAGAACGTGCTCGTCGAAGGATTTGGAAAGTTCATCGTGCACAAAAGCGATTTGAATCTCCGAAATCTCACCTTCGACATTGATGTCTCGTTCCCAATTATACACGCTGAAGCTGGTAAATAGCTTGTTTAAAAGTGTAGGTACTTAATATAGGTACTTCATCATCATCATCATCAGCCACATGACGTCCACGGCTGAACATAGGCCTCCCCCAAAGATCTCCAGACGGACCTGTCAAGAGCGGCCAGCATCCAGCGTGTTCCTGCAATCTTTATCAAGTCGTCTGTCCACCTTCCATACAAGTATTTATTAGTTGGTAATTGGTAGTAATTACTACAATGCAGCTAATTACTCTGAGCGCCCTATCTATGACTCTATTACCTACCCTTGCGTGTAAACAATATAGTTCAGGGGCCAAGATGCTTTTCTACAACCGTTAAAGGGCCCCATATACGGTACAATTCGTCGTTACGATGGATCTGAAGAAAATTGTGACCATCCATCGCGCCGAATGCCACTCAACACACGAAACGATCGGTCGTTACGATCGGTGATCATTCATATTGCCCATATTGGAGCCCACATTAGGCAGACTGTGACTGAGACAAAAATCGAATCGATTATATCGTTACGATATTCATGATTGTATTGGTTTCTGTTGGGATCACGATATCGTATTCAATCAAGTAAATCGTTTACGATTTGGACATACGTCGTTGCGATCGGTCTGAAACGACTGCTAATGACACATTTTATCGATAAATCTATTGCAGGAATACGTCAGTCCAATAATTTTTTTTGTTTCCCTTTCTTTTCTATTAGCCCTTTTTATTAGCGTTAACGCTTATAGAAAGGGCTCTTGGCAACGGCCCCTAAAGTTTTACGATAAAAAAAATACGAGTATATTTTTCCTTTAACTTACTATAAAATTATATTGTTAGCATTTAAATACTTTGTGAGGGTATTTGTGATATCGAACTAGTAGTGGAAGTGACAGTTGGGTGTATTAAAAGGGTGCCGTATCGATGTACTCATGCATTCGCGTCCAGTCGCGCCCACTCGCGCTCTTTCGGTCTCTTTCGGGACCGCAATAGACGTATATTGCGGTCCATTTTCGAGATTAACTGTCGTGTCGTCGTAGATTTCCACGATTCGGCGTCGTGTCGTGTTTATGTGTAGGAGCCGTAACGTCGGTGATCAACCTAATGAGTGTTTTTTTACTTTAACTTACGAATTATAGTTTGAAGTACATACTTAGGTAAAATAATAATCAGCGATAATATAAATACTAATTACTAATTTTTTTTTTATTGTAGAACACTACGAATTGGTTGGCGATTTTTTTACTGCCTTTCCTTTGTATGGAAAGGGCGCAGCTGTGTAAGTTTGCCTAATACTTTCTTATAACACAATCAATCACACATCTATTGTAATATGCTCCACAACACATAAAACTTTTTTTATTCCATTTTAATTTTATGTTTTCCTTTTTAATTGAAAATATTGGGACTCTTTACGTATTAATTCAAAGAATATCATGATTCAGAGTCACTTACCTACTAGGAATAACATGCTTCATAATTTAATATAAACAATCTCAACTAATATTACAAAGAGAAAATATTAGTCTTTGTATGTTTGTTTCTAATGAATAAACTGAAAAACTACTTAAGTAGCTGATATTTAATAGTCCTTCACTAATAGGACCCCTTGCTATTAGGCTATTTTAAACCGGGAATAGGCAGGGATGCGAGCAAGAGCTAGTTATCAATAAAGCTAATTATTAACATGATAACAGGCCATTTATTAATTTAATTTTAGCAATGTTTCTTCTATAAAGTTTAAGGGTTACCTATGTTTCGTACCTATCTGATAGGTACATTGGGTATCCGGGCGCTGACGGGTGGCACCGAAGAGCAATGGCCTGTGGTGTTCCACAGGGCTCCGTACTGGGCCCACTCTTGTGGAACATCGGCTACAATTGGGTGTTCCGTGGTACCAACCTCGAAGGCGTCGCTGTTGTCTGCTACGCGGACGACACACTGGTGACAGCGACGGCTAGGACCTTCCAGGAGGCTGCTCTGCTCGCCTCCTCTAGTACAGAACAGATGGTGAGCAGGATTCGGCGACTGGGCCTCAGAGTAGCCCTTAACAAAACCGAGGCCCATTATTTTTACGGGCCTCGGAAGAAGCTACCTTCTGAGGCCCATATCGTAGTGGAGGGGCTGCGGATTCCCATCGGCTCCACAATGAAATATCTGGGCTTGGTGTTGCACAGCCGGTGGGACTTCCGTACCCACTTTGAGATGTTGTCGCCGAAATTACTGCGGGCAGCAGGCGCGCTCGGACGCCTGCGGCCAAACTTAGAAGGCCCCGATAACCCTTGCCGAAGTTTGTACGCTGGAGTTGTGCGGTCCGTGGCCTTATACGGTTGTCCCGTTTGGGCCGAGTCCCTGAATGCTCGATGCGCCGCTCTACTGCGCAAGCCGCAGCGTTTAGAGGCGGCTTGCGTCTTGGCCGGTATTTTGCCATGGGAATTGGATGCCAAATACCTCTCATCAGTATTTTTCTGGCGAGAGGAGGCATCCCGTCTTGGGCGAAGACTGGCTCCGAGGGAGGTCACAGCCCAACTGGCCTCCATCCGCAGAGCCGCCGTGGAGGAGTGGCATACCAGGCTGGAGAGCCCGAGTGCGGGCTTGAGGACCGTCGCGGCAGTGCGACCTGTCTTCTCAAGATGGCTTGACAGGCGCCATGGTGCGCCGACATTCCGTCTGACACAGGTGCTGACGGGCCACGGGTGTTTTGGCTCGTTTCTGTGTCGGATCGGAAAGGAGGAGTTCGCCGTGTGCCACCATTGTGGCAACGGCCGCGAGGACACGGTCCAGCACACTCTTGAGGAGTGCCCAGCCTGGGATCTACAACGCAGCGCTCTTAAAGCAGTCGTCGGCGGAGACCACTCACTGCCGGCCGTGGTGTCCGCCATGGTCGGCGACTGGAGGTCATGGCCAGCGATGTCCTCCTTCTGCGAGTGCGTCATCTCGCGGAACGAAAGCGCCGAGCGGGATCGTGAGCAGTACGATCCCACCCGCTGCCAGAGGAGACGACGGAGGCGCCGGGTGGACGAGTGACCGGTGCCTCATGCTCTGTGGTCCGGGGGCATCTAGAGAATTCCGCCACGAAATCTCCTGCCTGTCGTAAGAGGCGACTAAATGGGGCTTTGAGAAAGTCGTGGGGCGAGCAGTGGGGGGCTGCTTACTCCAATTTAAGTGACTTCGAGGTGGACGACAATGCGGGTAGTCGGTTTCCCGATGTTGTAGACGCCATAGGCGTCCTTTAGAGTTCAGGGGCATCTTAACCACCTCATTTAGAGAAGGGCCGCAATGCGGCATTACGCAGGGGCGGTCCCGTGCAGCTATCTTAGTGCAACAAGATACCCCGGGGCCGTCCCGTATGCGCCGAAGAAGGCCACCGCGGGTTTTGGTTGGTATGCCGGTGTAGGGTGTATATAGGGTTAGGGACTCGGTCTAATGCTCGCTCGGATGATGCTATACTCCCAAGTGTCAACATTGGGCCTTAAGACCGGTGAAACCAACATAACCTTTCCACTGACTCCCCGGTGGTGGTAGCGATAACGCGTTTTTACCCCGCGAAAAAAAAGGGTTACCTATGTTCTTTTATCGTTTTCATACAATTTAATCATGTTCAATTAAAAACAAAGGTTCAGTGCTGACGGGTTCAGATTCCTAGCTAAACTTTTCTTGAAGCAATCAGAAGATGGCAAATCAATTCTTATCGGCAGAGTAGAGAAGGCTGGGTTCCAATTCCCCAGCTTGAAGGTTAGTAATCAAATTATTGCATAACCTTTTTAGGGTGTCCCGTTTCTATAATGTGAGTGCAATTTCGTTGTGAAACATAAGTTTCTGGATTCGAACGTCCACACAGGGTTATTGAAGTTTTCCCCAAAATGGATTTGTCCTAAATAATAGACTGGATACCAATTACTCTCTTGCCACTCTAGTATCCGTTCGACGAAATAAGCATAAATTTATTTATCTTCTATTCTATATTCCTTGGTTTAGTTTTATTTGCGTGCCTTGTAGTAACTAGGTAACAAAATTTTAAAACCTAGTACCTACCTACTAATGTAAAAAAGGATTATTTCTTCAGCAACATTTTACTTATATGTAGTTTAATTTTTTTTTTATTTCAGTTCGATATTTCCGGAGTGATCGGCGGCGGCGACATCGACTACGTCGTGAACGCCATCATCGAAGAAGTAATACACGGCTACATTAACAGGTTCCATGGTGCCATCGCCAATGCGGTGGCCTCGGCTGTCCCACCCGCCCTCAACCCCTTCCTTGACCAGCTTGACACCTGGATGTTCATTGCCCCCCAACTCCATCGTAACTAAACTAACAGCAAGCCAAATTGAACTTTATTGATCATGTTTAAATTTCGTGTTCAAAGTACTATGAATCGTGATGGAATAAAGAGAGCGTTGTTTTGTTAAATATGTGACCAATAAATAATTTTGTACATACTCATCATTTGAGGGGTGTTTTTATTATTTTACTTTTAATATACTTACAGAACGTAGGTTTCAAGCCATTTGGGTCAGAGGACGAATCTCTACGCACTATGTACAATACCAGCTTCTTTATTGTTCATTCAATTCCCAAGTCAAATAGTATAATATATACTTACTACAGAAATCTCAAGTCCTAAATAATCGAGTGACAGATGATAGTCAAGGCCCTTTGACTTAAACCTACTGGAAGCGTAGAAAGATACTTACAGATTGAGAATGCGATTACTCAATTATACAGTCATTGAATTGAATGAAGTGGCTTATCCAACACCATAAAGCATGTGCCCGTGTCCCGTTGAAATTCAGTTGTCGCTTGTCCTTCTCGTTCTTATTCACGAAAGTAACTTGTTTTTAAAAGCTTTTATATAACTTACATTGTATGTATGTTAGTTCGGGTGGAATCTTGCAAGTCAAATTTGAAGCAGTTACCCTCAACCATTGTGTTGAAATTTTGCATACCTACACGGTCAGTTTGGGTGACAATGCATTGTCAGCTAACTGACGTCATTCTGAATCCAATATCGCGGACGACCCAAGCTGATGAGCTAGTTATTTTTTGTGCACGTCCATAATAAGGGTATCGAATGAAAGGGTTTGCTGATAAGAATACAAAAAATAAAATAACCTCTATAAATCTAATATGGCGGACGACCCAAGATAGCGGACTAGTTATTTTTTACGCACTCCTATAATATGGGTATCAAATGAAAGGGCTTGCTGAGAATAACTCGAAAAATTACTAAAAAGTAAAAAGTTTTTAAGAACAAGCTTTTATTTAAATATTCTAAAAATAAAAAAAAAATAAACTTTAAATTGAATCAAACTTTGTTTAACACTATGTAGAGATATAAGCTTGTCGCGAGATTTACTTGTGTAGATAATACAATAATTATGTACCTTGATCTTGATTGACACTTCACTTTCAAGTGAGAGATTATTTTTTTATTGTTTTGAAAAATCATCACGTGATTGTGATTTGGTATTATTTTTATGTTAACCTCACTTTTGATTGTAAGTAGGTATTAGTAAATGTATATTAATTTATTAATTTGTGAGTCTATTTCCTTGATTCCTTTTTTATTTAGTAGATTAGGATCTCGAATTGGTCCCATTTCAATATATCATGGTTTAGGGTTTTTCATTTTATGGAACAGACTTAATAGACCAGAATCGTACGAGTAATTTCATTCGACGACTTAGAAGTGCCCTTATGAAAGTCTATTAGCAATGCATAAATTGGAGCTATTTTTTATTGAATAAAAGATAATAAACATGCATGGTGACCCTTTATACGAATAACAGGGACTTATACTAGATGTTAAAGGATAAATAGGTACAAGGAACCATTTATTTATAAAAAAGTCATAAATCGCGGAAATGTAGATTTGACATATTACTATCATAAAATGATGAGGCGCTTTTAGACAGATTCGATAGAATATGGTTAGTATCTGACTATAATATCTATATACAGGCGTCTAGTGGACCTCAAAGTATGATAAATATGAGTTGTTGTCTTGAGAACGAATATATAGGATGACGAGCAGTATGCTTTTAATAGGTATGGTTTTTATAGGTAACGTATATTACCGTAATATGTATGTGACGCAAAACGCCCATGCAAGTTCGTAATTCTACTAAAGGAAAGGAATGTTTAATTGCTGATTTAGTAAATTATTAATCATTGCTACATAATGGAGCATTCAGATTTCAGAGACTCGGGGAATGTTTACCCCAAACCGAAATATAATCTAACTGCGCAATGATGTTCTAGAGATTAGATTAACCGCTCAACGGTGAGCATCAGGCTACTCTACCCAAATGATGGAGTCTTTTATTTATATTATAATATAGACCTCAGCTGTTGTCCTAGCGTGACACTACCCCGACGATCCTATAAGTTTACATTCAGACGCGACCGCTCCGCTCATTCTCGCGGTATGCGGTAACACTTCTATGAAAAAATATTTTGTTTTTAAATACAAATTCAAACAGATACAAACCATGAGGGTTCTTCCAGCACCTTTTCTGTAAAATTCCCTGTTACATAATAATTAAATTTTCCTTCTGACGCTTAAATATAATTTTCTGAAATAAAAATGAAAACTTTTATTATTTTTCAAAGGGGCTTGTCCAACTTTTTGGTGAGTGCATCCTGAAGTTATTTGTCTTCATCATCATAATTAGGTACCATTATCAGCTACTCAGAAGAGAGAACCTGTATGAATAATTTCCACTGCTGAACATAGGCCTTCCCTAAAAATTTCCAGATGGACCTGTCTTACCTCCTTTAATTTATGAACACACTAGAATCTATATTTAATTTCCAATCAATTTTATGTTATATGTAATTGCGTGCTGAAATTACTCAAAGGCTGAAATAATACTTTGAGTATTTAACCAATGGAGATGAAATGGCAATAATGTGCAAACAATATTTTCTGTCAATCCTGAAGGGGGGCGAGGTAAACACGGATAGCACACATTTAACAACAAAAATCCACACCTGCAAGGCTGGATATAGTGCATACGAACGCACACTGTGACATTCCCCGCAACACCAACTCATAACACGCATACATCTATTAAATTTAGCGTAACTACACACTCTTTAGACGTACACTAAAACAAATGTTCTAGTGATGACCATTTGTGACGAATCCTCCTTAATAGTTATCTGAAATATAGTTCGTATGAATGATTCATATGTGTAAAATCACTCTGTTATATTTGCACCCATCGATAGGCTATTTAGATTTAACTCTGCACAATATCGCTTGACTGCAGAAATAGCCGTTGCGCGAGTACTTACTAAGCCAGATTCTAGCCGACGAAATACCTACCCACCTAGTAATATACAGGAAATATATAGGATCCTTTCTAAATTTTTGTTACTAGCAGTTTGTTAGGAGATATCAAGATGTAATTAGATGTAGGTGTAGATTCGTAAATTTCGATGGAGCAAATCAAATGCACATAAGTGACTAGACTTTAACTCGTGTCTCCGCCCGCGTGAGTGAGTTTTTTCGGGATAAAAGTCCGGCTTTATATTTTCCTGGGATAAAAAGTAGCCTATGTGTTAATCCAGGACATAACATAATCTACCCGTGTGCCGTGAAAGCGTAACAAACATCCAGACATCCATACTTACAAACTTTCGCGTTTATAGTAGGTGGTTCTTAGCTATAATTTATGACGATCTGTTCAGGCGTTAGAAGATTATCAGCTCATTTCCATCTTTCAAAAGTCTGATTGCTTTTCATTTTGGTGTACTGTGACTTCGGCAATATTTTTAATGAATTTTAACCTTCAGCTGATGCTGCAGCATCAAGTAGTCTGCGGGATACCCAACTCTTTAGCAACTTATAGTAGATATAGCGTGTGTGGGCTCATAAGAATGGTCTCAACGAGTAGGTGTTAGATAGTTAATTAGCAAGGCCCCACGATGGAGAATAAAGGAATTAAAAATGTTCGAAATAAAAATTCAATTAATATTTATATAACCCCCGACCATTGATGTATTAAAAACATCAATGCCCCCGACACAAACAATCTCTAAAAAGTAAAACAATAAATGTGTCTTTGTCGTTTTAGTACCTTGTAATATTTTGACCCAGGCGTCCTTGCGATCTCGGACCAGAGAGATGAAAATACTTCTTTCGCGGTCCTCCGACATGACAACGCTTGGATCAAAATATTACTAGGTACTAAAACGACAAAGAAACTTTTATTATTTTACTTTTTAGAGATTTATTGTGTTATATAAATTTTTTATATCAATATTTTACGTCAATGCCAAGTAGCGAGAGGCTGAAAGATTCAGTTTGCGCCATTAGATGGCAGAACTTACGACGTGCGCGTTCCCTATTTACCGGATATAATCCTAGACTACGACCAGAAAATCCAATACCTACAATTTATTCACTCGGTGATCAAATCCAAGACCTCAACGCAGTAGACTTAAGTACGTAATACAACTATACCATGGATGCAGTCACTCTTCTTTATATTTTAAAACATTTTTAATAATTGTGAAGGTGTTTGTGATACATAATATGTATGCCTCGGTGGCGTAGTTGTACTGCGGTAAGACTGCAATGCTCTCGGGTTTGTTCTCTGGGTCACATCATAGGATGGAACACGCACGGCGAGAAGTGGGTGCATTAGTTGCGCCTTTGCCTACCCCTTCGGGGATAATAGGGGGAGTGTGTATGTGTGTGTTTATTATAATCCAAGCTTACCTACATGTTACCCTGTCTCTGTTTTTTAATGGTGAAATCACCTTATTTAAATATCTTTTTTATTTTTAGTTATAATACTAGATCAATATATAGTTTCTAATTAAAGTAAATGAAACATTTTCAACAATAAAAGTGGTGGTGATCTGTGGTGATCTGTGATGTGGTGGCCATTTTAACTGCACAAAGGTATGAGAGCGCTGCACCGAATGTGAAAAAGTTTGGTATGAAAACTGAAACATGAAAACAGCGGTGAAATACAGGACTCAACTACCGCGCTGACGCGATGATGATACATTTTTAAGCTGTCGACCACTTAAAAGCCATTGCAAAAGTCAGTTTTATTAGGTTAAAATTAAATACATGAATCAAATGTTTTAGTAATAATTGTACTCAATTCGCACAAAATAGTTTATTTTTTTATTTTGCGGAGACAGTGCTGTTTTCATCACTAACGTTTAGCCTTAAAGGACGACCGGGCGGTTATGTTGGGGTTGGGGTCCATCCATACGACGTTAGTCCGCTGGGAAAGATGAAAAACGTCGAGCGGCCGCTGGCCCGAGACCCTGTCACTATTTACAACCCTATGCACAGCAACACCGACTAAAACTCCGCAGTGGCCATTCTCAGCGCATTATAAAGACGGCTGCGGGTTTCTCCGACAAAAAGTGCCCAGTCGTTCTCCGCAGCCGCCACTGCGCGGTGCTGCCCAGCGCGGCTCATCTGCAGTTGTGGGGGTCCTCAGAAGCCTCCGCGTACCGAAGATCGTCCTCTCCTTCAACGGCAGCGTGATGCCTAACCAAGCCGATGGATATCTATCCATGATGGATGGACGATGAGATGGGAATACAAACATAGGGAAATGTATAGTGTACCCAGTTAACTAACGGCTACAGCACCTAACCTGCGAGCCGTCGATGGACATGGAAGCCGTGTACTCAGAATTGTATGGGTTGTGGGCTGGGAAGTCCCGGGTTTGATTTACTTTATGTGGGTGTTGCTAGCACGCATTGCTTGTGATAGAATCCCCGGAGGGGGTCGAAGTCGGGTAGGTTGTCGTTCGTAAAAACAAAGCAAAATAACGCATTTACCGACTCTATGTTAGATTGGGATAAGGGGAAGAAAATAATTCTTATAAATAAAATAGGTAATAAACATAGCCGTGACCTGACTAAGGAAAGGTCTCGGACTATATTTCTTCTTCTTTCTTCTTCTTCTTCAGCCTTTAGAAGTCCACTGCTGAACATAGGTCTCTTGGACTATATTATCCATACCAAGTTTCGTAGTTTTGGAGTCTATCGCGTTCAGGCAGACGGACGCGGTGGGGGACTTTGTTTTATAATAGTATGTAGTGAGAAGGATGGTAGATCAGGAAAACTAATACGTACCTAAATAGTAACATATTTTCGTGTTATACCGTATTTTTTTTTTTAATCTAAACACGAGCCCAATTGCGACATTGCCTTCCTCTGTGTAGGCGACGGAAGTCCGTAATCTGGACACGTATTGATAAATCCTCCGTCATCTCGCATACACAATACACATCCAGTCGTCGGTAGAGTAAAACCGTTCGATATGAAAGCTGTTTTAATATTCTTTCTTGTGAATATTTTTATTATACATGAAGTGTATTCGCGTTCTCACCCGCCGAATAGTATAGGCAGAGATAAAGATCTTCGACCTTATAATGTGAAAGATATTGTGATACTTAGTGCGCTGGAAGACTCCCCGACGTGGTACCAAGGCATCTGTCCTGAAGGATTTCAGTTGGACATAACCGGGACATGTCGTAAAGTGTGGTTTGATGATTATTCAGAGGAATAACAATGTTTCCACTTGACAACTCTTACAAACATAATTTTTATTTTATTTTAATATTAGAGTAAAAAAATGTATAATCTATTTTTTATTGTATTTAGCTTTCATAATTTTAAGAACCTACTTGATTTCTGTGTGTTCAAAGTTACATGCTAATTAAATTTGTTAAAAAGACACATACCTGTGTGTATTTATTTCTAAAATTGTCTGTACTGATTGAGTGCTGTTTCGTCATACAATAACAATTAGGAGACTATGGAATAAATTTATAATAAATTAAAAATGACATTTAACTCCACCTGATGAAAAAAATATGAATACCTAAAACCATCGATATATTATATTATGTACTATGCACCGTCAATACCTACCTATAACTATTTTAAAATTCTACATTTGTATAAAAATCAAGATTCGTATAAAAATATTACATTCTATTTTATTTTCTAATGACTATAGGAATTTTAACATTACAGTAAAAAGATTGTTCGATGTGGCCATTTATTACGCAAATATTATAAAATATAAACCATGACAGTAACAATGTTTAATCATATTCAGTTTATGTTCGTTATTGCAAGTATTTATATAATAAGTCCTTAATAACAAATAACTCAAATAGGCTTTAACATATTTTACCATAATATTCGGATTTCATAATTAAAATACATTATTGATATTCAGTACCTGTTTGTTTGATTTCAATACACTTATTCTAATACCCTTATGCTAATGCAAATGTGCGTGTTTTATGTTATATGTTTCCTGCGCCAAAAAATATTTTGTTTTTGTTTGCAAAGCATCGATATAGCACCAGATGTCGAGCCGTTGAAGAACAGTGTTGCTAAAAACAACGCTTGCTTTCGAGGTAAGGGCTGCAATTATGCCATGGAATCTATTGACGTAATCTATAATCACCTCTTCGAGCAACGCATTGACAATAGCGTCGACATTGCCCCCTCCAATCACGCCCGAGAGATTTGACTGTAAAAAAAGTAATAAAAATATTGGCGAGAACAAAAGTCGCAGTGATTCTAATAAACAATTAACATTCTTCGTAAAGGCCAGGTCAAAAGTACCCTGAACTGGCGGGAATGCATGAGTAGTAAGGGATTCACCGATACTGGAGCAGCTTCGACGGCCGGTCCGCGGCGCCCCGGCGGCTTGTCGCCGACGTTTTCGATTGCTCCAGATTCGGCCCCCGGCACCCGCGACTTGATCCGCGGATTACTTTAATACCTACCGCGAATTAATTTGATACCTACCGCGGATTAATTTGATACCTACCGCGGATTAACTTGATACCTACCGCGTATTAATTTGATACCTACCGCGGATTAATTTGATATCGACCGCGGATTATTTTGATAACACCCGCGAATAAAATTTATATCGTCCGCGGAATCCATTTCATATCAGCCGCGAGGTAGGTATGAACCACGAATTTGTTCATGGTCTACGGTTCCCTTAAGCTTGTACCTTTTCCCTGTTCGTTGTGCTTTTAACTTTCTACTTTCTATCGGCGATCCTTTTTTTTTATTTGAAGGATGCAAAGGTCTTTGTCGCGTATTTCTATTAACTCGTGTTTCTATGCAAAAGCCGTTTAAAATTACTTAATAGTTGCCCTTTACGCATTACGAGCATTGTTTATGATAGATAAAGCTACATTTTCCCTGTTTCGTTGTGTTTTAGACTTTCTACTTTCTATCGGCGACCCTTTTTTATTTGAAGGATGCAAAGGTCTTTGTCTCGTATTTCTATTAACTCGTGTTTCTACTTAAAAGCCGTTTAAAATTACTTAATAGTCACCCTTTACGCATTACGGGCATTGTTTATTATAGATAAAGCAATCGTTACAATACACCATACCTTTCTCAAATTCTAGGTAAAACCCTTTGGGTCTTCTCATTGTCATAATAATTACGGTTCCCATTATTCACATTACCTGATATTACGTATTCAACGGAACATTTAAGGTGAAAGTCGAAACATGTTGGATCTTGTCTGCAAGGAAACAATACTCCCTCTCCATATAAAAGACCGACTCAAAATCACATGGTATCGTATTCCACTCTGTGCTCTGCTCGAAGTGTGATCTCCAGTTGTTTGTAACAGTGAAGTGATAGTAAAATTGTGAAATAGTTAAATAGTGAAAGTGTTATAAAAATGAATGTAAGTACCTTTATATACTTTGATCTAAAAGTGTTGTAACCAGATGTTTCATTAATTGTTTATGCCATGTGTTGTCCACCAGGTTAATACATTTTAGCTATCTTTGATGTCTTATTAATTTATCATTATTACTAATGTGTACATGTATACTTCGCATACCTATAAGTATTTATCATACAGTACTTACTTAACCGATAGTTAAAACAGTTTTATTTTATTTTGTTACAGTTTTCTGAAAATACTTTCAAAAATTATTATTATGCAGAAGAAATCGACGAACCTAGTGATGAAGAAGGTACACTCGCCTTTAAAGTAAAAAAAGCGATAGCAGCCAATAAAAGATCGGTGGAAAGCAACAACATTGATGAGTTCTTTGAAAAACCCAAAAAAAAGAAGACAACTACAAAAAAGTCATCCAGTGTTGGTCGATCGACGAGCGGTGGTATTTCATACATCCGATCAAACAGCGATGACAGTAGTTCTGCATCACATCTCATAAAAGTTGAGGTGTATGATGTGAATAAAATAAAAAACATCGCACCGACGGAACATTGGAAACACGCTGATGTGCGAGTTAAATATTACGCGGAAAACGACAGTGATAAGAACTTGCAAAGTATCAAGGACACTATATACAATATCACTAAACAGTTGGCTAGTAAGGACGATTGTGTGAAATATTTTATAGATACCGACAAGTGATAAAAGTGCCAGTGCGTTACAATGTTTTATAACTGTCAAACTATTATTTTAATAACTATACTTAAGTATCTATCTGTTTTATTTTAATTTACATTGTATTGTATTTAAACTTTGTACTCTTTTAAGTTACATACTTAATAGATTAATTTGTTTTTGATGTTAGAACTCTTGTGTTATTGCTAAGTATTAATGTAAATAGTTATAAGTCTTTTTAGTGTCTTTTCATGCTCATGCTTACGATTGTAAAGTTATTGGGAACATTCATAAATTGTTTGGAAGAATTATAACTATTGTATGGGGTTATTAATCTTCAATAAAGAAACATCATTCATTCATTTTCATATTTCATTTATTCACCTCAAAACATGATTTAAATAAACCATTTAAAAACACATCATTGCATATTGTATTATCACTAAATAATACTTGAAAATCTTTGAGACTCTTACCATAGTATTTATAATACAGATACATTAAACAGTACTCTCCACAAACTATAGTAAAGTCATTTTGAATTCGACTTGTATTGTAATTCCACATTCTAGAATTTCTCGCTAAAAACATTCGGTGGTATCCTTGAGGTGGTCGACCGTATGAATCAAAGTACTGTCCAAAACCATTCTTATCTATGTGTATGGCGACCCAGTGAGAACCTGGTTTGTTATCGGGGTCTAAGTTGCTAACTACGTATGTAGGAGTTACCACATATATTGGCAGACGATTGGCTGCATATACATTATATTCAATACATGGATCAATTTTCTTTAAGTAGTTCTGTATTTCTATTGTATTCATTTTTATTCACCGTATTGCTGCAGAATCTTATCAGGTCGAATGATAAAATGGTAATGTCATATATAAGGTTAACAAGACACTATTATGGCACTTATCAGGCAAGTTGACTCTTGGTGTGGGGTTGCAAGGATTATAGTATACAAAGAACTTAAAGTTTTGTAAATTCATTTTATTGGTAACTTAAATCTAACAAACAGATCTCTATTAAAATTATTCACGCTTAATCTAATCTTAAATAGTTAATTTTGTGTTCTTAACTACTATAATCTACTGAAATATTGCGGTTTTTATCTATTTCAATAACATTATCAAACTCCGCATAAACAACGCAATTAATAGTTTGTGATAAAGCTGTTTCAAAACGCACTTCTAATCTCACACTACCATGCTTTACAAGATTCCAATGACTTGCAGAGTTTGCTGATAAATCAGGTGTCAAATCAAACGCTAACATACAATACCCTTCAGCGTATTGTTCTCGGGATATCCCATTACCTTCATTGAGAAAGTGTATACCTGTTCCCGAAAACAATGTATGATATACTGAAGTAAAAATTTTGTTCTCAAATGAGGGTTGTAAAGCCTTTGATGGTATTTGTTGGCCGTCTATATATAAACTAAATGTATTAATGTCATAATTTTGAAAGTTAAATGGGTTCTTGGTGAGGTTTCCGTTGAAAGCAGCGTTATTTACAAATCCCACTATACACCTTTTAGGTAATTGCCCTAAGAAAATGTTATCTAGAGTTTTTCCTTGAACACCTGATGGTATTGTTAAAACTTTAACTTCAGCTCGAGTAATGGGGTATTTAGCTGTGGTAGAAGCTAAGACCTTTTGATGAGCAAGTAAAACACTGGGATTGATTCGTGCTCTACGAATAATCAAAGATGCATCCGTAATAGATACCTTTAATTTAAGGTCACCTGTAGAGGCCATGAGATTGAAATTTTCCCTAGAACGAACTAACTTAACACATATATCTACACCATTGATTAAAAATTTTTCTTGATTAAATAAATCACCATGTAAGTGACCAATCATTTCCATTTCTTTACTTTCACTGGCTAATTCTTGCCTCTTAGTAAATCCTTTATTAGTATCATCGGCGGAATCCATTTTTCCAGCTGTATCTTCATACCATAAACCACAGGTGAGGTGAGACTTTTTTGCTGCAGGAGCATAGTTCAATAAGTTTTCTATATACGCACGATAAGCATATGTGTTATTGGGTGGTGATACAAGTTTTTGATTTAAGTAGACATCAAGTTGGCTGAAAAGTGTGTGCAACCAATTATTCACCGGAGCAACGACTGTAGATGCGGTTAGTTTGGTGTTATCTTGATTTACTATTTTCGCTTTCAAGTGAAGTAACGTATGAGATAAATCTATGTAGTCATCTCCTGCTCCAGGAATTTGAAATTCTATAGGACCATCATCGGCAAGAGACGAAATTGGTTTATAATGGATCCAAATTCCACTTTCAATGCTAGTTTGAGTTGATGGCAATGCAAACAAATCCAATTCGGACTTAATACATTCACAGGAATGACTGTGTAAAAAAGACATTGTGATTAATTGTTAGAAAATATATCTTTGATTTGTTTTGGAGTAATTTTTGATTTTTTTAGAGCTTTCACTTTCGCGGTCAACGACGGACTGACTCCGGATAGACGTTTTCGTTTTGTTATATATCCAGATCCAGACATATTGATTTTATCTATTTTTTCATCGGCCTTGCGTTTCAAGTTGGAACCAACTTCTTTAAGACGTGCTTTTATTGAATCTTCCATTGGTCGCGCACTAACCATATCTGTCAATAGGCCAACACCAGCACTCAATGCCTCTTTACCAACAGCTCGAACACCACTAGATAGTAATGGTAAAACTGACCGAAACAATCCCCCAAGAAAACTACCAATTCCATGTCCTTTTTGATAAGGCGCCCCTTTGTATACCACCCCTATACCTGAACCAGCCTGATGAGAATAATAGCGTTGATAGGGACATATCATGTTGGAGCGTTCAAAATGCATTATAATTTTTTAAAATGTAGTTTAACACACACCGTTCCAAACTGAAATGGTATCTTTTGTCCGGTGCTTGACCTTATATCTATTTCGATGGTATCGAATTCTCTTCGCATTACCGATAAGTAATGTGGAGGTGAAAATACATGCATTTTATTGGCACCATAGATGTATTTTGAAGGATCTAATGGTATTACTCTTAGAAGAGGTGTCATTACATCACCTACAATTTGAGGTTCAACTATATCACAGTAAACGAATAGTTGAGAAGGCAACCCTAAATGTAAATTAGCTGGACATTTAGCTAAATTCTTTTCAACAAGGTTTCTGTTTGGTTCAAATCCCAACTGTAAGCCTAGTTTAGGAGATAATGTTACAGATTTTATTGATTCGTCTAACACAGAAACAGAAACAAATTTGGATATATTGTCGTAGCGGAATTTGATTTTTTCTCTGATATTATTTAATGCTGATAAAATATGATTAATATTATCATAGTTAGTGGCAGGTATGTGAGTCTTATAATAAACTGTAGATAGTTTGTCTTCATTGGGCATTTTCATGATTTTTGTTATGTAAATAACATTCTCATGATCTTGAACAGTAAACATGGTGCATGGATATTGGAATTCAACGATTCCTACACACCATTCTCCTTCCAATATTATGGGTTTGGGTAATTTTGTTGAAAAAATTGATGTTTTGTTCTCAGGAAAATATTCCATTGAACTATTGCTAAGTAAAGTTAAATAAAAATCTTTAATCATATTTTTTTTAAACTGGAAGCTAAAATCCAACTATTAAATTTGTTTGGATAACCTTTCCACTTAACTAACACTTGCTGTCTGCTGCCAGAGTAACGAGAGCGAATTATTTTATCAATCTTGTGTTCAATGGTGGGGTCATAAATTACCTTTTGTAATTCTCGTTCATAAAAGGTTCCTACTATCTCTTCACCATCTAAATCTTTAATAGTATAAACGGGCCACGGAGTACGTTCTATTATAGAAGAAATCACAAATATTTCATCGCTCCAATTAGATTCATAACCTTTTTGGAATACATGTTTATATTTGGTTATTCTCACATGGTCACCGACATGAAACATAGGTAGTATAGTTTTTGATGATTTTTCAGATTTTTCATATAAATTACTCCAAACTGTCATTATATTATTAGAATTAACATCTGAAGGACACATTTTAATACTAGAATGAAAACTGTGATTGTAAGAGTGTATCAAATTCTGCAAAATATCAATATATTTATGTGTATTCTTGTGTGTAAAATAGCGCCACATCTTCATTTTTAGCGTTCTTTGAAATCTTTCTACAATGCTTGCTTTGATGTCTGGATTATTTGTTGTATAGTAATTTATGTTTTTTGTTTTAAAATATCTTTGAACATCTTTCGATACAAATTCAGTGCCTTTATCAGATTGAATGTGAGTGGGTGTAGTATTAGCTTCATTAAATATACTGTCGAAACATTTTTTTATGGTTTCTGAATTTTTCTTTTTCAAGGGTCTAGCATATGCATATTTACTAAAAACATCAATAACACAAAGAATGTAGTTGAAACCTTTATTATCTTTAGAATAAGTCCGCATGTCGCTTAAGTCAGCTTGCCAAAGTTCATTGAGATTAGAGAGAACGTATTTGTTCCGAGGGAATTTTCTATGTACTGGTTTGTGGAGTGTATACGTAGATTGGGATTGCAACCAGTTTTTAACTTCTTCCTTTTTCATTTTACCTTTCATAGCTTTTGATAATTTGTCGATATTGCTATATCCAGCTGGGTGTGATACATCATAATAAATTTGGTCTAATTCTAATAAGGGGTCCATTTTTCCCAATCAATCTTTTTCTTAATTTTATTTGCGTGTTTATCTTCGCTCGTTGGCGTCAAATATACCTCTGTGTTTTGTGGCGGTTGTTCTTCGATGGCGTTTTGAAGTCGAGCTATGTACTCACGTCTTTTTGGATTGCCAATATATGTTAAAGGTACTTTTAAATCCTTTAACGCTTTAGCAAATTTTTCCCAACCAGGTGGGTCGTTGTTTTTTAATGGTCGCAGTGTATCGCTTACTAAATCGATAATGTTACTGTTAGGAATCACTTCATTATCTACAATCACTGTGCCAGCATCATTCCAATAAATTTTGTTTTTATTTAGTGACACCGAATTCAATAACAACTCACCTTTTTTTACATATGTTTTTGGTATTAAATTTAAAATTTGTTTTGTTGAGTAGGAAGGTTTTTTTTCGAGTGTAAAACTTTCTTGTTGCTTTTCTTCATCACTCAGTGTCTGACTGGCAACTACATCTTTATTCTTGATATCATTATTTATATTAAGAAATTTCCAGCTTTCAGATGTGGGTTTATTGTTGTCGTCATTTGAAGTTATTATAGGGAGTTCGATGGGACGACGATCTTCTTCCATAAAGTGGAGATATCTTTGTAAAATTTGTAAGTATAATTTACACTTTTTTCGATCATCCATATTACTGTTGAGTATTTTTTCCATTTCACTATCTAAACGAGAGGTAGGATTTTCATTTCTTTTTTGATTTAACTTATCTATTAAGCTTGGATCAACTAACAGCATTTTTTTGGCGTGTTCCATTTTTAAACTAGTCCACTTATCAATCCGCTCAAAATAGAACCCAATATAATCGGAAGAAATGCACCACCTTTTTGAACTATTATATTCTTTCTTATTTTATTTGTACTCTTACGTACCAATTTTCGTAGTAAATTTTTGTACTTTTTTAGTTTACTCTTTGATTTTTCTTCAAGTTTTATATTTCCTTGTAAAACGTTATGAATACATTCACATACAAAATTAATTTCGTTTTCGTTACAGACTTTTAAAAGAGCTTGTTGATGTTTTGGTTTAAGTTTATAAAGAGCATTTAATAAGTGTTCATGCGTCTTTAAGCGTCGATCCATCATTTGTAAATGACGGGTATTGGTTGGTTCTTGGCATATTTAAACTCTTTTGTGGGAATGTACACTGTAGAATGACCATCAGATGGAAATATTTTTGATTTAATTCGACACATGTCAAAAGTGTCTTGTTTTAGATCTATCATCAAATAGCCATGTGCTTCTTTTGTAGCATCTCTGTAAGCATCTTCTATGAATTTGCTATTTTCTGGCGATACTTGTCGCGCTAAGTAACGTATTTGAGTTTTATCACGTGGGTTTTTAAAATAAATTATGTAGTTTGAATTCAAAGAAATGTCTCTTTGTCCTTTACCTTGATGAAATAAATTTTGAGTGATGTAAAATACACTAAAGTTCCTATGATGACTACCTTTGGTAAATATGTCAACAATGCGACCATCAGATTCCCTCATGAGATCATCGATAATAATAAGGTTAGCTTCCTTTCCATCAAACATATTCAAATCTGGTATACCCTGATAATAGTTTACATTTGGTAAATTATATAAGGGCTGCATTTCATCAAAACACCAAGTAATTTGATGAAAATTGGTGTTGCACACCTCATTAATATGATTAATAAAGTTTGTTACAAAATTAGACTTTCCACATCCACTTGGACCTGCAACTATGGCAGTAAAAGGATGATAAAAATGAAACATTTTTTAAATGCACGTGTGAACTCGAAAAGGTTTCGGAATGAATAAAACAAGAAGTTACGATTGAGTGTATTATATTTGATTTTGTTTTACGTACAAAGATTACATATACAAATAATTTGAAAAATGATCATTTACATACATCATACAATTCATAGCTGTTTAGAAAAATATTACAGTAATAAAGTGATTATAAAATAAAGTTAAATCAGGTATAACAAATAACTAACTACATACATTCAAATTTACATCTAATTTTTCATGCTATTATACAAAACATAGTAAAACAATTAAAAAAAAAATAGTACATAATACGGCAGAACTTTAAGTTACTTAAAACCACAATTAAAACACACATTAATATACATATTTTCGTTGTACAGAAATCGTAGATAAAATCAAATGTCCTTTATTTTATAATGACCCCATGCAAGAGTATCAGTTGAATTTTCTATTAAATAACGTTTTGTGTCATTGTGTGATAAAGATATCTTATTAATTTTTTGTGTATATATAGCATGTTTAATTGATTTAAATCTTATCATTTCACTGTATTGCGTTTTTTTTTCATATAAACATGATTTATAATCAGTAAGACTAAATTTTTTTGTTACACTTTTGTTAATCCCTTTTGCTTTACATATACATTTATTCTGCACATCCATTGCATACATTTTAGAGCGAAGACCTACAAATTCTTTAAGAATTTTACCGTTATTTTCGTCTTTAAAAAAACCTAACCGTTTTTTATTCAATAATGGTAAACCATATTGATTATTTGGTGGATAGTCGGACGTATCAAAGTAGTTGACTAAATCAAGTTTTATGTCAGCATAATAATTTTGCGTAAATATTTGATATATTAAACTATCGGTATCAGTATATAGTAATTTAATATTATCTTGATATTTCATTTTCATATAATCGTAATGGAAATCGTATAGTAATGTTTTAGATATATCTAAAATACAAAAACCGAGGTAAATTGGTTTATTATATAAAACTTTAGTTTTATTTAATTGTATTGCTACTAAACTTTCTGAAAATATAGATAAACTATGGAATTCTGGTCTTGCTATCAAAGATTGAGCACCTTGAGTTTTGCCACGATTTAACCAATGATTGATTAATTTGACATTAACTCGTTTTCTTACATTTTCCATTGTTTTACCAAAAACAGAATTATTCATAAGTTTAAAAAAATCTTTCTCAAAATCTGAAGTAGCTAGTGAACGCATATGAGTGTTCAAGTCTATATAACTTTTCAACCATGCGGATTGTTCAAATTTTAAAATTCTATGTACTTTAGTCAATCGGAGGCCATTTTTTAAACATTGTTTGAGGTTTCTATAATGAATGACGTAATTTTTTTTATCTTTTAAATTTGGGATCAGTTTCCTGTCTTTGCTGTTTCCTAAACATACGTTTTCGGGACAAAATGGAAAATCTGAATGAAAATCATGTAAAGTTTTTGAATATTCTAAATCTACTTCCAATATTAAACCATGTTTGGCATCATCGGCTATATTAAAATCTGTATTTATATCGACCCATTCAAATTTGCCTGTCGGGAGACATTGGGACATAGCCCAACCATAAAGGTTATTTGCGTCTAAGTACATCAAAAATGAAGATGGTTTATCTGAATCGTATTCCGACATAAACATGTTATTTGCCACTGCATGTATATTACTGCATTGTGATATACCACCCCGAATATTATTCGCTATAAACGTAACCTTATCGATATCTGTTAAAAGTTCCAAATTTATTTTGGTAAAATTTAACATAGCATCCCAACTTAAACCAGGTGCTGTATAATAGTGGGCAGGATCTAAGCCGTATGTTTTAAGACACACATCCCTAAAGTTTTCAAATATATCTGCTAACAACAATACATCTGTTTTTAAATACAGGTCTGAATATTCACCCATGTTTTTACAATTAAAATGATTCCACACGTCTTGAGCATGATGGTATTCACTTTCTGTAATGTGACTATCATTTAAAGAACTATAAAATTGATCGCGAGTGGGAAGAGAAGTTATTTTTAAACAATCAAATGTCGTCATGTATTCGTATGGATAAACACCTTTTCTTATTAAACGTTTAAAATCTTCTTCACATGGATATTTTAATTTGAGTTCACGAAATTGTTCAGGTAATAAGTTCTGAGCTAATTTGTTAAGGCCACTTGACATAAATTTAAAAGAATCAAGAAATCGTAATTTTATAACTCTGTTATTGATTTGTAAAACTTTAGAAAAAGAAATATATTTTTCCTTATTCTCAGGAATAAGTTCAATGTCACCTTTCTCGAAATCAAGACCATGCACTATGAAATGAGCGTCATAATTACTTAAATTATGTAAAAACACTGGCACAAAATTAGGAGCTTTGTATTTTTGAGAGCATACTCTATGAGCTACACCTTCATATGCACCAGTATGCCAATTATAAGATATTGTGCTATCCTCGTTTAATTTAGTAACACAAATGTAACACGACTCACTTTGACTGATATTTATTTTATTTTCTTCAGTTAACGGTAATGGTGATTTGATAAAAGAATTTTTGTTACAAATATTTTCTAAATCTGCGTAAATGAATTGCATAAATTTTTGCGCACAATCTTGCCCTGTATAAGACCTATACACTGAAAGATTATCATCGTAAGAACATTTAACATAATACCCAAAACTATACGTTTCATGTTTTTGGATATTAACAGTTGATGATTGATTTGGATTGTTAGAACAATTCTCTATTGGTTTTAAAAATGCTTCAAAGTCAGCATACACAACGAATGGAACTCTTAATTTACGTTCATAGTTGTTAAATGAAATTTGGTTTGATGGTATTAATTCATTAAACCAGTTTCTTTTTCTATCGTTTTCTGATGGTAAATTTGTGCACACATTGAAACAATCATTTTCTTGGTGTCGTTTTAAATTATCAAATGATGTGAAATTTAATAAACAGCCATCACAAATATGAACTGCATGTTCAGAAGTCGATAACTGTTTAGATAATAATCTCGAGAGGTTTTTAATAAAACAGTAATGACCTTTAGAACCTTGAGATATATACAATAAGTTTAAGTGAGTAGTTTTACGGTGCTTCGTAAAGTGTAATGGACCCACAACTTTATTTGATTTGCTTATTGAATCATATTGTAATCCAAAAACATTAATACTGAGACTATTCAATTTTTCAAATTTATGGATGTCATTAATTTTTATAGGAAACGATAGGTTATCAAATTTTAGTTTGTTTTTGTGTATTATATAAGATGATACCCTATTGGAACTATGAGTAGCTGGAAATAATCCTGACAAAACTGCCCAACGAAAACATTCGTGATCGTTATTTTGAACATTGATTACAGCTTTCTTATGTTTTATATCTAACGGTAGGTCTATGTATGAAGATCCACGCAATGGGTTAAATTTGTTAACATTCATATCCAAGTGATTTATTTTATCTAAACTCCATCCACTACCCTTTTTTTGGAAATTTGTCATTTTGTTTGTTATTTCGGTAATTATATATGAGAAAGTAATATCTTTGTCATCACCTTGACAAACAAGATAGTTTGAAATTTGAAAATCAAAAATATTGTGTAGATTTTTTGTTTCTTGTGTGAAATCCGCATTGAGAATAAAATTAACTTTTACAACAGAATATTCTAAGATAGATCGTTCTAGTAATGTATAAATTATGTTTTTAATATTTTGTAAAAATAATTCAGGTGATTCAAGCTGTGTATCAGAAACTAAATTAGATTTCACTCGATATGTAATAATTCTATTACCGAAAGCACTATCAATGAATTGAACATTAGGTAGATTGTTATCTCTTCTAATTAAATTATTTTTATGTTTATTGCTCTTATAGTGACTGGTCATATATTTTTTTGACACATGTATGTGACACTCAGGACATTCAATTTTATCATTATGCTGTTCTGTACTTACATTTAAAATGTTATCCAGCGACGATGTAGATGTCGAAGGAGCTCCAAGACGAATATTTTTCCTTTTCTTTAAAGGAACCTCTTCAAACAATTCAGTTGGCGCTAATCTTTTCCTGTTGCCTTCTCCATTCTGCATAGATCTGATGGATAAGAAAACAGTTAAAACAATGTCATCTCACGAAATCAATATGCTACTATGTTTCTATTATTTAAATAGATACTAACATTTTTTGTTATTTACACTGCAAACAATATGCTTTCATTGATAATACACCATCAATATCATCCTCATCGGAATGAGTTTGTTTTGAGGTTTTATGTCCACTACATGGTGTATAATAAGGAGAAATATCAGGATCTCCCAACATTGATTCTGGTAAAACATTTAATATATACCAAAATCGTATGAAACGATGATATTTATGTAAAATTATCTTTTTATCGAAACTCGCAATCTCACTCTGAGATAAACTAGAAATATCAAGTGATTGGTACATTTTGGTTGCACTCCAAAGTTAAAAATATAAACGGAAGAAACAAGTTGAATGATCGTGCAAGATGTCCGAACCATTATAAATACTTGAAATGTATCCCCTCTTCATGGATTCCCAAAACATGTTGCAACTAGTCTTAACATAATAGAAAATATTTTACTCACGTTTCAACTTGTGTTTGTTCCATTTTATCACAGAGCTCGTACAGTTCTTTGTCGTATTGCGATGACATCAGATCCGATTGATTCCGATTGATTCGATGTTTTCGAGAAGTGCGACGAGTTTCATGTTGTATAAATCACAGCTTGTATCCATTGTGACGAATGTCTTATTTTGCGCAGTTTCAAAAGTGATTTCGGTGTCATATACTACCCAAAACCATGTGATTATATTTGAAGCTATCCACTTTTTTCCAAACAATTTATGAATGTTCCCAATAACTTTACAATCGTAAGCATGAGCATGAAAAGACACTAAAAAGACTTATAACTATTTACATTAATACTTAGCAATAACACAAGAGTTCTAACATCAAAAACAAATTAATCTATTAAGTATGTAACTTAAAAGAGTACAAAGTTTAAATACAATACAATGTAAATTAAAATAAAACAGATAGATACTTAAGTATAGTTATTAAAATAATAGTTTGACAGTTATAAAACATTGTAACGCACTGGCACTTTTATCACTTGTCGGTATCTATAAAATATTTCACACAATCGTCCTTACTAGCCAACTGTTTAGTGATATTGTATATAGTGTCCTTGATACTTTGCAAGTTCTTATCACTGTCGTTTTCCGCGTAATATTTAACTCGCACATCAGCGTGTTTCCAATGTTCCGTCGGTGCGATGTTTTTTATTTTATTCACATCATACACCTCAACTTTTATGAGATGTGATGCAGAACTACTGTCATCGCTGTTTGATCGGATGTATGAAATACCACCGCTCGTCGATCGACCAACACTGGATGACTTTTTTGTAGTTGTCTTCTTTTTTTTGGGTTTTTCAAAGAACTCATCAATGTTGTTGCTTTCCACCGATCTTTTATTGGCTGCTATCGCTTTTTTTACTTTAAAGGCGAGTGTACCTTCTTCATCACTAGGTTCGTCGATTTCTTCTGCATAATAATAATTTTTGAAAGTATTTTCAGAAAACTGTAACAAAATAAAATAAAACTGTTTTAACTATCGGTTAAGTAAGTACTGTATGATAAATACTTATAGGTATGCGAAGTATACATGTACACATTAGTAATAATGATAAATTAATAAGACATCAAAGATAGCTAAAATGTATTAACCTGGTGGACAACACATGGCATAAACAATTAATGAAACATCTGGTTACAACACTTTTAGATCAAAGTATATAAAGGTACTTACATTCATTTTTATAACACTTTCACTATTTAACTATTTCACAATTTTACTATCACTTCACTGTTACAAACAACTGGAGATCACACTTCGAGCAGAGCACAGAGTGGAATACGATACCATGTGATTTTGAGTCGGTCTTTTATATGGAGAGGGAGTATTGTTTCCTTGCAGACAAGATCCAACATGTTTCGACTTTCACCTTAAATGTTCCGTTGAATACGTAATATCAGGTAATGTGAATAATGGGAACCGTAATTATTATGACAATGAGAAGACCCAAAGGGTTTTACCTAGAATTTGAGAAAGGTATGGTGTATTGTAACGATTGCTTTATCTATAATAAACAATGCCCGTAATGCGTAAAGGGTGACTATTAAGTAATTTTAAACGGCTTTTAAGTAGAAACACGAGTTAATAGAAATACGAGACAAAGACCTTTGCATCCTTCAAATAAAAAAGGGTCGCCGATAGAAAGTAGAAAGTCTAAAACACAACGAAACAGGGAAAATGTAGCTTTATCTATCATAAACAATGCTCGTAATGCGTAAAGGGCAACTATTAAGTAATTTTAAACGGCTTTTGCATAGAAACACGAGTTAATAGAAATACGCGACAAAGACCTTTGCATCCTTCAAATAAAAAAAAAGGATCGCCGATAGAAAGTAGAAAGTTAAAAGCACAACGAACAGGGAAAAGGTACAAGCTTAAGGGAACCGTAGACCATGAACAAATTCGTGGTTCATACCTACCTCGCGGCTGATATGAAATGGATTCCGCGGACGATATAAATTTTATTCGCGGGTGTTATCAAAATAATCCGCGGTCGATATCAAATTAATCCGCGGTAGGTATCAAATTAATACGCGGTAGGTATCAAGTTAATCCGCGGTAGGTATCAAATTAATCCGCGGTAGGTATCAAATTAATTCGCGGTAGGTATTAAAGTAATCCGCGGATCAAGTCGCGGGTGCCGGGGGCCGAATCTGGAGCAATCGAAAACGTCGGCGACAAGCCGCCGGGGCGCCGCGGACCGGCCGTCGAAGCTGCTCCAGTATCGGTGAATCCCTTACTACTTGCATGAAAAGATTGATGAAGGTGGAGGAAGCGAGAGAAGTATGCCACAATCGAGCAAAGTGGCAATCCATAGTCTCTGTTTCGGTATGTATGAATTTAGAAAACAAATTCATTAAATTTATTCAGTATCTGATTATAAATTAACCGGCTAAGTTTTACCTTTATGTAAGGAATTATGTATGAACTATTTTCGACTTTGTTTATCATAACCGCCTTTCCATCGTCAGATTGTTCTAAGTATAATTTTCCCGCTAGTCTTAATCCTTTGATGTGGAACCTTAAACACAACAGTTAATTCATTTGAAGTAGGTATTATTGTTAGGTTTTTTGTTATTGTAAATACAGTTGCGAATACATACTCGGCTCTTCCGTTTCCATAGAGTGGTATGACAGTATACACGTAGCCCACTAAATTGTATTCATCTGAAACAAGCATTAGAAGCCTATACCACAAAAAACTTATAGAGTCGATGTTTAATAAGATGTTAAGGAACTATTTATAATATAGGTACCTATAATGTAAGTAATAAGTACGTTTACACGTCAATGTCCGTGCATCACCAATATAAAACACACAATTTTTAAGTAAGTATCGAGAAAAGCAGAATTACCAGAAATTATATGAAGACTCGGGAACTCCACATCAATATCAAAAGTAAGATTGTCGATATCCAGTTTACTTTCGTGTATAATAAAATCACCAAATCCATACGCGATAATTCCTTTTAATTTTAAATACAGACTGAAAATGAATAGCCAAGAATATTTTTATAAAAGTGTCATTGATTAATATTGTATTTTGGTATGTAATAATGAATTTCGTTTGTAACAATTATGTAGAGCAGCGATTCCTAAATGGTGGTCCGCGGAACACTGGGGTTCCGTAGAAGGGTCGCAGGGATTCCGCGCTCTGTCGGAGATTTAAATAAAACGTTCGTGCAAGACTCATAAACTATACTATTATAAGAAAATATGGTAAAAAAAATCATTCCTCACATTAAATAGTTGTTACATTATAATGTTTATTTTTAATTTATAAATTGTTCTTTCTTCGAGTCGTAACATGAAAAAAAACTACAAGTTAAACACTTTAGTTATCGAAATAGCCAGCTAGGGTTCCGACAAAAAAAGTATGATTAATGAGGGTTCCATGGCCAAATAAAATTGGGAACCCTGATGTAGAGTATGGTTTATGTAAGTATTATAAATTCGATGAAAATACATACAAAATCAATCCAGATGGAATCACTAGGATGTAATCATCTATTTCAATCAGTTCTAAAGGTGGAATTCCTAAATCTTTTCGACCATTTTCTACAACATCTTGTACGAATACAAGCAACTTGTCGAGGAGTTCTTCTGTCGTTTGTGGCAGGTTTGCGTCACATGATGTATTTATTACCTGATTTCCAGGGGGATTTAAAGTTCCTTCATATCCTTCAGGTTCATCTACAAATGATTAAAATATTATAGGATTTTTTTTCGGAAATATAAAAGGTCGCGACGCTCACAAAACAGTTAGGTTTTTTCAGGATCTATCTTAGGTAGGTAAGTAGCTAAGTATCATGGTTGTTTTATATTTTGGCTGTTAGTCCGCCTGACAAGTAGGTACATTTCTTTATTAATAAGTAGGTATGTAAATTTATTCTGGGTAGCGTAACAATCATTAATCTTTTAATGCTCTATTGGTCTTACCTATTGCCGGTGACGACAGGTCTTCGTTTTTCGGAAATGCTGAAGCGACCGAGAATAACATTAAATAGGCCACAAAGTTCATTTTAGTGTATTATGTAAAAAGTATTATGACAAAATTAGTTAGCTAAAACGAATTATTTCAGTCTATTTAATTTAAAATGCACCAGTAGTATTGTTTGCTCAGTTATGCAGATGTAGCTACTATGTATTAGGTATATGTTATCGCTCAATAATCAATACTGATTTAGGTGTCGTAAGAATTTAGCCAGTGGTGTATTTTGTCATTCAATGGTTTGTGTTGGATTCTCGGGCCGCAGCCAACATGCTTTTCTACAAGCACACACACACCCTTTCACGCCCTTTATGCCCGAAGGGGTAAGCAGAGGCGCAACTAGTGCACCCACTTTTCGCCGTGCGTATTCCGTCCCATGATGTGATAGGGGGCGAACCTGTCGCCATATCGGGCACAAATTCCAGACTCCGAGCTGATACTGAGTAGAAAAACCCAATATCACTTTGCCCGACCCGAGACCTCAGCCTTGCAGTCGTACTGTAAGACAACTACGCCACCGCGCCGGGGCAGTTTTCTACAACCATTGACGATAATAGAAAACAAAAGAAAAGAGAAAATAGAAAAGCATCTTGGCTACGACTCTAGTATATAGTAGAGTCACGTTTTATCTAATTAATGAATAAAACGGTCTATGGTAGTGTATTAAATGGTTAAAGTGGTATACAACCTAGATCTACTAATATAGATATTTGTTTGTTGTATTAAGAGAAAAGGATGGATCTCTAGTGGGCTTTTGGTTTTTCTGCAACAGAAAATAAATGTGACACAAGAAAACAGTGTAATACTTCATAAGTTTTGTGTGAAATTCTGTTCTACTATAACTACTAGGTGGCAGAAATCCAATCGCACATTAGCTCAGTTTATAAGAACAAGTGGAGACTGGCTAGAAAGTGTAATAATTTGGCTTGAATAACAAAGATTAAACGAACAATATGAAGAACTTGAGGTCATTTGTCCTGAAAATTTGCCTCCATCCACATCCAAAGTTTCTACTGCTATGATTAGTCCTAGAAAACCTTTTGATGATTTGGGCTGCAGATAAAAATGAAGACGAGTAGATCAAATACCATACCATACCAGCCCTATATTATATATTGCCCACTGTTGAGCACGGGCCTCCTCTACAACTGAGAGGGTTACGGCCTTAGTCCACCACGCTGGCCTAGTGCAGGTTGGCAGACTTCACATACCTTCGAAATTCAGAGAACTTCTCAAGTATGCAGGTTTCCTCACGATGTTTTCCTTCACCGCTAAAGCGAGCGATAATTCAAAAAGATCAAATACAAAATACTTTATCTTCGGAGTAATTAAATGCAGCTACAGCGAATACTTCTAAATTTGCCAATAGATCCGGAAGAGCTAAAATGTATTAATCTGGAGAGTAATTTAGGAAATGTTAAATTAATTAATAGATTTTTTCCCAAATATACTAGTTAGCTTTAATAATTATCAATTTATTGCATAATTTTCTTTAATTTAGGTTAAATTTGTTTAAGATAATTGTAAAAAAAGTTTTTTAAAATATTGAAATTTATCATTTTTTCGACCCGTATAACTGGAGAAGTGGCAGGTCGATGCAGACGTTCGAAGTGCACAAGTATACTAGAACAGACCAAGATTAAGAAAACAAAGGTTTCAAACCAAGACCTTTCAGGATTTCGCAGAAATTTTGGATTTTATAGTGCGTTCCATACAACACAAACAAGAAATATTTTTTTTAGCCGAAACTATAAGGTTTAACAAAAAATGACTAAGAATGAATATTATAAGGGCTAAAAGTAACTAACGATCAGCGTCAAAAAAATATGAAAAACCCCAAATTATTTCCTACGTCACTAAAATTGCCCTTTCGACCCACTGTGTGTCGACTTATTTAGGTCAAATAGTTATACTTTAATACTGTATATTCTGGTTACATCCCTGGATGACTGTTTGATTGATTATTTTATGGTAATAAGGCTCCACGCAGACGTTGTCCATATTGCGTTTTCAAACTGTTGCAATGAAACTAACATTGCCAGTGGCGTAAGTACATCATCTGAGGCCCGTGGCAAATTCATTGGATGGGGCCCTAGTACAAATTGTCACGTTCACGGGCGTAGCTATAGCTTTCAAATAGGACCCCCGTCCTAGGAAACTAAGCATCCCCCCCCCCCCCTTCATCAAATTCAATGGCCGACATCGTCTGCGCGGACCCTATTAAACAAAGGTTTGTTCATGATATGAAACTACCAATAATTTGCTTAATTATGATAACTAGTACGGTTAGTAATCTCCAAAAGTTGAGCCGCTGCTTAAACTATCATATTAATTATCAGCATGAGTATTGATAAGATGTAGATTACATTTGACGACATGGTAGGCACTTTTATTCATAGTTTAGTATTATTTACTACTCAATTGCTAGTGACATGAAACATATTTAATATTAAAGGGATCCTAAATAACAAAGTATTTTGGAAATTATTAATAATGAGCATTATCTATTAAATATCAATATTCTCCTAGGTATACATGACAATAATGCCCTTGCTTTAATATGCTTTGGTGGCATAGTTATTAATATTAATTTAAACCATAAACAAAATGTTTGATGACCCCCAAATGGGTTGAAACCTACGTGCTCTAAGTATATTAAAAGTAAAATAATAAAAACACCACTCAAATGATGAGTATGAACAAAATATTTTAATGGTCACATATTTAACAAAACAACGCTTTCCTTATATTCCATCACGATTCATAGTAATTTGAACACGTTTAAACATTACACATAAAGTTCAAATTGTCTTGCTGTTAGTTTAGTTACGAGGGATTAGGGGGGCAATGAATATCCAGGTGTCAAACTGGTCAAGGAAGGGGTTGAGGGCGGATGGGACAGCCGAGGCGACCGCGTTGGCGATGACACCATGGAACCTGTTAATGTAGCCGTGTATTACTTCTTCGATGATAGCATTCACGATATCGTCGATGTCGCCGCCGCCGATTGCTCCGGAAATATCGGACTGAAATAAAAAAATAGATATAACCACATATAATTAAAATGTTGCTGAATAAATAATCCTTTTTTACATTAGTAGGTACTAGGTTTTTAAAACCTAATTTGTTATCTACTACAATGCACACAAATAAAATTAAACCAAGGAATATAGAATAGAAGATAAATAAATTTATGCTTATTTCGTCGAACGGATAGTAGAGTGGCAAGAGAGTATTTGGTATCCAGTTTATTATTTAAGACAAATCCATTTTTGGGGAAACCTTTAATAACCCTGTGTGGACATTCGAATCCAGAAACTTATGTTTGCACAACCAAATTGCACTCACATTATAGAAACGGGACAGGTCATGCAATAACTTGGTTGTACTAACCTTCAAGTTGGGGAATTGGAAAGCAGGATTCTCAACTCTGTCGATGAGAATTGATTTGCCATCGTCTGATTGCTTCAAAAAAAGTTTAGCTTGGAATCTGAAGCCGTCAGCATTGAACCTGTGTTTTGAAAATGATTAAATTGTGTTAAAAAGATAAAAGAACATAAACCTTATATTATAGAAGAAACATTGTTAAAATTCAATTAATAAATGGTCTGTTATCATGGTAAAAACCAGCTATATTGATGACTAGGTTTTAGCTAGCCTAATAGAACTCAGGAGTGAAGGATTTTTAAATATCGGCTAATATAAGTTATATTTTAGTTTATCCATTACAAACGTACAAAAACTAATATTTTCTCTTTGTAATATTAGTTGAGATAACTCATATTAAATTATGAAACATGTTATTCCTAGTAGGTAAGTGACTGTTATCAAATGTCATGCATTATGATATTTTTAAAAATGAATACGTAACGTGTCCCAATATTTTCAATTTTAAAAAGTAAAAGCAAAACATAAAATTAACATGTATGTGTTAAAGAGCATAATATACAATAGTACAGTGTGATTGATTGTGTTGTAAGTAGGTATTAGGCAAACTTACACAGCTGCGCCCTTTCCATACAAAGGAATAGCAGTAAAGATATCGCCAACCATGTCGTAGTGTTCTACAATAAAAAAAGCAATTATATAGTATTAAGGTTATTTATATCGGTGATTATTATTTTATCGCTTGATGCTATAGTAGGTAGGTACTTCAAATCATATAATTTATAAGTTGACTTATAGCGACCCGTAGAGTGGACGATAGCCTAGTTGGGAATGGAACAGTCTGCCGAGACAATGTCTGCAGGTTCAAAACCCAAGGCACACACCTCTGACTTTTCGAAGTTACGTGTGTATTGTTTAGCAATTATCGTTCGCTTTAACGGCGAAGGAAAACATCGTGAGGAAACCTGCATACCTGAGAATTCTTCATAAGAATTTCAAGGGTATGTGAAGTCTGCCAACCCGCACTAGACCAGCGTGGTGGACTAAGACCTAACCCCTCTCAGTAGTAGAGGAGGCCTGTGCTCAACAGTGGGCAGTATATAATACAGGGCTGATTACATTGCATTGCATACCGCGACCCATCCCAGCTTCACCTCGGTAACAGGACATAATTAATAATATTATGCTTTCATTTTTTTCTGCCGTAGTATCTGTATTAGCACGCTTCATTTTCCGGGATAAGAGTCTCGTTATATATTTTCCCGGGATAAAAAGTAGCCTATGTTTTTCCTAGGGCCTTAAACTATGGCCATACGAAATTACTCACTGCTCCGCCCTAGTGAAAGTTTTCCAAGATAAAAGTCCCGGTTTATTTTTTTCCGGGATAAGAAATAGCCTATGTCCTTCGCAGGGCCTCAAACTATCTCCATAATAATAAATAGCTCGCGGTTTCAACCATTTTTTTTCCGGGATAAAAGTCCCGGCTTATATTATCCCGAGATAAAAAGTAGACTATGTCCTTCCCGGGATTTCAAACTATCTCCATACCAAATTTCATCAAAATCTTCACAGTGGTTTGGCCGTGACGGCTCTGCGCGTGTGAAACGATTTTCTGGGATAAAAGTCCCGTTTTGTATTTTTACGGCATAAAAAGTAGTCTAAATCCTTACCTGCGTCCCAAGCTATCTTCATACCAAATATCATCAAAGTAATTACTATCAATTACCTAATAATTAGTACCTACACCTTTTTGCAAGTTAAACTGTATTTTTAAATGTAAATAATAATATGCTTAAACAAGCTATTTACCAGCTTCAGCGTGTGCAATTGGGAACGAGACATCAATGTCGAAGGTGAGAGTTCGTAGATTCAAATCGCTTTTGTGCACGATGAACTTTCCAAGTCCTTCGGCGAGCACGTTCTTGAGATCTAATTCTAGGCTGAAAATAACAAATAACTTGTTAATATTTTTTACATAATTTTTACAGTTTGATTAAACCTTGCCCTAAAAACATATTATACTTAAGTATTATAATTTTTTAAAACTATTTACAAAATAAATCCGCCGAATCATCTTAAGTGATCTAGCTGAGTATAATATGTTATTCTAAAGAGGGTAGTAGACTTCTTTTTTTAATACATTTGTCATAATCGTAAACTATGTCATCCAAAATATAACGGGAAAATATTTTATTAAATCCACGATTTAATAAATAAATTATGAAGCTTTGATATTTGGTAGAAAGGGTCGCTGTCAAAGAACTATACCAGCCCTGTATTATAGACTGCCCACTACTGAGCACGGGCCTCCTCTACAACTGAGAGGGTTAAGGCCTTAGTCCACCACGCTGGCCTAGTGCGGGTTGGCATACTTCACATACCTTCGAACTTCTCAGGTATGCAGGTTGGTAATTCCAAACTACGAGGTTACCGAGTGTAACCAGCCATAACGCTGCGTGCGTGTAAATCAAACGTTGGAAACTACTCTAATACTTGACCGAGGGATGACAAACTAAATAAGTAATCAAAGTAGTTAAGTAATCAAAATGTTTGTAAAACGAAAGTAGGTAAGTACCTGAAATTGTGAACTTACTTTAAAAGTCCAGCGGGGACTTTTAAGTGGAACTCTTCTAAGCGTAGGGGATCCAGGACTGGAACACCGAATGCAGGCCAGCCCCTATTGATGATGTTGCGGAGGAAGGCGATAAGTTGACGAACCAGATTATTCACAAGGATGTTACGACTATCAGCAGCCGCGACTACGGAAGCATCTGAATATTCTGTAGAATAAAATAACAAGTATGTATCTACCTACGCGGCCAATGTGATTATAAATTTAATAAATACGAATCGATAGACACCTCATTTGTCAAAATCGGATCAATAGGAGCGACGCTAGGATACATATACATACATAGGGTGTTAAAATCACTTCCTTACTTCACATAAAGTGTCACCTTGTACATGTATTATCTTTTATTCAAGAAAAAATAGCTCAAATGTATGCATTGCTAATCGACTTTCATAAGGGCACTTCTAAGTCGTCGAATGAAATTACTCGTATGATTCTGGTCTATTAAGGCTGTTCCATAAAATGATGAACCCTAAACCATGATATATTGAAATGGGACCAATTCGAGACCTTAATCTACTAAATAAAAAAGGAATCAAGGAAATAAGGTCAGAATTTTCAGAGAAATCAGTGTACGTAGGGTCATTCGGGGCAACAGCACGCAGTGGGTAAAAGTTCGCATGGTCAATATCTCGGAACCTATTGAGAGGGCTCAGATACTTTTTCGGCTAGATCAGGGGCGCGTCAGGGACGATATCAGAGCCACAAGCTATTTTACCAAGCCTCACTTGTTTACCGAAACACGGTGATCAACGTGATTTTGTTTATTAGTTACCAATATTTTGTGCTGGGAAAAAAGTGTATGGCTAGACGGTGAATCAGTTTACAAAAGTCCGTTAATTATGTTAAGTTTACATGATTATTGTAGTATTTATTTTAGTTATTAATTCCGTCCTAGAAAATAAATGCGTTTCAACTAACGTGTGATTGTTGAAAATATTCCCTGTTTGGGTAAGAGTACGAGATTGAAAGTACGCACCCTGTTATAACTTCATTACAATGATCGCACGGTTTTTTCTTCTTTAAGTGCAATTAAGTCGAATATTATTAGAAAAGATTTTTAGACCTTATACAGAAAAAAAATATTCTCATTAAACACTCTGCGTAGTTTTACCCACATAACGGGTCAATAGTACGAATTTCTCCCGATGCACTTAAACATGTATTGCAGAAAAAACAATGAATCAATGTACAAAAACTCTTTAAATAATGAAAGTAGAATAAATTTACTTTACATAGAGTGTTAAAACGTTTTTCAAGACACTATATTTTTGACTGTGTAGACGATAGAAAAAAAAGTGCGTACTTTTAGGCCGAATGACCCTACATTAAAAAAAAATACAAACACGAATTGAGAACCTCCTCCTTTTTTGGAAGTCAGATAATAAATACGAATCAATGGACACCTAATGTGTCAAAATCAGTTCAATCGGAGCGACGCATACATATATACATACATAGGGTGTTAAAATGGGTTCCTTACCTCGCCGTAGTCGGGTAAAAATATATTTATTGTTTCACCAAGGAGGATAGTAGGAAGTAGATAGAATAAATTTATAACACCTTAACTATGGACTTAGCCCTTAGGTACTTTTAGCACAAACAGGATCCATCCAGAAAGATGAATACTATAAAATATGTTACAAATAAAACAGACCTATTTCGAACACTTGCTGCTTTGCGACTCCATCTTTGGGTGCGGCCACCGCCAGCGCTGCCAGCGTTAACAAGATCAAAAATTTCATCCTGTAGACGTGAAAATACATAATTATGTATGTGGACATGACTCGCTCCATAATGTTATTTGTCTGTATGAATGAGTCTTCCTAAATATTTTGTAATTGTTATAACCAGTATGTTAGGGTTTGTGAACCGTAACGTCAATGTTGTAACTAGACAACATGAAACGTACTCATACACAAGTGTATTATCAATTGTATTTAATATAATAAAGCGCATTGTAGGATATCTGTGCATAAACTTATACATTGGGCAGCAATTTATGTTCATTATGGACTATTAAATTATCTCTTGAATTAAATAGGAAGATATATTGCGCGCAAATACTAACACAAAAATAATTTTAATAATTATTGATAGATATTTATGTGATAATTGTCTATTTATTATTTTTATTATTTATTTATTACATACTCATCATCACATCACAAAGTGTTACTAAAATATTAAATTACACAGGTTGTATTAAAGAGAATGGTGTCTATAAAAGGGATGTGGAATTTTAACATCAATAACATCAATAAAAGCTGACGCAGTCTATAATCTGCATAGACTCGTCCAGATGATATTATACATTTTACTGTTTTAGGTGTGTTACGAGCTTATTAGGGTCGCGTGGACATATAAACATTATTCCGCGATTCCAATAGAAGGTATAGCCACAGAATACTGAATGGTATAGGTAGCGTCTTTTATGGCCGGTGTGAAATTTGCCATAATAAAGCTTATCACATACGGCAGCAATAATAATGTACATTATAGAACGATTTATTTCAATACTTAGAATAAAATAAAACATGAGAGGTGTCAAGGGACACCCGCATGGAACGAAATTCCTTCGATTAATTAGTGAAGGAATTGTAATAAAATTTTATTTATATAACAGAGTGTGTATATATATAAATATTTCCTATTTCCGTTCCAATACATAAGTTTCTAGAGAAAAAAAACAAATAAATACGTGTGGCACTCGGAGGCTGCCGCGGTAAAGCTATTGCATAGCATTTTTATCACAAATTTTGATTGACTAAACACAAATTCGATCTTACGCTTACCACATAAAGTAGATTTTTAAACGCGAGCAAAGCACGTTTAGTCTTGTTATTGATAAATGTCAGTAACCAAAGTAGAATAAATCAACAAAATTTGAAAAAAGAATGTTACGTTCGATTCTTTTGTACTCGTGCCGTGCCAACGCTCGGCAAATAGCTTCTACGCAATGTATTTAAGGTTCATATTAGATTAGTAAGAAATGGTTTTAATGACTTTAATAAATAAAATAAATAAAAATATACTCGTTTCAAGAATTATAGCTTCTACGCATTTTATTTAAGGTTCATATTAGTAAGATAATAGCAAAAAGTGTCGTGACAACTTTCCGTCCAGCCCCCTTTCACAACGCGCGATAAGGAACTTCGTTCCAATAACTTTCAATACATTTGTCCATAGAAATAGTCAGGAAACCACATACGACCATATGCTTTTAAATCTCGGTACAAGTGAGACATAAATATAGGTACACAGACATAACAGCCATTAAAAAATGATACACGGCATGACAGATTTTGCATAGTCTTGTTATAATATCACCAAAATTCATATTTAATCCTTCAACGGCCGCGGTGGACACTGGTGTCCATTTAGATAAGGAAATTATTTTATCTACACTAATATATAATGCTGAAGAGTTTGTTTGTTTGTTTCTTTGTTTGTTTGAACGCGCTAATCTCAGGAACTACTGGACCGATTTTGAAAAATCTTTAACTAATAGGAAGCTACATTACTCCTGAGTGCTATAGGCTAATTTTTATCCCGGAAAAACTTTTCCACGCGGGCGGATCCGCGCGCAATAACTATATATAAGCGGGCGTTGACGGGTTAATGGTAATGCATCGTACCTAAAGTAAACTTTTTGCCTCTCTGGATAAAATTGTTGTTTTCGAAGCACAATCACTTAAGCTACTGAAATGAATTCCGGAAACTTTTATGTATTCATTAAAATCTGATTATCACTGCCGTGTAGAGATTTATGAAAATCGATCGATATTATTGTATGGATAAAAGTATTATATCAGATTATTATCCGATATGACTAAATTCATATAGGTGTTGTTTTAATTGTTATGGACTTTCGTATCCCGAGAATTCATCGTTGCCTAATTTGAAAACATTACCAATTTTGGGAATGATATGTTTTTGAAATATAAATTATTGCGAAGACTGTAATTTATGACATATATTCCAGTGGCGTGGTCTCAAATAGTCACACGTGATATGGGAAGTTTATAAGATTAGGTTGGTAAGGTATTCTGCAAAAATGTCTGGTAAACCATTCACTCCTCGCCACAATTGACTTTCATCGAAACAGGACGGTCAAATAATAATAAACATGTTACATAAATTACCAGCTGATTACCGACTGTAGCGCGTAATCATTAGGTACTTACCTACCCCCTGGGTACCTACATGACGTAGGTACAGGTTTTTATATACAGGTTTCTAATTGCACTGTTTTTTTGAAAATTATTTTCATATGTCATTGCCAAAAACATTCGCATAATTTATTGCGAATGCGAGTGCGAATGCGAATATTAAAAAAGACGCGAATATTCGCGAATGCGAATACGAATATACCTTACACAACTAGTACAGAGTAATCAAACTAAAATCAAATTAAATGCGTATTTAAATGTCACTGAACTTCTATAGATATAAAAATTTCGTGTCATAGTGTTTGTTACCATTCTCCTCCGAAACGGATGAACTGATTTTGATAAAATTTTATATTCACACTTGGTAGGTCTGAGAATAGGTTGTTATCTATTTAATCCCCCTAAGTGATAAGGGTGACCCACCACAATCTTTTTTTATTATTTTTCAGACACATTTTTATTTATGGTGTGGCATTAAAAAATACATTCGACCCTAAATTTTATACCTTCTTTCGTCATCCCCTATTTTTTAATAGCGATATTAGTAAAAGAATTTATATAGCAAAACAACGGCGTTTGCCGGGTCAGCTAGTTTTTCTATAAATGCCAATATAAAGGCAAGAATAGTCTATTAGTCATTCATTTATTATGATCTGCCTATCATAATTTACAGCGACTGAACCCTGCAAGAATCAAAAAGTAGCAGTGCGTATCTAAATATGTATTCCAGATTGCTAATCCAAAAATACACGCGCCTACGCATACGTGAACCGAGATTATCTGATAATTCCGGTTTCGTAACTTTGATAAAATTAACCTAAACTATTAACGCATGTTCACGGTCAAATGGAATCCAATATAGAATGCGTGAGCGGCGGCGCGGTGTGTTCAAGGCACTACTGTTTCTAAGCGGCTTGTTGCTTTATGCACTAAAACAAATAATAGACAAATTTATCATTCTAGACGTGTTCTCAATTTGAATTGCAATTAACTAGGTAGTTACGTTGTCAGACAATTGACGAAAACGTTATATGAATTAATGTTATAAAGTAACGTAAGAATAACGTCACAAAAACGTTGTGTGCCACTTCCTATGCAACTTGCGTGTTATTAATCCCTGCATAAAATTCCTTGCTTTTGACATTGTGATTAATGAAAAGGAAATATTATATTACAGAAGAAGGGGAACATCTTCGTAAATAAACATTTTAATTACTAAGATGTGCTAATCCACTGGGCTATGTCGACGACTCTCGTTCTTCTACGGATCTCCTCATTTCTGATTTGAGCGCGTAGAAATACACCGAGCATAACTCTCTCTATAGCTCGCTGAATGATATGAGCCGTCTGAGGCGCCCACAGCCAGAGACCGCGTCTCAGGGCCGTGTGTCGTCACTGGTAATACACATTGATCGAAGTCTTTTGTCTTCAGTCACGAGGTATTTTAGATGAGAAGACGTTTCCTAATTTTCCAATGTTGTCCAACCGAGCTGGATTCGACGATTGACCTGTCTTTTAAAGGTGGACCTGCCAAACTGGACCACTTGTCATTGATATACATACGTATTCGTGGAAAATATTGCAAGTTGAGTTTCCAACAGTAATTGGAGTAGGTACAACATGAATATTTGACAAGATTTTAGTCTTGTCCATTTTCATTTTAAGGTTAGCAAACTCAGTTAAGGCTTGAGTGCTAAAGCCTTCCAGCGATTCTTTCAAGACAACAATGTTGCCGTCACATCAAAGGCTAAATGTTCACCATTGATAGAAATGCCGAATCCTATTCAATCCAAGAGCCTGAAGGTATCTTTTAACGCCGCAATGAACCACCACCATACCAGCCCCGTATTATATACTGTCCACTGCTGAGCACGGGCCTCCTCTACAACTGAGAGGGTTTTGGCCTTAGTCCACCACGCTGGCCTAGTACGGGTTGGCAGACTTCACATACCTTCGAAATTTTTTTTCTACTTTTGTGACATTTCTGGAAACCAAAACATCTTATAGTTCGGACAAACTAAGCTGGCCGGTATTCATTCATTCACAATTCAATTTTTTTCCCGAAGCGATAACTCTGTGAGAACGTCTACCCAAAAAATTCAAAACCGTGTCATGTCATACCGGCCATATTAGTTTGTCCCTACTATAACCTTCCAACATCTCTATTAAATTCCACTATGCCCGGCATACCCATTATTTTGGTATTTTGTGTGTTTATGATATAAGGAAATTGGACTGTATTACGGTAAGACTGCAGTGCTGAGGTCTCGGGTTCGATCCCCAGGTTGGGCAAAGTGATATTGAGTTTTTCTACTGCATATCATCCCGGAGGCTGGAATTGTGCCCGATATGGCGATAGGCTCGCCCCCTATCACATCATGGGACGGAATAAGCGAAAATTGGATGCACAAGTTGCGCCTCTGCCTACCCCTTCGGGGATAAAAGGTGTGAGGAGAGGTGTGTGTATGTTTATTATAATTCAAGCTTACATGTTACCCTGTCACCAATGGCTGTAACCAAGAAGCTTCTTGGCTGTAACTCGTCTGTGGGCTTAGAATGTGACAAAAAAACACGTCACGTCTCTGTTTCGTCTTATTCGGATTGGTTGAGAGACTGACGTATTGGTCTCTCGATCAATCACAAACGTCAAAATTAAACGACATCGTTTTACGAGTTGCGTCTTCGTGTCACATTCTAAGTCCACTGTACTCTGTTCTGCGATCGGCTTCCGGTTTGTGATGTGCATTGTGCACCGCCTATACGGAATTACCGAGCGCGGCCTCCGGTGACGCATGTTAGTTCTCGATATTTTAAGCATTTATTATTGCATAATTACCATGTATTTTACTCGCTCTTTATAGAAAACAACGCTTGGAAACATCAGTTGAAAGACAATGATGCGCGTGGGCATCGAATTTCGAATTTTCGATTAGTGTTCTTTGTTATATAGTGTATAACCTGTGATTAGTATTTAGTGTTTTTGTGAGTTTTGTGATCTATTGTGTGCTTTTGTGGTGAATGTGTCATAGAATGGTAGTGTAGAAATTAACATATTTCTAAAATGACTAATAACGTTATTTTTGTGATTATATTTAAAATTATTTTTATCGTAACTACCAACAACGTGTCATCGGTTTTTAACCGAATTCCAAAAAAGAAGGAGGTTCTCAATTCATGTGTTTGTTTTTTTTTTATGTATGAACACTGATTCTTCGAAAATTGTGAGCCTATTTCCTTGATTCTTTCTTTATTTAGTAAATAAGGGTCTCAAAATGGGCTCATTTCAATATATTTTGATTTAGGGTTCATCATTTTATGGAACAGACTGAATAAACCTGAATCATACTAGTAATTTCATTCGACGACTTAGAAGTCCCCTTAAGAAAGTCGTTTAGCAATGCATAAATTGGAGCTATTTTTTATTGAATAAAAGATAATACATATGCATGGTGACCCTTTATACGAATAACAGGGACTTCCACTAGATGGTAAGGGATAAATAGATATATGAAACCATTTATTTATAAAAAAGTCATAAATCGCGGCAACGTAGATTTGTCATATTGCTATCATAAAAAAAATGAGTAGGCGCTTTTCGACAGATTTGCTACATAATGGAGCATTCAGAACTCTACCTGTTTTTGGGATCTACGAGAGACTCGGGGAATGTATACCCCAAACCAAAATCTAATCTAACTGCGTAGGAATGATGTTCTAGAGATTAAATTAACCACTCAACAGTAAGCATCAGGCTGCTCTACCCAAATGATCGAGTCTTTTATTTATATTATTAGTCCTGAGCTGTTGTCCTAGCGTGACACTACCCCGACGATTGTTCTAGAGTGACACTCCCCCCACGATCCTATAAGTTTACGTTCAGAGTTATAAGACCATTCTAAGCCTAATATGACCGCTCCGCTCATCCTCGCGGCATGCGGTAAGAATAAATAAAACACTTATATCAAAAAATATTTTATTTTTAAATACCTAGAATGACTGGGATTACATAGATACAAACTATGAGAGTTCTTCCAGCACGTTAACTGTAAAATTCCGTGCTACATAATACTAAAATTTTCCTTCTGACGCTTAAATATAATTTTCTGAAATAAAAGTGAAGATTTTATTATTTTCTAAAGGGGCTGGTCCAATTTTTTTGGTGAGTGCATCCTTTACCATTATCAGCTACACAGAAGAGAGAACGTGTATGAATAATTTCCACTGCTGAACATAGGCCTCCGCTAAAGATTTCCAGACGGACCTGTCTCACCTCCTTTTATTCATGAACACACTAGAATCTATATTTAATTTCAAGGAGTTTTGGCGTGAACTTGGAAGTGTCATGAGGTGCTCTTGTTTTAATTCATTATTTTGGTGATACTTAGTGTTATATTGCTTAATTATGGTGGTATATTATCCAATATAGTTCTATTAAAGAGCTCAAATGAAGTGAATTGAAATAATCGTGCTAATCAAGTGTTTTTTTTGTTGCCGCCAAAACTCCTCGATAAAGTCTTGGTAAGGTAGCCACATCTTTACTTCGACATACTACAGATAATAAAAAAGACAACCCGGAGTTTTTGGCGGTAACTTGGAAGTGTCATGAGGTGCTCTTGTTTTAATTCGTTATTTTGGTGATATTTAGTGTTATATTGCATAATTATGGTGGTATATTATCCAATTTAGTTCTATTAAAGAGCTCAAATGAAGTGAATTGAAATAATTGTGCTAATCAAGTGTTTTTTCTGTTGCCGCCAAAACTCCTCGATAAAGTCTTGGTAAGGTAGCCACTGCTTTACTTCGACATACTACAGATAATAAAATATACAATCCAAACTTGACATTGGCAAAATGTGTTTGAACACAAGTGCCATTATAAAGATAAAGATTCCAATTCCAATTTGTTTTGGTTGGCCGTATCGTTTTTACGACAATTCCGCCAATGTCAAGTTTGACTTTCGAAAAGTAGAAGGCACACGTGCTAAAAAAAAAAAAATTGTCTGCCGGAAGAAAATAAAAAAAATAAAATAATGTTTAGTAATATAATTTCAGGACTGAAAGTTCTTATTAAAAAATAATAAATATATATATGTTAAATACGAATAGTAATTTTTAACCATAAGAAAAAACACCATAAATATTTTTAAGAACCTACCCACACTAATTATTAAAGTCTGATATTATTAATTACAATAAATTTAATAAGTTCAAATATAAAGGGAGAATCAACTAAACTTAATAGGAACGACATGTTTACGGGTTTCGGGATATTTAAAGGAAGACAATCATATAAGGAATAACAAAGGTTAGGACAATTAAAAGATAAAGATAAAGACAACCCAAACTTGACATTGGCAAAATGTGAAAACAAATGCCATTAAAAAAAAAAAAAAATATTTCAAACCAATTTTATGTTATATGTAATTGCGTGCTGAAATAAATTTTCCACAGTAGGTAAATTATATTATTCTGTAATTAATCTGAAAAAATAATATTTACTTATTTATTTATTTATTTAGATCCACTAGCGACAGTTCACAAAAATATTACAATCAACAATAATATGAGATAAAACTAAGGACTATGAGTACCATCATTATAAGTGGATATTTACTAATGACATAAAAAAATTGTCAGAAATGTTAGTTTTTAAATTTTGAGTTGTCAGTTTCAATAGTATTATAATTCTCTTTGCTTGTCAGTTTTACTCAAAGTTTTATATGTACCTAAATGATATAAAAACTCTTTCACTTTCAAGTCTTTTACTCTTGAGCTAGTATTTCTAGGTTTGTATCTATTGTTTGATCATCAAAATATTGAATCAAGACAGCTTTGGGAATTCCACCTATTAGAATAAATTACAACATTTTAATATATAATAGCAATAATTATAATATGTAACTCTTTGTAGCATTACCTATTTATTAAAAAGTGAAAAATAAAAACTATTTAACAAAAAATAGCACCGACTTCAAAAACCACTATAAGGTAAAAAAATACTTGTGCTTTGCTTATGGGTTATAAGGAAATGTAAATAATAGCAATACCTGCTGCGTACCTGGCTGATCTCCGTGGAGATTTGCCGCCGTGGCCGAAATCGGCTAGGAAGGGATTTTGTTTTTAACCGACTTCCAAAAGGAGGAGGTTATCAATTCGTGTGTTTGTATTTTTTTTTTTATGTATGTACACTGATTTCTCTGAAAATTGGGAGCGTATTTCCTTGATTCCTTCTTTATTTAGTAAATAAGGGTCGCGAAGTGGCCCTATTTCAATATATCTTGGTATAGAGTTCATCATTTTATGGAACAGACTGAATAGACCTGAATCATATGAGTAATTTCATTCGACGACTTAAAAGTGCCCTTACGAAAGTCTATTAGCAACGCATAAATTTTAGCTATTTTTTTATTAAATAAAAGCATACTAAAAGATAATACATATGCATGGTGACCCTTTATACGAATAACAGGGACTCCCACTAGATGGTAAGGGATAAATAGGTATATGAAACGATTTATTTATAAAAAAGTAATAAATAGCAAAAAACTTAGATTTGTCATATTGCTATAAAAAATGAGTAGGCGCTTTTCGACAGATTCGATAGAATGTAGTTAGTATCTATCTATAGACTTCTAATGGACCTCAAAATATGATAAATATAAGCTGTTTAGTCTTGAGAACGAATATATTATAATGACTTGCAGAATTCTTTTAATAGGCACGTATATTAGTGTAATATGTGTGTGACGCAAAACGCCCATGCAAGTTTGCGATTCTATTAAAAGAAAGGAATGTTTAACTCCTGATTTAATAAATCATTCATTATTGCTACATAATGGAGCATTAAGATTTTCACCTGATTTCATGATCTAGTAGAATCTATACCTACTTTGGTTTGCAAAGTCTAATCTAACTGTACGTGATGTTCTAGAGATTAGATTGACAACTCAACAGTGAGCATCAGGCTGTTCTACCCAAATGATGGGAGTCTTTTATATTATAATATAGACCTGAGCTGTTGTCCTAGCGTGACACTACCCTGGCGATCCTTTAAGTTTACGTTCAGAGTCATAAGACCATTCTCAGCCTAATATGACTGCTACTGGTGGTAGGTCTCTCATATGTGAGGCCGTCTGGGTGGGTACTACCACAATGTCTATTTCTACCGCCAAGCAGCAGTGTTCATACACTATAGTTTCGGTTTGAAGGACATTGTAGCCAGTGTAACTACTGGACATAATGAGACATCTTGTCTCAGGATGACGAGCGCAGTAGAATGCCACACAGCACTTTGTTACTCAAGGTACTGGATGGTGTTGCTACTGTTTATGGGTGGTCGTATCGCTTACCATCAGGCGAACGGCAAGCTCGTCTAGTCATTCAATTCAATAAAAAAATAAAATAAAATATGACCGCTCCGCTCATTCTCGCGGTATGCGGTAAGAATAAATAAAACACTTCTAACAAAAAATATTTTATTTTTCAATACAAATTCAAATAGTATACCTACCTAGAATGACTTGGACCATCATAGTATATATTATATATACTCTTTGGACTTGGATTATACAGATATAAACCATGAGTTTTTCTAGCACCTTTTCTGTAAAATTCCGTGTTACATAATAATAACATTTTCCTTCCTGGACTATTTTGCTTTTAAGCATAGATATAATTTTCTGAAATAAAAATGAGAACTATTATTATTATCAAAGGGCTCGGGTCAATTTTTTGAGAGAGCATCCTAAAGTTATTTGTCTTCATCATAGTCATGATTATCACGACACAGAAGAGAGAAAGCTGTATGAATAATGTCCACTGCTGAATATAGTCCTCCCCTAAAGATTTCCAGACGAACCTGTTTTATACCTCCTTTAAACCATGAACACACTATAATCTAGATTTAATTTCAAATCAATTTACTGATATATATAATTGGGTGCTGAAATAAATTTAAGCTATACTTAATCGGAAGAAATAATAGGTATCCCTATTGACTTCTGTCAATATAATTTGACAGATTTATTAGTTTTTAAAAATTTCCGTTGTTTGTTTTACTCAAAGAGTTTTATATGTCGATATAAATGATATAAAAACTCTTTCACTTTCAAAAGTCTTTTACTCATGACTCTTGAGCTAGTATTTCTAGGCTTGTATCTTTTGTTTGATCATCAAAATATCGAATCAAGACAGCTTTGGGAATTCCATCTATCATAATAAATTACAAGATTTGAATATATAATAGCAATAATTAACTCTATATTGCAATACCTATTTACTAAAAACTGAAAAATAAAAACTTTTAAAAAAAATAGCACCGACTTCAAAACCCACTCTAATGTAAAAAATAACTTATACTTTGCTCATGGGTTATAAGGAAATTTAAATACTACCAATATTATATACACTGCCATTCGTGTGTTTATATTTATGTGCAATGAATAAACCTTTGGAGTCGGTGCCAGTCATAAAAAAATCGAACTGCCTACATAAATATGGCATACCATACCATTACCAGCCCTGTATTATATACTGCCCACTGCTGAGCACGGGCCTCCTCTACTACTGAGAGGGTTTTAGGCCTTAGTCCACCACGCTGGCCTAGTGCGGGTTGGCGGACTTCACTTACCTTCGGAATTCAGAGAACTTCTCAGGTATGCAGGTTTCCTCAGGATGTTTTCCTTCACGGTTAAAGCGAGCGATAATTACAAAGAATATACACACATCTTTTTAGAAAAGTCAGAGTTGTGTGCCCTTGGGTTTTGAACCTGCGGACATTCGTCTCGGCAGTCTTTTCCACTACCAATTAGGCTATCGCCGCTTCACACAAATATGTTTATTAAAAAATACTCTTAAATTAGACACATTAAATTGTAATATGAACTATGTACTTTACAAAAGAATGAATTAAATAATTCTAGTCGCATGCCAAATTAGTACAAAAAATCAGGCACCGACTCCAAAGGTTTATTCATTGCACATAAATATAATCACACGAATGGCAGTGTATATAATATTGGTAGTATTTAAATTTCCTTATAACCCATGAGCAAAGTATAAGTTATTTTTTACATTAGAGTGGTTTTTGAAGTCAGTGCTATTTTTTTTAAAAAGTTTTTATGTATGACAACCTTCCCAATTACCTATATAATTTAACAATATAGGTAATGTATGATATGGATTTAGATCTTTTTTGCACAAGTACTCCAAGACAAATGAATTATGAGCCATGCATTTTTCCTCTGAGTTCGGTTCTATGCGTTGTTTAACTCAGATAATATATAATTCTGTATGTACACCTAAATATATTTTTAAGGTATTATTTACTGGTGATAGGTCTCTCATTATGTAAGAGGCCGTCTGGATGGGTACCACCGCAATGTCTATTTCTACCGCCAAGCAACAGTGTGAATGCACTGTTGTGTTTCGGTTTAAAGGACATTGTAGCCAGTAATATAATATTAATTAATTATAATAATTAATATTATAATATTATTATTTATTATTAATTACTGGACATAATGAGACTTATCATCTTATGTCTCAGGATGACGAGCGCAGTGGAATGCCACACAGTACTTTGTAAGTCAATGTGCTGGATGGTGTTGCTACTGTTTATGGGTGGTCGTATCGCTTACCATCAGGCGAACGGCATGCTCGTCTCGTCATTCAATGCTATAAATAAAAAAAAAGGTATGAATTTTATATAATATACGCAATACGCATGCTCACGCCTTTTATCCCCGAAGGGGTAGGCAGAGGCGCAACTAGTGCACCCACTTTTCGCCAAGCGTATTCTGTCCCATGATGTGATAGGGGGCGAGCCTATCGCCATATCGGGCACGAATTCCAGACTCCGGGCTGATACTGAATAGAAAAATCCAATATCACTTTGCCCGACCCGGGAATCGAACCCGAGACCTCAGCCTTGCAGTCGTACCGTAATACAACTACGCCACCGAGGCAGTCATTTTATATAATATAGTTATAACAATTTCATAATATCTTGCTTCTAGAGTGTACCTACCTAACCTATCAGTGAAAACTTTTAATTGGTCTTTTGTCACTATTATAATCTAATATATTATCATTTGTAAATTAGCTGTACCTAAGTTTTCTACAACCAATAAAATAAAATAAAATAATTTATTGGACACATATTTAACAAAACAACGCTCTCTTTATTCCATCACGATTTATAGTAATTTGAACACGAAATTTAAACATGATCAATAAAGTTCAAATTGCCTTGCTGTTAGTTTAGTTACGAGGGCGTAGGGGGGCAATGTAATTCCAGGTGTCAAGCTGGTCAAGGAAGGGGTTGAGGGCGGGTGGGATAGCCGAGGCCACCGCATTGGCGATGGCACCATGGAACCTGTTAATGTAGTCGAGTATTACTTCTTCGATGATAGCGTTCACGATGTAGTCGATGTCGCCGCCGCCGATCACTCCGGAAATATCGGACTGAATTAAAAAAATAAATATAACTACATATAAGTAAAATGTTGCTGAATAAATAATCCTTTTTTACATTACTAGGTACTAGGTTTTATAAAAATGTTATCTACTACAATGTACACAAATAAAACTAAACCAAGGAATATAGAATAGAAGATAAATAAATTTATGGTGATTTCGTCGAACGGATAGTAGAGTGGCAAGAGAGTAATTGGTATCCAGTTTATTATTTAAGACAAATCCATTTTGGGGAAAACTTTAATAACCCTTTGTGGACGTCCGAATCCAGAAACTTATGTTTCACAACCAAATTGCACTCACTTTATAGAAACGGGTCACCCTAAAAAGGTTATGCAATAATTTGCTTACTAACCTTCAAGTTGGGGAATTGGAAACCAGCATTCTCAACTCTGTCGATAAGAATTGATTTGCGATCTTGTGATTGCTTCAAAAAAAGTTTAGCTTGGTATCTGAAGCCCTCAGCACTGAACCTGTGTTTTGAACATGATTAAATTGTATTAAAAAGATAAAATAACATAAACCTTATATTATTGAAGAAACATTGCTAAAATTAAATCAATAAATGGCCTGTTATCATGTTAATAATTAGCTATATTGATAACTAGCTCTTGCTCGCAGCTCTGCCTATTCCCGGTTTAAAATAGCCTAATAGCAGGGGTCCTATTAGTGAAGGATTTTAAATATCACCTACTTAAGTCCTTTTTCAGTTTATCCATTAGAAACAAACATACATACATACATTGTGATTGATTGTAGACCTAATAATAAATAAAAATAAAATAAAATACAAAAACTAATATTTTCTCTTTGTAATATTAGTTGAGATTACTTATATTAAACTAAGAAGCATGTTATTCCTAGTAGGTATGTGACTCTGTTATCAATTGTCATGAATCATGATATTCATTGAATTAATACGTAAAGATTCCCAATATTTTCAATTACAAAAAGGAAAAGCAAAACATAAAATTAAAATGGAATAAAAAAAGTTGTATGTGTTGTGAAGCATATTACAATAGAGGTGTGATTGATTGTGTTGTAAGTAGGTATTAGGCAAACTTACACAGCTGCGCCCTTTCCATACAAAGGAATAGCAGTAAAGACATCGCCAACCAAATCGTAGTGTTCTACAATAAAAAAAAGTAATTAGTAATCAGTTTAAGTGGACGATAGCCTAGTTGGGAATGGAACTGTCTGCCGAGGCAATGTCCGGAGGTTCAAAACCCAAGGCACACACCTCTGATTTTTCGAAGTTACGTGTGTATTGTTATCAATTATCGTTCGCTTTAACGGTGAAGGAAAACATCGTGAGGAAACCTACATACCTGAGAATTCTCTATAAGAATTTGAGGGTGCGTGAAGTCTCCCGCACTAGGCCAGCGTGGTAGACTAAGGCCTTAACCCTCTCAGTAGTAGAGGAGGTCCGTGCTCAGAAGTGGGCAGTATATAATACAGTAAAGTAATAAACTGATTGCAATGCATTGCATTGCAATCAATTTATTTATATCACTGATCATTATTTTATCGCTTGATGCTATTGTGGGTAGGTACAGTCAAAAGCATAAATATCTTTACAAAATCAACATTTCAAATCGCCTATATACGCGTTAAGTTAAACCTAAACCTTTTTTCTTTGTTTGAAGTAAAGTAAATCTCTTTTATTTTATTTTAGTGAAGAGAAAAAAAAGATTAGTAAGAACAAAAAAGTATGTAGACAATTTGAAATTTTGAATTTGTTCAGCTACTTATGCTGCTGACTGTACTTCAAATCATATAATTTATAAGTTGACTAGCGACCCGTCCCAGCTTCGCCTTGGTAGCATAACATAATTAATAATATGCTTTAATTTTTTTCTGCCGTAGTATCTGTTTTAGCGCGCTTCATTTTCTGGGATAAGAGTCCCGTCATACATTTTCCCGGGATAAAAGTAACCTATGTCCTTCCTAGGGCCTCAAGCTATGGCCATACGAAATTACTCGCTGCTTCGCCCTAGTGAGTGTTTCCAGGATAAAAGTCCGTGTTTTTCCGGGATAAGAAATAACCTCTGTCATTCCCTGGGTCTCAAACTATATTCATACCAAATTTCATTGAAATCGGTTCAGTGGTATGGCCGTGACGGCTCTGCACGCGTGAAAAGATTTTCTAGGATACAAGTCCCGCTTTGTATTTTACGGGATAAAAAGTAGCTAAAACCTTCCTCGAGTTCCAAACTATCTCCATACCAAATATCATCAAAGTAAAATTACTATCAATTACCAACTAATAAGTACCTATATTAAGTATCTACACTTTTTTGCAAGTTTAACTGTATTTTTAAATTTAAATAATAATATGATTAAACAAGCTATTTACCAGCTTTAGCGTGTATAATTGGGAACGAGACATCAATGTCGAAGGTGAGAGTTCGTAGATCCAAATCGCTTTTGTGCACGATGAACTTTCCAAATCCTTCGACGAGCACGTTCTTGAGATCTAAATCTAGACTGGAAATAATAAATAACTTGTTAATACACTTTACATATTTTTTACAGTTTGTTTAATCGTTGTATGTTCCTTATATTATACTTAAGTATTATAATTTAAAGTGTGAATCATCTAAAGTGGCTTAGCTAAGTATATGTTATTCTAAAGAGGGTATTAGACTACTTTTTTTTAATACATTTATCATTAACGTAAACTATGTCATCAAAAATATAACGGGAAAATATTTTTTTAAATCCACACACACACACACACACTCACGCCTTTTATCCCCGAAGGGGTAGGCAGAGGTGCAACTAATGCACCCATTATTCGCCGTGTGTATTCCGTCCCATTAAGTGATAGGGGGCGAACCTATCACCATATCGGGCACAAATTCCAGACTCCAAGCTAATACTGAATAGAAAAATCCAATATCACTTTGCCCGTCCCGGGGATTGAACCCGCGACCTCAGCATTGCAGTCGTACCGTAATACAACTACGCCACCGAGGCAGTTTAAATCCATGACATAATAAATAAATTAAGAAGCTTTGATATTTGGGAGAAGGGGTCGCTGTCAAATAACAGTAATTGCAAACTGTGACGTCATTAAGTGTAACCAGCTATAACGCTGCTCGCGTGTTGAGATAGCGCGAAAACCTCACTACTCCCCAACTTTTGCTCACAACAATATTTCGAATATGAATAACTGCTTTATTTTTCAACGAATTTTGATGCTGATTTCACAGAAGAATTTCTTTTTCATATTTTTTTCTGTTACATATAAAATAATATACAAATCAAACGTTGGAAACTACTCTAATACTTGGCCGAGGGCAGACAAACTAAATACGATTAAGTAATCAAAATGTTTGTAAAAAGAAAGTAGGTAAGTACCTGAAAATGTTATCTTACTTTATAAGTCCAGCAGGGGCATTTAAGTGGAACTCTTTTAAGCGTAGGGGATCCAGGACTGGAATATCAAATAGAGGCCAGCCGTTCTTGATGATGTTGCGGACGAACTCGATAAGTTGACGAACCAGGTTATCGACAGGGTCTTTACGATTATCAGCAGCTGCGACTACGGAAACATCTGAATATTCTGTAGAATAAAATAACAGTTATGTATCTACCTACGCAGCCAATGTGATTATAAATTTAAATAACCTTCTCCTTTTGGAAGTCGGTTAAAAATACGAATCGATAGACACCTCATTTGTCAAAATCGGTTCAATAGGAGCGACGCTAGGATACATATATACATACATAGGGTGTTAAAATAGCTTTTTTTATCATATAGGTGGCAAACTAGCATACGCTTCCTTACTTCGCCGTAGTCGGTTAAAAATATATTTATTGTTTCACCAAGGAGGATAGTAGCAAGTAGATAGAATGATTTTATAACACCTTAACTATTGACTTAGGTACTTTTAGCACAAACAGGATCCATCCAGAAAGATGATACTATAAAATATGTTACAAATAAAACAGACCTATTTCGAACACTTGCTGCTTTGCGACTCCATATTTGGGTGCGGCCACCGCCAGCGCTGCCAGCGTTAACAAGATCAAAAATTTCATCCTGTAGACATGAAAATACATAATTATGTATGTGGAAGAAAAACATGACTCGCTCGATAATGTTATTGGTCTGTTTGAATGAGTCTTCCTATGCAATGCAATGCAATGCAATCAGCCCTGTATTATATACTGCCCACTGCTAAGCACGGGCCTCCTCTACTACTGAGAGGGGTTAGGCCTTAGTCCACCACGCTGGCCCAGTACGGGTTGGCAGACTTCTTCCTAAATATTTTGTAATTGTTATTACCAGTATGTTAGGGTTTGTGAACCGTAACGTCAATGTTGTAACTAGACAACATGAAACGTACTCATACACAGGTGTATAATCAATTATCATCTATACTAATATTATAAAGCTGAAGAGTTTGTTGGTTTGAAGGCGCTAATCTCAGGAACTACTGGACCGATTATGAAAATTATTTCACTAATAGGAAGCTACATTACTCCTGAGTGCTATAGGCTACTTTTTATCCCGGAAAAACTTTTCCACGCCGGCGGAGCCGCGCGCAAAAGCTAGTATTTAATAAAATAATAAAGCGTATTGTACGATATCTGTGCATAAACTTATTCATTGGGCAACAATTTATATCCATTATGTACTGACTGCCTCGGTGGCGTAGTTGTATTAAGGTACGACTGCAATGCTGGGTCTCGGGTTCGATCTCCGGGTCGTGCACAGTGATATTGGATTTTTCTATTCAGTATCAGCCCGGAGTCTGGAATTTGTGCCCGAATTGCTGATAGGCTCGCCCCCTAACACATCATGGGACGGAATACGCACGGCGAAATATTAATATCACCATCAATAAAAGCTGACGCAGTCTATACACTAAATAGACTCGTCCATATAATGTACATTTTACTGTTTTATGTGTGTTAGTGCTTAGTAGAGTCGCGTATTGACATATAAACATTATCCGCGTTTCCAATAGAAGGTATAGCCTTGCTTTAGTTATTATTCTGAGCTGAATACAATAGGTAACGCCTTTTATGGCCGGTGTGAAGTTTGTCATTATAAAGCGCATCACACACGGCAGCTATAATGCGAAAATGTACATTATAGAACGATTTATTTCAATACATAGAAATCGTCAGGAGTCCACATACGATGGCTATAATATATATTTTACATCTACGTTTCTTAAGACACAGAGCGATACGATAATATACAATTAAATCTCGGTACAAGTGCGTCAATCGAGAATCGAGACATGAATTTGTTCAGTTACTTATGTGGCTGACTGTACACAGATATAACGGACGACATTAAAAAATGAGGCACGGCATGACAGATTTTGCATAGTCTTGTTATAATATCACCAAAATTCATATTTAATGGTAATGCATCGTACCTAAAGTTAACTTTTTGCCTCTCTGGATAAAATTGTTGTTTTCACAGCACTATCACTTAAGGTACTGAAATGAATGCAAGAAACTTTTAAGTATTAATTAAAGTCTGATTATCACTGCCGTGTAGTGATTTATGAAAATCGATCGATATTATTGTATGGATAAAAGTATTATATCAGATTATTATCCTATACAGGGTTACTGGTAATATGACGTATTCCTGTTTAGAGCATGTAGATTGGGTCAAAAGAAATTGTCCCATGAAGCCCTATCCGAAACTCAATAGTTATCGAGCAATTTAAGATTTATTGAATTTTAAGCTAAAGGACTTTTAAGACCAAATATAATTCAATAATAAAAAAGGTACTGAATGGGATTGGAGTATTTTGTTGTATTCTCGTAAATAACATTCTAGGCTTTCATAAAAAACAATAAAATATTTAAAAGCTATGATAAGTTTGAAATGATGGCCGCAAATCTATCAATTTCGTAAATTATTCAAAAAAGATTTTGACTAAAATTACTGCTGTTTATTTCAGAAAAACTTCAAGTGACTCAATGTGCAAAATACGTTAAAAACTTGTTTCTTTATCCAGCTTTCTAATGAGGTATAAAACATCACAATTAACCTTGTAGAAGTTAAAAAAAAAAACAAATGTTTGAGTACTGCTCCCGTACAAATTGTTTTGTATGCATCTTATTAAAGCGTATTTAAGGTATTATTCTTTCAATAAAATACAATTATCTTTATTTTTACAAACCTTTCTCGACTTGTGAGCCTCTGTTCATAATACAAGTACGCATTCTGTGGCGAATTTACCTTTTAGTAATTCTAAGTAAAAAACTACTTGTTGCCTGCTCATCTGCATTAATTATTCCTTAACCCGTCAACGCCCGCTTATATATAGCTATAAGCTAATTTCCTTATATAAATGGACTCCGGTGTCCACCGCAGGCGTCCAAGGATTACATCAGTTCATCGCGTGTAGGTACAGGTGCAGTATAGTAAACCAAAGTTTTCATGTGCCTCCAGACATAAAAATCTAGGTGTATGAGATCAAGATCCTGGTCAAAAAATTGGGTCAACTCAGCTTATCCATCTGTTTGGGAACTTTGTGTCCCATAAGTTAGAAATGTGGATAAAGAAATAAGTTTTTAACGTATTTTGCACATTTAGTCACTAGAAGGTTTTCTGAAATAATCAGCAGTTTTTCTCAAAAAGTTTTTGAATAAAATACGAAATTGATATAATTAAGGCCACCATTTCAAACTTATCATAGCTTTTAATTATTTATTGTTTATAAACTCAAAAAGTTTTTGAATAAAATACGAAATTGATAGAATAAAGGCCACCATTTCAAACTTATCATAGCTTTTAATTTTTTTATTGTTTATTATTAAGAATGTTATTTACTAGGAAACAACAAAATACCCCAATCTCATTCAGTACTTTTTTTATTGTTGAATTTTATTTGATCTTAAAAGTCCTTTGGCTTAAAATTCAATAAATCTTAAATTGTTCGAAATCTATCGAGTTTCGTATAGGGCTTCAAGGAACAAAATCGATTGCTTTTGACCCAATCTACATGTTCTTAACGGGAATACGTCGTATTACCAGTCACCTGTATATGACTTAATTAATATAGGTGTTGTTTAAATTGCTATGGAATCTTTCTTATTCCGAAAATTCATCGTTGCTTAAATTTAAAACCTTACCAATGGGGAATATGTTTTTGAAATATAAATATGTCAAAGACTGTAATTTATGAAATAGGTAGGTACCTATATACCAGTAGCGTGGTCTCATGTAAGTGGTCACGTGATATAGAAAGTCATATAGGCAACGTGCACGTCGTAAGCACTGCCATCTAGTGGCGCAATCTGACGCATTTTCAGCACATCGATACTTGGCGTTGACGTACAATATTCATTAAAAGGATGAAAAATAACATTTAATGTGTTCATAATGTATCGCTGTGTATCTGGATGCTCCAAAACATAAAAATAAACAAATCAAATGGTGTGAAATTATATAAAGTTGCCAAGAATAGTACCTAAGTAGGTACTTACATTCCATGGTTATGTGAAAATCGACAAAAATAATAAAGGCTGTATAAAACTTACATAATTATGAGTTCCAAAAGCATTTAGAAATGTTTCGTTACGTAATTTATAAAAATAAATATGTTTTGAAGGTAATATTCAATACAAAAAAATCTGTAATTAAGGGAACATAACCTCCTAATTTTGCTTAAATAACTAGGTCCCATCTAAAAAAAGCATGTTCTGGACACGCTGGGTATAAATAACATTCGGCCGGAACAAATATTTTATCATTTTTGTCATATTAAAAGAATATAATATATAAACAAATGATTGTGCTAGTTTTAGTTTCTTTTTTTATCCACCTGTGGCTCTTGTGTCAATTTTGTGCTGCTGATTTAGTTCGTGCACGCTCCCTATAGGTTGGTAAGATATTCTGGTAAACCATTCATTCCACGACATAATTGACTTTCATCCTAACAGCACGGCCAAATAATAATAAACATGTGACATAAATTACCAGCTGATTATCGACCGTAACGGGTAATCAATAGGTACCTACTCCGTGAGTACCTACATGACGTAGGGACAGGTTTTTATTTCAGCCTCAGTAGTGTAGTGGGTGATGATTGATGGGCCATATGAAACGAGTGGATGCGGGTTACAATCTCGCACCGAGATAAATATTGGGTCATATACAAAATTTTTGGAACGAAGTTCCTTATCGCGCGTTGTGAAAGGGGGCTGGACGGAAAAAATTCTCAAAAGTTGTCACGACACTTTTTTCTATTATCTTACTAATATGAACCTTAAATACAATGCGTAGAAGCTATAATTCTTGAAACGAGTATATTTTTATTTATTTTATTTATTAAAGTCATTAAAACCATTTCTTACTAATCTAATATGAACCTTAAATACATTGCGTAGAAGCTATTTCCCCAGCGTTGGCACGGCACGAGTACAAAAGAATTGAACGTAACATTCTTTTTTAAAATTTTGTTGATTTTTTTTTTTTTTTTTTTTTTTTTTTTTGTTATGGACATTACGGTCAGTAGCCTGACGCGAGTCGGCTTTTCTGACCACACCGGACTTTCGGGCGAACGCTTTAGACGCTCCAACCCTTTACATTTAAACGACCACGCTGAGGGCACCCCCTAAGTGGGGTACGAGCCTCGGCTCAGGGCAGTCGTTGGAAGATGATTGAGACATCAGCGATTAGGGGATTTTAGCGGTGTAATACACCAATCTATCCATTGTTTTCATCGGCACGCGGGCCGGAACTGCTAACTGGGTCGGGACATCGGGGGACACGGCGAGGTCCTCGACGGCGAGGACGGTACAGCGGTCTTGAGGAGTGTGAGAGTTTCAATAACTCGTGCTTTCTTTGGATGGCCAGAGTGATGGCATCATCTGGATCGGTCAGGACTGAACGGGGACGTCTCCATTTCGCGCGGTCAAATGGAGTATAAATGGATGAGTTTCGGATGAGCGGATTATGATGATTAACCGCGCGATCGAAGTAGCGCCTGCTAAGCGTCTGAATAAAGTGCCTGATGGTCGGCATGTCGGTGTCCACGTGGAGGTTGCGATTACGCACGTACCACGGGGCATCGAGTATTTGTCGTAGAAATTTATTCTGGACAACCTGCAGGCGCTCAATCCGACCAGGTGGTATGTGAGCGAACGCGGGTGCTGCGTATGTCATGATCGGCCTAATACATGTCGTAAAGATACGTATCTTGTTGCGGATAGAGAGCTTACTCTTTTTGTTAACGAGCCAGTGGAGCTGACTTTTCGCGAATGCGGCTCGCGCGCGTACCGCATTAACATGTGGGATGAAGGACAGATTCCGATCAAGGATCACTCCTAAATATTTTACTGTATTGGTCCATGGGATGGACTGCGAGAACATTGTGACAGTAGCGTTAGGCACTGGGGGTGCAATCCTACTCCTAGTGAAAAGGATGGCCTGGCTTTTGGTGGGATTAATGGTGATTCGCCATTTGCTGAACCACTCGCCGAGTTTGTCGGCAGCGTTCTGCAAAAGGCGAATCAACTGTGTTTTATCTCTACGTGAAGCGTAGATGGCAGTATCGTCAGCGAAGAGTGCCAGATTAGTATTCTTCGGCTTTGGAATATCGCTAGTGTAAAGCGAGAAAAGAAATGGGGATAGTGCGGAGCCTTGCGGGACTCCGGCTGTGATGGGGTGTCGGGAGGACAAGGTTCCCTCCACTCGATAACGAAAGCCGCGATTCGACAAGAAATCTCGTATGATGTGCACGAGCTGAGTGGGCACGTTGAGAGTGTACAGCTTGAAAAGCAAGCCGTTGTGCCACACTTTGTCGAACGCTTTCTCTACATCGAAAAATAGGGCACCGGTAGGCATTTTTAGGTAGAATTTAGAGTGGATGTGCTCCGTGATGCGGAGGATTTGGTGAAGGCAGCTATGCCTAGACCGGAAGCCAAACTGCTCCGCGGGGATCAAGTTGTTTTGATGGGCGACTATTTTGAGACGATCGAGGACGATTCGCTCATATACCTTTCCCATAGTGCTGAGTAGACTGATGGGTCGGTAAGAAGAGGGTTCGGACGCGGGTTTACCCGGTTTGTGGATGCCAATCACAACCGCCTCTTTCCATTCTTGTGGAAAGAGGCAGTTGCGAAAGGCTGCGTCATAAATGGCGGTGAGGGTCTTGACTAGATGCTCAGGGAGCATTTTGAGGACGCGATTAGAAATGCCGTCGCCCCCGGGGGCTTTGCGTTTTTTGAGTGCCTTGATCAGATCGATGACCTCTTCGACCGTCACCGGTGCGAGAGGGTCGGGCGGAGGGTCGACTTCCGGGTCGACGGGAACCGGTCGCAAGATCGGCGGCAGCGGGGCCGAATTCATTTGTTCGACGTAGGTGTCAACCGCAACAAGATGGTCGTGGTCTACAGGAACGGACGCGAGGGAGCATTGAGACTCCAGGCTGTCGGCCAGCAATTCGGCTTTTTCGCTATCGTCAAAAGCCGCTCGTTGGTTAGTGCGATTGAGGGGAGGCATGGATGCCAGGTCGTTTCTCCTGAAGGAGCGACACAATTTCCAGAAAGCCTGGTGTGTCGGTTCCAGTTCGGATAGATGGTTTTCCCATCTCGAATTGACGACCTCCTGAATGCGACGTCTAACCTCACGTTGGAGGTAGCGCGCTAGACGTCGTCGATCCGGGGTGGGATCCGTGGAACATAGCCTAAGGGCGGCGTTTCGCCTCCTCACGACACACCGCACTGCCTCAGGGATTAACAGGTGGCTTGGTTCAGCCGCCGGCACCTCCCTGGAGCTTTCACTCATGGCGTTGCGCAGGTGGTTAGCGAAGGAGCGAATCGCGCTTGTCGTTTCTTCAGGAGTAACGATATCAGAAGGGATCGCGGAGAGATCAGGCGATGAGGTGTCCGAGAGCTTGGCGCCTAGGAGGTGCCAATCCGTTTCCACCTTCATCGGGGTATTAGGACCTGTGTCATTTGGACCGTTTTGAGGGACGAGATCTAGGATCACAGGTCTGTGGTCGGAGTCTAACTCTTGTAGCACCTGCACAGAACGCACGCGAAGGCATACGTTCTTAACAAGTGCTATGTCGAGAATGTCAGGTCTGTGGTAGTCATCTATGAAGCTAAAGTGGGTGGGCTCAGAGGGAGCTATGATGTCAAAAGCGGTGCGGTCAATTATACCCTCTAGAACGCTGCCTCTCGAGTTTGTCGAGTTGCAGTTCCAGAGAGTATTCTTGGCATTGAGGTCACCCGCCAGAAGGACGGATTCCCCCATGCCTAAGAGTAGTTCTATGTCAGAGGAGAGAAGTTCCTTTGAGGGTGAGAGATAAGCCGATATGATAGTGATCGGCGAATGACCTGTCATTGCTAGCCTGCAGACCGAAGCCTCAATATTTCTTAAGCCTACAGGGGGATCTAGAGGTATACAGTGCAGGGACCTTTTATAATAAACGAGGGTACCACCTTTGGGGCCTGAAGTCCTATCATTGCGTACGAGGCCGTAATTGGGAAGATTCGGATTGCGTCGATGAGGTTTGAGGAACGTTTCCTGTAGCAGAAAAACGTCCAAATGGTTGTCGCGGACGAAATGAGAAAGTTCGGTACGCTGACCATCGATACCGTTAATGTTGAAGAACCCCGCTCTTAAGGAACGGGGTTTAATCCGCGATGAGGGAGTGATAGTATTATTAGCCATTTATTGGCCCAAAAAGTGCGGTCAGCTGATGCTGACGGATTTGAATTTGGACTTGTGTAATCTCCTCAAGGAGATTTTCGTCCGGGTAACCTAGTGCCTGAGCTCGGCTGATAAGGTCGGTGAGGATGCTTATGAGGCGAATTGCACCGGCTGAAGTAAGGGCGTTGACCGCGCGATTTGCGTGAGACGCAGGGGATGAGTTGGCCGAGGGGGCCACCGTCATCTGAGCCTGGGGTTTCGGTGTGCTCTTAGTCTTGTCTACCTTTGAAGAGGTAGCCTTGGAAGCCGTAGGAGCAGAAGTGGAGGCAACTGCGGGAGCAGGTACCGAGGATGGGGATGAGGTGGTAGGAACGGCCGGGGAGGCGAGAGTGGCTTCGCTTTGGGCCTGAGTGGCAGGTTTGGTGCTGCGCAATGGCGGAAACCATGCGTTTTGCACTGGCGTAGGCGCTAGCCTAATAGTGGCCTGAGGGGCCTGGAGGGCTTTAGAAGCCGGAGGGGCCCGTGAGGTGGAGCCTCTCGGTCCCCTGGGGGATTTTTTTGGGGCGACTGAGCACCCCCGGTAGTTGGCCGGATGGCCCGACTGGCGGCAGTTTGTACACGAAGGCGGCTCCGTGCACAGCGTCCTGTCTTTCGGACGAGAGCAGTCAGCGGTGCCGTGTTCTCCAAGGCACTTGACGCAGCGCGCTGGGAGACGGCAGTTACGGGAGGAGTGGCCGTATTTTTGACAGTTGTGACACTGTCCTATCTCTCCCTTTTTGTGAGGGGACTCTATGCGGAATCCGCCGAGACCGCAGATATCGCGGATCTCATAAAGACGTTTGACGTCAGTGGGGGACGCTAATATAGCGAGAACCATATCGTACATGGAGCCGGGGGAGTTAGCCCGGGAAGATCGGTGCATACGATGCACCTCTACGGCATTAATGCCTTTTTCTAGAAGGCCGTCCTTGACCTCTTGGGTCGTCATCTGCAGCGGAATGCCGCGGATCACGTAACGGTAACGACGTTCGTCGGCGAGGGCGTGGGTATAATAATAGAATTCCCTGGAATCCAGGAAACGAGTAAGCAACCTATGGTCGTTGATGGTGGAGCATTGAAGAGCCCACAGCTGTTTTTTTGTGTGCCACTCGTTGTGGGACAGCTTGACGGCCACATTGTGGAACGCGTGCAGCATCATGGGGATGGTGGTATTTGGGGGAAGCTGCACAAAAATGCGTGCTGGCTTCTTCCCTTTGCCAGGCTGAGATGACGGCGGGGCGTCGGTTGGCGCAGTGAGCGCAGAAGGCGCAGTGGGCGCGGTAGGCGCTGAGGGCGCGGAGAGCGTTGAAGGCGCCGGATCGTTGGTGCTCCTTTGTTTCTTCCTCCCGCGCTTCACAGTCGAGAAACCATCGTCGTCGTGTTCCGAAGACGAGGTTTCCGCCTGCGAATCCCGGGAGGAGGATGGTATTGGTCTCTTAACCGCGGTGGTTAGAGTTTCGGGGATTTGGGGCGTGCCAGGGTCAGTGTCCATTGCGGACCCGACCATCCCGGAGCCCTCCGCGGGCTCAGATGCTTGACCAGCGTCAGAGCTCACAGAGTACTCCGTCACGGCCGGCTCCACAGAGGACTCCATTACCTCCCTCATAAGGCAGATCAGGGACTTGCGGAACTCTCTATCGGAGTGGAGTCGATCCACTATCGAGTCCATCATGGGGTCCCTGTCCATGATGGCCTTGATGGTGGGGACCTCAGTTGGTAATTCTATAGGCCTGGAGTCAGCCATGTTGGCGGCTGATTCCAAGCCTACAGTATTTATGAGGAGGGCCGCGTGTGTGTTCACTACCCGGGTGCGTTCCGCCTGGGAAAGAACACACAAGAAACCAGGCGGCTATCGCACAAACGTTCGATCGCGGATCGCGGAAAAGTGGTATACGCGGAAACTAATTCCCCGGGTGGGTGTGCCCGAGGGTGAGTGAGTGTGTGGCCCTCCTCGCCGGGTATAGGCGAGGGGGGGTGAACTTAAAGTAGGTGTGCCCTAAGCTTGTATACCCTTCGCCAATCTTATTGTGCGAAGGGTCCCTATCAAGCCGTGTACCGTAAGCGGTATTGATCCGGAGACCGCACGCTCAACCGATACACGGGATGGATTTTTGGATGGGCAGGGTGTTGGGAGGGTGATATGCGGCGAAAACTGTGGTGTGTCTCCACAGCTTTCTAATTCGCACCCGTCCGGCTTTGCTTCAGCCCTAATGGGGCGCAGCGCGTGGCCGGGTCACCGCTAGCTCAGCTTGTTATCACCGTTAGGTTTACCACTGAGCTAGCCCTGAAGGGGCAAATAAATACTTTTGAAAAGTTAGGCGAAACCCTGTCCTAAAAAGGACGCGGTGTAGCCCGAAAAGGGTGTTCAGGTAGCAATAGAACAATAGTCCTATTGTTACCTGTTGCCCTTGGCGTGCAGCGCGGGGGCTGCGGACCGTCCGAGCAGGTACTCGGAAGGAGCACGTGTGTCGCAGCTGGGGCGCTACGACAACAACAATACGTCCGTCCGAGACGACTGCTCAGAGCGGAATGTTTTGTTGATTTATTCTACTTTACTACTACTGACATTTATCAATAACAAGACTAAACGTGCTTTGCTCGCGTTTAAAAATCTACTTTATGTGGTAAGCGTAAGATCGAATTTGTGTTTAGTCAATCAAAATTTGTGATAAAAATGCTATGCAATAGCTTTACCGCGGTAGTCTCCGAGTGCCACACGTATTTATTTGTTTTTTTCTCTAGAAACTTATGTATTGGAACGGAAATAGGAAAATATTTATATATTTATATATATACACACTCTGTTATATAAATAAAATTTTATTACAATTCCTTCATTAATTAATCGAAAGGAACTTCGTTCCATCCGGGTGTCCCTTGACACCTCTTATTGCTTTTTAATTTCAGAGTGTACCTCAAGCTTCTTGTAGTTCGCGGTATCAACGACGTACAGACCTATACAATTTTATCATCGGCGTGTGGCATTATGGGTTTTTATTGTAACATGTATCTAGCATATTACATGCTGGTAACATGTGGATGTGTTACACATCTAGAGACTTTTTCGTATCCTGAGACGTTAAAGAAAGTCGATTCATTTTTGGGAAATTCAATTATTGGTTACTTAATAACGTCTTATTAACGTCGTGACTCGTGGGCGGCGCGGCGTCTTACGGTCTTTGTAAAAATGTTTATTTACAAAGATGTTCCCCTTTTTCTCTAATATAATATTTCCTTTTCATTAATCACAATGTCAAAAGCAAGGAATATTATGCAGGGATTGATAACACGCAAGTTGCGTAGGAAGTAGCACACAACGTTTTTGTGACGTTATTATTCTTACGTTAAATTATAACTTAAATTCATATAACGTTTTCCTCAATTGTCTGACAACGTAACTACCTAGTTAATTGCAATTTAAATTGAGAACACGTCTAGAATGATAAATTTGTCTATTATTTGTTTCAGTGCATAAAGCAACAAGCCGCTTAGAAACGATACCTAGTGCCTTGAACACGCCGCGCCACCGCTCACGCATTCTATATTGGATTCCATTATTCTATACTGCCTCGGTGGCGTAGTTGTATTACGGTATGACTGCAATGCTGAGGTCTTGGGTACGATTCCCGGGTCGCGCAAATTGATATTGGGTTTTTTAAATTCGGTATCAGTCTGGAAATTGTGCCCGATATGGCGATAGGCTCGCCCCCTATCACATCATGGGATGGAATACGCACGGCGAAAAGTGCGTGCACTAGTTGCGCCTCTGCCTGCCTCTTCGGGGATAATAGGCGTGAGTGTGTGTGTGTGATTCCATTTGACCATGAACATGCGTTAATATTTTAGGTTAATTTTATCAAAGTTACGAAACCGGAATTATCAGATAATCTCGGTTCACGTATGCATAGGTGCGTGTGTTTTTGGATTAGCAATCTGGAATACGCACTGCTACTTTTTGATTCTTGCAGTGTTAAGTCGCTGTAAAGTATTAGGATAGCGACAGCGTAATAAATGAATGACTAATAGACTAATCTTGCCTTTATATTTATATTGGCATTCATAGAAAAAAGTTCAATGACATTTTATTTTATTTTATTTTATTTATTTAGGAAAACAAACAGCACAAAATTACAACATATGAATTAAATACAATAACTTTTACACTAGCCAAACAGTTTTCACAAATATTTTTTCCAAAGTGAAGACAGTTTCAGGTTTAACAGCATTAATTTAAATAAAATTACACAATAGGTATTACCAGTAAAATTACACTAAATTTTCTTAAACAGAAGAAAATAAATAAATGAATAGATAAACAGAAAAGAAAACAACATCATCAATTCACTTTTTTGACAAGCGCTTTATATCCACTAAGTCTACTATTGAACAAATCAATGTGATAATAACGATTGTTGTGTGTACTACAGGCTCTGACCAGAAATCGATTTATGGCATAATTAGTTCTACAAAAAGGCACTGAGAAAATAGCGTTAGAACGAGCATTCAATCTAGGGCAGTTGAAAGATATCCGACTTAGAAGAAATGGCGAATCGACATAATTATGAATAATGTTATATAAAAACAATTGATCTCTGTGTTCACGTCGCAATTCCAAAGATGTAAGTTGCGGTAAAGGACCTTTAAATCTATGTTTCAATCTGTTCAAAAATTTATATTGAATTCTTTCTATTTGCTCTTTATAAGTTGAATAAAATGGATTCCACACAGTAGACGCATATTCCAAATGACTTTTGACCAACGAATTATACAGCAAAATATAAGTGTTAATGTTATTAAATTCTTTACTTTGACGCAGAACAAAGCCGAGCATTTTGTAAGCTTTAGCAGTTACCTTGGCGATATGGGATGCAAATGAGAGGTTACTGTCAAGATATATCCCTAAATCTCTTACTTCAGTTACTCGGTTAATACAGATATTGTTCAACTTATAGTCATATTTCAATGGTTGTTTTTTACGAGAAAAAGTTATTGTGTGACATTTATCTATATTCAATATTAAGTTATTTCTAGAGCAAAAATCATAAAAATTTAATAAATCGTTTTGAAATAAACAACAATCCTTTATAGATTTGACAACTGTAAATATTTTTGTATCATCGGCATAAAGCAAGACTTTAGAAGTATGAAAACAACTCATGACGTCATTAATAAATATATTAAAAAGCAAAGGTCCAAGATGGGATCCCTGAGGCACACCTGATGGAATTGGAACAAAACTAGAAGTAAATCCCTTCACAGCAACTGCTTGGGACCTATCACGCAGATATGACGTTAACCATCTAAGTAAATCGCCGTGAATACCCATCTTCTCAAGCTTGTTTATTAATAATACGTGAGAAATTTTATCAAAAGCCTTTGAGAAGTCGGTATACACGGCGTCCACCTGATAACCTTTATCCATAGCCTCTAGAGCAAACTCTAGAAATTCGCACAAATTAGATTCTGTCGATCGCCCACTAATAAAACCATGCTGATTTGGTGTAATTCGTGATCTGATTGCAGAAAACAAAGAATCATAAATAATTTTTTCGAAAAGTTTGGGTATAACTGACAGTTTGGAGATACCGCGGTAGTTGGCTATATTATGTTTGTCACCATTCTTAAAAATTGGGACAATAATTGACTTTTTCCACACCGAAGGCATAGTCCCATTCCTTAAAGAAATATTAAACAACAATGAGAGAGGGCCAGCTAGCTTTTGTTTACATTTCTTCAAAAATACTGCATGGATGCCGTCAGGGCCAGTGCCCTTTTTGACGTCCAATCTACTCAAATATTTTTCAACGGTACGCTTATCAATAAGTACGTTACTTATGACACAGTCATTAGCACCGGTCTCAGTATCAGAGTTGTTCACTGAGACTGATTCAAAAACGGACTGAAAAAAAGAATTGAAAAGATCAACAACTACTTGGCCATCAGAAGCATATTTGTCACCTAAGTAAAGTGTGTCAGGAATACCGCCGTGACATTTTTTAGTCTTAATAAATGCCCAAAAATGTTTAGTAGAGAAACGAATATTATCTTCTGTACGAACAATAAACTGATTATAGCACACTGTTTCTAGTTCTTTAACCTCACGGCGCGCATAAGAAAACGCTTCATAGTCAATAAGTCTTCCGTAATTTTTCCACTTCTTGTTTAGTTTCAGTTTTCTGTTTATAAGTTTAATTAATTTTTTAGAGAACCAAACTGGGTAATTGTTATGAAAGTTAGCAAGTCTCGAAGGAATGAACTTGTCTATTATTTTATTAATAATTTCATAAAATTTATCCACAGACAAGTCAATGTTGTCTACATCTAAATGATCTTCCCAATAAATCTTTGCCAGTTCGTCATTTATTTTACTGTAGTCAGCAGTATGGAATCGTCGCAAAACTCGTGTAGCCGGACGCAAATAAGATTGATCATAGTTCAAATTAAAATCTATGCAGAGGGATGGGTGATGGGCATCTTCTGGTAATGATATTGGAGCTACTCTATACACGGTACAGCATGAGTTAGATATGACAAGATCCAATTTTCTATTATATGCGTTGTCTACGCTATTGTATTGAGCCCAACTATTAAAACTTAAAAAAGTATATAATTGCGACGTTAGTATATTTTCCTGTGGGTTTTCCAGAAACAATGAATTTCCTGATGTGTTCGGAATTAGAGACCACCTCGCCACTCCTATATTAAAATCGCCAACCAATAAAAATTTATCATGGGGATTGTCTAAATTCAAATCTGAAATATGTTCGTAAAAAGATAACTCCGATAGCGACTGATTATTATTTTGTGGAAAATAACAACAGAATAATCTTAACACGGTTGTCGTGGGCCTTTGATTAATTAAAATATTGACACAAGTCACATCGGCATCATGTAAAAAAGGAAGCGGGCGTGTACTTTCTATACAGACATTGAGTCTGCGGTGAACTGCTACTAAGGTACCACCACCTTTGGTTACATTTAACTGATCATAATTACGATCTGTCCGGTACACATTGTATCGTGAATCAAATAGTTCAGAATCATAGATACCCAATAAAAGCCATGTTTCACTTATGCATATAATGTCATAATCAGAGTTAATCATATTACTGTAAAATGTTGTAGTTTTAGACCTTAGGCCTCTAACGTTTTGATAATAGACATTAAGTGACATAGTTTGTAAGAGGTTGACCTAATATACTACTCAAAAACAACGTAGAATATGGCAAATATAAAGAAATAAAATCTAATTCAATGCTGATAAAATTGTGGCAACTTGCTCGCTCCAAAGCCATTACAAATCGTGAGGAAAAGATATTCTGGTAAAGCAGTACATTTGTATAACGAGAGTCAGTGGATAATACTAAAAATTTACTTACAATGCGCTTTCCATAATAAAATATAAAATATATACTATTAAGTAGGGTGTACTTTATAAGAACTAAAAACCTAGCACTTATACAATTTTGTTTAAAGATTCTTCGGAAGTAATGTGTATAATCGGCGATTGATCGTTGCGACGCACCATAATAGTGCAATTTCGAACCCAGCAGTATACATAGTTTTTATCTTTTATTAATCGCTTCGCTTGTCTAAGCAGATGCTTATTTTTTGCGGAAAGATGGTCGTTAAAATATATTTTGTATCCACACTGTGGTCCTGAAATACCAATATCCTTAGCAGTACATTGTTTCAGTTTACGTAGCGCTGATAAAAAGTCATCCTTTTTGTATCTCGACTGCATTTTCAAAATTATAGGCTTCGGAGTTCTATTGTCCATGTCATTCTTGACTGCTACTCGGGTCACAAAATCTATGTCATTATCAAGGTTTAGGTTAAAATTGCACTTTTCAGCTAGAGATTTAATTAAAGATATGAGGTTTTCGCCCTTTTTCTCAGGAACACCATTAATTTGTATATTTGAGCGGCGAACCCACTGTTCATTACGATCGTGACATTCGGAAATATCTTTCATATTGGAACGCAGCAACTCTAACTCCTGCTTCAATTTTTCGTTCTCATCTTTTAGGTCTATTACTTGTGTATTTACAGCCGAAATCGATGTTGCAAAATTATTTATTTTGGCCTCCCAAGAGTTTACGGTAGCCGAGAGCTTCAATAATTTGTCATTAACATCAGATCTGAGTGAATCAATGGCTGATTTCAGTACGCTAAATCTATTATCTAAATGCTCCATAATTGCTTTAGTATCAATTGAGTGCGCAAAACCCGGCACTGAGTCCGAATCGGTGGGACTGTTATTATTTTTTTTACCACCTTTACAAGATGGACATTTCCATTTCATTTTGTTCATAGGTAATATTTTTCTAAATTCAGGCTCATTTAGGCCTACACACATATAATGGTATGACCCATGACATGCTACACATCTCAATAAGTCATCAGCTCTCAAGATTTCACAACATTTTTTGCAATTCATTCTTTGAACTGTAGGTGTGGGTAATCAGCACAGGTAATCAGTATAGTAAACCGGCCAAAGTAAATTATAATGGCCTTATAATGAATTATAATTACGATCTTGTGCGAAACTCGCCGTCCAAAAGGGCTTAAGCGCCGTGGAGATTGCGTCGCTTACGCGTTATAACACACAACTTTACGTTGTGCTTAGATGGTCACTTTGTAAATGCTCGAACAAATTTTATTTAGTATTTTCGACTATTATTGGTAGGTTTTAGATTAAATAACTATTTTAAAATAAAGAAACAATATTAACACCACTATTAAACCACTCTTCACACTTCAGTATCACTTATTTTTATTTTACTCGAATATTATTCACCGCAAAGAGTTAAAACTGTCGTTGTCGTCACGTATTTTTGCTTCAGTTGAATACGCATCCAATTTGATTGTAGTTTGATTACTACCTAGTACAATATAGCAGCAGAACCTATTCTGACTGAATTAATTTTCCCATGAGCACAAAAGTGGTACCACAATTGGTACCATAACCTATTTAGTATTTAGGTCCTTGACATAATTTAGAAAATAAAACGGATTAGATGCATATCTGTGACATTGTAGGCGCTCCCATCTTTAGACTGCTCTATAAAGCGCGTTGCATAATGTATTACCATAACTCAAAGGCCAGACAAGCAATTGTGTTCACTGAAAAGGTATCCTGACATTTATGGTTGACATGTACAATTGATGACTCATTATGTTGAAAAGTAGGCAGACGCGTAATATACAGATCATCGACCTGAATTGACCAAATCGAGATGTACGGAAAAATGCATTGACATCATTGGGCACAATTAATTATACTAGTGCCGCCGAAAAATAGAGACAATTATACTCAAGTATAATGTAACGTTCATTCGGATTTTACAACAGATAAATTAATAAAATGGCTTATAACTGATCGTATGAATGCATTTTAGCAATTAGCCTGACGTCACACATGCTATAATTCATTGTATGTACTCGATTTGCTTGCTAAGACTTTATGAATGAAGTTGACACGCTGAAATAAATTTATCAACTAGTAGTAACTAAATATAATATGAAATCAGTACTTACCGGGTAATTCAAAATATAAAAAAAAAAAGTTTTTATATTCATAATTCTTACAGGTCTCAACATGCACCAAGTTGCCTAGGATGTTTTAAAGATAATAATATTAATAAACACCTATGTTTAATAAATTATTCAGAATTTGTTGTTGTATTGTCATTAGAATAATTTAAAATTTTGTGTCGACTCATTGTACGTGATACACATTTTGCCATCATTATCTGTCGACGAGAGCCATGTGGTAAAGAACAATATTTACTTATAGCTTGCTAGGCGGATTATACAGCACACAATGTCGGTCGCCGATTGACAGGCAGATACAGCTAAGATTTATAGCATTCTATTATTTGTATTTGAACTCATGCGGCGCCAGAGCCAGATGTCAAAAACTCACATGATGACTAAATGCTGACATATTCCCAATAGAGAGTTGAAAGCCCGCGCTTCGCTCGTAAATCAATTAATAAACGGCCTATATTTGGGCTAAGAATATTTTCAATACTGATAAAATAAACAGTAGTCACAACAGGGAGATGTTGAATTAGGTCAACAACTAGACTCATAAGCGAAGTCTGAACAAAGTATCACAACTAATAAAAATGTCGACTGTAAATCTTCTGGTGGCATGATATTAGTTGCGCTCAGCGAGCAAAGGTTATAATAACGCTGGTTGGGCGTTTTCTTTATTTAAGTGTTAGCTTTGCTTGGTTAATTATTTCGTGGATTGCCTTTAATATAATCGGATATTCACAAATTATTGTTTTGAAAACCTGTGTGCGCTAGTGGTGTGTGTATTATTGTTGGTGGCTTTTATATTCCTAGACAACTATTAATATTAAATAGATTTATAGTTCTGCGGTTTATGAATTCTAATAACTCACTTACAGACCTATATTTTATGATATCGTAAACTCGCATGCTGTGGATTAATCAGAGTGTATGCTTATCTTCTTATGAATCCGAATAAGTACTGATCTGCATATTTAGGTACTGTTTAAACTGTTAAACTTTATTTGCATCAAGCATTTGCCCGCGGCTCCTCCCGCGTCTAAAGTTTTCCGGGAGAAAAAGTAGCCATAGCCTTAGATTCATAACGACTACGTTACCCGTTGGCCACAGTGAACGTATCACAAAAAGTCTACCAAAATTGGTAGGCTTGCTCGTCACGTACGTCAGTATCAATTCAATCACTAAGCCGTTATGAGCTCACGAAATAAATAAAAACCTGCTCGTTTATGCTATAAAATTGTATCGCAATTAAGTAGGAAAGTATCATAGTAACACCTTAATCACTGTCCACCGATAAGTTTTGTTGTTTAACCACTATTCTAAGAGTAAATACGATATTATTATTTCATAGATTCGAGGCGGCTTGGCCTGCGCGATGGTGCCGGTTTATAACTGGGGTAATTTGCTGGAATTATGGGAGATTGTACATATAGGTATTCATGTAATTTTAATTGTTCAGCAAACATAAAAAATATTTCCACTTATGATGGCTATATTGTTTGGATGTCGCAAATAGCAATTAAAACAATTCACGTGACGGACCACTGACGCGCCGTAATTTTTTTTATGATCGGTTTAAAAATAGAAAAGTTTATCTGAGGAAATTGCTCTCAATAACAAAAGAGGCAAATTATCCAATAGATTGTTACTGTGAGCTTAGTTTAATAGAGCTTGGTTTCTCATTTATATGTTAGTCTAGCAATATACCAAGAGCTGAATATATGTTGTAATAGTGATGAATAGGTATTGTTATTTTTATAATATAGATCCAAATACGACCCAGACGGAAAAACTGTGGTAATTAGAAACAACTCCAAAGGAGATCACTTACAGTCTACACCACATAATATTTACGCATGTTCACGCCTTTTATCCCCGAAGGGGTAGGCAGAGGCGCAACTAGTGCACCCACTTTTCGCCAAGCGTATTCCGTCCCATGATGTGATAGGGGGCGAGCCTATCGCCATATCGGGCACAAATTTCAGACTCCGGGCTGATACTGAATAGAAAAATCCAATATCACTTTGCCCGACCCGGGGATCGAACCCGAGACCTCAGCCTTGCAGTCGTACCGTAATAAAACTACGCCACCGAGGCAGTTCACATAATATTTAACCTGTAGGGAAAATGACACCACATCTAAAGCTATAATCTACATAGATCTCTACCTAGCAATAATCTAATTACGAGCTTAATATCCAGTTTACTCTCTCTGAAAGTTAATCTACACTTTTTATATATTATATTTTCCCGGGATAAAAAGTAGCCTATAGCACTCAGAGTCAGAAGTAATTTAACTTCCTATTAGTGAAAAAAAATTCAATATCGGTCCAGTATTTCCAGAGAGTAGCACCCACAAACAAAGTCACAAACTGTTCCTCTTTATAATATTACTAGACTTCTGCTGGCGGCTTTGCCCACGTGAAAAAGTTTTCCCGGGATAAAAAGTAACCTATGTGTTAACCTAGGACATGATCTACCCGTGTGCCAAATTTCATCGAAATCCGTTCAGTAGTTTTTGAGTTTATTTGTTACAAACATACTTACATACAAATCTTTCCCCTTTATAATATTAGTATAGATAGAGATTATTATTATATACGTTTAACGGCCATTTTCAATTAACGATCCCGAGAATAAACTAAACAAAATAAGTCAATTGTTGCAAACATGTAAAAAATACTTTGTTTTGATTGGTCAATTATAGCGAGGGATCGAAAAAAGCGATTAGGGTCGTGTATTGAGAACGGCGGATTGTGAATATCTTGTAATTGTATTATTTTTTCTCGGGAAATATCATGTTTTCGCTACTGTCGCTGCCGCAGGAAAAAGCGAAAGATGTGGTTAAAATTTAAAACTTTTAAGCCTACTTGTTGACTGTTCGACTTAATTTCCCAAAGAATACGTTGTGTACGTCATCCAAGCGGTTGCTGGGCTGGATCTCCTTACAAAATTTGTTTATCGACTCATACCGTGCGACGGCTTTATCATGCACCTCTAGAACAAACACGTGGAATCCTGTTTAACCTGGGTTGTCGGAACCGTCCCGCCTCGTCGCCATCTTATGACTGATCTCTTCTGGAGGTCAGCAGGAATCATTCTAGATTATTATTACAAACATAAGACCAATCAGTCGCGTTGCTGCAAATTTCGAGATCGCATGAGGAAGAAACTCCTACATAAATTGTGAAAACCCACAGCACAGTCCACGATAGCTTGTTAAAAATTGTCTGACATCCCCAAATTATAGGATACCAGTTACCATAATAAACAAATATGGAAGTTATACTAGCAAGGAAAATAAGATTTTTATGTTCACGTTGAACATTTATAATTCCTAAACATTTCCAGATTTCTTTGATCACTACAAAGGTTACTATAATAAGCTAGGTTTAATTCTCTCTTTCAAAAGCTCATAAAACAGGCACTGCGGGGCAGCTGTGCATTAAATGTAAATTTTAGCTTTCATTCATAACACTCTACGTTTTTCATTCATATTTGGAGACCATTTTCATTCAGCTTAGTAGTACCCTTATGGACATTTTCAAATAAAACAAATACCCTTTTACAGTTATTTTTTGTCACCTATATCTCTTTATTAACAAAAACCGGTTTGTATGCAAATGTGCAATGGGTATCCACGTAGCTACAACCGACATTTATCCAATTAATTGTATTGTAATATTTACATGTGTAGGTACTAAGTATATCGTTTGAATACGTAAGTAGTGTATGGCCGTAGATTTGGTCAGTGTGCACGTGTGTAACATAGTATTTATTCTCGGCTCAAGAGCATCATCTCATTCAGTGCCGGTTGACCTGTGTCTAACATACACCAAACTCACAACAGTGCGTTAAGGACGCGTGCGTGCGATACCATCCACTTCATTGATTAGCACAAAAGAAAAGAGTTTAATATAAAGTATATTTAAAGCGAATTTAGATTGTGTGAATTGTAAATTTTAACGTAAAAATTGAAATGATTCAAAGCATGATATTTTGTGGCGTGTTATTTTTTGTGATTGTGTCTTATGTTACAACTGCACCCGCATATCACCTTTGTAAGTAAATATTATTAATTATTATAAAAATAGTTCTTTTATTTTTTAATTTGCATTAAGTTTAATAAATACATGTAGGTACTTAGGTATGATTTACATTATTAAGAAACACAACAGAGTACCTACCTACAAGCATATTAACAGCTTAACGATTTGATAACACCATCACTGAAAAAAGTGGCGTAGAGCAAAACAGTTTAAAATTCAAAATAATATTAGAGATTCGTTTGAATAAACTTTGTGTGTTTAATGCGTTTGTAGCCGATGCAAATCCGGAGATAACCAGAGGTTTAATTATATTTTGAACTTAACATATAGGTACCCACATTTTTTTACTTTTCATCATACGAAATAATGTATAGATTTACCTATATATTACGTGTTGATAAATAATATTAACAAATTTAAATCACACAAGATGAATTTTTGAGCCCATAACTGTACCTAAAGTAAAATCACACAACACAAGACATAGTTTGGGACACTTTATACCTAAGAATTAGTTACGCAGTAACTAATTATCGGCACAAGAATGTTGTGTAAGGCGAGGTTACATAAACACCTCCACGCGAGTTTATTCAGCCATCGTGTAAACTGTAAATTACTCAGCCCCTTATCCTCTATGACCGTGTTAACTCGTAACGCGGCCGCGTTAAGTCAACTTCGTGTAATAAGCGTTAAATGGTATTCTGTATGCCAATTTCCATAGAGATAAACGCGATGAGTTACGTTATGCGCTTGTTACGAGCGGGGAAAATAACGTGTGTCATAGAGAATCAGGGCCCTGTAACATTAAAAAGATAAAGTTCCTCAAGGGAACGGCGCCCGTGTGATGTATTGGGCTCGTTTACGATTTGGTAGAGCTGTTAAACTCGTTACTATCCTGTTAAGACGATGTAATTTTTTGTTAATTTTACTTTTGCGTAAATTTAATTTGAATTAGTAATGAAGGGTTTAAACTCGTTTTAGTGTGCTTACAAAATTGGTAATTTTATGCAACAATATACCCAAATATATAAATGTGCAAAGTTATTCGAAGACAACATTGTTAAAATATTATTTGTGTATTCAACTTTATAAGAAAAATTTTGTCAAGTGTATTTCAGAATATTACTAATGAGTAGTGGTATTAGGGCGCAGTGGGTACTTTGAAATATTAGGTTTTTACCTATGAAATTGCCGTTAAGTATACAGAAAGTTAAAGTCATCTTTTTAGAAATATTTTTTATTTGTATCAAACAAAATATGCACCCATGCTATCGATGCATCTCTGCCAGCGCAGTGGTAATTTTTCAATGCTTTTCTTAAAGAAGTCATGTGTACGGGCGCCTACAAACTCTTTAAAGGCATTTTGTACTGTCTCTCAAAAATTTGTGTCAATTGGTAAATTACGTAGGTTCTTTGCTTGTTATAGTTCTGTGGGTTCTATAACTAATTAATTGGTTTGTAATGTTTCGTGTGAATCGTAACGGTTAGATCTTCGTTTTTTTTCGATCACTTGTTTACATTAGTTAAGTTTAAGAAATATCGTTGATGTAGCTTCGAATGTTAGGTGCAAATACAAACCCTGTTAGGTTTACTGGTACCGGTGAAATGAAATCCATTTGTAATTTGTACTGTAAATGATTTAATAACAATAAGCCCGCAGGGGTGGCTTTGTGGCGAGCTGACGGTGAGTAGCGACACCGCGTACCCCGATTCCGTGGACCCTTGGCTTGCCTTAACTGGCCGGCTAAGGGTGGAAGCCGCAAGAGCTAAGAACCTGAGCTCCAGGGTGGAAGTGCTCAATCTGCGTAATAGCGAGGAAACCCGCTCCGGGACCGTCAACGACCCGCGATGGTGAAATCGGTGCACACCTCTCGACACCCTTTAGCCACCTGCACCGATGTTGCGTCCTTGGCATGCGCCGCTTTTAGGATGCCCATCTAGTGGGGGGCAAGTCACCGTCTGCCTTGAATATAAAAGATTGAGACATTTTACTTGGCAGGCGTCCCGTTGTCTCAATCAATAGTCCAGCAACCACTCCAGCTAGATTCCATCCATAGACCCAATTAATTCCCATCTACTCCGCAATAGTCCTAACACCTTGCAGACGCTGTCTTTGGTTGTATTTCTCTCATAAATGCAGATAGAAATAGTACCTGCATGGTGTACATATCCCAACTATATTAAAGTATCTTTAAGGGGCCTCTACGTGTTGGATCTGTATACTCACGCACGCCTTCCAAAAGGACCGACCTTCGTGCCGTGATTTTTCACAGGAAAGATACAATAATAGGTAATAAATAATAATAATAGATCAAGAGCGTGGTGTCTCGTCATGTCTACAAGATAAAATGATCAAACAATTGGGTTAGCATGCTCGGAACTGAAACCAATCGAATTTTAGTTAAAGGATACGTGCGAAAATTGTGGCACCTAACCTCTGACTAACAGAATTTTTGATTGTTGCCTAGAAACCCTCGGCTATTAACTAGCAAGAAATCTTTTTGAATGTTTTAATTTCCTTGTATTAAAGTTGTTAGTGGTACGAGACTATCCCGCCCTCACTACCACCACTGCAACTCCTGTAAGCCAGGATCGGCACGTAGACGCAGTGGCACGCATTTTATGACAGCCAGCGGTGGAGCCCGGCGAGTCTCTGGAAACACTAATTGGTCTTAACCCGCAACGAAATTAATCAAATAGAAGGATAATAAGGAGTGTTTGGAAATATGTATTTTGTATCAGCCGGTATAATTATCACCGCGCGTCGCGTGTCGCGAGGCATCTCGCGGCGCGTCGGTCAATTTTTCCATTTACGAGGCGGTGCGTGCAGTGGCCCGCGTCATTGCACGCGTAAACACAAATATATGGCAAAGTATGATGTTGAATAAAGATGAGAGGCGTGAAGCGCAGCGGTGCCCGCCGCTGCACCCGCGGCTTTTCCTCTGGCGGGTAGCGTAACACGCGGCGAGCATCGCTGCAGCGCACGCGGCGGGCACCGGGCGGCGGCGTGTCACTAGGGCGGAGAATTGCCGCTGCGTGCGCCGCCGTGATAAACGCCGCTTGAGACGCGTCATTGCCATCCGCGGGCTCCGCCGCAAATATTGCTGCATTTCAAGCAACGCGTGTAAAATCGTAAACGCACTCAGCGATACAACTCCATATGCTTGAATTCAGTGCGGGCGGCACCGCCCAGCGTCTCCGTAAATGAGGGCTTAATGTGTCGTGTTCCGGGATCAGCCTGTGTATATCCGGTTTCGAACAGACCGGCATAATTATGTCTCTGGGTAATGTCTCGTTAATTGATTCTCTATCAAGACGCCACGACTTTACGTACCATATCATCAGGTGCAGTATAGTTACTTTAGTTTTCCCTGTAAAAACAAAAAAAGTATTAACAGAATTCCGAGTAGTAATATCTCTATTATGACTGCATATAAATCATATTATTATTAAACATGTGTATTCATTTGTTATAGCTCGCGGACCAACATACACGATAAGCAGTACACCGGGAATGCATCGGAAACCATTCATCGAGGTGCGAAACTCTACATACCACGGCAGCGGACCTCGGGAAGAGGCCCGTGCCATGTGCTCTGTGAAGACGCAAGAAGTGAACGCCACTGCAAACGCTACAATTACTAGGAGACTTCACGGAGTTGTCACTTCAAGTGAGTTTACAATCATTAACACAAAATTACTGCTTCAGTGGTGTAGTTGTATTACATACGCAGTGCGACTGCTGCCCTGACGTGTCGGGTTCGAATTCTGGGTCAGGTCAAAAAATTTAAACTGCGTTCTTATGTCATGAAGATAATAAAAATGAAAATTTACAACTGAATTACGTTACAGTAGATCGGTTGATACAAACTATTGTTTGCTATAACAAAGCCTCCGAACACTTTCAATACAAAATAATTGAATTTTATAATATTACTAGCTTTTGCCCGCGGCTCCGCCCGCGTGAATGAGTTTTCCCGGTATAAAAGTCCCGCTTAAAATGTAGCTTATATGACACGTTCGTAGATTTACCATAGCAGCGCCATCTATTGATTACTTACTCAACCCAGTCGAAAGGTATCGACATCTGTTAGAATCATTCATAGCAGCGCCATCTATTGATTACTTACTCAACCCAGTCGAAAGGTATCGACATCTGTTAGAATTATTTGGAGTTAAGATAATTGTGACTGTCAAATAATAACAGACAAATAATTAGCAATAAATTAAAATTGCTACTATAATTTGAGATTTAAACTATCCTATCTCTCAAGTTGGATCGAACTGCACATGGTGTGCGAATTTTATTATAATCGGTTAAGTGGTTTAGGAGTCCATTGAGGACAAACATTGTGACACGAGATTTATATATATTAAGATACGGGTTTATAAGAAATTATTCAAACATGAGCAATGTAATTTTGCTTCTAATTCGAGATTTTATTTAAATACCCTATACCTATATGCACAACAATTTTTTTTTTTGAGTAATTAGGTGCCTAATTGCGGAATAGTTGTAGGTACTACAAAGTAGAAATTGGGAGTATAATTTCATTACTGGTGTTGTTTTTACTACTGGTGGTAGGTCTCTCGTATGCAAGGGGCCGTCTGGGTAGGTACCACCGCAACGACTTTTTCTACCACCAAGCAGCAGTGTGCGCAGTTGTGCTTCGCCCGCATAAAAGATTTTCCGGTATAAAAGTACCGCCAAAAATTTTCTCCGAGACAAAAAGTAGCCTAAAACCATCTTAAAACCTTTCTAGGGCCTTAAACTATCTCTATACTATATTTCATCGAAACCCTTTCGATAATTTTTGAGTTTATTGCGTACAGAGGCGGCGGGCGACTTTGTTTAATACTATGTAAAGAAGGAAGAATATAAACTGGATTATCTTTTCGCAGGAGAGCTGCAATCATCTATCCAGCGCCTGGAAGTGATTATATTCGGCCAAATGCAGCAGCTGTGGCAGAGTTTGGACGCCCTGCGTTCCCAGCTAGCGGGAGACACACAGCCGAGCTTTCCTGACAGACGTACTTTATCCTTTAGATTTAGACCAGGTTTACAATGAACATGTATCCCAATAACCTAAGAATCTCATTCACTGGTAATGTTGGTTAGGATAGTAGTATTTTAAAATGATATTATTGGACTTTCATCAACTAATTGAATGCCAAAGAATTCTTCGAATGTGTGCCGTTGTTAGTAGAAAATGTACGTTTTTCAAATTGGTGTGTGATCATTATAGAATATACTATTATAGGATTTAGAATTATAACAGGTTATCAATTATATAATGAAAAAATGCATGACCTATTAATCATTGGTTACTATTTAGAAATAGCAGTGCATGATCGATTAATTGAATTGGGTGGGTGTAGTCGTCCTAGAAATTCGTAGGTGAAATGGACTCCCGTAACTTGGTATTAGATGTAGTTGGCTCGGTGCCGACCAGCAGGGCGGGCATTCCCCGTCAGCAACCTGTCCTTTACACAGCTGTCACCCGACTGCCCCCACTACCCGTGTGATCGAGACATCACCCAAGTGTTGCCACTTTCAGTAGTATTATAATTCTCTTTGGTTGCCACATTAATGTTGCTACTGCCAACATGTTTAGGTTCCACAAACACTGTAGTAGTCTGTGTTAAAACTACAAAAACAAAAAAGGACTTGTTAAAGTTTAAACGAAACGATTATATCTTCTGAAGCGCCGGTAAATAAACTGCCTCACAAACGTTTTGCGCCTAAGTGATTGTAAAGGTTGTTCCTATATGTCTATTATATTGATCTTTAGTCGGCTTATCGACCCCAGTATGGATGCAGGTGTACTAAACCGCCTAACGCGATACCTAACAATATTTTAATAAGTAAACTCACTTTTTCTCTCGTTTTTTCAGTATAAAATTATTTTCATTGTTCCAATAAGAAATTGAAATCAAAATTACCTACATATTTTTTGTTTAGAGCAATTTTAGAGGATACTTAAAAAATACGTCAATAATTATGATATCAGTGTGTGAATCGGTGGATTATGTAGATATAAGATTCCTACCTCAATCGACGGGTGCGATAATAAAACTGCAGAGTAACCTGATAAGTTTCAATTTATTAACAATTAGTAACTGAATAATCAGCATAAGTTTACGCGGTCAAATTCTCATCAATTTTGTACGAATTTGATCGCGTAATAACAATAAAGGTTCGTTAGTTAAGTTAAATGTTTTACATCTAAATGATTTATTAATAAATTATTAACAAATAAAATTATTATGTTTTTTCTTTTAGACTTGCATTAGGAGGCTCATGTACTTGTAGACATCGTGAACAAATCGATTAGAATAGTTTTCATATGTTATACAGACTGTAAATCATTGGTGAAAGCGCTGGCGTTATAAAATATATGTAGGTATATATTTACTTAATATCTTACGAATGGACGGAAAATTTCATTACACGCTAAAATAGCTTCATCGACTTATTTTTGTCTTCACTAATTATTATAAACAACAATGCTCACCGTAACCGCTTTACAATTCAATGATAAAAACTTTGTGGCAAAATATGTGATATTATAACAAAATCAAAATTAAGGCAAAAAAGGCAAAACGTTATTTCAACCAGACTATAACTACGGTGAACACAAAAAAAATTTTTTTTTTTCATTTTTGCTCCCTGATTACAGAAACTTTTTGGTCCCATAAAATCTTACACACTTCTAGACCTACAAAATTGCGTGAAAATAACAAAAAGTGTTTTTCCTACTTGCATTAAAATTAAAACTTTGTATTCTAGCTCCCTTTGTATATTTATGGACCAAGTGCCACCTAGTTGCAAATTAAGAAATTTTGAGCTAAGATTTTCACGATTCGATTTGATATTGTACATACACATTGACATTACTAACAATATCCTAATTATTGATTGGAAATCCACCCGCGTTGAAACCCGGTTCCTGGTGAAAAAACAATCCCGTAAACACCCATAGAGAACTGGGTATATATTTACCCGGTTTTTACCCCAGAACCGGGTTTAAACACGGGTGTGTTACCTATCTATAGTCCTAATCACTTGGTCCACGAGATATACAGTACAATAGAGTTTACGCGGCAGAAGCCTGGAGGTATCGACGCAGCTCCTCCTGAGTGTCGAAGATCATGACCGGGAACGGCGAGCCGGGCACGTGCCGGCCCGCCCACCGGACCTCCACGCGGTAGTCGCCAGGCTCGGTGGGAGAGAACTGGGGAAAAAAATACTGTGTAAAAAGTCTGGGGTTTTTGGTAAATTAATCATGAATTGCCTTTGTAATAGGTAGCTTAAATCTTAATACAGTTTGTTATGGTATGTGTTAAAAGATATAAGGCGGTGGGGGTGTGGAACCCTCTCGCAGTAGGCCACTTTTTTAACTCAAACTCAAAATGTTCTTTATTCAAATAGACTTTAAAAGCTCTTTTGAATCGTCATGAATCTACTACCACTTCGGAACGTGTTATCGCTTTGAAGAAGAAGCGGCGCAAGAAACTCACTCAGCAGAACACGATCTGTCAATATGATATATATTTTTTCCAACAATGCCATAGCAATTCCATGGCAATGTACTTTAGTATTTCAATATGTGTTCATATCCGTCAAGTCTTATCTCAAAATCGTTTATAAAGTCGTGTCCTCCCTTTGTTCAACAATGAGAGTGAAAATTAGCTTCAAGATTCTTGTTTAAGAAAACATCTAATTATCTCTCGTCACGACTCTGCTTATGGCCATAAACCATTTTTCAAGGCGCGCTGCCTTCACCCACTTAACCGTTTGACAATGTGTGTATAAGATCACATAGTACACACTGATAAGGTCAGCCCAGTAGAGATAAAGCATGGTCATTTTATGTATTGTCTACATAAGGCCTTATTCATTCGTGACCATGAGCGAGAAAAAAATAATTTGTTAACAAATATGCGTCAAATTAGTCACCCATTACTCGTTTTGGCGTAAAATTGACTGTGAAATAGAAAAATATTAGGTTACTTATGAAATTGCCGTGTAGTATACAGAAAGTTAAAGTCATCTTTATATAAAATATTAGCTGACCCGGCAAACGTTGTTTTTCCATATAAATTCTTTTTAGAGATTATTTTAGTAGAAGAATATAAAAAATCGATCAGTTACCGACCGGGGTTAAAAGTTATTAAATTACTAATATCGCTATTAAAAAGTAGGGGATGGTGGAAGAAAGTAGAACATTTAGGGCTGTATGCTTTTTTTAATGCCACATTATAAAACAATTCTGCCCGAAAAAAAAATTTTTTTTAGGGTGGGCCACCCTATCACTTAGGGGGGGGGGGGGGGTGAAAAATAGATAACAACCTATTACTATTATCATCAACCTATAAGCCGATTACGCTGCCACGTAGAGATTAAGTACACGATTTGCAGCCACCTGCGTAGGCAGCCGTGTTATTGTAATTTATCTTTTATCATTATCATTGCGGGTGATTTTATCACAAAGATCGAGTTTTGATGTATCTTAATACCCGTAAAGCAATCAATTGTGGTGTGATTTATATTCATTATCATTCAAAACATGTTTTCGGCGACAACGTCAGCCAATAATAACGTAATACGCAGAACAATAGTGATGCTTACTACAGTAACGATATTCTTTATAGCTGTTTCCTTTGAGCCAATCGATGAGCTAATTAAATAAATAGAAGGTCTGTCACGTATGTTCACCAATATAAAGCTAAATTATCAACGAGTAACATAGGCTACTATTTATCTCGGGAAAATATAAAGCGAGACTTTTATCCCGGAAATACTTATTCACGCGGGCGGAGCCGCGAGCAAAAGCTAGTAATTGTATAAAGATATAAGTAATCACAGAGACGCATAGTAGGGAAGATGCTATATGTTTGTTTTTGCTATAATTTGAATGAATTTCACGTAGAATAGGTCACGAATACGAGCTCAGAATAATAACTAATTGCTTTAGTTACTATTCTGAGGTCACGAGTATATAAAAAAAATACTACAATTTACTGCTAAAAATTGCCGTTTTTGAAACTAACAATTTAAATTTTCGCGCGCAAACGGTGCTACACACCCAGTGACGTCACACCTGTGTCACTGGCCAGATTTGTTCGGCGGTGGCATTCATAATTCATAAGTTTGGACTTACGACATGTTTTTTGAGTAAGCACAATCATCACATTCGCAGGACTGAACGTTTCATTTATAATGGTTGTCACACGGTAATTTTCTTTATGTCCTTTATGCTCCGGAGTAACTCGACTTTTAATTTTACACAATTCTCCATCTCTTTTGATTTGGATATAACCGATTGCATTGTCGCCAAAGACTACCTTGTTGACCTAAAATTACTGCTACATAACAGTAATTTTAGGTCAATTAAATTATAATTACACACACATACACTCACGCCTTTTTACCCCCGACAGGAGGAGGAGACGCGCACCTAAGTGCACCCACTTTCCGCCGTGCGTATTTCGTCCCATGATGTGATAGGGGGCGAGCCTATCGCCATATCGGGCATAAATTCAGACTCTGGGCTCACTTTGCCCGACCCAGGGATCGAACCCGAGACCTCAGCATTGCAGTCGTACCGTAATACAACTACGCCACCGAGGCAGTCTAAAATAAATTATTATTAATAATCATATTATGTGTAGAAGCTGCTGAACAAAATAGAAATAAAAGCCTCACTATGATTCATTCATACAGTAGTAGTTTAGGTCCTTTCATTTGTAAACTTGAAAACTGTACTATTAACACCAAAAACTAAATTACAACCATGTCAACATTAACTTTCGGTAGATTTCTGGAATCTTCTTTTATGAACCCAACTTCCATTTTGATTCGAAAACCAATTAATTATCGCAATTAAAGAATGTTTATCTTTACAACTATAACCTTAAACAAGTTCTCATAATAGATGTGATGTCACCAGAGATTGATTGATGGATTATAGCACGTTCCTTTTCACGTTACTTTCAATTCTTAATTATTGTTAAAAATCGATATAAATTAAATAAAAACGTTCTTTTATGTTTTTTTTACATTTTAGTCACAAAATACTGATAAATATTATATCTGCATCTTCCCTATGTCATCATCATCATCAGCCCGTTGCAGTCCACTGCTGGACATAGGCCTCTCCCAAGATACGCCACATTGCATACTATCAGTTAAGGTACCTTGCAAAGTATGGTGCGGTCCTTCTGGCTCTCGCGCTGCATCTCTACGCGGAAGGCTCCCTTGGGCCCGCGCACGCGCACGGTGAGCTGCCCGGCGCCGGCGCCGCGCGTGTCGCACAGGAACCGCGATTGGAACGTCGCCAGCACGCCCGGCTCAACGCCCGGCCCGTACACGCGGACCTACACACAATAGGGGTTTATCTTATGTTTGCTTTTGTATATTATTCTATAATATGTAACGATAAATAGTACGAAAAGAAACCCTTCTGTGAAAATTTAATTAAAATCGGTTCAGAAATGACCCAGTAATTCATATTTAAATATTGCAGTGTGCAAAAGTTCGCGCATAGTGGGGTTATCACTTCATCTCTGTATTTCACACGCGTCTTAATTCCCGATGACGTCACCAGGGGGTTTTGCATCTCTTTTCTGTTTCTTGGAGCCTATATGGTCGCTGTATTTACCCTTTCTACCGACATTCTAAGGCTTATAACTTGTTGAATTTTATTCGGATTTTCATGATTCTTTCTGTGTTACAATTTATTTAACGTAAATATTTGATAAAAGTAAAAAAAAAATGAGTCTGCTATCCCTATTCTGTTTATATCACTGTCCACTTTAACCATTTGGTGTAGTCCAATATTACTTTAGACAAATATTTTCAGAGGAAAGTTGTAATTTAAAACCATATCACCACCATAGGTTTAGTTCTAATTTTAGTCTTGTATTTACCTGAATGTGATTTTCGCTAATTGAAAACTATGAAAACATTATTCAGCATTTGAAATACGTGCCTTCAAAGACATTAAACATTATAGTTATAGACCGGACATTAGGACCAAATTTTTCATCAAAAAGTTTATAAGTTAACCTTATTACCAATTGGTGATAAGTCGCTGTTTTATCTGACGCATCCATGTGACAAGTTGTCTCGGCATGCTTATATTTTGTAAAGAAAACAATATTTTGGAAAAACATATACCAATTTGCACATTACGATTATGTCGAAGTGTGTTTGAATGCATTTTACATAGGTTTAATGATTCTTTATGTTACCGCGAATGTTAGACATTGAAATTAAACTATTATAACGGATTTTATCGCAGTTTTTTATTTAATTTTTCTCCCGATGTTTCGAAGGTTTTTTTTGCTATTTCACGGTAAATTGAGTTACTGATGGGCAGGCTCTAAATTTTGTATATTATAATTTTCCCAATGTCCACACTATATACCTATAATCTTAGAACTCTGTGTACCTTGGAGGGGTCCGGGGCGCCCGCGACCTTGAGCACGAACGGCGAGCCGGGCACGTGCTCGCCCGCGAACTGTATGCTGAGCATGTGCCGGCCCGCCTCCGCCGGCTTCACGTTCAGCGTGAACGTGCCGTCGCCATGCTCGTACAGCTCGCAGTACGCCACCTGCATCGAATATTACCAGGTTCATGTCTTTGTCCAGTCATCATCATCATCACACCAGCCCTGTATTATATACTGCCCTTCGAAATTCAGAGAACTTCTCAGGTATGCAGGTTTCCTCACGATGTTTTCCTTCACCGTTAAAGCGAGCGATAATTCACAAAGAATTCACACATAACTTTTTAGAAAAGTCAGAGGTGTATGCCCTTGGGTTTTGAACCTGCGGACATTCGCCTAGGCAGTCCGTTCCACTCCCAACTAGGCTATCGCCGCTTGTCCAATAATGAGTGGAAAAATGCGTAACTCCCCAGAGATACGGCGAAGCGTCATTGTTACATGGTCGAAGTTTCAAGGGATTGCACTAAGCGCTTTGCTTACACCTTTATTATGCGGACAGCCAAATTGTGGAATTCGCTACCGTCATGTCTATTTCCACATAGGTACAATTTGGGGCTCTTCAAGTCGCGAGTGGATCGGTTTCTTCTGGGCAAGCGTGCTTTATAGGCCGCATCGTCGTTTAACATCAGGCGGATAGCGGTCAAACGCGAGCCAATTTTTCAGTAAAAAAAAAACCAAGGTTATCCAATCTTGGCGTCCTATGATTTGACAGGTGACCTTATCTATCACAGTATTAGAAGCCATTCCGACAGCACACACTGTAGCACTACTAGTTGTATATTATGGGCTGTGCCTGTGGCCTGGCAGACCTTAAGTACGATCTCCAGTTCAGGTAATAATTGCTGCTTCTGTAAATGTTAAAGCTTGCGGGACTTGTGGCAAATCGCATTAGTATAGGAGTACTGTAAATGCATCAGGAAGTTCTTGCGCAATATATTGCCGACAGAATTTACTAGTGTAAACTTAGGTTTATCTGTTAAAGTATATTGCGCCGGGCCTACAATGGATTAGGATGCACCTTTGTTGGGGAACCAGAAATTTCCTCCCGAGTTGCTTATAATGCTAACACTGGAATGGCTTGGCGTGTTCGGTTCGAGGTCCCAGAGTCATTATAAAGTGCTGATGGAGACCAACGTGGGGTTTTTAATCGGTAAAAATCCGACATACCCCGTCTACATTGCATAAGCACGACGGCGATCGAAGAAGATTTTCCACATGAAAAAAAAACCATGTACAGTCAGCCACAAAAGTAGCTGAACAAATTAAAAATTTCAAATCACGTTTAAACTTTTGTGTCCGTATCAACAATCGTTTTTTCTTCACCAATATAAACTTCACATTGTTTAATTTATTTTACATAAATAAAAACATCATATTTCTATTGAAATTAATGTGTAGAAGCGTTTGAACTTTTTAATCCGACATACCCCGTCTACATTGCATAAGCACGACGGCGATCGAAGAAGATTTTCCACATGAAAAAAAAACCATGTACAGTCAGCCACAAAAGTAGCTGAACAAATTAAAAATTTCAAATCACGTTTAAACTTTTGTGTCCGTATCAACAATCGTTTTTTCTTCACCAATATAAACTTCACATTGTTTAATTTATTTTACATAAATAAAAACATCATATTTCTATTGAAATTAATGTGTAGAAGCGTTTGAACTTTTTAATTTGTTCGGCTACTTTTGTGGCTGACTGTACCTTGTTGGGTCCGGTGCAGTGCGCGGTGAGTTCCCCGGGGCCGGCGCGGCGCGTGTCGATCCAGGAGCGGATCTCGCGGCCCACCACGCCGCCCGACAGCCCCGCGCCAGAGCACACCACGCGCGACGCGTCGCCGCTCTCAGACCCCGCCGACACCGCCACTGTTAGCGGACAACCTGCACACAGCACACACAACACATTGTATTGGAACTATATCAATTTTTGAAGTTATGCTTCTTTTGGCGCGTTAGGGAAAAATGATAAAAGTAAATTTTTACGATGCGCACGCACACCGTCACGAAATACCGACACCCTGAAGTTAGCTATAGTCAACATTTTAGTTTTGAATTTTGAACGTAGAATAAGGCGAAAGATATTGAAGGTATACTTCTTTTGGCGCGTTATTTAAAAAGATTTTATTTTGTTACGCCAAAGAAGTATAACGTATAACGCGTGTACAAAGTACACACACACTTTTCTTATCTAAATTTATTTTAGGGTTTTTATCCATATGGACAAGTCAACCCCTTCGGATGGAACTATATCATGATTTCTAATGTTTACGCGAATGTTAGTCATTGAAATAAAACTATTTTGCGGATGTTATCGCGGTTTTGGAGATATAGTAACTGAATTTTCGAACTACCAACACCTCAGTCCGTCCCGTGACCATGAAGGCTGTAAAGTTTTAGAAACGTAGCGTCGGTTGAAAATATACCTAAAAAAACTCCGATAAAATACGCAAAATAGTATAATTTCAATGGTCATTTATCATCTTGGATTCATATTGCCGACAGCAATACTTACTATCATATTGTGACACGTTTTGTCACAAACTCGAATAAATGGACTTTACCGATCCCAAAGAGGGAAGCACAAAATACACAACAATATTATATTGGCCGTACCTTTAACAAGTCGACCGGCCCACAAGACGCGTAGCTGATGATCGCCAGGTCGCCGCGGCGTGTAGGTGGCGCGCCACAGGCCCGGCCCGGCGGCGACTAGCGCGACGGGCACGTTGTCTCCGTCCGATGACGTCAGCGACGCCTCTGGAGCTCCCGGCCCGGCGGCGCTGCCGTCTGTTTGTCAATTTGTTGGAGAGTTTTTTTTTATTGCTTTGAATGACGAGACGAGCATGCCGTCCGCCTGATGGTAAGCGATACGGCCACCCATAAACAGTAGCAAAACCATCCAGCACCTTGACTTACAGAGTACTGAGTGGCATTCCACTGCGCTCATCATCCTGAGGCATAAGATGTTAAGTCTCATTATGTCCAGTAGTTATACTGGCTACAATGTCTTTCAAACCGAAACACAACAGTGCATGCACACTGTTGCTTGGCGGTAGAAATAGACATTGCGGTGGTACCCACCCAGACGGCCTCTTACATAATGAGAGACCTACTACCAGGTTAAGTGGGTATATTTTCCACGTTTAGTTATACGCTTTAGTATGTATTTGATGAAGTTGAATCAATACGCCGGCTTACTGAGCCATAAAGTTTGATAAATTCAACTGATAGAAATGCTCACGAGGGGCCTGACGTGACTAAAGTTAACAGTGATTCGCGCGCTATGCGTACGTGCACACGTCAAGCGTGTTTGAAGTTAAGGAGCATAAGAATAAAAAACATCTACATGGTTGATTGTTTGTTATTGTAACAGTAATGTTATAATATTGGGGTTAAAACACAATAATATTTAATAGTATTTATCACACACACACACACTCACGCCTTTTATCCCCGAAGGGATAGGCAGAGGCGCATTTAATGCACCCACTTTTCGCCGTGCGTATTCCGTCCCATAATGTCATAGGGGGCGAGCCTATCGGCATATCGGGCACGAATTCCAGACTCCGGACTGATACTGAATAGAAAAATCCAATATCACTTTGCCCGACCCGGAGATCGAACCCGAGACCTCAGCATTGCAGTCGTACCGTAATACAACTACGCCCCCAAAGCAGTATATATCAGTAGGATAAATAAGTGTACGCATGGGCGTATATAGTAATACTTACAATAAACCACGTTACGCCACTGACCGCTGACATTTTGGGGAGCCCCCCCCCCCTTAGCTTCTAAAATGATAGGGCTACCAAACATGTCGACACTGTGTATACGGTGTTATGCAAGGCAAGTACCCACGCCACAATTTTTTGTGTATCGTAAGATCCCCCCCGTGTGAAAGCTATAGCTACGCCCCTGAGTGTACGTAAAAGTTTCCGTCGCTGTGGTGTGAACTGACCTATGGTGAAGACGGCGGGCGCGTGCGGCGCGGCGTGCGCGAGCCCGCGGCCGGCGAGCGTGACGCGGTCGGCGCAGTGCGGCGCGGACACGAGCGCCACGCGCGGCGCGCCCGCCACCGCCGCGCCGTTGTAGCTCAGCTCCAGCTCCAGCTCGCCCGCCGCGCCCTCCGCGCCCGCCAGCGTCACCACCGCGCGGCCCGACACCGTCTCCACACCTGCACCGAAACAAAACATTTTAACATAGCTGCTAGTGTCACTTATTTCAACATAAGTTTGGTATGTAAAGGAACGTCAAATTACACCTGTATAACATTACAGTATAACTTCCTTTTTCTTGTTCGAAATATCTTGTGTAAAGCCTCAAATAATCTTTTATGTCATGACCAGCTTCTTCTTCTTCAGGCTTTAGAAGTCCACTGCTGAACATAGTCCTCGCCCAAAGATTTCTCGACCAACCTGTCAGAAGCGGCTTAGATCCAGCGGGTTCCTACGACATTTACAAGGTCGTCTGTCCACCTTGTAGGAGGACGTCCCACGCTGCGCTTGCCATTACGTGGTCTCCACTCGAGAACTTTTCTACCCCATCTGTTGTCAGTTCTAGCTTGAGAATACTTTTATTATTTCACATCATTAAGCCACATGAAAAATATATTTTTTATGCCTAAAAATTATGAAAATAGGTGGATTGCCATTGGGTACGTCAAAACTATGATATTTTCATTATTTACTACCTGAAATAAAACAATATAAAAAAGATATGATACTAACGTTGATGCCTGCCGGCCAGCAAGCACTCGAGCGTGCCGGGCCCTGCGCTGCCGGTGTCGAGCACCAGCTTGCAAGGCGCGCGCACCCGCCCCGCGGCGTCCACGCCCCACCCGCCCACCGGTACGATCGCTGACGTGTCTATCACCTTATCACACACAAACATCGGTAAATACATAACTGTCTCCTTTAACTCCTTTGGAACAACTAGATATACATTTTAGACGAGTTGTATAAATAGCAGACTAAATATTTAGCCAATTATTTATTAATGTATTTATAAAATACTATACTTCTGCTCGCGGCTCCGTCCGCGTGAAAAAGTTTTTACGGGATAAAAGTAGCCTATAGCACTTAGGAGTAAAGTAGCTTCCTATTTAGTGACAGAATTTTCAAAATCGGTCCAGCAATTAATGAGTTTAATCATTACAAACAAACAATCAAATCTTTCCTCTTTATAATATTAGTAAAGACATGTCACAGAATAAATTCTTTTTTACTTACTTTGACTGAAAAAGGGCTTCCAGGCAACGGTCCCGAAGACGTGAATATCCTGACTTCATACAAGCCTACTACGAGAGGAATGTAAGCGCAGAGCCATTCCCGCGGCGCGCCGGGTATCACGCGACACTCTAACAATCCTGAATCTGTGTTTTCGTCTTTGTCCTCTGCTGTTAACCTTTCGACCTGTACAGAAAAAGCATGATGATAGATAATTTATCTCACGAATATTTTATTCGACACGTTTTCGACAAGGTCTTTAAAAAAAAGAACTGTGTTAATTGTATTTTTTTTTCTGTAAAATAAATAATTATATGGGTCATGAGTTCATGAGTTTCATATTTATCGCATCACAGAATCGAGCAAAACAGTGCTAGTGAACAAAAATAAGTAGTTATGTACCTGTACGGTGGGCTCATGATCGTCAGCGCAATGTATGGTGAAGGCGGCCTCCTTGCCGACGTGCGCGTGCGCCAGTCCCGTGCCTGCGCACCGCGCGCCGCCCGCACGCCCGCTCAGCACACCCAGGGACACCGGGCTGCCGGGCACTGGCGCTCCTGCGCACAAATTCGACAATCAAAATAATTGTTAACAAAAAGTCTACTTTAGGGTATTACTAAATTGGACATTGGACTACCATTGACGGGGACGGAAAACCCACCCGAACTTATTTGTATTTATTATACGACCATGTCGTAACCTACTTGAAGTTACTACTTCAAGTGGGTCAAGTCGCGAGTGAATCGGTTTCTTCTGGGCAAGCGTACTTCACCTTAGGCCTCATCATCGCTTAACATCAGGCGGATAGAGGACAAACGTGAGCCCATTAAAAAAAAAAAAACAATATTTTTAACACCTTATATAATAATAAAAAAAACAATGCTCATTTACCGCCGTATGTGATGTACAGCCTGTAGTGCGCAGGCGCAGCGGGTCTCAATCGCACGCGTGCGCTGTGTCCGTCGTCGCGCACGTCGAGCGGCAGCCGCACGCGTCGCTCTCCTAAAGCTTCACACACTACTTCTAGTTCTCCGACACCCGCGTCTTTTGTTACCACTGAGAAGTACAACACACACGTAATGTAATGAAGAAAAAAATGGCATAACTGCGTAGTCGACTCCCAGTAGGCGGAGATTATATCAAGAGACAACTTTTTCCTACTAATTTGTAATTTACGAATCCTGACTATTGTAGTTAGAAAAATTTCTAGTATCTATGATCTATTAATATGCAACCTATCCTTTATTTTAGGCAATTAATTTCTATTTATAAATATTTCCACCATGGTTTTGTATCGTATCGTATGAGCAAATAGCTCAATTGCTAAAAAGGGACCAAGGAGATATAAAAAAAAATACCTGTGAAATTGATTGGTGTATTTGCGACGATGTTTCCGGTGGGTAGGCCCGATACGATAACTCGGGTAGGATCGAACGAGTCGCACGTGTACGGACTACCAGATACCGGTTTTGATAGATGTAACACCTCTGTAAAAATATAAAGTGTATAATTATGGAGTATTCCTGTTACATGACAAATTTTGTCGAATGTAGGGCGGAGGGTGCCAATTTTTTTAAGGAATAAAAAATGTAGGACATTCTTCGGCTACGTTGTTATTTAAAAACTCGGTTAAGATAGAATACGTTGGAGAAAAAGATATGCTCTGCAAGTAGACAGAAAAAATATTTATTTAACGTAGTAAATAATTGACGTAGTATTCTACGCCTGTCCTGTTATATTTACTTACCTATCGTGCTTTGTCCAATTTCAGTGATGGTGAACTCAGCCTGCAACAGTCCTGATTTTGTTTGGTAGCATCTCACTGGTAGTGCTCTGGAGCCGGGCCCGGAGACGACCACGTCGAACTCCCTCGCCGGCCGCCCGAGCGTGTCGATACTGAACGACGCCACTTTATTCACTTGCGCCTGGTACAACCCCAGTCCTGACGCGGCTACCTAATGGAGATAATTAATTAATTTCGCGGAGCAGGTAAGGTTATATCAGATGCATAATTTATTACCTCAGCAATAAGTGATGATCTAAATACAACGGAAGAGACGAGTATGCCATTTGAGCTGATCGTAAGCGACGCGAATACAAAAAACAATAGGATCACCATATCGACCTTAGAATTGTACAAAGAAATGCATTCGTACTACGTTTGTCATTCTGAAACTTCCGGAGTTCTAAACATAATAATTCCTATTAAATTATTTCATACGATACTCTATACAGATTGGACCGATCATGCTATTTGGACGCCTTATTCAGGCGTAACCACAGTAACAATAATCGGCTTTTGAATATCTGTCAAGAGTCTTGTATACGTCAACGTAATCGAGAATTGCCCCTGGAATAACTATTGAGCATGATCAGATGGAGTTCAATAATTGCGTATGATGATTGCTAGCAATAATTGATCCGTCCAGTTGAGATTTGAGGCTCTCAAATGGCAATTGTTATTGCTAACCACTAAGTTGTCTCGGTGATATTGTTTTTTTCGTACTCGGTGTCAGTCCGGAGTCTATAGTTTGTGCTCGCCCCCTATCACATCAAGGGACAGAACACATACGGCAAAGGGTGTTTTTTTTTTATCGCATTGAATTGGCGAGACGATCGTGCCGTTCGCCTGATGCTAAGCGATACGACCACTCATAAACAGTAGCAACACTGCACTGGTTGCGCCTCTGCCTACCCCTTCGGGGATGGGGGCATGAGTGTGTATGTACTATGTATATATTGGTTAAAATTGTACTATTATGAAACCTCTGAAAACCTAATCGTCACGTAAATCCATTTTATAATTCATTGGCAATCTCAACGAGTAGGTATATAGATTAACATACTTTCATGAACATTCTCTCTCACACATACATACATATACACACAACCACACTCACATACTCACTTACTCACACACACACGCACACACACACGTGTATAGCATAATCTTCTAATGTTGTTATTACTCTTTTTATTCCTTTTGTAATATTTTTATAGTTTTTATTCTTCCCATGAGTATTAGGCACATAATATTGCATATTGTATGGGAAGGAACTGTTCTCCTAATACACAAGTTATTCTTAGTTTAGGAGACAGGGCTACTAAGATTTGTAATTTAATTTGAGTCTAATAAATATTATTATTACTAGCATTGCGCGCGGCTCCGCCCGCGTGGAAAAGTTTTTCCGGGATAAAAAAAATTGCCTATAGCACTCAGGAGTAATGTAGCTTTCTATTAGTGAAAGAATTTTCAAAATCGGTCCAGTAGTTCCTGAGATTAGCGCGTTCAAACAAACAAACAAACTCTTCATCTTTATAACATTAGTATAGATTATTATGTATATACTAGCTTTTGCCCGCGGCTCCGCCCGCGTGAATGAGTTTTCCCGGTATAAAAGTCCCGCTTAAAATGTAGCTTATATGACACGTTCGTAGATTTACCATAGCAGCGCCATCTATTGATTACTTACTCAACCCAGTCGAAAGGTATCGACATCTGTTAGAATCATTCATAGCAGCGCCATCTATTGATTACTTACTCAACCCAGTCGAAAGGTATCGACATCTGTTAGAATCATTTGGAGTTAAGATAATTGTGACTGTCAAATAATAACAGACAAATAATTAGCAATAAATTAAAATTGCGACTATAATTTGAGATTTAAACTATCCTATCTCTCAAGTTGGATCGAACTGCACATGGTGTGCGAATTTTATTATAATCGGTTAAGTGGTTTAGGAGTCCATTGAGGACAAACATTGTGACACGAGATTTATATATATTAAGATTGCTAACCTCCTGCCCGTGACGCGGCGCCTGCACGTCTATATAATAGTATAGAGTATAGATTATGTATATGTTGCTAACCTCCTGCCCGTGATGCGGCGCCTGCACGTCGACTCGGAGCGGGTCGCGCTCGACGGGCGCGCCGCTCCACAGCAGCGTGAGGCGGTGCGGCGCGGCGCGCGCGGGGTGCCACACCAGCTCCTGCCGCGCGCCGCCGCGCCTGCGCACCGAGTGCGGCACCACCGACCCGCCGCACGTCACGCGACCCGACAGCCGGCCCGCGCCCGCGTTACTCGTGCTTACTGGACAATCACAAATATAATTACTAAAGACCATTCAAGAGCGCCCATATACCATACCATACCAGCCCTGTATTATACACTGCCCACTGCTGAGCACGGGCCTCCTTTACTACTGAGAGGGTGAAGGCCTTAGTCCACCACGCTCGCCTAGTGCGGGTTGGCGGACTTCACATACCTTCGAAATTCAGAGAACTTCTCAGGTATGCAGGTTTCCTCACGATGTTTTCTTTCACCGTTAAAACAAGCGATAATTCACAAAGAATACACACATAACTTTTTTAGAAAAGTCAAAGGTGTGTGCCCTTGGGTTTTGAACCTGCGGACATTCGTCTCGGCAATCCGTTCCACTACCAATTAGGCTATCGCCGTTATATGCTAGGCTATCGCCGCTATATAGAATCCATAAAGAAGGTATATTTAACTTTACCAATTTTAAGCAGAAAGCTAGAAAATTTACCAATGAGACAAGTTGAACAGTTGGTAACAAATTTAAAAGTATCTAAAATAATTTCGAATAGTACAGGTTCCCTGGTCCATTTTTGCACTTGATTACTATCAATCCAATTTTCCGTGAGTAGCTTCATTTTGATCAGACGCCCAACAATTTCCTGTACCAAAACTCGATTGTGGTAGGTAATAGGGCTAGCAGGGATAAAATAGAAGGTATGTAAATCCAGTTATAGAGGATTGTCAGTCGATACCTACTCTTGTCTGGACGCCATGACAGTCCATTTACCATGAAGTGTGAGTCACATTACCGTACCTGTATAAAAATCAATAAACTCACCCGTAAGTATGGCCGGCCGATGTGCGACAGCGTCACCGATAGAGAGTACTTTGACAGCGGACGCGTCCACCGCCTCCACCTCAGCTACAGGTCCCTTCGCGCTCCTCACCACGTATCTACCGACTCTGTTCGCGGGGAATGTTAACAGGGTATCTTCCAGGTTAGCTTCGGTGACGCGCGTGCCCGTGGGGGACAGCACGTCGACATCTGTGAGACTTTCATCAATTTCCACTGCCGCGACGCTTCCTGAAGAAAAAGTGTCATTTTAAGCTATTGCATATCTTCTATCGCGGGCCTTGAGCGTGGAGACCGAATCCAGAAATTCCGTAACGAAAATAACCTGACATCTTTTTTATCTTACTAATATAAACCTTAAATACAATGCGCAGAAGCTATAATTCTTGAAACGAGTATATTTTTATTTATTTTATTTATTAAAGTCATTAAAACCATTTCTTACTAATCTAATATGAACCTTAAATACATTGCGTAGAAGCTATTTCCCCAGCGTTGGCACGGCACGAGTACAAAAGAATCGAACGTAACATTCTTTTTTCAAATTTTGATTTATTCTACTTTGGTTGTGATGACCATTGCATTTCTGACATTTATCAATAACAAGACTAAACGTGCGTTGCTCGCGTTTAAAAATCTACTTTATGTGGTAAGCGTAAGATCGAATTTGTGTTTAGTCAATCAAAATTTGTGATAAAAAGTACTATGCAATAGCTTTACCGCGGCAGTCTCCGAGTGCCACACGTATTTTTTTTTATTATTTCAAAATAAGGAAATAAATAAAGTTAAAAATAATATTCTTAATTTATCCTCAATGAATGGAGTGGAGACTGGAGACCGCGTCTTGGCAAACATAGCGTGGGACCCCCTCTGGCGAGATGGCGGGACGACTTGTACAAGAGGGCCGGCAGTGACTGGATGCATAAAGCAGCAGACCGGGCTCTGTGGCATACCTTGGGAGAGGCCTATGTCCAGCAGTGGACTACAACAGGCTGATGATGATGATGATGAATGTGTGACATTATTAGGATATTTTATATGACCGTATTCTTACCTATTTGCACATACGTATGAGGTTCGTTGACACGACAAACGAAAGGGCTGCCGGGCACGGCCTGCTCGTTGAACGTGACCGACACCCGGTGCGGTTCCCGAGACACGGGCACGAACGTGACGTCATACAGACCACGAGCAACTGCCACCACCTGCGCGTAAGAGGAACAAATTAATACTAACGATTTATAATCGTCCCAGATAGATAAGTCAGATGGTACAGGGCGGTCATTAATTCCGGAAAACGGATACGTTACCACAAGTTCTCGTTTTGCGTCGACGAAAGAAAAATAAATCCTGAGCAGTATGTAATAGAACAATGTTTACAATACCTCTGCCTTAACCGTGGTGGTGGGCGTGGAGACGACCAGCTCAAGAGTTCCCTCGCCAGCGCCGGCCGCGTCCACACTGAACGTGACGGGCTTGCCTATCTCCACGCCGCGCTCTTCATCCACTCCCTCGTCCAAACTCAGTCCCTCTAACGTGCCTTCTAGTTCTAGAAGTAATAGTTATTAAATTAATTTGTGCGATAGACAAGTGTGATTTAAAAAATAATTATATGATAGACTTTACAAGCGATAGTACACTACTATTGATTAGCCGTTTATGAGGATATAATGGAGGTTTACATTGGGTGGAACAAATGAAATTGCATCCCTTGCTAACAACATTTGGCACCTTTAGGATGAAAAAGACACAATTCAAAAAAATCGAAAGTTAAGTTATCGTCATAATATTACTTAAAACAAAATTTTACAATACAACAATAGTTCAACAACCGCCATATTCAAGCAGGAAAAGGACAAAACTATTACATCAGTCCCTTTTTATTATATTTTCATAAAAAAGGGACCAGTTTTAAGTCAGTTTTATGACGCTAATCCAATTTTTGATTATTTTGAATTGCGTCGTTTTCGTCCTAAAGGTGCGATTTATTGAGTGGTCCCGTGACTACTGACTACGTTGTGAACCATATGTACTATGTTCATAAGGCTTATTCAGTTATAGATGCAAGATAGTTACCTCCAGGTCCGAGGCCGGTGACGCGCACCCTGCGCACATCATACACGTTGCAGGTGAAGGGCGAGCCGGGCACGGGGCGGCCGGCGCAGGTGACCTGCACGCTGTGGCGGCCGACCGCGTCGGGCGTGTAGGCGGCGGTGTAGCGGCCGTCGCCCGCGGCCGTGATGCGCGCGCGCACGTTGCTGCCGCCCGGACCCGTCACGTATACTGTCGGTTCGCCTGCTGAAAACGAAAGGGTTGTCATGTTTTATTCATACACACACTCACGCCTTTTTATCCCCGAAGGGGTAGGCAGAGGCCCAACTAAGTGCACCCAAATTTCACCGTACGTATTCCGTCCCATGATGTTATGCAAGCCTACCGCCATAACAGGCACAAATTTCAGACTCCGGGCGGATACTGAATTCTAGAAAAATCCAATATCACTATGCCCGACCCGGGGATCGAACCCGAGACCACAGGATTGCAGTCGTACCGTAATACCACTATGTCACCGAGGCAGTCAGTCAGTTTTATTCATATTAAAAATATATTATAACTAGCTTTTGCCCGCGGCTCCACCCGCGTGAATGAGTTTGTCCGGGATAAAAGTCCCGCTTTATATTTTCCCTGGATAAAAAGCCTATGTCCTTTCAGGCTCTAGACTATCTGTGTACCAAATTTAATTTTAATCTGTTCAGTAGTTTTGGCGTGAAAGAGCGACAGGCAGAGTTACTTTCACATTTATAACATTAGTAAGGATAATATAATACTGATAGGTACCGATATATGTAATTAGATTGTAAAAATATTTAAGTAGTAGATACCAGCGCAAATACGACCAGAAAGACATTCATACACAATTATTTTTGTGCCTATTTGAACACCACGTTCAAAATTAACTTCATATCGTACCTTTAATCAAGAATTTAACACTTGGTATACTATTTTGAATTTTAAAGAAAATTATACGCACATCGACATTTCATACACTCCAAAAACGTCGAACTGAGATAAACACACATTTAAGAATAAAATAATATTCTAATATGACAGTAGTAGAACATTATATCGCGACAGCCATTGTGGTAAAGAACAATACAATAATATTTGTAAACATGTTGTAGGTGTACAAACATACTATATCATTGCACACCTGAACACTTATTGAAGTACGTGTTGTTTACTTCATCAAATTAAAATATTATTAACGCATGTCTAACAAAAGCGAAGAATATACAGTGGGCTTAGAATGTGGCAAAAAAAACACGACAGTGGGCTTAGAATGTGACAAAAAAACACGTCACGTCTCCGTTTCGTCTTATTGGGATTGGTTGAGAGACTGACGTATTGGTCTCTCGATCAATCACAAACATCAAAATTAAACGACATCGTTTTACGAGTTGCGTCTTCGTGTCACATTCTAAGTCCACTGGACTCCGTTTCTTCTTTTAAATTATGGCTTCCACCGATTATTTATCGGTGATTTCACCAATGTCAAGTAATAATAGCAGGTACAAAACAATAAATATAAATTCTTAGAAAAAAAACAAATTTACTCCGTTTCGTTATATTGGGATTGGTTGACACGTGACTGACGTATTGGCCTCTCGATCAATCACAAACATCAAAATTAAAAGACATTGTCTTACGCGTTGCGTTTTTTGCCACATTCTAAGCCCACAGCACTTTTCTTTATTTTTTCTAATTGTTTCAATTTTTTTTCATCGTAGACAAGCAATGAAAGTAATTATTTATGAAAAAAAATGTTTGTAACTATGCAATGCAATGCAATCAGCCCTGTATTATATACTGCCCACTGTTGAGCACGGGCCTCCTCTACTATTGAGAGGGGTTAGGCCTTAGTCCACCACGCTGGCCTAGTGCGGGTTGGCAGACTTCACACACCCTCGAAGATCTTATGGAGAATTCTCAAGTATGTAGGTTTCCTCACGATGTTTTCCTTCACCGTTAAAGCGAACGATAATTGATAAACAATACACACGTAACTTCGAAAAGTCAGAGGTGTGTGCCTTGGGTTTTGAACCTGCGGACATTGTCTCTGCAGACCGTTCCATTCCCAACTAGGCTATCGTCCACTTTTGTAATTCATTCATCGAAAATAGTAAATTACCAAAAAATACATAATATTTTTTTCCCATAACATCGAAACTATACATACTATTGAAGCCGGTGAGTTGTATCTCGGCGACGTCGCCGCGCGGCGTGGAGGTGAGCCCGGGCCCGGCCGCGCGCGCGTCCGCCGCCGCCGCGGGCGCGGACACCGCGCACGTGAACGGCGAGCCCGGCACCGCGTGACCGTTGAACCGCACCGACAGCGTGTGCGGCGCCGCTTCAACTGGCTTGAAGTTTACCTGCGCACGCGTGGAGACCGGGCTTTATAGTTGTACAGTCAGCAGCATAAGATCAATATTTGCAGAAAAAATTGATGTACCTAGGGTTAATAATTACTACGGTGACAGAACCCTGAAGAAGCGTATCCCATATCTTTTAAATACGTTACCGATTGATATTAGGTCTGAGCCAAAAGAAGGCAAGTTTGTTAAATTATTAAAAAAATATATGTTTGATACCTTGGACAATGTTTATTAGGTACCTATTATTCTAAAGCATGATAATATTTTTATGTTAAGTTAGAGGCTCGTTATGTTCCTGCAGACAAACTGCGTAAGTAGTTTTGTGGGGCATTGTATTAGTATATCATCATCATCATCATCATCAGCCACATGACGTCCACTGCTGAACATAGGCCTCCCCCAAAGATTTCCAGACGGACCTGTCAAAAGCGGCCCGCATCCAGCGTGCTCCTGCTACCCTTATCAAGTCGTCTGCCCACCTTGCAGGTGGACGGCCGACGCTGCGCTTGCCAGTACGTGGTCTCCACTCGAGAACCTTTTTGCCCCATCTGCCGTCAGTTCTTCGAACTATGTGCCCTGCCCACTGCCACTTCAGCTTGCTAATCCGCTGGGCTATGTCAGTGACTTTCGTTCTTCTGCGGATCTCCTCATTTCTGATTCGATCGCGTAGAGAAACACCTAGCATAGCCCTCTCCATAGCTCGCTGAGTGACCGTGAGCCGTCTTAAGCGGCCCATAGTCAGAGGCCACGTCTCAGTGCCGTATGTCATCACTGGTAACACACATTGATTGAAAACTTTTGTCTTCAGGCACTGAGGTATTTTGGACGAGAAGACCTTGCTTAGTTTCCCGAATGCTGCCCAACCGAGCTGGATTCGACGGTTGACCTCTTTCTCAAAGTTGGACCTGCCTAGTTGGACTACTTGCCCTAAATAGACGTAATCGTCCACAACTTCGAGAGTTGAGCTCCCAACGGTAATCGGGGTAGGCACAACATGAACATTCGATAGGATCTTGGTCTTGTCCATGTTCATCCTAAGGCCCACCAGTTGAGAAACTCGATTGAGGTCATTGAGCATTATGCTGAGATCTTCCAGCGATTCTGCCAGTACAACGATATCATCGGCAAAACGAAGGTGTGTGATGTATTCGCCATTGATGTTGATGCCAAGTCCTTTCCAATCCAAGAGCTTGTAGGTATCTTCCAACGCGGCAGTGAACAGTTTCGGAGAGATAACATCTCCCTGTCTCACGCCTCTGTGTAGTGGAATAGCCTTCGAGCTCTGTTCTTGTACTCGGACCGACATGGTGGCGTTGTTATACAAGCACCTCAACACTTCGATATACTGATAATCGATGTGGCACCGCTGGAGAGACTGCAGCACAGCCCAGGTCTCGATCGAATCGAAGGCTTTCTCATAGTCCACGAACGCTAAGCAAAGTGGCAAGTTATACTCCTCTGTATTAGTATATAAGAACTTAAATTAACTATTAAGTATTTATTCATAATAATAAATAAGTATGTATACAAAATCAAAATTTCAAATCGCCTATATACGCGTTAAGTCAAACGAAATATTTTTTTCTTCGTTTGAAGTAAAGTAAATACATTTTATTTTATTTTTGCGAAGAGAAAAAAAAGATTATTTTTTTTTTATTTTTTTTTTATGGCTTAGAATGACGAGACGAGCTTGCCGTTCGCCTGATGGTAAGCGATACGACCGCCCATAAACAGTAGTAGCACCATACAGCACCTTGAGTTACAAAGTACTGTGTGGCATTCCACTGCGCTCGTCATCCTGAGACATAAGATGTTAAGTCTCGTTATGTCCAGTAGTTACACTGGCTACAATGTCCTTCAAACCGAAACACAACAGTGCATGCACACTGCTGCTTGGCGGTAGAAAAAGACATTGCGGTGGTACCCACCCAGACGGTCTCTTACATATGAGAGACCTACCACCAGTAATAAGATCACAATAGGCAATTTGAAATTTTGAATTTGTTTTTCTACTTATGCTGCTGACTGTACAGGTGTAGTATAACGGGTGCTCACATTCTTATGCACAAACAACTTAAAGGCGTACACAGTGCAATACAATGTACATAGCACGAGTTTACACTTTTCGTATAGTAATCGTATCGAGTAAGTTAACGCATTAGACAATACCATGCGTCAAAAATAGAGACACGTGCTAACATTTTCCATACATATTGACACGTGCTTGTCTATGGTTTCTCGATTTACTATTCGAAGTTGCCATGCGCGCAATGTTGACGCTGTCGTTCCAAATATGCTCACCGGGGTGCTGTTCAAATTTCTATACAAAAATTTCCATAGTCGAAACCATTACGATATACGACTATACGATAGTGTGTAAACTCGTGCTAAGGGTACAGTACTTAAACAGTAAATTAACAAGGACATTTTCAGGAGTCCTTCACAAACGATTTGTCACGGAACGCTGACTTCTGCAAATTTTGAAGCCTGCAGGACTTGCGGCGAGTCGCATATGTAGTATTGAACTATTGCCGATAGTACAGGGTAGTCGTGTCATTTATCAGATGAAATGTTTGCTAGCATAAAACACTATAGGTACTCTCAAGTGTCATCACACATTTTGAATATAATATTTTTAGTCATTTACGCAAGTCCAAAATGAGACTTACCTTGAACCTTGCATTCCCCTCACTTTGCACGTAGTTCGGCACATTCCTACCATTGACTGCAACTATGATCTCCAAGTTGCCAGCGCCTGGAACAAGATTGTTTCAAATACAAAATCTAAACTTCAAACGACCATAGATCAAGACATTTCTTAGCTAATTACCGGCATGAGAAGCGTTGATGGTGAAGGACACTGGCCTGCCGACGACGCCGGGCGATATGTCGGTCACGTTGACGCGCGCCGCGCTGTACGCCTTCACCAGGAACGGGCTGCCTTCCACGTGACCGCCCATTGCGCCCGCACGCACCTAAACATGACAAATCTTCATAAGTAAGCTCATTAATTTAACTTAATTATTTTAGCAAAATATAATCGAACCGTATGTTTATAAAGTTTTAATAATAAGTGTTGAGAACGTTCACTTACGTCGCGAATATTTCGCTTTAAAAAAGTAATTAGGAAGCTACATTATTTTAATGACTATACCTCTATACTATGATCCCCAACATCGACTGGTACGAAAGAAATGGTATATCTTTTGCTGGCCTCATTTTCACCAATTGTTTCTTCGGCTGACACCTGAAAATAAACGAACTCGATAATAGACATCGTAATATTTTTATACATAACGGAAAATACAGCATACACGCTTTATTTTATAAACATCTAGACTCACGCGAGTAGTGCTGCGTGTAAAATCTAGTAAATTATTTCTACAGATCAGTTACCTGGACAGGCACTGGTCGTCTCGCCGGGCCGAGTACTTCAACGTGCGGAGACGTCGGCGAGTCGACGCTGAACGTGTACGCGTCGCCCACGGACACCTTGTCCGGGGACTCGCCCGACCCCGCGCCGATCACCCGCGCCGGCGCCGACACGTGGCACACGAATGGACTACCTGATGATACGCGTATTTTAAAACGTAAAAATTACAATAAATATGTATTTTTTTGGATGTATGTACAATTATTTAGGAAAGACTTAAAACAGCGGACAGGTTTGGTACCTTTAAAAAAATGTTGTAGCGGTTGTAAGGACCAAAAGTGTAGACTCATTACACACTGACCACTGTTCTCTCTATGGTATGTGTAATGACAAGCTTTAAACATTATTGACCAAGAAATAAAATGTTATACCTTAATAAAAGATTTTTTAGAAGTGGGGGGAAATTAGCATATGCATCACTTAATTTATTTTGGATTAAGTTATTCAAATTAATTTATCCTTACCAGGTACATGATCGCCGTTAAACCGCAGCTCGACTGTATGTGGCCTGGGATCGCGCGGCGTGAAGCTGATGGCGTACGTGTGCGCTCCTTGCGCCGCTGCGGCCGTCGGCACGCGGCCGCCGTTCACCGTCACTTCCAAATTACCCGGCCCAGCCGCCATTGTTTCCACTGAAACAAGAGTAATGGAATACAATTCGTTAGTACAAAAATCGTAAATAAAACAAATGTATTTATATCAGCTTTCATAGCATAGTGCTTGATAAGTTGGTTATGAAAGTAGAGGCACACTTGGAGAATATTATTTGCACTTACCTAAAAACGTGACAGGTTTTCCAACTGTTCCATGAGCAACGTCTTTCACTCTTATGGCTGTTACATCATACACCTATAAATAGAAATTATAATAAAAAAATAATTAAATTTGTTTTATGTTTCATTAAATCTGTTTGGGGTTTAAAGCCTGTTAGTTATGAATGCAAAATTGTAAAACTCTTCTGTGTTTTCGAAATATATTAGACCATGAGTCACATTTGTGGCAACAATAAATTGTCATATTTAAGTACGGCAATTTCAAAATATTATATTAAAAATAATTTTACCTTCAAGTGGAAGGGGCTGGCCGGTATGGGCACGGAGTCGACGAGCACGTTGAGGCGGTGTTCGCCGACGGCGCGCGGCACGAACTCTGCGCGGAAGGCGGCGGGCCCGGCCGCAGACACCGCCGCGGGCACGGACGCACCGTTGGGACCTGCGCGTGCGCAACGCTCAGCTCACCGCCCCGCCCTAACCCCGCCCGCACCACCAGACTAACACTCCTACCGATGTTAGAAGTTAGGGCGAAGCGAATGAGCTGAGTTTTTAAATGAATGTTACGTGTCCTCATGTTATTACACTATTCCTTACAACCTGAAAACGTTCGATCCGATATTTCTGATTACTATAATGTGATATACGTATTTGGGTGTTGCTAGACACTATATAAATCGATGATATACATAATTAAATATGAAAATATTAAATAAGTTAGTAAAATTATAAAAAACTTGTATTAATAAGTGAATTTTGTTAGTAAGCGAAGCGATAACGATACTACATCTGATATTAATTATTCCTACATATTAATACAAATAATTATAAGTCATCTTGTATAAACTTCTGGTACTGCGTCCCTACATCTGTACTGTATTAGAAATGTTCGGGCGTTCCTATACATATTGACCCTTTCTTTCACTTATATCGGCCTGTAAAAAGAATCAAATATTTTTACTTGCGTTAGTCCAAATTTATTTTACTATGTTCCATAAATATTTTATCACAAGCATAAAATATGATATGTCAGTATTCTAAGATATAGATAATATTATCATGACAATAATATGTATAAACAAAAAACAAATATTTCACAATCATGATCCTTGCTCTAGTAAATTATCGACTTCCTTGTATGAAGATTAATGCTGTGGCTAATAGTAACTACATAATGTGATCTGAGTGAGTACCTACCTAATTAGTTTTGAATACTTTTAATTTAGACATATTTTATTGCCATAATTATAAAGCAAAACAATAACTTGTTTTTGTGATAAGTGACCGCCGACAATTTCAATATGATTTAACTTTTCGACAGCAAAGGCAAAGGTGTGAACTCACCCTCAACATTGACCTCAATCTGGTCAAGTGTGGCGGTCGGGTGGTGGAGCGTGAGGGCTGCTGGTTGGTGCAGCGGCGCGGGGCCAGGAACGGTAACTCGCGCCCCCCCGCCACTCCCCTCCGACACTGGGATGATGAGGGGGCAGCCTGGGACCCGCATCTATCCATAAAAAACATTATTAGCTGTCTAAAAAGCCTCTATCAATGTAAACATGCCTAACAATTGTGGAATGTTGTGGATCTAAACCTTGAATACACTTGATGAAAGTTTTAAAAACAATGCATATAAAAATGCGTAATGTAGAAAGATTATATAAAAATATTTGTATATAAAAAACAAACTGAAGCCATACCTTATTGAATGACACATTAACAACATGGTCACATGCTTCTGTTGGTGTGAATGATACGGTGAAGCGAGCATTTCCCTAGAAAGAAGACAACATTTGTAAATATGTTAAACTATGATAGTTAAGAATAAAATACCTTAAACATGCCACAATTATTTAATGTACTAAGTACCCATCCAAATATATTTACAGAATGTAACTACTGGACATAATGAGACTTAACATCTTATGTCTCAGGATGACGAGCGCAGTGGAACACTGTCCACTATGTGTGTGGAATGCCACACAGTACTTTGTAAGTCAAGGTGCTGGATGGTGTTGCTACTGTTTATGGGTGGTTGTATCGCTTACCATCAGGCGAACGGCATGCTCGTCTCGTCATTCAATGCAATAAAAAAAAAAAAAAAAAAGTAACCGACAAAGAAATAATCTAATGTGTTACCAGTGGATGAACTTGTGTGGGTATGTTTAAGCCTCTGGCTGCAACGGTGATCTCAAGGTTTCCCTCTCCTGCTTGTGCGGCATCAACAGCCAACTGCACTGGCACACCAACACGAGCTGATGTCCCTCCGGACACACTCACTAATTTGCCATCATAAGCTTTGCACACAAATGGTGTTCCCTGCAAGGTATTACATATAGGTTTTTATATGAAGCAATATAAATAATATTTTTAAATTTTATAAATTGAACTTAACATTGAACTTGAGTTTGAGAAGCAACAAAACAGTGATATGAATGTATCAGACTTATAGATGCATTACAATATTCTAAGCGCTTAATTCTCAAATTACTAATTTTCAAAGTTAACTGACAAAATGGAGAAAACTGTCTTAAGGAAGAATGTGTTGATGTTATGTATGTTAGATAAGATATATCCCAAATCTGAAAGCTGCTTTCAAACAAAATCATTCATACATACAGGCACTGGCTGATTATTGTAGGTAGCAGTAAGTGTGTGTGGTCCGACATTTTTTGGTGTGAAGGAGGCTATTAAGCCAGATAGCGCGTCGCCAGTAAGCTGCACGGGGACTTCGCCGCGTGGCCCGCGCACTGTCACCGACAGCTCGCCCCCAGACGAACCTTCCACTCGCACACAACATGATGCTAACTCACCCACCGGCACAAGTTCTAAACAGAAATAGAAATTTGATAAGTTTTGTATACCATGTAGGTTACAGAAGCAAATTTATGAACCCTACATTTTATGTGAGGATGTAGATGTACCTATACAATGAAGTTTGGCGTGAAGAAAGAGAATAATAAAGAAGATCTTTGTTTTCGCTAATCTTGTATCAGCAGTCAGCTGTTTTACGACACTCGCTCCGCGCTCGGCAAGAATGACAGCTAACGCCTGACGTTGACAGTTGATTCAAATCGATTGTCTTGCACAGGTACATAATATTATCTAATCGATTTCAAAAGTAATAAAGACATACCAATTTGTGCAGTATCGATAGTGACTCTCTGTGCTGGAGCCACGTTGAAAACGAATGGCGATGAAGGCACTGGTTCCCCGTTGAATTTTATATCGACACGGTGTGGTGTTGCGGTCTCAGGCCGCCAGTATACCAAACATTTGCCACCACCTACCACCTGTAAAAAATAATAATTTTAAGTTAAGGAACGGTTGGGAAATATGTACTTCGATTCTATCCTGGACGTAGGCCTTCACTTAGACCGGACAATGTTTATTAATTAGGATTAGGTACCTTTTCAAATCCCACCATGGCCATAATTTATAATTTATGCAGTATTTTTATTAATTAAGGGAACTAATGGCTTTACATAAGATAAGTATTTTCTGGGATAAGGTTAGTTATTAGGTACCTACCTACATTTCACGGGATTATAGTAAGTACCTATGTACAAGAGATTACGTCTGGGTACCTGCTTACGACCACAATATACATAATAATATGTAAGTATGTTTGTTGACAAGCATCATTGCCCACACATGATTGAGTTGCGTTTTGATTTTTGAAGGACATGGTAAGTGGCTCGATAGCGATACCTAACATAGGAAGTAATGCTTATTACAGTACAGTAAGTATTATTACTGGGCATTATGAATAAATATTTCTTGGTGATGAATGCAATGCATTGCCATGCAGTGCTCTGTAATTTAAAGTTTAAGTGGAGTTTGTACAACCGGAATGGTCACGTTTACAATTAGAAGCATCAGACATGCGGCGAAAAAATTAGGTTACGTTCGTTAGGTATACGTTAGTTTGCGAAAGCCGATATGCCTGGATAGGTAATTTTCTTAACTTTAAATAGCCTTATAAGTCTAAGTACAGGTCAGTCACTCGATTGTCGATGTAACTTAGTAGGTATTTATCTAGGTCAGTTCAGAACTGCAAATTCATGAGTTTGAATCATTTTGTTTCAAAAAACATAATTTCATCTGGTACGCATTTAAATTGTAGCTAAATACCTACTTATCTGATTAAACTGCATAAGGGAAAGTATTCTAATATTCATAATTGCTCGCGGCTTCACCTATGTGAAAGAGTTTTGCGGGATAAAAAGTGGCCTATGCCCGTCGCAGGGTATTAAACTATCTCCATACCAAATTTTATCGAAATCCGTTCAGTAGTTTCGGATATGTGCGTTAACAAACAAACAGAATAACCGACAAATAGACAGACAGAAAATAATTCTAAAATCTGTGATTTGTGTGCTATTACTCTTCTTTAGTCTTCCTATTAATTTTTTAATATTTTTCTTTCAATGTACAGACAGACCGGGTTCTACTGCTTTATTACATGTACAGTCAGCCACATAAGTATCTGAACAAATTCAAAATTTGAAATTGCTTTTTGAACTTTTGCGTCTGCATCAACAATCGTTTTTTCTTGTTACAATAAACTTGACGGGGTTCTCTTTATTTTAGATAAAGAAAGAATATTTTGACTGGAGTCAACGTGTAGAAGCGGTTTAAAGTTTTTAATTTGTTCAGCTACTTTTGTGGCTGACTGTAGGTATAGATTTGTAATATCACAAAATACAATAATATGAATGTTTTATTTATTGATTAAGTTGCAGTGTTGCTTGCAATTTGACGGTAAATCAATTGAATGTATAGAAGATTGTAACATTATCATAATTTTACGCAGGGGGTATTATAAAGAATCCCCTTCTCATAGGTATCCTATTGTTCACGTTTGATATATTCAATATTAGCAGTAATATATCAGGAACCCACACTTTATGAATCCATAATGGTCACTTAAAATAATAAAGTATCCATTATAATGTGGTTTTGATCATTTTATATTATTATTTAAAAATTAACATATTTTGAATTTTCCACCGGCTATTTTTCGCTCTTAATTTAATTTAAGTAGTTCTTGTCTTAATGGTGTCATACCTAATTGCGTATCTGCCCATATTGTATCTAAGTAGGTACCTAGAGCGTCCACCGTAACTTGTATGAGTGAAAATTTCATCATGATTGAATTGCGTGAGCAGATTTCAAGAAGTTTCTCTAATATGTCTAATTATTTTGTATGTCGATGGTGATTGTGATCAAGGATAGTTTGTATTTGCCTGTAAAAAATATTATCTACTGTAACTCTACATCGATCGTTTTTTTTGCTTAAGGTGCCTTTCCAAGATATTGTCTACCTACTTTAGATCTATAAAATTACCACAAATATATGTCACAATTTTCATATCACTGAAATATTAGATGTAGGTATAATATGCCAAGGACTTATATTGAAAAAAATAATTAAGAAAAATAAAAAATCCGACTGCGTCAACATCTGCCATCTTTATTAAATTCATGTTAAATTCATTGAAAAACTGAAAAGATAGAAACAAGATTTTAATTTGAATATATTGTTTTGGTTTTGAATAATCTTAGTTGACAGTGTTCACAAACGCTGTCGGAGGCATAACTTGGTTACTGCTACTCGCTTACTTCTCATAATTTGGTTGGTGATATAGGTAGAACAAACAAAATCTCGGAGTGAGCTGATGCCTCCGACTGCGTTTGTGAACACTGTCAACTAAGATTATTCAAAACCAAAACAAAATATTCAAATTAAAATCTTGTTTCTATCTTTTCAGTTTTTCAATGAATTTAATAAGGATGGCAGATATTGACGCAGTCGGGTTTTTTATTTTTCTTAATTATTATTATTTTTTATTTGCATCTTTTTAGTTCTCAAGCGCCTTTATTAGCATTTCCTATTCTAAACTCCAATAAAACATACAAGTTACACATATATTTGCATTCACCGTTAAAAATATTTAATTTGATACCACACTCGATGTATTTTGTTTTTTTTTTTTTTGAGATCACTGTGCCTCCAAAACCCTTAATTTTGTTTATTTTTTTATTTTTATGTACCCAGTGTCACTCTGACGACTATATCTATACTATCTATACCAGCCCTGTATTATATACTGCCCACTGCTGAGTACGGGCCTCCTCTACAATCGAGAGGGTTAAGGCCTTAGTCCACCACGCTGGCCTAGTGCGGGTTGGCAGACTTCACATACCTTCGAAATTTAGAGAATTTTCTCAGGTATGCAGGTTTCCTCACGATGTTTTCCTTCACCTCTCACGACTAAGACGAATCTATTGACACAACTCACATAAAAATACGACAAGCCGTTTAGGCTGTAGGGCGTGCCAAAGAAATATACAAACATACATAAAAATACACTCGAAACACATAATCCTCCTTGTTTCGCAGTCGGGTAAAAAAAAGTATTTTATTAATTTAGTTTTTGTTTAAAATATAGGGTGGGTAGGGACTTGATATAAAGTAACAAGTTTAAGGCTTACCTGTACGTGATTAGGGACCTCTCCCTCATTTATTGAAATTTCCAACTGGCCTTCGCCGGCCGCGCTCGCGTCCACTGAAATTATGAAGGGCATACTTAATGCGACAGGGTACGCGATAATAATTATAAATCCTGTTTCATGATTTAGAAATTACGTGCCTTTACCTAATGAAATATTTTAGCTTGTTGCTATTGAAAAGAGTTAACAGTTGCTTTAACAAAGATTAGCTTAATCACAAACTATTAAAAAAGCTAGGCTAATTTATGTTGATGCTGAGCATTTAAGAAATAGATATTTTATTATTATCTATCTTTTATAATTTACAATAAAAAAGTGAAATTATGAACGTAATAGGTAATAACATAAGTTATACAAGTTGCACATACTCAGATACGTTCTAATAAGTAAGTAAATTGGTGAACCTTGCAAAAGAACACAAGATAGGCAATAAATTGTAATACAAAAGGTAAAAGCAGCGAAAAAATAGAGTTACATAAGTCGCCTAGTTATAAAAACACAAAGCCCATTCATACCTCTGAACTGACATTGCTGTCCGACTACAGCGTTGCCTAAGTCGGTAACTTTAATCAGGCTGGCGTCATACACTTTCGCAACCAGCGGACCTCCGGCGAGCTTATCGTCCGCTATGGAAACCTGTAAACAATACTTATTTAACTAGTAACGACATGGATGAATGGGTTTAATATAAACGGTTCTCTAGAGGAGCATCTCAACTATAGACTGCTTTTTTGCACGCGAGTTTAAATAGTTATTATAATACTAATATACTCCAGAATATAGACAATGAATTTAACCACCACTAACAAAAGGATTAGGGTATTAGCCAAGGACAAGAAAATTATATTAGGAACTAGTGTTCAATTCATTAACCATGAGTACTTTGAACAATGATTAGCAAACTATATATTATGATATGATATGATTTTGAAACATTCCTGTTCAATCATAGTAAGTTACATCAAAATGAGAAAGAAGCTTCCATCAAAAAAATTTCATATGAAGAGTGCATGAATCTACTTATATTTGCTGAACGCATAAAATTCGGGAGGGTGGCAGATACATAAATATCGGAGACCTTTAGAGGTTAAGGTCAAAGTTCTTCCTTCATTTGACATTTACGATCCAGGTAGCTGAATATATCTCGTATTGCTTTACTTCCATATTTACTATTGGAGCATGTGATTTATCTTAGCTCAGGAAGAAGTTATAATGCTCATAGTATATGCTCACGCCCCATTTTATATTCGTATGTCATCTTAGGGAACGATCGTATCGAATAATGTGATTATCTAGACATTGCTTTTAAGCGACAATGCAATCAAATGGAATGAAACGTAATTTTAAAAGAATTTCATACGCAGATTCCATTCAAAGACTACCAAATGTATTAATAAGTATCTAATATTATCTAAAGTATTTTTCGTGCAAAAACACTGTGGATCTTACATCTATTAGATGTGTGCCAACTTCCTCCGGTGTGAACTCGATGCGGTACAATCCTGGTCTCTCCGCCACGTCCAAAACTCGCACGATCACTGGTCGACGAGATGGTGCGGTCACGGTCACTCCAACCTGAGACAATGCGTATTAATTAAACAAGTCTCAATAATTATGTAAATACTTAAACTTATATTTACTGGGCTGGAATTATAACAACCTTGAACCAGAAAGGGTTTATTTGGTGTCGGCCTGTCCTGGCCTCAAAGTACAAAAAATATTATTGGTAGGCATTCAATCTTAGATATAATTAATTATATTATATCTACCTGTTCATTACAACCGTTATAATGTATTAATAATTGACCTGCATCATAAATCTTGCCTTGTCACTACGTTCCATTTAAATTGCTTTAATTTGGCTAATAATAAAATTATCTGAATTTGAAACTTTGAATTCGATGTCATAATTTAATTTTTTACCGACTTCATCAGCTTTATCCTACTAATCCTACTATCCTACTAATATTATAAACGCGAAAGTTTGTAAGTATGGATGTATGGATGTATGGATGTATGAATGTCTGGATGTATGGATGTTTGTTACTTTTTCACGCAAAAACTACTGAACGCATTTCGATGAAATTTGGCACACAGGTAGATTATGTCCTGGATTAACACATAGGCTACTTTTTATCCCGGGAAAATATAAAGCGGGACTTTTATCCCGGGATAACTCATTCACGCGGGCGGAGCCGCGGGCATAAGCTCGTATTTAATAATTTCTCCTTATGCGAAGCTACTTCCAACTTCCAATTAAATTCCGTTCGCTGTCATACTTTTCTATAAGCAATGCTTTTTAACCGACGAAAAAAAAACGCAGGAGGTTCTCAAGTCGACGTGTATATTTTTTTTTATGTATGACCACGCATAACTTTTTACAGAGTAGCCCGATTTTAATAATTCTTTTATTATTGGCTAGGGTATACCTCGAAATTGGTCTCATGTAAATTTGGAAAAAGAATCTACCCTATGGGTGAGAAAAAAAGGGGTGATTTATTGTTTACTCACAGATTTTAATGCTGAGATGTGTATTAATAAAAAAATAGGCATGTTGTTTATAGCCATAAAAAAATAAAAATAAAAACTTATTAACACAAAAATTAAATCAACGAAAAAACTGAAAAATAAAAAATAAACATTTTTTATTTTACCTTAATAACTAAGTTCTTAAACGAATGTAAGTATACATACGTAATTTTGAGTCGACCCCAAAATTTTGTTCACGCGGAAAGTGCATTTTTTGGAACGTTAATGTTTATCAATGAAGATTTTGGTTATTTCTTTAAATTCAACGTAATTTAGTGATCTTTGTTCATTGATTGTTTGGAGCTGACCCAAAATTACGTAGGTCTACTTACATTAGTTTAAGAACTTAGTTATTAAGGTTAAATAAAAAATGATTATAATTTCTTGCCTTTCAGTTTTTTCGGCGGTTGAATTTTTTGGTTAAAAAGTTTTTAATAATATGGCGTTCCTATGATCGCATGGTTCCCTATAAATTAGTTTTCTTCGGTCGTATGATATAAAACGAAGCTATTCCATTCGTGCCTCGGATGTACACGGTGCAGTGCTTGTTTTATGAGACTAGTGAAGTGTTGGACGAACTAAAGTAATTGAAAGGACGATCTGTAGTTTTAATTATCGGGTCGTCGTAGACTCCACTTTACGTCCGCTCCGTAACACACCGAGTCACACACGAATGAAGAGAATCAATTGAAACATTGGAAACAGGTGTGCCCCGTAGGTGTAAAACATTGATATTCAATATAGCGTCACTGATGAGTGCATATTGATATTTCGCGCACGAACTCTTTTGAATTTTCAATTGAACAATTCGTGGCACTCGTATTTTATAATGGTGTACATTATCTCGAGTTTATCCCGGTTATGTCGCAGGTGAAATAGTAAATCCATGTACATTAAATGATATCGATACTATATTGGAAAGCGGTTAAAAGTGTGAGTTTGAGTTGAGACGAAAAGTACTACGCTATTTGCTTGGAAAACATTTAGGATAGGTCAAAAAATTTACTTCTTTTGAATGTATACTTAGGTATGCTATTTTTGTATTTCCACTAGAGAAACAGTTTTAAAGAAACAAGATATGTTATTTAAATTGCGATATAATAGTCAACAGATAGTTAATGATTCTTTGTTAATGATACTTACATCGTTTTTATTAAATGTGGTAGATCCCGGTGATGTGGAGATCTCGAAGATGGCCGGCACCCGTGCGGGGATCAGTCTGGTCGGCTCCCCTCCGCCGCCGCCCGCCGGCCCCGCCATCACCTCTACCTTCCACGGGGAACCTGAAACATAATATCATTTAAGGACATGACATAGAAAATACAGGGTCATTTTGACATTGCGTTACTAAATGAAACCACATACTTATCTCCTTGAAAATAACACTTTCCATTAAGCTATTTTAACCATAGATGTAAAATAAAAAAGTGTAAGTTTCGAACAAAATAAATATCAATAAAAGGTAACTTTAAGTTTACACACCCTAATGCCACTACTACTACTTTAGAAGGATTCGTCGCTGGAGCAACATCACACTTTCAGTCAGAAAAACACTCACGCACACGCCATATTCGCACTAAACTACGAAATGATAAAAAAATCTGGTACGTAAAATTCAGATTTTTGGTGAAAATATTCGTTTCTTATGGATAATTTTTGGCGCAATGTTAGCAAAAGCAAAGACGAGTAATTGGTTTCATTTATTAACGCAATGTCAAAATTACCCTGTATATTTATCGCTTCTCTGATTTGAACGTGACCTGGACAATACTACGATCATGCAGTTTTTCCGAGATCATTTTGAAATCGCACCTTTAGGACAAAAACGACACAATAAAAAAAAATTGAGTTATCGTCATAAAATTACTTAAAACGAAATTTTCAATACAACAATAGTTCAAACACCGCCATATTCAAGCAGGAAAAGGATTAAACTATTATATCGGTCCCTTTTTTATTATATTTTCATAAAAAAGGGACCTGTTTTAAGTCATTTTATAAAGATAAACCAATTTTTTATTTTTTTGAATTGCGTCGTTTTCGTCTTAAAGGTGCGAAATACAACCATGATGTTAAAAATTAGAATGCCTATAAGATCAATGAGATAAACCGAATGGAATAGGGGTAATAAATCTTCGAATAAAACATGTTGACCGACTTTTCCATGTTACGACAATAATTGTCAGCTTTTTATATTTACCATACCATACCAGCCCTGTATTATATACCTACAGCCCACTGCTGAGCACGGGCCTCCTCTACAACTGAGAGGGGTTAAGCCTTGGTCCACCACGCTGGCCTAGTGTGGGTTAGGAATTTATATTTAATTAATTTCAATTAAACGTTCTAAATCGTGTTGATTTGTATTTAATTCCTTTTTAAACCGCGCAGTAATCTTGTAAGTAAACCATATTTCTAACATACTAATACCAATTTGTACTTCAGTTTGTATTATAATATATTCTTATTTGTTAGCTTTCTGCCCACAGCTCCGCCCGCGTAGAAGTCCATCCGCGTAGAAGAGTTCTAACCAAGTTTTAAAGTAAATTGCAAACATCTTAAAATACCTATCGATAAATTTTCCGATATCTGATATTCATGAAACAAAACCTAAATTCTGCCCTCGATTAGTGAATTTACAGCCACCGGGGTTTTGGTGTTTTATTATAGGTACCTATTTATAGCTTATGTATAGATGTTAAATACATACACACATAGTATCATGCCTCTATCCCATTGGGGTAGGCAGAGACTATGGATTGCCACTTTTCTCGATTCTGGCACACTACTTTCACTTCCTCCACCTTCATCAATCTTTTAATGCACTCCCGACGGTTCAGGGTACTTTTGACCTGACCTTTACCCAGAATGTCAGTTTTCTGATATTCGAAAGTTTGGTGTGGGCGACTCCTACCGGCCCTTCCATTCACAGTCGCCTTATATATCCTCTTTTTCAGTCTCCTATCATCCATCTTCTCCAAAAGTCTATACCATTTAGCACACCCTTCTCATTTATGGTCACTACGTCCTCTGTCACTCTACGCATGTCCATCACCATAGTATTCCGCACTCTATCACATACAATCACCCCACGCATGCTTCTTAACGCTCTCATTTCCACTGCTTTAGTCCCACTTTCGTGCTTTTCTGAAATACCCAGCTTTCATTACCACACATCAGAGTTGGTAATAACACTCCTCTGTAGACAGCCAGTCGCGCCTTTGTGGACACCTTCCGGCTACCCATAAAGATGTACAACGCCCCATTCTCCTGCACTCACTCGTCTCTCAATATCACTGTCCTACCTACCATCACTTGTGAAAACACATCCCAGATATACAAAATCACTTACTTGCTGTACCCTTTCGTTACCTACAAAAATATTTCATTCTGTCATGCTATCGTCCCTTTCAAACATCATAAATTTCGTCTTACTAATATTTATCTTCATGCCTTTTCTCCCAAAAGCAACTTCCATAATTGTCACTAACTTATGTTACTCCTCCGCCAATGACGCAAGAATTACTTGATCATCAGCGTAGAGTAGACAGTTGAGTGACAACCCATTCCTTCTCAGCCCGTACTCACTCGCTTTCATATAAAGATATTCTCTAAAAGTAGAGAGCCATCAATTAATAGGTTGAAGCCATGGAGACGCTACACATCCCTGTCTCACACCCTTATTAACGCGGAACCAGTCAGTGTGGGCTCCATTTATCCTAACACAAGGACTAGAGTTCTAATAAATGCTCGAATTAGGTTCGAGTAGATTTGTTCGTGTAAGGTACGTAGGTTAGGTTAATTAGCTTAATTCTTATAGAGGCTACTACCCACTCCAACATGGACAAGGCTGACCACAGTTCGTTCTTTATCACTCTATTATAGGCCTTTTCCAAATCTAAGAAACCGCAGAAATAGCATTTTAAAATTAAGAATTCAAAACACCAACATTGCTGAATTGGCGATTTAAAACTATCCAACTTTCCTTTGAATACTTAACCAATAATTAAATTAATGTACCTACGTAAAAATGCATATATTATTATTGCTACTAAACTACAACACCAACTATCTGGGCTAAGACGAAAGTTTTACAACGTTATAGAAAAGATGAAGTCGAAAATAATGTTATTATAGGTTGGATAATAGTGTGTACACAGTATAATATCTTTATAAACATCGCCCGTGCAGATAATCCATCTTTCGCTATGGTCTATTTTAGTTATGAGACGATGGATGACGTATCTGTCCGGGCGCGATGCAAGAAGTCCATTAGAAATTATGCATCATCGATAGGAAAGTCTATGCAATTTTTTTCTTTTAATGTAGGTATATTACAGTATTTTTATAGTACCTACGCCCTACGTAATAATAATATTGCTAAATTATAATGTGCAACGTTTATCAAGAGCAAAATATTCACTTGTTCTATGATAAAATCAGAGATTAAAATAATTAAAAAATAATAATAATAATAATAAGCCAGCCAGTTATCCAACTAGTGCGTACTTATATTTTATATGAAAAATACAGAACAAAACATCCACTACATTTTTGCATATTCACCTCCATTACTAGATTCTTCTGTACTATAACCAAGTTGTTCAAAATACACAAAAACGCGTATAACGTACAATAAAAGAAAGTAAGTATCTATAAGTCATATACATCTATTATAAGCATTCTTTTCTCAGTTCTCTCTTTAATTGAACACCACAAAGGTCGTCGATTATTAAAAGCCAGTCATTCCAGTTGAATAGATCATTACGGTACCTATCATGCAACTGAATAAAATGACATTGAATACTAATTTGTCAATGTGAAATGTAGGCAGACAAGTGTCCAACCGAACGGTTACATAGAATTAGTACCGTTGTACTTTTAGAATCGATGCTTTTAGTTCTAGTATTCATGTCATATGCCAATTCCGTTAATAAAATAAATAATTAAGGGTAATTGACAAAAGTCCCTAAAACAATGTAGCGATAAATAGCGCAACCAGAACGTCACCAGAGTCATGTATTTAAAAAAAATGGATTGAATATTCATATTATTTCCTGTGGAAGCAAATTACCGGGACAAAACGTAGTGTATGTTTTAATCCAGGATATGGTCTACACTATTCCCAAATTCCATCCAAATCCGTTTAGCTGGTCCTGACAGTAGAAAAATCTACGTAATCGTAGTGGAAGATAAATATGATTAATAAATATGCTTAATAAATATAATTTCTATATTTACTCTGGATACAATTACGTATTTGGGAGAAAGGGATTGGACAACATTTTTGCGCTTTTTAATATGATTATGAAAATCATAAAATTGTATTATTGCTTAATTAGATTTTTTTTGACTCTATAATTAGATTCACAAGTCTATGCTGAGAGCTCCGTGTTTGAGGTATTAATATAAGTTTTTTTGGATGGCTATTTTAATGCTGGATGCCTAGAATGTCGACACGTTTTTGTCGTTTGGTTTCCTTGTTTTGCGGAAATATTTTATTGTTTTTTGTGAAATATAATTTTCATCATCATCATCATCAGCCCGTTGCAGTCCACTGCTGTACATAGGCCTCTCCCAAGATACGCCACAGAGTCCGGTCTGCTGCTTTATGCATCCAGTCGCTGCCGGCCCTCTTGTGCAAGTCGTCCAGCCAACTGGCCAGAGGGCGGGAGTTTTACTCATTACAAAAAGCTATATTACATTGCAAAAATGCGGACATGTGTGTAAAGAACATAACTACCTTCAGAGATATTATGAATACGTACGCTATTTCTTGTTAAATGCAGCCGCAGGTAGAATCCATAAAAACAACCATATTTTGTTCGGACTTGAGTGAAATTAGGCAAATGCACTCTTATTTTCCTCAACCGCTTCTGTTTATATTTCTAGTGAATAATACTTTATCATTCATTGGTCGACTTTATTTATTTGGACTTATACTTCCTTTATCGTCAGATGCAGTGTAGTCGTTTTGACGTGATAAGTTAAATTTTACTTAGTGTCGTTAAACCGTTAGGTCAAATATAATTAGTAACCAATCATCACTTAAAATGTTCACCGACTTTTTGAACAGCCATAACTAACTGTGTGGATTTTATGAAATTCGAAATAAAAATTCTCCAAAAAATATTTGGACGTTTGATTTTCCCTGCACCAACGCATATCGCAGGCATATATTTTTACAGTAAAATATGTTATTCGGCATGCATCGAAGCTACAACTAGCACTAGCTAGTCAAGTTGACGCGGTGGAATCGTGGCAAGCTATTCTTCAACCCATTGATATATAAAAAACCCATATCAATGCTTCAACCACACTTATTTAGAAACCTGCGTTAGAGCAGTATCAACGTACGAGTTAGATAACAGTGCTTGATGTAAATAATTAACCGCAATTTAATCCTCACCTACTTACACTGGAGTATTAGGTTGTGTTGTATTGTCATCCTGATAGTCTAAAAATGAGTAAGTGTATTTATACAATAAGGTGAGCCTTAAAATTCTTTTCACTGTATTTTATAAACTGATTTAATTTCCGATTTTTATTAAGAGGCGAGTAGGCAATAGTATGTATTATGTCTTGTTTGCATAAAAATGTCGCGGTTAATATTTAAAAAGCCTGTATCGACCTACACATTCCGCAGACTAACCTGATTGCAACATGACTACCAGTTAACCTAATCATAAATTATTATTGCCAACTACAATTTATTAATGGAACCAAAAAGGTAATCTCTGTATCTGCTTTAACATTATGACGGCAATAATCACAGTCCGAGATTCATTCAAGACAAAAGATATCCATTATAAAATACATTATTACGATTTATAGTCGGACTCGTCCTTGCAGCGGCGCATTTATCGTCTCTCGGTACAACGGCGCTGTGTCCACTCGTCCACGACCACTAACGGTCAGATGGCGTAAATAATGAGTACAAATGCAGTTATTGATTGAACACAATATTGTCCCCGACGGAAAAAGGTAGCCAGGTAGACATAACAGCAAATACTGTTCCGAGGTACATATTATATACACACACGCCTTTTACGCCCGAAGGCGTAGGCAGAGACGCAACTAATGCACCCACTTCGCCGTGCGTGTTCCGTCCCATTATATTATAGGGGACGAGCCTATCGCCATATCGGGCACGAATTCCAGATTCCGGGCTGATATTGAATAGAAAAATCATCTGAGGTACATGACTGCCTCGGTGGCGTTGTTGTATTACGGTACGACTGCAATGCTGAGGTCTCGGGTTCGATCCCCGGGTCGGGCAAAGTGATATTGGATTTTTCTATTCAGTATCAGCCTGGAGTCTGGAATTTGGGCCCGATATGGCGATAGGCTCGCCCTCTATCACATCATGGGACGGAATACGCACGGAGAAAAGTGGGTGCACTAGTTGCGCCTCTGCCCATCCCTTCGGGGATAAAAGGCGTAAGTATGCGTATGCGTACATATTTACCTTTCAAATATATGTGGACCGGGAGGCAACGTATGTAAGTAATTTTTCTGAGGGTGTTTGTTTCCATCCCATGAACTGATGGGACCAACCTGTTGCAATTTTAGACATAAATCTAATCCTGTATGAGGCAATTCACTACATGAACCGGGCGATAAAATTTGGTAAATTTGTTCAAATTGCGCAAGCAAGAAGAATTGTTTTGTGTCATATGGTGCCGCCGTAAAATGTCTTACGTAACGTGTACTTTATGGCTTTCACCTATACTTTCTACGAAAAAATGATTTATTCACTGTACTGTAAGTTATAAAATAGTTAAAATTATATTGGCGTTCAAAAAATATTAAAAAGACGCCTATCATTTCCCCGCAGCGCATTTATAATAAACCTGGCTCTGATATTACCGTAAATTATTAACTGACGAAACAAGTGGTAAGGTCCTCAATTCTCTTTTTATGTACGATCATGCCACTGGAAGCATTCGGTTTAATTTATTTATACGGTACAGTTTTACAATAATGTTGTTTCAGAGATAAATAAGTTCATTGCCACTCATGGGGTGTAACTAAGGGTGTAGCGGTACGTTCTAAAACAAATACTAGGCTAGAAGTTAATTTTTATACCAATATACCTTTTACGGTATTATTAAAAACAAGTCGCACGTCTATCACTACACTCCCATCTCAAGCAACTTTCTAAACCTTTCCAGTAATGTGACGAATATAACCTACAAAGGGCTCAATCGATCAAATGGTATTAGAGTATACAGAGCGGAAAGAACGCGTGGGCTTTTCTGGAGAGAACACCAAATATTGGATACCTAGAAATTACTAATAAAGAGTCACGTTATATATAAGTTAATATAAGTTACTAAAAACAATCGCATACGTCATACTTAGTATAGGTACTTACTTCTTTTTTACTTTTATAAATACGAAAATGTATACCTAGATGTTTGTATGTTTGTTAGAAATAGGTAAATGCAGAAACCGCTGATCGGATTTGGATGAAATTTGGCACTAGGGTAGCCCAGTTTCAGGATTGCCATATTATAGACTATGTTTTATCCCTGTAATTTGCTCCCGTAGGGAATATTTCAATATTAACAGACGGGCGCTGACGTCATCCGGCGTTAAGAATGACTGGGAACTGGGACTGGGACGGGGAAAGACTTTACATGCAGGCGAAGCCGTGAGCAACACCTAGTTAATAAATAAACGTAGACTGTATCCGAACTCGAAGATATTTAAAAAGTTGTTTGTAGCATCCGGGAACGAAACCGGCTCTAACGGATAAACAGCAACATGTATGTTTGTAACATCAACACAGAGCAACACTCATAAGGATAGAATCTCTCTAATTAATACAGTGCAGCATCTAAACTCAAGAAGTATTAACAAATAATAGATGAAATGAAATTAGATTCAGACATTTTAACACAAGAATTGTATGTAGCGCGAAATGAATGAACATGAATAAAATAATATTAAGAGAATTATATGCTGTACCCAAAACAACAGTAACAACTGGACATAATGAGACTTAACATCTTATGTCTCAGGATGACGAGCGCAGTGGAATGCCACACAGTACTTTGTAACTCAAGGTACTGGATGGTGATGCTACTGTTTTTGGGTGGTCGTATCGCTTACCATCAGGCGAACGGGACGCATGTCTCATCATTCAATTCAATGAAAAAAAAAAGGAAAATAAACACACGTTTGGGTTTTCTAATACATCAATGCATTTATTATAATATTTTGAGCTACATCTAATACGTGATTGTACACGGATGCCACTTTATTACAATAATTAATTATTGACCGCAAGTTAATAAACTATAGTGAGCGTTATAAAATACGGCTTCACTTTTCACAATCATGTCTTGATAATTTTGTCTCCAATTTGTTCGGAGACTTAAGTTATATTATACAGATCACCAAAGACCTGAAAGATCCCTCCTGTATACAAACCTCACCATGTTTTGTACCTATACATAACATATCATAGAAGAGTAGAAAACTTAATGCGATCCTTATGTAGGAAACTTTAACCATATTTACACGCTACAAAGTTGTGATTCGGTCAACTTAACTTCAACTCCATGACGCGAAAAAGTTGTTACATCAACTTAAACTTTTTCTTCCTCAGTAAAATCTTTATCATGGATACTTCCCAGCCGCCACTGTATTCAGTGTACCTATTGGTGGAAAGGTTATATCACACTCTTCCACCTAGTTCTCACCCGATCAAGCGATTGTTTAGACACTAAGGGCGGTAATAATAAATCAATCTCAAGTTTGAGTTGCATCTCAAGTAGTCATAATGTATTAATAGTTCAAGTTCAAATTTTACAAATAGATAGTTAAGTACTGTTTTAAATATTGTAATATAGGCATGACCTAGAGGGGTCAGAAACATCTTTCGATCTGTTGCAACTAAAATTTATGCGAGTATAATACATATTTTTAATATAAATTATATTATAAATTGTATTAATCATAAATTAATCAAAGAAAACGAGCTATCGATTTTATTACGAATTTTATTGACGAAATGCGATTTCTCTTAAATAGTTACTAATTTATTTTACTAACTTTTAAGAATTGTTAATAAATTAAAATATTTACACTTTTTTTCTATAGCTGAAGATTATACAAATTTACAGTTTTCGTGGTTTATATTTTTTTGTTTTATAAGAATATATATGCGATTAAAAATAATTAATCCAAAGTAAGTTAAACTCTGGCAAAAACATAAACTGTCACACAAACAGTAGCATAAAGCACCAGTGCTTGACACAACAAACACTGGTCTAGATAAAACGAATGACAAATTGCATAAACAGCTTCACATGAAGTGAAACCGCACGATGACGCAGATGTCGCTCCCTGTTCGCAAACTATGTGAGCGGGCGTTATTATTTTTCAAATATTTACACAGAAGAAAATATTCGAAACGCTGGCTTTCTCGCAATTTCCGTACTCCGTGTATAATGTGTTATGGATATTTTTGTGCTTTCATTCCGTTTGAAGAACGTTTTGAATGCTGTTCTAGTAAATTTATTTTTAGAATCAAACATGTCAGAATATTTTAAAGCGATGAAAAAAACGGAGGATGGTTCTCAAGTCAACGTGTACATTTTTTTATTTTTTATGTACGACCACGCATAACTTTTTACAGAGTAGCTCGGTTTTAATAATTGTTTTTTTATTGGATAGGGTATACCTCAAAATTGGTCACATGTAAATTTGGAAAAAAATCTACCATAAGGGTGGAAAAAAGGGGTGATTTATTGTGTATTAAAAATTAAGCATGTAGTGCCTAATTTAAATTGCCAGCTAAACTAAGCAAATACACGAACAAATATACGAAAACAATGTTCAATTTAAATTAGGCATCAACTCCAAATATACGTATATACTAGTTTTTAAGGTTAAATGAAAAATGATTATTATTTTTTGCTTGTCAGTTTTTTCGGGTGTTAAATTTTTTTGTTATAAAGATTTCATGTAATCCTTCATGGCTAGTTTGCTTAAAACATGTATGCTTAGTATTAGTTGGGTATTGCTTGTTCTTTTGGCCCCTAGTGGTACAAAAAATAATTAACTATATTACAGACTAAAATTCAAATATCTAAAATATAATAAAATATAAATATCTTGATTATAATTAACCGTGTCAATTAATTAATAAATGAAAAAAACCTAGTAGTTAAATGCTGAGTATATTTTAAAATCAACAAAAACGTTAATTGACGTACTTCCTCTGTCGAATAAAAATATTAAATTGGTCTCAAATGTAGTCTTTGATTACCTATAATTATAATCAAAGCGAATTCAAATGGCGATTTGTACGATTACATCATTTATTGGTTACGAAAGTTATTAAATGGAAAGTCGATAGGCACTGAGTTAGCTAGTTATCGTAAAATCTTAACGCTCGGTGGTTGGTAGTTGGTATAGGTAGAACGATTCACGATCGCCCTTGTACCAACCGTATTATAGCAATTACCTGCAGTTTATACAACGGTGCGATACAGTTGCGTAACCGATTCACGATACATTAACAACGAGGTGGTATATGATTGCACGTTTATGTAATGTGCGGTGCGCCGTTGACACGCCAATATCATCTGTTCATTTAACAATTATGACGGCTTTCCTTACAAATAGGCCACAAGTGTATCGATTTATACTCAAACGTCGTGTTCAGGTAAGGCATGAGTTCGGCTCTAACAAGTGGCCTGTTTAGTATTTATCATAAGTCACTGTAGAGCTCCAACGTACGTCTTAGGTCTTGTTAAGTCATAAAGGTGATCGTTTTACTGCCTTTGTGAGCGGATATCACCGTCTAGTAATTTCAAACTGCACTTAAGAGCTATTGACGTTCAAACTTAATAGTTTGTAAATAACTGTCTTCATATGACTGTAATTATGTAAAATAAAGACACAAATCCAAGCCCTTAACGTTCGAGTGAGAAAATAGCGACACGTCGCGAGTTTCTCTTGAACCTGTGTATCAACATCTTCATCACCATGAGTGTTCGCTCATAATTTTTGCATTGTTCGAGCTTGTTGATACAAGACGCGAGATGTAAGATCGCGACGAATTGCGACGGTATTGTAACATTGTTTTCATCGCGTATCTGATAAACATAGTTAATAAATAATGTAGATCGTTATGAATTACACTGATTTTATATAATACTGTGAAAATTTAAAGCATTATTCTATTCTTTTCTTGAAAATTATATATACACGAAATATATACAAAAATAGTTATATGGAATATGTAGGTACAGATAACTAAAATTACTAAAAATATACCTTATTTTTTTATTGTTTAAGGTGTGTCCCTTTTATCAAACGAGTGTAAATATTAGTATTTTTGTGTGGAAATAATCGCTTTTATTTAAACACTTAATCGCCTCTATCTTTGCTTGTATGAGATACAGAAATGATTGCAATATTGTTGACAACAAACACTATTCCCTGTAGAGAATCAAACTGCAAGTAAGCACTATTCATTAGAAATAAAAGTAAACCCATTTCATGATTAACTAAATTGTATAGCAGAACGTTATGTACTTTTACTTTTTAATTTTGGTTACCTATAATTTTCACCATACATATAGATTACTAGAAAATTCTATAATTTCATGGCGTCGGAATCTTGTCATCTGAGACTTCACATTAAATATTGTACAACTATGGACGTCAAATATTTTAATAGTTTGCAATCAACCAATTAGATTGGTAATAGTTACTGCAGGGCATTCCGCTCATAACTCAAGGTAACTTATTGAGATAAAACGGAAGCGTTGTGTGTGGAATGTTATGACATCAGCCGTCGAAGTTTAGAACTGCATAGAAATACATCCCACGCAAGCGTCGCGCACCAAGCCCAGATTAAAAGGATTCAAGCGTGTAACAGTACGAATTACAATGTACCCAATTTTGTCTAAGTTAATTAATGATTGTTATGGCACGGCACGCATGATTGCAATTATGTTTTATTTCATAATTTGCCGCTCCCAGCTCAAATGTTAAAGGATATTCCTTATTACACAAATATAGTTACTGAGTACACTTATATACATATTATATATTATAAAACTTTGTGCCATTCAGACATTTTAAAGGGACTTTTCCCATGGACTAAACGAGTATAATTTATTATACATACTGATATAATACCCTAGGATTATGCATATGTAATTCATTATTTACTCATTTATACTGTAAAGTTCGTGATATGTTTTTAATCCCACCTGGCTTATATTAGCGAGAGCTGGGTCTAATTTACAAAAAGCAAAAATGTGACGACGTAATTTAGGATTTTAGGAGCATGACTTAGGAATGTAAAATATTGGACCTTCGCCTTTAATTGAGATCAAGGTCTTACGACTTTCTGGGACTTACTTTCTGTATTATTCGTAGGATTTTAATTAAAATGATCAATCTTGTTTACGTGTTGTAGAAAAAAACTTTACGGCGCCTCATTGCTTATTCATCGAATCGGTTTCCTTCTAGAAGAACTGTTTAATAAAATATCAGTTGTAAAGTGCTAGCTGTACTTCATGTTATTAATTTAAATTTAATACAAACAGCATCCAGCGTACTGATTACATGTTACTTTGAAAGGAAATTTATATTTTATAAGTCTTCATATTTCAGGTAAACTGAAAGGAAATGGAATTTTATTAGCATATCTTTACATTTAGAATCTATGTGTTTCACAGCTACAACAATTATTGAAATTCTTACAGATTGAATTAGAATTTATACAAAATATATCGATACACACATCCCAGGTTATTGTGTTAAAGGATGTTTTATTTATGTATAAAATCACATTGTACAATGATTGAACAGACAAATCTATACTAATATGATAAAGCTGAAGAGTTTGTTTGTTTGGTTGAACGCGCTAATCTCGGCAACTACTGAACCGATTATGAAAATTCCTTCACTAATAGGAAGGTACGTTACTTCTGAGTACTATTTATCCCGGAAAACATTATCACGCAGGCGGAGCCGCGAGCAAAAGCTAATTGGAAATAATTCTAGACACTAGATACCATCTTATTAGCCTCAACTATTTATATTCATATTTTATAGATGACACGATAGGTATTCTAAACAATTAAAGCTATTATTGCTCAACAGGTGTGGTTTAATGTTATATGGAGTCGGTAATAAGGCGATATATTTCTGTCCGCCTATAGAAATATCACATTAATAAGGGCACCTTTATATTTGTTGTCTAGTTTGGTCAATTTTATATAAAATAAAGTAATTATGAGTGACTACAAAATAGCCTAACAAACCAAAAGTTTAACTTAATACAGTCTAGTATTATATGGAACATTTGCTAGCAACATTACTTTACATTATCTTCAGACAATAACATAATCACGGCAAAAGTGGAACTGGCGGCATTAGGAGTGACGATGTAGCAACAGTGCGCAGTTTACAGGTGACCGGCCCTCGCTCGGTAAATCACCTTTGTTCGAGCTAGCACAGATTTTTCGAACAAAGTCTGTTTCCTAATACTGGTACGGAACGTTTCCCATTTCCTAACACTGGCGCGTAGGACGGATGTCACGAGTCCACCATTGTTTGTCCACCAATATTCGCCTGGCCACTATGAACCGCGAAACCGTTAGTTTTGTTCAACTTACAGGTATTTTATGAAACCAGGTCACCGTGTTTTGACTAATAAGCCTAATGCGACGTAATTAATACCTATAAATATATCTAATGTGAAGTAATTATCGAGTACTGTATGAGGTAATTAGATATTAGTATAAAAATCACATAAAATGCGATTATTGTTGGAATGTTTAATGAATATTACATACTATTACAAAACTAATCAACACAATGAATATGATAGATTACGCGTATATGGAGGTGCAAATAATGCATGGTATTTATTTCCTACTTATGTGTTAAGAGAAGAGTATTGCTTTATTAAACACATTTGTATTGCAATCAAGTATAAATATAAGATTTAAGGATGTGCAGATATCTAGTAGATATTTTAATAAGTGGTATGTATGTACAGCAGAAGATACCTTGTAGGTCGTCCGCACTGCGCCTGGTGACCTCCTTACAAATGAGACACCAGCTGTTTTGAGCATTTTATCACCTACCAATGCGGTTGGGTAACTTACTTTTGTCTTGTCCATAGGGCAAACATGAAATTTGATGGCACTTGCGTATGATGTTTTTATAAGGTACTTTTACTGAACGTTTAAAGTTAGTGAGAACCCCAAAATATCTCGATAGGTGTTAAATATTTAGAACTGATAATATGTTACTTCAAAACTTGTAATATTTATTGTAAGTAAGTAACGCATAAACAGAAATATCGAGCAACCCATCGTTAGTACACGTTTGCTTTGCGACTGAAATGTCAATAAAACTACGTGTTTCGACAGAAACGCGTGGAGAACGTTTGTGCGGACGCAGAATAATTCGAGCTCACACTCGCAGGTGGCTAGTAATTGGCATTTCGGTCGCAAACAGTCACAACTGTATCCAGTTGCATACAGCAATATCCCAAGTAACAATTGTTACCAAATATTAATAACCAAGTAGCTTTCGTAATAGGCCGGTGTACAACAATTATGAAAATCATGTAGACAACAAGCCAATTATGAGTATGAGGTGGCCAAACAAGTCGATAATTCATCAAACATTAGCATTGGAATTTGGAACGTCCTGTTCGATTGATGCGATATATGCAAATGCTTGTGCAATATAAAATGAAAACACAATTCCGACGTTATGTTGACGGGTGAAAGTAGTTTATATTGTCGTATAAATATTAACATCTAAGCTGTGTGCGATGAGAACAGCTAGCTCGATGGAAACTGAGATTTACCGTTGATTCCAATGATAAAATATGTTATGATGAAGCTTGTCATATGATAAATAAGGTGGGAGTGTGCTAGTATTCAAACTCGTTTTTTGTATACCGTAGCGAAGTTTCATAAAACGGGACCCATATAATTATGTTTGTAGTCCGTTCATATGCAATAGTGTCGATGTCACATGAAGTTATACGCAGAATAATAATGCAAATTGTAATCTAATATGTAATTATTAAGGTTCTGGAAAGCCAATGTAGTCCATCCCACTTTTAAAGGGTTTTTTACTGTAGTAACTAACGGACTGAAATGTGAACATAGCTATATTGTATTTTTTTATAGCATTGAATGACGAGACGAGCATGCCGTTCGCCCAATGTTAAGCGATACGACCACCCATAAACAGTAGCAAAACCATCCAGCACCTTGACTTACAAAGTACTGTATGGCATTCCACTGCGCTCGTCATCCTGAGACATAAGATGTTAAGTCTCATTATGTCCAGTAGTTATACTGGCTACAATGTCATTCAAACCGAAACACAACAGTGCATGCACACTGTTGCTTGGCCGTAGAAATAGACATTGCCGTGGTACCCACCCATACGGCCTCCTACATAATGAGAGACCTACCACCAGTATTATTATGGTAGATGTTTTAACAAATAAAATATGTTAATGTTTTAATAAATAAATAAAATAAATAAATAAACAAAAAAGGCAAAAGTATGAGAAAATCAGAGCTCAAATTTGATTAAACATTGTTATTTGGTAATGAAAATTTTATACATCATCGTACCTTCAAGATCAGGGTAATTAAAAAAATAATAAAATAACAATAACAATACTTCGTCCTTAGCACGTTCTAGTACAGACGCAATTACACCGAACGGATGCGGTAACGCGGTTGAAACGCGATATGTACATAGATGTGCGCAATTCGAGAATCGAGAGAAATTCTCATGCACCTGCATAATATAAACTTCCTATAATCGAAATTATAGTGATATTTTGCTGTTTACGTTATTAAATATTATCCTTCCAAGCGATATGTAGGAATTTTAGCTGAGGTTAACTTTAGTTTATCGTAAAAATGTTAACAAAAACGCAGATAATACTTAAGTCTCCAGTTATGTTACGCTATAGTTATTTATTTGTTATACGCTTCATAAAAGGTGTATAGGCAGACTTAACGCCATAGGCATTCTCTAGCAGTCAACCTGACGGGGTAGTGCAGAGATATCAGAAAGCCATGCGTTAAGAATAATATAGGTATCATTGTTATTTTTTTAAGATGTTGAAAGTACTCGTGATATATCATATAATATAATTGTAATTATTTATTTTCATATTGTAAAATATAAATAACTGGTTTACCTATCTGTATGTATATCCTCCTATACCAGTTTATCATTATATAAAGTTTATTGTTCGCAGTAAAAATGAATGTTCAAAGCCATGAAATGAGTTTTTTTAAAGTTATGTACATATTTACGGGCAGATTCGTATCTTTTTCTAACTGTTAAGTGATATAAATGACAAGAAACAACGTGTCATGCTATTGTAGATGTAGCGAACTGAAATTCATGTTGGAAGTATTTGTTATTCGCCTTCTCTGGATGTAAAACATAATTTATTTGCATCTGATATATTATTAAAATTCGATCTACTTTATGGTTGATATGGTGAGTTTTGATATATTTCTGAAACTTCGCTACACACAGACATAGAAACGTCTGATCTTTTTACTTGGTGCATAAAGAATACAATACCTACCTATCAATATTCTGATAAAAACTTAATTAATCCGTAAATTACAAGGTTCAAGAAGGAAATATTTTTAAAATGTCAACACATGTCCTGATGAACCTTTAATGAATGTAAATTGTCCCAGCATGAGCTTGCCAATTTATTCGGAAATCGGTTGGCCGACGGCCTTGATTTATCTTTCCTCGTCTGCCTTATTTTACGGCAAGATAGATTAATCAACAGCCTGCAACATCCACGTCGAAGTGAAGTGTCCATTTACTGACTGCCAAAAATGTAAAAACTTATTAAAGTTTCAGCTGGCCATTATACCATGTAAAATATATAATTTAAATGGTAAGGTAAAAACACAATTATTAAAATGTTGCCCAAATTAACCTGTTGTAATAATCAGAATTAAATTATGAGAAACTCCCACAGTAACTTGAAGCAAAAGCAGGTAGAGTTGTATCACAATAAAAAGATTTAAGATATAATTTTGAAGTAAACTTGGGTTCGTTTTTTGGTTGATTTTGCTGTTTTTTTAAGCCGGCAGTTATTTTCAGTATTTACATACAAGTTAGGTAAAGTATCTTGGAAATCCTTAGGGGAGGTCGAAGTTCAGCAGTGGAGTTCATGTGGCTGATGACGACAAAACGTAAAGTATTTTAAAACTTGTTAATTAATGCGTTCTATTAACATTTTTATAGCCTACAGTGACCGATTATGCAACATCAGAGTCGCATTTATAATTTCCCACACGACTTTTTCCAGTAAACTTATATAAGATGAAAGTGATAGAACGACATGTGATATCTTTGAATATTTAACTTATGCAAGTAAAATGGACACATTTTGACCACGCTCCGATGATGGCGCTTTCACTCTTTTATTTTACGTTCTAAACGTAACCGTAAAACTTGCCAGATTTGATGATTTCTACGAGAAGCTTTACACAACCTTGTCAGGTTGTTTTAGTTAACGTTTTTAGTTACTTCGAAAACGAAATCTCGAATATATAAATTATTTGGATTTGCAATTGTTATTCTTATATTACGTATTATAATATTATTACCTTTGTAAAATTTAAAATAGTGTTCATTTGACTTTAAAAGAATAAATATAACAATTATATATAAGATATGAGTATTTTCGGAATCTATACAATAGGCATATTCCAAAATAGCTGGAATAAGATATAAATTTAAGATTTTTATGCTTATTTTCCTCTTCGTTACGTACATTTTACTTACATTTTTCCTCCATTCTTTCGATATAATCTTATATATACTTCCAAAGAATAGTTACGTTAAAGTTATTCTATAAAGTTTTTATATTCATCTTATATATAGATATATGGCCTAATTCATAAACAGTTTATAAACCTATTTTGGTTATCGAATGTTTTGTCTTCTTCGAACAAATTTTGAACTGAGTTTGAAGGAAGAAAACAAAACATTCTATAACTAAAATAGGTTTACAAGCTGTTCATGAATAAGGTCGATAGACTATAAAACCTTACCTATGTTCTCATAAAATTGTCGGTCAGTGTAAATGTTAATAAATCTTACCATGCAACCGTACGCATACGTTTCCATGCACTCATTGTTACAGGCGGCTGCCGGGATACAGGCTAGACTTTCACTAGCAACACTATCGTGCTTACTGAGCTAGCATACTTTTGTTTTTATTTATACATAGCCAGCAACATGAGTTGTTCCGAACGAGTTATGTCTAGACGCGGCTTAACGATTGTTAAGTGTTTTGTTGTAATATTATGACCTTTCTTACGCAAAATAATCTAAATAGTTTTATATCAATTACGTTTGATAGTCGTAAGCATGCAAATATAGTCTTAAGATTTGTATATAGGTATTGAGAATATCACACATTGTACTATGTAGTACATACACCTTACACAGAGACATGTATCACTTCCGTAGAAACTTGAATGAATGTCCGTATATAGAACAAAACGTCGTTGATTTAACATTACTTTCATCTAATGTGAGACGATAGATTATATATTATTGTCGTTGTACGTAGTTTTTGCACTATATTAGACACGCTACGTCGACTCTGACGAGCTATCAAGTGTGATCAGTATGAAATTATAAAAAAACGTTACATCCGTTATCCGACGAATGCATCGAGTTTATCATTTGAAATTAGCTATTAACCTAAATAGATATAAAGTGCATTTTGGGTTACAGGCACAGCGATCGGCGCAAGGGGATGTGCGTGAGAAGTGGCCCTTGTAAAAGAGTTCAACGCACGCTTTGTGTACGAGCAATCGTGCGAATCTATAGTCCAGTAATATCTGGACACAGTGAACGAGCCATTTAGATTTGACGTAATTTCTGTCATTGGTGATATGCTCATTATTTGATACGTATGTTCCGATTGTACTGCACGCTATAACTATTATTTGCTAGCAATTACTAATGTAATCGAGGTATTTGGGTCATTCACGTAGTCATTAATGCGAGACATTTGGTTTTTATTTTCGCATTGCATAATTATTTTTTTTACTGTATTTGTTACTAGTTATAACTGAAGTTTTTATTATGGGGTAGTAATAACGTAATTATTCTGACACTAAGCTGGGAGTCTAGGAGTCAAACAAAAACAATAATCACATGATAATGGTCCATTATTATAATTAGCACGCTAAAAAAGGTAAGCCAAAGGTTAGAAATGACGTGTCGCACCCACACAGCACCTCGGCTCTTTACAATACGGATGTAGGAACAATGTATGCAAATACACTCACTTATCGAGGGCGATGTGACCTCCGGAGGCAAACTCACGTCCCCTCAGCGACTGACGAGTATGTAGGGCACTGTTCTGACCGTAGTTGAAGAAATCACAACAATAACACTCGGTGAACATTCACTACACCATGGAGTTCGTAATGAAGGTACACAGCTCGGCTGTTCTTGTGTCGCAAAGATCAGAGAGGCACTGTGTTACGTGTGTCAACGTTTAGCACATACGGTGGTAGGATACGCGGCGGAATTGCATTTTGGTAGTTCCGAGGCATAGCCTCATTCGGTCGCGGACGCGGGGCGAATGTGAGACAGCCGGTGCGCAGGCGCACGCCGCCCGCGCCCAGCCGCCTGACGTCACCATGGTATTCAAAATGGCGGTTCGGAATTCGAGAGCCTACATACATGCAGTGGCAGCAAAAGCTGGTTTGTCACTTAACGTTGGATCGGACTAAATAAACTACGCCTACAATTTTACCTTTTTCTTTCTATGGCTTATGTTAACAGTAAACCTATAAAATATATAAAATTGAGGATTATAACACTCGGGACCTTTTTTATTATAATATAAAACGAACAAACTTTTTGTACAAATACATTTTAATGGCGTACAAGATAAAAAAGTAATGACTACAATTATTATTATAGGAATACTTTCTATTTCATTATTATTATTTAAATACGAGCTTTTGCCCGCGGCTCTGCCCGCGTGAATGGGATTTCCCGGGATAAAGGTCCCGCTTTATATTTTCCCGGGATAAAAGGTTGCCTATGTGTTAATCCAGGACATGATCTACCCGTGCGCCAAATTTCATCGAAATCCGTTACGAATTTTTTGCGTGAAAGAGTAACCACATCAATACATCCATACATCCATACATCCAGACATCCAGACATCCATACTTACAAACTTTCGCGTTTATAATATTAGTAGTAAGTAGGATTCATTACATATCTTTGCAAATATTTATTAACAGATAGAGACGGTAAGCTATAAGCGTGATCTCTTAGACCCCCTAAGTAATATAATCTACCTTAAACCTATGTTATAAATTATAAAATTCGGCTAACAACTTGAGCACTCTAGCGTATGGTGGGGGATGTTTTTAAATTCATGGTAATTAATAGTTAAGAAAATGTTTGTGTTTATGTCCGCAGGTTCAAAACCCAAGGGCATACACCTCTGACTTTCGTAAAAAAGTTATGTGTGTATTCTTTGTGAATTATCGCTCGCTTTAATGGTGAAGGAAAAATATCGTGAGGAAACCTGCATACCTGAGAAGTTCTCTATAGGAATTTCGAAGGTATATGAAGGTATGAAGTCTGCCAACCCGCAGTAGGTCAGCGTGGTGGACTAAGGCCTAAACCCTCTCAATTGTAGAGGAGGCTTGTGCTCAGCAGTGGGCAGTATATAATACAGGGCTGATATGGTAAATGTTAATGTTGGTAACAAATGAAAAAGTTGCGAATAATATTCACATATTTATCCTATGCCAATAATATGATGCAGTAAACGACCTTTATTCATTATCCCCCCTTCATAAATAAACAGCGCATCCTTAGCAGTGATTAGCAAGTACTACCAATATAATAGGTCGGGGGACCTGTTATATTGGGGACCGCGAAAGTAGTATTTCTATCTCCCTGGTCCGGAGTTCGGTCCCTCGACGCGAGGATGCTTCGGTCAAAATATTACTAGGTACTTACACGACAAAGACACTTTTATTATTTTACTTTTTAGCGATTTTTTGTGTCGTGGGTTATTTTAATTTAGATTTAATTTACTATGACATATAGGGCGGATCACTGAAATGATGACTGTATAATTTAGACAATAATTAAACCAGTTCTATAACTTTTAGTGAGTTATGGCAAGGCCACTGGAATTCTTATGGTAATGATACAAACAATCGCTTCGTATCTAATTGGGCCTATTATCTAATTATTCATGTTTCACTGACCAATTGAAAGTTTGTGATTAGAAATTTTGAAAGCATACTAAACCGTGCTAGTAAAATGCATTAATACTCGCTTTGGTAAATAATACCACATCTTTGTCGTTTTTACATTCGATTATGGGGTAAGAAAAATTTTTAAATATAGAAAGCAAAATAAAAATTTGATGTCCATTTTTTACGAAGTTCGGGAGAAAATAGGATACTCTTTTTCCGGCGACCCTTTCAGGCGGGTGATCTGCTTACCCCCTTGGTCCCTGCGCCCGGGTGCAACGCACCCTCGGGTAAAAGATAGCATGATACAGTGGTACGACCCTAGTTGAGCCGGCCCATTAATGCTAAGGGTAAGGTAGAGTGTAGACTAAAGCATTTTTGTTCGTATTCTTTGTTCAAAGCGTAGTGTTTTGTCTTTAAAATTATCTCAGTCGTAGTCACAACTTAACATACAACAAGAGGGGCAAATAAGTAAAGCAGAAATCTCAGAACTTCCCTTATTTGTCATTACATATACAAAGTGCAAGTTGAATTTGCTTTTCCTTTGAGAATCGTAGCGAAATAAACTTTACTACGATTGTTCGTATTGCAACTAAGTGTGTACAATGAAGATTGCAGTTGTAAACAGGCGTGGAATAAAGGAAACCCGAAGGGACGTGGCCCTGTTGGAATTTTATTGAAAACTCTTCGCATTTCTTTTTCATAATTGAAACAAGTGAGAGTAACTTCACAAAATGACACAAGTCTGCATAATATTCATACATATGGTACGTTTGAGTTAATTTGGAAAGTTTTAGTTTCTTTAGAGTGCGCCACGGTCTGGAAATTTGAGTTTGGTAGTATTCAATTTTCTTTTGTAAATTTAAACTTGTTAAGTACGAATGCTGGGTAAGACAAAAACTGTACAATACTATCATAAAGTTTATAATTATTGTAGTATGATATGAGCATGTGAGTATAAAACATTATTTATCATGATAAAAATTATAATAATGTGTAATTATTGGGCGTGATTAGATTTGACATGTCTCCGCATGACAAGGACAGTACAATGCTTTGTAATTCAATGTTATGGGTAGTGTTATTCATGTAGGCATGTTTTATGCTTACTACCAAAAAAAGGGACTTGTTCGTCTGACCTTTTAATTGTATACCTCATAATAAATTTTGAACATATTGGTAATTGGCAACAATAAATAAATTATTACATAAAATGTCAATATCAGTTATTAATTGTGTAATCTATACATTTTACTCATTGCCGTGAGTGAATGCAATATTAAAAATGAACCATATGTAGTATTCTGAATATTTGGGTAATACATTGTTGGTATAATTATGCACTCTGTTCACGAAGTCTGAAACAAATTATTTAAATGAATAGTTATACGAAATGAACGAAAAGAAGTCATTTGTAACCGTTTGTAATACTGAAATTTTCCTTGTGACCGACGACTCTGCAGTGAGCCGTAGGGCTTATGTTAGTGGACGCCTTAATTGTAAATCACCAGCATGCGACATCAGATCTTAAATTAGAATTCCTTCAGCGTGCTTTCTTGCCGACGAGAAGAAATAAAATGGCTGTTTAATTTGGCGCATAGCTCGTTACCTACGTGTACACAAATGCTACAATTTTGATTTGCTAAACGGTTAATTGCGGTATTTTGATCTCTAGGACTCTAAGAGCGCAATTACATTGTTTTGCTTTTTTATATTACGTTTTTTTTATTGCATTTAAATGACGAGACGAGCATGCCACTCGCCTGATGGTGGGTGATACGGTCGCCATTAAACGGTAGATACACCATACAGATGTTTAAATTACAACGTACCGCGTGGCACTTAAATCCGAGTATAGTTAAACCTATAATTTTGAGGGTTCTTTTTCTATAAATAGTGTTTTAAACAAATTAAATCATCATCATCATCATCATCAGCCCGTTGCAGTCCACTGCTAGACATAGGCCTCTCCCAAGATACGCCACAGAACCCGGTCTGCTGCTTTATGCATCCAGTCGCTGCCGGCCCTCTTGTGCAAGTCGTCCCGCCATCTGGCCAGAGGGCGTCCCACGCCCGATAAACGATTTATTAAACGATTGTAATAAAGACCTTATCACGCCTCTATTCGTATACTGACAATATGGGCCGTATTAATAGATGCAACTCAATATCGCTCTGAAGTACGATCTCAGCTGAGACGCTCTTAAAGTACGGGTCAACATCTTAAGATAGTCGCTATTTAATAAATCCAAAATAACAGCAGCTCAAGTGACATGTTAAGTGACAATATGTGACGGATTTTGACAGCAAAGTTTTGTGTATTTAACAGCGCTTACTCAGCTGAGAACAAACTCTCAAATGACAGCTTAAGCTTGGTTTATTAAATAGTTCAATACATTAAATGTCTACTTGAGATTTTACTCAAACGTGAGATTGATGTATTAATACCGCCCTATCTAAGCATAATTAGTTCCAGAGCTCGTTTCGTACCTGTACAGTGTACATTGTAACGATTTGCCACATACGGACTCATCTCGTGGCGGTGATCCCTTTGTTCTCGTGTTACGTTACATATATTTCTATAGAGATACATGATATTTATACATGAGCCCACGGGTAGTGCGCCCGGGATCGGCTTTCAAGGAAACGCAGAATACGAAAGGGTACTTAAGTGAAGTGATTTATTCACCTTAGTGATTTATATTGCAAAATATTTGAACTACATTTTGTTCAACATTTCAAATGCACATAATATTGAGTGTTTTTAATGTTTCAAAGTAGAATGGAATGTATGAAATGTATTTTTTGTGTCCCATATTAAGTGGTCACATTTTTATTTTACGAACTTCAGAAAATAAATACGATAGAAGGGTCTGTTTTTAAAATTCTTAATACAATAAAGTTGTATTACCCTAAATTTCTGTAACGATTAGCTCATTAAATAAAAAACGACACACGTAGAATTTCCTTATTTATCTTCGACCTATGAGTGACTCGATATAATGCACCTAAGCTATTTAGATCATAGGCTCTAATCTTCAAACATAACATTGTGATAAATATATCGTAGACAAGACTATTTAAGTCGAGAGCTATAATAAAAACAGAGCTCATTTATAACGCATCATTAGGACGAAAACGACAAAATTAAAAAAAAAACGAAAATTGTGCTATCGTCATAAAATTACTAAAAACACAGCCATATTCAAGCGGGAAAAGGACAAAAGTATTATATAGGTCCTTTTTTATTACATTTTCATAAAAAACGGATCAGTTTTAAGTTATTTTATGACGATAACCCAATTTATGAATATTATTAATTGCGTCGTTTCGTCCTAAAGGTGCGATAAGTCCGTAAAAATAAATAAACGTAGGTACTCACCCGGCACATGCTCGTCGTTGAAAGTGACCTTCACGCTGTGCGGTCGCGGTAGCCGTGGCACGAACGAGGTGGCGTATCGGTGACCACCGAGCGGTCGCACCGAGCTCGCCACCAGCGCGCCGTTACCGCCAGACACCTCCAGCTCCAGGTGACCTGGCCCGGCCGCGCTGCCGTCCACTGTGGTGATGAGTATTACTTACATATTCGGCGTAGGGAAAGATAAAATACCTTCTCAAATTGATTACTCAGCCCCGAAAATTTTACTCATTAAAGTAAAGATAGAACGAAAGTAATTTGAAAGTAGGCACATAATATGTTTTAATTTATTTATTTGTTCTTAGAATATGGTTCCTACAGCTTTAATTATTTCGCATATTTTAATGTCAACTTTTTAACAAACAACTCTTCTTACTGGCTCGCGTAGTTTCTCATGTCGCATGCCGGCAATTGCAGTCTTCAAACAACGATAACTCACAAGCGGTGACGCTCTTATCAGCCCTTATCGGCATGTAGAGGCCTGCATAATTGCTCCTTACGCTTCGTTTGAAGGGCCCCGTTTACAAGGACCCCTCCCTAGTTCAGAGAACACATGAGGCGGAAGTATGTACCTACCACAGATTAATAATCCGCCAGAGATACCAACATGCAAACATTATTTTAGCTTTTTATTTAATCCGTTCCTATTTTAAATTTTAAAATAGCAAATGCAAATAATATTCCGATTGTGCGATTAATATTTTACATTTCGATACTGGAATCCTCTTTATCCGACTAGGTGCTTATTTATAGAAGAATAAATGGTAGTTCTACGTCTCGATTAATTTATAAATATTCATTGAAATGTATTCAAACTGAAAAAATTTAAAATAAGAATATGAAGTAGGTACTTTTAAAAATTTCACATGCATTTTAAGCTATGAAGCTTGGTACAAAAAGTGAAATTTATGACAAAAAAATATTTTATTTGTGGCATTTTCAGTTCCCCCTTACATTTTTATTCGTTTTTGTACATTAACCGACGTTGAATACAAAGTTATGTTATGTTAAAAACAGTCGCATTTCCTACAAAATGTATAGAGAAAGTTTTTTGCAAATTTTGACCTCAAAAGTACTCAAATCTCTAATGATCCCATAGAGTATTTTGATAGTTGTAAGCAACAGGATCGATTGGCACCAAAAAAAGTTTTTACATAAATTGTCAATTTTCTAGCAGACTTTAATTTTTTTTCAAAATCGGCGAGTGCAGATCTTAATGTCTTCAAAAATGACGAACGGTCTCATAAAAAAGTTTCTTTGTAGCTACAGCGGTTAAGACAGCTGCCCTTACTCCCCGTCTCATAAAATCTTCTTGTAGTGCTTTTGTACTTAGCCAGTAAATAAATATAACCAGATAAGTGCCCTACTTTATCTACTTATATTATAATCACTTATATTAAGGTAGTCTAAATGATTTAAGTATTATTTTTAAATAATACTTAAATCATTATCATCATACTTAAATCGCCCCCTATCACATCATGGGACGGAATACGCTTGGCGAAAAGTGGGTGCACTAGTTGCGCCTCTGCCTACCCCTTCGGGGATAAAAGGCGTGAGCATGCGTGCGTTTTAAATAATAATAGACATTACATTTTATTTTAAAACGGTCTAAGCTATTCAAATAAGGCAATCATGACATTAATATGTTGTTTATATTGTAGTCCCATTAAGTTATAGAAAACTATCTGTAAACACAGTCTAGTCCTCAAGCCGTGAAGGTCGTCGACACGAAGTCAAATTCCCAGGTGTCTAATATACCACGATCGTTTACGATCGGGTTAGCCGTTGTTTAGCTTCTTTACTGCACAAAAACTTACCTATAAATTCAACAGGTAGGCCTACGACGCCTTTGTAACACGGTTTTACGATTATTCCTCTGGCACCTCTGTTGTTGTCCCTTTGTACTGGTCTGCAACGAGAAAAACTTATAAAATGAAATGTATAAATCCGCATCCGAGTAATAAAACCTTTATATTAACCTGGAATTGTGGAGTCAAATATGATTAAATATGTGCATATTTTTTTCGGAATAAATAACGATGCTTGTTTATAGTTAAAGTTTTTAAAGGATAAACGATCGTTTCTTGTTTAAATTCACGCTGCGCGGGGGTAGAAAGGGTATAATTATCTAGAAAAATAGTTTTTTTTTTGTCTAAAAAAAGCACATTCCACAAAATTGCAATACTAAAAAACTTGCTTCAAACTGACTCTAACTCTTGCAGAAGTTATCTTCCGTAAACTATTGTTACTGTGTAAACAGTCACGGCAAACTGACTTCTGCAAATTTCAGAGCTTACAGGGCTTGCGGGAAGTTGCATTTGTATAGACATATTAAATTGTCGCTAGTCTAAACACTGCTTAGTTAATGAAAATACGAGGTAGTAGTCAAAATATGTTACTCGTGTGTAATGACGTCATTACGTCAGACTTTTTAGCGCGGTGAAGTTACACCAAGTGTGGTCTTGTTGGAAACATTTTATGTCAAAGAAAGCGAGACAAACACACCTTTACCTAATTGCTTGAGTTAGAATGCGTTGGGTCTTTCCGAAATAAGAAAAATCCAAATGACAAAAACTAAATAGTCCAGATTCATAATAATTGCTTACCCGAAAATATAACTGCTATTTATTAGAAAAAGTTATTATGTAGAAAAAATAATTATCTACAGTGCGTGTCACAAATAACATGGCAAAGGCGTTCCTTGTCCGACTTTCACCCAGTTATCACAATTCATAATTCTTATCGCTAATTCATTATTATCCGTCGCAAACCGCTGTCACAAACAACAAAATGTCGCTACGCAAGGTGGTAAAGGGAAATTTAACCAAAAAAATCTAGCCGACCAGTAAAATATTATAAGGATAGAGTAGCGAAAGAGATAGCGGTAGTATCTACTTTCATGCATCCCCGGGTGTATTGGTAGGGAGGGGTGAATGCACCCTTTTGCCATGTTATTTAACACTCACTATAATAATTATATCTATTAATTATTAATAGATATTGGAAAGAGAATTCCTACTGTAGATAGAATAAAGCTAAAGTGTGTAATGTCATAGTTACCTGAAACGTGCATGTGATGCGTCCGTTTCAGTGATGGCCCCCCCGATTGGGTCGCGGGGGGGCCTATTGGATAAAAAAGACTGCTGTTGTTTCTCCTCCACGCTGCTGTACGAAGAGTCACGCACCACGTACGAACTCTCTCGTATCTCGCGCTTCGTTATTTCTTGCTACAAAAAAAATATATAATTAGCTTCCATAGATACGAATGGACATCCACTCATCTACTGAACTTATATTAATTGACTATTGTTTGAGTACATATAAGCATAAGTTACTGATATAAGATACTGGCAGGACAGGAACCTAATATGATATGCCTTATTTAAATTCATTTGCTGACTATAACTTATGTACTTTATTTGGTTTGATGCACAATCTCGCAGAAATACATTTTGTTAATAGAAGAATGCGTATTCGTTTTCATCACCTCATTACTTTTATATAAAATAATTATACCAAAATTAAGACACGGCTTTCAAACATTGCAGTCTTATGAATGAAATCACCCCGCATTCGGATAAAGGCTGTTAAAACTAATAGAGCAAACGAAGGGTCGAGTGCTGACAATTACCGTAGATGGTATGTAGCCGGAAAGACAGTGACGGCCTGTAATCATGAAACTCGCCAAATGTCTCACATAGTTGAGATTCGCTCTACACGCCGAAATTGTAGAAGTCTTGTAGTTTATTAAAATAGCGCATGTCAAAACTGTTTACGTCACAAAGCACGGTTACGAAGTAAAAGTTAGATAATTATTAAATAAATATCTTAATTTAGAGGTAGATTTACCTTGTGTTTTAAAATACCAACTCATGTACTTTTCACATCTACGGTTTTAAGATTTAAAAAAATATATGCATCTGGACTGAATGTAAATGTAATTCTGCGTGACAATATAACATGTTATCTTAGCGCGTATTGGTTTGTTAATCATACTTAAATGAAGTATTTAAAACGTATTTTTAATATGGTAATCACATAGTTATAGGATACCCTGCATTTATAATGTTTGGAACTACGGTAATAAAATTTGTCATGTTTCACACAATTTGAAACTATGCAAACACAGTAAATATTTTCAACGTAGTAAAAGTAGTGATGTAATGTAACTAGCATTGCAATGCAATGCAATCAGCCCTGTATTATATACTGCCTACTGCTGAGCACGGGCCTCCTCTACTACTGAGAGGGGTTAGGCCTTAGTCCACCACGCTGGTCTAGTGCGAGTTGGCCGACTTCACACACCCTCGAATGTAACTAGCGAATATACATAAATTTATTATTCATTAATATTTGCCCGACTTTTATATTCGTATTCGCAAAAGTTGTGTATATTTATTTTGACGAATACATTTGTACTTGAAAAAAAATGTATTAGAACTTAAGTCTAATGAATGTGTCTTCGCAGGTGGCAATAGACCATCCAAGTTACGACAAGTAAAAATTGTGAAGAAAGATGATCGCGAGTTTTTTCAATATAAAATAAGTCACGTCTGAACAGTACTCAAGTTTTTTTTTATAACGGCAAATTAGAAACGCTACCTATAATATATGAGTGAAGTTTAGTTAGTTACCTAAACGTACTATGATTTAGAAAACATTTTTTTGCAGTGTGTAAAATATAACTTTGTAAGCATATTCTTGAGGCGATATGATACAAAATCAAATATTGGTATTTGTAATCGCGAATACTGTAAATGCATATTCGCATTCGTATTCGTGAATATAAGAAATAAAAATGCGTTCCATCTCTAGTAAAAACAGATATACCTGAAATAATAAATTCAATGTTACACCGACTTCCAACTACCAAATAAGTCCAATTCCACGAATATTGAAATAAATATTATGATATAATATTGGCATGGCTACGGCGTATAGAATTCGTATTTTTCATTTCACATTTAGTTTATACATAATACACTACTACTTGATTTGCGACATTTTGAGAGATATTGTGTGTGTCCTTTATACTGGATTGCAAGTCACTCGTATTATATGCGCTAGTATATTATTATTATTCATCTGGGTAGAACTTAGACATATTACCATTTTCTGTATTTCAGCTATGTATGCAATCATGTATAAAAAAGTAGAGGATAGCAATTTTTTACACAAAAATACTAATGTATTTACTACGCATACTCACGCCTTTTTTATCCCCGGAGGGGTAGGCAGAGGCGCAACTAGTGCACTCATCGCTGTGCGTATTTCGTTCCATGATGTGATCGATTCACCGTATCGGGCACAAATTTCACACTCCGAGCTGATACTAATTTGAAAAATCCAATATCACTTTGCCCAACCCGGGGATCGAACCCGAGACCTCAGCATTGCAGTCGTACCGTAAAACAACTACGCCACCGAGGCAGTTTACTTCTAGTAAATAAATATATTTTATCTCAATGTTTTTCATAAAATACTCAAAAATCTTAAATACCTTATGAAATCACAGATATATGAACAAGGTTACAATTTAAAAGCAAAAAATATAACCAATTATTCGATTTCTTTCTGGGGTTTTAATGTCATGGTGATTCAAAACACGGAGGTAAAGATCTGAAAATATCAAGACACGAAATAGTCGATAAATATCTCGCTAGGAATCAAATCTGCGATCTTTTAATAGACTTGTACTTATGCACGCACTCTCTCACTCTTAAACAATTTATGTTGCTACATGCTGTATTGCAGTTTGCAATGTTACATTTTTAATCTGTACAGTAGCAAGTTATAATAATTTTAACATTCCTACGATGACAACGAATTTCAAGTACCTAAAAAATTATATTGTTTTATTTAATACTAGCTTTTGCCCGCGGCTCAGTCCCCGTTAAAAAGTTTTTCGAAATAAAGGTCCTGCTTTATATTTTCCCGGGATAAAAAGTAGCCTATGTGTTAATCCAGGACATGATCTACCCGTGTGCCAAATTTCATCGAAATCCGTTGAGTAGTTTTTGCGTGAAAGAGTAACAAACATCCAAACATCCATAGATCCATACTTACAAACTTTCGCGTTTATAATATTATTATAGTAGGATTAATATCCATGTTGACGTGGGTCCATAAATTTATTTATGCATTGTACACGTTTGCAATTACCTGTGTAAATTGTGAGGTTGCTATGAAACATGCAGTGTGTGAACGTAGCACGTAAACACGCCATGACAAACAAAATTCACGAATACAAAAATATACTAAATAAAATAAGGTATCAACATTCAACGTATAGGAGTTCACATTCACATGATATTCATGTAAAACATATTTCAGCGCATACCGCATTGAAATGTTACCTAAGCAACATACAAGAACAAAAGCTGTTTTAAGCTGATTACTATTATATTACCTTCAGTTACAACAATTTTAATTGGATGTGTATTTTTCATGAGTAATGAAAGTACAATGGGCGTTAGCAGAGTGTACTTTGGCTAAGCAAATATACTTCTAAATAATTAATGCCCGCTTTGCTTTGTCTGCAAACAAACCCCTTTGCACCAATATAATTAAGAGCTGTTATTTAATTGTACTAATTTAGAATTCCATAATGAATCTATTTAATAATATTTACTAGAGGACCCGTGCTAGTCCGCAGTTTTGTATAGTGAGAGTAAGCACCTAGCTTTCCTCCAACTAAACCAATTAAAGAGATCGAAAGCTCAAATGAAATAGCTCATTCCAGCAAGGGAACAAGCGCATACTTCAATAATAACGGAATATATTGAGTAAGAAAGCTATGAAAGCATAAGAAATAGACAGGAGGAAATCGTATTTGAGCATAACTTTCCAATGTTTCCTGACATCTGTGCTTCAAAATCTTTCATTTAAAATTAAGCAAATTGGTTGGGTAGAATAGACTCGTAATAGATATCATAATTTGTTTTTAAATATAGATGCCTGTTATAAGAAAACAATCATTGTGCTTCCAAATTGGCGGCCTGTCTAATATAAATTGCATCAGACTGAGCGTTTTTCATAACCTATTATTTAACTGATGTAGAATTTGAAATTATTTAATCGTGTAGGAGCGTACACTGTGCAAAGTTTATATTTCATCAGGCTCTTTTATTATTTTTTTGCATGTTTTAAGTCATTACGTTTGTACATATTAAGTATTCCTTTTTTCTATACTCATGTAGCATAGTTATATGCAAGATATACGCATCTAAAGTGGATGATAGACGAGCCTAGCACTATTATATAGAGCATGCGTTTATTCCAACAAATTCCATAGACATTTTCAAAGGATAATAATTTTATAATCAACTATATACTTACTCTAGTAGTATACGTCTCAGAATCTTGATCGTCGACTATTTGGTCGAGCTGTCGGTTGTACGGTCGCGAGATGTCGCTGTACTTGTTGAGCTGCGTGTTGCGTTTGGTCTCCCTGTCCAGCGAGGTCTGTCCGTACCGGTCAGACGCGCCTGACTCCAAGCTGCGGTTTATTATTGGATTACAGGTAAATCTATGCGACCTTACACAAAGTTTAAAGTTAAGTAAGATATGCAGTGTTCACATGAAAATATTCTAACGATGCTTTAAAAGTTGTTCTCTAAAATATAGTCTTTGTTAAGCCTTAATATTGTAATTCTGTATTCCATATTGCAACCAAATAAAAATTGTATAATTCACTTCTCTAGAAAACTAACAGACGATTTTCTTGCTGCAAGTATCTTTCTTTGTAAGACTTTCCTACACCAATGTGAACAGATTTAGTCTTGTCCGTACCTGTTAGTGCTTAACATTTGTCTAGTTTTTTCGACGGGGTCCCACGAGTCTTTTCTCGAATGAAATGTTTTCCCACCAGGATCTCCAGTGCCTGTAACAATAGAGCATGTTAGAATAAATGTTAGCTTCTTAATGTTACAGGTAGAAATATTATTTCTGCTCAAAAAATAATATTACTTTGATACACAACTTTGTTACTTAGAAAACAATGAGCTCTTTTGTACATGATGAAGCAGTGGTTTCAGAATAATAAATACTTCACTAAAAACTACCAAGCTGAAATGAAATTCGTATATTATTGATGCAATTTTCTATAACTAACAAGGAGCCATCCGGATCATCCATAGAATACGAATTTCAAGAAAATCCGCACGAAGAAAAATAAAAATAACGATGTATTCCAATAAATAAAAGGTAGGGTTAACAAGAAGGTCTTTATGACTAAGGAAAAATTCGATTAATCTCCAACCAGCGGAATAAAGATGCATAAATCAAAAGGGTCATTCAGGTGGGGCGTATTATTTGCATCCCAATGGCGTTCGACGCGCCGCTGTCAGAAACAAAAGGTGAGCTCAGTGATTTATGCACTGTATGCGTATCTTGTAAAGATCAAAATCCTTTGGCAATGCTTCCTGGTAACAATAAGACTTTTCACGCTTGTATTTTTCATGCACGTGCAAAATAAGTGAGATGAATGTTTGATGAATACTTTTATATTCGCAATTGTGTGGCGTTCGAAAATTGTATTAAGATATAGTTTTTGTATTAATGCCTTATGATCCGGCAAAGGGTTATAAAAAATCTCGAAAGTGTGTGTGGTGCTGATAATAAAACGGTAGTGTGTTGTTTTTTTGGGTTTTGCTCTGCGTTTGTTTCAAAGGAAATACTATGTTTTTATAAAGATTTCTACGCAATGGGTCATTTTCAACAGCGTTTTACATTGCGCTTGTTTACATTTAGCTACTCAGTCAATGATGATATTCTAGAATGTTCTTTTATTGTGCGAACCATGTGTCCGATGGGATTTAATCATTCAGGAGAATAAGTTCAAAAGCCTTCTTAGTACTCACCTCTCATAAGGACCTTAAAGTAGGTATATTAAGCTATGTTTTAAACATGATCAGTCAATTAGTACAGATGATTGTATTAGGTAACTAGAAGATACTGTAAGCAAAGTGCAAACTGGAGTACCCAATCCAACGATTCACAATAGCATTGCCAGCCTCGGCGTCGGTGGTTAAAAATAGCAAATTGAATGCAATCCCTGAACTCAGACTTTCGGACCAATGCTTGACTACACCTGTAATAAATCTGTATCCTTTTGATACAGCCATCTCTCTAGAGTAAAAATATAAAACAAATAATAAAATTCATCCAAAATGAGCGCAAATAAGAACAAATATTTTGAATTTATTGGAAATCATATATCGAGTTCAATGAAATACCTGGCAGTTTCGGTGGAAATGTTATTCGCGGTCAATGATTGTATGTGTGCACCCTATATTTGCAAACATTAAAACTGTAGCAAGCTGTATATTTCGATGACTTTAAAGTTATCGTTACGTTTTCCGTTTTCTCGATTGCAGTCGTTGCGTCGCATCGCGTCGTAGCGAATGCATTGTCTGCGTCACCAATTTCCATCACAGACTGATTTTTCATGGAGCGACTGTTTTCTGTTTTATGATTTTTACATAACTATACAATTTGTTTAGATAACCTTTAATTGAGGCTACAAGTATTTGTACAATGATAATTATATACTACAGATTAATGATTATTAAATCAGAAAACGTTAGTGAATGATTTGTTTATGAGTAACTATGACTTTTACAATACACAACGCAAGTAAATTACCTAATTTCATCATCAGACCATCATTTTCCAATGCAGACTACTGTTTGAGAATACCATAGATATAGTTAGTGGATGCGTTATCGATTTGAAAAGACGTCTTCTAAGAATTATATTTTAGGTCTGCCACAATCTAGAAAATTGAAAAATAAAGCTGCCCATTAATCACGGCATGTCACAACTTAACGACTTCGGCTCGACCAGCCCTATTCCAAAGTTAGCGTAACTCTATCACTAACTGTTTAGAGAAGCCCTAAGCCTCTTAAGCAGGGCCAACTTCATTCCCTGGATCCGCTAGGGTATACTTGTTCGATAACAATTCTAAACGGAATCAAGTTTCACTTACTAGGGCTGCCAAGTCGTCGGGTTCGGTCAGTCTCGAGCGAGGAGTAAGGGCTGTCTAAATTGTCCTGTGAGCCGCTGTACGAGCTGTACATCTTGTAGTTGGAGCGCTTCTCCACCACGCGCTTGGTCGTCGTCACAGGGCTGTACCGCTCTACAGGACTGCTTACTCTGTTTGGGAATAATAAGAATGCAATAACTGATTAAATTTTTCTTCGTTTAAACTTTGATTTCCAACCTCGATATATCCAACTCCTTATTGAATCGGTTTCAAAGCTACAAATCTTTGGCACATGATAAATGCTATTATAGATGTATCTTTATACGTTTACTTGGTGTACAATATGAATGTAATCAATAACATCTGTGTGCCCCCTGGTATTGCAGATGTTCATGGGCGGCGGTGATCACTTACCATCAGGTGAACCGTATGCTCGTTTGCCCCCTATATCATAAAAAAAAAACGAAATCGAAGAAATATTACTATGGCATTTAAAAGTAGCACTTATATCAGTAAATATTTTATAAATTAATTCGATAATTTTTATAACCGTAGTGATATTTAAATGTTACTCCGCTACATAATTATCAATAGAACGTAAATCCTAGAATGCAATTTACAAGTACCAATTTACCACGCCAATATAAATGTCAGTAATTTTCAATAAAATGTGCCCACTTTAAAGCAAAATGGGCACTCATTGACGTGAGTGCGCCATATACTCCCCGTTGAGAACTGATTGAAAATTGATTTACAGCACAAAATGTGCACCGGCCTGTTTTCGCTTTGCACGGTTTATAAACACTACATACATATTATGCAAGTATGTATGTAGCGCGTACGAAGTGAACTCGGAATATTTCACGAACCTGTTAATTGGACTGGCGGTCCTATTCAAAGGACTGTCTTTTCTGGTGAGCGGGCTCGTTGTCCGGCCGGCGGGACTGCTCGCCCGGTACGGACTCGTCGCGCGGTACGGACTGCCCGCTCTATTCACTTCCAGACGAGACCCGTTGCCCAAATGTTTCGTTGTTATCGGACTCGCCGTCCTATTCCGGGGACTCTCTGACCCGTATCGGGTTGGGAATCCTTCTTTTTTCTGGACCCTCGCATACGTCGAATCAACTACGTCATAGCTTTTATCTTTGACATCCGACCCGAAGGATGATTTGTAGTAATCACTCGTGTCGTGCCGGTCGTCTCTTCGATCGATCGAGCTTGTGCTGTGTTTTGTGTTCGACTCGTAAACGTTGAATTGGTTCATTGGACTTTCTGACCTCAAACGTGTCACTGTAATAAAATTGGATCATATTTTTAAATAAATGCTTACTGACTAGTCGCGCAAAGGGTCTCTTTCATAAATTTATGTGATACTGTCGTCCAATGATCTTCACAAAAATATTGCCTTTTTGCCATCTTTGTAAATCTACATTTGAAAAAGAACACGTTTCAAGAACGATCGCGCTAGAGTATTACCAAGAGGGCTTGGAGACCGCAGACTGCAATATGAAATCATCTGTAGACAGACATTATATTAACTAATGTTCGTTTGACTAACAATGTGTTACAATACAGTACCTGGACTGGATATCCTGGCGTACGCCGGGGAGGCTGGGGAGGGGCTGGAGCTGTCGCGAGGCTTCTTAGAGCGTGATCCCACTCTAAACATGTGCGGCGAGCCGTGAACATCGTACCCGTTGAAATAGATATACAGCTGCAAGCCGTGATAACGTACTACAATACGCCCAACGCAATTACATGGCTGTTTAGTTTGTAACCCGTGTGGGTAGATAAAAGCCATTGTTTCCGAAAACTAGTTTTATTTAATGTATATAATATTTTCTAGTAAAACGACTATACATAATAGATTCTCAAGTGCAACTGTTCATAATTATTGAAATTCGGTAACACATTCTAAAACAAAGTATCAACCATCTAGAACTTCGATTATTCAATAACTGCATAGTATCATACACCAATCGTCACCCAGGGGCAAGGGATGATACCCCTTATTGAATATTTTTACTCACACTTAAACAAAACAGTGCTCGCACAATGCTGGTTAGCGATAAAAATATATAAAGTGCTTAATTAAACAGACTAGAATAAGAGAGCCCTACGGTACTCACCCGATGTTTGCCCGGTGCTTTTGGCATAAATGTCGCTCTATACTTGGTAGCTGATAGTTTCTCGAGCGCGCACATCACACTTCGCTTGTCATGGACTATGTCGAGCTGGAGGTCTCCTCTGACGCCGCATCCACTCGTGTCCAGCTCAAAAGAGTGAGGTTTGAGGGGTTCGGCGCCTTCCAGTGCTCCAGGACTGAGACGCACTCCCGCTGGATCGAATACTTCGCAGGTGAATGGGCCTCCCTAATCACATACAGGTTTTCTCTTACATTGGTTCCACGAAAATATAATAAAGCATTTGTAAAGAAGACATAAACAAGAAGACAAAGTGGACGATAGCCTAGTTGGGAATGGAACGGTCTGCCGAGCCTGTCCGCAGGTTCAAAACCCAAGGCACACACCTCTGACTTTTCGAAGTTACGTGTGTATTGTTTATCAATTATCGTTCGCTTTAACGGTGAAGGAAAACATCGTGAGGAAACCTACATACTTGAGAATTCTTCATAAGAATTTCGAGGGTATGCGAAGTCTGCCAACCCGCACTAGGCCAGCGTGGTAAACTAAGACCTAACCCCTCTCACTAGTAGAGGAGGCCCGTGCTCAGCAGTGGGCAGTATATAATACAGGGCTGATGCCATTGCATTGCAAAGAAGACATAGAATCTTTTATAGTGGTGAAAATCGACAATCAACGAAATTATTTATGATGGTTAATCGCTATGCTATCCTTAATCTCTAAATCCAAAATCTTGACTGAAGAGGGATTTATGTAAAATATCACCTAGTGTTATTTAGATTATTTTATGGGTATTTTTTTTATCGAATGATTCCGGATTTATTACTTAGAACAATGAATGCTTCCAGTTTAAAAAAAAAATATCTACCACAGTATTAGAGAATTCTTTGCCGTTAAGTGGCTAGTTGTAAAACCATAATACAAATAATCATGAACTAAGTCATGTTGCCGGGATGTATTACTTTAAATAGTAAATCTGCATCTCTTGACATTGATAATAAGCTTAGCATCGAACGTCGGAACCATACATTATGAGAGCTATTGTAGCGCTCATTTTGCATTCGTTGTTGGAATATTTTACATAATACATTCACAATCTCATGATCTTCCTACAAGTAATCGGATCAAATTTGCATCTATTTTAAAATCTGACATTTTCTGCGCTGGAAAGTTGTTAAACCGTAATAAAATGAAGGTAAAATTAAATTATATTTTGTTACTTCGCGTAACATCAGCCGAGGCAAACAAAGGAATTTTATATAATTGCAAATTCTAATTAAATGAGATATTATGCTTGGTTTTATATGCGAAACTACAAGGCACCTTTGTTCGTACAACACCTAGATGCCAAAACAATTACTAGTGGATCAGACAACGTTTCTCTGAGGTCGGCGGCGCTCCACAGTCGGCTCAACAAGCTTTGTATTACGTAGCTAGTTTACCTGGATGTGTTCACCCTTGTAAGTGATAGCTATGGTCCACGTCCCGGCTTCGTCTGGCTGGAAGGTGGCGCTGGAGGCCGTGGTGCCGGGGGCGGAGGGCGGCGGGTGGCGCGCCCTCAGCGGCACGGCGCGGCCGCTTGGCGAGTGAGCTGTTACATCTATGTCCTCTCTTCTTGGCGCTCCTGTATTGATATATTTTATTGAAAATTTTTGAAGTTTTTTCCAGCTTTATACATTCATACCATATGTCGTTATTTAACTATAACTAGCAGACATTATTATCTTTACAATAACATTGGTCATTCGTCATGCCATACTATAAGATAGATATTATGTTTGCAAATATTAGCCATTATGATATTAATAGAGATGCTCAAACCACTAAGGTCCATTTTAAAAAGACATAAAAAGTGAAAGATTAAGTCTTAATTTGTTTATCTTCAATTGCTAGCCTACAGCTTGAAGCCAATGCAAATAATTTTGATATATCCATATACCTGTAGCGCTGACAAGCACTTCGACTATGCTCCCAGCGGCACATGGCGCCATCCCCGGCGGAGGCACCGACACCAGCCTCGGCAACACTCGGAAGAAATATCTTCCGTCCACTCTATCAAACAAAAATTATACTTCTTTTTGATGTCCGACGTGAGGTAATACATACTTATAATCTCGTTTTTTTACCCTTTTCAGGGGTAGGCAGAGGTTATCACACTTTGCTAGCTATATTAAGTACGTCAGCCTTTTAAGGTGGGTGATCCTACTGATACCAAGCAGATAAATACAATATATGGTGTTAGTTTGACCGTAATTAATGGTATTCATACCATTATACGAAGTATGCAGTTACCAGATTGTTTTTATAATGTGACACAGAGGAATGCGTAAGGACTGTACCAGAGACTTCATGAGTTTGTTTTTTTTAATGCCAGTATAAGCAGACGAGCTAGCGACCCGCCTGATGGTAAGCGGCCACCGCTGCTCATGGACTCGGCGATGCCAGGGACACAGACAAGCCGCTGCCTACCGAGTTACCGAGCTAGTGTTGTTGTCAGTTTATTGTTTGCGGTTGTGAGTTTACGCAGTAGGTAATAGGTGTCACATACGTCTGGTATCGACGCATATTGTTCTCAAGAACTGTTTGCAGTATATGTGGAGAAAGGAGGCAGTGAAAGCCGTCTGCAATAAAACTCTACAAATAAGTTCGCGTAATTCGCCCCGGTTGCAGATAATTTTGTGCCATAGATTTTTGTGAAATTAGACTGCAGGTGAAAGCTAGTTTTGCAGCGCTACGATTAAAGGTCTTTACTAACATACGGTACTTATGCTATTTTCCCATTACTAATTATTGCCGTCTTTAAAATCAATCTCCGAAGTAGATCGATAAAGAATTTCCATTCGCTTTTTACAATCCATCCCTAGATTATATAAACGTTACGCACAGTAAACTCACAATTGCAATTTAATATATACACGGTGTTTTATAATATAACATTTCTGCAAATAATAAATCGTTGTCTAAACGAACGGAAGCTCGGTTATTCAATGATTTCTCTGTGTGCGCTTTACTGCGCATTTTTTCTTGGACTCTTCCTCAACTTTTAATACTGTATAATCCATTCAACCTTGCAAATTTCTTTTAGAGGCAAATCTACCTGCAAAATTGCTATAAAATCGATTTGGAAACGCCGAGATAAAAATACAAAACGAAACGATTCGTATTTTCCGCCCACGCCATTGAAAATTAATTTTCTTACACACAAACAATTCCGTTTTTGTAAACACAGCAGAAAGCAAATGTTTTCGATAAATTATTGGAAAACAGGTCAATTTGGTTTGGTTATAATGTTATAACAATATCTTCACACACTATCTAGAAATTAGATAGTGTGTGAAGTGAGAAAATAAAGTTTATCTGTAGTCTTTACCAGATCTTCTGCAATAACATAAAACAACGTATTTATATACCTACGAGAATAATAAATTATATATTTCAATATAATTTAATAATTACATACAATCGAGCTTAACGGGTGTTGTCATGTTGAAAACAAGGTAGCAATAATAGTGTAAAACCTGAATTAAAAAACTACCTATCTACATATAAGAGCAACGATAAAACGTCCCTGCTCGCCGTATATATTATACGATATTAAATAAGCAACAATGGCATAATGTAAATTTGATATTATTAATATTACATTAATTTATATCAATTAGTGATCGAGCATGCGTCGATAAACCGCAGCACGAAATCGTCTGATTACCATTTTAAATAAATAACTGTAGAAATTCATAAATGCTTTTTCACATAATTTTCATCAAAATAACACGCATAATGGATGTCCATAAAACAGGAGGGATTATCGTCAAGATAGCAAAAAAGAATTATACGCAAAAGTGTTATAATTAGACAGATAAAATATATTAAACTTTTTAATTAATTTATTTTCGCAATTATTCCACTATTATTTTCATGTTTTTGAAGTTATACTTCTTTTGGCGCGTTAAGGAAAAATGATGAGAGTAAATTTTTCCGATGCGCGCGCACACCGTCACGAAAAACCGACACCCTGAAGTTAGCTATAGTCAACATTTTAGTTTTGAATTTTGAACGTAGAACAAGGCGAAAGATATTGAAGTTATACTTCTTTTGGCGCGTTATTTAAAACGATTTTTATCTTGTTACGCCAAAGAATTATAACTTCTAACGCGTGTACACACACACTTTTTGTTATTTTATATTCCGATAACTTTTCTATTTTTCAAACGTTTAATTTACCTTATATCGTCAACGGTAAGTACGATCTCGTGCATGCCGGCGTGTTCCGGCACGAACTCCCCCGCGCCGCGCGAGTCAAGTCTGAGTCTCTGCTCTTGCTCCAGGGGATTCACGATGGACACTTTCACATCCGATATCGATAGTTCATTGGAAATGCTCTCCAATTTGATGTACGTCTGCAAATAAAAAAATATGCCGACCTGTATTTCTCTGTTGAATGAATCATGAACATTTCGTGGTATATATTATACAGTAGAGTCGCGCGTATAATTGTTTGACATCTGCCGTTGGCAAAGTAATAATAAAAAAAACAATACTTACTGGTTCTCCAACTCTGCCCGAGGTAGAGTCGAGCGCGACCCGCAGCATGTCGTGCACAGGCGGGCGCGACGGCACGTTACGGAACTGGCTGGCCCACGCCATCACCCCCAGGTGCTCCACGTCACTTTGGCTCATGTCCCGCGCTGAGAGTACTGGCTGGACGCCTGGTACATAATAAATTCAATGTAAAATAAATATTATACTAAAACAGTTACAGTTGGGTTATGAATGAATAGCGATTATGGAGTATTATGAGTTTAAAAACTCTGATATATTAACTACATCTTATGTCGTGGCAATCCATAGTCTCTGCCTACCCTTGTGTGATAGAGGCGTGATATTATGTATGTATGTATCTATGACATATCAATAATCTCATACGACGTTTACTAACGTCGCTGTTTAAGTTGCATTTCATTAAGTAACATAAGGTGACTCTACATTTTGCGATACTGACTACGATATCAATATTCAATAATAAAATAAATTAACTTTCAAATCTATTTAGTATAGGTAAGGTACCAAGTTTCTTAGCTGCGTCGATTGCCTGTTGATTGTTCTCTTCCCATCTGGCGGGGTCGCGGCGTAGGCGGCTCGGCGGAGGCGCGGGGCCGCCCAGCGACCGCACCAGATCGTTCGCTACTCGCCCGTCGTTCCAATCAGTCTAATTATGAAATACTCCATTAATTCATACGTCTTTTATATTGGAGATGACTACGATAATACTGATAATGTAAATATGACATTTTAATGGCAAAACATAATACGCAACTTGCTGACTCCGAACTAGAGTTAAGTCCCTTGACAAAAGAGATGCTACTATGAATTGTTTAAGTATCTATAACAAATAAATCAAATATTTAATCGATGTAATCAAAACACAGGCCCGATGATCACTCACCGTAAAATTTGTGATGGATCTCTCCAATCTGGAGTTAACCCACTCTAAAGTTGCCCTGAAGCCTGGAGAGTCAGGCTTCATGAAGTACGACAAGTATGTCATGCCAGACAACTCGTCCAGCCAGGGTGAAGCCAAATACTCTGGCTCCAAGATCATCGGCACCTCAAGTTCTCGGTGCGCCAGCCTCATCGCTCTCCTACAATTTTCTATAGCCTCATGCCGATCTAATAAAACAATACCTCATGCTTAATTACGTTTAAATTACGTGTCAGCTTTGATTAATTATATACCTAGGTAGACACTGAACGTTTCAAACGCGTCGAAAAAAATAGAGGCGAACTGTTCCCCCTAAATGAGTTCGGGTGAATTATTTTTTGTTGTTTTTCATGGATACAATTTTTTCGCCGTTTTAATAGAAACCATGTAATTACTGGCATCATTATGCGCGCACACAAGGATACGCAGAATGATGCAGCGATAGCGTATGACAGCTGTCACGCATACTAGCTTAAGAAAAGTAGGCCTGTTTCTTTTAGTTTCATTGCAGCGCGTCACTCTATCTATGTATATAATTAATCAAAGCGTGTCAGCTAATAAAATCCTCGTTACTCTGGCAGAAATAATCCTATACAGGAATTTGAATCGGAATTTAATATCGTGCTTAACATCGCAATTTTTCAAAATCCACGAATATTATAATGTACGGCCGGTATTATTTGAAAACCTTACCAGTTTGATACAGCACGTTTAACGGAGCGATAAAATGAATCGTTATTACTTGATAAGCTCCGGCTTCCTATTTTTAAAGAAGATTAATGAAATTACCCATTTCTAAAGTAATGATCATTCTTTGTCTTAATTACTGGGACAAGTTTTGTTTTAATAAATGTGACCTTTCAAAATCTGATCGGATCATTGGAATCATAACGTGATCATCAAGGCTTTATAATAACACTAAATTCAACACAAATGAGGTATGTATTCTATAAATCACGTTACCACTTGATCTACTTTTTGTATTATAAACGAATTTGTTGACAGAATTGATGAGGGAAAAATGAGCTACTGTCCGGAGAGTAAAGCATCCTCAGCATTGGCAAAAGATGATGGTGATCTCTCTATCAATCAAAGGGAAAATTTTACTTGAAGCCATTGATACATAGGGTTGTTTATATATCAATACTTGAAGCCCATAAAATATCATAACAGTGTTAGCAAGATAGAGGTGAACGGAATCGAACTGCATATCTCTAACACGGGCGTATATCTTCTAAATGTAATAAATACGCAGTGGTAGTAATATAAAAAACATGTCAATACATGGTTTGACGAGGTTTTTAGGTGAGAAATGAGAAAAAAAAGAAGTATATCGCCTAATCACTAAAATAAGAAATCATTAAGCGTAATGGACGAATAACACGCTAACCTTCGTTGTAGAGAAAATGTAACAAACATTAATTATATTTCTTCAACAAGAAAAACTTTACTCCAACCTTGTTGAAGTATATACGAAAAATGTGTTTCGTACCTATTATAAAAAATAGCCGCTCCTAAAAATGATTTTCCTGTTAAAGAGCTTTGGGCGTAGTAAATTGCTTACAACCAACGCTTTGCGATCTAATAAAATCTGTCATAATCAATACTGACTGAGTTCCCGCCAGTGCGGGAATACGCCTGGCTTGCAGAAGTCGAGTAGGGCGGACAGTAACACGCCGCTGTTCCAGTCGGTCGTCAAGTTGTTCACGCGGCATTCTGGCAGCGCCGACTGCAGCCATGATAGCATCAACTTTCTGCGGACGAACAATAAAAAGATGGTACTCTTTTAATAAAGTTAGCGAGAGAGACGTGCTTTATGAAAATTTTATTTGTTTTTTTCCTCATTTTACCAATATTGTGACGTATATTTATTTGTTATCAGAGAAGCAGAATGTCACAATTGTATTTAATGGTGATCATTAACATAATTAATGACACAGCGGTTGCGCACCGCATTTTATATTTCGTAATAAATTATGACATTTTTTGATAGGACAAAATGGAAAGGTAAAATTAATACCTAACAATAAAACATTGTTTCCAAGAAACATTATAGTAGTAAAGAGGAATTCTTGTGCGCTAAATTATAATTGTAGTATATTTAGTTACTAGCGCGATATTTTCTCAAGGATTTCACATAAATAAGCGGGATTTTAAGGGCGTACTAAAAAGCCTTTTTTGCAGCTGGCGCCTTCCAGATTTTTCCCTAATGGAAATGAAAACGAGCGCGTATTTTATTTATTGTGTGGCAACGCGGTGAGTTATCGGATTCAAATCTAATTTGTCTGAAACTGAAAAAACCCAATGCAAATCGGTTTCCTAACACCGGTACTGTTAAGCAATATAACAGAATATCGAGTGCCGAGTTTATTTTAAATGCGATCATGAGGTATAGACGAGTGGTCATGCAGAGTCTTGTCGCTCTAATGGACAGCCGTGTTGAACGTAATAAAACTATACGCGGCCAGCGTACCAATATCGGATATTTTTTTAGAAACTCTTGATAGGGAAAATTGATTGGTTCCATAGCAACGTTGAATACGTTGGATATTATATGAACGTATTGAGAACGCTATAATGCTGCTAAAATTATATACAGGACTTGATATGAATGAAATATTTTATACGAATAAAATTATTTACGTAATTGTAAAACGACTAAAACTTATTATCAAATAGTGGATTGCAGCAATACACATTTTAGACTATCTAAACATTAAAATAGCCTAGTTGGGAATGGAACGGTCTGCCGAGACAATGTCCGGCGGTTCAAAACCCAAGGCACACACCTCTGATTTTTCGAAGTTATGTGTGTATTGTTTATCAATTATCGTTCGCTTTAACGGTGAAGGAAAACATCGTGAGGAAACCTACATACCTGAGAATTCTCGATAAGAATTTCGAGGGTATGTGAAGTCTGCCAATCCGCACTAGGCCAGCGTGGTGGACTAAGGCCTAACCCCTCTCAGTAGTAGAGGAGGCCCGTGCTCAGCAGTGGGCAGTATTTAATACAGGGCTGGTTTATTATTATTATTATATTATTAAACATTAAAAAGTATAAACCACTATTTAGGCTAACCCGTTGTCCTAGGTTAGCGATGGGACGCGACACGAAGCGAAGCGATGCGACGCGACGTAATGTGACCAATACTTTACCGCACACTGATTAAGGCGACAACGTAGGCCACAAGTACATACAATGACTATTTGATATTTTCGCGTCGCGTCCCGTCGCATTGACGCGTTTGTCGTCCACCTAGGACAACGGGTAAGTCTTGGTTTGCTTTGGTCATAAGTGCCATGAACTACAATCTAAATTATTACAAAGGAATCTAGAACTATATTATACGATGTGTGGACTCATTTTTCAACTCCACCAATCAAGAAAAATCATTGTTTATTCCAGGAGTGAACCAGAGAGGTCCAGTCTATCTACTGCATATAATAATTATATTAAATCTATACGTGTTCAAAATAAAATTCAGTTACGTAGACGCGACAAAAATGATTACATAAAAATCGTTTCTAGCTATTTAGCTACAATTGGTTTTCCACACTCAAGGTTTATTGAATATATTCGGATGTCCAAATTGCATCACTATCGTTGCGTGATGCAATTTGTGTCAATTTAACATGATTGGTCGTCAATAAATGCATATTTACATGCTAAAAGTGGATGTTTTATCTATGTCAATAATATACCTAACTATTAACGTTGTTAAAAAAATCCTATTATAATTAGAGCTATAGTCAACAAACGCAACTAGCGCGCTTTTGATGCAGATACGTCATTACTTATTAAAAATATATGTGATCTTGTTCTTTTTTAATATATTATTTTTAATATTTTATTTTCATTTACAAATGACATCATTTAAAATAACCTGAAGCATAGTTTATCGAATATTATCAAAACCCTTTTACAGCAAATATAATATTATTTCTTACCTCGGCGGGAATTTACTTCTGCCAATTTGGTATCGCACAATTAAGGACCAGATCAGACCCAATATCAACTTCAAGTTTCCATTCACAATATCGACATTACCTGAAATAGATTCAACATTTATAAATAATATCACTTACGTATGTTTCGAACTAACATATTAACCATAAGTGCTCTTAAATCTTATGGTATTGCCATAATTAGTTTCTGTTAATTTAGTATAGTTTTCCTGTTTGATAGGGATTTTTTAATAAATTATTATTGTTAAAAATTATAATATATATATAAATAAAAAAGGACACTAAGACGTAGAATGACGCGGAGGGAGACACAGTAAGGGGTAGCATTTTGGGAATGCTTGAGGTTTTTTAAAGTCTTTATAGCTAAAAAAGTGCTATCAAAACCTAATGTATATGCTTTTGAGTAATAATAGCGCATATATATAAATAATTTATTGCTAGAAAAATACATTATTAATCTTTATCGTTAAAAGTATTTGCGCATGTTTACCTAATGATGAATAATGTATATTTTATATGAACAAAATAAATAGAGCCAAGCTAAATTTGTATTTTTTTAATTATACACTTTACAAAATTATGATAGTGAATAAGAAAAACATTTGAACACGTTGTAGCGTAAGGACTCGTGCGTATGCGCCAAGCGCTTTATCACATAAATTTTAAAATTGCCGCCATTTGTTATGATATTTATTAATTTATTGTTAGTTTCAAGTGGCCAGTATTAACCCAAAAAGTTTTGTTACCTTTAGTAAATTTAAAAAAAAGTTGATATTTCGATTGTAATAGAAAAAAAATTACAATATTATCATTATACTTTAATTCAGAACGCTATAATATGATTCAATCTGTAGTCTTTACCTATGTTGACAAGTTTGACACCGTCGTCCTCAATAGCCTGTAAGGCGGTGGTAACATTCTCTAGCTTGTGGTGTTGATTCATGGGCTTGGAATTCCATCCTCTCAGCTTCCGCCCTTGCAAAGACTCCACCAAAGCACAAAGTACAGTGCCATCGCGAAGATCTTCTACCAAGTCAACAACCTATAAAGAAATCGCATATTAAATAAATGTACTAATATAATGTCACATTACATATTCTTATATCTTAAACTAAATCCATCGAATATTAAAGGACCGTAGTCCACTAAAATAAATTTAAATAAAGAGTAAGAAACTGCAAATAATATTAGCATTTTGATTATTGTCCTGTTATTTTTCTGCATAAACAAACACGTATGACGATTTTCAATGCGTAATATGCATGATTAGTATCTATAAACATCAATTACACAATGAGCGATAATTACCTTGATGTCCACAGGCTTGAGGGTCTCATTAACCCAATTTTTGAAGGTATTGGCTTGAATTTCCACCCAAAGATCCTCGTGTCCTTTTATAGCCATGCCTTTGGCGGCCGTACCTTCGGGGCTGCGAGCGGCCAGGCCCGCTTGTGTGATGCGGCCGGCGGCGCCTTCCGGCGTATGGGCCTTTACGCCTTGATGCGTCACTCGAACACCCTCCATTTTCCTCTATGTGTCAATTACTTACGGCGATTCTTAAGTCTTTTAATTCTCATTCGATTTTCTTTGGCACTACACATCGTTAACATCTGCAATAGAACATAAAATATGTTTTTATTGATATGGAGTACATTTTTATGCCGGAATAAAACGTTACTTAAATTTCGGAATGACAGATACAAATAACGCACACCATTGGGGCGAAAGAGGAATCGACTAATAATGAATATTTTCCCCATAAAATACTTAGTAAACGACAGCTTAATACAATTATAAGACTAATACCAAAGATACTAAACCAAAGAGATTTCAAGCGCAAAAATTCACTATCCACGAATCTTTACACACTTTTAAAAATAACATACACTTTAATAACAAAAAACTACAATAAAATAACTTGATTAAACGAGTGAATAATAAACTTGAACACTGCATACATCGAGTTACATTTTTTTACAGAGAAATAAATCAGTATTCACACTGGTTTCAACTACTGCGTAAATTCAAGGGCGCGGAGAAAACAGGACGCTCAAGGTCTTCAAGTATACAACTGGCATGGAGCATCTTGAATGACGTCAGCTCTTGTGAAGACCAGGTCTTTCTAGGTTAACTAGTTACATGAAAGAACTAGATGTAATATGAATACGTGATGTAACTTTAGACGTGTGCATTCATCTCTTTTTACATTGCTATTGTTCATTGTAAAAACTTGCATGTGCATGCGGTTTTCTTTGGAGGTGTTGAAGCATATAGGTATTTACTTTGTATAACATGAGTTGACAAAATAAATGCCTAATAAATTTGTAGGGCAATATATTTTAGACCAAAACATCCCCCTAAGGTAATTGATCGTTACAGATTGCATTCGTCTACTCAATTTATTGATTAAAATATCTACTTTGGCGCGTCCCGGAACTCGGCTCTCGAAAGAGACGGGAGGGGGTATCGGCTAAAATCACGAAATATCACAAGGGGGAGAAGGGGGTGTAGTGGTATATCACGTGTATTTTTTTTCGTTGAACGTGCGATTCTAATTAAACAAGTTTATACTTAACTGTATTTGATGATAATGCAAAAAAAAAAAAGTTAATTTTGGGGGGTACGCAAAATCTCACCACATATCGCCTTGGGAGGGTAAAAAGTTGCTAAAAAACATCACGTGATTAATGGACGACCCCTATAGGGCGGGCCTATAGTAATATATCAAGAAAGCATAAAATTTTATAATACATTCAGTTTGTCTGTCTAGGAAGAAAAAGAAAAAATAAACGTCTATACTAACTTTTACAATCTTGAACACATAGAACACAAAAGATCTTTTATTTAACCTTATTTTCTTACCGCGTAACTACATTCTATGCTAAAATGCCAATGATTGGCATTCAAACAACGTACGTTACTAATGAAAAAGTCATTGAATAACAGCCTCGAGTTAATACAAGATTTTATTTAACTATCTAAGCCTACGCATAAGTGCCAAGAACTAGGTACATATATAACATATATTTTTCATAAATCGGCCTTTTCTCTCTATTCTTATTAAATGCAAGTATTATATTTAATTAATTATTTTTTGCACCGTTAATTGAAACATAAGACACAGCTTCTTTGCCGTGATAAACTAAGCCCATAAACATATTCGCTCAACCTCGGAACTGTACCCAGGTACTCTTGATTCATCTACTTTACTAAATCAAGGGTATTGGCATCTAAATAGAGTTCACAAAGTTAATGTAACCTTAGAATGCTTTACAATGTCAATGGCGACCGGATACAGAGTTTAAAGCTGATTGATGACACATTGTCACAGCGGCTGATTGATGATTGTTTTCTAAACCCTTAAAAGCTGAACTGGATGGGTATCATTTCTATAGACGTACAAGTTTTAGCGTTCATTCAACGGACCATTTTAATGCGTTTAATTAAGTGGCTTCAATTGTTAGTGGCAATTAAGCATTTATTTTTATTGTAAGCGGCATGTGACTATGGTTAAGTTATACACTAGATAGACAACACCACACTTATTTTAGACTATGATTTCAAATAGGAATATTTTCTTATTTAATATTTTTCGGTTATTTTTCCGTACTCGGGTTTGAGGCTTATTTACTTATTTTTTTATTATTTATTAAGTTCGTCAAGAGAAACACGAGCCAATATTGTAAAAGGTTGGTTTTTAATTATATGTTCTATGTAGATGAAATAAATACAAAAATAATTTATATAATAACAAGATATAAATACACATTAAAGAAAAAATTATAAGTCAACACGATTTTTACCCAACTACGGCGAAGCAAGGAAGGGTAATGATTTTAACACCCATGTATGTATGTACCTATGTATCCATTTTATGATCCACTCTAGCGTCGCTCCTATTGAACTGATATTGACAGACGAGGTGTCTATCGATTCGTATTTATTGTGCGATGGTTATAGGTTATATATTTTTCTTTTTTGTTTTATTTTTTTCCAATTACATTTAAAAGAAGAAAAGTAATTGCATTTAAGCTACATATTGAAAGTGTGATTCAATGGAATCATACATACGTTTTATAGAAGAATTATAATAGTATATATTCTTATCAACATTTTTTTTTTAATAATTACAAAATTCTGTAGACTATGTCCAATAAATTATGTACGTAATAGCAACTGACGAATACAGTGGCATGTAAATAGGGTTAACTTATACCCTAGACATCACCAAACTTATTGTAGACTATGATTTCAAATAGGAATATTTTTTACTATAGGAATAAATAATTTACTTAAATGTCAATTTTCACATACAATATTTGATATTGAAATAAAACTGCTTTACAGAATTATTCGTGATCTATTTGTTTCATTTTTATTCCCGGCACTTTGAAGAATTGGTGGCCACGCCACGGACTTTATTTCAATGTAGAACATTCGCATAAATATAAGAAATCATTATACATGTCTTAGTTTCTTTTAATAATCACCCATAATATCAAACACAAAAGTCGTTACACTAGAACAGTTCATAGAACCTTGTATCACAGGTCAGCACCGTGTATGGATGGCGCTGCAATTATTTGCGAGGAAACCAGCAAGTTCAAAGTGCAGAGACACGCAGTAATTAGTCTCCGCATTCGGTACAGACGTCTTCACCTACGTAAAGTTTTAAAACTTTGCCATCCTTGTTTTGACGCAACGAATTGTAGATGTGATATACCAGAATAACGGATATAATAGGTATAAAGAAGTTGTCGTTTAGTTCATGAAATATATATGTTTTACTAGGTGTCGGTCGCGGCTTTGCCCGCGTGAAAAGCCTTTCCCGCTACAAAAGTCCCTAAAAGACAGTACGACGCCAGCGTCATCTATTTATAGAATCAGATTAAAAATATCAATTATTTCCCATATGAGAAAATTACCGGGATAAAAGTAGCCTATGTGTTAATCCATGATATGACCTATTCGTGTACCAAGTTTCATGAAAATCCATTTTGTTGTTTCTGCGATTACTTCTTACAAACATACAAACATGTTCACATCTTTCGCATTTATAATATTACTAGCTTTTGCCCGAGGCTCCGCCCGCGTGAAATAGTTTTTTCCGTACCAAATTTCATCGAAATGCGTTCAGTAATTTCGGAGATGTGCGGTAATCACGGAGGACAGAAAAAAAACAGACAGACAGAAAAGAATTATAAAAATCGCTGATTTGTTTTCCATTACTCCTCTATAGTCACCCCCTTTCTTTTTTATCACATTTCTTTAAATATACAGACACACCGGTTCTACTGCTTGATTATAAGATGTACAGATAGTAAGATTATACGGCGGTTAAATGTTATAGTTAGTAGTTACATAATATCGATATAACTAATAGATATTTTATACTCGAATATATAAACAAACCTGAAAACTTGTTTTGTTCTTTCAAAGAACTTACTATTCTCACGATGTAAAACACACACACATTAACACACACGTCTTTAACCCCCGAAGGGGTAGGCAGATGCGCAACTAATTCGCCATGTTATTCCGTCCCATGATATGATAGAGGGCGAGCCTATCAGCATATCGTTCACAAATTCCAGACTCCGGGCTGATACTAAGTAGAAAAACTCAATATGGCTTTGCCTGACCCGGGGATAGAACCGAAGACCTCAGCACTGTAGTCCTACCTTGATACAACTACGCCGCCGAGGCAGTCAGTAACATATACCTACTTATAAAATGTAATTTTTCCATAAAGTACAAAGAATGATAAATTCAAAAGGAAGTCTAGAAATTTCTGGATAAGCACATATATATAGCTCGGAATGAAACTCAAAGCGTCGTAGTAGCATAGCAATAATTGAAGAAGAGCGCGGAATCCCACAATCATACAGTAATACTTGTGTATACAGAACACCTGAAAATTCTACATAAGAATCTCGAGGGTATGTGAAATCTGCCAACCCGCACTAGGCCAGCGTGGTGGACTAAGGCCTAACCCCTCTCACTAGTAGAGGAGGCCTGTGCTCAGCAGTGAGCAGTATATAATACAGGGCTGATTGCATTGCATTATTGATAGAGTTGTCTTTTAATTAACAGCATTGTTCGTAAATACGGGAGCAACGAAATATTGATTTAATTGATTGTTAACTTTAATTCACAATCAATTGAAATTGCTTATTCACCACCAACATACTTTAAAAACCTATTTTTAAACTGAATTATTTTATCTTAATACATATTACTTAACCATAATTCTGTTTATTTCATCCTGGTTGGAAATATAGTATCTACTAACAGACATAAATACTGTGCACTATTCAAAGGACACGTCCAAAAACGGGCCTGAAATTCTAACCAAGACAGTTTATATATATTTGGATAGAACTCCTGAAATCTATAGCCTTTTGCAATGAATCGTTTAATTTTAAAGACCTCCGATTTTGAGATTTATGGTTTTTTTTTTTTTTCTTTTTTTTTTTTTACAAATACAAATAATTTATTTTTCAATCTTACGCTAAAATACATGTACACATGACACAGTGGTACCCGCACTAGGCGAACCTGTATCACGGGCTACCTGAGAGTATTACCAGGAGATATTTTAACTCAGATTGTACAGAGTGAGCCAAAAAAGAACAAAAATGAAAAAAAAAACAAAAACAAAAATGAAAATAAGGAACCAAGAACCAAATTTTATTTAATTCCTGAAATTTTGTTAAAGGTTTTTTTGTTACAAGGTAATTATTGAGTAGTACCCCTAATATTTGGATAGCTTGCTGCTGTATTCGATAGCGCTATGTAGGTACGAGAAGAAATGATTCAGTGGTGTCATAATCCAAAGAATGAAGTATATTTGTGACTTTGATTTTAACTTGATTTGTACTAAGTTGTCTTAAGTCACAGAGTTTACTCATCTTTTTATAGATAAATGGAAGGGAAAAAGATGAAAAGTTATAAGCAAATGTCGTTTTGATAGTGAATGGCTTCAGTCTAAGTCGCCTTCCTTGATCACTTGATTTATATTCTGCAGAACTGGATAAACTCTTATGGAATCTAAGAGTTGCGTTCAGCAGGTACAGCTGGCGTATGCTCAGAATTTTTGCTTCGAGGTACAAGAGTTTAGTAGGATAACGAAACGGCTTTTTGTACATAACCTTCAAGACTGATCTTTGAGCACGTTCCAAAGACATCATGTGGGTCTTACCCGCAGCTCCCCATACCGTTATACAATACCGAATAAGAGATTGACATAACACGAAATATACCATCTTTAATATACGATTGTCTGCCCCAATTCTGAGAAGCTACATTATATGAATGGTCTTCCTGAGACGACTAGAAAGTGCATGTATGTGATCTCTAAAGGTTAGTTTTTGATCTATAATTATGCCAAGATATCGAATTGAGGCGGTCTTTTCCAGGATATGACATGTACAATTTGACATTGTAATGCAATCATGAACTTTTAAAGAAAATGATTCCGATGGTTTCGAGTGGTTTGTTTTGTAAAAGCAAATATATTTTGTTTTAGCTGAATTTAGTGTGAGCATATTATCATTGAGCCATGAAACAATCTGCCTTAAACAGTTTTCAGCTTTAGAGAATACTGTGGACCATGTCTTGTCCCGAAACATAACAGCTGTATCGTCGGCGTATGATATGATTTCAACTTCATTATTATTTTTAAACACTTCCATTAAGTCATTCATGTAGCCAATAAAGAGCAGAGGACCTAGGATACTTCCTTGGGGAACACCAAATGAGATTTGAGAGGGAATGCTAGTGATTCCATCTACCATAACAGAAAGTTGTCTTTTTTCTAAATAGCTAGTGAACCATTGCAGTGGTAAGCCTCTGATCCCAATTAGTTCCAACTTGCGTAAAAGGATGGCATGTGAAACCGTGTCAAATGCCTTGGAGAGGTCAAGGAAAACTCCAAGGCACGGCTTACTGTTGTCTAGGGTTGTAACAACAGATTCTAAGAGTAGGGAGACTGCATCTTCGGTAGAGCGATTACGACGAAAACCAAACTGCATCTTAGATATAAGGTTGTTAGTTTCCAAAAAAGATCTCAGTCTCTTTTCAACTACCCGCTCGAGGATTTTAGAAAATACAGATAGCAGTGAGATCGGCCTGTAATTTGATGGATCATTTCTATTACCACTTTTATGGATTGGAACTATGGCAGCAGTTTTCCAGCAATTAGGGAATTGTCCAGAGGAGATGCTCAGATTAATTATGTGCGTTAGCGGTTTCAAAATGAGATGACACACATTTTTTAAAAGGAAGTTACTAAATCCGTCTATCCCAGGAGCACTTCCAGTCTTCAAGGATTTGACTAAAGCCATAACTTCAAAGGTATCAGTGGGCAGCATATAAAATGACTTATATACACCATTTTGTACGTGAACTTTAGCAGCCAAATCATTTTCTGAGAGCTGTAATTTGTGTAGTATGGTATCAGCAAGATTTTTGCCAACATTTGCAAAATATTCATTACAAAATACTAGTTTTGCTAGTAATAGTTTTGCTTGAAAACTATACTTAATTTGAACGTTTTCAAAAATCTAGTTATGAATGGAGAAGTCTTTAAAAATATTTTTTTATGGATCTAAGTTCCATATTTTGCCCCTTTAATATCCCTAAAGTTTGAGCCTGGTTAGATTTTGAGGCCCAGCAACCATACAAAAAGCGGACATCTGACATCTCCTTTCATAACAATTATATAATAGAAACTCATTATCATGTAGTTTTAAGTATTCTTGCCTGACACACAATTTTAACAATACGTTTCACTGAGAACATTTCTTGAAATCCATTACGCAGTTTTCCAAATATAACGGAAGCGCATTGTGGAAGCATAATTTTACAATAAATCTCACTATTTTAACATTATTAATATTTATTTTAACATATTATGGTCAAAGCTGTGTACACTTATTATAGGCATTCATATTTGAAATTGTATAATGTTCACAATATATGTTATGCTGTTGGTGTACCTAAATAAATAAACTATTTTCCTTTTTAAAAAATCACTACTAATTAAAATAGTGTTTATCTGTTCAGCGTCTACTTGTCGTCTACAGTTCCCGTGTAAATGTGTGGTCAGCGCTATACGCTTCGTAAAGTCTTCTCAATATGTTAGATTATGAAATTACGATTAGCCTAAGTACGTAGGATCATACATAAAACACAAGATGTATTTTACATTGGATCTCTGCCGGCACTTATGCACAATAAAATCCAAGGACGATTTGACGTACTTCAATCGTAACCGGAATCTATACGACCTTAATTATGTAAGATATTCCATTATAGCAAATAGTGGGCTGAGTGTTTGCTGACGCGCCGCCTGTACCTGACGAGGCGTCATATCTATTTTCATCTAAAGCCATTGTGTCACACCTCACAGTAAACGAACGTTAGTAAATAAAAAAAATACAAACACCCGAATTGATAACCTCCTCCTTTTGGAAGTCGGTAAAAAATGCATCATCAAAGAATTTATGCTAAACTTGATGACTACTCACTACGTGAATTAAACAGGTTCGTGAGCAGGTAAATACCGCCTTATATGTGGTTGTTTACATTTTTCTTGTGTTGTGCGTTTTTCACTAAAAAAGGTCATATGCTAGATACCTAGATTTAGAACTAAAAAGGCGCAGCAGATGAGGCTAAACACCAATCGCGTTTCTCATCTTATAAACCGTTGTAGGTAATAAGGACAGACAGCAGATTTCTAAGTTTTAACAAGATGCGGAATTTGTACGTTTCTACGAATGACCGTAACAATTGTCTTCGCGGCATTCAACTTAACATATTTTATTTAAATTCTATAGGAGATGTTACTAAATTTAAAATAACGTAAGGCGTGGATTAGATATTCGTTTAGGAGATGTAAAGTATAAAATTGAGCTCGCTTACAACAAAAATTTCTAAGCACTTCTCTATACCTATTATATATTGAACTAAGACTACTTAATCTATCTGAACCGATTTTTTTAATAAATTACAAATATCTTTAAATAACGATAACTTTAGCAACAAAGCGTATATTCTGCTACCTATTTAAACTCTATCCAACCGTGAAAATCAGTTCAGTAGTTTGAAAGATATGCGCTAACAAACAAACAGAAACAACGGACACAAAGAAAATGTAGAAATTGTTGATGTGTGCTTTATTAGGCACTCTTCTTTCAATATACGACACACCGAGTTCTGATGTTTTATTATGGCCGGATATTTTTAGGGGAGGCCTATGTTCAGCAGTGGACGTCCTGTGGCTGATGATGATGATGATGATGTTTATATTAGGTATTGATAGATGAATATTAAATTCATATTTTAATATCAAATATAGTATCGTAATCACTCGAAACGTATAATATAGGATTATAGTTGGCATTCTAAAAGCACCTTTATCGTATTAAAATTATTTTCATATCAGAAAGAAAGAAAGAAATATATTTATTTGTAACAAGCTAGATTAAAAAATAAGAATTACAAACTTAAAATTAAAATTGCTCGTTACAAAAACGACCCCAACTCAGCATAAGCTGATAAAAACCAGCGCTGGTCTTCCGTTGGGCCGCTTTGTGATGTCACGGGCGCCAAAGGCACAAACAATGTACCTTGTTACACCTAGGATGACAATCTTGACAGGTCACGCTCATTTTTTCGGTATGTATTAGGTAGGTACTTCCAAAGCATATTAATATGTACTATCAATTCAATACAATTTTTTCTTTTAATTTCTGGAAAAAGTTTGCCATTTGCGTAATACTGTTTCCTCTAACTTAATACAGTTAGTTACTTTTCCACTGTAAATATTGGAAAAGCGCCGCTCTTACCTGGCTTTTTCGTATACAATACATATTTTAAAACATTTCTAACTTCTAAGTATTCCCTTTTTTTCTTACAATATTATGTTGACTTATTCGCGTTGTAGTTTAACTATTGCTGATTATATTTGGACCGGACATTTTGTGAAAATTTTTGGCGGTAGAGGCTGAAAACTACTACTAGACTGTAGACATCTAGGTTTTGTTACCGTATAAGACGAACGTAACTATTCCCATGCTATCCCTGTATTATATACTGCCCACTGCTAAGCACGGGCCTCCTCAACTAAGAGGACTTAGGCCTTAGTCCACCACGCTGCCCTAGTGAGGGTTGGCAGACTTCACATACCCTTGAAATCCTTATGGAGAATTCTCAGGTATGTAGGTTGACCTCACGATGTTTTCCTTCACCGTTAAAGCAAATGATAATTGATAAACTATATACACGTAACTTCGAAAAGTCAGAAGTGTGTGCCTTGGGTTTTGAACCTCCGGACATTGTCTCCGCAGACCGTTCCATTTCCCACTAGGCTATCGTCCACTATGTTATCGCTTATTACAGTTCAATATAATATTTTATAGATGGAAACCAGCATAACATATAATAAATACTATTTGATCTCGCAAATTATTCATGGCAAAGGTATTTTGAGTGTTTGAATAAACTTTTGGCCACATATTACTCATCGATATTTTTCAAATATCGAACCCAGATATCGTACAAATTTGTCAACCTGATGACTTGCTTTTATGGATCACCGAAGTTTTCTTCAAACCACTTTTAGGAATTTTTAGACGGTTATATTGCTTCCCTGAGAGCTTTTTTTTTTTATTGCATTGAATGACGAGACGAGCATGCCGTTCGCCTGATGGTAAGCGATACGACCACCCATAAACAGTAGCAACACCATCCAGCACCTTGACTTACAAAGTACTGTGTGGCATTCCACTGCGCTCGTCATCTTGAGACATAAGATGTTAAGTCTCATTATGTCCAGTAGTTATACTGGCTACAATGTCCTTCAAACCGAAACACAACAGTGCATGCACACTGTTGCTTGGCGGTAGAAATAGACATTGCGGTGGTACCCACCCAGACGGCCTCTTATATAATGAGAGACCTACCACCACCAGCTTTGACAAATCGGCCTTTTTCAGCTTTTCATTTAAGCTTATAGTTTTTATAAAGAACTTTCTAATGTCTAAATGAGTATATTCTGTAGATCTACGGCGTAAGTTGGTTGTTTGTAAAAATATATTGAAAAATATTTAAATCATTTCGTACTTTGACCGATTTAAACCAACTTAAAGGCACAAACGTTTGCACTCGAGCAATACGCGCAGTTTTTTGTAAACATGTTTGGAACTCTCTACAACTGTTTTCTGCTACGTGAGGTTTGTACGGTCGTGTTGCCCACAACTTTTTGTGTTTAAAATTAGGTATAACAAAATTTTGTTTAAAATTCGCAGAATGTTGAATTGCACAAACAATGTCTGGCATTATAGCTCATGTTTTATATTATATATGGAGTAGAAGAATGAGACTTATTTAATAAACAGGTATTCTGCTTTCTTAAAAAATCTACACTAATATTATAAATAGGAAAGATTTGTGTTTTGTAATATGTTTGTAACGAATAAACTCACAAACTACTAGATCGATTTTAAAAATTCTTTAACCAATATAAAGCAACATTATCAGCGATTAATATAGGCTTTTTTTTCAGAGAACTTCACAGGTACGCAGGTTTCCTCGCGATGTTTTCCTTCAACGTTAAAGCGAGCGATAATTCACAAAGAATACATACATACCTTTTTAGAAAAGTCAGAAGTGCGTGCCCTTGGGTTTGAATCTGTGGACATTCGTCTCGGCAGTCCTTTCCACTACCAACTAGGCTATCGCCGCTTGAGGTAATATAACTATATAATACAACTTTACTCTGCGACAGATTTTTGTAAAGATACACTGATAATTAATTGTTAAGTTTTTTTAAATATGATATCTATCATAGAGGCCGGATACAGTGTTAAAAGAATAAGTTGTAAGATTTAAAGCTATTTACGAAAACAATCGCGGACTTAGATATCGTGAAATCAACACACTTCGCCTACTTGAAACACACTAACACAACGTCGGCAAGTAGCGAAAGAAACCTACGTAATGTGGCTCTTATTAGGTCCAAACTCCAATCGAAACATTTCAATAACAAGTTTGTACTTATACAACACAGGATTGTGGGCTGATTGTTATTGGGTGTCGATGAGAATCTACCCACCCACTAAGAGACGATTTGAATTAAATTATAGCGCTATAGTACTGCGCGACTGAGCCAAGAATCTGATTAGTTGTATAACATACATGTATGTATGAGTTGGTTACGAACCAACGATGATAATATTAATTACTAATTACTAAGGGCTCAAACACATAAACACAACGCGACGCCGTTTCACGATGCGACGCCGTATCGTGGAAATCTACGACGACAGACGCCTGTTGCGATCCATTTTCGAGATTAACTGTCTCTATCTACGACGCGACGTCGTATCGTGATTATGTGTATGAGCCCTAAAGCGAGAAAAAGTTTACCAACGTCTTTAGCGTCCTTTCTTGTAAAAACATAAAATTAAAGTACATTGTGTACTCGAATATCAATAGCAATTAATTAAATTATGTCCTATGTTATGGTAATCGTCGATATAAGTATATCTAAATAAAGATATTTCGTACCTACTATAAACGACAAGTCATGCAGTCCTCTTACCATGATGTGCTCAAGCACTTAATCTAAGCTTTTGTTGTATCTACACGCTATATTAATTTATATAGTTCAATTAGAGTAGAAAAACTATTTTTATTTATATTCTGGTTAAATACAGCTTATAATTTCAGTAACAAAATCTATTTTGAGATTAAATATTACTTAGAATTAACAACAAAGTAAAAACTGCCGAACATTTCTAATTTACAAAATTAGCTGCCAATGACAATTTAAAATCGCTCCATCGTCTTGCCCAAATTATACAATATTGGGTAAGTTGTAGAGTATACGCTACTAAATACCTACAGTATAATTTCGGCTGCCTATAAGTTTCCATAGTAAAGTGGCGCACGCCCGGGCTTAATTGTACATGTCTCATAAATAATATTACATAAATGTAAACTCGGGGAGCTGGGGCTACCGTTTCACCAGAATTTTAAATTTGCACTAGTTCTATTACATTTGTAAACGACCAACTGGCTATGCACACTGTGTTAATAAGATGACGAAGAAAGATGATAAAGAATTAATTTAATTTAATTTAATTTAATTGAGGAAGGTAAACTGAAATTAAGCAATTGGATTCTTTCTCCATTATAAAATTTAGTGCTGGTGTTATTTTTTTATTTTTTTTAATACAATAAGCTCTCTCCATAGGTACTTGTTGTACCATCTATATCATTTTAGTTTCGAACTGAATGCTCATTTCCCTTAAAGGATCTCCCAAACATTAATTCGTACTATTTGACTTCCAACCTCAACAACCCAATCTTATCTAAATCTTATTAAACTTCGTATCTTCACTCGTTGATAAATAGGTTGATGATCGATCCTACATCATTAATATAATCTGAGTAAAGCATATGTGGACATAGTGGACGATAGCCTAGTTGGGAATGGAACGGTCTGCCGAGACAATGTCCGGCGGTTCAAAACCCTAGCTAGGCACACACCTCTGATTTTTCGAAATTATGTGTGTATTGTTTATCAATTATCGTTCGCTTTAACGGTGAAGGAAAACATCGTAAGGAAACCTACATACCTGAGAATTCTCGATAAGAATTTCGAGGGTATGTGAAGTCTGCCAATCCGCACTAGGCCAGCGTGGTGGACTAAGGCCTAAACCCTCTCAGTAGTAGAGGAGGCCCGTGCTCAGCAGTGGGCAGTATTTAATACAGGGCTGGTATTATTATTTATTATTATAAAGCATATGTGAACAATGTATGTTACAAGTTTGTTCAAGTTTTCTCGATCCTAAAGAGCGTAACAATTAACAAGCCCTTACGCTGCACCGCGTGGCAGGTGACAGCCACACGAAGTGTTCACACCTACGCGAGACATAGATGGATGGCATACCATCACACACACAACAGGTGTTATTACAATTCTGATGTTATGCTTCACGGGTTTTATGTTACGAGATCTTCGTATACTCGGATATAAATGTTCTTGTCGTTATCGTGGAAATTGTATTTTAGTTAAACCAAATGGACAGGAAAGAAAGCAATTAGGAATATTTTTTAGTTCGTTATACCCCCGAGCGTCACCACTGGGTCGTAAGACTGGGGAAACCAATATAACCGTTCCTCCTATCACCCGGTGGTGGCAGCGACAATGTGTTTTTCGCTGCGAGAAAAAAAGGTTTATTAATTTTTATAATTATCATGCCTTTATTTCACTTAAACGTGGATATGTTAATGCTTGGATTTGAATTAGTTTTTAAAGCCGCTTGTTTGCCTGATGGGAGTTCTTATAACTTGTATGAGGATACACCAATCCGAACATCAAATCCGCAAAATCTAGTGGTGAACTCGTATATCGAACTCAATATGGAGGGAGGTTTAGAATCACTTTATTCAAGGATAGATCGAATCACTTGTCAGTTTGATGTCGATCGATATTCTGCTGCTACCCCACGGATATCATTTGCGTATGTTTAGATAATATGCATGATTCGAGTTCTTATTTATTTAAATATGTTTGGGTTTGTTTAAATATTTCATACCATGTTTTTAAACAGGTTTTAGTGCATTAATTAAACAACATAATATAAAGTCATTATTAAAAACAAACAAAAATTTGTAGCAATTAAAAAGTTCTCAAAGTAGAATGGACTACATATTTACATTCTAGATTTATAGATACCATTCGATTTTATCTATTTATTGGCCTATTCCACATCTGACTAAAGTATTTAGTATTAATAATCAATTAATTATTTATAGCCTACAAAGTATTAACCTTTCCCTTGTTGTAATATAATTTGATTGACAGGACTTTGAAATGAAAGGTCAGGTGGACGGAATTAAAACGTATTTAACACTTACTTGTTTTTTTTTCACATGACAACTTGCACTATAAAATATTTTAAGCATGTATAACGTCAGCGTCGTAAGCGGCGATAGCCTAGTTGGGAATGGAACGGACTGCCGAGACGAATGTCCGCAGGTGACTTTTCTAAAAAGTTATGTGTATATTCTTTGTGAATTATCGCTCGCTTTAACGGTGAAGGAAAACATCGTGAGGAAACCTGCATACCTGAGAAGTTCTCTGAATTTCGAAGGTATGTGAAGTCCGCCAACCCGCACTAGGCCAGCGTGGTGGACTAAGACCTAAACCCTCTCAGTTGTAAAGGAGGTCCGTGTTCAACAGTGGGCAGTATATAATACAGGGCTGGTATGGTATGTATAACGTAGGAGGTATTGTTTTAAATATGAATACTCATAGAGGCAAATTACAGTTGTCGCACTCCATATAGGCACTCTTTCTCTCTAAAGTTAGGCTCTACATCAATTATAAACAATATTATTATAATTTTATTATTGTTGGTGGAACCAAAATGCAAATAGTTTTATCTTTACTACCTTTCTGAAGCTTTTTTACAGTTAGTAAGATTGCCAGAGCCCTAGTAACACTGCCCAATTCAACTCTTCCATATTTTCTCCGACTGTGTGGATGCTGTGCGGTTGTGGTCATTATCAGGTAATCCATCTAATCGTTTTGCTACCTTACGCTATATAAAGATTACGATAATGAATATTGCCAAATATATACGTTATTTCAAAATTACATACAGACTTCTTTACTTATATACAGAGCTTTTCAATTTTTTATAACGCCGCAGTCCTTAGTCCTTACTCTATTAAAGTGCCACCTAAACGAAGAGAACTGAATAGTTGACCAAAGAAATTAAATGTTAACACCATTATATTGCAATAAATTTATCGAAATATATATTTTACAAGATCGTTTTTAACAGGCATCCAATTTATATAAACATTTCAAAACATGAGGATGAACTACCCGAGGATGATCCTCGGGTAGTTCATCATGTTGTAAACCCGTACACACGTTGTAACACCGTAAACAAAAATTTCTACAAAAAGCCGGGATGGCATTAAAAATGCCAGAAAAATGATTCGATTGTATGTGGAAGCGATGAGTGTGAATTATAGGAAGCAAGTGATTTTCCGTTGCATTGTCATTAGCCGAGGCACTGTAGCGTGGTGCCGCGCATACGAGCGCACGCTGCGCCGCGCGAGCCCACGCGCATCACGGCTTCCTGCGTTTTTATTACTTTATTGTAACACGCCATACGCTAAGGCCATACGTATACTTTTCAGGCGAATAGGGTAGTTTTCTATGTCTGATTTTATAAATTATTTTATATGTAACAGAAAATAATACGAAAAAGAAATTTTTCTGTGAAATCAGCATCAAAACTGGTTGAAAAATAAAGCAGTTATTCATATTTGAAATATTGTTGTGAGCAAAAGTGGGGACGTGGAGGGGATATCGCACTATCTCTTTCGCACGCACGCAGCGTTATGACCGGCGACTCTCGGTGACGTCACAGTGTAATATTACTGTTACAACGTACTAATTACTGTCCCAATTTTGATAATAATTTTTCCGTTAGATTTTTGATAAATGTATTAAAAAAAGTAGTCAACTACCCTATTTAATTATATACGTGAACAGGCATTATTTTAGTTATATTACTACGACCAAAAATATTAATGACCGCAATGGTAGTTATAATCATTTTTAAAACATTTAATTGTGTATGAAAATATTTTCTCCTTTAATGATTAGAATATTAATTCAAATAATATAATGTTATAATACTGTCTAATAATCCCAATATTGTAATACCAATCCAATAACTTTAGAAACCGTCTGTATTTTTGTTATATTTGTGCAGTTGGCAGGATATTTTTTTTTTTGCTTTGAATGACGAGACGCACGTGCCGTTCGCCTGATGGTAAGCGATACGACTACCCATAAACAGTAGCAACATCATCCAGCACTTTGAGTTACAAAGTACTGTGTGGCATTCCACGGCGCTCGTCATCCTGAGACATAAGATGTTAAGTCTCATTATGCCCAGTAGTTACACTGGTTACAATGTCCTTCAAACCGAAACACAACAGTGCATACACACTGCTACTTGGCGGTAGAAATAGACATTGCGGTGACATTTTAACCCGATATAGTGGCTCACGTAAGTGTGTTGCCTGAATCGGCCTGTGTACTTCTGGTTTTAAACAGGCCGGCACACTTATGTGGATTAGTGAGGGGCAATTATCTTCACTCAAAACTCTACCTGGACCATACTTCACTGACCATCAGGTGCAGTAGGGTCAAATTGCCGCACCCGTATAATAAAAAAGTGTGTGTGTACTTATGTACACGCGTTAGAAGTTATACCTACTTCTTTGGGGTAACAAGATAAAAATCTTTTTAAAAATTTTATCTTTCGCCTTATTCTACATTCAAAATTCAAAAATGTTGACACTAGCTAACTTCAGGGTGAATTCAAAAATGTTGACTATAGCTAACTTCAGGGTGTCGGTTGTTCGTGACGGTGTCCGCGCGCATCGTAAAAATTTACTCTCATCATTTTTCCCTAACGCGCCAAAAGAAGTATAACTTCAAAAACACGACAAATTATTAGTTTTGACGTTATTATCTACGAGGAAAATGTTGTGACTATGGTGCTGGTCTCAAATCGAAATACAGGACATAATAAAAATTTCATTCCTTTAATTTTGAGAATTCACACGCATTGTCTTACAAATACAAAGCCCAATAGTGATCAATTATTTTATTATAAACAAACACGTCGCTATAACATAAATATCAATTGGAAACATGTAGGTGTTGGTAAAGGTGAAGAATATAGCTGGGGGGCGGGGGGGGGGGGGGGGGGGTGATAAAATTGTATAATTTTATTTTTAACAAGTGGCTGCCTAACGACGTGCTTCGTGCTCCGCTGGCTCCAATAATGTGTGAACCATTCACGTAGAAACACCCACATATCTATAACAATGCTGTGTATTTTGTTCCATGAAATTCCTAGTCTTTGAACAATAGTTTTCTTTTGTTGTACCCATCTATATTTTTGATGTATTATTTTTATTACTAATATTGGATTCCTTGAAATTTGTCTGTGTTCTTTTAATATGACATATTTCTAAAATGATCTCTATTCGGTACCGGGAACTACGTTGCTATTCCAATTAGTATTCCCTATTTCAACACCTAAATATTATATCATATTACTTAGGTTTCCAGTAAAACTAGGAATCTTGCGAATTTAGCTAACTTAAGGTTGTAGGTAGAACTTGAATATGTATTATTAGTATATAGTATACTATGAAAACCTTAAGTTATTTTATGATGGTAGGAACGATGAATTCTAAGTATTCGAAAGGGCAATTTTCTTTGAATTATGTTTTATTTGTCAACATTTCATACCAACTACTATACGGAAACATATGATTAAACGTGACAAAACATATACCAAGCCATTAATACGTTGAAACAATCCGTATCTTTACATAAACAGTCTTACTCGAGTACGAGACTCTCACAGAGACGGAAAACATCATAAGGAAACGTGCAACTGTTTAAAATGATAAACGATGGTATTTTGCGCAAGTTGTGTCGGCATGCACCGACAGGCTACGGTACCTACTCATAATGTATGAAAACCAAACTCACGACAAACAAAAAGAAACACGATTAGGGAACTTACATCTGTCTTCCTACAGCATCATCATCATCAGCCTATATTTTAGTCCACTGCTGGCCATAGGCCTCCTCCAATACGCGCCATTTTACCCGGTCTTCAGCCTGTCGCATCCAGTTTCTGACAGCGACCTTTCCCAAATCGTCACTCCACCTGGCTGGAGGGCGTCCCACACTACGCTTGCCGATTCGCGGTCTCCACTCAAGAACTCGTTTACCCCGGCGGTTATCGGTTCTTCGACAGATATGAACAGCCCACTGCCACTTCAGCTTACTAATCCTGTGTGCTATGTCGGTGACTTTGGTTCTCTGTCGGATAACCTACAGCATAATGTATGAAATATATGCCAACTATTAACCGTAAGATTTTGTCAATAATATAAATTTGTGAAAGTTATGTGACTTTAACGTTGAAGGAAAAACACCGTGAGGAAACCTGCATAGCTAAGAAGTTCTCTATAAGAATTTCGAAGATGCATGAAGTCTTCGTCTGCCAACATGTATTAGGCCAGCGTGGTAGACTAAGGCCTAAACCTTCTCAGTTGTAGAGGAGGCCCGTGCTAGTAGTGGGCAGTTTGGCAGCTACAGTTTGGCAGCTACAGGGCTTTTGTTGTATGTTCGACGACTACGAGAAGAAAGATAAAATGTATCTCGCAGGTTGTCAGTTTTTATAGACATCACTACACTACATCAGATGCAATGTAGTATTTCCAGGCCCAAAAAAAGTATTTGTGTTTAACTTAATGTGGAGTCGTTGGGTGTCCATTTTGCCTGCAATTTTGTTTCCGTGCAGTTCTAGGAAGAGATCAAGCAGTATTTTTCATTTTATAGAAACTTATCGCATAAACTGCAATGTTGATTCAGCGACTGAGACCTAACTCCCGAATGAAAAATATAATTGACGAATGTAATAAAGATTAGTGTAATATATAATACAATTACTGCTTATATTTAAAAAAAACTGCATTTTTATGCAATATTGGAGTAGCACATATACATACATTTGTCCCTTAATATTTCGTTTGTTTAACATTTTAAAAGAAAACACATCGCGTCAAGCATGATCTCCTTAGATACTACTGCGCTGGCTATATAAAATATCCCGTTATCGTTTTTGTGAAGAAGTGGATAAAGGGGATTAATATACTTTTTATATGTTAAAGGTTGTATTAAAAACGTATCGCAATTTTCCGCTTAAGCGGCGTGCTTTATAGTTATAATTAGCTCTTTATAGGTGACTATTTTACGGATAATTTTATGCGTTAAAGTTTTTAAACAATGGAAGATGTTTAATTAAAACACCGAGTAGTCATCGAGTAAACTTCAACATTACGTTAACGTTTAATGACACAGTTAATTGTATAATTAACAAATTCTCTTTGTGTTTTGTGAATGTGCCTATTGTGTATTAGATTAATTATTTTATGTTGCTTTTATAATGATTACTATTGTTTGCGACAGACAATATTATATTACTAGTATTACACGCATGCGTTAAATTTTAATGATTAAGACATCGTCGTGTTTTTGATTATTCTGTACTGCTATGGTTATTAGCGAGTAATATTACACAATTAAATGTATGTATGTATAACCTAATGACACGTGTATTGTGGGCGGGGTGCGAGCTGCGAACATACTACAGATGATGTCATTCCTTCGACACTTTGCAACCGTTGTCACATAATATCTCTTCTTAGAAAGCTATATTGTTTACATTTCCATTTAAAAGACTCGGCTATATGACATACTGCTCTATATAACTTTTGTTATGTAAGTTGCAAACCGGTCGAACACCAGCCATTCATAAATACTATTCACCTGCTTTGTTATTACTACGGCCACAAACGACTCTCGAATGACACTCAGGTTATCGCGGTTCATCCGGAGATTGCAATAACCGTTTAATATATATTGTTATACGATTGAATTACGCGTATCCGTTGCCTCGTAATGCCCTTGTTGGATGTGATCCTGCACAAACACCGACAGCCCAGTCGGTTTGCACTATTTACCTTATAGAACGATCGCTACAAACACATCACTGGTTCTTTTTGTCACTCGCCTAGTTAACACTGTTGGTTCGTTTGTTTTTAGAAGTTCAATATATAAGTGTTATTGATGCGCGTGTTAGAGCGCGTGCGCGCGCCGAGCGTGCGCGGGTGAGGTGGAGGCACTAGCTGCGAGGAGTGACGGAGGCAGCAGGTTGCGCAGGAGCGCCCCGCACCCGCGCCCGCGCCTCGCCGGCCCCGTGCCCACGCCGCAAGGCTGCCCCTGCGCTGCCCGCCGCCGCGCCACCAGCGTGCGCCATGCTGCGGCATTCCAACTGTGACGACAATGTGCCCATTTATGTCTTTGGACATGGTCGGCGGACACTGCAGCCATATGGTGTGTTACACTCGGCGCGATTATGTTTTTTTCAATGGAATTCTGTAATAGTAGTGATTTGCCGCAATGTGTGGGAAACGTTAAAACATACAAATGTGCTTCTCGTAGACGGTAATTTTCTCGTCAATTTACAGGTTTTATAGCTTCTGCCTCACATAAATCACACACATTCCCGTTCCTTGCGCTCCTCCCAGACTCTCCAACTCAAAACACCTTCCCATACGTCTCAATTTTATAATTTATCTTTTACTGTACAAGCTGTCCGGCTCTGGAATGCACTACCTTTAACAATCAGGCGAGCAAAATCGCTACCATCGTTCAAAAAAATGATAAAGCATCACTTTCTTTCACTGTAACATGAACTTGTTTAATATGTATGTTTATCTATTATAGATACCTTGTACTTTATTAATATGTATTAGAATTAATATATATATATGTATATATTGTATATATGTGTGTTCGTAATATATATGTATTTTACATTTAATAATTTAAGTGTTTTTTTTTGTTTATTCTCTCCCTTTTTCTCTTTATTGTACACCGCCATCTACATTTTACATCTGTTTCTGTCCATCCAAAGGTTGTCTGGAAGAAATCGCTTTTAGCGATAAGACCGCCCATTGTAGAACCATGTCTCGCATTCTGTTTTTTTTTTTTTTTTTTTTATGTTGTTGTTGAAATGTTATTTCTGTATGTTTATTGGTTATACAATAAAGAGTTCATTATTATTATTATTATTATAAATAATTTTTATGACTAACGTCATCCATATATAGAAGAAATGGCCGATTTGTAAATCAGTCACTTAAGAGGTCGTAAAAATTAAAGAGTTGCACACAAATCATTCTTCCATTGTTTTTAAGTTTATGTTTAGAACGCAATTCTTAGAAAATGTTCCACCACTTAGTTGTACGTAAATCTTGTATTATTTTCTTGTAGAGAATTAACACCGTGATTAATTAACGCAATGGACAGCTAGAAAATAATTGTATCAATGATTCATTACCAACGCAAGAAATACCTGTGAGTGTAGGAAGTAATTATTTTTAATAGGATGTTCTCGTTTCGGATGTGTTCTAGTGCCGCATCACCTGCACCAGCAGTTTTTCATATTTTCTCTTTATGACTGTGAATGTGATTAAGATTCTACGAGATCAACTTAAAAATTATCAACAAATTAATTCAATTAGGTTTATTTTATAAATCGCAAATATGAAATCATAGTGTATTTAACTTGAATAATATTTCTTAATACACTAGTCTTTGATTACGAAGTCCTGTAGTTATATATTACGATACAATCGGTTTCAATACGTATCTTCTTCTTCTTCAGCCTTTAGAAGTCAACTGCTGAACATAGGCCTCTCCCAAAGATTTCCTGACCAACCTGTCAGAAGCAGCCTGCATCCAGCGGGTTCCTGCGACCTTTACAAGGTCGTCTGTCCACCTTGTAGGACCCACGGTGTCCCACGTTGCGCTTGCCAGTACGTGGCCTCCACTCGAGAACTTTTCTATCTGTTGTCAGCTCTACGAGCTATGTGTCCAGCCCACTGCCACTTTAGCTTGCTAATCCGCTGGGCTATGTCGGCGACTTTCGTTCTTCTACGGATCTCTTCATTTATGATTTGATCGCGTAGAGAAACGCCGAGCATTGCCCTCTCCACAGCTCGCTGAGTGACAGAGAGCCATCTTAGGCTGCCCATAGTCAGAGGCCACGTTTCAGAGCCACATGTCATCACTGGTAATACACATTGGTTAAAGACTTTTGTCTTTAGGCACTGCGGTATTTTGGACGAGAAGACCTTGTCTAGTTTCCCGAACGCTGCCCAACCAAGCTGCATTCGACGATTGACCTCTCCCAAAGTTGGACCTGCCTAACTGGACGACTTGCCCTAGATAGACATATTTGTCGACAATTTCGTTAACATAAAACTACGTTATACGTATGTTTCATAGTAATTATGAAGACGTAATATTTACCTTACCGCTTTTCACATATTTTTTTTTATGTCATTGAATGACGAGACGAGCATGCCGTTCGCCTGATGATAAGCGATAAGACCAACCATAAACAGTAGCAACACCATCCAGCACCTTGAGTTACAAAGTACTGTGTGGCATTCCACTGCGCTCGTCATCCTGAGACATAAGATGTTAAGTCTCACTATGTCCTGTAGTTACACTGGCTACAATGTCCTTCAAACCGAAACACAACAGTGCATGCACACTGCTACTTGGCGGTAGAAATAGACATTGCGGGGATACCCACCTAGACGGGCTCTTACATATGAAAGGCCTACCACCAATTTATTAATTGCAAAAAATATACTTAATTGTTTAAACCTCATGATTGCTATCTTGCATTGACCATGGTAAATTTAAGGAACGCACGCAGGAGAGTCGCAAGTACAGCTCCAAAAATAGTTTACAACTTAATATTATTTATAGCATTTGCTCATATATATTAAATTTACCCCTAGAATTATTGTTTTATAAAGAATTAATTATTCACGAAAACTACAGGAATATAGTCAATTGGCTCCTCGGTCAATATAATTTTTCTACTGCAGTATAGTTACATTTAGCGGGTAGACTATAATTTCGCCTGTCTCGTTACCACAAATACAACCGTAAAGATGGGACTTAGAGAAATCGTTGAATGTCTCATTCTCCCCTCAGTGACCGTCCTGAGCCGAGGTTCGTAACCCGTTAGTGGGTTGCCCTCAGCATGGTCACTTAACTCAGGGTTGCGAGCGCGTCAGCGTTCACCCTAAAGTCCGGTGTGGCCAGAAAAGCCGACTCTCTTTAGGCTACTGGCCGTTAGGTCCGCGTTAAAACAAAATAAAAAAAAAACTCTTCTTAGGTACTCAGATCAGATTTTACGCAGAAATGATTAATGAAATAAACTATCGATAGTACTTTTATGTTAACGAAATGTTATAGAATCAGTAAATATAATGTATTGCAAACATAGCATACGCGTAGTAGATTCTCGTGGAATTTATTAGTGTTTGTTATGTTAAGCGAAAGGAAAATGTTTTGGTAATTTATGTGGGCATAAATTATTAATATAGAGCCCTTCGCGAGCGCGCAGCTATCTGTGGAAGAGTTAAATTGGATTCAAGGGTCGCACAAGGTTTAATTTGATGCGGGTTTGGTCGAGTGTAACCCTTTATGTTATGGAGAATTTGTCAATTTTGAACTCCGCGATGTTCATATTCATAACGGTGCGCTCGTAAACATAGCTCCGTTTGTAAACTAAGTTCTTACTTTGTGCGCGCCGGCCACCGTGACACTCACACGCGTGTCGTGTGCACATCGCTACAACTTACATCATAATGAAATTATTTTTGTCGATGAGTGATTGTTACGCCACCTACTTTTAGCGGTCGGCTTGGTGTAGTGGCCGCGTATACAGCCTTTAGACCGCGAGGTACAAGGTTCCATTATTAGGCAGGGCACCAATTTGTGACAGTGTTAGCAACACGTTGTTCTCAGGAGTCTCACAGCGGGCAGAAGTTCTCAGGCGTAAAATCTAGGGCAAAGTCCTTTTTGCAACAAGTTTTAAGACGTGGTGCGCTGACGCACATTGAAATAGCTTAATAGTAGTCATTACAATAATTTTTACCGCGCATCATAATTTTCAGTTCACTGCCCTGTACATATTTAATATCTTTACAATATGTTTGTTTTCTACTGAATGCAATAAAACCGCAATTGATTTGATGTTTCCAACCACTGAGACATGTATGTGGATGGATTTTGAATTTGTCAAATAGAAGGTGTGCCCGAGGCGTCTTTACTCGTGAATAAATTTGAATTTTTGAACAGAAAACACGGCGGCATTTGGACCATAGGCCACAGGTGCAGAATCCACGTTACCATAAAACCATTTCAATCGGAAATACGAAAGATTTCATAGCAAATTCCACCAAGAAAGGGATGGCTTCATATTTGTTGGATCACTGCATTTTTATAGAGATCTCCACACTGTGCACGATTTACAAATGTCTTTAAATTCAAAGGAAGTGGGCACGAGATGTGGAATAATGTGCACATGCCTAAAGTATTAAGAGTTGGTAAAGTCGGAAATAGTAAAACTGAGATTGAATTTTCATATGTATGAGCGCAGGTGCGACATTCAAGGAAATTTATCAATAAATGAAACATCCGTTTGCGGATGAAAACTTAGGCGACATAACGTACTGCCTGCATATTTATGTTTTCTCTTGTAGCACTGCTTATTTTACACAATTTTTCTGTATAAATCCAAATTCTTCAGCATTACCAGTATATACCAGCAGTGGTAAGGCTGTTTTTCTTTTACACGGTAATCTCTATGGTTGCTGCTCCGATTCTACAAGTGATTTAAAGTAGTAGGAAGGTATAATATTACACTTTATTTCGGGAGGGATGCTTTCTAATAAAAACCGATTATTGATTTTAAAAATGACTCCATGATTATAAATCATAAGTTCTCTGGTCTGATCTGTTCTAAAAACCAAAAAGCACTCACGATAAACCATAGTAATTTGAAATGTATTCATATCGAAATGTATGTGTGATTTGTATTCTGGGCAACGGACAAAAATCAACCCAAAAGTGTAATCCTACTAATATTATAAACGCGAAAGTTTGTAAGGATGGATGTATACATACATCCATACATCCATTTTGTTACTCTTTCACGCAAACACTACTGAACGGATTTCGGTGCAATATGACACACAGGTAGATCATGTCCTGGGTTAACACATAGGCTACTTTTATCCCGGGAAAATATAAAGCGGGACTTTTATCCCGGAAAAACTTTTTAGCGCTGGCGGAGCCGCGGGCAAAAGCTAGTCTTAAATAAATGTACCTGAAATCTGTGAAAAAAGACACAAATAAAAAGATTACTTAAAGGTAAAAAAGTTCCCGAACTCTCAATAAATAATGTCGACTAGCCAGCCCGACTGCGGCCTAAATCCCAGACCTTAAAAATTAGGCTTATGTACGTTGACATTAGAATTTATCAGTTATACTTTTTTATCCAGCCTCAAAATAACGACCACGAATTTAACTGATCGTAGGTTTAAAGATATCTAGAAGCTAGGGCAACACGGAACGATGGCTTTCTTCGGTTGCATACTCTATTGACTATTTCATCCTATTAAGTAACTGGTAACTTCTTGTCAAGCTTTAAAACTGGGTGACTGATGATTTTTAACCGACTTCCAAAAGGAGGAGGTTATCAATTCGTGTGTTTGTATTTTTTTTTTATGTATGTACACTGATTTCTCTGAAAATTGGGAGCGTATTTCCTTGATTCCTTCTTTATTAAGTAAATAAGGGTCGCGAAGTGGTTCCATTTCAATATATCTTGATATAGGTTTCATAATTTTATGGAACAGACCGAGTAGACCTGAATCATATGAGTAATTTCATTCGACGACTTAAAAGTACCCTTACGAAAATATATTAGCAACGCATAAATTTGAGCTATTTTTTTATTGAATAAAAGTATAATAAAAGATAATACATATGCATGGTGACCCGTTATACGAATAACAGGGACTCTCACTAGATGGTAAGGGATAAATAGGTATATGAAACGATTTATTTATAAAAAAAGTAATAAATAGCAAAAAACGTAGATTTGTCATATTGCTATAAAAAAATGAGTTGGCGCTTTTCGACAGATTCGATAGAATGTAGTTAGTATCTAGCTATAGACTTCTAATGGACCTTAAAATATGATAATAATAAGCTGTTTAGTCTTGAGAACGAATATATTATAATGACTTGCAGAATTCTTTTAATAGGAACGTATATTAGTGTAATATGTGTGTGACGCAAAACGCCCATGCAAGTTTGCGATTCTACTAAAGGAAAGGATGTTTAATTCCTGATTTAATAAATCATTAATCATTGCCACATAAGGGAGCATTCCAATTTCCACCTGATTTCAGGATCTACTACAGACTCGGGGAATGTATACCCCAAACCAAAATCTAATGGAACTGTGTTATGATTTTCTAGAAATCAGATTAACCGCTCAGCAGTGACCATCAGGCTACTCTAACCAAATGATGCGAGTCTTTTATTTATATTATAATATAGACCTGAGCTGTTGGCCTAGCGTGATACTACCCCGACGATTGTCCTGTAGTGGCACTACCCCGACGATCCTATAGGTTTACGTTCAGAGTCATAAGACCATTCTAAGCCTATGATCGCTCCGCTCATACTCGCGGTATGCGGTAAGAATAAATGAAACACTTCTATCAAAAAACATTTTATTTTTTAATTCGTAGAATGACTAGGATTCCATAGATACAAACCATGAGAATTTTTCTAGCACCTTTTCTGTAGAATTCCGTGTTACATAATAACTAAATTTTCCTTCTGATGCTTAAATATAATTTTCTGAAATAAAAATGAAAGCTTTTATTATTTTCCAAAGGGACTGGTACAATTTTTTGGTTAGTGTATCCTTAAGTTATTTGTCTTCATCTTCATAAATATCATTATCAGCAGAGACACAGAAGAGAGAACATGAGTAATTTCCACTGCTGAACATGCGCGTTCAAACAAACAAACAAACAAACTCTTCAGCTTTATATATTAGTATAGATTTGCGTATACAGCTCTTGTATGACGCGTTGGTTTACACTTACACGATTTTTTTATGACCGGCACCGACTCCAAAGATTTATTCATTGTACATTAATAATATAATCACACGAATGGCAGTGTATATAATATTGGTATTATTAAAATTTCCTTATAACCCATAAGCAAAGCACAAATTATTTTTTTCCTTATATTGGGTTTTGAAGTCGGTGCTATTTTTTGTTAAAAGGTTTTTATTTATTGCTATTCTAGTAAGCTAAACAGATAGCAATAGTGTGGAATAATCCGACTCCTACATTATGGATGTTGTGGAGTAGCGTGTTCATATTTTATCTATAGCGAATGCAACTATATTTTAGTGAGCTCACGTCGGACGTCTTCTTCAACAATCAATTGATAGTCAGTGATAACCGCACTCAAATGTGGAAGGCAGATAAAAAAATATGTAAAGTATTTCTTGGACTACGCAATCTCGTGTATTTTAATGTAGAGTCGACGCCAACAAAACAATACTAAGCAATTTATTTGATAAACTAGTTCCGCTTTCATACGCGTGTAATGAACACAATTTATATCTGCGCGTCTAACAAATCCAGTTTGGTTGTCGTCGCGTTGTAATAGAACGTGATTCGGTATGCGCCTCATGCAGCCGCGGTTAGGACCAACTAAATTAAAACTTGCTCTGTTTCTGTGTACAGGCATAATACATTTCTGCAATATTTCGTCTCAGCAAATATCATGTTAAAAATAATAGAAATACCCAACAAATATAGTACAAACTATACAATATAGGATTATGTGAGTGCTCTCTTAGTGCGCCAATGGTATTTAAGTTCCATAATGTGATAATACTGAGTCAGCTTCTCACAATATACATTCATAAGTTATCTGTTTCCATACAAATTCAAGAGGCTAGATGTCATAATGCATTTCATACGTGGGTTCCGTTTGTTTTTACCATAAATCCTACAAGATGTCGTAAAACGTAATGCGACACAGGTAACGAGAAACATTATCATTTTTTTTAAATATATATATAGGTATGTTTGTAACAAACTACAATATGTACTTACATATAATTTCATGTCGTCCAGTCTTCGTTTTAAAATTTGATTTTAGTTGCCTTTTTACATTTTTATACAATTTTTATAAAATTTCTTCCTGTACCGAGTCGGATCCTCGTATGCTAATTATAAATAACCACAAACACCCTCGGGCCTTAATCAAGAAAGCGCTGCGTGGACCTCGCAGTGGTCGTTATAAACGCTTAATAGAAAAATATTATTTAAATCATCAACATCATCATCAGCCACATGACGTCCACTGACCTGAACATAGGCCTCCCACAAAGATTTCCAGACGGACCTGTCAAAAGCGGGCCCGCATCCAACGCGCTCCTGCGACCTTTATCAAGTCGTCTGTCTACATTGCAGGTGGACGGCGGATGCTGCGCTTGCCAGTACGTGGCCTCCACTCGAGAACTTTTTTGCCCCATCTGCCATCAGTTCTTCGAACTATGTGCCCTGCCCACTGCCACTTCAGCTAGCTAATTCGCTAGGCTATGTCAGTGACTTTCGTTCTTCTGCGGATCTCCTCATTTCTGATTCGATCGCGTAGAGAAACACCTAGCATAACCCCCTCCATAGCTCGCTGAGTGACCGTGAGCCGTCTTAGGCTGCCCATAATCAGAGGCCACGACTCAGTGCCGTATGTCAGCACTGATAACACACATTGATTGAAGACTTTTGTCTTTAGGCACTGAGGTATTTTGGACGAGAAGACCTTGTTTAGTTTCCCGAATGCTGCCCAACCGAGCTGGATTGGAACGTCGATCTATGACGTTGCAGTCTTCTGATGATTCTGAAGTATATCGGCAGCTCAACAAACAAATATGGAAATCCTTGCGACACGACGTCCGTACTTACAATACTGTAAGGATCAAAGAGACAATTGAGCAGAACAAGGGCTCCAAAATGTTCGCAAAGGACCTGTCTATTGGGCAAGGACAGATGACTAGACTGAAGACAGAAGATGGTAACGTAGCGTCGATGAAGGCTGAGATATTGAGGGAGACCGAAAAGTTCTACGGACAGCTTTACACCTCAGTTGCCAAACCCGCCTCCAGCTTGGCTAAAGACCCGAGAGCCAAGCTGGTCCGGTACTACAGCGAAGACATCCCGGACATCAGTCTGTGCGAGATTAACACGTTCGAGGACACAACGTGATTATACGTCATAATTTGAGATTTTGGTATGGCACAACGTACGATGACGTTCAAATGAAAAATATTATTTACAACAGAACGTTCATTTCCGATGAACTTTCAAGTTAAAATCCTATTGTATGTACCTTGTGTCACAACATGTAAAATACCCGACACTTCACTGTCACGTGAGCAAGTTTTAAACCATTTCAAATAAGTGCTGTTGATAGTGTGCGGTAACGATACGCACACCCGCACAACGTGTTTATACGTCCCCCGCGCCTTCCACGCTCCTACATTCAGTGCGGCTGTGTCACCGTAGGGGTGCGTTTGCGTTCCTGTGACAATTTCGTAGGGTATCGTAATTTTTGCCGACATAAAACATCCATCGTAAGTATTTGGTTTATGTTATTATGTATTTTATTGTTACTTGGATGTAAACTATATTATTGTTACTGTGAATGAATAATTTTATTGTATGAAATTGATGTCTAATGCGTTATTTTACTCGATTTAGATGGATAAGCTCAAAACAAGACTTTGAGGATTTTTGATGATTCCTACAACTTTACCGAGGCGGATCCTTACCAGGATGATGATGGAATCTTTAGTCCGGATAAAATTTTTGTCTCACAAGGAAATAAATCAGTTCTTATTCTTTTAATTGCCGACAGAAATCGACAAAAACTACTACTAAGTTTTAATCAAATTTGGTTGGCACTTCGACTCAGAAACCCGAAACCAATGTTAGTTTTGAATCTAGTAGCGATGAAGACGATACACAATCGGCTAGGAGTGATTGCTCACGAAGCACTGTGAACACACCATCACGTTTTCAAGAGGAGGGTGCAGGCTATGACTCGAATTCCTCTGAAGATACTTTTCCCCTAGGCAAACGTTTGAAGTTGGTTCAATCTCTAATTATGACCGTACCTACTGTGATTCAAATTCCAATTAAATAATTCAAGAAAGACGTAGGTCCTCGGAACCTGATATTATTGAATTATCCTCTCAATATGTGGCATTAAATTTTTAATGCCACATCCACATGCATGAAATTCGACTAATCTGGTACAAATATCATCTCATGAGACGACTCAGGATAAACTACCTTCACACAACGTCTCCCAAAACGGGACATTGGGTTTGACAACTTTATCAATACCTAGCTTTTGCGCGCGGCTCCGCCCGCGTGGAAAGGTTTTTCCGGGATAAAAAGTAGCCTATAGCACTCAGGAGTAATGTAGCTTCCTATTAGTGAAAGAATTTTCAGAATGGGTCCAGTAGTTTCTGAGATTAGCGCGTTCAAACAAACAAACAAACAAACAAACAGACTCTTCAGCTTTATAATATTAGTATAGATTTCTAAGTAAAAAAAATTATGAAAAATACGATAATGCAGGTGAATTGAGATCCCATGACAAACTACCGCCTTTATTCGACAAGTCTCAAAATGAGACGTTGACTTTAGAAAATTTAACACCAATTACACAATTACAAAATTACGCACAATGACGTTGTGATGCTACTACTTGACATCAACATATTATGATGTGCCAGATCGTATATACACGTTGGACGTTATTATACGTTGTGTCCGTACGACGTCTCGTCAATTTTACTAATAATGACAGAACGTATGCAAACGATGACGTGATAAAACGATTCTGTCATGATGTCTTTATAATATATAATATCATGGTACTCTACGTACTCATACGTCATATAACTTTGTATGGACATTTACTGTGTCAATCTAGTAAACCGACTCAAGTGGTAGCGTCCGCGAACGTGTTAAGATGGCTTTGGGACAGCTCAGAAATAACAAAGCGCCGGGTGAGGACGGAATTACTGCAGATCTTCTGAAGACGGGCGGTGTCCTGATACTAAAAGTACCGCCATGTCGGTCCGAGTACAAGAACAGAGCTCGAAGGCTAAATTCCACTACACAGAGGCGTGAGACAGGAAGATGTTATCTCTCCGATACTGTTCACTGCCGCTTTGGAAGATACCTACAAACTCTTGGATTGGAAAGGATTCGGCATCAACATCAATGGCGAATACATCACACACCTTCGTTTTGCCGATGATATCGTTGTACTGGCAGAATCGCTGGAAGATCTCAGCATAATACTCAGTGACCTCAATCGAGTTTCTTAACTGGTGGGCCTCAGGATGAACATAGACAAGACCAAGATCCTGTCGAATGTTCATGTTGTGCCTACCCCGATTACCGTTGTGAGCTCAAATCTCGATGATGTGTACAAGTACGTACGTCTATTTAGATCAAGTAGTCCAACTAGGCAAGTCCAACTTTGAGAAAGAGGTCAATCGTCGAATAATTTAATTGAAATAAATAAAATAAAAATTCCTTTAGTTTCAAAGTTTGTAGCATCCAGTTACAAAAAATAAATAACTAATACAATACAAAGTATAGGAGCACCTATGAGATGCACCAGTTTCTCAATAAACCTCATGGCCTATTATGATCAACACAATAGAGCCTCCATAAACTGTGCGCTCGTTACAATGCGTGTCGGGTTTAAAATGAATTACGGCTGTTCTGTTGCTTTCCACGGTTTATAATGTCATTGTTGCAACTCTATCGAAAATCACGTTTATTGTTGAGATTGCAATTATAGCATCATAAATGTATTCTGATATTCTGTGGATTTGAAAGGTGCAAAATAGATAAGATAGGGTTTTAGAGATAGTCAATTTTTAAATACATTTTCATTTGATTTCATTGCTCGATTAATGTTTTCTAAAATACAGTTTATTCACGTGATTAAAAACGTACATGACTGAGTCATTTAATAGTGAATATAGGTACAAATACTATTTATCCTTCCACGTATCACCAAATATTAATATTACAGATTATGTACGAGATAACAACGAAAAGTAAAACTTTATTGACCCGCCCGGCCCGCGTGAATAATTTTTCTCGCTACGATCACTGTACCGACTACCGATCCAAACTAATACAAAGCCCCATCAGGATGACGCCAGCGTGGTCTACTTAAAAAAAAACATTTTTGTACGATCAGAAGTAAAATATAGAAGAGTAGGTACAACTTCAAAACAATAATATTATGTGACCTTACAAATTAATTTAGAAAAATCTTTCAAACCTATCACCTGTAAGGTAAAATTATTAGTGTGAATACAGAAAACTAGGAAATACATGTTTATTTAATTTAACGCAACTATTTCAGATGTTACCAAAATGCAACTAATTAATCATTTAAAGAGTATTTTCGAGTTGAGCCTGCGAACAATGTAAATTAACATATTACTAAGTACTTCAATAAAAATCACAATAAATAAGCAAAGATTATAGTGCTCTTGGATTTTAATTTTCTTCATCCTGAACTACTTACATACTCATCTTGTAATCCACAGATCAACGTTATTCATAAAGACCGCACAGCACTTTGTGTACACGTTCAAGAGCTATTGAAAAATATTCCCCAGAACTTATTTTATGGCGCTATCCTGTAGCTGAAGCTACTACGCACATATGCGCTGAGTTTATTTGGCCAATAATTTTATTTACGAGAACTTCCACTCAGCTAGCTCACATTGTACATTACTCTAGTTTAAAACTTCTTAGACATTCAGAGGACATCCTGTCGTCCACTCGAGGATACGTGATCCGCCTGGAGAAACGTCCACAAACACTTCCATGGCTGCAACGGGCACATGTCCTGTCACAAACATCCACAATCGAATTCAAAATAAATATTTTTAAGAAAGAGAATGAATTGGTCCTTCAGACGTGAATTTACAGTTACGGCCAAAAGCTTCTATCATTAGTTTCAATTGAGATAAGACTATTCGATATTTTGGAATGATTCTGATTATGCTCGATCTATATGTTGGACTACCGTTGCAAGGAATTTGTTATAATATTATGCAAACGTACGTAAAATACATATCATGCGGCTCGTCCAATCCTTAATAGGATATCGTAGGACAAAAAAGAGGCTGATAAAAAAAATGTGGCATATCTCCCGCGGTGGAATAAACTATTAGACGCTGGCTTTTAGTTGCAACGTCGCCTACGTGAATAAGTTTCTCCACGATAAAACTCCCGCTTTATATTTACCGAGGATAAAAAGGAGCCTATGTCCTTCCTTGGATCTGAAACTATCTCCATACGAAATTTCATGGAAATTCGCTCGATAGTTTTTGAGTTTATCGCGTTCAGACAGACAGACAGACGCAGCGGGAGAATTTGTTTTATAATAATTATGTAAGGGTATTGTAATTGTGACTGCCTGGGTGGCGTAGTTGTATTACGGTTGGACTGCAATGCTGAGATCTGAGGTTCGATCCCCGGGTCGGGAAAAGTGATATTGGGTTTTTCTATTCACTATCAGCCCGGAGTCTGGTTTTTATGGCCATAGGCTCGCCCCCTATCACTTCATGGGACGGAATATGCACGGTGAAAAGAGGGTGCACTAGTTGCGCTTTTGTCTACACCTTCGTGGATAAAAGGCGTGTGTGTGTGTATTGTACTTTATGAATCACGTGAATGAAAAATACATTTTGATTGGAAGTTATTGAAAAAGTGTTTTATTTTCCATATTTTTATGTGATATGTAACTTCTGTCTGTCTGTACTGACACCTGCTAATATCGAACAATAAAAAATCCTAACTGGTAAGTACATGACGCTTATTGCACACTACTTTACTGTAAATTCGCTCTTACCCTAATCTAGACAACATGAAATAACCAAAACATCTAACGAATTTCCCCAATGGCGCCCACACACAATCAACTGAAATAACAGCCTATTTACGGCAAAACCTTTTCCCTTGGCCTTTTTAAAATAGAAGGTATGTATTTGATTTTCCCATAATGCTAACGCTGCAACAATGCTATAAGCATGATTTATTCAAAAAAACAGAGTGAGCCACATTGGAACACGGCTTGCACGGCTTCATACATATGTGAATGGATAGAGATTAATCAGTTGGCTTTGATTAATTATATACCTGGATAGACCCTGAACGTTTCAAACGCGTCGAAAAAAATAGAGGCGAACAATTCCCCACTAAATGAGTTCTGGTGAATTATTTTTTGTTATTTTTCATGGATATAATTTTCTCCTCGTTTTAATAGAAACCGTAATAAGTGGTATCATTATGCTCGCATACAAGGATACGCAGAATGATGCAGCGATAGCGTATGACACAGCTGTCACGCATACTAGCTTAAGAAAAGTTGGCCTGTTTGTTTTAGTTTCATTGCAGCGCGTCACTCTATCTAGGTATATAATTAATCAAAGTCAGTAGGATATCATTATTTTATTTATATTTGTAACAAGTTTATGAAAGATAGACGGAGATTCTTTTACTCTGCCATGTGTATATGCAAGTAGAAGCAGCTGTAATGGATGCTTAGAATCGTTGTATATGTACCATTTTACTTTATTCTTCGTTTAGAACGGTTAAACTGCCATTGCAAGCTATTAGAGTAAACGTTATTGACTCGATGAGCTACCGTCGATGGCAATAAATGACGCCGCGTCTGGCTAAAAAAGACGTTTTTTATTGTAAAAGCATCCCCTTGGAGATCCCTTGATGGTAAATGCAAACAGATCAACTGATTTTTACGTTCTTAAATTTACATTACTCTGCAATTTTATTTAAATGATATAACGACTTGTATTCTATCATTATTCTAAAGCAGGATTTAGATAAGCAAGGAAAATAGTCATTACGTCAAATATTTGAAGTTGTATTTTAGAATTTCTTTGATAATTTATTCTCAGATTTATTTTAATTTAATTTATGTGCTAAAATCAACTCCATCGTAATCTTCAAAATAGTTTCGATGTGTTTTAAAATTATAGGACTACGAAATATGTAAGCTATTTTATTTTATTAACGTTTATTTTATGATATACTTAATTACGAATATTTTGTAAAACATTTTCACCTTGAAAAAGAATTATTTGTACTTAAGGCGGCCATTTCGGCGTTTATGATCATCTGTTATTGATTGAAAGGACCTCTATAGCGGTAATTAAATCCAACGCCCCGTTAAGGAAGATAATCACTTGATAGGACATGGTGGGCCCCTCAAAAACCTTAACAGTCCGTTAAGAGTTTTACCATGCCGTTAAAGAAACTAACAGAGCATGGTGAAATTAATCGTGTTAATAATTCTGATTCTCGTGATATTTGTAACACGTCGTACAAATATGAGTGTACCGAAAATATAACGTATTTTACTCCATTATTAGAATATAAAAGGCACAATAATTATATACCATTAGATTTTTGTAATGAAAGTGTTATGCCCACAGCCGGTGCTACTACTTCATGACAAAGTAATATTTAGGTAGCTCGTAAACAACGGTTAAGCACGCTTTTAATGATAAACTGTTTTCGATATACACGTGTGTTTAGTACGTACACTAAGGTACGTGCTTATCTTTCTTAGGCTGTAGTTACGGTGCTCAATTGTTAGTGAAAAAATTCAGCCTTTGTCTAATAGAACCTAGTGTAACAGATATGATAGGAAATACATAAGGCCAATATTAAATCATACGAGTAAAATGAGAAATATATTAGAGTAGTCCTTAGACCACAAGTAGTTCTTACTGGTGGTAGGTCTCTCATATGTAAGAGTTCATCTGGGTGGGTACCACCGCAATGTCTATTTCTACCACCAAGCAGCAGTGTGCATGCACTGTTGTGTTTCGGTTTGAAGGACATTGTAGCCAGTGTAACTACTGGACATAATGAGACTTAACATCTTATATCTCACGATGACGAGCGCAGTGGGATGCCACACAGTACTTTGTAAGTCAAGGTGCTGGATGGTGTTGCTACTGTTTATGGGTGGTCCAATCGCTTACCATCAGGCGAACGGCATGCTCGTCTCGTCATTCAATGCCATAAAAAAAGCAAAACATATTTACATCTGCATATACTTGAAATGGTATAAACATCTAGGAATCTTAAAACTGAATTTTACAAAACTACAAATTGAAAATGAGAATGCCGACCGCACTTGAAGCAACAATTTTTTTTCAAGAAAATTTTAATAAAAGCCGCTGCGATCTAAATTAAAATTAGTTCAGTAGATTCACTTTTCGGAGGCAAAATGTTTCGCAAATGAAAATTTGAGAGACTTGTTGAAGTTCTTGCACTCGAGCCGGCAATTAGTTTGGGATTGGTTGCTGGCTGACAAATGGTCGACTGAGCGCAAAAATCACAGAGACTCTTATTATAATGGATTTAGCGCGAAATTGTCGCGCCTCTTGAATTAATAGGAAATCTTCGAGCAAACAACCAACCGAATTTACTTTAATGTTGTATCTATCTACGCTATCTTATTGGCCTTATCGGTGGATATGTCGCTCGTGAACCGTAGATCTCGTACAGGTTCATTCCGAATAGTAGTTTCAGGATAAATTGTAATCTTACTTCTTACTAATATTGTAAATGCGAAAGTTTATGAAAATGTTTGGATGTGTGTAAGAAGTAAGCGCAAAAACAAATAAACGGATTTGGATGAAATTTCTCACACGGGTAGGTCATGTCTTGAATTAACACATAACAATTACTTTTTATCCCAGCAATAGGCTCCCATAGGAAATAATGGATATTTTTTAATTAGATGGCGCTGGCGTCGTACTGTGTTTTAGGAACATGTGTAGCGGGAAAGGCTTTTAACGCGAGCGCAGCCGCGAGCAACACCAAGTGTATAATAATATTTAAAGTTATGTTATCCTCCTATTCTTGTTGCTTTTAAGTACATACACCGATAATTAAATAAATAGGACACACTGTACAACATCGTGTTAGACTCTATTGTACAGACTGTGATTATAAGTTATCATCTTTAAAATACCTTGAGGTTACAGACGTGGCCATGGTATAAAAAAATAACATAAGACACGGGTCATCAATTTTATGAAAAATCTTTGTTTTAAATTTTTTGTAGCCTTAGTACATCATAGCAATACTATAAGCTCAACGAATATGCTCTGAACAATATTTATACTTATTATTAGGTTTTATTTATTTATTAAATGACATTAGTTTATTTTGATACCTTACAACAAATATGGAAAATTTATAAATAAGTAGGTAGAGTGAGTCAACATTATAACAGTAGGGTAATATCCGACTCAACATGACCAATCACAGCTTAAAAGAATTCTGGAAACCCATACCCTATTAGTTACTATAATTACCCTGGTGCCAAAGAGATGAATTATTGTAATTTATACATTATATTCGAAGAAGCATCAAGCTCCTGAAACGCCTGGCACAGTAGTTAGCTGTGACGTAGCGCGTCAACAATTTGCTTTTCGTGTGAGTTTGTGAGGCGTGGATAGAAACTTTATCGTATACTGTTTTACTACGATTTGGATTGCTAATTACCTTAGATAATTCAATTATAAAAGTCATTTAGTTCTTTTGATATTAATACAGCTTAGAAAGTAGTTTATATATAAAAATGTAATGTGAATTAATTAAAAGTAGAGGCTTTTGAAGATTATTACTAAAGTAAAGAAATATTTGTGTTACCATTACCCTAAATAAAAAATCAGACTGAGAAACTATTCTTAGAGAGCCTGAGGTGCCGATAATCGTCTAGCTTGGAAATAGCTGACAGCTTATCGTTGACATAAAGCAATGGCGAGGCGTGGAGGTGGAGCGCTCGCGTACACCGGCGCGGCCGGCAGAATGGACAACCATTGACCGGTCCAGACTAGATCCACTTTATCATTATTATCTATAAAGCAACTGCTCGAAATTTGTTTCATTCCCTAGTTTTTTATGTGCTATTGGATCGTAAAACCCGAGACTATTGCCGTCTTAGGTGCCAAAAAGTAAATTAAAATCGAACCTTCCGGGACCGTTTTGTAACTAGTTTAACCCATGGCTCTGTTCAATGTTATTTATAAAGTAGGTAAAGCACGTCGCTGAGTTTTTTAAGCATAAATGGGCCGCCCTCGCCGGTAGATACTATTGCACTTGAATTACAACCAGAATGTTATATTAAAATGAATATCATATTCATTTTTATTAGATATCGATCTGCAGCCATATAAAATACTGCGAAATCACCGAGTAAACGGGGAAAATTCTTTACATACAAGCGCCAAACATTTATAAAATGTGACTTTTCTCTTCTCTCTATGTGATCTCTCGCTGCTCTAGAATTGGATGTTTTATAATATCTCGGATATACGATCGATTTTTGGAACTTTACACTTATATTCATATTATTTCGACTAAGTACTTCTCCTCTGTATCATGCCGTTGGGTAATGGAACATGGGCACGTACAGTCACTTGCACATCTGAAGCATTAGATAAATTATTCCATCTGTCTATGCTCTATATTACAGATACTCGTCTAAATATTCGTATGTTTATTTTTTGGGCGCGCTACCAGTGTCCTTGATGCTAAATAGCATGAAACGCATCATATGTCGAGTCTTACCACAATTACCTATTCCAACCCGCCGTACAGGTCTGTAATATGAATAAAGATTACAGGCTAACCCCGACACACATAATCAGAACCGGCTCCTCAGGTTTTTTCTACCATTTATAAGGTAGCTTCAATTTGCCAATAAAAGCAGAGTAGATCCTACTAATATTATAAACGCGAAAGTTTGTAAGTATGGATGTTAGTTACTCTTTCACGCAAAAACCACTGGCCGAATTTCGATGAAATTTGGCACACGGGTAAATTATGACCTGGATTAACACATAGGCAACTTTTTATCCCGGGAAAATATAAAGCGGGACTTTTATCCCGGGAAAACTCATTCACGCGGGCGGAGCCGCGAGCAGAAGCCTAGTCTTTAATAAGTACGAATTTAAAATCAATTGCCCGCCATATAATACAACCACATTGCGGAAACAATAACCAGTCATCACAATACACTGGCTATCGGTATTTAAAACACTTCCGGGTCAGCCTTTATGGGAATTTCCGCCTTTTATCCCTTTTAATGACGGTTCGAACTTTATCTCTCGAATTCGGTGAGTTAATTGTGTAAATTCCTTCCGCGGTTTATTAAGAACTGTCGCCCTTCGCAGTCCTCTACAACTACAATAACCGAACTGTCCGTCAATGCTGATAACGCCATGGTAGGTATTTATTTCATTAAAGTGTTCCCTGTCAAGATAAATAGAAGGAGGCGAACCGTAACGGATTCGATGAATAGGTTATATTTGTTATTCTCCTCTTTGACGGATAGTGTATGAGTTCGCGACTTTGGACATATTATTTGCGTTGGATTATTTAATGAAAAATGTAATTGATTAGGTAAGTAAATACATGTTGATCAAATGCAGCAAAATAATTAACTTATACAATATTCTAAAGTGTTCTAAAGCAATTCATTATTCTAAAGTGGTACCAAGAGGAACTATTTTACTTCTGTATGGAATCCAAGAGACCAACTACTATGCAAGTAATTAATCATTAAATAACGTATTATAAAATAAACAAAAAAAAATACCCTTCCTAGCCGATTTCGGCCACGGCGGCCAATCCCAACTGAGATCAGCCAGGTACGCAGGAGATATTATAGTGCACAACGCATACTCACGCTTTTTATCCCCGAAAGGGTAGGCAGAGTCTCAACTAGTGCACCCACTTTCCGCCGGGCGTATTCCGTTCCATGATGTGATAGGGGGCGAGCCTATCGCCATATCGCGCACAAATTCCAGACTCCGGGCTGATAAGTACTGAATAGAAAAATCCAATATCACTTTGCCCGACCCGGGGATCGAACCCAAGACCTCAGCATTGTTGTCGTACCGTAATACAACTACGCCACCGAGGCAGTCAACGTATTATCGCACTTTTAATAAAACAATGACCTAATCCAAAATTTTGGCTAGATGAGTTTTAGCAAAATATGGAACCTAACGGGCAAGCTGCAACGACTAGGAAAAAAAATGCGTCTTTTCAACATTGTGAATAGGGCCAAAATTGTTTCAATTGATGTTCATTCCCCGGCCAACTTAAAAAAATGTTGTATACAGTTAGTTTTTGTGACGATTCCCACAAGTCAACGATTTTGGATTAGGTCATTGTTTTAATATTTTTTACACATTAATTGAACAAAAAGTGATTTTTAAATATTATCCTCTTCATTCTATATCACCTTTAACCTCAAGTATGAATCTTCTCTACTTCATCTCACTACAAACCCGTTACGCCATAGATGTCTCAAGATATTTTTAGGTAAAAAGATAGACACTGGCATACAAATGCATGTAAACGGCAAGGAGTATCCAAGTGACGTCTAGACGGTAGACAGTGAGCTATGTCGGCATCAGCCTTCCGCACACAACGACAGTCGGCGTGCAATTCGTCAAAAGACCGCGCCGACGCGACGTTATAAGAGCCTCGGTACTCTGCCAGAGCGTTTTGTTCACTGACCAAAATAAAGAACATAAAATGAAAACAAGCGAGCGATACGATACCCTGATATCCAGCGAACGTTATTGATAGTGTCTGAAATATGCACCGTCATTTTGCTGCAGCTGAAACGAGCTACGTTGTTAGCCCAAGATGTATTATACGTATAAATTGGGATGAGATGTGTCTTAAGCGCTGTTCGTTTGCTCGAAACTACATACGAATGCTCGACTTACGGACGTATAAGATACACTTGCGTTTTAACAAAGATACCTTTTTAGAAATAAATGAGATTTCAGAAGCATAAGGTACCGTTGGCCGTCTGCCATAAGACGGACTTAAAGAAAATTTACTGGCCACAAAATATTTGCCTCAGCACAACGAAGCGTACCCTTCGGGACGCACTGGTTAGATTACAGTTTTGTTAATATGAAATGGTATGCCGCGGTGTACGATTTCCCATGAGAATTAAAATAGACGCATTTCGTATATTCCGCTAGGCTGAGCCCCAACTTTGCGGGGATCGGTTCATGTCACCTTTGATAATAGATCTTAGTGAGATGTATGTGTGGGAAAATATAACCCAAAGCGCTCGCAACTTAAATTCCATTAATGCGACCCTTCGGAATGGTAAATTGTTAAACTTGCTTTTATGATTCTTATTATATTCCAATGTTTAGGTATACCTTTGCTCGTTTTGCTTATAAAATATCAGTAAATATTATTATGTTCGAAAAATCTGCAGTAGAATTTTGATATGATATACGTTTTAAAATACCGATTAATGATTAAAATAGATTACATCGACGGTAAAAAGCGATTTTGTCGTATCTCGAAATATCCAACTTTACACCAGAGCCAAAAAACGATTTAAAAAATTCATAACTCGTAAATTTATGAAGATAGAAAGTTGAGATTTGGAACATATTTCCAAAAATCTAAACCTTACTTTTCACGGTTAACCGAAATATCCTAAAGTTACTACTTCATTGATTTTGTACTAGTTACAGCAGTCGATGTTTTAATGTCGAGCAGCAGAAATGTTTTATCTGTGAGGTGAAATGTATGACCAACTAAGATACATAAAGATTTCGATGCGACGGATCTGCTGTATCTCAAATAAAAACCATGCGAATCATGTTTATTTTGCTGTATATGATTTATTCGAACTAGTTTATGAAAAAAACCACGTCTTACATACAAGCAGTATCATAAAAGTTATAATAATAAAATGCTGTATCTTTTACTAAACGCTTTTATTGTCTTTTTAAGAATGTAAGGACAAAAAAAACAAATAAATAAACAAAATAAACAGTAATTTTTCTATTCAACTCTAACTATATTCGTCTCCTGTTGTTTGCTTAGAATCCCCCAAGCATAGACCTACGCTTTAAGCATCAATGGCAGTGACTATCCCGCCCTCACGCCCGCCACTGCAACTCTTGTAAGCCAGGATCAGCAGTGTCACATTTTATGATACCGAGCGGTGAAGCTCGGCGAATCTCAGGGAACACTAATCTGTCTTTAACCCGCAATGAAATCAATCAAATAGAAACATAGGGAGGAGTTGGAATGGAAAAAATCGGCGTCAAGGGCAGCGTGAGACCTACTTTCCACGCTATCTTCCATCACTGAGATCGCAACATTGTACTATAAGATAATACAACATTAAAGACGAACTACCCTGCTTGAAGCGGCGATACCCTAGTTGGGAGTGGAACGGACTGTCGAGACAAATGTCCGCAGGTTCCAAACCAAAGGGTTCTGACCAAACCCACTTCTGACTTTTCTAAAAAAGTTATGTGTGTTTTCGTTGTAATTTATCGCTCGCTTTAACGGTGAAGGAAAACATCGTGAGGAAACCTGCATACCTGAGAAGTTCTCTGAATTTCGAAGATATGTGAAGTCCGCCAACCCCCATTAGGCCAGCGTGGTGGACTAAGGCCTAAACCCTCTCAGTTGTAGAGGAGGCCCGTGCTCAGCAGAGGGCAGTATTATAATACAGGGCTGATATGGTATGGTATAGTACCCCCTGACGCCTATTAGTCGTCTTTTACGACAGGCACCGTACCGTACCGTGGTGGACTTCTCCAAACGCCCCCAATCCATACGGTGGGAGATGCCGGTCAGTCCTCCACCTAGCGTCTTCTACGTCTCCTCTGGTGGCGGGAGGTATCTTCGCGCTCCTGATCCCTCTCGGCACTCTCCTTCTGCTAGAGGACCACCTCACAGAATTGGGCCATCACACGCCATGACCTCTGGCTGCCGACCATGAAACCGGTGACGGCCGGCAGTGAGAGGTCTCCTCCGACGACTGCTCTGAGAGCGCTGCGCTCCTCGTCCCAGACTGACCAAAACTCCAATGTGTGCTGATCCGTATCCAGCAGGCAGTTGTCACAATGATGACAAACAGCCGAAACCTCTGCGCCTACTATTCGACACAGTTACTCACCGAAGCAGCTATGCCCGGTAAGTATCTGTATCAAGTGAAACGTAGCCGGGCCATGGCGCCTGTCCAGCCATGCAGTAAACCGGGCGCACTACCGCGACAACCCTGAACCCCGCTGTCAGGGCCTCCCACCTGATACGCCACTCCTCCACGTCAGCTCGACGTAGGGAAGCCTTCATAGTCTCCACCTTCTTCAGGGCCAGATGCTGCCCATGTCCGGATGCCTCCTCCCACCAATGAAAAGCATCGAAGAGGGCGACCAGATCCCAAAGCAAGAAAGCGATCAACAAGCAAGCCGCCTCGAAAGAAACTGTGCGGTACACCCTGATCACCCGCTACGCCAAAACTATGGGTTTAGCAAGAGAGCGATGCAGCGGTCGCTCAAGAAGTGCTTTGGAAGTCGAGAAGCTGGTTCGGAATGGCGTAGGTAAGGTACACGCTGGGGTAGGAGCGAAGTGACGGGAGCGGGTCTGGCTAAGTATTAATCACTGTACAAAAAAACAATACTCTGTTCCTATGACGTAAGTGTGATTTTCGCTATCCGATTCAATGTTTGAAATGTAGTAACTTTTCAATAATTATACGCACATCTCTGGCAACGTCAAATTTTGGGCCGACAGAAATGCTGTATCTCCGAAAACCAATCTCCATAATTGAAAAATAATGTTGTAACAATTATTTACACTGGGCGTATTGTTGTATCTCTTTTATTTTCAAAAGTAACGTTTTTTTCTCTATTTACAGCAAATTTTTGTGTAAACTGTACAAAAACTAGGAAAAAATCGATGGCGTATCTTAATTTTTTTTCGTCGTAAGAAGACGAGACCTAGACCATTCGATGCGGCTTTTTTTTCTGATCAATAATATAGTAATAAGTAATTTTGACCATTTTCCGAGATACGACATTTCCGCTTTCTACCGTCGACATGTTTCTCAAATTCATTGTTGTATGTATATTATAAACCTTAAATTAATATCTATATTTGACCTACATAATGTTAAAACCCATGGGCGTATATAGAGGGGGGGGGGGGGGGGGTCACACACGTGCACACCGCAGAATCACCTGGTGGCTAACTGATCACCCATACGATTTTGAAGCATCCTAATAGTACTACAAATTTATATAAACTACAATTACAATTAAATCATTTTATTTTTGTAGGCTAGGACACTGCCCCCCCTGGAAAATGACTCCAGCTACGCCCATTCCAAAACCACCTAATAATGAATTAGAAAATTGCTGTCGATTACTTAGATAACTACAGAAAAAGTTTGACATTTCACGAGGTAAGGGAACCGTTTTTGGCTAGTCGTGTAGTTTGCAAACGTCTTAAGAATTTCCAGACAATCTCAGCAAATGGAGTCATTAGTTGAATGCGTAGCAGGTCGCGGCCACGTAACGAGGGGCTTTGCGCGCCAGTCGCCGGAGCGCGCGATCATTCAACAATTTGAATAATATATGAAAGTCCTAGGTACCTGAGGCGCTCGACGCACCTGATAGAGCTTCTGTGATCAGGTGTTTTAAATACAAACTTAGTGCCCGTCCTCGATGCTGCTGTATCTGCCCCGCATCCGCAATGATTAATATCACTTCGATAAGCTTAGTACAACAGACAGAACGACAGTTTTCTCACAAGCGCTATAATTAATCAATGGGTAGAAACGATAGATGCCAGCCACCGGCGACTATAAATCATCTAGACCGGACTCTAACGAGCAGATTCTATGAAATACTATGAACTCATCCGCAACCCGAATCCCTGTATGCGGAACGTTCGTTTATAAACCCACTCGCCTCTGGTTATGTCGCAACATTTACTTATGTCGTGCACTAAATGCGCCATCACAAGGAATTATATAATATCATTTTTTATTTAAATATGTGTAGTTAATTGCATTTTACAACAAATTGCAGGCAAGACAAGTGTCTGAAATATATTAAAGGAAAATACGAAATTTTAATTGAAAACGGAATTTTCCCTTTGTTTCACGACATATCTGTACTGTTTGTCGGTTGTCAACTCGTCCGTCATTTTAGAGTGAGGTCGCCTTTTTACTCGGCTTCATCCGTGACTTTTTAATACACTCGAAATGTAGAATAACGCACCATTTTGTACAAGTTTACCGAACAGAACGTAAATGAATGAAGTCCAACAAAAAGAACCATTATCTCCGTTCCAGTTTTAGTAAAAAGGGCGTTTTTGTAGATGGCAAAAGGAACGGCTCGGAGGGAAATGGTAACTTATTAATTTGAGAGTGGAGTATGCATTGTTCGTGAACGAGCGTCAATAGGCAGCACGGTGACGACTGACGATGGGAGCGTTATAACCGCATTGCGGTCAGCCGCCGTGCCGCCCGCACGCTATGTCCAAAACGTTGCACACCCGCTTACACTGAATTCATGTGATTTGTGTACAACAACTCCAGGAAAGCGACGTTTAGAATATTAAGGTGTTCTCTATCTGTACGGCGTCGTGCTTGTACCATCAGGGAGGTACAGTCACTTTGTCGTGCCCGAATAAAAAAACAAAAAAAATCTCGGTCAGGTTTTCCCTACATTTGAGTTTACCTAATTTGGTTTTTCTTTGGCGTCTTTCATATCATTTCATATTTCCGTAATATCGGTAAATTTTACTAGGGAAAAAATTCTACTCTTATGTGGCAGTTGAAACCGCCTTCAGAGAGTACTACTTGTACTCGCCCCCATAGTTTTTTTAGTATAGGGATAGCAAAAGTGCGTAAATAACAATGGTGCATACTTTGATTAATTAATTATATTTTACAAATAAAAGCGACTGTATTCCTCTCATACAAAACGCCAATTTCATATGTAAGGACCTAATATTATGTCATTCGTGAAAGCTGTTCCTGCAAGACTGAAAGCGAGCATCAGGCGCCGCGGCGTGGTCGGGCAGGTGTTCCCATAACAGACAAATAAAGTAAAAATATGACTTTCATTCTCCATTACCACGGAGATCTGCACACATTTACTGCCATCGCATAATGAATTATTTACCGCATACGTGCCTTGTTTAAGTATGTTTCATTATAAACGAGCTGCATTCGACGAGCCGCAACGTAGCACCGATCCACATATATTTATACACTCAACTCAACACTTAGCAATATAAATGATGAATACAGCTTTAGCCTTTGTTGCGTTTATACGCCCAGGGCTTTTACTTAAAATGTTCTAGAAGAAGATGAATACGCAATGGATTCATTTACAAATATTTATTCCGTCAATGAGGATGTATCTGGGTGTAAATTAAAGAAGTAAAACGAACGCGCAAAAAAAATCTTTTTGAATATTTGTATAATAATTCTCGAGAGATAAACATGGTGGATTGTGGTGTTACAAATGGCACCCATTTATTGTCCTCGCGGTTTCCTTTGGCACTAATGAGGCTAAGAATCACATTCCTAACTGAATCGCACAAATTTCGATTGCTACAATAATTTATTTATACCAAATGGAGGTTTTGTGAGCCATTATGGTATTTAAATAGCGAATAGGAACACATTTATTTCCAGTTTGGGAACTTAAAACACAAACTCTAACACAAAACTACATGAATACAGTTTAAAACTAAAATGAGACGACATCAAAATAAAAAGTAGTTGAAGCATACCGCAATAAGATCGCTAAACATTTTCTTGCTTATGAAAATATTTGCCTTCAAAGAGTATTTTCATAATAGCTTTTTTAATGATGTTTTTAGCAAACGGAAAATGGAACTACAAAGAACCAAATACCTAGGGGAATGAAACAATTGTATTGCGATTTGCGTCAAATAGTATCAAATCGATAAATTGTTATATTGTTTGAGGCACTTGTACTGTTGATACATATAATAGGGGAATCAAATTGTGGCGAGCACAGTTGCAGTTAGTTTACTGTATTTTCAGGCGTCGATTTCATTAATGACGAATCCAAGTCATGTTGGCTTAAATTCCATATAATCCAATTAAAATTCCATATAAGCTCGAAAATCGTTTACCGCCAATACAGGCCGGTACAGTCATCGACAAAAATTACTTTTAAACTGAACTAACCTTATATTTTACAAAGTAAATTGTAACCTTAATTTTACAGATAATTTATTGATAACATAAATTGAAATAGACTAAATACCTGTTCTTCTATCACTCATACAAGAACCGCAGGAAACTACTGCCCACAATATTATTTTCCAAAGCCTCGGTTGTTCCTAGTACTAAAAAATCGTAAGCTGGTATGATTGGAGACACAATTCCAAATTTAAAAGACAAGAATAGTAGTATTTACTAGCAAAGAGATAACTAGATAAGACCTGAATAAGTCTACACAGAAAATGCGGCTCAAAAATAGCTACCAAAAGCCATAAAACCACCAGAAGCGTGAAAATAACAAGTAAATTAATGAAACATATATTGTGTAACCACAATCGACGGCCCCTTAAATGTTTCAACTATAAACATTATTCAGATTCTACGCCATTGCGGCAAAAGAAACGTCATTAGAGAAAAAATGGTTCAATTTAATTTGTGCCTCTGTGGCGATAGGTTCGGCCATTATATTTATTGCAAAAAAATATCTTGCAGAAACATTATTTGTGTACCGCGAAGATTTTTTTTTTTTTTTATGAATGGCAATTAGTGCCGATGTCGACAATTCTGCCAATGTCAAAAGTGCAGTGAGAACTCGTGTGTGAAGATTTTGTTGTAAAAAAAAAACATTATCATGGGTCGTATGCTCACTGACAGTTTTAATAGACATGTGGTTAATCAGGTTAAAGCTAAGTAATTAAGAATAACATTTACCATTTAACCTCTACCTCTTGGGAGTAAATAAAGCAAAGAGCGCAACCGCAATTGCAGGCGATATTATTCATTGTTCGTGGATTTCGTATAACAATATATTTCGCACCTTTAGAAAGAAAACGACACAATTCAAAAATATCGAAAATTGAGTTACCGCCATAAAATTACTTAAAACGAAATTCTCAATACAACAATAGTTATAACACAAAAATATTCAAACAGGAACTGGACAAAACTATTATATCGGTCCCTTTTTTATTATATTTTTATAAAAAAGGTTTTAAGTCGTTTTATGACGATAACTCAATTTTAGAGCTTTTTGCTTTGTGTCGTTTTTGTTCTAAAGGTGCGATTTGTATAATAAAATATAAATCAATGGCGGAAGAGTTTCAACCTGGCTCAGAATCAAACGAAGACAAAGGAAACCGCCGGTCGATACGAATTTCCCGCTCGCCGACGGCTGTAAATAACAAAAAGATAAAAACTGAACACTATAGGTACCCGCTCTCTGCTGGAAATGTAATCAATACCTTTAGAAAAACTATTGTGTAACAAATAAAGGAATTTATTTAGATTATTTTAATGTTTAATGACCACTAAGTCGGTCTGGCGTAAGAGTTTGGAGAATTAGTAGAAAATATGGAGTGTAGAGAAATGATAACGATACACAAATGGAGTATCTTTTTATATATGATGGAATTGTGGGCGCGTTGCCGACCTTTGTTATGGGGGCTGGGCATTTGGGATGGAATATTTGAGAACTCCGGCAATTTATACCATAAAAAAATAAGATAAAAGTTACAATGCAATATATAGATTTCATGATGTTTGGTATGTCACTGTATACTACTTGGAATTTTATAATAAAACTGTTATATTAAACTGATGCTTTTAGATGGAATAATAAATGTAAATTATGTAGTTTTGAAGCACAACCGACGCGACAGCTAATAAAACACGGCCTAACAATGATTCGTTTTACAATTATTCAAATCGCGAAAATAAAACATAAATGTCCCCAATAATGTGCATTAAATCACCCACAAGGGATGAAAATTAATTTTGAACGACGTGTATATTGATTTTGCTCGCGACCCAATGCGCCTCATTGCTCCCTTCGGAGTCATTGAACCTAAAAACGTTTTCTTTTAATGGAAAAATATTAAAAGTTTCAGTTGGCTCTTTGATACGGCGTGGATACAGTAAGTTGTGACAAATCTGTGAAAAACTCAATTAAAAATGAACGCTTGATAGAATTCAAGCGCGTCATGATGCCGGTTTACTGACGAAGTTTTTTTTAGTTAATATAATGATGATATTCACGCTAATATTTTCTCAAGATGATTCTCCACTCGCTTTGTAACAGTTTATACAGATGGGGTACTATTAACGTGGTTTTCCAAAATAAATCATTCAATGATTATTGTATTGTACGATTGTACGCAACATTATTAAAACGAGCTGAAGGCGTGCGTTTTTATACCCTCGCTATCCAAATCTTTTCAGGGCGCAAATTTGTATTTAAAAGTACACAGTTCGAATTATGTACCTATTCTGCACGTTTAATTATATTATTTGAAGCGCATCGCTCAAAAAATGTCGACACAGGCCAAACTGGAACTGGCAATTTAAACTGAGAAATGGTAGGTATGACATGTATATGAAATTATATATCTAAAAATATTTTGTAGATAATCGATATAGGTATCATAAATTTATACTTAATGTTATTAATTAAAATTGAGAATCACATAAAATTTTCTAGATCAAATACAAATCATCAATGTCGGATTCATAAGTATTAACTCCAAAAGCTGATATATTTCGCGCGGAAAGTTTGATAAACACAAGCATCAGAGGAAGTGGTGCGGTATCAAAGGTGAGGAATAATTCCGAGGCCACACAGCAGCAATTTGATACGAAGGCGGTCCATTAGCCACTGGCTCGTAAGCTGGCTGACCACGATGTAAATGTTGTCAATTTGTCCAGTACCGCGCCCGCCTCACCCGCCGGTGTTCGCGGTGTCCGCGTTCCACTGAGCTAATGACCCTCTTTAAAGAGGTAGCTAAATAATTTCTCTTCCCGCTTGAATTTCTTCCCGATTAGCGGTAAGTTATATGACAGAGTAAAATCTGTAGGCTGCGCAGTTTATTCTAATAACTGCATGCTAAGGCGCCGTTGTTTCATCCGTGGTCAAGTAAAGTTAACGGTTATTACACTGGACGAGTACGCAGTGTCTTCGCGTCTCTCTGAATTCGCATGTAATTCGACAGTGTGATAAGACCCTTGACTTTACCTGGCCACAGATGAAACAACACGTCCTCAGTCTCGTTAATTAGTTGTCAATTTCTATAATTAATTATACATTACCATCAACAATTTCAAAGGACTTTCGAATTAAAATGACAATATTGTCCAATGAAGGTGAATTTTAGTTTCATTCAACACAAAGTGCTTGAACATATATCTTGACATTTCTCCTTTAAGCCAAACTTTTTAAAAATCAGTGTTCAGCAAATCTTTTTCACTATAAAGATAACTAATTTAATGCATTCGTAAATTAAATTTGGTTTTAGATAGAACATAAACGATCAGTGAACAAGACAAGCCTTATATAGAATATAGTTTCTGTAGCTTATCTCAATAAAAATGTTGGAATTGTACCATTAATAACGCCAATCTTAAACATTAAGTAAAGATAAAATGGAAAAATACGGGGCTTCGTTAATTTTCTGGCAGGGTTAAACCGTTTGTTTTATAGAACTAATCTGAGATTGGATCCATGTTAGAGAAACATGTTTTGTACCCGTACACCTGTCTCCATACCCATTATCTTATGTATCATCGAGCAGAGGTAGGGCATGATTAAAATCTCACGCTTATCTCCATGTCCGATTTCGCTCAGACGGGATAGGTAGCGAATTTGTACCCAAGCCAACCATGAAATACAATCTACAAATATTTGTGGCTCATTTGTAAATGGTTTTTATAACGTCTACAGCTTAGATCTTCCATATACAAGAGTACTCACTAAAGTACTTGTGCTATGTATAAATAATAACAAACGAGAAAAGCAGATACTTCACACAATCTACAGTAACAAAACAGTTCTAAAAATTATAATTTAAGTAGCCCGTAACCTTTTAAAACCCTTTTTCGCTGACAATTAATGGTTTTTACTTCCCTGCCGTTAACATTCAAGTTTCTAGTTTACATGTGACGTAGCCATAATTATAGATGCTTGTAACCTAATCTAAACTAACAGGATAATTTACACACACAAACAACACTCACACCTTTTATCCCCGAAGGGGTAGGCAGAGGCGCAATTAATGCACCCATTTTTCGCGGTGCATATTCCGTTCCATGATGTGATAGGGGTAGCCTATCGCCATATCGGGCCCAATTCCAGACTCCGGGCTAATACTGAATTTAAAACCCAATATCACTTTGTCCGACCCGGGAATCGAACCCAAGACCCGGCATTGCAGTTATACCGTAATACCGAGGCAGGATAATTTATTGTCCTCAAAATTTTAAGTGATATATCGAACTAAATCTAGGTGGTAAATGAATTGTGTGTGTTGCCGGCTCGCGGACACTCTTAAAAATAAAAATGGAATACTTATTCTGACTTACAAACTTTATTCTTAATAACTAAGTACAATGTTCTCTATGCCAACGTCTCGTGACGACTCTCTTCATTCAAATGGTGAAATTAACGCCTGTCCTTTCAGTAGTATTATAATTCTCTTTGGCCTGTCCGTTGGCCGCTGTCGGCTGTCATAATGTTGCCAGCTTACTATTCTTATTTTGCCTATTTGTTAAAATAATTTCCCAATAAAAAGAAATAATAATTCTGAATTATTGCAAAAATGACAAAATGCCAACATGGATATCGGTTTACGTGAAACTCTCGTACCTGGAAATTGAAACACTGAGCATCGGTTTATTTATAGGATAGATAACCTATAGATGAATATTCCAAAATACTTGGAATTTCCGCAGCTCCAGATATTGATTCAGAGAAATCTTAATTAAGTCTCAAGAGACGTTGCAAATACACAACATTTTAGTAATAGTTTCAAATGTAAGTAGAAGTCGCACTATAGCGAGTAGGCTAGCACGATGATAGGGTACCGAACCACTGCGTCACAGAAGACCGATAAGAAGGAATGTTTTGCGTAAACATTTCGAACGGCAAGTCAGATTGCCTGAGGCCGAATCCCTCTATCCCTAGCTTTCTTTGTCGTTCTTCACAGATGCACGTTAGCGATACCTATCTAGATTATAATGAACTAGAGTGATGATTTATTTTGAGGGAACTAATATGCCTATTGGCTGACGTGCTATATAAATTAGGAAAATCATAATTTTTTAGGTATTTTATTTGTTATAACTCCTCAAATCTAAATGATTCCAAACAAGCTGATGATTATGAAATAAGAAGCGTAGCACGTTAAACCGGGGTAAAAACATATTGAAACGGAAAATGTTACGCCCTTTGTCTCCACTCAATCAATATATTGTCACTGAAAATGTGTTATTACCGTCGTTATATTTCTTTATGCAAATTATTTTCTATATTATTAAAACAAACGTGATAACGTCTTGAATATGTTGTATGATAAATTTTCAGCAAATAAATGGGAAATATTTTTGGTGCATTTTCATATAAATGGTGTTTAATTTCTATTTTTGTTTACAAATGTAATCTTTATTGACATTTTGATACCCGTGGTAATCACGCTCTATAAATAGAACAGTGGATCATGATACAATAATTATCCTATAACCACCGAGGTTGAGTGATTGTGAACTCACTTTTAGCGTTGGGACATGGGAAACCTACTACTTCTTAAGAATATATTACAAATATTTTAAACCTGAAGTTTTTGTTTCTTTACTACAATAAAAATTACGAAATCAGAGCAGAGTAGTTCGCTCTGCAGCGTCTGCTCTTTTTTTCCCAAAAGCTAACTTTTACACGGACGGAACAACGGGAGTAAGCCATTTCTGACATAAAAGCTGAAAGTATCGAGTCACTGATCTATAAAATCAGACACGAAGAATTTCACCGAGCTAAGACCTGGAACAGCTGCCAGGGGTTTGTGTAGAGGCACTAAATACAACACCTATGTGTGACGTCACACATCCACCCACCCTTATATCGCTATCCACACGTTATTTACTTTTGCATAAGCGCGCATGCACAAAAGGTTTTCAAATCAAATAGTATTTGCAGAGTTTATTATTCCTGCGATAACATTGTTCCGAATAAACATAAAAGACAATAATTAAACGGAATTGACGGTGTATTAAATATTTAAACGTTTGCAGATACGGGCTAGTTGACTGCATACAATTGTTTAGAATTTAATGCTCTTATAATTCTGTTATTTGTTTTGTATAATTGTCGTTGATAGAAATTGTCGTGGAAACTATATAATCAAATATTCTAAGTTTGTAAACTTCTACTCAGTATCAGCCCGGAGTCTGGAATTAGTGCCCGATGTGGCGATAGGCTCGCCCCCTATCACAGAATGGGACGGAATACGCACGGCGAAAAGTGGGTGTACTGGTGGCGCCTCTGCCTACCCCTTCGGGGATAAAAGGCGTGAGTGTCTCTGTGTGTGTATAAACTTAAGTTATTTTGTGTACTACTTTGTACAGATTACAGTGTCCTATTACTGCAAATTTGACTTATACAAATCTCATTACAAGCGAATGTGAAGAGGGTTCATTATCGACCGAATCCGTGCAAAGCTCAGAACAATAACTAAAGCAACTTAGTTATTGTTCTGAGGTCCAAAGTTACTGACGTCGGATCAGTTTACGTTATTATACCACGTCCGCTCGATCTGCGTCCAATACCTTGTCCTATATCAAGATGTATCGGTAAATGCAATTTAAAAGATAATTAACTAATAAAGGTATTGTTAGGATAAAAGTTTTGTAACGATATTTGTAGCGTGCTAACCAGATATGAAAATCAGTCGAAATGTCAAACTAATAGTGGAAGTGTCAGTTGGGTGTATAAAAAGGGTGCCGTATCGATGTGCATCCTCATTCCGGCTCATTCTGCGCATACGTGCTGAGTCTCGCAGTCGATCTCAGTCGTAGTCTTAGTAGCAGTTCAGTAAGTTGATCATTGACTTTCATGCTGGTCGGTTAGTTGCTGATATCTTTGTAAAAGTATTTCTGTTAAATGTGTTTATGTAAAACCAGTGATAAATGTGTTTATGTAAAAACAGTAATAAATCGTTTTTATTTAAATCAAAATGGCTTCTGTTTCTAACAGTATTTTATTACTACTCCAAAACAGTTATTTGTAGAGTACGTATGTGAAACTTATTTATGCTCCAATTAAGGTTGTTCTGAATTCTGATAGGATTTCAGTACCTACTTACTTAGTTGAAAAATAACGAATACCCATTCCTGTCCATTCTTAAGGTTGAAGTTGTATCTACGTCAAATTTCATCACAATCGGTCCAGCAGTTTAGTTTCTCCCCTCTACTGACTCCAATTATGGGACTGCTAAAAATAATAATAATCCAATTTTATTTTTGTGGTGCACACATGCACAGTTTATAATATCAAGTACTTTAATTAATGCTCTCAAATCGTGTTTCCCGAATAAAGTGATATAAAATTAATAAACATTATTATAAATAAAATAATTACACATTTGCAATGCCATTACAAATACCATTTGTAAAGCTTTTGTAGCAAGCGCGAATGTAACTTCGAGTAATCTTGTTCGAGTAAGAATTTTTACTGCTTTATTACGACGTTTTCGTTCTCTCCCCCTGGTGGAGGAATTAAAATTTTAATGGATTTTCAATGGCGGCAAGTGAAATAAAACCACCTCCGTGATTACACCGCTTCCACTGGGAAACACTGTACCTACGGGTTGAACACCAATTAAATTGCTGTTTTAATTAAAATAATTCATTTTGTTTAAATACCCATCGATGTTATTGTGTGCACAATTTTCAACGCTTAGCCGTTAGCTCAATAAATTGCGTTGGGCCTTTTATTTCAATATTTTATGTCGCAAACGAAAGTTGACAGGAAATTGTTATAAACTGTAAATAAAAAGAAAAAAACACGTGTGGCACTCGGAGACTGCCGCGGTAAAGCTATTGCATAGCATTTTTTATCACAAATCTGGATTGACTAAACACAAATTCGATCTTACGCTTACCACATAATGTAGATTTTTAAACGCGAGCAACGCACGTTTAGTCTTGTTGTAGATAAATGTCAGAAATGCAATGGTCATCACAACCAAAGTAGAATAAATCAAAATTTGAAAAAAGAATGTTACGTTCGATTCTTTTGTACTCGTGCCGTGCCAACGCTGGGGAAATAGCTTCTATGCAATGTATTTAAGGTTCATATTAGATTAGTAAGAAATGGTTTTAATGACTTTAATAAATAAAATAAATAAAAATATACTCGTTTCAAGAATTATAGCTTCTACGCATTGTATTTAAGGTTCATATTAGTAAGATAAAAAAGATGTGAGGTTATTTTCGTTACGGAATTTCTGGATTCGGTCTCCACGCTCAAGGCCCGCGATAGAAGCTATGCAATAGCTTAATAAATGTCGTCTTCTATTGTGTTCTAATGAAAATAGGGCAATATTTTGTATGGCACAAGAAACTCGGTCTAGTTCTTGATCGATACTTCCAAGACTACAATGTTTTCTTTTTTTTATCAAATTCTCAAGGTATAACAACGGACCGTTGCGCGTTGTCACGGAAACAAGCGACATGCATGACAAAGCTATCGGCCTCTCCAATAGACGGAGGTACTGAAAGCTTTCAAACATTCTTGTTAAGAGATGCAATTGGAAACGTTAAACTCACTCTCAAGTTACGCTAGTATTCAATACATACTTCCCTTTAATATAAATTGAAAAAGTCTTCTTAAAAGTTATTTATCTGACTGCTCTAGACGCTCGGTATCAGCGCGGAGTCTGGGAAAACCCAAATTCCAGACTATGTAACGGAATATAGCGAAAAGTATGTTCACTAGTCTCTGCCTAGCGCTTCGGGAATAAAAGGTGAAAGTGTATGTATGTTGTCCAATAACATATAACGAGTTATATAGTATAAACACACGTTTCCACGTCCAGTAACGTGATTTTAACGTTTCGACTCGGATTAGGTGGCCCTGTATAGGCTTTATAGTCGTCACACGTAAGGTAACAAACAAGACAGGGATGTAATCACGTTCAATGGATACGTAATTGGATAATGTGAATTTGTCAGTCCTTTGCCTTGGAGATTGGACCCGGGTCGACCGCTCTCTAACCATTTTTCACGCTATATTTTAGTAAAGTCATATTTAGGCGTTTTTTTATATATCAATGTATTTAGGAGCGTTATTTAGCGACTTGTGATTACTGGATAAAATTTCTGTGTGTTTAGTATGCCCGCAACGTAGCATGCTATTATTTATACCTTACAATATTTCAAACCTGTGTACACACACACTCACGCATTTTATCCCCGAAGGGGTAGACAGAGGCGCAACTAGTGCGCCCACTTTTCGCCGTGCGTATTCCGTCCCACGATGCGATTGGGGTCGAGCGTGCGATTGGGGGAGATGGCGATAGCGCCATATCGGGCACAAATTCCAGACTCCGGGCTGATACTGAATTTAAAAAACAATATCACTATGCCGAACCCGGGAATCGAACCCAAGACCTCAACATTGCAGTCATACCGTAATACAACTACGCCACCGAGGCAGTCAGTCAGTTCAAACCTGTGTAATATTGCCAATAATAATTTTATGTTTTGTTGTAATTTTAAACGTTAAAATTTGATATCATTATATTTCATAATATCTATTTAATGTCATCGAATATAATACCATAAGCTCTATTATTTATATATCTCCCTACTTATACCATCTATTGTTTAAGAAAGAAATGTATCCCATAAAAAACATAAATGTGATATATGGTAGCCAATGCCAATATCAAGATTACACGTGGTTGTTGACTACGCCGATAAAAGAATTGAGATCTAAATGGGCGCCAAGTCTTTTATATTATCCTGAAAGTTATTCATAACCATAAACATTTACGCCCACGGAGGAGTGTGTGATTTGGCATAATTAAAGTTCATAATAAATTATAGCGGAGTGCAGGAAAATAAAATTTATGAATTGTGGTCGAATTTTGAACAGTGGGATACCACTATAAGTTTTATTTTAAGGCTAAAATGGTGAAAGTGGTTGATCTCATTTTAGTGTCACTTTCCTTATGTTTATGGGATAAATGGAGCAGGAAGTGAGTAATTCGGATCCATAGTAATAAGATCATCGGGCCAAATGCGCAACCGACCCCTAAAAGGCTACCGTAGCAGGATGATTGTGTAATAAATTCAATTGTATCGTACGGTAAATTTTCAGGCATGTAAGTACTAATATAATAAACTAGCTTTTGTGCGCGGCTTCACCCGCGTTCAAAAGCGTTTATATTATTAAGTATAGATTAAAATGTGCCGCAAATGTGCTGGTTGTAGGATATCTGTATTCGTCCGGATAACGACCTCCATACAAGGTGTAACACCCTCCGAAATGGCCCACGTATGTGTGTCGTGTTCTGGGATCAGACTGTATACATCTGGTTTCAATCAGTCCGGCATAATTACGTCGACTGGCGAGGCACAAACACCTCTTGTCAGTCGACACCGTATCTGGATTCCACTCCACTTGCCATCAAGGGCAGTGGCGTCACTTTGCCGTGTTGATGGAAAAAAAAATCTATATTTAAACATAGACACACAGACTGCCTCGGTGGCGTAGTTGTATTACGGTACGACTGCAATGCTTAGGTCTCGGGTTCGATGCCCGGGTCGGACAAAGGGTTGTTGTGTTTTTCAATTCAGGATTAGCCAGTAATCTGGAATTTGTGCCCCCCCTATCACATCATGGGACATATACACGGCGAAAAGTTGGTGCACCTAGTTGCACCTCTGCCTACCCCTTCGTGGATAGAAGGCGTGAGTCTATGTGTGGGTATATATTTTATTTATTTATTTTATTAGGTCTACCAACGGTTTCCACAGTATTACATCATATTGGATTTCTTAATACATAGTTAATCTAAAAGTGACAAACCAACTTATAGGTAAACACAGCTTGCATTAATAATATGGTTGTATATATTTTATTATTTGTATATAAATATTTATATTTTAACATAATCATATTATAAAGGAGTTAAGAATCTTTCTCAGTATGTCCAGTTCACAATTCTCGTACTATGCCACAATGAGCCGCTGTTCAGACATAAAAATTATCTTGTACTTATTCATAGAATTAATTATGCGATAACCATCAAGGCAAGAAATGAAAAGAAAACACCGTTTCTATAAGTATAAAGAATAACAATGCGAAACTCCAAAATAGTTAAGGCAAAAATAAAATTTCTTGCAAAACACGCTGCAGAAGAATACGATTAACATGTATTCCAAGCAAAAGCATTTGAAAATTTCGGCAAATATATTAGGTGTCGGTGCAATGCAGCCGCTGCGCTTCAGATTTAAGTGCAGCCAAGCGGCGGGAATGCAGACGAATGATATTCCTTAGCAAGCAACTTGGGGGATTAAGAAGCTCCAAGTCAGATATATTCTTGTACGAGGCAGCGAATTATCAATTACGTGCTTAAGTTTCTTGCGAATATTCCGCCGCTTACGATAGCGTCCTTATATATTTGATTTTTTACTGCTGTTTCAAAATACCGCACTGGGGCAGAATTAAAAAGATTTTGATATTAACTTGGGTTGATAGTGATGTTATTGATGATACTACATACTGCCTAGCAAGTAGCAGGCCATACATAATGTATTATGTTAATGGTGTTTTTTTAGAAAGGCTTAATTTTCATAATAAGTATCTTATTACTTTTGCGTAGGAGTATAAAACGAATATAAAAATAAAGAAAACTGCATTGCATCATAACTTATCTTCGATCGCCTAGATGAGAAAAACGTGAATGATTTTCATTATTGCCTTTTTTTCATCCTCATAATATCCTTCTAGTCAAAGGCCTCTCTTAAATTCTTACTACTAGGAGTGCTTTGGCCAATAATATACCATAGCCTACTAAACCCTGGGTTGCCATATTTCTTAGACAGCAAGGACAAAGGTACACTCCCGGTTTATTATTGTCATTTCATTTTTTACAGAACAGGGACTAATGGTACGTAAAAGGTAAGGCTTTTAAACAACAATAAGCCTTAAAATGCTTCGAAAAAATTTAAAATCACTGCATGACTAGACATGACTACCTACTCAACATACATTTTCATAAATGAATTTTATATGCAAGCTCTGGGAACTGAAGGTCCACTATGAAGCAGTTGTCTTAGACTAGTACACTAGTTTAGTACCTATGTGTTATTAGCGAAATCAGTTTTATTTCATATAATAAATTATAAACCTCCACACGAGATTTTGCTAACCTGACGACTGTTCTATACGCAGTGGAGCCGACGGCTTGACACGTTCCCTGATAAATGGAGACAAACTTGGCGTCGATAACAAAATCCTGTATTGAACCCTCGTCAATCGAACGCAAAGTACACTCTCCTTGTTACCGACTCAACTTAAAACCTTCTACCAAAAGAAAACCTTTAAGGAGTATATAAATAAATAATGCAGGCTGAAACACCAAAAAGCAAAGCGTAAAACCAAGCCACAAATAGGCGGAGTAAGCAGGCGTGCATTTGCATATAATCCGGATTGTAATGATGATACACGGAAATACTCGGCACCCGCTTACCCGCGATATTACATTGTTATCGCAGGGGATTTCAATAATATAAAACTTGCCAAATGAGGGTCAAAAGCAGTGTATATTTATTACTGGCCGTGCGCAAATACTGAATAAGAAATACAAAAATTCAGTATAGCCACATAACAGATGCCCAGCCACGAAGCAGATTGCGCGTTAGAACGATATAAAATATTAAATGAGAGCAAGTTCTTGCTAACCTCACTGAGCCGCTCTGTCGAGTGTTTCTTTTACTATTGAATAGCTATCTCATTCGCTGTTTGTGCACTGAAGGGTGTATATTACTTTTATTACTTAGCGGGAACTTATATTTCTCAGATGGACTTCACAAAAGACGTGATATCGTTTTACCGGCTCTTTTAAGTATTCTGCAGTTGTTTTTATGAATTGATCTATCTGGAAGTGTATATTGAAAGTTGAGACGTATCTTCAAGTAAACTGTGAAGTCTGTATAGAGATTCTTTAACAGTTCTTGTAATTATTTCTCCCTCAAGTGAGACTCACTGTTTTCAAGTTAAATATACTCCTTTTTATAGCGAGGGTAGACAAGAAAATGAATCGGAAAATATTTAATGCGATGTTTATTTGTTTTATAAAACGAAATTATAATATTTGCAGGATTCTTGGAAATAAATTTTAAATGTAATTAGGTACTTCTCCGTTCTCCCTCTCATGTAGTTTAAGTCTGCGTATCTTTTATGGGTACGATTAATTAGTATATTGTATTGTGATACATCTAGTAATTACAAAATACAATAATTACCAACGACTTATCTGATTCAATAAAGGTAGTTCCATAGATACCAATAGTGTAAAATAAAAAAGAAAACGTGTTATTAATCCTACTAATATTATAAACGCGAAAGTTTGTATGAATGTATAGATATATGGATGTATGGATGTTTGTTACTCTTTCACGCAAAAACTATTGAAAGGATTTCGATGAAATTTGGCACACGGGTAGATTATGTCCCGGATTAACACATAGGCTACTTTTTATCCCGGGAAAATATAAAGCGGGACTTTTATCCCGGAAAAACTCATTCACGCGGGCGAAGCCGCGGGCAAAAGCTAGTACTTTTATAAAGCAAAGCCGTCGTTTCAACAGTCGTATTCAACATGTAGTGGATATACAGTACATGCTGATAACAGCTAACCATAAATATTCTCTATGTATTGGAAATTGTGTTGGCGTTGCCAACTTTTGATTAAAGAAATAAGGACGAGTAGGGTAATTTATTTCGCCCGCGCCATGTTACTGACCATATGAAACAAAATAGCATAAATGTCATTGAAATTTTCATATCCAACTGCAATTGGAATACCAATATTATGGATAGTATAAGTGTTAGGTACAGTCAGCAGCATAAGTGGCTGAACAAATTCAGAATTTCAAATTGCCTACATACTTTTGTGTTCTTACTAATCTTTTTATTCTCTTCACAAAAACAAAATAAAAGAGATTTACTTTACTTCAAACGAAGAAAAAAAAGCAGTTTATCTTAACGCGTATAAAGCCGATTTCAAATTTTGATTTTGTTCAGCTACTTATGCGGGTGACTGTACATGACCTATACTAAAGACACTACGGAATGCAGATAATAGTTAAGTTCGCCTATATTCCTATCCTTTGTGTACATAAAGCATAAATACATACACACACACTCACGACTTTTATCCCCGAATATGTAGACAGAGGCGCAACTAGCGCACGACCCACTTTTCGCCGTGCGTATTCCGTCCCATGATGTGATAGGGGGCGAGTTTATCGCTATATCGGACACAAACCCCAGACTCCGGGCTGATTCTAAATAAAAAAAAAACAATATCACTTTGCCCGACCCGGACATCGAACCCGAGACCTCAGCATTGCAGTCGTACCGTAATATAACTACGCTACCAAGGCAGTCCTAAATATAAATCGCACCTTTAGGACGAAAACGACACAATTAAAAAAAAAACGATAATTGAGTTATCGTCATAAAATTACATAAAGCGAAATTTTCAATACATCAATAGTTCAAACACCGCCATATTCAAGCGTGAAAAGGACAAAACTATTATATCTGTCCCCTTTTTATTATATTTTCATAAAAAAGGTACTACTTTTAAGTCATTTTATGAAGATAACCCAACTTTTGTTTTTTTTTTAATTGCGTCGTTTTCGTCCTAAAGGTGCGAAATATTAAATAGTACGAATACATAAATAAGTATATAAATTTAAATGTAGAAAAAAAATAACGATTGGTATTATCATAATCTTTTTATTAACAATAAAATGAATCATGTGCGATACATAATTGAATTTCCAATTTAAGATGCACAAGCCTGGTTACTGCAAAACTACCGAACCGCGTTCCGACACCATTTTAAATAATACTCGTACAATTACCGCGTTCCATTGACTTCCACTTTTGTGAAGTTCATAAATAGCACTTATAATAATTATTACAAAAGGAATTACAATCCATATGATCGTCTGTTGACAGCGAACTGTGGTCCGACGTGAGGCTTGGGGTGACAGAGCGCAGCGCTCACGGCTACTGTTGCAAAATAACACATTCACATCGCTACGGTAATGCAATAATCAATATATTTTCATTTATTATCTGGGGAATCAATATATAGAATTCAATCTGGGAAATATGAATAAAAACAACCGCTGCTCTCTTTCACCCCACGCCGCTGCATTATCGTAGAATGACAAGCTTACAGTTAATATGATAAAAAGCACTTGCGTCCTCGTTAAATATATAATTATTCATCGCGTAATGCATCTCTTTCATAATTTTATAATCGAGAAATATGTAAGAAGAAAAATTTATGGAATATAATAACAATAAATAAATATTTTATTTACAGGTAAAAATTTTATCGCCTATCTATTATCCCGGGGCGTTACTAAAATAAATAGTGAATGAAACAATTGATAACTAACTTATTGATAAGTGTAAGCAGAAGCAAACTGCATGCAGCTCAGTGTGAGCAATGCACGTGGCACAGTACCCGTACAAGTACAATGTACATTGTATACTACAATGTACAGGTAATGCAGTAGGGTGGTGGTCGGCAGAGGGGCGGGCGAGCCGCCGCCCAGCGGGGCACCGCGTGTTGCCACCTGACCGCTTGTTTACAGTAAAAACAAATCATGATCCCTCAACAAAGCCGCTCTCCAAACCTTCCAACAATCCATCGGGTAACTTTGGCTTTCAAAACAAATTACAGTATCAATGAAAACAGCTTACAAACACGTATCATAGATATTAGAATAAGTATTTACAATTTACTTAGTGTTGAATTACAATATTTTACTCCCGCATTTTTGGTATTGTTTTGTTTCTTAATACACGAGTGAAATGAATACTATGAAAGGAACTCTGTTCGAAGGAACGGTGAAGCTTCAACAATAAAATTCATTTATGTAGACACATTAATGTTACGTAACGATTTTAAAACAAATTTAGATAAATAGAAAGAATACAAGTACAAAATGTAATTTAGTCGTCATCAATATTTATACATTAAAACATTTTATCTACTTAATTCTTATATGGCAGTAGTAATCTTTAAATTACGAAAACTGACATGTTACCAGTTTTAAGCTACGTCTCCTTAATACATAGGTAATAATCAATTTTATATAACAAATTACAACACACTATTTTCGATTTATGTCTTCTTTAAACTGACAAAATTGTTTAAGAATCGTAATAATACTATATTTTCGAATATACATAGTTTATAAGAAATTTAGAGACAATAAAATAACTATTCCCTAGACTTCGTAATCAACAAAATGAAGGTAAGTGTAAACGTAACTTGAACGAAAATTGGTTTGGTATAATAATGTGTTTCAAGTCTTCCGGGATATTACAATAATTAAAGCTCAAATTGAATGGATTTAAGAAAATATCCATTTTCTTTTCTATTTATGAGTAAACATAAAAACCTTACACACAGCACGTTCACTGACCCCTTTATTGGCACTCGGAACCAATATTCATTACACGATACACGATATTTTTTGTACACAAACGCACTAACTCGACTGTGAAATATTTCGCTGTACATAAATAACTTCAGCGGACACCCAAATAGATAACACCAAATTAGTTAGTACTGAGGAAATTACCATGGCAACTTCAACGATATTGAAGAACCCATAAATCAAATGTTCTGCGGAATACCGAATCTTAGACTTGGTACAAGGTACAACATGCAAGGAAAGACAACGCAACGTGAAGAAAACCGACCAACTGAAGAAGCAATATACCAGTAGAGTATAAACTGCGCATACGGCGCGGCGCGGCGAGCCTGCGCGGCGTGTGACGCGTCACGTGCGCCATCGACGTCGCGCGTACACCACACACACTAAACACCTCGATTTACCTAAACAATTTTAAATTTAAGATAATATTGTCTCAGCAAAATCTCACTCCACGACACTCGTCAAATATCAGCGAGTCGTATATATATAAATTTGATAAAGTTAATTCGTATTTAAATACTCCATAATAATATTACTCATAAAAACACTAAATGTTCACGGTACAATCATAGTTCACAGAGGTCACCAGAGTACGAGACAACGATGCGAGTAACACGAGTGGACACAGATCGGCAGCCGGAGAAAGGTGTGCGGCGGGCGCGGCTGTCAGTAGACGGCGGAGAGCCGCAGCACCGGCAGCGGCGGCAAGGACAGCGGGCGCACCCGCGGCCGCTCGGCTATGGCGCGCCGTTAAATGATGCTCTCGCGGTTGCGCTCGTTCTCTTCCTGGGAGCTCAACGAACTGCCGCCGCATATCTGCATTTCGATCTCTTGCAACCTATTAACAAATTGGATATTATACTAATAGTTGTACAATGTATTCAGCATTGTCCAGTCTGCCTTCGTTTACGAAAATAAACCACCTTGGTAACTGTTAATGCCAACGTTCAGGGATGAACTAATCCAAGTCCGTCACACTATTTACTCTGTTTAATTGTGTGAAAATTTCTTAGCAGTTATGAAATGGCTAATATTCTGGTTATAAATATAAAAGCTAAAGGTCACTCACTCATCACAAAATCTCAGAAACTACAAGTGTTAGGAGTATCAAATTTTGCATGGCGGTTCCTTTTAGGACGTAGGTGCTCACTAAGACGGTATTTTTCGAAATTCAACCCCTAAGGGTTTAAAAGGGGTGGCAAATGTTATATAGTATAAAATAAAGTCGCCCGCCGCGTACCGAACAGATTTCGATGAAATTTGGTATGGAGATAGTTCGAGACCCTGAGAAGGTTTTAGGCTACTTTTGCAAGAAAATGTATAGCAGGACTTTTATCCATGAAAAACTCTTTCATGCGGGCGAAGCCGCTGGCAAAAGCTAGTTCTGGTTATAACAGAATCATAGTTTTCTAGTACATATATAACCTCGGTTTTCATCTACTTGTATACATAGAGACAGGCAGGGCATAGACGTAAGATTTCATATTGTTTACGGACAGTGAATGACTTTTGTTTGACAAGATATTCAGTGGTACGTGGGCGTCACAGAATAAATAACTTCATGGGCGTATACGAGAAAGGCAGATGTCAAAAACGACACGTACACTTATTTATTTCAATCTTTTTTGCACACGAGTATCACATTACAAAATAAAGAATAAGACAATAAAAAAAGTACAAATGGCGGTCTTATCGCTCTAGGCAATATCTTCCAGGCAACCATGGGATGGATATAAGAAAAGGAAATAGAGAGGGCAGTTTAGTGAATAGATAATAATTTCGGTTATGAAAAATAAAACACGATAATAATAATAAATAAAATTATTTCAACTTTTCACTTACATCTTTGATAATAACTACCATAGCCCGCTTTTGTCATATTGAGACATATAAAACTAAAGAGTCGAGATGAATGTAAATAAAGCAGGACGGAAAATGTAACTGATCCTAGAGGAGCTAGAAATGATTAGAAAAAGGGAAAAGGCTAGTAAGAATAAAATGACCTTTGGTCGACCTCCCACTGCTGCTGGCTGAGTTTGGCTGACATGGCGGCGTTCTCTGTTTCGACCGTGTAGAGTCGCTCGCGCAAGCGCTTGATCTCGCACTCGAGCGCCTCGTGCGAGTCGAGCAGCACGCGCGGCGCGAGGCTGCCGGCCGCGACGCTGCCGCCGCCCGCCGCGCTGCTCCGGGCGCTCGATGCGCACGATGCTACGGGGGATGCTACACGAAGAGGGCTTACTGACGAACTGCGAAACACAACACCTTTTTAGACCATTTCTGTTAGGTTTGAAAATATTTTTTTGTTACTACTATAGTTCGGACAAACTAAGCTGGCAGGTATGACAATTCAATTTTTTTCCCGACGCGAAAACTCTGTGAGATCGTCTACCCAAAAAATTCAAAACCGTGTCATATCATACCGGCCATATTAGTTTGTTCCTACTATAAGCGATTTATGACAATAACTAGCATATTATAAAACAACAACGACAATTTAGAAGTCAAACCCCAATGAAGTACGTGGTTATCAACGTTTGCTATCCCTTAGGTAATATTAAAATGCTTTCCGTTAACAAGTCACCTATAAAGCTGGTCCCGGTAGGAAGGCGGGTGTGAGGAGTGCAGAGGGGGCGGCGCCGGCGCGGGCGGGAGCTGCATCTCCTCTATGGGCACGCGCCCGCTGGTCTCCACGAGGCCAGGCGTCGATTGACACCGCCCCATTGCCACTTCAACAAGATCACATTGTTTTACAATTATCGTAACGTTCCACTTTGTATGTCCATTACACAAAAAAAAAAAATGAAATAAGATGAACTAACACTATAGAAAAGAACAACAAGAACAAATAATATATCGATACCTTTCTCTAGTGGCGCTTTCTTATATTTCTCAAGTCTCTTGACGGCGATGGCTTCGAGGCGGACTCTGGCAGCTGGATACTCTTTCAACACGTCCCACATGTCTTTCTTGCTCAGCACGAATAGGTCCGAGTAGCCGACGGAGCGCACCGACGCTGTCCGACGGTTGCCTGTCGACGTGTCATCCACACACTCCGTGCCAACTGGTGCTCGGCCCGCTAACCTCATGACCCATTCTGGCTAATGTTGACTCCTTACCTCGGCTCAGCCAAAACAGATCATAAGAACGACGTGACAACCGAGCACCGCGGCCAGAAAAACACGAACAGGATCACTTCACACAAGTTCGAGAAAGACAAAATCGATGAGAGCTAGGATAAAGCCAATATAATAATAAATAATTTAGCTACCTCAATGAACGAATACGCAGGGTGGGTCAATCCGGAGCCAGTCAATAATTTCAAAATAAATTGTTCATAAAACAATCATAACAAGCTCTCTATGGGGTTCTCAATTTAGGCTCCATTAAAAAGACAAAGCTTAGAGCAGAAAAATCGTATTTTTAATAAATAAAAAATAATAAGTAGATCGTAAATTCGTAAAAGAGCTAAGCTTCTATAATTTTAAAATGCGTAGGATAATGAAGTTAGAAAAAATAAGTTTATTAAAACTTAACCGATAGGCCAAGTCGAAATATAAAACCTGTTTTTATGTGGGTGACACTTAATCGTTAGGGTAACATGCACCAAGAAGTCACGCCAAAAATACGAGGTACTCGGGGAGGATGCAAAGCGATCGGGGACACTGCCTTCAATACAACCAAAGGAGATAAAACTAAAACGCAAATGAAACATCTCACAAGACGCTACAAATCCTGGAAGAGGATCTAACAAAAAGCCACCAATGTCGGGAAATCATAATAAAAGTAAGAAAAAGCTCACCATACAATATTTCTTCGATTGAAGTATCGATATGAAAAGGAAACCGTTTAAATTATAAAATAATTGAAATTATAGTCTAAAAGCGAATACTTATAAAAATCAATAGAAATTTAATTAAAAGCATTCCCTAAAATTTATTTGAAACGAGCCAATTAGCGCTAGCCTTTCGTCATATTGTCGCTTGTCTGTAGCACCATGAAGGCAATTAGATGAGGGCGAGAATATTGACGAAGGGCAGCGATAACGACAACGTTATCGACGATGTCCCAAAACCTGTTGACGTAGCGGCCGCTCCCTCGGCCTGATTGCAGCGTCTCCTCTGAACGTTTGCTTTTCGAAACTTTTTTTGAAACATATAGAAGAATAATGGCGTGGCGTCTCGGGCCGTGGCGATATTTACCAAGTTGTTTACCTGCCGTGCCCATGTTCAGAATGGAAATTTCGCCAAAATAAGAACCCGCTTTTAGAGTTGCCAGGACGGTCTTCCCGTTGTCACCGACTACCTGTAGTTTCCCTCGGTTCACTATGTACATTTCTTTGCCGACTTCACCTACAGAATACATTTGCATGATGTAAAATAAAAAACAATAAGATCTCGCATTTTTAAAAACACATAAAAGGAAATGAAATTACCTTTTCTACAGATATAATCACCAGGTGAAAAAAGCACCGGCCTGAGCCTCAGCACCAGCTCACACAGAAAGCCCGCTTCTGTATTCTGGAAGATTTCCACTCTGCAGGAACAAATTGGAAATTTAATTATTTCGTTCATAATACGTGCATAACATTAGCAATAGGAACACTTTTGTGCACGTTGCGGGTGAGACAGTAAAAACGGTTCACATACAGGGCTCAACAAAAAGAGGGAAACGTTCGCAAGAGCCATTTGGCGACAAAAATTTACGGATCGTATAAAAGTACACTTATGCATAATTCATGGACGTAAAACGTGAATGTTTCTCTTTTAATTATACATCACGGTATGTTAAGCACGAACTGCCTGAGGGAGAGTTGACATCTACGTCGACTGTGCAGAAATTATCATCTTTATCTTTGCATGCTACATGCAAAGATAACATTGAGATAATTGATGTAGATTAAGAAATGCTATTGAGATAAATATTGCAAATCCAGACACAGTATATTTCAATAACGCAAATAATTCAAAACCAATAACTGACTACCTTCGCAATTGTTGGAAACGCATAGCGAATTCCAAAAATCTGCACCAATTCCAATGTAGGTATTCAATTAATTAAATTCTATTGAATATTACATCTCGGAAGGCTGAATAGCAGAGAAATACTTGCTCAATAATATTTCACTCGATTGCCTTAAACCGAACTCAAACTAAAGACAAACTGAATTAAAGATTAAGACGTTTGGGTGCTTCCACTAATTTGCTTGATCTAGTGACAACTTCATTATGCGCAGAGTTAAATTCCACCAGTCCTTTGTTACTGTCGCTCGCAAAATCAACTGTCTATAAAGTTATCCGGCGACTCGTTATGACGTTACATGTCTAATTATGATTAAACACTATTTTGTGGTTTAGTTTGCTTTTTCCAGTTAATATTGTTACAGGGATTATTATATAAAACACCGTCGATATTACGCGTAGTCCCCTACAGATTTTTTAAATATAAAAGTCAAAAGATCATACTGTAGTAATTATAAGTTTTCCCGCGGTTTTGCCCGCACGTAAGAGTTTTTTCTGGATAAAAGTCCCGCTTTACATTTTCCCGGCATACAAAGTAACCTACAACCTTCCCAGGGTCTCTAACTATCTACATGCCAAATTTCATCGAAAACCGTTCGGTATTTTTTGAGTTTATCGCGTACAAACATTGCCACCCCTTTTTACCCCCTTAGGTGTTGAATTTCGCAAAATCCTGTCTTAGTTCCGTTCACCTACGTCCTAAAAGGAACCCACATGCCAAATTTTAGACTCCTAGAACTTGTAGGTAGTTTCTTTTCATATGTAAGAGTCCGTTTGGGTGGGTACCACCGCAAATACCGCAATGTCTATTGCTAACGCCAAGAAACAGTGTGCATGCACTGATGTGTTTCGGTTTGAAGGACATTGTAGCCAGTGTAACTACTGGACATAATGAGACTTAAATCTTATGTCTCAGGATGACGAACGCAGTGGAATGCCACACAGTACTTTGTAAGTCAAGGTGCTGAATGGTGTTGCTACTGTTTATGGGTGGTCGTATCGCTTACCATCAGGCGAACGGCATGCACGTCACGTCATTCGATGCAATAAAAAAAAATCGTGATGAGGGAGTGAGTGAGTGACCTTTCGCTTTTATATAATATATTGATACATTTACACTTAGCTGTAGTTTGTTATTCAGATATAATTAATTGAATAATTCAATGATTAAAATAATTAGGAGTTGGAAAATATTTAATCGCATGCTCACGCCTTTTATCCCCGAAGGGGTAGACAGAGGCGCAACTAGTGCACCCACTTTTCGCCAAGCGTATTCCGTCCCATGATGTGATAGGGGGCGAGCCTATCGCCATATCGGGCACAAATTCCAGACTCCAGGCTGATACTAAATAGAAAAATCCAATATCACTTTACCCGACGCGGGGATCGAACCCGAGACCTCGTCCTTGCAGTCGTACCGTAATACAACTACGCCACCGAGGCAGTCGAGAAAATATTTAATCGATACCTGAAAAACATGTTACAATTACCTTTTTAATGTGTCGAGATGAACATTAATAGCAATCTCAGCCTTCAACTTGTCTGGGAGACAAGAAACCGCCTTCTCCTCGTCGGAGCACTTCTGAGTGAGCCACAGGTAGTCGAACCACTTGATGACCTTCACTTGCAGGTGCGTCGGCACTCGCCGCATGCGCATATACGTCTTCACACCGTCCAGTTTGGCTGCAACAATGGGAACACTTTAAAAACAAAGCTTAAGATTAGATCTATACTCCACTCTGTGTATTATTTTCCCTCAAATTTTGTCACCTCATTAATTTGGAGCCAGTTTACATAGGACGTGAATCAGACGTTATTCTGAGTTTTATTCTTAAATCAAACATATCAGGGGTTTTGCGACTGCAAACTCACTTCGACCTGTAGAGTTGATGCCCTAGTACCTAATAATTAATAGGCGACATCTATGACTGCCTCGGTGGCGTAGTTGTATTACGGCACGACTGCAAGGCTGAGGTCTCGGGTTCGATCCCCGGGCCGGGCAAAGTGATATTGGATTTTTCTATTCAGTATCAGCCCGGAGTCTGGAATTTGTGCCCGGTATGGCGATAGGCTCGCCCCCTATCACATCATGGGACGGAATACGCTTGGCGAAAAGTGGGTGCACTAGTTGCCTACCCCTTCGGGGATAAAAGGCGTGAGCATGCGCGACATATCTATAACACGAGACGAAAACAACCGGCAAACCAATAGCACAGCTCAATTACACTTCATGAAATAATAAAAAAAATGATACGCCATCTTTGAAGCACGATTTTGTATTTAGAGCGTAACTCAGTAGAAAACGTGCACGAACTATAGGTGGCAGAACAAAATCGACACTAGAGCCACATGTGGATAAAAAAAGAAACTTTTTAGAACAATAATTTATTTATATCTTTTAAATATGTCAAAAATTATAAAATATAGGATCCGGCTGAATATTATTGATACCCAGCGTGGCCAGAATATGCTTATTTTAGATGGGAGCTAGTTATTTTGATGTTATTGAAGCAAAATTAGGAGGTTATGTTCCCTTAATTACAGATTTGTTTGTATTGAATATTATCTTCAAAACTTATTTATTTTTATAAATTGCGTAATGAGACATTTCTAAATGCTTTTGGAACTCATATACTTACGTATGTTTTATACAGCTTTTATTATTTTTGTCTATTTTAACATAACCATGGAATGTATTTAGGTACTTAGGTACCTAATATGTTTGGGATCGTAATAGAATTTTACACCATTTGATGTGTTTATTTTTAAGTTTTGGAGCATCCAGATATACAGCAATACATTATCAACCAACTAAATGTTATTTTTCATCCTTTTAATATGAATATTTTACGTCAATGCCAAGTATCGAGAGGCTAAAAGTATCACATTGCACCGCCAGATGGCAGAGCTTACGACGTGCACGTTACCTATACATTTATGTAAAGACAAGCGAGTATTCTCAATGGTGTAATAGAATCCGTTAGTTGCAGGTGTTCCAGTTTCACGGCTGCTCTGTACAACAAACTCATTCATCAGGCTTGTCACAAGTTTGCAGCGACAAAATAAAATTATACTGTTTTGTAAATCGCACTTAATCTTACCTGTCGACTGCAAGCTTTCGAGTTAGACAAGTAGGGCGCCCCGCGTGTCACTTGCTAACTTAATATCTAATGATTGTTACCTCAACTTCCATAATGCATTTAGTGTGCTATATGATACCTATGTCACTCAAAACAATCGTAGATACAGAAAGATATGGAAACAATGATGCGAATACGACGTATATCTACCTCTATAAATTGTATTTGTTTTATATTGTTACCAATTCCAATAAATACCTACTCATTCGTTTATTTAATTTAAGTATCATAAATGCAGAATTGTGAGACGTAGTCATGTTTATTCATTTCATTCCACAAAAACGTGTAACCAAACAAAATTAAACAAACGTCTTTAAACTAGTTTACCTAGAGTTTGAAAAAAACATCAAAGAGAACGTGCCAGATTAACACAAATGGTATAATAAAAGTATCTTTTTAAAAGGAAAAAGTCTGCTTTACCGGCTTAAACACCCCCATTTTGTTTATAGAGAAAAACAACGCTGTAAGGAGAAAATCTGGGAACACTCATCGGATCTAAGACGAGGCGTAAGATCGCATCTATTAAATGGGCCTAGATTAACTCTCCAACATATTCTTACTGTCGCTCATTTACGTTATTGGCATTACGCAACTCGTGATATAAGGAAAAATAAAGGCAGCTGTTTAGAAAATAGAACGAGCAGCCAGTTACTCGGCTAATGTTATTCATCTTTGTAATAAGTCAAGATGATACTCCTGATTCTACAATTGAGTTTTAGGAGCTCAACATACTGTTAAGCCGTGCTTAGACTAGCAAGTTCTCACAGGAATATATTGCACAAGAGTTTCCAGACGCGTTTGCACCAGCGGCAATATTTTATTAAGTGATGACTTGGCGCAAGCCCTGCGAGTTCCAAAATTTGTAGAAGTTAGCTTGCAGTGATTGTTTACACGATAAAAAAGGCTTGCGGAAGATAACTTCTGCAAGTTTTCTACCTAATCTAAACCCCGCATTACGCATGTTTTTTCAATAAGGCGAACTAATAAAGCATTAAACTATTTATAGTAAAACTACCGGTCACATTATTATGTTAATCTAACGTAAAACAGAAGGGTAACTAATACTTACTACATAGCATATTATATTCCAAGTTTTCATAACAAAATATACAATTTCTCACATATAATACCACAAGAGCTTCAAAATTATCGGGTATTTTCCGATAGGTTCGTTGCAAACAAATGAAGGAGTTTTCAGGTTAAAAAATCACGAGCGCGAAGCGCGAGTGATTTTTCCTGAAAAACTTGACGACTTCATTTGTTTGCAGGGAACCTTGAGGGAAATGCCAGATAATTTTGAAGCTCGTGTGGTATTCGGGGGATTATTTTTCCGTCCCAAATGTCGGCCAATAGAATTGCACCATGAGATGAAATGAACAGTCAACAAATAAGAATTTCATAATATATAGTAACGACCAGAGAAAATATTCAAAAAAAATTGTTTCTTATTATATAGTAACGACCAGAGAAAATATTCAAAAAAAATTGTCAGTATAATACCATGTAGGTTGTACCACGTGACGTCGAATGGTGCAATTCTATTGGTCGATATTTGGGTCGGAAAAATAATCGCAGTAATTACAGCGTAGGATGCGGGCAACTGAAAATTATCTAGTTTAATAATATAATTAATGACAGACTCGGACACCGCAAATTATTTTGGGGTTTCTATTGTTGAACGTGCGTTCTGGCAAAGGATAAGTAAAAGGGGTTCTTATGGTTTGCTTCTTTAAAATATTGTATTTAAATATTGGTATAAAGCAGGGAAAGAACAGGAAAGATGAAGTTTGATTTGTTATCTATACTAATATTATAAAGAGGAAAAGTTTGTGAGTTTGTTTGTAGGTTTATAGGGGCTAATCTCTGGAACTACTGAACCATTTAAAAAAAAACTCTTAGGTACTCCTGAGTGTTATAGCCTAATACACCCAAAAAGGACACCGCGGGGTTTTAGTTGCTATGCTGGTACAAGGTGTATAATTATAACGTTAGGAACTTGCTCAAGCGGTCGCCCGATGTCTACTTTGTCTACTAGTAGCTTAACGCTAGATCGTAAGACAGAAATCTATACTTAATAATAACGTAACGTATATACTTAATATTTAATAATATTATAAAGCTGAAGAGTTTGTTTGTTTGGCTGAACGCGTTAATCTCAGAAACGTCTGAACGGATTCTTTCCCTAATGTGAAGCTACATTACTCCTGAGTACTATAGGCTACTATTTATCCTGGGATAATATTTTTATCCCGGAAAAACTTATACACGTGGGCGGAGCCGCGAGCATTACTGGTGGTAGGTCTCTCATTATGTAAGAGGCCGTCTGGGTGGGTACCACCGCAATGTCTATTTCTACCGCCAAGCAACAGTGTGCATGCACTGTTGTGTTTCGGTTTGAAGGATATTGTAGCCAGTATAACTACCGGACATAATGAGACTTAACATCTTATGTCTCAGGATGACGAGCGCAGTGGAATGCCACTCAGTACTTTGTAAGTCAAGGTGCTGGATGGTGTTGCTACTGTTTATGTGCAATAAAAAAAAAAAAAAAAAAAAAAAAAAAAAGCATCACCTAGTATGAAATAAAGAAAAAAATCCTGGATGGAACTACGGAGTTAAGATAAGATGGAACGCTCAGTCTCGGCATCTAACTTACGAAATAATGTTGTTTTATGACAGGAAATGAGAGTCTACCAATAATCCTTGAAATTATGTATGTAGTTAACGCGAACGAAGTCGCGGGCAACCGCTAGTTTAGTATACGTAGATCAATACAGTTAATTTATGTAGTTGGCATTTTAAATAATGTTAGTATGTACAGTCAGCAGCATAAGTATCTGAACAAAATCAAAATTTGAAATCGCCTAAACACGCGTTAAGTTAAACTGAATATTTTTTTTTTTCGTTTGAAGTAAAGTAAAGTCTTTTATTTTATTTTTGTGAAGAGAAAAAAGAGATTAGTAAGAAAATAAAAGTATGTAGGCAATTTGAAATTTTGAATTCGTTCAGCTACTTATGCTGGTGACTGGTGTGTTAATATCAAAAACCGACTGTGTAGAGTATAGACGTTTGTAAGAAGTAAATGCAAAAACCACTGTACGGATTTTAAAATTTGACAACCAGATACACCCTCTCTCGAACATATATCACAACAGGCAACAATAGGCTCGTCCCCTATCACATCATGGGACGGAATACGCACGGCGAAAAGTGGGTGCACCAGTTGCGCCTCTGCCTACCCTTTCGGGGATAAAAGGTGTGAGTATGCGTACATATAGATCCATACATATAATAGATATGTTAATTCAATAGTAAAGGCTACTTTTGATCACAGAAAAGTACACAGTGGTACATTTATTCCTAGAAAGATTTTTCACGTGGATGGAACTGCGGGCAATACCTAGGCTTTCATAAAAGTAAATTAAGTCGCACCCTTCAATTCAGGACAGCAGAAACCTTTTTTGAATACTTTTGATGATATTGGAATAATTAAAATTTTCTCCTATGGTAAATGTAAAAATAAAGTCACCCGCGCAGATTAAAAATACGTTCGATTTAACTATGTTCATAGTGGTGCGCGTTATGTTATACAATGCTTTTATCGAGAAATAACATTTTCTGGCATAACAATATTATCAACGAAAAACTATGCTAAATATACAAAAGGCCTTTAGCTCAAAAAGTGATGTTATAATAATTTAGTGAAACTCAAATTTGTGCTATTATAACCAACAATAATAGTATAAAGAACGCTAAAAAAACTGCGTAAAAGCCTACGTTTGAAAAGCGCCAATCCAAATCAAGCTCGTGAGCCCACTGAGCCATAAAATTTGAAAACGCTTAAAACCGAGGAGAGCTATGAAATACTATTCACGCTTAAAAAGGCAGTTCGAGAACTTTTGGAAAATATGTCAAGCCATCGACTGAAATACTTTAACGTGGTATAAATTAATTAGGTATAAAACTGAAAACGCAATAATTAATGCATATGGAATAAAATCAGTTCGAAAACTCATTACATAGAAGTAAATCCGGGATGTAAAGGTGTACGTTCGAACAAAGAAGCCAAGCTAAACTCTCCAGTAACAAGTGGATCAAAGTGTTCCAGATAACTTCATACTAATAGGTACTTATTGGAAAACCAAACGGCTGCACTAAACTGCAACCGCAAAGACGTGAGAAAACTTTTATGACTTAATATCACTTATCAATATAAAATGCTGTCGCAATCAATTTTAAAGAATTGAGTATAAATGAATGTATTTACTCCTTCAGATTACAACTGGATTGGAAATTCATGAACTGTTTTAGAAATTAATAAAAGGTTTGGCATGTGCAGCGTAATTGTTTTGTGAATTCTTTACTAGTGGAAACTTCCTTTGGCGCCAGTTTAGTGAATATTATTATGAAACCCTCTTACTTCCTCAAACGCTATAAAATAATGTTCCTGCAGAACATATTTGATGAACATCTGAAATTTATTACTTTTAAAATAAAAACTTCATTCTTATCAAAGTAGTTACAGTTCCTCAACAATAACCGCTAAAGCGCCAACAATTCAACAAAACTATGGACATTAAAAACGCCATTGGCACCGCAAAAGGGACGCGTACAAGTTATATCAATGGTGGCGGTAAACATTTGACATGAAACTTTTACCACATGCTCGCCAAACTCGAAGGTAACTTTCTATTGAATGAGTCTAGCCAATGTCAATAAAAAATATGGAATGTTTTACGTGCCCGGTTCTCTGCAAGCGTTGAGTGTCTGGAAATAATTTTGTACTAACTAACACGTTGTTCGCTGGCTGCGGTAAGATAAAAAGTGATTAAATATTATCTTTTAGAGGATCCTAAGTAGACAATTATTTTACTCAACTTTAAAAAAGAAATAAAATTAATCCTTCCTGAACCATTCATAGCTACAAATCAACTTTATTAACATTTTCTACATGCCATTGTACGTATTAACTTGCCACATTTAATTAAAGGACAACGTTTCGGACAGTGAGTCTGAGGCGGCGAGGCAAGGGGCGTCTGTTTACGAACGCAAACATTAAACGTGCCTACACAAAAATGAGCCCTCTTTGGAGCACTTCAACCCTTTGCTTGTATAAAGTGAACGAGGATTTATTAGTGCGCCGACATTTGAAGTAATTTAATCTTCCTCAAACATAGTGGAGAGAGTGCGGTTGGAGCCGGCCTCGCCGCCAAACGCCGTCAACCGCCGCGACGCCGCGCCATCCGCCCGGACCGAAGCCACGTGCGCCCCTCGGTACATTACTTCTGTTACACCATACTTTTTGCAAACTCGGCAAAATGAACCTTGTTAATTTAGCAAAACGTTATGTTTCGTTAAATGATGAATTTTAAGTCAGCGTCGAGCGAAATGCGAATATTTTCGAAACAAAATTATAAGGTAATTAATGTTCTCCCGAGAGCTTTTTGGCATAAATAACAAACATAGACGGTATCAGTGAAGGTAATTTTTTAATAGTATTCTGTCGATGTTACAGTATTTAAATGTTTGCTAAAACATTTTACCAACCGACAAAGCTTATATTATATAAAAATGAAGATGAGTTTGTATTTTAAAATAGATCATTATTCTTTATCATAGTGTAGTACCTACTAAAGTTTTAAAATTGCGTGAAGAGATAGGAGAAGAGATTAGAGATTGCTGGGAAAGGGTCCGGTGGGATGAAATCGGAAAGTACTTCTCTTAACAGTCATAACACTGAGGAAAAAATATCATTTAGTGCCTTACTATACTAATATTAAATAAAATATTCGTGATGTTATGTGCGTACATCCCTTCACTCTTGTATATTAAATTACAATAAATGGTAAGTACCATTTGTAAAAGAAATAAATAAGTAGTTAAGAAACATGTATACAAAACCATACAAACAAACATAGGCTTTCACACAAAAGACAACGTTTCATCCTTACGACCTTCTGTTTTCTCGTATTACATAAAATGTGGAATATAAACAAGGTAGGTAGTGTGAAGCGACGGCTGCGTACACAGTTTGATGACAGGACGCATCTAGCAATTTGAATATAAACTAGACACTTAGTGTAGAGCGAGTGCATGCAATTGTTTACACTAGGTTCGCCTCGATCGGTCGGTCGGTCGCTTCTACGCCGACATTTCCCTATTGGATTCCTGCTAAACCTGCATCCGAAATATATCAAACACGTCCACAAACATTAATAAACCACTCTGATTTCTCGCTATCTGGCGACATCAAACCAGACCACGTAGTTGTGTGAGTACGTTTCGCTCTACTCTCAAATTCCCTTTATGCTTACTCATAAATCTTTTCACACACCCCCATACACGCCACCGATCCCATATGTTTTTAGCTTGTCTACAGACCCAGATCTTTTGTCGTCATCATTCTAAATTAGCCTAGGTAGATCTAGAGCATTTTAAATTTTAGGTGACTTCTTTTGAAGAAATAAATTATCCAAGATTGGTATATTGTGTTCGTAGCCTCTCATGTTATAGTTATAATTATTAGAATTAGTGTATTACTAGCTTCTTTACTTTTTAAACAAATTGTGTTTCTGATAAATGTCAGTTTAATAATATTTGAAGTAGGTAAATTTACATTAACATTAATTACTACTCATTACTATTACAATGAATTATTAATACTACTATAATTAAACATGAATTACTACTATAATTAAATATTAGTAATAATAATTCAAAACTAAAATACTATATTATCATGATTCCACTATATAATGTAAAAGCCAATTCAATATATGATAACGACATAACATTGTCAAAATGAAATTATAACCCGCAAGAGTACAAAGGAAATAGCCAAAATAAATTGAAAAGAACCAATGAAATAAAAGTAAAACATTTAGTGACATTAGCAGAATAAATATTGAATAGTGGACGAGGGAAAGTTACACAAGTGCACTTGATGTCGTATTTGTCGAAGTTAGGGGTCGCGGCCAAAGCGCAGTCACGGACTTCACGCTCAAACGAGTTAAAAATAAAGTGACACGTACAAACCGGCATGCCTATCATCGATATTTACATTTGTTTTATTAACCGATTTTAATTAACATGAATGAATGTTACCGACACTGAATAACAGTGAATTAAATAAACGTGTGATTGTATCTACTGTGAACATATAGTTAATTGTAAAGCAAATTTTATTTTCTACTTCGAATCTGTATTTCTCTACATTTATGTTAATAACATGAATGAAGAAGTTTTGGTATCAAATTATATTTTACATGTTTGTTGTGAGTACTATTTTTAGGTTCTGATCGAATTCCGTCTGAGTCCCCGATAACTTTTGTGTACAATTAGTGAGACGTCGTAACTACTGAGTGAATTTATTTTTTAAGGGAGGGACACATGAGGGATAATTTTCAATAATATGAAATATAATTATTATCGAAGCATTTAGTATAATATTTTTATCAGTATTATACTATTTGATACTTCTATTTAATTAATTTTGATATCGACTATTGGGTGCATACCGCTCAGAGAGCAGAGCCGTCAGGGTGAGTAGCAGGGCAGTGCAGGCAAAACCGGGACCCGGGCACACACGCGAAGATCAATTACAATAGTCGAATGGTAGGCTCGAACGGCGAACGGCGAACGCCGAACGACGGCGGCGAGCGGCAAGCTGCGAGCGGCGGGCGCATGGGGCGCGGATCGATGTCGGGCGGACGCGCGCGGGACGCGCACTCCCGTTGGGATGGGGCGCGGCGCCCGACTTTCGCCGAGCTATTTATAGCATTCAAGCCGCTGACCTATTTCGCTGCAGCGCCGCCGAGGAAGGTCACGGATTCAGCCTGCTTTCTGCTATAGCGGCGCAATTGTCTTTTCAACCGAGCTGCAGCGCTAATTAAAGTTGTTGACACTTTGCCACCGCCTCTGTGTTTAAAATACACGTCTTATCCTTGCTATCTATCTATTGATCGAGAACGAGATCGCGGCGAAGGTCTTTGAAATGGCACGACAAAGGAACTCCCGGCGGAATTACTTATTGCAGATTAAAGTTATCAAGGTGATTAATATAGTTGTATTAAGATGAATGGATCGGCTTGAAGGCGCCGCGCGGTGCTGTGTGGTGGTCGGGCGGTGGTCGGGCGGATGAATGCGAGTGACGACACATGTAGAGGTGTCGGCGGTAGCGGCGAAGGCACGTGTCCGCACGTTTATCTGCTTAGTACGCTAATGTGACAGCCGCGCCAACTCGCCCCTTGCCCGACATTGTCGCACGACCTAACTGAACATTTTCACACGCTCACATGATTTATCGTGTTAACTACCTAACGCATCACAGCGATCGAAACTCGGTAAAACCGCTCTACGCCACGGATATTTCTGTTACTGTTATAAATAAAATTGCACAATTTTACATTTGTTAATTGAAAATACTATAGGCATTTTGTATAAATGGATATAGGACATTAAATGAGGAGCCGGGGACTGTGCCAAGAAATGTACGCGATAATTTTATGTGAGGGTACACAGGGAGACCCGACTGCGTAGGCCTTGGCGCTCTCTAACTAAAGTATCTACTGCTGCTGTTCGTTGAAACTTTATTATTGTGAATAAATAGCTGGGGAAGATCTCCTTGGTCTAGTAGTAGCGTTTGGTACGGGCTTTACATTGGAAAGTCATGGGTCATGGGTCCAATTCCTAGGGCAGGCGGCACTTTATTTGGGTTTTTACCATGAATTACCAAGCCTTATCGTTTTTGCAACACGTCTTTTAATCTGTGTTGCACCGAACCATTGTAGTGGATAAAATAATAATAATATTCAAAACAATTTTTCCTGCCTCTCCGAAGTGTTTTTTTTTAATGATTATACAAACTTTATTTCTTATTTTAGCATTAGAGGTTGTGGCTTCGATTTGAGGGAGGCGGGGGGGCAAGGTTCCGCTATTTGATACGTAACTCATCCCCCCCCCCTCTCCGACGTGTTAGGATATTAAAATTGTGTATGTAGCCCGATTAATCACCATTTTGCAAAAGGAAGACCCTTGACAAAATGGTGATCAATCGGGCTACCAATAATTTCAGTAACCGTACGCAATGCATACAAATTAGTATTTTTGACAACGCTATCAACCTGCCTCGGTAGCGTAGTTGTATTACAGTACGACTGCAATGCAGTGGTCGCGGGCTCGATCCTGCGTCGGGCAAAGTGATATTGCTTTTTGTATTCAGTATCAGCCCGGAGTCTGGAATTTGTGCCCGATATGGCGATAGGGTCGCCCCCATCACATCATGGGACGGAATATGCACGGCGAAAAGTGGGTGCATTTAGTTGCGCCTCTGCCTACCCCTTCGGGAATAAAAGGCGTGAGGGCGTGAATGTGTGTGTATGTGTGCTTTCAACCTCATGAAGCAGATTTAATCATGCTACAAGCAAAACGAACTATAGCGCTGCTTTACTTACTTATTAAAATAGTCACTGGCTATAAAGACACACTTACCCTGAAACTCCTTCCTGGCGGTGCTGACGGAGGTGACGATGTTCGCCACGTGGCCCAGCACCGTGGCGAACAGCAACAGCCCGAACAGCAACTGCGCTATCACGAACACGTACTCGCCTTTACTGCGCGGCCGCGGCAAGTCACCTGCACCACATGACCCATTAGACAATTCTACTAATATTTTGCCAAGGACTGATTATTCAATCATTAGATCAAAATTATTCACAGGATAAAATAATACACGAACAAATTAAACATTTCAGTCATATTGATAACACCTTCATGATGGACTTCTCTATTCAGACATGTTACAACTTATTTGATGGATAACTTTGATCTAACCATTAAAAACAAACTCCAGACGCTATTAGTAGTAGAGGAGGCTCATGTACGGTAGTGAGTTAGTATAATACAGGGCTAACATAGGATATTAAAATTATAAGTATATTTAGTGAAAATGTTCGGATGTTTTATTCCAAATAGGCATTTTTATTCCAGGTAAAGACCCGGGCCTATGCACGAGCAGAAGCTAGTGTATACGAAACAATCTCATTCCTTTGAGTATATAGTATTCATTCCCGATATTGTCGCGGCAATACGAAATGTCACGAGTCCACGTCGTCGCGCGACGTTTCCGTTGCGAACCGCATTGAGCTGTACGATGTCTCGTCTCTCGTGTAGACACATGATACGCGAGCAGTGTCATCATATTGTGGTTTTACTGAGATGGCAGTCAGTATATATCTTAACGATTGTAACGCCCTTCCGTTGCGACTCGTCTGTCTATTCAATTTTTTGACAGTTAACTTCGGTATCATGGCATCATTAAGACTTTCGACTACGATCGCTAAATTATCTTGAGACTACATGAAAAAAAGAGAAAACTTATCATGACATATTCTCTTATCTGAAGTGTTCTATAATGAATATGTTATGAAACAATTGTAGGTAAATCGACGATAGATTCGCCTATCCACAAATGAGTAGCAGGTCGTTAACAATAAGAATTGTTACAGAGCACCCGCATCGAATACAATGCAGCCTTCCGTAGAATTTCAAGATGAATTTTCGCCTACTTGTAATTGTAAAACAATTTTGTTTTAGTGCTGATGCTTGGAAATTTAATCGAACTATACCACTGATTTGTAATAACCATTGCTTTGTCTATCAATAACAGTACGTACCTACTCCATGAAATATTATGTAGTTATTCGATATCTATACAGATAATAAAGCCGGCAGTAGAACCGGTGTGTCTGGACATTTAAAGAAATGTGATAAAAATAAAAGGGGGTTTCTAAAGAAGAGTAACGGAACACAAATCAGCGATTATTGTTTGTTAGTGAACATCTCCAAAATTACTGAACGGATTTCGATGTAATTTGGCACACGGTTAGATCATGTCCTGGATTAACATAGGCTACTTTATATCCCGGGAAAAAAAATCACGCGAATCCGCGAGCAAAAGCTAGTTTTAGTCATATAACGTATTTGATATTTATTTATGTTTTTTTTTATATTTCAAACACACAAACTATCTCTTAATTCTTTGTATTTTACATATAATTTGCATACCATGGGAACAATTACCCAATACCTGATCATCAGTAGAACTTCACTGAGTTTTTCATCACGATACAATCATTTAGTAGAACCAATACATAAAACATTCTATGGCAACTGAAATAAAAAGTTACACTTTCGAAAGTGTTTCGAAGTGCACAATAAAATCCACTGTCAATTTTGCGATTGAATTTTTTACTACCCTTACAGAGTTTCGTACAGCAGTATTGTATTTCGTGTAATAGAAAATAAATATTGCCTTGTTTGCCTAGTTTTAACAACATATTTGTTGTAAAATGAAAATAGAACTGACATTTTACTACATTTTTAATTTCAACCCAATTCTGTATTGCGACTTTAAATGCCAAGTGACGTAAAGACTCTTAAATGTTAGGAACCTATCGTAAACATAGGTCGTTGACTCTTCCCACCTGTTTTAAAAGGTCACGAACGCGTGTCGCTTATAAACTATTTGCTTTACTTGCTGAATAATAAATATTTTTACTATGTGTACCTTAAATTGGTCCTTTTTTGTAATAACTACACTGTATAATTAAATTATTGAATAATTGATTTCCTTGTATGTCGGTAGTTACGTTACATAAAGGACTTTAGTTGTTTACGAGTAATGTTTTTGCGAATCAAGAGTAAAACTGAAATGATACCAAAGGAGTGATCCTTATTATGAAGCGAACGATAATTGATAAACAATACACACGTAACTTCGAAAAGTCAGAGGTGTGTGTTTTGGGTTTTGAACCTCCGGACATTGCCTCGGCAGACCGTTCCATTCCCAACTAGGCTATCGTCCACTTATGTTATCAATTGTCCTTGTTTATCAATAATCGTTCGGTTTAACGGTGACGGAAAACATCGTGAGGAGACCTACATACCTGAGAAATTCTCTACAAGAATCTCGAGGGTATGTGAAGTCTGCCAACCCGCACTAGGCCAGCGTGGTGGACTAAGGCCTAACCCCTCGCAGTAGCAGAGGAGGCCCGTGCTCAGCAGTGGGCAGTATATAATACAGGGCTGATTGCATTGCATTGCATTATTATGAAGTCTGTTTTCTATTTCATAAAAGGGGTATATTTAGCTATTACTTTAAATCAGGGTTAGAAATTCTTAAGATCTTATACTTATAACAATATTATAAATGCGAAAATTTGTGAAAAAGTTTAGATATTTGTTAGAAGTAAACTCGGATACCACTGAACGGATTTGAATGAAATAAACACATAGGCTACTCCCCCCATGTAATTTGCTCGCGTAGGAAATATTTTTTATCTGTTTTTTTTAAATAGATTGCGCTAGCATCGTACATTGGTACAGTGATTTAGGAACTTTTGTAGCGGGAAAGGCTTTTATACGGGCGAAGCTATAAGCCACACCTAATTAATATAAAAATTTATAAAAATCTTTAAATCGCTAGATATTAAACAAATATTGTATAAAATAAAACTATTGAAATACCTAGACATTGCCTCTGCAGAAAAGTCATCATTTTTCATTTACAATTCGACTAATTAGACTGCTAACGGAAAATACTGAAAATAAACAGACAAATAAAACAAAAAATATAAGTATTAAATCCGAAAATGGCTTATATTACTGCCAATCAGTTTGAATACAATAATGTGCAATCCGCAGCGTGCACGTGCAATTGTCAACATTTGTAACGCTGCGGTCGCGTGGCCACAGCGACGAAATACCTTCTACACGCATTCAATTATAATAATAATAATAATTTCTTTATTTCAGACCAAATGTTACAGTTCAAAATGTTAGTAAACATTAAAAACTTAAATAACTATGTTAGTAAGATATAACATCTATTACGTGGATGTGTGAAGCTTAATCCAGTGACTAACGTATCTATAATCTAGCCTGTTAGCTATCATTATTCCTGACAATTTAAAAGCTCTAAAAGCTTTCTATTTTTTTATGATCGTCATCATTGATGTATTAAAAAACCCATCGTCATTAATTCGTTTTTGTGAATTCTGAACCAAAATTATCGCAGACATCATGCAACTACATAGAGAGCAAAATTGGTTAGATTGGCTTGATTATTTTTTGTGTAAATATAGGTAACAAGAGCAATTTCATATAATGGTAAAACTTACCTAGCTATATATGAACTTGTTACACAAAATAAGTGTGCATAGGTCTTAAAGTGTGTCCAAATCTATTATAATACTGATGGAATTCGATCACTACATAAAATTTTAATTTGGCAACTCTATACACCGGGTAATTGTGGACAGGCGATCGGAGACTGCAAACGACGCCCGCCGACCAACAAAAGCCGCGCGGCGTGGCGTCCTCGCAGACGGAACCGGCGGGAAATCACGTCACCGTAACTTTATAATTGTTCCGGAAATTAATTAACATGTAACTACGCTTGTAGTTAACAAACACATATTATTTTGTTTATTTTAGCAGTTTTATTAATGTTTCAGCTATTAAAGCGTTAGTTTTGCACAGCGACTGTGCTCGTATATTTGATTATGTATTATTGCGCTTGTAATCACTCTCTTTCTCTGTTCTGTGCTTGTAATAGTCTATTAAGGAACGTATTATTATGTCTGTTTGAAAGCAAAAGGTATGCAAATTGACATTTCACATCTTAAACATTTCACAAAGCGAGAGATCGTTGCAAAGAGAATTTATAATACTACTAAAAGTCGTTGAATACTTTTGCGCCAATCTCAATTGTTGTGTAGGTAATGCAGAAATATTTGTCTCTACTTGGCGGTAGAAATACACAATAAAAAAATACGTGTGGCACTCGGAGACTGCCGCGGTAAAGCTATTGCATATCATTTTTTATCACAAATTTTGATTGACTAAACACAAATTCGATCTGACGCTTACCACATAAAATAGATTTTTAAACGCGAGCAACGCACGTTTAGTCTTGTTATTGATAAATGTCAGAAATGCAATGGTCATTACAACCAAAGTAGAATAAATCAAAATTTGAAAAAAGAATGTTACGTTCGACTCTTTTGTACTCGTGCCGTGCCAACGCTGGGGAAATAGCTTCTACGCAATGTATTTAAGGTTCATATTAGATCAGTAAGAAATGGTTTTAATGACTTTAATAAATAAAATAAATAAAAATATACTCGTTTCAAGAATTATAGCTTCTACGCATTGTATTTAAGGTTCATATTATTAAGATATAAAAGATGTCAGGTTATTTTCGTTACGGAATTTCTGGATTCGGTCTCCACGCTCAAGGCCCGCGATAGAAGCTATGCAATAGCTTAATAAAAATGCGGAACAAAAATTCAATCACTAGCGTAATTCCAAAGTATTTTATAAAGTGTAAAGATACACAGAGGCCCTGGATTAATAAAGTTACGAACACATTCCACTCCGCACTCGGCTCTCCACACGGACAACAAAGGCGCGCTGAATCAGTGAATGAATTAAAAAAAATACGCCGACGGATTCACTTTCATCCTTTTTATTCGTCTCGTTCGAGTCAATGTCAGATTAAGCCCCGTGTGCAACGGTTTCATAGTGCCACCTGCGACAAACAGATATACCAGTCGATTTTAAAACATGAGCAATCTGCTTTCAAGCTGGAATTTGTTTGCAAATTGGACATTATACCACACATCTAGTTTTTTTGTGCGTTGTTATGTTCATATAAAAGGTTCTTTGTGTTTTGATTTATTTAGATTTGTGATTCATCTAGGGTCTGCACAAAACGTTTCATTTCTTTAAAATTAGAGTAATTGTTAAGACAATAAGATACATGTTTCAGAAAACTGATGCAGTTAACACACACAAGGATTACTAAATAGTTTAATAAGAGTATTAATTTATTTTGTTTAAGTAAGACTTTGTAACTTTTTTTTATAATATTAGACGTTGCTTACGAATTGCCATACGAAGCAATTAATAATGTTACTTAGTGCAACTTATCACTGGAATACCTGCAAAATACTAAACCTCTATCGCTGCCGCACGGTCCTTAACGCCTTATGAAGTATAACATTTATATAAGCTGTTTGAAGTGAACACGGAAAGGAGAGGTAACTATTTCAGGTAGGTAATTTATACGCAGTGTTGAGTAAACACCGTGCATATGCTATATCTGGCAAGGAGCCTAAATGCGACAGGAACAAATCATTCCACATACCCATAAATAGAAACAAGAAAATGGCGTTTGTAAGGAAGCTTATTTTGTTGATTTTACTTTTAAACAAAATAACGTGGTAAAAAGATGTGTTTTGTCAAATGCGAAATAATTATTGCTCTTCAAAAAGAAAAAACAAAGTACCTAGTTACCAAACATATCACTAAAACATTGACTAAAAGATGTATATGAAATTAAGTTAGATGCCAAAGCAATAATATAAACTTCACGAACGCCAAACTACTATGTTTAATATCATGCCAGTTATTCATCTATGAACTGAAACGGATGAAGAAGGATAAGATGTTATAAGCAGGTATAAACAGGCTCGCAAGACGGATAACCTCTCAAGAGATGACACTATCAGTATACGCACAAATTCATTTTTCAAATAAAATTTATTATTCGCGGTTCCACGCTCTACTTGAACTTTAATCATCCTTATGAAAACTGTATATTCTTCCCAGTGCAAATATTTCAATGATTCCCCAATATTTAAAATATTCTGCCGAAAATGATACTTTGGCCTTGAAATCATAACAAAGAAACAATCTCAATTCATTCATAATATTAGCTTGGATTACCGCAAGTGAAATATGGATAAAGAGAGCTCGATTGACATCAAAAGAAGACGTCGATTAATGATAAATCGTTCGTGGGTATTTTAAGTGAATAAGGCAAAGTGAAGGCGAAGTTTGGTGCTAACTGAAACAACGATTGGTAAAATGTTATAAATGAGCCCGTAGCTATTAAAGTGAAGTGCTACGAAAACCCGTAGCATGGCTACAGGCGTTGCTTTCGTAAATTACTCACGCTTCAAGTGGATTGAATACTTATTATAAAATTTTCATTATAGTGAATGCAAAGCGACCTAGGATCCGCAATCAGGACCTCGTGCTTCACTTACTATAGTTGTCATGCACTACATAGTACAGAAATGATTTAGAGATTACGCTACGCAGCTCGCACTCGGATTTTACTAAGAACTTATTATCTCCATACGATTCTCTCAAACAACGCCTCAAGTATCTAAAATCGTATTATCTTACCGACCCCCAGTGCTGGTCGAAAGCAGGTACTAACTTAATATTAATTCATATAATCATCTTACACGTGCCGATGACCTTCTAAACTACTTCAACATCATAAAACAATTTCTAATATCTCCCATTTAACACCTTCAAACTCGACATGTTCAAAGTAAACTGATGCGGGTACAGTGCTTAACGTTATTCACCGAAGAGGTATAAGATGGATAGTAGAATTCATAAACATTTGGCGCGCGGATTTACGTGCTTCACATTTTGACAGATCGGCTTGCAGATCCTACGTCTGGAAAATCAGTATTTCGCTGTCAACAGTTGTTGTCCCGCTATTTATTTGGCTCAGTAGTTCCATCTTCATTTCACCGGGTACGAGATTAGCATTTACATATATTTGTTATATCGGTTGTTGGCAATGTGTGATTTGACAAATAATGTTAAGAAGTTATTACACAATAACATGGGTAATGCATTTAAATATATAAAAATACCCGGGTAATATCTATAATTAATAAAATACATACATACACACTCACGCTCTCTGTCACCGAAGGGGTAGGCAGAGGCGCAACTAGTGCACCCACTTTTCATCGTGCGTATTCCGTCCCATGATGTGATAGGGGGCGAGCCTATTGCAATAGCGGACACAAATTCCAAACTCCGCGCTGATACTGAGTAGAAAACTCAATATCACTTTACCCAACCCGGGGATCGAACCCGAGACCTCAGCACTGCAGTCGTACCGTAATACAACTTTATTGCTACTGATAAATATTTTTAATGATGTACCTACTTCTCGATTCAACGAATAGTATCTCATACCAATATAAAAACGTACATAAGTGGCTCACTGATGTACGGGCAGCGTTGGCATTTGGGCTTTGAAACATGGGTTTCTAGATTCAGATCAACTTTTCGATACGAAAAAAAAAACCGATTCGCCTAGTATTAGAATTGGTGCCAGATATGTTGATAGGCCCCCAAATAACACATAAGACAAATAAAAACTCGACGAATTAATGCACTAGTTGCGCCTCTACGTAAAAATAGTAAATGTATGAACTTATGTCTCGTATTCAAGTATTTAAAAAGAGGGTCTTAAATATATCTACTGCGAATTACCACAGTATAAGTATCTAGACGTATAAAGCTATATTAGTCAAGATATTGTCGTCTTCTCATCTATCTTCAAATGCTTACGTAAATCGATTTGACAAAGCTTTAGTACTGGCCTAAATCGACCGTGCGGCTCTCGTAGGCTAAACCACGTGGTAAATCAGCTCTAGTCGGTTGTGACGTCAGTAGCAAATAGATTTAAAGACAATTTAATTATATACTAAAATGGGTGTTGAATAGACACCTATAACATAATTATTACATGTGTTATCTTTTCTTTGTCTAATATTATAAAGAGCAAAGATTTGATTGTTTGTTTGTTTGTATTGAGTAGGCTCCGAAGCTACTGAACCGATATTAAATATTCTTTCACCAATATAACGCTATATTATCAGCGAGTAACATAGGCATACTTTTTATCCCGGGAAAACATAAAGTGGGACTTTTATCTCGGATTTTTTTTCTCGCGAGCCGTCACGGCCAAACCACTGAACCGATTTCGATAAAATTATACCGATATTTTTTTCTCGCGGTTCTTATCTTTTTATTTTTAAGGATATGTCCTTACATCACTACTTATAATAAAACAAAGTCCCCTATCGCATCTGTTTGTCTCTTGAACGCGATAAACTCAAACACTACTGAACGGATTTTCATACGTTTTTCACCAATGGACGGTGTGGTTCAAGAGGAAGGTTTATGCGTATATCTAATTCGTAAATATTTTGTACGACAGAGAAATAAATGTAAATATATAATATTATACTTTGCTACCTGTGCGAAGCCAGGGCTGGCCGCTAGTACTTTTATAACAAGTCGAGCCGCTCGCCTGATGGTAAGTGACACGAGCGCCCACGAACAGTAGGAACACCATACAGAATTGTACAAAGTACTGCATGGCACTCCACTGCGATCGTCACCCTGAGACAAAAGATGTTAAGTCTCAAAATCCCCAGTAATTACGCTGGCAGCTGGCTACCATATCATCGTATCCTTACGCATAGAATTAAAATCGGCAAAATTGTATTACTTCCAATTAAGATATCACTTTCTGTGATAGTAATATTGTTAACAAAGTTAAAGTGAAAACATTTATAAAATGTACTTGATGCGTAGTAATTTTTCTATAAAAAAAACTCATCAAACCTCAAAAAGTATCGCATTAAAATTGAAAAACTTATACGGAGTACATCAAACCAAGAGATTATAATACGTGGCTGTGAACACACGCCATTAGAGCTTATTGCGGGTGTTACACTTGGCAAGCTTGCAAAACGATCTCCAATAAAGAGAACGGTCGCTGAGACATTGTAACGCCTTTTTATTGTCCTATAAAAATGCATTATCCATCGTTAGCATTATGTAAGCGTCGTGTGAGTTTAAACAGAGAAGTCAGTTTCGTTCCGAGAAGGTAATGCTGCATAAAATTAATATTATTACGGCGGGCCCTTGCTCCAAATTAAATTTAATATTCTTCATGCAATTTCACTAAGAAATAAGTAGGATGTCAAGCTTGGGGCTTGGACTGGCGTTGATGGGTTATATTAAAAGACTAGAGTATAATAGTTTTAATCGCATAACAGGATTCACTTTATTATTTTGGAATTTATAAAGTTGTGTTTGAAGTTTCTTGTAATTAAGGTAAAGTATAATGTATATTATGTATTAGTATTTTTATAGCTCCCTGATATGACTGGTTTAATGAATTTCAAGATTTTGATAATATTTTATCTTTAGGCCTAATTTGACCATGCTCTGTTAGTTACTTTAACAGCCCGTTAACTGTCTTAACAGACTGTTAAGATTTTTGAGTGTCCCACCAAGCCCAAACATGTGATTACCTTCCATAACTAGGCGTTTTTTCATGGGATACGCGATACTTTAACTAACGCCCGTTAAATAAGAAATCTGTGAAATTTGTCCTTAATGTTTTAAGAAAACTAATTAAAAATACCTGCACTAACATAGATAACATTTAAACACTAAAAATTACCACCAAACCTCCATAACGTTTTAGTATTCCTCAAATAAAATAGAATATTATTTTCTTTCCATCGCAGTGGTGTTTTATTACGGCTCTTCATTACGCAAATTGAGCTCCTGTAGATTAATAATACCACCCAAAGGTTTGTAATTGGCTCTCAAATTAGATGTGTTTTGATTGTATGTTCATAATTAACGCTCCAGTGTTAAACCGATCATAAATACGGCCACGGTACGTATCGTTTGCGGTCGGCTTGTGTGAGTTTTGTTGGTTTAAACTTTTCCTATTAACATAAAAGGTAGCGTGTTTAATACTACCAATGTGTAAAGTATGATAGCATTGAAATGACGTGGGTTCTTATCTCGACTGAATACTTATATTTGGCAGCCATGGCCACGCTGTAGTTAAGTTTCTATCATAGCAATAGAGCGACTCGTCCGTTTTAATAGGTACCACTGTAAGTAAAGACTGATATGAAGTAAGCTGTATTGTCTCGTACGATCAATGATTTATTTTTATTGAACCTATATGAAGTAGAATATACTGTTAAGCAGATAAAGAACTTTAATCTATGGACAGATTAACAGTCGGAAGGACGTCATTATATAAAATGCCCTTATAAAAAAATCTGGTTTATTCGAAATCAGCACGCCTTCAACTGTTTAATAATTTATACTGTTTAATTTACTGTGTCAAAAAGTGTGTAACATTTGTGTGATGGTGTGTGTGTGTGTGTATTTTAAGTGCCCTTTTCCCGAAATCTGTTTTCGGCGAGGAAAAACTCAACCCATTTGATGACAATAGGGAAAGGGACTTTTCGCGTAAAGATATTGATATAACGTAACATCGTTGTAAACATCGAGAATCCTGCAATATATTTTAGAGCCCTGGAGTAGATAGTGTAGATACCTCAAGAAATTGCCAAATCCTTTGTGCAATATGCGTGAAAAGGTGTGTTTTGTCTACGCTTACCTCACGTACATGTAACTTGTGATCAAGTTAACCATAGATTAGAATTATTCGTATTATTTTCAGTCAATTAAATAAAAAATGTCGAGGACTTAACGTTTAATTCTATCGATAAAGACTTTGAAATTTGAACGAGCCCTTATGAATGTTAACCTGCGAACTAATTTGAAGAACATAATTATGTTTCGTAAATGTAATTAAAACTCCCCTTTGTTCTGTTTTCTTTGAAAGCAAAAATACGTAGCGCATGAGTGATATTCACAAAATTAACAAATTTCAATTAATTCAAAACCTTATTGATTTTGTTAATAACTCTATGTTCCATATAAGGTGGCCGGTCTCTCGATAGCGTGAAGTCGTCTAGATTTGTTAGATCAATTTGTTCATTTCTACTCTGTGATTTCTACCAACGCGTACAGTACAGCTGTTCTATGTCGGCCGCTGTGAAGTCAGTCACGAGTGACGATAAAGTTTGTTTCTAGTAACAAGCGGGAGATGTGTACGAGGGCTGGTGCCATACCTAACATACTGGTATCCACTTGTACTGTACGACTAGCCTCAGAGAGTAACAATAGTAATGACAGTGTGTAAGCACTGTTGCGTTCCAGTTTGGAACTGCCAGAGGTATTAATACATTTATTAAACTAAATACTTATTTCTCAGGGTGACGGGCCTTGTCACGATACTGTATTAGTGATTCAAATTTTTGGTGAAGTCTTGGCGTTGACCATCAAGCAAATTACTTACTTGCCTTGTCACTCAACTGTACTAGTTACTGAAATAGTCAGGATTTTTATTACACCCAATAATTTCGACGATTTTCTATATTTGGTATCTTTTTTTAACTGACGGAATGCTGTCAATCCACTTTTCTCTTTGAATTTATTGTTTACTGAATAATACACGGTTTCAAGTTATCTCAATGATATATAGAAAAATAAATCGACCCAAAAATGGATAGAGGATGTAGATACTACAGCACATGAGTTACCAACATATAACTATGCGATACTACATCATATTGATGCCATATATCTAACTTGCAATATAACAAATTTCTCGTTAATCTGCCTACTCGTAAAACGTGTATAAAACTGACACCATTAGCTAGCGTTAAATTAAAAAAATGGAAATTGTTAAAAGAAATCTCTAAGAAAGCATGCTACAACTCCAACCTAACTACACACATTTTTAAAAACCAGCGAGTTTCGACATGATTTTCCGTCGACCAAATTCCTTAGTTGTCTGCATATTGTGAACAGAAACAATCGCACTGTAAAACGAAAACAGTACGTCGTTGCCTCAGGGCGGGGGGCGCGGGAGGACGGTCGGCGATCACACGCCTGCACGCCCGGTCCGTTTATTAAAGGTACACGTGTTCTAGCTACGGTATTTAAACACTCAAAAACTACAATATTTTATTGGAAACATTCATTGCAAAATTTATTATGGCCCTAATCAATCTTGTTCATAAATTGATTACAATACCAGCCCTGTATTATATACTGCCCAATGCTGAGCACGGGCCTCCTCTACAGCTTAGAGGGTTTAGGCCTTAGTCCACCACGCTGGCCTAGTGTGGGTTGGCAGATTTCACATACCTTTGAAATTCTTATAGAGAACTTCTCAGGTATGCAGGTTTCCTCACGATGTTTTTCCTTCACCGTTAAAGGGAGCGATAATTCACAGAGAATACACACATAACTTTTTAGAAAACTCAGTGGTGCGTGCCCTTGGGTTTTGAACGAGCGAACATTCGTCTCGGCAGTCCGCTCCACACCCAACTAGGCTATCGCTGCTCATAAATTAATTATTGAAACCTATTTATAAATTCGTTAGTATATTTACGTAATTATTAAGGAAATATTGAATGCTAGGTATTGATTTTAATTGTACAGATACCACTATAATCAAAATTAATGTTAATTATTGCATGTACTTGAAATTAAGAACACTAAAGTGGAAATGGGCTGGTCATGTAATTAGAGAAGAGAAATGGAACAAAGTAGTAACATTGTGGTACCCAAGAGAGGGAAAGAGAAAAAAGGGGAAACCATTCAGAAGATGGGAGGATGATGTGGTTAAAACAGCTGGAAAAACCTGGACCAGGCTCGCGCGGGAGACGGAAGATTGGAAAGTGTTGGAGGAGGCCTTTGCCAAAGGGCAAACAGAATAAAAACAAACCTATATGTAAAAACAAATATATAAAAGAAAAATGTACAATTTCTGAAAAAGGCTATAAATAAATAAAATAAATAATTGCATGTACTTAATTGAACAGTCTGTAAATTAATCATAACTGAATTTACATAGAAAACATATCCATTTGTTAATGTAATTAAATGTCCAATTAACGTTAATTAATTTTCCCTCGAATTATTATAGAGCAGCTCATAGTTTTAAATTGCATTTTACAGTGCTCATTGTTTACCCCCAGGGTCGCTAGCGCTATAATGTTTTGATCTGAGCAACTTTAAATCTTTCAATCATAGAAGTAGGTACGTACATAAATACTCAGTGTAACTTCATCATACAAACTACGCGTGTACCAATTTCAACTGATCGTATCGACTAAACAAATTGTTACACAAATTAAGCTTTTTGTTTTAGCAACAACGTAGTTTAATTGTAAACTTACTAAAATATATGGCAGAAAATAATAGTTCGTAAATTGAATTTACTAATTTTACAGATTCGAACTGCCCCCGAATTTTGCCGTGTGACCATGAAGGCTAAAAACTTTCAGGTAAAAGCTTTCAAAACGTTGGGATTTTAAATTGCATTAATCAAATTGCTATAAAATACGAAAAATTGTTTTCATATGAATGTTTAATATTAGCGTAAACTTCAGAAACCATTATAATCCTACTAATATTATAAACGCCAATGTTTGTAAGTATGGATGTATGGATGTCTGGATGTATGGATGTTTGTTACTCTTTCACGCAAAAACTACTGAACGGAATTCGATGAAATTTGGCACACGCGTAGATTATGTCCTGGATTAACACATTGGCTACTTTTTATCCCGGGAAAATATAAAGCAGGACACTCATTCACACGGGCGGAGCCGCGGGCAAAAGCTCGTAGATAATAGATTTGTACGTTTTTCATTAACTAACTCCAACTTCGAAGCTCTAGCAAGTATGTATGAAACTCGAACCATTAATGGAAGTAGTTACGATGCACTACGTTCAGAGGTCATTACATAACAAGGTTTTTACGATGCAGTACTTTTAAAGACCATTTGGTTTGCTTCGTTACTATACATTACTACTACAAATGGTAGTATATTACTTTGTTATAGGGTTGGAGATATTTTATAGTCAAATCGTTTGGTAATTCTACTTATCTATGTGGACTACAAAGAGTTCTAAGATTATATAGAGCGGACATTGGGAAAATTGTCATACAAAAATTTTGAGCCTCTTCGTCAGAAACTCAATCTACCGTGAAATAACAAATACCTATGTAAAATTCGTTAGAACATACTTTAACATGTTCGTAATGCGTAAATTGTCATATTTCCTTCCAAAATATTGTTTTCTTTACAAAATGTAAGCGTACCGACACGTCTTTTTACACGGAAGTGAAGACAACGACTTATTACCAATTTGTAATAACTTTTGGAGGAAAAATTTGGTCCCGATGTCCGGTCTATAATTATACTGTTTGATGTCTTTGGTGTACAGTTACCAGCATAAGTAGCTGAACAAATTCAAAATTTCAAATCGCCTACATACTTTTTGTACTTACTAATCTTTTTTTTCTCTTCACAAAAATAAAATAAAAGAGATTTACTTTACTTCAAACAAAGAAAAAAAGGTTTAAGTTTAACTTAACGCGTATATAGGATTTGAAATGTTGATTTTGTACAGATATTAAAGCTTCTGACTGTACTATAACAAAGCAGTAAAACCCGGTCAGCCTGTACATTAAAATAAATGAGGTAAAAAAGAAAGGCAATGACTAAAGAAGAGTAGAACACAAACCAGCGTTTTTTGTAATTATTTTCTATGTGTCGCTTGCTCTGTTTTTGTTACTGCAAATCTCCGAAAGTAGTGAACCTGTTTCGATGAAATTTTGTATGAAGAATAGTTTGAGACCCGGGGAAGGACATATTAGGCTACTTTTTATTCCGGAAAAATATAACGCGGGACTTTTATCCCGGAAAAACTTTTTCACGCGGGCGGAGCCGCGAGCAAAAGCTAGTCAATCAAACAGCTGAACCTAGTGTGTCTGTACATGAAAATAAAAGTAAAAAAAAGAAAGGGGATCACTAAAGAAGAGGAATAGAATACAAATCAGCGATTTTTAGAATTCTTCTCTTTCTGTCTTTCTGTTTGTTAGCACACATCTCCGAACTCCTGAACTGATTTTCATGTAATTTTAAGTCCACCCAGATGAAGTTGTATATATACAGCTAGTCAATAATATAGGTTGTATATTTGACTGCCTCGGTGGCTTAGTTGTATTACGGTATGACTGCAATCCTGAGGTCTTGGGTTCGATTCCCAGGTCGGGCAAAGTGATATTGGGTTTTAAGCTCGGTATCAGCCCGGAGTCTGGAATTTGTGCCCGATATGGCGATAAGCTCGCCCCTTATCACATCATGGGACGGAATACGCACGGCGAAAAGTGGGTGCACTAGTTGCGCCTCTGCCTTTTTTCTATCGCGGGGAAAAACGCGTTATCGCTACCACCACTGTGGGGTGAGTGGAATGGTTATGTTGGTTTTACCGATCTTACGGCCCAATGTCGACGCACCCCTTCGGGGATAAAAGGCATGAGTGTGTGTTTGTGTGTTTTGTATATTTTTTAATCATCACTTTTAACAACCAACTAAGAATACTAACTATAATAAGCTAGGAGTGCCGGCAATGGATTATTCCTATCGGTGTCGACTTATAATATATTATTATAATTATAGTCTCAAAGCATCTCGTCAGCATAACCCGTAGTTCCCTTTGTATGAGGTGTATTGTAAAGATATCAACCTAGAAATACTCGGAACTAAGTCTCCATCATACAGTCAGTTCTGCAACGACTCTATACCAACTGCACAAACATTGCATTTATCTGGAGTAGTTCATAGCTTCGTTCCGGGAATATTGCACCTCTCAGTCACATCCTGGGAAATGTAACACTCCTGACGAGTTCAAATTTCCTAGTAAACTATATTATCTACTTCTATATCTAAATTCTAAAAAATATGTTTAAATAAAATATATAACCCTTTACAATAAAGCTGTTTAGCGTACTTTTATTAAAAAAAAATTAGGATCGTGATTATCATTTTAAGTTATCAGATCCCGTTTCGGGCGATTAATTTCTTGTCGCTAATGAGTTTTAAAGTTACGTCCAAAGATTAGCTAAAGTGTTAATACTTAATAAACCACAGACAATTAAGATCAAACGGTTAAATAAAACCAAGCGGACAGTAACTGATTTTAAATTGTTTCTATTATGCGGATTTTTGTTGCAACCAAATTAGAAACAAATTTGGTTGCAACAAATAAATAAATAAAATCCATTCTGAAAGTACCACAAGAGATTCTAGTCATATAAAATGAACAAACAAATTGTGTAGGTTTTGTTGTTATTTTAATATAATCGTATCACAATCGCAATAAAATATAACATCTATTTAATATAGTTGGTATCAATATAAAGCGTAATACATTGTAATAACATTACCTCAAAGTAACTGCATACATTATAATATTGAAAACCAAGAAAAAGAAAAAATAATCACGAATTTCTTTCCGAACTGTTGGGCAGAAGTGTAACGAGTGGAACCACATATTATAGAGATTTTAAAACTATCACAAGATGTTTTCAAGAAAGACGTTATTTGGCACAAATTTCTTCTTCTAAATCTCAACAAAATAGTATTTGTTTAAAGAAATACTAACATATTTTAGTTGCCCTACCGGAGAATTGAACTTATCTCCTCGCTTTTCACAGCCCAATCACGCTCCCACTACACGAACATATATTATGAACGAGCACGAATACACGAACATATAAATAAATCATCATTATAAATTCTCGTTTAAAAAACATCGCATATTTTTATCTTATATCAGAGAGAAAATCTCAATTTATGTTGCATTAACAGTATAAAGCCATCTTTCCTGCAATTAACTCCGTATTTATGAGCGGAAAATATCAACCTCCGGGAAAGTTGTGCGCCTCCTATTCCCGGACAGTGAAGAAGTGTGCGTGTTATTCCAGTACATCGGTGAGCGTATTGCAGCTAAGGGAGAGGCTTGACTATAATAAAATCTTATTTTTAATTTTACGGTAATTTTATAAGGATATAAGTATTATTTGGTTCAGTTTGAAATATATTTACGTGAGCAAGTAAAAAAAAACTTGATAAAGGTCATAGGAACACGCTGGATGCAGGCTGCTCTTGACAGGTCCGTCTGGAAATCTTTGGGGGAGGCCTATGTTCAGCAGTGGACGTCATGTGGCTGATGATGATGATGATGAAGTAAATTTTAATACATGATTTGCATGCACACCTGGTGGTTAATCTTTAGTAACATTTTTGTTCATCGATATTAAACTACATATGGTAAATTTTGTACATTTTGACACACCTATACAAATGTCGTATAAAATCAAAACTTTATGTTTTCCTAAAAACGGGTTTTAATAGCAGACACTAACAATCGTAACGGATGCAAACTGTCCGGTGTGTAAATAAAAGTTAGGGAACAAACATCCCTTTATGGACAAGTAAAACAAACATGACGACGCGTACGTTGCGACGCAATATAGCGCTCAAACGCTACACCTTTATAAAACTGCGTCAGTGTTAAAACTTTTATTTAAATCGCTACTTTACACTAAGCCCCGTTGGAATTTTAATTTAACGTTTAACTATACGAAAAGGTTAGCTGGAGATGTTGGCCGCATTTAGTAATTCGTTTTTCATTAATAGGAAATATCGTTCGCTTTAACGGTGAAAGAAAACATCGTGAGGAAACCTACATGCCTTAGTATACTCCATAAGAATTTCGAGGGAATGTGAAGTCTGCCAACCCGCACTAGGCGAGCGTGTTGGACTAATGTAAACCCTCCCAGTAGTTGCGGAGACCCGTGCTCAACAGTGGGCAGTATACTATACAGGGCTGATTACATTGCATTGCATAATAGGAAATTATCCAAGGAAGCAAAATCATTCCGGAACCCATTTTGGCTGGTGAAGGTGCAAGTTAATACTAGTACTTCACGTATATCTGTTATTTCTTTTAAGAGTAAAACCTGACCTACATCGCAAACTTTTTAGCATGAAATATACTTCGGTTCACGTACACATTAATGAATCGTGGAACGAAGACTACGTGAAATGTTATTTCGCGGTTTTCCAAACACTAGTTTAAGTCTAAAATTAAAGAACCATTTTTCTAAGCTAGTTCGGCGTGTCATTTTTATAAGTACAGTCAGCAGCATAAGTATCTGAACAAAATCAATATTTCAAAACGCCTATATACGCATTAAGTTAAACTGAAACATTTTTATTCTTCGTTTAAAGTAAAGTAAATCTGTTTTATTTTATTTTTGTGAAGAGAAAAAAAAGATTAGTAAGAACACAAAAGTATGTAGGCAACTTAAAATTTTGAATTTGTTCAGCTACTTATGCTGCTGGCCGTACTTATATAATGTCATGCCATGCTCTTCTGAAATTGCATTCTGGGTAATATTAGCGACGTTTTACAAATTAGATTAATCAACTATACATAAACTACACATCCAAAACTACACATGTTCAAATTCAAATTCAAATAATTTATTAAGTAATTAGGCCCCTAAGGGCACTTTTACACGTCATTTTTTACAATGTTTTTTATCGTCTAAAAGATTCTACCAGTGCTTCGGAATGATGCTTTAGATGTGTACTTATGTATTCTCAAGTAAGCAATAGCGACTTATTCGTATATTACATGTCTAAACTTTACAACTCGTTGGCCGTCGCTATGTTAACCGAAGTCTCCAGGTAGTGTTGATATTAACGGAGTTTCAGACTTAATGTTAACATACAATTCACTTTGTAAAAGTTTTGGGAACACTGTTTGACGTTTAGGGTGCCCGCACGTCGCTCGACCTTTGTTGAACGATAGTTTTCTGATTATTTATTTATGATTATAGATTCGTATAGTAGTAGTGTATATCTGGACCGAAAGGTGGGTTCAACTCCCAGGTCTGGTAACACTATATGTGATTAATTCTAATAAAATGAGCCCACTATTGAGTCCCTCAAAGGGAGGTGTCCTCAGGTAGGCAGTAAAAAACTTAAGTCAAATTAATAATGTGATATGCTTAAAACAGATATTACGTCCCCAGTCTCCACATTATAATATGAAGTGTATTGATATGAATTTGGAAAAAAGATTTTATATAAGCAAGAATGGAAATAAAAGTTCGTAAGAAGTATTTATCTTGAATAGACTTGCCGAGTGTTAAATTATGACTAGTTCGGAAAATATATTCCCAAGAATCTCTAGTAAGAAACTTTGAATTTGCCTCTTAAAATTGAAAAAATATGACTAAACAGAGGTCATTCTTCTTCTTCTTTTAAATTATGTCTCCCACCGATTATCTATTGGTGATTTCGCCAATGTCAAGTAATAATAGCAGATACAAAACAATAAATATATATTCTTAGAAATAAAAAATTGTTTGACAGAGGTCATACTCCAAATAATTTAAACAAGCTAGTATAATATTGTCCAGGTCTAGACTAATAGGGTAGTTGACTACTATGTTTAATACATTTATCAAAAATGTATGCCATTCAAAAACTATAACAGAAAAAGAATTTTCAAAATTAAATAAAAGTGCAATAATAAGTAATTTATAAAACTTTGAAATTTGGTGGAAGAGGTAGTTGTCAAATAACAATAATTTCATACTGTAACGTCACCGAGTGTCACCGGCCATAAAGTAGTGACGTCCCACGTCCCCACTCGCAACAATATTTCAAATATGAATAACTGCTTTATTTTTCAACCAATTTTGACGCTGATTTCGCACAATTTCTTTGTCGTATTATTTTCTGTTACATAAGTTACAAATAATATACTTACAAAATCAAACATAGGAAACTTATTTATTAATGTCGCCGACACGACTTAAAATCACAATTAGCAATAAACTATCCCTATAGTTTATTTATATCGACCAGAAAGTCATAAACCAAAATGTCTTTATTATCATACCGATAATTTCTTCAACCATTTTTGTAAAACGACTACATAAAAATCATCGCTTAAAATACTCCTAGCGGACAGTTTTCCAGTGTGCAGCAGCCCTTAGGTTACACTGTGCAGTCGAGCGCACGGTTGACTGCGCCAGTCAGTAGCCCGAGACGCCGAGACGCGCCCGCCGATGGCCGAGTATCTGAAACACTTGAAGTCGATGGTGCTCGACTCAAGGGAGCTTCACAGCCACAATATTTTTATCTTTCTTAGGCACTCCCAATCAAATAGTTTGTAAAATTATTCAAAACGGTGAAGACGAAATCATATCTTATCTTACAAATATTATAAATGCGAAAGTTAGTGAAAATATTTGGAAAGGCTTTTCATGCGAGCGAAGCCGCGATCAACGATCATCAAATATTATATTAAATAAAATACGAGATAAAATATGATGAATTCCGTTGAAGCTTAAACTCTGTGTATTAAAATTTATTCGATGAAGTAAAATTAAATAAACAATATGTAATAGCCATGCGGCAATGCCTCAATTTTAAACCGACTGCACTAAGAACGGAAGGTAGTGTTTTTAAAGTAGTTATGTATTAGTATTTCACAAATTTGACTGCAAAGCTACGTTTTAACATTCACGAACCCACAATTACCATCCTGCCACATCCAACACCGCAACAATCGTCGTCACCGTACAATAAATTATTAATGCGGCCTAAACTGAAAGTTCACGTCCATTTATCTCCAATAAGCTAGTTACCTGCTTGTTCAAGATATTAAACGTTTCAAACTTGTTTATGGAGTTCCGCCAACTGATGAAATTACTAGTTCGAACTTGCCGTGAATTTATAACGCACAAGTTAGTATAACTACGTACCTTACAACCGCTACAAATTAATACGACACAACAGATCCAATGTTTGCGACTTACTTAACGATTACAATGTACAGTCAGCCTCATAAGTAGCTGAACACATTCACTACTTCAAATCGCCTCTATACTTTTGTGTTCTTACCAATTTTAGTTTTCTCTTCACAAAAATAATATAAAATGAATTTACTTTACTTCACACAAAGAAAAAAATATATTTTAATTGAACAGAACGCGTATAGGTGATATGAAATTTTGAATTTGTTCAGCTACTTATGTGGCTGACTGTACGTATATAAATTACGTATTAAACAGAAACCGCTGATTTTGCTGGTTACAAATACCAAATTAGAACAATATATGGTTATTGTTACATAGTTGAACTACATTAAGTTCCTTGTATGCAGAATGCCTCCACAATTCGAATTTAGTGAAGCTATATAAGCCTACTAATTTAACGTGGGTTGTTTCCTATTGCCATTCCTTCCAAACTCAATGACGAACCTTCATTACTCTAGAACATTAAAAAAAAATACGGAATGTCGAAACTCGACAGATAAGTTACATGGTCTGAAACCGGAGCTGTATAACGAACGATGTACGTGTCCATTTAAAAACATGCATTTTACACCCTAGTTTTACTGGGTTAAAAAAATCCTGTCCAAAAACAGCACAGTCATAACGAAACGTAAAAATTACACATTCAAGTAATCGGCCACACTTAATTTACATTTGTAACTGAGCTCGTGAGTCTACTTTTGTTTTATTCTGTAATGAAACTCATTTAACCGCTCAATGCGGGACTTTATCATCTTGGCGAACTACTCCCAAGGAATAGCCTCATAACATCTTTCTCCTTTACCTTGTACTTTATTAAGTTTCATTTCGTGCATTTTAGATGTACTTTTAAAAGGCTGCATTTTTTTTAAATGTACATAATATTGTCAAAGCAAAATGAACGACTCAAAATTAACTTAGTTATTAAAGTTAAATAAAAATATTTATTATTTTTTGCTTTTCAGTTTTTTCGGCGGGTTAATTTAATTTTGCAATTTTTTGCGGCTATAAACTATATGCTTTATTTTTAATATACAACTCAGCATTAAAATCTAAACAATTAATCGCCCCTTTTTTCCCATCCTTGTGGTAGATTTTTTTCCAAATTTACATGGGACAAATTTCGAGGTATACCCTATCCAATAGAAAAAGAATTATTAAAATCGGGCTACTCTGTAAAAAGTTATGCGTGGTCATACATAAAAAAAATATATACACGTCGACTTGAGAACCTCCTCCGTTTTTTGAAGTGAAAACTTCTTTAGCGGCGTTGAGCACTTTTCTTGGAATGGGTTATACTCGCATCAGGACACGTGACCTGATCGAAAATTCGTAAGACGGAGGTTTTCATTTTTGTGTACGATAGCGCAATAAATAAATATTGTATTTAACCACATAAATGCTAGCACTTTTATACTGATAAATAAAGCAATTCGTGCGAAATTATTCCCTAACTATAACTTGATTAAAAATATAACTTGATATCTATTTTTCTTCGCTTTATCTATTAGTTAGGTACATAGCTAATTCAATCATTTTCCATATTAAGACCAAAAACAAAAAATAGGAAAGTAATGAAATTTGAGCAAAACTAATGAGTATAATAATTCTCATCATTCCTAATAATAATATTCACGTGTGTTTACAAAGTGATTTGGTATTAGAATATTTATTTACAACGCCATTGAAACGGTGACTCTAATCAACCAGTCATTCCGCGTAATTTGTTATTACTGGCCAGCCAAAGTGACGCCGCAAACCACACTGATGGCGCCGAAACCTAAATTCGACAAGTTTTTTATTTCGTTTAAGTTGAAACACTAAATCATTAGGTATATTTTTTATTTCAATGTACTAATTTAAGTATGACCTAGTAATCGTAGAGATACAAATTATCTATAAGTACTATATATAGTATATTTCAATATTAATACTTATAGATAATTTGTCTCTTACTTCTTACTAATATTAATGCGAAAGAATGTAAAAATGTTTGGATGTTTCATGTTTGTTTGTTTGGTAGAAGTAAACGCAGAGACCACTGAACAGATTTGTATGAAATTTGGCACACGGTTTGATCATGTCCTGGATTAACACATAGGCTACTTTTTATTCCAATATTTTGCTCCCAAGGGGAAATAATGGATATTTTTAATCGATTCTTTAAGTAGATGGCGCTGGCGTCGTATTGTGTTTTAGGGATTTTGTATGTTGTGTATTAAATAAAAACCATTAGTTATGCATAAAACCTATACAACGCAAAGACAGCTTCAAAACTGATCCACTCGACCGCCGCCTCCCCGTGTGGCACCGTGCCGCGTGCTAACCCACTTGGTTCTCGATAAAATGTACTTATTTTACAGCCCGAACCACACGCAAAACGGCAAAATGTATTAATATTCCTACATAATAATTTGCACATTAGAAAATGATTGATATCATATTTGAACTAGCAGCCATTATTTACATAACAGAGTACGTTAATTTGTAATACAATCAATCACCACGCCACAATATGATACGTTTATTTGGATAACAAAATGTATCTATCACGTACACGCAAACGAACCAGCCTCGACATTTACCTATAATATCTAAATGACGCAACCTCGATAGATTGTTTACTAATAACTAAGGCGGGAATATATTTTGTTAACACAAACAACCTCTACGTGTAAAGACTTGGCTTTAGTTATTGTTCTGGGTAAAAACCATGTGTTTACGATGTATTTACCGGAATATACTTAAAGCTCGGATTAAGATTTTACTATCGCATTTTCTCTGTATTTTTACCGGTCAACCCGAAAAACTATCTAGTTTCCAGAAATTGCCGAACGTATTTTTAGAAAAGCTTTTTTATATGAACAGTACATCTCAAAATTCAGCACAGTTTATAACATATTGTTTATATCGTTATGTAAGTTACACATAAAATAAAGTTTTTTTATGCTGGCTCGGCAAAGTGATCCCAAAATAAATTTGAATTAAGAATAGTGTAAATAAGAAAAAGTGTATTTTATTGTAAAAAAAGCGTGGGGTGCTTTTTAAGATATTATCAAAATGATATATAATACATCTACTCATATTATCTGTCAATAAAATACTTATAACTATTGACACCATGCACCCCACGCGTTTTTGTACAATAAAATACACTTTTATAATGTACACTATTCTTAATTCAAATTTATTTACTATTTTTAGTTGGATTTTCTATAAAGCGTGTTTTTTAGTTGTTTTAAACTATTATTTATTTTTAATTTTTTAGTTCTGTTCTACTATTTTCCAACAGATGTCACTAAAAACGAAAGCGCCATCTTGTGACAAGTAGGATTTTTTTACGCATAAGAGTAGCCAGTTTAGTTGTAATTCTACTATGGTCCAACAGATGTCACTAATAATAAATCGCGCCCTAAGGAGTTACAAACATACAAACATACTAACATACAAACATACAAGTGAAGCTAATATAAAACGTGTAATAGAGTATCGACTGACGAGAGATGGTTTATTGAATGATTGTATGTATTACAACTAATTACGAATTCTTAAGTATCACCATAATGTTCGTGATTACTGAATGAATAGTAAAGTTGCTATTTAAGAAAATAAAATTCTGGTAACAAAAAGTTACCTATTATTCAGGCATAGGAAAAAATATTACATGGAGATTACTCGTGACGACATGTGATGGGCAGCGGATTTATTTAATGCTCTACGTCGTTTACGCATCCATTTTGGACTTCCCGGGATTCTTGATCATTGCTGCCAGGTTGCCGAGACGTTTATCTGTATTTGTAACATGAAAAATCTGTATATAGACTTTAGTTCTGGCGATATTTTTTCAGGGCCCGGTAGTACTATATTCGGTTACAAAAGCAATTTTTTAGGTCGAAAATGGATAACACCATCTGAATTGTCAAAAATCTGTATACAATTTTTACGAATTGTAAAAATCTGTATATATATTTGCATCCATTTCAAATCTGTATCATATGCTAAAAATCTGTATAAATACAAATAAATCTGTATACCCGGCAGCACTGTCATATTGATACAACGTTCCGGTAACAAGCTATTTCCTATTTTTCAGGGCCGGGAATCCGAGAAGAAGCCATAGTTGTGAATGAAGTGCAGATGCATTTACTGTTAACCGGACTTTAGATCCGGTTAACAGTAAATGTTGAATTTCCCAAATCAGGGCGGACATGTAGATTACAGTGAAATAAAATAAAAATCTTTAATAGTAACTGCATTATATTATTGCAGCTAAAATCCAAAAAATTTGAAGATTTTAAAATTATTTTAAAACTATGGACATAACGTTAACTTCTTAAAAATAATAATTTAAACGAAGGGTGCATAAAGGCCAGCTGACTATGTAGATTTTTTTAAATCCTAAGTAAATGGCATAAAATGCTTTGTTATAAATTATAATTACTATAATTAATATGCAGCAAGGAATTACTATCGCTTTGTACAAAACAAGCACTAAGCAGCATCGGTAACTGATTTGTAGGAAATTAAATCATAAATAATGTAAAATCACTGTTCATCATAACGATAGTTATATTGACCTGATTATACCAACTAAGCTCATAAAAACAATGTACTATATATGTCTATGTCTCTGCCTACCCCTTCTAGCAAAATAAGTACCTATTTTTATTGATTGAAAATAAAATGTTTCAATGTTCCTTTCTTAAACTACCAAGAATAGAAAGCAACAAAATATTGTCTCTTAAAATTGAGCTAATGAAAATATGTATTCGGATGACGAACGGCGCGAAAGCCAGCTACAGAACTTTCACCGTTATAAATCAAAGGACAATAACAAGTAATTTGTCATTATGAAATAAGGGAATAATCTGCGGGGCGTTTCTGTAATTTATTGTGGAATAGGCCTTTTATTGTCAACGTATTTAGCATTCATTTAATTACTAGTTCCCTTTCTAGCCGGTTTCGGCCACGGCGGCCAATCTCAACGGAGATCAGCCAGGTACGCAGGAGATATTATAGTGCACAAGTGTGTGCGCAATACACAGGTGCACTCGCTATTCTTTTACTCTCATAGTCCGGTGAGACGGCAATCCGACATGACCGGAGAGAGATCAGGCGCAGGACCAACGGCTTTACGTGCTTTCCGAGGCACGGGGGTATCACACCGCCAACTTCCTGACTCCGAGCTGCGACTGAGAAATTTTTAAGATGGAAAAACCCAGTCACAATGTTTTTGGCCCGACCCAGGATTCGAACCCAGGACCTCAGCGCGCAAATTGTACTCGTAACGCGTACGCAATACAACTACGCCACCGAGGCAGTCCGAGAATTACTAGTTATGGATGTACGATATATAGAAAAAAAAAACATATAGAAATTCATCAGAAGTCGTATTAGACTCATATAAAGAATTTTAGGGGAAAAGAAATCTAGTAAACGTGTACCTATAACATATCAACATATTATTACCCTCTTACCAGCACTGATTAACAGTCAATTTGTGTTTTAGCTAATCAATATTTAGGTAGGTACTCACTTTAATCGTTACGTCAAATTTAAATACACTGCGCGACAAAGGAATTACACTCTTTAGATTAATCATCATCATCATCATCAGCCTATATTTTAGTCCACTGCTGGTCATAGGCCTCGTCCAATACGCGCCATTTTACCCGGTCTTCGGCTTGTCGCATCCAGTTTCTGCCAGCGACCTTTCGCAAATCGTCACTCCTTTGTCTTTAGATTAATCACGGATTGACAATTTTAATAACGAGGCCTTTTGTGTATAGCCAATTTAATATTAGTATATTATGATTTTAATGATCTTACATTATAACAACAAAATAATAGATTATTTCTCATTATGAACAATAAAGATGTAAAGATAATTTGAACTATTGTTAAAGCGATTTATATACCTCTTTTCCAATTTGTGTAGCGGGGCACAAATCTTTCATACAGGCCATTAAAAACACGTTACTCTGTATTCGACGAGCAATATAATATGAAATATAAAATATCGGACTCACCTATCGTCGTGAGCGCCAGCGTGCACCAATAATAACTCTGCAGATACTGTTTCACTACGTCCGCCGTCTCCGTGTCATGGTACACCCAGTTTTTACTACCGAACCCATTGTTTTTATATATTATATGGTACAAGCACCCGTTCCAATGGAATATCACTAATAAATAATGAATTAAACTGGTTGATCTAAACAAGTTAGGATAGTTCGTGTGCCGTTCGGTGCGGTCCATGAACGCCCAAAAGCGATATATCTTCACGAGGCGGAACGAACGTAATATCGAATTGAAACCGATGGAGAGGTAGAGGAAGTCGAGAGGCAGCAGGCAGAGGCAGTCGATGTAGAACACTGTAGAGTTCATGTAGTGCGCCCGGAGCTTCGCCGCGTCCGTCTGCAGCACACCGTCCTCCAGGTACCCCGTGCGAAAGTGAAACAAAATGTCCGCCAGGTATAGGAAATCCGAAAAATAGTCCAGGCAGAACCACACTATAAGTGTTTCACCTGTAACAATAAAACATTATTTAATAAAGAATCCTCTTGACTCCAATTTCAAAATCAATCTAAATAAGCAGTTAGTGGTGGATAGTTTAACTTCCTTGTGCATTTACTTTAGAATGAATCTCGCAGCGGAGCAGTTCCAATGCGCAACAATATTTTCAAACGGAACTTGAGAAATACGATTAAACGTCGTTGAAACTCATCGCAGCTCCAGCCAGCCAATGGAACAATAGGAAAAGCAACCGGGAAACGACGAAAGGTTACTTTTCACGGGAGACGTTATTACAATGTCTTCGGTTCGAGACATTTAACTCAGAAAAGCTATTTAGCTACGTAAGTAATTTAATTCTCCCCGGGGCAAGTTGGCGGAAACTATGCGTGGAGTGCGCTAAGTCGGTGCAACCTAGATCGTTGCCGCTAATCTTAGTTTCTATCTAAATGGAATCGTCTTTTGCATAAGCCCTAAAGTCAAAATTGAATTTTTATCCACTTAAGCGCCTCCTTTCGAGTTTATTCGAGCGAGGAAAAAGAGAATGGGGAAACACGATTCAACTGTATGTTTATATATTAGCTGCGAAAAAGTGGTGGCTCACCGTTGATCTCCTGGAAAGCGAATCTGTAGACTATAACCCAAAGATTATAAAGGAAGGCGAGTGAGACGACCATGGACCAGTAGTAGCACAAGCGGCCGGCGGGGTCGAACACGAACGACCAGTGCGGCCCTGACCGCAACCGCCCGCTCGTGTACGTCGACCTCCGGCGGAGACCTCCTCTGCTACCGCTGCAAATAACATGCATGATACAAATTGTTTCCGATCACAATTTCTATGTACACCGCGAAAGATGAATTTTCATCTCCCTGGTCCGGAGTTCAGTCCCCCGACGCGAGGACGCTTGGATCAAAATATTACTAGGTAGGTACTTAAACGACAAAAACACTTTTTTTTTTACTTTTTAGAGAATTTTGTTTCGGGGTTGTTAAAATTTTAATTTTAAACTTTTTAATACACTATATTGTTCATGATGCGGCCTTGATAATAAACTATCTAACACCTACTCATTGAGACCATTCTTATGAGCCCACACACACTATATCTACTATAAGTTTCTAAAGAGTTGGGTATCCCGCAGACTATTTGACTGCAGCATTAGCTCTAGGTTAACGTGTCTTAAAAATATTGCCAAAGTCACAGTACACCAAATTTTAAATCAATCGGAGTTGTGAAAGTTGGAAATGAGCTGATATTCTTCAAACTCCTGAACAAATCTTCATAGATTATAGCTAAGATCCATGTCGATCACATCAGCTTTCAAACAAAAAAAAACCGCGTCTAAATCGGCCCATTCGTTTAAGACCTACGACAGACAGGCATACAGATACACACCCTAAACTTATAACACGCCTCTTTTTCTGTCGGGGGATAAAAATAAAGAAGTTATGAAGATAATATTCAATACAGGGAACATAACCTAATTTTGCTTCAATAACATCAAAATAACTAGCCCCCATCTAAGAAAAAGCATATTCGGGTAATATTCAGCCGAAACCCATATTTAATCATTTTTGTCATATTAAAAGAATTATAAATAAATTATAATATGTTTCGAAAGTTTCTTTTTTACCCACATGTGGCTCTTGTGTCGATTTTGTGCTGCCACCTAGGTAGAGTTCATGCACGTTCCCTATAGAGGTCGATTTAATGTAATAAATATTCTACCAAATAACTAAGCTACAAACATAAATGAATTTGAAACATACATCGCAACACAGTATTGCAAACAATTGAAGAAATTACACCCCACAAAAGCATCTTTTAAATAAATAAATTACATTCCATTCGAAACTAAATAAAGACGGACATAAGTAGTTAATGCCATCGAATGTGAAATTAAGAGATCCGAGTGAAAATAAAGTGGGGGCAATGCCGGCGGCAGAACTGCTAGCGTCTAGTTATCCTCACGGCAGCGTAAGTGCTGAATGTTGTGCGCAAATCTAATAAAGGATGCACTCAACGTTAACCTGCTGCATCACACTGTTATAGCTCCGTTTATTTCCTTCAATAATTTTGCAGAAAATACAAAGGCTCTCGCGAAAGTCTCAAGATTCTTTTGGTTTTCTAAATGTCTCTAGGTAGTTAGTAATTCACTGTTGAATATACGAGTAACTTGTTTTAAAAAAACAATACTTGCAAGAAGTATTAAAGGAGATGTCCGCTTTTTGTATGGGTGCAGGGCCTCAAAATCTAACCAGGCTCAAACTTGGGCAAAATATGGAGCTTGGATCCTTTAAAAAAATATTATTATACATAACAAACTTTTTTCAAAACGTTCATATTACGTGTAGTTTTTAAGCAAAATTAAATTATATAAATCTCAAAATCGGAGGTCTTTAAAATTAAACGATTTATTGTAAAAGGCTAGTTTTTAGAAGTTCTATCCAAATATATATAAACTGTCTTGGTTAGAATTTCAGGCCCGTTTTTGGACATGTCCTTTGGTTATTGTTTTGTCCTTTGATCCCAAACCACTTTCCATACACGATTTTCTCATCAACTCAAAACTTCTATCGGTAATTAAATACTCAAAGATTTTATGTGTATAGGAAAAATATACTATCGACGATAAAGATCTGCATTTTATCTCTGACAAGTATATATAATAGGAGATAAAATGCATCGGGAATATGCTGCTCCTAAAGCCAATGAGATAAATTGCGTCAATGTTGTTAAAGCATTATTATCTAGCTTTGAAAATACTAGAATTTCTTGTCCGTTTATTTTTACCGAAAACTTCTTTCGAACAGGCGCGGCCAAGTAAATTAATTTTATGTAAATAAAATACACATAAAGAATGCAAGTAAAGTATTTTGTACCTCATTTATCAAAATTGGAAATACTATGTATGTGTATAATTAATAAGTGAAGTTTGTCAGTTAGGCATAAACGATAAAACAGTGACAAAGTTAAGATTAAATAATCAATGTTCAATGTGAAGACAACTAAAGCCTGTTACTTTCAAAGAATGTATTAACCATTTTCTATTTGCACTTTCCTCTAATACACTACAATAACTGAAGAATTCCTGCGATTGCTGTCGGTTTCAATCCCGCCATTATTTGTTTAAAATTACTTTTTCATTGAGCAACGTCTGGTGCATTTTCCCATCTCTCGGAATCAATATTATTCCTTTTATACATATTTTAATTTTCATGTTTATATCAATATTATTCCTTTTATTCTATAGTGCTCGATATTAATTTTACATATCATTTATACATCACGGAACGTGAGTGAAATAGATACTAGACTTTGGTTTTCAATAATACATATCCATTATTCTAGGACAAATATTCCGTTTATTACCACACAGAATTAGTAACTTAAAATACTTTAAGAGAGAAAAAATATCATATTTTTATGTAACCTGTGACTTGCACTCACGTCGATGTATGTTATAAATGGTTAGCTTAAAATCTATACGAATATTATAAAGCTGAAGAGTTTGTTTGTTTGAACGCGCTAATCTCAGGAACTACTGGAGCGATTTTGAAAATTCTTTCACTAATAGGAAGCTACATTACTCCTGATTGCTATAGGCTACTTTTTATCCCGGAAAATCTTTTCCACGCGAGCGGAGCCGCGCGCAATGCTAGTGTATCTATATTGCAAATATCATGAGTTTTGTCTGATTGCTGGCCACACGCTGGACCGCTGTGACCGCTGCAGAGTGCAGACCCATGGGTCGCACGCACCTCAAGGGCGGCTATCCCGTTTCTACCATGCATCACCTATGTAATGATCTCGGACACAAGTATATTGTTATTGCCCGCTTTTATACGTTATTTGCGGTCTTACACTTAAACAATACTTAAAAAAACATAAAACTCTTGCTATTCAGCATAGCATTGGTGTGAATTTATCACTCTATCATAGGCCTTTTCCAAATCTACGAAAGCGCAGAAAACTTTTTGCCCTTTAGACAAATACTTCTCCACGACGCTTCGCAGGGAAAAGACCTGGTCCGTGCATCCCATACCCTTTCGAAATCCGGCTTGCACATCCCATACTTTATCACAGGTCTCTTTTATAATCCTTTCGATCAGAACTTTTGCATATAGTTTGCCGACAACGCTAAGAAGGCTAATCTCGGTAGCTTTGACAGTCTTGCTGCGACCCCTTTCCTTTGTATAGTGGAACAATAACGGCGCGGCACCAATATTTTGGTACCACACCTCTGTTCCAGCACAAATTCAAGAGGTGGCACAACAGACTTGCCACGACGCCCTGTCCAGCCTTTAGCATTTCGACAGACACCCTATCATACCCAGCTGTCTTACCCATCTTCATGCTGTTTAAAGCTCTCATAATTTCATTCATGCCTATTTTATCTTCTTTTTCTTCCCTTTCGACCATCACATCTACATCCTGTGTATCTTCATTTTCAAACAAACTTTCAAAATATTCTTTCCATCTTTTTAATGCGAAGCTTCCGTTCACTAAATTCCCATTCGCATCTCTGACACTACTAAACTCCGAGAATGCTGATTTTCCTCGGGCTTTTCTGATTGTTTTCCAGAAAAACTTAATGTTCCTCTGGAAATCCTCACATAATCTTCTATCAAAATCATCTTTTGCTTCATCCTTTTTCTTTTTTACTAATGTTTTCACTTCTTCTTTTATTCTATTATATTTCTTTTTCATTTCTGCCACATCTCTATCATTTGTTTTTCCCATTCTTTCATCTGCTCTTATTGCTAACCAATCTAACCATGCATGCTTCTTCTGAATAACCACGTTTTGAACATCCTTGTCCCACCAAACATTCTTTATCTCTTTACATTTCTTTCTTTTTGCCACTTCACACACTTCAACTACAGCACTCACAACCACCTTTTTAAACACCTTCCATAATTTATCTACCTCACAAACTTCATCTAGCCCTTCAAATTTTTCTTGTAGTTTCCTTTCATACATTTCTCTTCTGTCCCCTTGCAAGGTTTCCACTTTTATTCTCTCTAAAACACTCGATTGTTCTGGACAACGGTGTCGCCACTTCCTGAAGAGGCCTTTTATACGACACATTACCAGAAAGTGGTCGGTATCCAGACCTACTCCTCGGAACACTCGAGTGTCCATTACATTCTTCTTCAAACATTCATCCACTATCACGAAATCTATCATACTTTTCACCTCAACGTTTTCCCAAGTATACATATGGATCTTGTTGTGTGCAAACATTGTGTTTGTCACACATAGATTCCATTCTAAGCACACGTCAAGCAAACTTCTCCTATTACTATTCATTTTCTCATCACCAAATGGACCCAGTACCGTTTCATATCCATCTCGCTTCACTCCAACCCAACTATTAAAATCTCCTAGCATAATTAATCTTTCGTTAACTTCACGCATTCGTACAACTTCCCTCAAATTTTCCCAAAACTCTTCTCGCTCTCTCTGGGCACTTTTAGAATAACCCGCACCTAAGTCTGTTGGGACAAAAACCCCTAAAACGAAAATACGGGTTAATCCCACTTTCATTTTTACCCAAACAAGTCGGGAATTCACAAATTTATATTCTTTCACACATTCTGCCATTCTCTCGGAAAGGATGAGACCAACACCCTGACTGCCCCTGCCAGTTCTGTCCACTCCAGCCCAGTAAGCAGTATATGTGCCATACTTTATGGTGTCACATCCTTTCCGTTTCGTCTCATTCACACATAGTAAATCAATCTTCCTTTCACTCATTATTTGACATACTTCATCTATTTTGGCATCCATCCCTCCTCTATTATTTAGTGTTGCAAAGCGGCTTTCCACAGTCTACTTTTCGCCACCATGGGATACGAGACGTGACGAGTGGCGAGCCACGTCGTCGCCGTTTTGACGATTTTTATTACATTTTATGCTCATCATGCGTTCCCACGAGTAGCAGGGGAAAATAATTGTCGAGCCTGGCAGAGCCCCGCATGCCAAGCCAAGGCTAGTCTTGCTCTGAGGGCGCCTAACCTCAGGACAAAAATATTAAATTAATTATATTATATCTTAATATATATAAATCTCGTGTCACAATGTTTGTCCTCAATGGACTCCTAAACCACTTAACCGATTATAATAAAATTCGCACACCATGTGCAGTTCGATCCAACTTGAGAGATATGATAGTTTAAATCTCAAATTATAGTCGCAATTTTAATTTATTGCTAATTATTTGTCTGTTATTATTTGACAGTCACAATTATCTTAACTCCAAATGATTCTAACAGATGTCGATACCTTTCGACTGGGTTGAGTAAGTAATCAATAGATGGCGCTGCTATGGTAAATCTACGAACGTGTCATATAAGCTACATTTTAAGCGGGACTTTTATACCGGGAAAACTCATTCACGCGGGCGGAGCCGCGGGCAAAAGCTAGTAATAATATAAGGAGAGGATATCGAACCCGAAACCGCAGTATTGCAGTCGTACAGCAATACCACTATGCCACCGAGACAGTCAACTCAAGTCAGGTCGGTAAAGAGATATTCTGTTATTCTACTTAGTATTAGCCCGGAGTATGAAATTTGTACCCGATATGGCGAAAGGCTCGCCCCCTATAACATCATTGGGACTGAATACGCACGGTGAAAAGTGGGTGTACTAGTTGCGCCTCTGCCTACCCCTTCGAGGATAAAGGGCGTGAGTCTGTATGTGTGTGAATGGCGAAATAGCCCAAGATTTGGTATTTTGCAACAATTAAATAATTAGTTTATTAAAAGGGTGAGCGAACTTTTGCTACAGACAATAAGGCCCGTATTTACAAACGTTACTTAGCTAAGTACGGCATGACAGCTTTCGAAGTGCGTAGGCTTAGGGCACTGTAATTGGCTTATATTGAAATGCAATTTTCTTTCAGTTGGCTGTCAGATAAACAAAGCAGCCCCCTTATTCTCTATAACACACGTTATTTTCACCGCTCGTAACAAGCGCCTAACTTAGTTCATCGAGTTTATCACTGTGGAAATTGGCATACAGAATACTATTTAACGCTAATTACATGAAGTTAACGTAACGCGGCTGCGTTACGAGTTAATATTGTCATAGAGAATAAGGGGGGCTGAACAAGACAAAAGAGAACTAAGAAACTGACACCATGGGTTCGGGTGCACTGTGCGTCCTCATAGTATTGAATACGGGAGTGTCAGCTTAGAACCTAAGTTAAAATATTGCCCTATTACCTCAGTCGATGTGGAGCTCTCGCATCGAACGTCCTTTATAACAATATCTTAAAATTCCATACTACGGACTACTGAGCAGAAAAACCCAATATCACTTTACCAGTTTCTCAGATCGAAACCAGATCTCAGCGCGGTAGTCGGAAAGAAAAATAATTGCTCACGTATTTAATTTTAATATTTTGTTATAATATTATGTCATTGTTATTAAGGTAGGTACAAATAGTATACTGATTTGAAATAAAAATGCCCATGATTTCTTTGCCTTTCTTTTCATTAAGTATTTAATGTTGCATACTTTGACGTTTTCATGTACATTTTAAGCATTTTCCATGTATGTTTTCATGCATATTTCAAAGCTATTTGCATATAATCCGGTTTCTATTAATGACGTTCAATATATCTTTATAAGCATTGAAAGTCAACATAGTTCAGCGGTTTCCATATTTACCCCTCGTTCCTTCCATCCCTTCGTTTCCAAATCGGAACTCCCTTGTATTTAGTATAATTAATTAAACATTCTTGTCGATCTTTGTACGATATAATCAGTACATTTGAAAGGTATTTATAGAAGTGGGAAACCTACCCATTACCAATTCAATGCGCAAGCTATTGATATCTGATTCGTTTACTTATAAAACAGGTTCCTGTAGCGTACTTACACTTACAGATTGCTATTATAGTAAACTACAACAAAGACGTTTAGCGATTGACTACAGCCATTCATTATCGCTATTTAGTATTTAACAATGGAAGTAATACAATTATAGATTTATCTACCCTAGAATCAAATATGGAATGTTGGAAATAACTATACTTGTGATATTTTTCTTAATTACTCAGTAACCAATTTATTTTCTTTAGTTACAGGTGTCTCTTTCTCTCTGGTATGCTTTTGATTATAAATAAACTAAAAATGATTTTAAATGTCTGTAAAGAAATAATAACAGATTAAAAACACTAAAATATCACATACATATTCATAAGGTCTAAAACTACATTTGTCACGGCTCTCTTTGCCTCTTAACATCCTGATTTACGACACAGAGATGAATCAAGCCCCCATCCACCTGATAAGATAGGCGAAATGGAATATATTACGGCACATATTTCGTTCCCTCTGTACTCTTTCGTCGCTATCGGAACAATGCGGTTTATACGGCGTGTGTACACTATCGGGTACTATAACTAGATAAATGTAAGCATCGGTGTTTGCATTAGTTGATTGTTTGGAGTTAACTCCGATTGACTGAGTTCGCAGTGATTCGCCTGTATGCACACATGTATATGTACATGTAATTTCGACAGGAGAATAATTGAATATCTCGTTTACCACCGGAGGGCCGCACGGGTATCGAGGGGATGTGTATCCAATTAGGGTCCCCACCCCCGGCCGGGTACTCACGTTATTCAAGTGAAGGCGTCTAGCTCAGGATTGCGGCCTCGGTAATACCAGATTCATTATCTTGAACGCACTATTGAGTGTTGACAATCGGCCGCCCGGTGTGTGGTTTAGGGCGTAGCGTTATCATGGTTTTACGGGCGTTTAGATTGGAACATTATTAATTGATTGTATTTTGTGGTTTGGATACGCTTTTATAAATAGAAATACGATTGATGAGGTATGAGGCAAATGATCTTCCGTTTCAATTGTAACTGAAAGATCACACTAGAAATAGCATATTTTCAATATTATTTTTATAATTTTTGATGAAAATAAATTTATATGTTTCCTCTTCAGCTCCTCGTTAGACAGGGATTATAAGAAAAATATGAATATAGCATAAAAACTGTACCATACCATACCAGCCCTGTATTATATACTGCCCACTGCTGAGCACGGGCCTCCTCTACAACTGAAAGGGTTAAGGCCTTAGCCACGCTGGCCTAGTGCGGGTTGGCGGACTTCACATACCTTCGAAATTCAGAAAACTTCTCAGGTATGCAGGTTTCCTCACGATGTTTTCCTTCACCGTTAAAGCGAGCGATAATTCACAAAGAATACACACATAACTTTTTAGAAAAGTCAGAGGTTTCGGCAGTCCCTTACACTCCCAACTAGCCTAAAAAACTGTACAAATACGCTAAAATATATAAAAATAAAAACAAACATTCAATACATCTAACGCCAAAATTGCAAAGCTAAGACCATACGCCGTAATAATAAGACAGGCTGGCCGACGTGGGTAAATTTAATGAAATTATGTCAAAATATTACCAAATAATTCGGGTCAACTTCTGCACGTTGTGTAGAAATAATTGGATATCGTCGCCGGGGAGCTCACGGGTGAAATATTTGTTTAATTATTTACACAGTGGGCTCGTTATCCTTCGAAGTTCCTTAAACACGCTTACTTATCACTAATTAATCGGTCTTGTTCGACGACTGTTGCCTTATTATCAACGCTCTTCAGTTATATACACACTGTTTATCCATCACTTAAAATGGACTTGAGACTTGATTAAGGATGAAATAAATAAGTGCTTGTAAAATAGGAAGCATAGAAAAAAAATACATTAATTATTACCATTCATAAAATGTAAGCGGCGATAGCCTAGTTGGGAGTGAAACGGACTGCCGAGACGAATGTCCGCAGGTTCAAAACCCAAGGGCACGCACCTCTGACTTTTCTAAAAAGTTATGTGTGTATTCTTTGTGAATTATCGCTCGCTTTAACGGTGAAGGAAAACATCGTGAGGAAACCTGCATATCTGAGAAGTTCTCTATAGGAATTTCGAAGGTATGTGAAGTCTGCCAACCCGCACTGGGCCAGCGTGGTGGACCAAGGCCTAAACCCTCTCAGTTGTAGAGGAGGCCCGTGCTCAGCAGTGGGCAGTATATAATACGGGGCTGGTATGGATATGGATGGATAAAATGTATTCTAATCATTGATAATAGCAATAATTACTAATATTGAATATAGAAATGGTAGTGCGTCTATCAGAATAAAAGAAAGCAATATATTTACTATTTGCGGAGCACAAACCCGGTCGCACGCCAAAAGCAACATGCAGCTAACGCAGGTTAAGCAAACGCTGCAGCTTCTCAACATTGTTATTTTAATCAAAATTGTACTAGAAAATACGGTAACATTAACGGTGCCTTCGGCATTAAGTCCGCCTTTATACTCATTGTATATAAAGTGTCAAATAAATAAATAAATAAATAAACATTTAGCCCGTGACTAGAAGCAAACTCTACGGGATAATGATTGCTTTGTAATCTTTCTATGTAGAAAATGTGTGATGCTGTGATCAACAATAATCTGGCAATAATCAATCGCTTCAATGCGATTACAGTTCTGAATTAATATCAGTCAGTAGAGCACATTAAGTATTCACCAAGATTTGAGAGCTTATTGCCAGAGTTTAAAAGAAAGTACAGAGCAATTTTTACTTCGTTAAATTTCTAAATGTCTAGGCTACATTATATGTATAGTACGGCTTAGAAAAAGTTTATCATACGTATCGGTGCCGTTGCAGTGAGGCGGCGCGTTGTGCGCGAGATGGTTGTGTGAGTGGTGCGGCGCGGGTGTGGCCGGCGCGTGTGGCGTGTGAGACGAGCTGCGCCAGCCGCCCAGCAATGGGGCCTCGCCGCTCGCGCCCAGCAGTTTTAATCTAAATCATAACACATATAGCATAAAATGGGCGAATAACTAAATCCCCGAAAGATAAGGCAGAGGCGTTGCTACTGTTTACGGACGGTCGTATCGATTACCATCAGGCGAAGGGCATGCTCGTCTCCTCATTTGACTGCAATAAAAAAGGAGTGAATTCCATCCACACATGATGTGATAGGGTGTATCCTAGAGTCCTAGCCCTATACCCTAAAGGGAACTATTTCTAATACCGATCAATACAGGCGTGAATCGGGAACGCGACACATTTACGTAGATTACAATACAAATGTCAAATACTCACAATCACCTTTTTCTAATAGCCCACAAAAATCGGATTTAGAGTAAGTGTTATTACCAGTGGCCAGTACCTAAGAGTTCCGCCCTGTGGATTGGGGGCGTTTGGAGAATTCCACCACGGTATCCCCTGCCTGTCGTAAAAGGCGACTAATAGGGGCCACCGAGGGTCGCAGGCGGGCGGCAGGGGGCTGTCCGTCTTTAATTTTTGTGTTCTATTAGCACATTGTAGCGATCCCTGTGATGGATGGCAGCGTGGCTGGTAGGCCTCACGCTGCCATTGACGCCGAGGGCGTCCTTCGGTGCGTGGGGGCTCCTGAGCCCAACAACAGGAGACGGGCCGCACTAGGCGGCAACGCGCAGGGGCGGCTGCGGACGACAACTTAGACACTCCCGTCAGAGGAAGCCCGCAGCAAAAAAAAAAAAAAGTACCTAAGAGTTATATGAGTTTTTTATATGTAGTTATGATGATTTCAACGATCTATAAAGTAAATCCATCGTGTTAACAGTATCAGATATCGGCAGTACACTCATGACTCCTTGGAATTGTAAGTGTTCATTGGCGACGGCGATCTCTTACCAGCAGGTAAAGTGGCTGTCAGCTTGTTCGTTCCAATCCTTCAACAATAAAGGTTGCTAGATAGTAAGCTAAGCTCATACGCATATATAAATGTTTGTGCTTCTTCTTCTTCTTTTAAATTATGGCTTCCACCGATTATCTTTCGGTGATTTCGCCAATGTCAATGTTTGTACTTAGCGTTACGTTTAACTTGTAATGAAGTACACATGATTGAGTATCCGATCAGAGCCCGAAATGTTTTTTTTTTGTATAAAATGTTCTTCACTTTGACCATTAATTCTTGTTTTCAAACATCTTATATCTTACTTACTAATATTATAAACTAGCTGTTGCCCGCGGCTCCGCCCGCGTGAATGAGTTTTCCCGGGATAAAAGTCCCGCTTTATTTTTTCCCGGGATAAAAGTAGCCTAAGTTACTCCTTAAAATATATATAAAAGTCCCGTCAAAATCGGTCCAGCCATTTCAGAGTTTAGCCGGAACAAACAGACAGACAGAAAGACAGACAAAAATTGTAAAAAATGTTATTTTGGTGTATGTACCGTATATATATTAATATACATGTAGTAAAAAACGGTTATTTCAATATTACAAACAGACACTCCAATTTTATTTATATGTATAGAGTATAGATGTATGTTAGAATTAAACGCAGAAACAGTTGAACGGATTTGGATGGAATTTGGCACAGGGGTAGTCCATGTCCTGGATTAACACATATGCTCCCAGGGGAAATAATGGACTTTTTTTCAATTTTTTTTTTTAAATAGGTTGCATTGTTTCTTTAGGGATTTTTGTAGCGGTAAAGGCTTAACACGTGGGCGAAGCCGCGACCAACACCTAGTTAAGTCTAAATCTTATATGTGACCAACATTCATGAATATTTGGAAAAAATACTTGATTATAATAATAATGCAAATTCATAATGTTTAATAACCATGTAAAAATAAAACTCTATAATTGTCTGGTTAGAAGCACGCTTGAATACGCTAGTGTGGTATGGCGACCTCATTATGCTACACAATCACTTTGTCTTGAAAGAGTCCAAAAACGTTTTTTGTGGCATCTCACTTACTCTGCAGGTAAAGTTAAAGAACTACCCTCTTATAGAATGAGACTGGAATATTTTAAAATGACTTCCCTATCTACACGACGTCAGATTATCGATGCTAAGTTCGCTTATAAAATCTTTAGGAACATAATACGTTGCCCACAATTGCTGAACCTATTCTACCTCCGTGTTCCCTCTAGAATTCCAAGACACTTAATCACACCGCTCTGTCCGCCTCAGAGAAGAACTGTTCTAGGCGCAAATTCTCCTTGTGCTAGAATGTGTAATGTGATCAACGGTTGTAGCGATCAAATCGACTTACACTTCGACTCCCTTGCCAAATTCTCTAAGTCAATTTATGATGTACTGGATAACATGGCCATTTAATTTTTTTTTTTTTTCCAACATGTATCTATCTTCTTGTGTCATTTTGCATGCTTTTTTATGTTATTTTTTTTTTTGTTTAATGTTTATTGTACGGCGTTTGGGTTACTTTTTTCTTTTTCTTTTTTTAATTATTTGTACGCTTAAAAAATATATTAGTAATAATAAAATTAAATTTATAGTTTATTAACCGTTTGTTATGTACATGTGGTGTTTACCTGTAAGTAATTGTTGCACTTAGTTCATAATTTCCTTTTTGTATATGTTATATAGCTATTAGATGTATAAGTGTAAACAAATGTTGGTAAACCTTTATAAATAAAAATAAAAATAAAAAAATAAAAATATCTCGAAATATTGGTCCGAGTTACCCGTGTTTGAGATACGTTTCTCAGTCAACCATAATTAATCCAGGTAGAAAAAGGGAACCATCTTAAGTGATTGTATTAAATTGTAGTAAGCGACGATAGCCTAGTTGGGAATGGAACGGTCTGCCGAGACAATGTCCGGCGGTTCAAAACCCAAGGCACACACCTCTGACTTTTCGAAGTTACGTGTGTATTGTTATCAATTATCGTTCGCTTTAACGGTGAAGGAAAACATCGTGAGGAAACCTGCATACCTGAGAAGTTCTCTGAATTTCGAAGGTATGTGAAGTCCGCCAACGCGCACTAGGCCAGCGTGGTGGACTAAGGACCTTAACCCCTCTCAGTAGTAGAGGAGGCTCGTGCTCAGCAGTGGGCAGTGTATAATACAGGGCTGATTGCTTTAAATTGTACCGGCCGGGTATTTTTATACATCAATGACCGTGCCGGAATAAAAACTTAAAATACACATATATAAAAACCATTTTAGCTCAGTTAACCGTTTCAACAGCACTACGTCAGTGCAGCTCTTCATTAGCGCATCAAAAGTCGGACAAATGAAGCTCCGTGCCTCATACGGTACCAGTTGCTTTGAGCAGCAACAGTTGTTCCGATAAAAATATTGTACATGGGTTAAATCATCTAGCATACCTATTGTCTATATTTATATACACACACACACACACTCACGATTAAAAATCCCCGAAGAGGCAGGCAGAGGCGCAACTAGTGCACCCACTTTTAGCCATGCGTATTCCGTCCCATGATGTGATAGGGGGCGAGCCTATCGCCATATCAGCTACAGATTCCTGACTCCGGGCTGATACTGAATAGAAAACCCAATATCACTTTTCCCGACCCGGGGATCGAACCCGAGACCTCAGCATTGCAGTCATACCGTAATAAAACTACGCCACCAAGGCAGTCCGTATAATTTAAGTTCTTTAAAAATTAACATGCAATGCAATCAGCCCTGTATTATATACTGCCCACTGCTGAGCACGGGCCTCCTCTACTACTGAGAGGGTTTAGGCCTTAGTCCACCACGCTGGCCTAGTGCGGGTTGGCAGACTTCACATACCCTCGAAATTCTTATGAAGAATTCTCAAGTATGTAGGTTTCCTCACGATGTTTTCCTTCACCGTTAAAGCGAACGACAATTGATAAACAATACACACGTAACTTTGAAAAGTCAGAGGTGTGTGCCTTGGGTTTTGAACCTGCGGACATTGCCTCGGCAGACCGTTCCATTCCCATCTAGGCTATCGTCCACAAAATTAACATACCAAGTATAAAAATCGCAAAGCTAAAATTCAATACTTACTCTGAAAGTTTGAACAACATATCACAACAAAGGGATATATTCAGAGAACATTATCTATAAAACATTAAAACGGTGCTCTTTTCTTTTATGAGGGTTTCCCTCCGTCCTTAACAATAATAAAAAGAAATTCATTACGCGCTTAACTATGCTTTTACTGGTGGTAGGTCTCTCATATGTAAGAGTCTGTCTGGGTAGGTACCACCGCAATGTCTATTTCTACCGCCAAGCAGCAGTGTGCATGCCCTGTTGTGTTTCGGTTTGAAGGACATTGTAGCCAGTGTAACTACTGGACATAATGAGACTTAACATCTTATGTCTCAGGATGACGAGCACAGTGGAATGCCATACAGGACTTTGTAACTCAAGGTGCTGGATGGTGTTACTACTGTTTATGGGTGGTCGTATTGCTAACCATCAGGCGAACGGCATGCTCGTCTCGTCATCTGGCCAGAGAGCGTCTCACGCTACGTTTGCCAAGACGCGGTCGATATATAAATTAATCAAGTATATAAACAGGAGCCAATGATTGCTTTCAACACAACTCTAACCTATAGTATTTACATTAAATGTTATCATAGACATATTTATATCTGTTTATATATATGTGAAAATATTTACGGCGAATAAAGAAGGAAAAAATGAAGAGCTTCAAAAAAATAAAAAACGTACAAACACGAACGCCGGCGTAAAAATGTAAAATCCCTGAAGCTAGTGTTTAAAATTTCTCAAATACAGTCCCGTTCCAAAAGGGACAAATTCGCAACCGATCAACTTAGTAGCAACGCGGCCACCGTTAGAAATTGGTTTTCCCAATGCGGGGCGGTGTGGTGCGGCGCGGCGCGGCGTGAACGAAGCCAGCGGAATCCGCCCAGAGCTGTCGTACCGTAAAATGAGATATAAACCTTTCAAAAATGTGATCGCCTCGATTGCCGCAGTACCAAGCGTTTATTTATATTACTTAGCGTTTATACTTTCGTTATAGTTTGTATAAATTTTATCGTAATTAGATAGTTGTAGTTAATGATAAATATTTAATAAACTGTAATTTTCTAAGATGCCTGCCTGCCTCGGTTGTGTACTTGTATTACGGTATGACTGCAATGCTGTGGTCTTGGGTTCACTTCCCGGGTCAGGCAAAGTGATATTGGGTTTTAAATTCAGTATCAGCCCAAAGTCTGGAATTTGTGCCCGATATGGCGATACCCCTATTAAACTAACAACCTACAAAACACAACATTATCCTTATTAAACCTAAACCAATCCCTCTCCTAATAGTAGAGCCAATAAACGTTAATAATTCAATTTATAGGGTGTCTTTTTAGTCTTTTCGCACCGCGGGGGCCCATCGAGTCAACACTTGTGATTAAAGCGACACTCGAGGCGAGGGCTCTCGCGTTCCTGGCCAAACAAGAGACAGGCCCTCGATCCACTCCAGCGCGCTGTCTTAATGGAACGCCGCCCTGCACGCTAAATGTCTCAGGTCACCTTACTATAACAATTTCATTAAGGATTGTGGTAGCAATGTGATAAAATAGTTGCCTCTATAATTTAGGATATCTTATATTTTATAGTTGGCTGTGACTCGTTGGAGTCTTAATTTGTATCTATACTTAATATATAAAGCTGAAGAGTTTGTTTGTTTGTTTGTTTGAACGGGCTAATCTCAGGAACTACTGGACCGATTTTGAAAATTCTTTCACTAATAGGAAGCTACATTATTCCTGAGTGCTATATGCTACTTTTTATCCCGGAAAAGTTTTCCATGCGGACGGAGCCGCACGCAATGCTAGTGCAATATAAAATATTACACGAATCTGGTTCAAAAATCAAAATTTTATACGGAATTGATTTTCTATGCAACTGGCTGTCAGTGCAACTGTTGTAAAATCTGTATCGAATCTATTAATTTAATCACATATACTTCTAAATCTGTTTTTATTGTATACAAAACAAGACCCTGAATTGAGACATTAATTACCGATATCATTGGACGTTAAAAAATAGGCTGGTAGCCCATCGGAGTCGACAGCGTTATGTGAGCTATTTATGGATCTTTTTTATCGCCCACGACGGCATGACAGATTCTAGTTAGACGTACATACGTAGGTATATAAAGTTTAGGTAATGGCCTCACGGACTTAATATCCGTCGCTTCTTTTTATATGAATGACGATTTTCACGTTTCTAAAGTCAATTACGCTTAGAATGTGGCAAAAAAACACGACACGACTCCGTTTCGTTTTATTGGGATTGGTTGAGAGATTAACACGTGACTGACGTATTGGTCTCTCGATCAATCAAAATTAAACGACATCGTCTTACGAGTTGCGATTTTTGCCATATTCTAAGCCCACAGTGTTCTTAGTTTTGATCGTAGGATATCGTGTTTGAATCAATCTTGAAAAATATATGTCGGGTAAACTAGTAGTGGGAGCGCCGGTTGGGTCTATAAAAAGGGTGCCAAATCATATGAAGCAACTAGTTCGGTGCAGTTCAATACTAAGTAGTAACTATGATGGTTTTCATATCCGACAGTGCTTAGTTAAGCGGCTACTATGTTAATTCGGGTTTAAGCTTGAGATCATATTCAGGTGGTTACTAGATGAGTTGATTATAGTCGATATTGGTAAGTAATTGTCTCAAATTCCAATGTGTTATAATAAGTAAAGTTAACAATGAATCCTGACGTATTTATGCGGGGAGCAGACCCTAACATTTTTTTTCTATTGTTTATCTAATGTTTCATAAGTGTTTGAATAAGTCGATCGTTTAAAATGAGATGAGTTGAAATCTCCAAGATTTACATTTACGATAGGCAAACTTTCAAATATGTAAATCGCTATTTAATGCGATTCCAAGCGGCGCTCAAAATGCCGTCTCGCGGTTTCGTTTAGCTATTATTAATTACTGCCGAGACGGTTTATAGAGACATCTATTTGTATAAAATGTTGGTTGAAACGGCGTCATTTAGAACTCCTTACTTGATACCATGGAATAGATTAATAACTTCGTATTTGTAATGAGTCTCAATTTCATGAAATGTAGATTCACACACACAGACTCACGCCTTTTATCCCCGAAGGGGCAGGCAGAGGCGCAACTAGTGCACCCATTTTGTATGTATCTATTGTAATGTAGATTCACAATTTTTTTTTTAAATATTCGTTTGAATATGATATCTTTAGTAATCTAATTAAAAGAAGACAATTCCCTAAATATATTTTATTTATTCTTTTGTTTCATATCCCACATAAATTGACAGATACCTTAACAAAAAACTAAAGCAACACATAGCAAAGTGGTATAAAGGCATCTGTTAAATCAACTTCCTCAATTTAAATACAATACAGAAACAGACTAGTAAGATATCAGCATAGCCGAATATCGGTTTATTACTGCGTATCTGGCATATCCTGCAGCGCATTCAGAACTCATCGTTAGAGTGAAGAGTGCATGAAAACCGAACGATATCCAATACTCAATGCCAATATGAGATTGTTTCCGTATTAAAATCTCACACGTACCGATGCCAAATTCATCACGACAACTGGAATACTTAATAAAGTCCAATTTTTTTAAAGATAAATTTTATTACTAAGTAAAGGCTGATTTAAAAAGTCAAATATTTGTTATTCATCAAATAAGTTATAACCTGACTGGTTAAAAAAGCGATAATTGAACTGTTTATTCATAGAACTGCCAATTTTAATTTGTTAGTGTTGTACTCAGAATATCTTTCAACTGATGAATGTAAAATCTACTATAAATTGAAAACGCTTTCTATAATATTTTTATTGTCTTTTTATACACTTCAAATCGATACACGACAATGGAATAATACAGAATTTGAATCACTAATATGATGAACTGGATTTAAATGAATATGAACCACTGGATATATTGGAAATCTGCATGTGTATCGAATCCAAATATTTGTGTTTTAGCACAGCCTCACCTGATTAAACAGTTACCCCGGGGACGTCACGATGGCTCTCAATCTATTTTTAAACAGGCTAAAATAATTTTAAATCATTGAGGTTTTCTACAGTGTGCAGGAATTAACCAGTGTAAAAATTGCTTAAAATGTATGTTTTTTGATATTCTATTTCATTCCTCTCATTTAGGTATCATTAAATATGTAATTAATTACTAAAGATTATAAGTAGTAATTACCGATGTATGAAATTATTAGATCCTTCTAAACATTATATACCTATTTATTTTATCGGCACGTGTAAAAAATGCTATTATTTTATACTTTTAGGAAAACGGATTCAACGGCAAAAATCATCTTGGCATTCCTTGCGCCTAGTAATAAAAGCCCAATTGCGAACAAGGAACTAGCCAAATAACATTGCAGGGTGTCTACTGTCTAATAACAGAACTTCGTAAAGAGGCTTCTTTTAAAAGGCAACCATAAATATAGTTGCGTGCGAATTAAAATACTATTTCCTAGCCAAAATGAGAATTCTTTTATGTTCTCATCTAACTTAGATAAACTTGTTTATAGTTTGCAGGGAGTAAAACACGCTATTCACTATTTATCCCCTTGTTCGGGCGGGCCGCGGGGATGAACCAACTTCATTTATTATAATAAGATTCTGCGAAACATATTATAATTAATGATGTCTGAAAAAAAATGTAATCCGTTATTTTACAGTATTTCTCATAACACGTACCCCATAGCATTCAAAATGAAAGTCGCAAATGAAGAATGTACCTCGTTAATCGTTATGCTACGGAATTATAAAATTAATAAAAAATCCGTAGAATAATTTTAGTCACGAGAAATATATTTCCCGTAACTTTATATATTTAAGTCACAAATGAAAGAATTTCTCATATTTTTACTATATGGAATTTGAGGAAAGAGCGTCATACACTGTTTTAAAAACCAACAATGAATTACATAAATAAAAAATGTTTTAATGGCGACTTGATCGTAATATTAGTAGTTTATATATAAAATAGGTTTTGCTCGCGACTCCGCTCGTATGAATAGGTTTTTCCGGGATAAAAGCCCCGCTTTATATTTTTCCGGAATAAAAAGTAGCCTATGTCACTCACTGATAATGTAGCTTTATATTGGTGAAAGAATTTTTAAAATCAGTCTAGCAATTTTTGAGTATATCCATTACCTACAAAGAAACAAAAAAAAACAAATATTTCCTCTTTATAATATTAGTACTGCCTCTATAGTATATTATACTGCCTCGGTGGCGTAGTTGTATTACGGTACGACTGCAAGGCTGAGGTCTCGGGTTCGATCCCCGGGTCGGGCAAAGTGATATTGGATTTTTTTATTCAGTATCAGCCCGGAGTCTGGAATTTGTGCCCGGTATGGCGATAGGCTCGCCCCCTACCACATCATGGGACGGAATACGCTTGGCGAAAAGTGGGTGCACTAGTTGCGCCTCTGCCTACCCCTTCGGGGATAAAACGCGTGAGCATGCCTGCGATAATATTAATAGATATTTAGATATAAGCCTGCGTAAGTTAAATTGACTGGTTACAACATTCGCGGTAGTCGTCTGATCTTAATTATGCCCGAAGTCTGTTTTGGCTGCAGTCAGTAATCTTAACACACCCGTTAATTTAGACCTCTGAGAAAGTATTCTCACCTAGCTTTGTGTGCGCGTCGCGAGCGTGATGAGAGGTCTAGCTCGCTGGCGGCGGAGCACGCGGTGGGCGCCTGCAGTGAGCCGCGGGAGCCGCCCAGCCGTCTCGAGCCCAGCCGGCACGTCATCATCTCTGCAACAATACAATTTATTTTACAGCATTAATCAAGGAAGCCGGTGGGTCAACTGATAATTACTTAAAGTTTATTGTTCTCTACCGCCGATACAACTCAAAATACCAGAAGAATTTACATTATCGACCTTAAACGTAGGTTTCGTAGTAGTACAAGTGGTATTTGTTAACTCCACCATTGTTACTAATAGTTATACCAATAACAGTGAACCTTCGCATCAGTTTTCTGCAAGAGCTGCGTCGAATTGATCTATATATTATTTAGACGAGATAGACTAACATAAGTCTACATCATGTCTTTACTTACATATACTTTCAAGACAAATACACGTTATATACAGTATTTCGTGTTTAACTTTTCCAAATAATTTCAATAAACAAGTAATTACAATAAACGTTCGTTTGGAAAATAATTACGCAAGCAAAGAATTCTTCGAGCAGACTTTTAATAATATTTTTATTTATTATGTTAAGGAAGTTTCACTTGAAATTTACCGTTTTTAGCAATTCTTTTCGAACAATTTCGATTACACTAATTGCTTACCAGCCGGTGAAACTTATAAGTAGGTATCAAAGTTAGTAGTTTGGACTATTAGGTACATTTTTTTAAGTATATGTCTCCGTAGTAGCGTTTAATTAAATCATTTACAAAAAAAAGTTAAAATTTTAAGAATACTTTTCATTTCTCATCGGTTTCACTTTTTATTAAGTAGTCTTTGTGTTGGTTAATGTAGACATAATGCAATGCAATGCAATCAGCCCTGTATCATATACTTGCCCAGTGCTGGGCACGGGCCTCCTCTATACTGAAAGGGGTTAGGCCTAGGCCACCATGCTGGCCTAGTGTAGGTTGTCAGACTTCACATACCCTCGAAATTCTTATGGAGAATTCTCAGGTAGGTATGTAGGTTTCCTTGCGATGTTTTCCTTCACCGTTAAAGCGAACGATAATTGATAAACAATGCACACATAACTTCAAAAACTAAGTGGTGTGTGCCTTAGGTTTTGAACCTCCGGACATTGTCTCGGAAGACCGTACCATTACCAACTAAGCTATCGTTCACTTTTCTGACATAATAGTTAATGTGATAATCATTTCAAAAGTTACTACCACAGCTCACGATATTCCAGCCAATTAAAAAGATAACATTGAAGTTGAATACAAGTTCATTTAGCGCGCGGTTCAAAGGGCCAGCCTCTAGACAAAAGGAAACAATAACGATAATAAACGGGAAACCCTCGCAAAACGAGGCAAATGAATAAGCGTAAATCGAATGAGCCCATTGTTGCGTCCCCACTTTTTCATAAACTGCCAGCCTCTGCCTGCTTCAGCCAGCCACGATTTGTTCATCGAAGCTCCCACTTTCTGAAAGTTCCGGTACAAATTACGAAAAGAAACTGCCTTGGACTCCGTGCCGAAGTTACCTAATGATCTAAAAATAAAATAAAAATTCAATGCAGTCTGTTGGCTGGCGTTGCGGCACGAAGAATTCAAAGTCACACACTATTTACATTTGTTATGCGACGACTGTCTGTGGTAATAGTGAATAAAATATCTAATGTTGGTACCACACGCTGCTGCTAAATAAAAGGCCAAGGATATCCCGTATTTGATTATACTTAGTAAGAACAGCACTGTCAACGTAATGGTTTTCAAGTTATAATTCTAATATAATAACTAACTATACATTCATAATCCGACTAGATTTTGCCCGCGGCTCCACCTGCGTGAAAAAGTTTTCCCGAGGTAAAAAGTAGCCTATGTTATTTGCTGATAATGTAGCTTTATATTGGAGAAAGAATTTTTAAAATCAGTCCAGTAGCTTTTGAGTTTATCGATTACAAACAAACAAAATATTTCCAAATTCTTGGCTAAGTACAAAGATTATAATTAAATACAAATCCTTTAATAACGATATTCGGTATATACTGTACGTTGTCATTCAGTCGGACTTAAGAATTTTATCAACGCATAGTAACTACCTATAAAGCTATAACTAAACAATAAACGTAGTAATTACAAGTAATTCTTAAAGTATTCTATATAAACTAAAGGGTCACGTAGAGAATAATGACACGATGGCAAGAACGTAGGCGGTTTTATTCCAAACAGAGATTTCGGTCAAATTAAATGGTAACCGCGTCGCAGTGCGGGAAACCAACGCCTGTCGCACTACTTAATAATAATGTTCACAAATTATTAAGTTTAAACACGGACGAAGAAAATTGCTTGTGCTCTTTTTTCTGTCATATTGCGCTTTGCTGTTATACACTTATACTGTTTTTTTATGCTGGATTTCCTTAAATAAGAAAATTATTATTATTGTTAATCTTCGTGAGGAAACCTAACATACCTGAGAATTCTCCATAAGAATTTCGAAGGTATGTGAAGTCTGCCAACCCGCACTAGGGCAGTGTGGTGGAATAGAGCTAAAAACCTTCTCAGTAGTAGAGGAGGCTCGTGCTCAGCAGTGGGCAATGTACAGGGCTGGTATTATTAAGAAAGTAAATATTCGGGTAACTAACTGTAAGACACAACGTTTTCTTGTAACATACATTTATTACGTCCAGTGTCATTGATGATAAGATCTTCATAGTATATTATCTACCTCAATTTTCTTCGCAGCACCCGCCACTTGAACACTGTAGAAATATATAGGTACACTTTTACACAAATCTGTCAATGGAACAATAAGTTTGATGAGCTATTTGATGAGCTTTTTAGTTTACTTTCCTAGAGACTACTTATATGTTGGAATTAGAAATACAACCTGGTTTAGAAACATAATTGCGATGTTGCAGATTTTAGTAGATTTATCTGCGACATCATATTGGGTTCAATAAATAATTCTAACCATTTCTCTTCCATTCTCGTATATGAAAGGATGATTTTATTCCGTTAGCTGTGTACATCTGAAATTGCGGCTTGGCACTTTGCATTTTATTAAAGAATGTTCTCGACTCTTCGCACCGCTCGAAGCCTATACGAAACGAAAAATAAAACGGCTTATAATAAAGTTTCTCCGACCGAAAATCCAATTTAGGTGTAATTTTTGTCCCATATTTGTCATGAGTTGAAAAGACTCGTGCAGTCGGTTTACGCTGAGGCTGTACGGAATTCGACCAAACATAAATCGTGGGCGCGTTGTGTACTATGCCGTACCATTTATATCCCAGAAACACCATCGGCCAAGACAGCTTTAACAAGATAGGAATTTAGCAGCCATTGTGTTACTAAAACGATACAAATGTCAACTGGATTACAACATATTTTATGAAAATTTCGACGCTACCATCATTAAAATACGGCAATTTTAAACGTGTTACGAAATATAAATGAATTTTAAAAATATAAAAATTCTGTGACTGTATTCGTTTGCTATTTTCTCGTTTATATTTTGTTTTTTGGGTTGACGACATTTATGTGACTTGTATAGGCAACTAACCGGAACAATCTAATTGCAAAAAATATCATTTTTTATAAAATATCTCACCAACATTGCGCGAACTCACTACTTAACTTGAATCCTCGTGATTCAGAGCCAGCGTGTGACTATGCCTAAGTGAATTAACATGAATAACTATAATTTATTTAATATTATCAAAACTAGAAACCCAGAGAAAGTCTCTAAGGAATGAAATGAATTACTTAGGTTTCTTTTGTTTTCGCTAATTACTGGAACGAGCCGCATCGCCATTAGGATTTGCCGACGTCATACTAATTAATGTGTTTTGTATTAAATGTTAACTAGGTTTCCGCACTATATTACTAAACAGTATTACATTACTAGCCATTGATAAACTTAAACTTATCAAATGTTAGAATAAAAGATGCAACATTATGGAAATAAATTGGCACTTGATGACAATAAGTTATATAGCGATTTCTGTAAATATATAATAAAAAAACTGTAAGACAAAAAACACGAAAGATTTTTAAGTATTTTCGTAGACAGATTTTAGCTTACTTGTAGACTATCATACCGCTATAGATAATTTCATCCACGATGACGCGCTCTTACAATTCTTGAGCGAGGATTTCGCGGGTTAAGAGGACTTTGATTAGTCAACGTAGTATTCGTGTGTACTTATGGATATTTAGTGTGTAATTACAGAATTAAAACTCAAGCGGAAGGTTGCTCACTTGGACTGTAAGCGATTAGGAAAATTAGAGAGACGCGTCAACGTAGATATTATCTACAGCTTCTTTCAAGGAAGGGATCAAGCGCATGTTCATTCCATATTTAATGATCGCCTCCCCGAGGCTTGACATGTGTTTGCCGCCTGTCATCACCCGTCCGATTACAATGATTGAGGCTTTGCTGGAGCGAGTCATGTACGATGGACATTTTCCTTACCACATAATCCGTGTACCTACTAATATTGTCTGCATGAATGAATGAACGTAAATTTCTTTTTTTTTGTTTTGTCTTAGTCTGCCACAGATGCAAAATTCGTTGTCAAAATAAGGAAAGATTATAGGATTTAAAACGATGCCCACAAATATTAATGTTCTATCTTCTATTAAAACATTAACAATATATTGATTGCATTATCTAGCATAATTTTAATCAACATATATTTTTTGAAACGTTATAAACATGATCATGCTTGAATTATGCTACGAAATAATCTCTATTGCTAGAAACCTGATTTAAAAAATCCACAACCACTCCGCACTTACACCTCTCTATCATCAAAATAAAATAAACAAAATACAAATCTATCCGCATCACAACTCAAAAAATAATTGTTGAATCAAATCAACTGTAGGGGTTCCAACATCAAAAGTATCGGACGGAATCGCAGCCAGGGTCGAGTTCGTTTCTGCTATCGCCTTGTTCTCGAGATAAAAAGTTTTTCGCTTCCAAAGAGTTACACGCTTTGTTTCGCAGACAAAATAAAATGTCCGTGAAAAATCAAGGAATGACGCTAAGGGTAGGTAGTAGGTATATGTAACTTGAATCCAATCCTTTGTAGATTTCGACGACATTGTTCCTACTCCTGCTCAAATCAAGCAAAAAAGCGACTTTTTTAATGATGCCTTTGTTTTATGACTGTTTTCTCATACAAAAAAGGCAGTAAAAGTTTTGATTTTGGTCAATGATACCCAGATGAAAAATGCGTGCACTAGTCGCACCTCTGCCTACCTTTTCAGAAATAAAAGCGTGACGAATGTTTTGTTTGTCATACACGGTGCCTAGGAAGAAAGACGTTCTCATAACGTATCTTTAATAAAGCAGTCATAAGTAAATAACAACAACTTTGGCAGGCTTTGTTCATTGATAATGTAATCACTTAATCAGCCCGCCGTTTCATTACTTTTTTAGACAGTTTTGCTTATTCCTTAACAAAGAGCGCAATTTTTAGAAGCGACTGTTCTACTAACAACTTGTTGCCACTAAAAAGAGTCGGGGCCGAGTGTGTGGAAGTCTGGATGGAAGTTTTTGTTCAAGTCTATTGCACTTCTCCACTTTAAAACAAACACTGACGTCGAAGCCGCCGTGCTAAACGACACTACATTGGTGGTAGGTCTCTCATATGTAAGAGTCCGTCTGGATGGGTACCACCGCAATGTCTATTTCTGCCGCCAAGCAGAGGTGTGCATGCACTGTTGTGTTTCGGTTTACAATATCTTTTGTTAATCTTAAAAGTACCTTAGATAGTGTCGTCTGTTAATTTGATAATAGCGTGCAAAGTATGTTTTACATTATTATAATTATATTTGATATGGTGTTAACACAAATAGAAGAATAGACCTGGTTTGGAGTTCATAAGAGCTTATGGCAACCTCCATCTAAAAAAATGTTAAAAACAAAAATACTATAACAATCAAGAACATACTTTTTTTTAAATCCATGACACACAATATTGCATTAAAACTGAAGAACATAACATTAATGTCTATGATTTATAAGCCTAACATAAAATATTTCATAAAGTTAAAGTTCAACATTTATATAAAATTACAATAAATATGCTCATCATACATCTATACTAATAAAAATTCAAACTATAAAACTGTTGGACAAGTTTACGAAAGTCTCCAATTGATTGTTGTTCCAGCGAAGTTTTTATGCGATTACTCACGTCTAAACTTTCGTCTTCCCACATTTCCCAGTCCGCAAATCTATTTGAATAAAATATGAGGAGCGAACAGGCTATATAAAAAACCTCACTCAAAAGAGAGTGTATTTTGCTCCATTTATGAACGGTCTGCTAGATAAAAGGCACCACGATTGATATTAAGAAAGAGATTTCTCAAAAGTAATTAAAACATATCACAATGAAAGCTTCAATTGTCGCAGACGTCCCATTGTTATTGTTATGCTCCGAGGAATGAGTTCTGTATACTATTGACTACCTAACTCAGTATCCACTTTAATAAAAGTTTATTTCTTTAAGTGTCATTGGTGTTTTGTATCCACAAATCCTTCTATAAGATTGCATTCTCTTAAAAATAATCCCCACGAGTCTTTCTCAGTTAAGCTTTCGCAAAATTAACAATGGCGGAAACACGGAGGAATTCTAACCCGCAATAATTAATTAAATAGGATTATATTTTGACTACCCGCAGCGGGATGAATGCTCAATAAAATACCTTAATTTTAGACGGCGTTTTTAATAATTATTTAAATAAAGAAAAATTATGTTTATTATCATAAGCACCGTGGTGGCTGGCGTCAAGTGTTTGTAAAGCAGCTGATGGTGACTTGGCGCCCTTCTCAATGATCGTAAAGTGTTAAACGAGTGCATATTCACGCTGTGTGGCGGTGAATCCAGAATCGAGGTGTGAATTTTAGCGAGCATTTTTATTCAGTTTCGGAAAACCACGGATAACGCTAAAAGGAAATGATAAAACAATAGGCACACCGCTTCCATATTTTACCCCATGAGAGCAGTACAAGTAACAATTGGCTTGTTCAAAACATCCTGTAGAAGTTCATTAGTAAACAGCCAGCGACCGCTAGGCTAACGTAAATCACAAGAAACTAATTACATAAGTGTGTCTAGGAAGTTGTTACGAAAAACAACCTATGACGAAATATTTACTATCGATTTAATCACCCAATGAACTGGGTAGTATGAAGTATCCTTAGCAGATACGAGTAACACTAAGGAATTGTTCTATTTTATACTAACTACTTTGTAAATTGATTGATACACACACTCACGCCTTCTATCCCTGAAGGGGTAGGTAGAGGCGCAATTAATGCACCCACTTTTCGCCGTGCGTATTCCATCCCATGATGTGATAGGGGGCGAGCCTATCGCCATATCGGGCACAAATTCCAGACTCCGGGCTGATACTGAATAGAAAAATCCAATATCACTTTGCCCGATCCGGGGATCGAACCCGAGACCTCAGCATTGCAGTCGTACCGTAATACAACTACTGCACCGAGGCAGTCAGTCAAAATTATTATAATGGAATATTGTATTTCAGCGGCAGAAACAAAATAAAATTAATGTTAAAATATTGCGCGAACAGCATTTATTTAAATTAAGAGCAAATAATAATATTTCAGAATAAAGCAGCGATCAGTGAAAAACGGCGACAGATTTTATATATGGGTCTGAGAGGGAAGGACGCGGCCTCATTATCGTCACAGTGATTGTGAAATATTTAAATGCTCAACTTTGCTTAGTTTGTAGGTATTGTGTGTGTTTCATGTAGAACAATAAGCACCATTAACAATTGAAAATGTAATATTATTGACTTCTGAATAAAACGCATCTTGGCAGAAAATAGCTTGTGTCTGTCGCCACGCATAGAATCCAATACAATCTGGCCTAGATACTTGTACCACAGTAAGATACATTTCGTTGGCTTGGCAGTCTTGTCTTTTATTGCATATTAAGGTTAAAATAATAATTTAGGGTGCGCCGCACAGTAGTACGGTGCGGCGTGTCGTGTCCGAATAATATTTGTAATAACTAGTCGTTACATTACTATAATTATAATGATTGAAATATTATTTCATGCAATCAGCCTTCCGATGGGCCTACCATTTTGTAACTTAGCTCGGGATATAGAATATACGTCATATATGTAAAATACATCCCTAGTACCTACTAAATGCAATGTTCATGTCCATTCATAGTTTTGCTCACTCTCTTATGAATAGAAATAAAGCTTATAGATTCTATGCACGATATTAATAACTAGATGAGTAGTAAGAGCAGGATGATGTTTCAATTTCCGAGATTACAGTCGCGTCATTATTAATATCACGACAGCTATGTAATCCTAAGTAAAAAAATTAAAACTCGATGCTCAAAGAAAGATGACAAGCTAATCAAATTTCTCGCAAGTTCGGAAAGTTCCCGGCAAGTTCCCAGATTCAATTAGTAGATACGCGGGACTCGCTGTGTCGCCGCCCACCGGCTCGGCGCGGCGTTTGCAACATGCTAAGCGCTGGCCGCTCGCCGATTTCCGATTTCCATTATTATGCCTGTTATAACCAATGGTTTTCTTTCTTATACTTTTTCACTTATTTCCAGTTCTGCTTAACCCTAAATTTTCATGCAATTTATTTTAGCAAGGTAATCGCAGCTTTGAGTCATAAATCTAAAACTAGTAAAGGTTTAAAAAAATCTGTAATAGTTAAATTATTTACACATCTTGATTCATTTTAAATGTTTTATTTGCCTAATATTAGATTAACAGCATGCCGATTAACGTTCAAGCACTTAGTGAATAATAAGACCTTATAAGAAAAAAATTAGAACTGTATTAGGTACAACTATAAAGTTTAAAAAACGCATTTATACCTAATGAAGTGTAAGAGCAAAATATTTAAGCAATTGTCTTTACAACCCAAATAACCCTTTGCAATCATGCTAAATGTGTTCTGAAGGGTTAACGGTTAGCGCCTCTGAGAGTCATCTTGGCGGGAAACGCTCGTCGCGCGGCACATTACCGCCGAGACACGTGCTCATAATTAACAACCCTCAAACTTCACCCCTTTTTATTCACATATCCCCATTGCCCCTTGGCGTCACATAACCATCCTTCAACAAAAAAGCAATTTCACAAATATTAAAAACGATGGCGAACCGCTCACCACTTCAAATAACACGCTCACCGTCTCAGACAGGAAAAACGTTTGATGTGCTCCATATTAACTGGATAACCTCGCCAATGCAATCTAAGAGATTATACTCGAGTTAACTTCTATATTCTGAAAATTCTTTGTTTACGACGTTCACGTATGATAGAATTGCCTTTAATGTTTTTTACTGTAAACAGATAAGAGAGCTGGCTCATACGGCAAGAAACTTATGCCAACCAGAATAAAAGTTATTTTGTAAGAAGTTCTGCTTGGTTGTAAATATACTTTACATCTAAAAATTTATAACCGCGCCTACATTTGCCTTTTTACAGTTTGTATTTTTGATAAAACTCTCGGCTAAGCTATTATTACTGGTGGCTCCCGAAACTTTAGCAATAAAAATAACAAGAAAAGTAATTTCGCCTAGCCAACAATAAGGAATCTCGGGCAGGTACCGGCGGTGCCGCTAACATTAAGTATTTACAACCACTCAAGGTCATGACGCTGTTCCTTAAATTTTATAGATACTCTACAGTCCATTCATAGAGCTGCTAAAAACACATATATTTTGCCTGAATTATAATTTTATTCCCGATTTGACTATTTACCGAAAATTTCTGCTTCTGACAAGTCACTGGAAAAACGTGATTCGAAATGTGTTTGAAATTAACTGCTTTATATTATTGAAAACGAATAAAGCATTACCAAGAATTAAGGCACACATAAACTTATATGAATTCACTCACGACAAACCAAATATTTGCTATAAATGCCACTACAGCAAAACAAAGAACAACAAACTTTCTATCACATGAATAAATAGCCCCTTGGGCCTTGAATAGGCCTTTAAATAGTGATATAAAACTACAGTCCCCTCAAGATGACAGTAATTATAAAATAGACGGGTACAAAACGGCCGGTGGTCGGAATCGACGCACACAAATTATGCACAGCGTGTGTTTCGACTGTGACTACCGGCCCAGAATAATTACTGGCCCGACATTACCTAATGAACTAAACTATATTGCCTGCAGCTCTATTAAGAGGACAGATATCCGCATTCTCGTTACATTAGGTAATCTTGAGCAATAATTAATTTTATTACGTCAACTGAGACTATGCACTACTTCAATGAATTTCAGTGTGTGCTCTATTTAACAATGTTACTCAAGTAATGGGCGACAAAAAAATATTTTGGAGGAGTGCGATGGTTTCTTTAGTACCAAATCAATATCCACACGTAACTAACTCTGAATATTTAATATTATTAAAATATATTTACGGTGAGAAATTCCTTATTTAATTATATAAATTCTCGCAACAACTAAGCACTCCTAATTATTTAAACTTTTTTAAGCAAAGACCTGTTATTCCTGAATCTTTAACCCTCGACGTCACTATTTTGCCATGGCCCACGACGTAATTTACCCAAATTTCTTGTAGGTACGGTTGTGATAAACTGAGCGATGAAAATATAGACCAGCATTACATTTAGTAGTAAAACCTATAATCTCATCAGGGGATTTAGGAAGGGAAACTCTCGAGGATCCAATCAGTAATAAAACGTGTTAAAGCGTAAAGATGAAACTATTTTGTGTGTAAAAGTTACACCTATTTCATAACATTTGAGCCGGTCGACTCGCATTTTGAGCAGCCACTATGCGAAAACTCTGCGAAAATTGTTCACTTTCTTCTCGATTCCGTTCCACATGAACATTTTTAGTTATGAAATTTTACAACTGTTGTAGCGCACGGGAAATGTTTAATTGTGACGGTCGTTTACGGTTACATGATATTTAAAATAATTATTGATATACGAGCTTTTGCCCGCGGCTCCGCCCACGTGAATGAGTTTTCCCGGGATAAAAGCCCCGCTTTATATTTTCCCGGGATAAAAAGTAGTCTATGTGTTAATCCAGGACATGATCTACCAATGTGCCAAATTTCATCGAAATCCGTTCAGTAGTTTTTCGTGAAAGAGTAACAAACATCCATACATCCATACATCCAGACATCCATACATCCATTCTTATAAACTTTCGCGTTTATAATATTAAGTAGATGACACATCATGGGACAGAAATAGAGCATAAATGCGACTGATTATAAATATTTACTCACACCTATATCACCCCCGCTAGATATATTCTAACCTATGTGTAAACTCCGTTAATACAAAAGTAGTTCGCATAATATTCCACGTAGCCATCTATATAGTTTACGTAGTACATTAGTAATGGTCAGTCTTAACAGAATATCGACAACAAGTTACACGAGTGTTAATGTAAAAGCATTTCCTCGCTAAGTAATAATAGGTTGTGCATTACCACAGCTACCTAAAGATAGGTTACCACAGCTCTTAAGCCCCCGTTAAGATCTAATTAAATTGCACCACCGTCGCTTAATTGTAAAGCGGAGTGCACTGCTGACACTATTTAAATAACTAATTGTAATTAGTTTACAAATAACTTATCTCCGCGTAGACCGACCTCGACGGCGGTTGTGATTGTATATCCTGTGGGATAACCACTAGCAACTGGTAAGTATATTTTTAAACTGGTTAATTATATGTAACACTTCACTTAGTGCGATACATAAATCAGTCTCTATCGTAGAACATTAGAAAACATTGATCAATCATTACTTAATAATCAATGAACTATGGGTTATAAATTGTATTGTGTATTTAAAAAAAAATGAAGCTTTACGATTATTTCTTATTTAAAATGGAAAAAATAACATTTTATGGTTCCTTTTGTATTCGTCATTCACGCATGCTCACGCCTTTTATCCCCGAAGGGGTAGGCAGAGGCGCAACTAGTGCACCCACTTTTCGCCAAGCGTATTCCGTCCCATGATGTGATAGGGGGCGAGCCTATCGCCATACCGGGCACAAATTCCAGACTCCGGGCTGATACTGAATAGAAAAATCCAATATCACTTTGCCCGACCCGGGGATCGAACCCGAGACCTCAGCCTTGCAGTCGTACCGTAATACAACTACGCCACCGAGGCAGTCATTCAATTTATTATAAATGAGTATAGAATAAATTGCATGAGTATAAAATGTACATGAAACTAACACATTCGAGTGGGGCGCGAAAGAAACGCTGTCAGTTGTCGTCGACGGTGTCTCAGTGGTGGCACATCCCGGATATTGAGGGTACGCGGACGACATGAAACTTTTACGTCCCTTATCCGTACAGCTATTATACGAGCGTCATATTTCATCGAATACCACGCGGCCGGCGCACCGGAGGTTTTTATTAAACTCCAAATGGACATTTCCATCACATCATAAAATGTGACGTAGGTATCCACTGGGACTGTCAGCGTGTTGTTAATACACTCGTTGAAGGACCGGTTTTATTAAATTGTATTTTATGGTTCCAATTTCAATGTTATGTATAGGTACGTGTGTGAGCCTGTAACGTAGCATAATTATTTTCTTTTTGAAGTAATATTTTAATTTAGTCGATAGTTTTATCGATTTCTTCGATCGCGCGTCGATGCCGGCGTAGACTTCCCTCGCCGCTCACGTCAGTCGTGTTCCACCATCGTAGCGAACGGACGTTATGTACCGATAGATCTCGCGACCGGTCTCATACGTATGGTGGAGCGCGGCGCTCAGCTTACGGACGAATTGTGAAGTAGATTTAGGCCGAACCTTTACTTACCTGTTTAAGTTATCTGTAAATTAGTTTAAGTGGATTTTGTGTATCCGGTTTGGTCCTTTAATACATTGGTAATTTACTTGCTGTTTTATTTATCTCAGTTTGTTGCATATAACGTGACAAAATGGCGCCCATTAACGTGGTTACAAATTAAAATCTTCACGATTCGAAAGTAAACTTTTTACTCTTGAGTATTTCAATTAATCTAAATACTAAAGCTGTGTTGAATTTATAAAAGTGTACGTAGTTTTAAAATTGTTATTATCGGCGTAGTGTCATATTTGGTAAGTACAATTTAATTGTAATATTGGGTACGTCATTGCTGCAATTGCAAGTCAAAGCTAAGCTTCGCGTGCACTACATTACTTATTATTTATTATTAGCTGACGGGTTGCTTTAAAATACCCTACATAAATGTTTATTTTGCTCTTTTAACCGCTAAGCACTAACTGTAAAATTAATCACTGCTCGACTTGGTTTGGACAAATAATTTTTTTTTTTTTTTGTGTGTGAATATTGTTGCTACTATTGTACTCAAAATGGCCTACCCAATAAAATTTTTATTACTCCAGAAAGCTGAATTATTGTATGAAGTGGCAATTCGAGGGGAGTCGCCGTCGGATAACGTAGTAGGTTTAAGACGTCAAGTCACCAAGTTGACACAACTTTACGCCTCTGATGATATTTTAGACACTGTGTTCAGTTTTGCAGAGGATATAATGGGTTGTGAAGAATCTATAGGTAAAGTTAGCATCAACCTTGAAAATTTAAAAACTAATTTCAATGATTCACTACTGTGTAGAACTACTTCATTGTTAAATCACTTACACTACAGATTACAAAGAATACAACAGCCGGAAGACCCTAATGATCTCATTACATTAAATAAATTAAGGAATACATTTGATAGGCATTACTCAAACCTCTTGACATTAACTAATCCTAGTCAGGAACCTAAAGTAGCTTCTATAGAGCCACACAAGGAACACTTAGATAAATGTGACTTGTCCAATTTAAATATTTCTGTTAAGTGTGATCGTGGACTTACTGTCGAACTGGCCAAGCTTAAATATGATGGTAAAACTTGTGTACGCTCTTTTATCCAAAACCTTGAGGAATTCCGCACATCTAAATGTGTTACAGAAGAAAAAATGCTTTCCTCTGCCATAGATATTTTTATTGGTGATGCTCTTCATTGGTACCGCAGTACTAAGGAAAAAGTCAATGATTGGAAATCTTTAATTAATTTACTTAGGGATGATTTTGACATTCCTGACTATGACTATAGGATGTCCTTGGAGATACGACAGCGTACCCAGGGCAGTAATGAAAACATTGTTACTTATTTAGCTATGTAGCTATGTAATGGAAGGCATGTTTTCCCGTCTAAGTAAGCCTATGAGTGAGGAGCATAAACTAGAAATTCTTTTACACAATATACGCCCTTGCTACTCCATTTTTATTGCATCTAGTACTAATGTAAATTCTATAGAAGAGCTTAGAGTTATTTGTAAAAATTATGAGCGAATAAAAGTGCATTCTGAGCAATTTAAAGAACCACCAGTTGCAAGTTCTAGTACCATAGCTCCTGAATTCAGTTACCGCCCATATAAGCCAAAGGATACACGTAGGCAATTTAATTGTCCTCTTCCCCCCGGACCGCCATCAGGTGTACACGTCTAACAGGAATCTAATAGTTTTCCTTTAGTTTATGTTTTGAAAAAAATAGTTCGAATTAAAATACGTCAAAAAAATAGGAGTGCATAAACTGTAGGAAGTAGTCCATAACCTACTTACTAAGTAATACAACTACGGAGAATGTACAGTGCGCTTACGATCTGCCCAAAATTCACCTAAAGAGAAGACGGATACACGGAAATCATACGGCGAAGCAAGTGTAAAATACCTTATAAGCAGGAAGGCCAACTACGTGAGTACGCTGCATTCCTAGTACATGCTAAATAAGCGAGCCACAATAACTCGTCGGCGGTTGACATAAATGTCAAAGTGGAATATGCATAGATCCTACTATCTAGCCACACCCACTTTACTCTAATTGGACCAGTGTTATCTGGAGTAATTAGCGCCAGTGTTGAATATAGAAAGAATAGAATAGTGACGTCTCTATCTACGCCGCCTGTCATATTCACACATAGCATTGTGCTCACGCGCAAACTTAACTCCTACACACCTACGTTGCCCTTGTACCTGATATGGAAGGAGCTATGAATAAATCGCTGTCAGAAACTGACCTCAACATACCAAATATTGAAACTACTCCCCCTGGCTTTAATATATTGCAACGTAATAAGCGGAAGAGAGTTAATGATTATGAACACCAATTTAATGCCTTCAAGGAAGAGATAAAAGCTTTGATTATTTCTATGATAACGCCCCAAGGGTTGGAAGTGAAAAAAATCTCACCGATACTTAAAGACATACAGCAAACTAACAGTAATATAGAAAACGCGATTACCTTCCTCACAGAACAAAACAGTGAATTTCAGAAGAGAATAGAATCCCTCGAACGTCAAACAAAAAAGGATAAGGAGTATATCACTTTGCTTGAGGAAAAAATAGAAGATATGCAAAGAGGATTTCGTAAGACAAACATCGAGTTAAAAAACGTGCCGAAAACAAATACAGAGACGAAAGAAGATCTAGTAAAAATGTTTTTGAACTTGTCCAAAACTATTCAGTGCACTTTGGTTGAGTCTGACATTAAAGACATATACAGAGTCCAGAACAAAAAGGAAGGTAAGGAAAATACACCAATTATTGTGGAGACTGCATCTACCATCCTCAAAACAGAAATATTGAAAATGACCAAGGCCTACAATGCAAAACATAAGCAAAAACTTTGCGGCAAACACTTGGGACTTACTAGAAATGAAAGCACACCTATTTATATATCAGAACAATTAACCGCAAATGGAGCCCGTCTACATTTTCTCGCACGCGATTTGTCCAAATCAAAGGGTTACAAATTTTGTTGGACTGCTTACGGCCGAATATATGTCCGAAAAGACGAAAGATCACCTATAATATTAATTAAAACGGAATCGCAAGTACATAATTTATTACAACAAGCATGACTAGTCGACGGTTTAGGAGCCACATATCTTATTGCATATTTTTCTTTTTATAACGTCTCGTCTATTTTAAGTACTCTCAAAACTCATTGTCAACGATTACACAAACTCACAAGAAAACTCAAATTACAAACTAGCAAACAGACACTGTACAAGAATACTCATATATTTACACTACATACACCAATCAAAATAAATCCGATCTCAATTATATTAAATTCTAATATTCCTACACTGAACGCCAACCTTAAAACTAATAGATATAGAATTACAAGTACGCATAACACGGCTACTGCTCTGGTAGCAAGTAGCAACTCGGAAGACAAAATCTTTTTACCTAATAATACTAATGGATAGTACACCTATTATAACTTTGAATGAGATAGACCGTATGAAAATTGCATTATGTCGGGAATGTCAAATCGAAGACTTCTCAGCTCAAATACAAATACAAAGAAATGATTTTACGATTATCACTCAAAACATCAGAAGCATATATAACAACATGGATGAATTGTATATTGCCCTGGCTAACTTTAAGTTCAATGTAGATATAATGATACTAACTGAATGTAGAATAACAAATAATAAATCTTTACCACAAATAAATAACTATACATCGTTCTCCACAGATAACCACTTAAATAAATGTGACGGTGTTGTAATATATGCTAAAAACACACTGGAAGTAAGTGTTGAAGAAATAAATCTTTTGCATGCATCATGCCTACAAATAAAAATATATGATATTATCATACTTGGCATATATCGATCACCCTCTAATACTAATGCAGATAATTTTATTATTTCTTTGAATACACATTTAAATACAATAAAAACATACAAAAATATAATAATAACTGGAGACATAAATATAAACATTATTCATAAGACTAATGAACAATCGTTTGAGCGTACAAATAGACTGAGTTATCTCAATATGCTATCAATGAATGGTCTCCTCCCGGGGCACACCTTACCGACGCGGCAAAAAGCCTGTCTAGATCATTTCATGTTAAAGTTGGAAAATAGTAAGACGGCTGCAATTACTGTTCTCAACACCACAATTACAGATCATTTCATGGTCTTTCTAAAATTGACTAAAGTTGACTGTATTAAACAAAAGCTTAATACCAAGACAAAAATTGATTTTCAAAAAGGTCTCAATGACCTAAAAAGCGATCAATTAATTCAGAATTTAACCTCATACGATGACCCCACACTTGTTGCGAACCTACTAATAGACAAAATAAAATATTGCTTAGCGCGAAACACTATTATGATCCTAATCCCCAGAAGAAATCGTATCATTAAACCTTGGATAACCGTAGGCATTTTACGTTGTATAAGGAATCGAAACCTTATGCAAAAAAAGCTAAGAAAAGATCCAGATAATGTAATACTAACGTGCACATATAAAAGATACCGTAACTTTTGCAATAACCTAATTAAAAAATTGAAACGCCAATATCACAAAGAACAGTTATCCAAAGCAAATAAAAATACTAAAAATCTTTGGAAAACAATAGATAATATCACTCAGCGTAAGCCACCTAAAAGTAAAAACACAGAACTCTTAAATATTGAACCTTCCACAAAACAATCAGTTAACAGCATTAACAAATATTTTTCTAATGTTGGGCAATCGTTAGCTGATGACATATTATCCAGTGAGACATCACCTCATATAAATCTAATAAACGATGTCTTTGATAATACTCAAGCTTCATCGTTTGTGCTTATGCCTACAGATTCTGCTGAGATATATTGTACATTAATGGAACTCAAGAGTGAGAGTGCCCCGGGATGGGATGATATACCAACAAAATTTCTCAAATTTGCTAATAAATTGGTAGTCCCCATTATCACCCATTTAACTAACCTATGTTTTGATAAGGGTACATTTCCTGCCGCTTTCAAACTAGCCATTGTCACGCCTGTGCACAAGGGTGGTGCTAGAGACGAAGTATCTAACTACAGACCGATTTCAGTATTAACTGCAATATCAAAAATTATTGAGAAATTAATGAATAAACGACTTGTTACTTATCTGCATGATTTTAATATATTGTCGCAGTCACAATATGGCTTCAGACGAGGCTTATCAACAGAAAATGCTATTTCAGATATAACCTCTCTAATTGTGAATAATTTAGATAAACATAAAAAATGTTTAACTGTTTTTCTTGACTTGAAGAAAGCTTTTGATACCGTTTCCTTGCCCATTCTTGTTCACAGGCTTGAAAAAGCTGGCATTAGAGGAAATCAACTATCATTATTTAAAGACTATTTGCAAAATCGAAGGCAAAAAGTAAAAATTGGAAATAACATTAGTGATGAAGTAAATTTATCCTTCGGGGTTCCACAGGGCAGTGTCCTTGGCCCCACGCTATTCCTAATTTATATAAATAATCTATGTAACATGCAAATATCCCATGGTAAATTGATCTCATATGCTGATGATACTGCTGTTGTATTTACGGGTGACACTTGGAATAATGTTCGTCAAAATGCAGAAATTGGTCTTGCTAAAATTGCAAACTGGCTAAACAAAAATCTTTTGTCGTTAAATACCACAAAATCCAGTTACATTTGCTTTACAATTTATGACCATACCCAGCCTACAGTAGACTTTGAGATAAAAATTCACAACAAATGCAAATTTTTTTCTAATACTTCTAGCTGTCTGTGTGATAAAATAAATAAAGTTAATAGTACAAAATATTTAGGTATTATAATTGATCAACGACTATCATGGCATGCACATATAGAACTAGTAATGACTAGAATTAGAAAGCTCATATGGATATTTAAATCATTAAGATACATTACTGATCGAAAATTGCTAAATCAAATTTACATATCCTTAGTACAATCTATAATTCAATATTGCATACCAGTATGGGGCGGTGCGACTAAAACCAAGTTTTTGGAGCTAGAGAGATGTCAGAGATCAATGCTTAAAGTTATGTATCTTAAACCATATAGATTTCCCACTGAGGAACTCTACTCTATAAGTAAACTTCTAACGGTAAGAAAACTATATATATTACATACAATTTTAAAACAACATAAGGCACTAGTATATGACGCCAATATGTACAACAAAAGAAGGAAATATACGGTAATTCAAATGGCTGCGGTAAATACTACATTTGCAAAGCGACACTATAACACTCTGGCTGGCAACTTGTACAACACAATAAATAAAACTCTTAATATATACCCTCTCACAAATGTAATGTGTAAAAATAAAGTAATGGAATGGTTATTTTCAAAAACTTATGAAGAAATTGAAGGGATTATTCATAACCTTACATGAATCTTAGATATATGAGTATTGAATGCTATATTAACTTTTATAGGTTACCATTATTTCTCTAAACACACATACACACACACACACTCACACACACACACACACACACACACACACACACACACACATACACACACACGCTAATGCACTTATTGTACTAAATATTGTAATATTGTAATCCTGTGTGGAACTGCCTAGATCTTAATTAATAATTTACAATGGATATGGAAGAGCAGTGTCTCCTAATACAAGTATGCCTATACTTAAAAGGAGACGCCAAAACCTGTAACTGTAATAGATTTAGTTGGTGCCAAATAAATTATTATTATTATTATTATTATAATTGTAACAGTAACTGGAATAACATTAAGAATGCTAACCCCACTGGGGCTGAGGTTTCCAAACCTAAAACTTATTGTCTTCGTTGCAAGGTTGATAGTCATTCTATGAGAGATTGTCCAGCTGAGAGAACAATTTTCTGTTTTAAATGTGGGAAAAAGAATGTTCGTACCCCAGACTGTCCAAATTGTACTGTAAAATCCCAGTCAAAAAACTAGGATTTGAAAATTGCAAGAGATTAACAACTAATCATTTTGACATCTCGGATTGGAATGATTGGTTGTTAAAGGTAAGAAGTTTTTTTACTAAAGAGAACCAAGTTTCTGCAATTTTCACATCTATTCCGAGCAAAGACCCCCGTCCTTATATTAAAGTAAAAATAAATAATACCAATGATTTGGCCTTTTATGGACTTTTAGACTCTGGTTCTGCGGTCACTATTTTGGGTAATAATTCTCACAAGTATCTTCTTCAATTTGATTTAGTTTTGTGTACTGATCAAAGGATCACAGTAACTGCTGCTGGAGGTCAAAAGATAAATTCCCTTGGTTATATTCTGCTCCCAATAACTTTTGAAAATAAGTTTTCTATTATTAAAGCTCATTGTATCCCAGATATTAAAACTACACTGGTATTGGGGATTGATTTTTGGAATTTATTTAATTTGTGCCCTAAATATTTGACAAATAGTAAAAAATTATTTTATAATGATCCTGGACTTTCAGCAATTTCAATTTCTTCTTCAAGCTACTTACAAGCTTATGATACTTTAAATAATGCACAGAAGTCCATGGCTGATGACATAATTGAAAAATTTAAAGATATTTCCTTTTCTGAAAAAGGGTTAGGCAGAACAAATCTTATTAAACACCATATTAACAAAGGTGATTCTGAACCCATCCACCAACGTTATTATCGCATGTCGCCGGAGAAACAAAGAGTTATCACGCAACAGGTAGATGAGATGTTGGCGCTTGATGTTATTGAACCATGTGAAAGTCCCTGGTCTTCCCCAGTTTTAGTAGTTGGCAAAAAAGATGGTAATCCTCGTTTCTGTTTGGATAGCCGGAAGTTAAATTCAGTAACAAAGAAAGATGCATACAGTCTACCATATATATCTGAAATATTGGATAATTTGAAAGACGCTAGATATTTGTCAAGTATTGATTTGTCTAAAGCTTATTGGCAAATTCTAATAAATGAACCTGACCGGGAAAAGACTGCCTTTTATGTTCCTGGCCGGGGCACTTTTATGTTTAAGGTCACTGCGTTTGGTCTAACCAATGCTCCCGCTACTCAGCAGCGGCTTGTAGATTCATTGTTTGGACCAGAATTTGAATTGAAAGTTTTTGCCTATCTTGATGATATTATTATTGTCTCTAACACTTTTGAAGAACATGTGTCATTGTTGAGTAAAGTTTATGACAAGTTACTCGCAGCTAATCTTACAGTTAGCCTCGAAAAATGTAATTTTTTTAGAAGTAGGTTACGTTACCTTGGCTATATTATAGATTCACAAGGTTTACGCACAGACCCAGAAAAAGTTGAGGCCATACTAAATTACCCTACACCTACTAATAAAAAAGAAGTAAAACGCTTTTTAGGGACTGCCTCCTGGTACAGGCGTTTTATTCCTCAATTCAGCACAATTGCAGGCCCCCTTAATAAACTCACTTCAACTAGAAAAGACTCTCCTCCGTTCCATTGGACATCACAATTAGAAGCTGCCTTTCTTGAATTGAAATCCAAATTAGTTGAGGCACCTGTGCTTGCGTGTCCTGATTTTGAATACCCATTCGAAGTACATACTGACGCCAGTAATTTCGGCATAGGCGCAATGTTAGCTCAGACCATCGACGGAGTGGAGCACCCAATAGCATACATGAGCCGCTCCTTAACTCCACCAGAACGTAATTACAGTACTACGGAGAGAGAAGCGCTTGCAGTCTTAGTTGCACTAGAACATTGGCGTTGCTATTTAGAAACAGACAAGAAATTTATTGTTTTTACTGATCATGCGGCGTTGAAGTGGTTTATGTCCCTTTCAAATCCTACTGGTCGACTAGCTAGATGGGGTGTTCGTCTCTCTTCTTTTAATTTTGAGATTAAACATCGTCGCGGTAAAGACAATGTCGTTCCTGATGCTCTTTCTAGAAGTGTGGCAGTTGATGTTATCACTGAAGATGAAACTTTTACTTCTACTCCCACTGTAACTACAGATAGTTGGTATCTCAGCATTTTTAATGGATGCAAAGATTCCCCAATTAGTTTTCCAAATTATAGAGTAGAAAACAACATCTTATTCAGGTACATGAAAAATAAAAACGTTCTCACCTCCGAATTTGCGTGGAAAGAAGTTATTCCTGATGAAAGGCGTGAACAGATTCTTAAGGAATGTCATTCGGAGCCCATTTCTGGTCATTTCGGCGTGTTCAAGACATACAAGCGCTTGACACTTCGTTTCTATTGGCCTGGCATGTACTCTGATGTTGTAAAGTTTGTTTCTCGTTGTGATATCTGTCTTGCATATAAGTCACCTAACCATAGTACTCTTGGTAAGATGGGTAGACCAAAAAATGTCTCTCGACCCTTTCAGGCCCTTTCAATTGATTTAGTTGGTCCACTACCTAAATCTAGAAAACAAAATCAATATATTTTTGTGGTAACATGTTGTTTCTCAAAGTATTGTTTCCTTTTCCCACTGAGACGGGCTACTGCAGACTTGGTGTGCAAGCATTTGGAAAATGATGTATTTCTTGTCCATGGCATTCCCCAAACTATCATCTTGGATAATGGGAGTCAATTTATTAGTAGAGAACTGAATAAAATATTTGAAAAGTATAAAATCCCCAATATAAGCTTCATTCCTAAATATACTCCTCAAATAAATACAGTTGAAAGATATAATAAAACAATAATTACTGCTGTGTCTACTTTTGTAAATGATGATCATAGAACTTGGGACTTAAATTTGCCTAAAATTCAGTTTGCTATCAACAGTTCAGTAAATGAAAGCACCGGGTATTCTGCCACATTCTTAGTTTATGGCCGAGAACTTGTGACTTGTGGAACACATTATGTAGAAAATTCAGATCCTAATGATCTTGTGCTTATACCACATGATGCTTATGCTGAGAATTTAGGGCACCTAGCTGACATTTTTAACAAAGTGCAAGCATCACTTTGGCAGGCACATATAAAAAATACGCAACAATACAACTTGCGTCGTAGAGAGGCAGAGTTTAATGTGGGGGATATAGTTTGGAAAAGATGTTATTTTCAAAGTGACAAAGATGCTTACTTTAGTAAGAAGTTGGCTCCTAAATTTAAAAAATGTCGCATTAAAGAAAAACGTTCTTCATTGGTCTATGTTTTAGAAGATTTAGTAGGAAATGATCTAGGAGTCTGGCATATTAAGGATTTGAAGATGGCCGGTAGTTCTACACATTAATATTTAAGTTTTCCTTTTTATTCTTCCCTCAACTCTCATCCTCGTTGTGTGTCTTCTTGCACACGCATTTGTTTTTTTTTTTTTTTTTTTTTCTCTTTGAATTTTCCCCCTAGGAAAAATTCTTTCCTAAGGGAGGGGGTAATGTAACGTAGCATAATTATTTTCTTTTTGAAGTAATATTTTAATTTAGTCGATAGTTTTATCGATTTCTTCGATCGCGCGTCGATGCCGGCGTAGACTTCCCTCGCCGCTCACGTCAGTCGTGTTCCACCATCGTAGCGAACGGACGTTATGTACCGATAGATCTCGCGACCGGTCTCATACGTATGGTGGAGCGCGGCGCTCAGCTTACGGACGAATTGTGAAGTAGATTTAGGCCGAACCTTTACTTACCTGTTTAAGTTGTCTGTAAATTAGTTTAAGTGGATTTTGTGTATCCGGTTTGGTCCTTTAATACATTGGTAATTTACTTGCTGTTTTATTTATCTCAGTTTGTTGCATATAACGTGACAAGCCGTGACCTACCTTAAGACATGTCTGTCACTGATGTGAAGATGCTGCGATGGTTGTTAAAAACTTTTACGATAAGATAGTATACTTAACGAGTACATTTACACAGTTTTTCAATCCGCAAAGTAGCAAAACAACGGGAATGCCGCTTAAGGTGGTTTGACCACGTTTACAGGAAGCCACCGGACAAAACATCGGACGTAGGTACATCGGTCACAAAATATGTTACTTGAGCCTGGTCGTGTCACGCTCACGGGTAGTCCTGGTAGAATCATATAACGGATTAATATAAAAATAATGTAAATTAGAATTGTGAAATAAAACATGAGATGAATAATGAACCAGTATAATTTAATAATTACGAATGTCATACCGATTTTTAAACAAAAAAAGCGGATACGCAAAATCTAATTAATATACCTAATGAATACCAACAAACGTAATAAAATAATCCCGCAAAACACTGATACAAAAACAAACAAAGAAAATCCAACAGCGGTCCAAATAAAAGATTGATTACACCGCACCAACCTTCGCTGACACGTGAATAATGACATTTGTTAAATTTTTTTCAACCAATATTATTAAAATCATCGCGATCCCAGGGGCCCTCGTCAATTAAAGCTGGAGCTATCGGATTACATCCATTAATGTATCGTATTAGGATCAATATCGGATTTGGGCAGTATCCGCGGCGGATAACCGCCCGTCGGCTGTCAGCGACTAGCGATGGCTGACACTCGGTGACAAGAGGTTGCGGCGTGTAGACGTCCTCAAGTGATCAATCATTGAAGACACATTCGGGTTGCTATTGGCCCACTTAGTTTATGTTTCGCAGTTTAATCGCCGTGGGTAATTAATTTGCACAAGTAATTTGCTGTCACTGAAATTGCAGAAAGGAATTAAGATGAGTAAAACGTACGGTTTTGTTAGGCAGTAAACAATTACTGCAAAACGGATTTCTTTTGATATTATTTTTTATTTTTAATACCTTTATATGCAAAACATAAAAATACATTGTAGGTACCTATTAATTATCTAACCCCAACTAAGTAATTAGAGAATTTGGCACCCCGTAATTGAAACAATTCCTAATAAGACTAGTTTAATGAAATTATTACCTAACTAAACATCAAATACTTGCACCAGTAAGTATTTTTTTAAATATTCAAAATTCAGTAAAAAGTTTACTACAAATATAAAAAGAAACACCAATAGCCCATTACGAGTACCTATAGACTCAAATAGGTATCAAAACATTACACTGACATAAAATAGGGAAGAAGTAAGACACGTCCGAAACGTTGACAGTTGGGAAGCGTTTCGATAAATGTTCCCGGAAAAACGAACATCGTTATAACAAGCGCGTATGGCGCATTCAGCGCTCGTCACCCGGCGGCCGCTAACCAGGCTGACACAGCAATACCGCGAGTACCACACTTCTCTAAACGTGTCTCTTTTCTGGCTAGATCTCGCCTCTTGTATCTGTTATTAGAATAATTCTGACTTTATTCTATATAACATTTCGACGAGTTTTCAACTAATAGTTAGGTATGTACGTTATTTTTCATAGTTATGCCACAATATTTTTTGATACCATAGTTTCCGACTTTTGTTGTATACAGCGTCATAATCAAATAATATAGACACCGAGGTAAAAAAACAAGTGAAGAGATGAAAGTTTATCTGTTTGACACTTTACAGAAAGGCATTCAGTAGAACCATTGAAACTTTTACCAGATTGTGCCAGGAGGAGGGCTGTTATTTTATTTTTTGAGAAATACCTACTATGACACAATCATTCTAGTAGTGAATTGTAATAACAACAGAACGATCGTTCAGTTACTTAACCCGTCAACGCCCGCTTATATATAGATACATACGTGGTTGCTCTATATACCCGGACGCCGGCGTCCGCCGCGGGCGTTGAAGAGTCAATTACAACAAAGTTATTATGGTCGAACACTGCCAAAAGGCTTTGGAGAAGAATTCATTATACGCCAAAAATATCAAACTAAATGCAAAATTAGGTGAACAATCCAAACCAATACGTAGCTCTTATACCCCTGTTGTTCTCCTTAAGCATATGCATTATACGGCACTGTCCGCACGCATTATCACGAATTCTGAACAACCACTGCAGCGCATTGCCGCCGTTTCACCTCGTAAACAAACTGCAATTATCGGATTATTGCAACTATCACGTTAATGATAAGTTTCAACATGTCATTATCGATAGAGTTGGTGGCTTCGAGTGACAATGCAAAATAGCCCTACGTGTATGCAAATACATAAACCGCATTTATACGTTGGGCTCCCAGCGGATATTACTAATGTAATACCGTTTACCTGACACAGATTGAATCATAGAGTTACTTCCTGCATTTTCTTTCCTTCGAGCGTCTGGGGAATCTAAGTGAGTTAACTAGTTGTGAATTTCATTAGATAGAAGTAGAAAGAAACGGAGTTTCTTTTAGATTTGACGTAGGATCATCTATCCATAATAGCATTGTGTATTATTGAAATACAGGGGGGTTTTATTCGAAGTATTAAAGCAAAGGCGGCTATAACCAAAAAAAATAACATTGTATTTATATGGCACAATGGCGCGGCAAATCAACTCGTAAAAATGCCCAAGGCGCTCAATTCTTAAATACATCCGTAGTATAGCAACAAACAATAAACCTCGCATTTGGGTGAGATAAAAATCGGGCTTATTATAACAATGCGAGATTTTCTGTTCATTAGTGCCAGTATATGTACATATTATATGGAATGATCGTGATACAAAATATACTTATTAAAAAACATTAAAAATATCACGCCATTGAGAAACCGACGGTCTATCAGGTCAGGTACTACTTTATCGAAGAAACATTTAAAATAGGAAAACCTATAACAGTGTGACACTAATCACTATACAACGGTTAAAGAATTACAAAGGAATATAAATATTATTCATTTAATATATACAGGTAGATATAGTATTTATAAACATATAATATCTACCTTGGTATCTACCGTGGGAAGCAATTAGCATACTACACTCCTGACCCAAATAACGCATTGCCGGAAATACTTAAAGCTAAAATAGAATTAGCAATTAACACTCAAAAGAAGGCGAAAACACCTGGAGAAGATAAGGTAACGAATGAATTACTGAAGTCATGGTCAGAGTTGCTTCTACGCCCGTTACAAACTATATGTGACAACATTTTGCAGAACCGTGAAACTCCATGTCAATGCTTTAAATCATCCATCATTCTAATTCACAAAAAAGGAAATACGAACATTTTAAGCAACTATAGACCCATAAGTATTATGTCTAATATATACAAAATTTTCTCAAAAATAATACTAAATCGATTAAAAATCACCATCGATGAACACCAACCAAGAGAACAAGCGGGATTTCGTAAGAAATTTTCAACTATAGACCACATACAAGTAGTTACACAAATAATCGAAAAAACCATAGAATACAAAAAGACACTATACCTATCTATGTTTCATTGACTTCAGTAAGGCTTTCGACTTTCTAAAACACAACGCAATCTGGGAAGCGCTAATGCAACAAGGAGTTGATAACAGATACGTACAGATACTACACAGCATTTACTCTAAAAGCTCTGGAAAGATTAAATTAGAACGCTAATTTCCAATAAAGAAAGGGGTTAGGCAGGGAGACCCGCTTTCTATTTTCATCAGTGTTAGAGATGGTATTCCGGAATTTAGACTGGCAAAGTAAATGCGTCCAAATAGATAGTGAATACTTAAGTCATCTTCGGTTCGCTGATGATATTGTCCTGTTTTCCGAAGATCCCATACAAATAGAAGATATGTTACAAAAATTAACATGTGAAAGTAAAAAGGTAGCCCTGGTACTGAATTCGTCAAAGACTAAAATTCTAACAAATGGTGAAAAATATGTCATAATTTCCGATGGACAACCGATAGAGTACGTAACAGAATATACCTACCTAGGGCAGTTAATTTCATTTGAGAACATGACAGAAAAAGAAATTAGCAAAAGAATAGCTATAGCTTGGAAAAAATATTGGAGTTACAAGGAAATAATGAAAAACAAAGAGATAAATATAAATCTGAAAGTTAAGCTTTTCGAAGTAATAATTCTCCCTTGTCTGACATATGGGTGTCAAACATGGGCACTGAGGAAATAAGACGAAAACAGACTGAGTATACAACAGAGGAAGATGGAGAGGAGTATGCGAGGCATAAAATTATCACACAGAATTCGAAATGAAGAAACAAGGAGTAGGACAAAAATGGTAGACGTAATAAAAAGGATTAGAAGTTTGAAGTGGAAATGGGCAGGTCATTTATGTAGAATGGATAATGATAGATGGACAAAGAAAGTCACCTAGTGGATACCCCGAGACTGTAAAAGGAAAAAAAGGCAGGCCAAGACTTCGTTGGGAAGACATATTTAGGAAGAGATGTGGGTGTCACACTGGAAGAGACTGGCAAGATGCAGAGAAGAATGGAGGAGAATGGGGTAGGCCTACGCCGAAGAAGCGACATCCATAAATAGTACCTAGTGAAATTGAAATAAAGTAGTAATATAAAATCTCTAATTTAACTTAAGTGGATGATAGCCTAGTTGGGAATGGAACGGTCTGCCGAGACAATGTCCGGAGGTTCAAAACCTAAGGCACACACCTCTGACTTTTCGAAGTTACGTCTGTATTGTTATCAATTATCGTTCGCTTTAATGGTGAAGGAAAACATCGTGGGGAAACCTGCATACCTGAGAAGTTCTCTGAATTTCGAAGGTATGTGAAGTCCGCCAACCCGCAATAGGCCAGCATGGTGGACTAAGGCCTAACCCCTCTAAGTCTAAGTCTAAGTAGTCTCAGTAGAGGAGGCCCGTGCTCAGCAGTGGGCAGTATATATTACAGGGCTGATTGCATTGTATTGCATTGCAATAGCATAAAATATTTATGGTAGAATAAAGGCTTATTTTATTTAATTAATATCTACCTTAATGTTTGAGTATTCAAACGCTGACAACTATGGATTATCTTAATCCGTCATAAATATTAGAGAATTTAAATCAAAGGGTCGGATTACCCCGCAAACCTCGTTGAATATTACCCACGTGATCCACACAAGTAGAATCAGCCACATGCCATCACCCGCGCCTTTATGATCCTTTACCCAAGATGAATTTGATAGTTTACGATCGAACACACAGATCAAACAAGTCAAATTTTGCTCTGTTTGCTTTCCCTTAGAAGGCCCGCGATGTTTGAGTTCCAATAAGCCATGTCACTGACTGTTTGTTCAGAAACAAACGAAAAGAAACGATTCTAGGGTAGAATCCACAAACGTTCCGAATTCACACCTGTCATTTTCGTTGCGCTCAAAACTGATGGTTTGATTTTACAGTTGTAAAGAAACAAACGCTACCTGAGACATTTGTGACCAAAATTTAAGTTGTTTGTTACAGTTTAAACAGAAATTATTTTTCAAGTGTACTATTTTTTGTGAATAATGATATTGGTTGGTCTGGACTTAACTATTATTATTTATACTTATATCAAAATTGTACTTGTGGTCTTATTAGATGAGATTCTAATATGTAGTACATACCGTCATAAACATCTTTCTTTCTCGCTTATGATTACATGAGATATGAGAATGAATGTTATATATATGGATAAAAACATATTTTAACCTAAATCATATTAAGTATAATATATTTTTCCAAATAATCCTCCTTCTTTCGCAGTCGGGTAATAACATTACGGGATAAAATTTCACTAGTTTTTTAAAAGCTTATACGTTCGGGTGGAATCTTGCAAGTCAGATTTGAACCAGTTACCCTCAACCGATTGTGTTGAAATTTTGCATACACGTTCAGTTTGGGTGACAATGCATTGTTAGCTAAGTGACGTCATTCTGCATCCAATATGGCAGACGACCCAACATAGCGGACTAGTTATTTTTTAAGCACCTCTATAATATGGGTATCAAATGAAAGGGCTTGCTGAGAATAACTCGAAAAATAATTTAAAAGTAAAAAATAAATGAAATGTTTTGTTTTTAAACAAGCTTTCATTTAAATTCTCTAAAAAGAAAAAAAAATACTTTAAATTGAATCAAACTTTGTTTAATACTATGTAGAGATAAAAGCTTGTCGCGAGACTAATGTCAAATGCTTTGTCAAATGTTTGGTGCTCATCGGCGAATTAACTGTTAAAAAAAGGTAACTTCATGAAAAGGACTTGTCCAAAAACGGGCCTGAAATTCTAAACAAGACAGTTTATATATATTTGGATAGAACTCCTGAAAACTAGCCTTTTGCAATAAATCATTTAATTTTAAAGACCTCCGATTTCGAGATTATTGTAATTTTGTTTGGCTTGAAAACTACACTTAATATGAACGTTTTAAAAAAAGTTAGTTATGAATGGAGGGGTCTAAAAATATTTTTTTAATGGATTCAAGATCCATATTCGGCCCCTTTAATATCCCTAAAGTTTGAGCCTGTTTAGATTTTGAGGCCCAGCACCCATACAAAAAGCGGACATCTCCTTTGCTACATTTTCTAGCAATTTTTTGAAGTTAGGGTTTTGAAGATATAACTAAAGTTTTTTTTTGAATTTGTGATCAAATTTATTCAGGCTAAAGCTCTACACATTTGTTTATTCATTCCATAAGGAACCGGCTAAAGTTAAAGGCTATGCTGCCATAAATTATTAGATGTAGACAATAAACTGAATAATTAAGAATAATAAATGGAAATTGAATAAATTAAGGTTTGGGTTGTGGTACAATAAGCATACTATCTAACTTTTTTTAAAGTTAGTTTTAGTCGAATGACATGACGCTAGTCTAATATAATAAAAAAAATGTAGGTATATTATGAAACGCTTTTAATATGACTGGTCAACACAGAATAGAAAAGATAATCACAATTTATAAAGGTATTCCACCATACAAAGCCAAACCTAGCCTAACACGTCAAATTATAATTATTATTTCAGTACTTTTCTTACTTAAAAACATTTAGCTACTTCTATCAACTTTTTTTAGCGGAAAAATCGGGCAATCTAGCGACTTGTTACTATTCATCTAGCTACTTGATCAACACTGCTTATTGGCACCTTTTGACAGTTGAGACTTGAAAATGAACTAATGAACGATAAACTCAACAAAGTAATGAACGCGGCCCAACCAAATAGAATGTTGATGTCAAATCATTTTTTTTCTGAATAATGTTTCAGAAACCAAAATTGTTTTGACAGCGCTGTTACATTGCCAGAGGTGTGTTGAACAAAACTTTGATCAGCCTTTCAAAAACCGAGGGTACATCTCTAATATCTCTGAGAATGAAATCTATGTAAAAAGGGAAATTCAGCTGAAAAGGGAAATCTCATTGCGGTTTCTCAATGGTGTCCGCGGTAAATGTTAATTTAAAATGAGCCTCCTGCATTAATGTATAATAAATGTGACTTCCTTCATACGGTTGACTTCTGCATAAAACATAGCGCCACCACTCACCAGCCAATGTTTTGGTGTCCTGCGAAAAACACACCCAAATTGTTCGTAAATAACGCTTTCCTGATGAGAAACACGGATTCTGTGGAAATAAATTAATCAAGCGGTAGGGCAACCCACGTAGAGTAGATTTACGAGTAACCTCGGATGTCCGCCTTCCCCCCGCCTCCCCGCAGTCCCGCGACCCCGTGCCCCTCGCGGGCCTGTCGCGACGCTGCGCCGTTTCGCACTACACAACTCATCAATTTCCTCAGAACACACTACTTGGAATCCTGTTAATTAAACTATGCCACCAAATTAAAGCCGCTCCACAGACAGAAGCTTGTGGTATTGTTTACGGCTCTGAGCGAAAGTATGTGCGTTAGTGTTGCCGCAGTTAAGGACTTAACAAAATTTTGTTAGGAACGGTTACGGACACCAATAACAATTTAAGCTACGACTAATTTATCACAGTTGCTCGTGAACCAAATACATTTTCGATGGAAAAATGAACTTTAAGATTCCCATAAAACTCATGCAACTCCATTTGGTTTTTCACACGTAGAAGCAACCGAGACGCTTTATATGCTAGAGTTTTTACATTATCGAAATGCGAATTGAACTACTAATATAATCTATGTAATTTTTTTTTTATGATATAGGGCGCAAACGAGCATACGGTTCACCTGATGGTAAGTGATCACCGCCGCCCATGAACATCTGCAATACCAATACCAATATAATAAATCTCGCCACAAGCTTTTATCTCTACATAGTATTAAACAAAGTTTGATTCAATTTAAAGTTTTTTTTTTCAGTTTAGAGCATTTAAATAAAAGCTTGTTTTTTTTTTAAAAAAATATTTACTTTTTAGTTATTTGTCGAGTTATTCTCAGCAAGCCCTTTCATTTGATACCCATATTATAGGAGTGCGTGAAAATAACTAGTCCGCTATCTTGGGTCGTCCGCCATATTGTATTTAGAGAGGTCATTTTATTTTTTGTATTCTTCTCAGCTAACCCTTTCATTTGATATCCATATTATGGACGTGCACAAAAAATAACTAGTCCATCATCTTGGGCCGTCCGCCATATTGGATTCAGAATGACATCACTTAGCTAACAATGCATTGTCACCCAAACTGAACGTGTATGCAAAATTTCAATACAATCGGTTGAGGGTAACTGCTTCAAAGTTGACTTGCAAGATTCCACCCGAACAAACATACATAAATACATACATTGCAAGTTAAATAAAAGCTTTAAAAAATGAATCGTCGTAATGTATGTAAGCGCATAACTCTAGAACGACTGCACCAAGTTGGAAAATTCTTTTTTGATGTGTTCGTTATTGCCAGGACAAGGTTGGTTTAAAAGATTAAAAAAAAATCAATCGTTTTTTAAAATCTCATAATATGAAAAAGCCTAAGACTAAGGCCTGAACCCTCTGAGTAGTAGAGGAGGCCCGTGCTCAGCAGTGGGCAATACATAATACAGGGCTGATTGCATTGCATTGCATTAGTCTCATTTTGTCACTAAGTACGTAACGTGTAACATTTCCGGTAATCTTTAATTTGACGGGTTAATCCCTTTCGATACATCAAACGTGCCTATATAAAATTATTGATATTGAATTTACCGGAAGTGCTACATTTCTTTAGGCCACGACTGGGAAAAAAAGGTGGTACGAAGTTTGCCGGGTCAGCTAGTTTTTAATAAAGTGCAAGATTTACCTATGAGACTGTGCCGGCTGGCGCCAAGGCTGGGCGCGGGCGGCGAGCCGGCCGCACGCAGCGCGCCGAGCGCGCCGCCGCCGCCGCCGCCGCCCAGCGCGCCGCCCTCCAGCGCGCCTGCACACAACAACCATTTATGCACATGTAACCAAGTCAACTTACTCCTCCTGGGTTCAAATTCTAAAGTTGATTTGTAATCCCAATTATACTTTAGCCTTCGAGGGACAAGAATACAAGCATGATATAAACTAAATATTAATAGCTTTCATGAACGCCAGACAATATTTTGTGCATAAAAGTTGGTAGAAACATATTCTTAGATAACAGTCAAAGGTCCAAATTATTATTTTATAGTGAATATTAATTGCTACACCAAAAGAGTATAAAATAACTGAATTATTTATTTCCAGCACGATATTTATATTTATACAATGCTGATACAGCATTTTCCCGTAGAGCTAAAGACTTTTTTTATTACTTAAAAGTATCAAGTCACACGATACGCCTTTAAGAGCGAAATAAAGATTAAAATAGAGAGAGGAAATTGATAGGTGTTTTCAGTTTCCAATAAGACGTCGGTGATAAGGCTCGGAATACAGAGTCGGCATTCCCACGACACGCTGGGGAGCCGTCGGCTTGCTTTATGTGCTCTAATGTGACGATTCGACAATACCTACTGCCACACTATTCACTGATAAATGTACTTTGGCATGTATGTAGGCTGATCGATATTAAGAAACATTATAAAAGTTTTTTTCGGTTCCCACTAGATTCGTTGGTTAATAAATGATAATAATTTCAATATTCTATCAAATTTTTAATATTCTAAGTTTCTAGAACAAAAAGTAACAAAATTTCTAGCACTTAATATATCAAAGTAGTTAATTTTAATTTTAGCAACTCCAACGGCACTTAACAAGAGATTTGACCGCGTATTAGTTAATTTTTTCATTGATCAGCCTTTCAGAACTGAGCGTAAGACCGGGTTTTTTCAACTGTAGTTAGGGTAATCATCGGTGTTATTAAGCTGGACGCGCTCGCAGAGCTTCGAGTGCTCCAGGTGCTGCGAGCGCGTCCAGCTCAATAAGATCCGGAGAAAAAGATAACTACAGTTGAAAAAACGGGGCCTAAGTCTCTCGTATGCAAAAGTCAATTGTCAAAAGTGCGAGTGTGTTTTGTTGTTGTTTCAATAATGTCCATTTCTGCCGCATAAGAGCCCAGTGTATATATTTTGTTTTCTGGTTTAAAAGTCTTTTTAGCCAATGAAATTACTAAGCATTAGGAAACCTAAATCATATCTCAGAGTACCTACACAATAATAAATTTGCTCGCGGTATTGTCCGCTTCAGTCTTATCCTGGTAGCATTACGGGATAAAAAGTAGAAATCTAGAACTTGGTGCGTTTATATTATTACTTCGATCAAAACTTTCCGTGTGTCAAAATGTATGCGTGCGTTCAAGTAATGAACATTGCAAGTGTTCATGTAATAAAAACTGAATGTTCGCGTAATAAAGACTACAAGACGCACGTCCCGTCACTGCGCCCGAATCGGTGCCCGCCGCGTGCGACGCCAGAGGAAACGCCGCGCCGTGAGCGCAGCGGCGGACGCCAACACTCATCACGTCTGGCATCGTTATAAACAATATAAGACATTGCCATAATATGTTCGTATTTACCCGTGCGATGACGCGGGCCGCTGCACGCGCCGCCTCTCTATAAACAGAAAATATACCAACACGAATTGAGAACCTCCTCCTTTTTTGGAAGTCGGTTAAAAATCGCCCGACGCGCCGCGTGACGCCCCACGTCGCCGGAAATGAGATCTTAGTGTTTACGAAATAAAAACTGTGAGTGTTCGCGTAATAAGTACTGCAACCGCGTAATAAGTACTGCAAGTTTTCACGCAATGAAGAAGAGTAGTGTTCAAGTAATAAAGACTAGAGTGTTCACGTAGTGAAGACTGCGGGTGCTCACGTAATGAAAAGAGCGAGTGTTCACGCAATGAAGACTGCGGGTGTTCACGCAATGATTACTGCGGATGTTCGCGCAATGAAGACTGCAAGTGTTCACACAATAAAGACAGCGAGTGTTTACGTAATGACGGCTCTACACTCATACGCGCCCCACGGCGTGAATTCATGGCGTGATTAACGCCAAGAGTTTCGCGTGTTATACTGTGAAAAAGGATTGTCTCTACATTGGCAAAGCGGCGCCAGGCCTTCACGTGCTCAACGAGAACGGACGTCGGTGTGGCTGCCGCTGCTTTTGGAACACTCTGTGCTTTAGCTTTATATAATTATACTTTAATTAAAAATATATATAAAAAAAGTAAAAAACAAATGGAAAATAGAAAACAAATTCCAAATTTTGCTACAGCATGGGTATACAGGCTATAATATATTATTTATCTAGACATCGGCTTTTTTTTTTATTTATTTTTTTATATGGCATTGAATGACGAGACGAACATGCCCTTCGCCTGATGTTAAGCGATACGACCACCCATAAACAGTAGCAACACCATCCAGCACGTTGAGTTACAAAGTACTGAGTGGGATTCCACTGCGCTCGACATCCTGAGACATAAGATGTTAAGTCTCACTATGTCCTGTAGTTACACTGGCTACAATGTCCTTCAAACCGAAACACAACAGTGCATGCACACTGCTGCTTGGTGGTAGAAATAAACATTGCGATGGTACCCACCCAGGCGGACTCTTACATATGAGAGACCTACCACCAGCACCCATTATATGCAAATATGAAAATGCATAAAACGATATTATGATAGCATTATATGAAAGAAAGAAAGAAAGAAAGAAAAACAATTTATTTGTGACAACTTAAAACAAAAAATATTTAAAGAAAACAAAAAACTTAAAATTAAGGTTGTCACAAAACGGCTCCATTTCAACATATGCTGGCAATAAAGCCAGCGCTGATCTTCCGTTGGGCCGCTTGGTGATGTCACGGCCGCCACGTATATAGCACGTTTTAGTGCTTTTTCACTGATAGTGTATAATATATAATATGTATGTCGGAAGCTGGTCACACGGTGGCCGATAATGCGTAGCGAATACTTCGCAATAGTCATTTAAACGCTATCTCTTCAACTCATGACTGTTTTATTACTCGTTCATTACATGTTCGCATGTTCAGAGGACAATCCCTATGTCAGAATGCATTAGAAACCCACTTGACACTTACTACGTTGAGAGCTAATCCAAAAATAACATGGTAACGACTTTAACAGTTAACTAACACTGAACTAGCATAGTAACGCTTTGATTATAGCTAGTTGAACACTCAACTGAACATAACGACGACTGAACAAAGACTGCACTAAGACTGTTCTAAGACTGACTCTTCAATTTTTTTTTTTATTATTGTCCCTACCTGCCAGTAGCCTGACGAGAGTCAGCTTTTCTGGCCTCACCGGTCTTTAGAGTGAACGCTGACGCGCTCGAAACCCTGAGTTAAGTGACCATGCTAAGGGCAACCCACTAACGGGTTACGAACCTTGGCTCAGGACGGTCACTGAGGGGAGAATGAGACATTCAACGATTAGTGGGGGGAAGGTATTTTGACCTAATCCTAAGAAATGGCGCAATATTTCAAGTCCTATCCTGTAGGTCATTTTCAGCCTACAAATTAAATTAAGCGAAATTTTTTACAAGTTTGCTCTAGAAATTCTACAAAAGAATGACTTGTATATGATTGTTGTAAGAAAAATCTTGTTTGATTGTTATTATAAAAATAAACCTAAATTCTAATAAAAATGGATTCCAATTGTGCATATTTCACCCTTTTAGTGCACATTTGCATGCAAATTGTGGCATTTTTAAAGTTTATTTAATAAAAAACGTCATATTAACAATAATGGAGAGAATCAACGAATACATACTGAATACTCGTTGTAGAGATACCGATGCGTGGAATCAATTGTTTATAGAGTCTAAATTATTTACATGAGTGAAAACCACATAAAAATATGTTGCATGGTGTAGTAGATGGAGTTAGCGGAGAAACCGACAGCCACGAATAGCAATTAAATTTTTAACTGTTTAGTGATATTATACCAAATTATTTAATATGAAACTGCAGTTTTAAGTTTGTTATTGTTGTCATAAAGATTATGCCTGATTCCTTTTAAGCAGTATAATAATATTGTCGCCCTTTGGTCAAAATTAGAGAAATTCAAGGCTCTGTCGAAATTATTTGTTAATTATAATTAACGTATAAATTCTGTCATAGTCTAGGGACAATAAACAGAGTTACTTATTATCATATATTTTTTAACATTATATTATGAGAAGTAAATATATTTAGGTATGGTTTATTTGTATCACTCCTGCCTCCTACACACATTACATGGCACATCAGCTGCTCAGCCTTTATCACATTTTTTTTATAATTTAGTGTCCATTGTCTTCGGTATTTAATTTGCGTTATAAGGGGTTCTTTCTTAAACAAACAAATTTTCTTGTTAATACAATGTTTCAATAACTAAGTACATGGTATAAAAAGTATGTATATTCATGATGAATAAAGCGGAGAAATGAATGCAATATCAACATGAAATTGGCCCATAACGTGGTTTACAGCGATATATTTTATGCCGTCTTTATTCACTTCAAAATAGGTGCTAAAATATGAAGCTTTATACACGTACGATATACGATAACCTCTCTTTTTACACACCAAAGCGTTTCACTGGTATCTACTAAAGAAATCAACAACAAACATGGCTCGGTGACCAAAAATATCGCCAGCTTATTTCCCCAAGTCCAGTCCTTTGCTTTTATGGGCCATGTTAACTGAATTTATCGCTGTAATTTTTCCACATTTCTATACGTATTGTTTCAGCTGTGTTTGGGAATATTTTTATGAACATTGTTACACCGCCTCTTTCGTAACACATGTTTCAAAACATTTCTTTTTATGGATGTACTCAGTGCGTATAATATCAGTGCTCGCGGCTTCTGCGGCCATTTGCTTACTGTTTAATCTACCTAACTATATTCTATTTATAAAATACCTAACAAAATATCATCGTACGAATACATCCCTGGACATATTTAATAGCCCTTTAATTTTGTTATGTTGGTTTTTTCATGGCGATTTTAGACTCAAATGAAAATTAATCGCCTTACCTACATTTTATTTAAAAGTATCTTTCCATTTATACGAAGTTTTAAAATATTTTTGTATGTATAACATTTTGCAAAAGTACTTAATCATGATATTTCAAAACTAATATCATTGAATTTCATTAATTGCAGCCATACATGCAGTTTGAATATAATATCTCTTTATAGTTAGGTAAAAGTTCGATACATCAATTTTCCGCACCAGTCTGCACCACATAACTATAATGAACTCAAATAAGTAGTACCCTATACGTAAAATATTTTTCTAAAAATAACTGTTAGTTACATCTTAGAGGTCTGAGTATTGAATATCGAATATAATTTAACCTTATCTTCGTCGACGTCGTTGATGCTTATTTAATACGACCGGCAAATTTTGAGATAACATCTTACGACAAAACAAAATGTTTATTCGCTGTACGATAATATCAAAAACATTCGTATGTTTCGTTTAAATAATAAATTATCTTACATAAATTACAGTAAAAATTGGATAAAGAAAATGGTATAATTGAAGACAAACGATAAGATGTCAATAAAAATGATGATATAATTTGGATTATCCGAGTAAATGCAATGGCTATCGAAAATCGAAATTATACCTACCTAGGGCCGTTAAAATATGTCAATCCCATTTTTTTTCTTTTCTATAAGCGTTATCGATTGTAGAAGGACATCTTGGCTACAGCCTCTGGAGCACCCTTTTTATACTCGTCATCAAGTATATTATCGTGTATTTTCATCTGCTTCCTATAAGTCCATTATATTACATTATGATAGTCATCAAACAAACAAATTCAAACGCAAATAGCTATCGTGTATTTTTTACATTATTTGCTCGGTGCTCGCGCGATGAATAATAAACCTTTGGCACGAGCTCTGATATTACGCGACTGAAGAGCTAGACTGACGCTGTAACCTCGCCCCGCATTAACATTCCTGATTCTAATATCCATATAGGCAACGCGACTTAGCTCTGTCCCGGCGAAATACATTTCAGTATTTCTTGCCACGTGTGCTCCATACATGTTTGCTGCTAACGTATTTTTATATTTGGCCATATGGGCGACACTTTGCTGTGACATTCCAAAGCTTCCAGTTCGAAATGTAGAGCTCAATGAAAATTCAAAGTGAATGTAGTTGAAACATTTAGCCACATTTACATATTCAGCATTCATCTCGCAGTGAATAATTTATTGTCAGTTTTGTGTAACGTCGAAATCCAGACAGCGACGCGGCTTAATACATTTCCTTTGTCCTCTGTGTATAAATATCGCTTAATATAATACCTAGTGAGTACCAAGTTATATTAATTTAAATATCAAATTAAAAATGTTTTGAGAACAGTAGTCGACAGTATATAATAATTTCAAGAAAATTCTTGTATGTGTGTGACTTGTGCATTTATTTATTTACAACATAATGTTAGTGTTTTAATGGAGGCTATAATTTAAGGCTCTCTCGCCGCAGTCTTCCCCACGGCATACAGTCAGGGCGCAGTATGTGAGCTGTCAAAAGCTGACCTAACTTCCCTCGCACGTCATTAATTTTACTTTATAACATTTCTTTGATAATGCTATTATATTACAGCGCTAAATGTTATGTTACATGTAAAAACATTTATTATTTATGTGTCTACTGCCACTTGGACAAGAACTGTTCCCTTCTTAAATACATATATTATGAACGCAGAACAATATAAAAGTAAAATTTTAATGATAAATAAAAAAAATGCACTAAACGGAAACAACAAACTGAAGCATGATAGTTGTGAAAACCTACAAGCACAGAAAGCTCGTGGCTGTGTTAGATATCTATGTTCAAGAAAATACATAGGAATTGGAGTTTTTTTTTTTTAGGTAGGCGATCCTGCAGTCAACACCGGCGGAAACTTGCGAATGGGATACTGGAGTCCCCCGGCTTGACGACTGCTGGGGCCTGGGAAGGAAGTGGAGAGGAGTATGGATGGGAAGGTGGGGGAAGGGAGGAAGGTTCGCAGGATGGGCGGAAAGAGAGGGTGCCAGAAAATGTTTGCGGGCCCTTTTAGGCCTCAATGTGTTTTACAACCAAGAGGTATACACACTGAACTGTGTGCCTCGGCCCGCGACTAATGTCCCCCCGCGCATGGGCGTGCATTAGGTGTGAAGACCCAAAGCACAAGAATCGCCTCGGGGGCTAGGAATTGGAGTTGGCGACCCGCGGCCTATATTGTTGAGCCTTCGGCAATCTCGCCCGGCGAATGCAAACGCAAAGCTAACACTCCACGTCGCGTCGGTTTTCTGATAGCTATAGAATGGCACCACCTTGCTAAATCAGACCACTAATCATGCTACCTAGTATGGACAATAATAACTACAGCGCAATATATCCACTACTTACATATAAACCTTCTTACCGCTGGTTGGATTAGGATAAAATTTTGGCAAAGAGATACTTAAATCAAGCCCTGCATTAACATAATAATATTATATTCTCCAAAGAGGAATATAGAGTCATTTAACACCGATTTAAACACTTCCACACGGGCGGAACCCCGAACAAAAACTATTGTATTATAATGAACTAGGTATTGCTCGCGGCTTCGCCCGCGAGAAAAGCCTTTCCCGCAACAAAAGTACTTAGAACACATTAAGACGCCAGTGCCATCTACTTAAAGAACCAGATTAAAAATATCCATTATTTCCCATGGGAGCAAATTACCGTTAATCCAGAACATGACCTACCAGTATGCCAAATTTCATCCAAATCTGTTTAGTTGTTTCTGTGTTTACTTCTAGCAAACATTCAAACATTTCCACAAACTTTCGCGTTTATAATATAAGTAAGATACAATAGTTGATTTGTGCGGAATGTAATTCACGAGTTAAGCGTGAGAAGTGGTAACTGATGCGGCACAGGCGCCGCTAGTAACCGTTCATAATAAATTCACCACAACCTCAGACCTCAATCTTTGAGAACATTTGGAGGCACTTCAAACTACATCAGGTATTCTCAATTCCATTCAAGCTTTTCAAAGCATACAACATTTATGAAACAATTATGTGACAGGAATGGCATTTCTAAATGATCAAAGGAACGTTAACTATACAGGCAACAGAAATACTGGGATTTGTAGTTATTATTGCAGCACGAATATTCTAAAATTAATGTTTGCCAACTCTGGATGTCGGTCTCATCTGATAATAAAACAAACTCAACTTCCACACACAAGGCTAAAAACAACGAACAACATTTATAATTCGGCGTGCGTCGAGCCGCCGACGCGCTTACTTTCTACTTGAACAATTCCCTTTTTGATAACGTCATATTTATTATGCCACACCCAATTCAAACAATAATTAAACTCTAATACACATGAAACATTCACGTCGCACAAAAGAAACTTAAACGTAAGTAGTAAGTTTTTAAAGGTTGATCAGTGGCTGCGAACTTCCACCGACTACATTCGCCTCTGGATATATGCCAAAAACGGTAATGATATAATATGTAAGAACGTGGGTTTGCTTTGCACAAACGCAATCTCGTAGAAAATTGTAAGAAGCCTGATTGTGTCAGTACGATGAACTGCAAACTTGGATCGCCAGTCGCAACTTGCACATAAATATTTTTAGATAAGTACTCGCATCACGACGTGCCAGTAACTTTCAAAACTTTGACAGTTACTTACTTACAACAATAAAGACAAATGACTTAGTCCTAAGGCTGATTTTAAAAATACATTTTACCCACAACATTCATTACTAAACACGGTTGAACGGATTTGAATGAAACTTGGCACACCGACAGACTATGTCCTGGAATAACATATAGGCTACATTTTACAACTGAAATCTACACAGCAAGACATTTATTTCAGGAAAGGCCAAAAGTCCGGAAAAGCTTCTTCACGAGGGCGATGCCGCGAGAAAAACCTAGTATGTCTAAGCTAACATTCCGAACTGTCAAACGATATTTAACGTCCAGCGTCAGAATAATAACTAAAGCCATATTAATCTGAGCGTCCAACCCATTGATTTATAAAAAGGGTTTATTATAAATCAATGGTCCAGCCTCCAAATGTCGAAAATATCTAGTGACTTAGGCGCTAAGAGCGGATGTCAGTCATATCCGGGGCCAGTGCTACCGTTGATTACGGCATAAATTACACATGGACTAGCACTCTGTATATCTAAATGGCTCTGCTATAGCCGCTCTAATGACATAATGTATAGTCACCCACATAAATAACTGTAGATATATAAACTTTAAATCGCCTATACCTTCATACCAATATTTTTGTTCATAAAAATAAAATAATAGGAATTTACTTCACACACAGAAAAAAAGCAATTAATTTAACCGTGAATAGGCGATTAGAAGTTTTATTTTTATTTTTATTCAGCTACTTTTGTGGTTGACTATAGGGAACGTGCACGAACTATAGGGGGCAGTACATAATCGACAAAAGAGCCACATGTGGATAAAAAAAGGAACTTTTCAATGCTATAATTTATTTTTATTATGTCAAAAATGATAAAACATGGGTTCCGGCTGAATATCATAGATACCTAGCGTGGCCAGAATAAGCTTTTTTTAGATGGGAGCTAGTTATTTTGATGTTGTTGAAGTAAAATTAGGAGGTTATGTTTCCTTAATTACAGATTTGTTGTATTGAATATTATCTTCAAAACATCTTTAGTTTTATAAATTGCGTAATTTAAATGCTTGTGGAACTCATAATTTTATATGTTTTGTACAGCTTTTATTATTTTTGACGATTTTTACATAACCATGGAATGTAAGTACTTAGGCACTATTCTTGGGAACATAATAGAATTTCACATCATTTGATTTTTATGTTTTGGTGCATCCAAATACACAGCAATAGGTATATTACCAACAAATTAAATGTTATTTTACATTCTTTAAATATGAATATTTTACGTTAATGCCAAGTATCGATCTGCTGAATAAGAGTCAGATTGCGCCACCAGATGCCAGAGCTTACGACGTGCACTTTCCCTATACATCCCCAAATAATAGACTATGCGTTCACTTTTGCCGCATTTTATGAAAGTAATGTTTTCAGTTCAGTGTGGATTTTGCTATAAATATCATCCTTTTTGACCCACGGCTTATATTATTATTACGGTTTATTTTTATCGTCCAACCCACAGGTTTAACTTAAAGAAAGCTAAATCATATTAAGTAATTTTGCTAAGTCTGAATTAATAAGAAACTATATATATATATACGTAGTATTTTCTCAACGCTCATAAGCGGCCACATATGCTGTGTACAGCGACCATGCTGTATAAAAAGTTTTTCTTAAAACTGTTTTATTTTATATTCATAACCGAATTGAGTATACGTATTGTAAAATTCATCATACATACGATATATCTCCTATTTTGTGGTCTATTCTAAAATAAAACCGCTATCCTTAAACTCAATTTTTTATTCTCCGCCCGTGTCAAATACTAAACGCTATGTAATCCTATAACATATACTGTCATATGTGCCTGTATGTCAAGTTATTTAAACTTGACATAAAAATCGAGCTTTACAATGCTCTCCATTTTTAGCCGACTTCCAAAAGGAGGAGGTTATTCTTTAATGTTCACCTGACTACTACCTAATATTTGGGTTATATATTTTGGTAATTTATAACTCCTCTAACTTGTTAAAATTAAATAAGCCATCAACAATAACAAAATAGACAATATAAAGTAGTTGTTTACTTCTCATAATACTAAACAGAAAACTCATTAACCCTTGTCTATAAAAATAGAAATAAGTTTTAATAACCCGTATCCTCTGCACGTCCGGTTTGTGCAGTATTCATTTGGTTCTGAATGCACGCTCTAATACAGAATTCAGTAGTGTATCACAACTAATTTTATACAACGGCGGTTCCTTTCAAACGGGCGAGACAGCTGTCTAGATACAGACCCTCGCTTCATATCCTCGCTTAGCAGAAAGCAAGGCATAATTCGAATGGGTTACTCTTAGAGCGGTATTAATAAATCAATCTCAAGTTTAAGTTACATCTCAAGTAGACATAATGTATTAATAGTTCCATACATTATGTCTACTTGAGATGTAACTCAAACTTGAGATTCATTTATTAATACCGCCCTTAGTCTTCGGCTGCCTCTTCTTATCTCCTTATTTAGTTAATTGGTTAAGAATACATATAATACAATAAATGTAAATTGGTTTTGTTCAAGAAGATTTAAAAAAAGCTCAACTTTCACGAAAACTGTTAAAATTAAATCATTCAAGACACTTCGCATCGCTACAGAACTGATTTTTTTTGTATGCTTTCCAATTTTAAAATTTATCTTTTCGAGCGCCAAATCTGGGATTAACCGCGAATAAACCGCTTTATAGCCGGCCACTGATTAAAAAATGCAACAGAAATTTATAAACACTGAGTTAAGCTGCGAGGTTTATTTTAAACCTTTAAGATTTTATCATTCGTTTAAAGTAAGTGTGTGGCGGCATAATTAGCAACACCGCCACCTATCAACATGGCTGGGAAACTCCTACAATAGTCGATTAGATGACCCGACACTCATCCATCAGACATCGGAGTGGTGTCGAAGATTGACAGATGGCGCCACACGATCCAGAATTGCGATGGCAATATTCGCGCTAAACACAGTATATATACCACCTCCGAGTAGGAACCATCGGAGGGGCCGCGGCCGGTCAGGCGCAACATCTGCCTGACTGGGAATTTTCCCCTTCCATAGAGGAACGCATCCATCTGTTCCTCTACAGCGGCGACGACCTTTCGCCGCCAAAGTGATGACCCCGACGCTGAACATCATCGCACCTGGAGTCCAGCCGCACCTGCATCATCGTCGCTTCGCATCGCAGTTCCTTGCATCACATCGCATCGTAGCGCCTCGCATCGCATCGCACCGCCATCCGCCACTTCCTTTCCAGCCAGCCAGTCGTCACTTCGCCCAGCCAGTTAGCGTTCTCGCCATCAAGTTACCACATGCATGCTGCCTATGCATGTCTGGTACCTTCAGCACTCCTGCACGGTCTTCGGCTCCAACGTCACGGCATAACTGCGCTACAGTCGGACCTTCTTCAGGCAGCTTTCGCCGGTTGTCGCGGTATAGCCACGTGACGCACCGAAGTCATCGCAGAGACGCTACATCCTACTCAGCTTCGACTCAAAGGAGCTAATTATCCGCGCACAGCCCTGACTCACTAGGGCGCACGGTTCCGACTCACTGGGACCACTTCACCCCGACTCACTGGGGCAACGGCAACACCCCGACTCACTGGGGCATCAACTCTCTGGCACTGGCGCAAGCATCTACGATTGAACTTTCGACCTCCGGTCTCCGGGGGGGAGTGATGTGGCGGCATAATTAGCAACACCGCCACCTATCAACATGGCTGGGAAACTCCTACAATAGTCGATTAGATGACCCGACACTCATCCATCAGACATCAGAGTGGTGTCGAAGATTGACAGATGGCGCCACACGATCCAGAATTGCGATGGCAATATTCGCGCTAAACACAGTATATATACCACCTCCGAGTAGGCACCATCGGAGGGGCCGCGGCCGGTCAGGCGCAACATCTGCCTGACTGGGAATTTTCCCCTTCCATAGAGGAACGCATCCATCTGTTCCTCTACAGCGGCGACGACCTTTCGCCGCCAAAAGTGCGCTCCTTGCTACAACTAAGCGCCTAGTCTTTAGCGGCTGAATCTGAACTTGGATATCTGGCGATTAACAAAGTCAGACTACGCCGAGTCCCAATGGCCGACATAAACGGAACTCGTGTGTTTGTTCTGCACGATGGCTCATCTAAGCGCGCCTGACCACAAGGCGCTTAGTCACCTGACACTGTGGACACTGCACTACATTAATTAAAGTTACGTCCACACTGACGTACTTTGATAATAGTTCAATTAGGTTTCTTTTAAAATCATGTAATAATTCGTTAGGGCTTAAATAAAATCTCTTTTGTTAAATAAATTGTTGCTCGATCACCAAATATCTACACAAGTAGCGGTCGTGAACAATATCAATTCCAATTATTTAATAGGCGTTCTAATTTCTGCAGTAGCACGTAAAATTTTACTGCGGCAGCAATGCGTCAATCAGTTCCGTTTCGGAATTAATACTACGTCAATAAAAACTAGGTACAGATTTTTAATCTCTTCGGTTATGGCGTGCAAGAATTACGCTGCAATGCTAATTAAAATTTTATTAGAGCACTTTTCCCTGCGACAGTCATCGAGCAGCAAAGACTACCCTATCACGCTCAGCAAAGTAATCTCAGACTAGACGTTGGTATTAATTTAAATGACCTCCTTATATAAATGATGTTGCAAGTTACCAACCGGATATTAGTTTCAGATGAATTCAGCAAGGCCGCTACCTAGCCCTGCAGATATTACATGTAACTAATAGATATTTATAAAGTCTAGTGCAAGTTAGATTTACATACTCCAGAGTATGTAAATCAATAAATAAAACAAGTTATCCAATAGGCTCAACACAACTCTATTGTCTTGTATCACAGGGTCAAGAAAATGTGACGAGCTTGCAGTGTAATGTAACTTACACCGGCTCTATATTTTGGCGGGTCACGTAAACATTTGTCTTGGCACGAGCATCAATCCTGGGACTTTCATAGAATTGCCTAGTACGCGCCAAGCTCTTCGAAATCAACCACTAATAGGACTGCGGTCGAGATTATTGAAAATAGTAACTACAATTTCAACATTTATGATAATTGATGGCCATTAAGGAAATGCTCTATGCAGCAAATTATGGGAACAAGAAATTACAAAATTGAAGTAAAAAAATTATCAATTTATCAAAAAACATATTGGTCATTCGTATAATATTCACTAACTTTTAATATGACCAAACCAAATTTGCTGCACTCTATCAATCATTAACTATAGATGAATTATAGCAAATACACTGCAATCACTAAAACAAGCTAGATAAGTAACTAGAAAAATTCTAATCGGAATTTTCCTCCCCAGTATTTTTGAATGGGTTCTTTTTATTGTTATAAAGTTTTTATTCTTTCTCTGAACATTTGTAGGCATTCCTTTTATATATTTAAACAAAACTAACCGCAACTGAATCCAGCATGCAATATATTTACCGAAGCGAGAATCTATTCCGAACAAATCTATTTTTGTTTTATAGGCCAGATACCAGATTGTTCCACTGCTTACATACTATACGGAACAGATAAAGTAAGGGATTTTGAACAAGTCGAAAAGTTTTATCTACCTTTAGTTCACTTGTTTCTCTTTGTGCGAGTTTTTTAACATTTCTAAGCGTAGCAAAATGTACCTTAGGGACTCGGGAGTAACGTCGTAGGTTACTATATATAGAAATCTAGGTACAGACTACAGTCGGGTCATGGACGCAAATGTGACGTCAGCGTTGCGTAGGCTGGCCTGTATGACGTCGCACCGTGCACAGAGCGAGGGCCATAAAACTTGTAACAAACGGAGTGCCCTGCCGGTGCGATATGTCAACGCTGTCGTAGCCGAATATGTAGAGAATCTACGAGTATACATATATGGGCCATGTATTTATTGTTTTTGCTCCTGCATTTTATTTGAAGTCAAAATTGTTTAGTTTTAGAAAACTGGACAGAGGAAAGATAAAGGCATGAATAGGAACTATCAAGCTTTAAATAATAATTCGTTTGATCCATCTGTATAATTATCATAAAACTATTTCCACCCCTATTAAACTTTGATCTTATCTTTAGGTGTACTAAACTGAACCTGTAATATCCTTAACGGAAATACATGTAAGATAAAACCATATATAAGTTCTATAATCAGCGGTCTCCGGCATGGCGATAAAGTCGCCACCTGTGTTATATGGGACAACACGGCGCTAAAGTGGGTTATCTTAATATGACCTCACGCACGTATGCTTTACGGCTGAAGACAGAAATCTTCTGACAATGCTTTTTAGTTTTTCCCCTGTAAATCCTATAAACATTTGATTATGAAAATGGTTTTGCGGACGTAGATTTTTATTTGGATACTGCCTAATGTCTCATTAACCCCCGACAAAAAAAGAGGGGTGTTATAAGTTTAGGGTGTGTATCTGTATGTCTGTCTGTGGCATCGTAGGTCTTAAACGAATGGACCGATTTTGATGCGGTTTTTTTTGTTTCAAAGCTGATGTTGTCGAGATGGTTCTTAGCTATAATTTATGAAGATCTGTTCAGGCGCTTGAAGATTATCAGCTCATTTCCAACTTTCACAACTCCGATTGATTAAAAGTTTGGTGTAGGTAACTTCGGCAATATTTTTAAGCCATGTTAACCTTGATCTGATGCTACAGCATCAAATAGTCTACGAGATACCCAACTCTTTAGCAACTTATAGCAGATATAGCGTATGTGGGCTCATAAGAATGGTCTCAACAAGTAGGTGTTAGATATTAGATTATCAAGGCTCCATGATGGAGAAAATAGTAATTTAAAAAGTTTGAAATAAAAATTTAATAAAAATTTAAATAGCTCCCGACACAAAAAGCCTCTAAAGAGTAGAAAAATAATAGTGTTTTTGTCGTTTAAGTACCCAGTAATATTTTGACCCAAGCGTCCTCGCGTCGGGGGACAGAACAGGACCAGGGAGATGAAAATACTTCTTTAGCGGTCCCCCGTCGCGAAGACGCTTGGGTCAAAACATTACTATGTACTTAAACGACAAAGACACTATTATTTTTCTACTTTTTAGAGGTTTATTGTGTCGGGGGTTATTTAAATTTTAATTTAATTTTTATTTTGTCACTAAGCAGTAGTGTACCAGCTTTGCATTCAAATTTCAAGGATATAATAGTAAGTGTAACTGAGCATTATTAAACATAGCACCTGTTGTTCGAGAGTGACAAGCGCAATGTGGTGTCTGCATTTTATTATTCTAAGTTCTAGGTGTCGATCCTGTTTATTGGTAAATGTAGAGCATTCCATTAAGCAAGCAATCAGCTCGTTCGTGATTCAGTCAAGTAAGAACAGAAACATGCATAACCATGGCTAGGCTATATACCACTTTACGAGTGGGAATGAACCCTAGACTGGCAGTGCTCGTAAACATGCTTAATTTATAAGTGGTGTCGGCTGGTCGGCAGGTGTACAAGCACATCAACCCTTCTCATATAATCAAATCTCTTGCACGCGCACACCTTCAAATAATTTCTCATTTCACAAGTCCCAGCACGAAAGTACAGTGTTTCGACGTAACGTTGCAAATCAAACATTATCCCCGAAGACTACGATCATAAATTTTTTCGTCTCTTTTCCAATGTTTTCCGTGGAAATGTGAAAACCAAACACAACCGTGTTTGCTTACAATTCAAACAAATCGAATATCAAAAATACAAACATAATATTGGGCACGTACCAGCACTATAAAAACAAAACTACTTAATGTGGTCGAGAGCATTGTATTTTTCCATTTCAGCGGTTGCAGTATTGAAGTGGAGTTCCTGTTATTTATCTAAAAGTGTAAGTCAATTCCACTGTATTTTCATAGATAACTAAAGAAATACATGTGTTCAATATATTCTGGTGGATCGATATAGTGCAAATAGATGGATACCAGAATGTATTCCAACTTCATATAAATGTTCTGAGGATTAAAAACGTTAAAATATATCGCGGCAGAACATACCTTTTGGGTAAACATACGTCACAAAGCCGTACTCCCGTTCACTAAACTGCCGGCAAATCAGATATTTTCTCCTGTAAACGCCTTTACCTATTCATGCATGCATAGGACCAAGTACACAAACAACGTACATATTGCTGGAGTTCCAAACGCTCAACTAAAAATCCGAGGTTTTATTGCTGTAGTGTGTTCGGGTGGTGAGTTTTTGTCAATAGGCCGTGTTGACTTTTGTTTTGCCGTTATCGATATGGATAAGTTTTACTTATATATAGAATAACTATAAGCCGTCAATAGAAGAGCAAGAAACAAAATATAAATAGGATTTTCAATAAGTCCTACAGCATTTTTAGTAGTCTTCATTGGTATCGTCAAATTAAACAATAATTCAAGTTTTTTAAATATGTTTTTTATAGATCACGTCAAAATGTTAAGTAGAAGTACCATTGGTATGTGAAGGAGCGCCTCACCACTTGACGGAAGAGCCTCAAGCTAATCGTAACGTTTATTGTTTGCCGTAAAACTATTCGAAGAGTTGCGATTTGTGGTTTTTATTGAATACTCAGTACTCACGGCATACATTTTCTATCACTGGCTTCCTACACATATAAATAATATTAAAATGAGATCAAGCGGAAAAATATGGACTAACTCGTTATCATCAAAACAAAAAATGGAATCTTGAGTTAACCTTCAAAGCGGAATAATTTACGGACATCATATATTTTTAATACGAGAGTTAAAGAAATGGTTGAGCAAAAGAAAAAATGCATGAAAGAGGAACTGGACGAGACACTCTCTGGTGACTTCAAAGCGAACCTTAAACTCTTCTGGAAACAAATACGGTTGACCAGGGGAGAGTCGGGAGCTTCAAAGATAGGAGTCATCAGAAATGAACATGGAAGAGTGTTAAGGACTGAAAGGGAGGTATTGCATCGTTGGAAGTCCTATTTCGGAGGGCTCTTCGAATGTGATGATGAGGATATAGAAGGTGAGGAAGAGGTTATAGAATTGGGGCACTCACGAAACGATGCAATCAATGAAATTACGAAAGATGAAATAGTGTGGGTGTGACAGAGTTACCGTTGAAATGCTGAGATACGGCAAAGGTGTAGTAGCAAGATTGTTATGGCTACTTTTTAATACGTGCTTGAGGGAGGGCCGAGTACCAAAATCATCATCATCCCCACTTCAAGAGCAAAGGGTCACAGCAAGAACGCAAAAACTACTGGGGAATAAGCCTTCTCAGTTTGATGAAAAGAGTGATTAATGAAACTGAAGGAAAAGTGTGGGATTTGCAAGCAGGTTTTAGGAGCAGAATAGGTCGCACAGATCAAGTCTTTTCTATAAGGTGCATAGCGATTAGCGGATAAACATTTGGCTAAGTCAAAAAAGTATTTTGTGCCTTCGTAGACTTCGAAAAGGCTTATGATCGTGTACCGAGGAATGAACTGTAGGCAACATTGTCGTTAACATATGGGATTGAGGGTCGCCTGGTGAGGGCTTTGAAGTCTCTCTATGAGAACTAAAAGCCTGTATCAGGGTAAATGGAACGCATTCAGAGTGGTTTCTGACCAAATAAATGATTTTCTCCAAAAAGGGCAGGTCAGGAGTGCCCTTAACCGTCGAAAATGTATCAAAAGAACTATGAATGTGGAAGAGGCGAAAGAGGTGTGTCAAGATCGTAGCATGTGGCGCTCAATAGTCTCTGCCTACCCCTAAGGGATAAGGGCATGAGTGTGTATCTATACTAATATTATAAAGCTGAAGAGTTTGTTTGTTTGTTTGAACGCGCTAATCTCAGGAACTACTGGACCGATTTTGAAAAATCTTTCACTAATAGGAAGCTACATTACTCTTGAGTGCTATAGGCTACTTTTTATCCCGGAAAACTTTTCCACGCGGGCGGATCCGCGCGCAAATGCTAGTGTATGTATATATTTTAATATGCTTTAGGATAATTGAGTAACTTTTTGTATTACGCGCTTGTTTAAAGTTGAGTTTACACAGCTGCCCGTCAAGAGCGCGTTTTAAACTTTTCAGTGAACACAGTTTTGAAGGCCGGTCGAGTTCGTGCCTAATTAGGCCCAGGACCGTTTTATTAGGAAAATTAATAAGCACTGCGTCCGCACCGGCGATAGACATTAATGAGAAGGGAGTCGAATAAGAAAGAAAAACTCGGCCAAACAACGTGACAGATAAGCGCCGCGATAACAAATGACCTGCCCACCGACTTGTAACTGCCTATTGTAATTATTTTTTCCGTGGTACCGAAATCAACATGAATTTTCGTTTATCAGACAGCTTGTTAATGTGTCAGATATAGCAACTTATTTATAGAGATATTTTAAATATCTTGGATAATTCACAATAGGAAATACACATGCGTAGTCCTGACCTGACCTATTATACTATAAATACAAGTAACACAAGAAAGTCTGCGAGTGAGTAGCACATAGATTTCCCAAACCCTCACAGAACTTCACGGTAGCACGTCTTCGAAATGGATGCTACTCTCAAACCTGGGTAAAGAGTTACATTAGTGTAGAAGCGGGATTCTTTCACAATAAGATATGCCTGCGTCGTGATTCGTGGTCTCGTATCAATCAGCAGTTGCCACTGACAACTGCTAGTGGTGACAACTTGTCACCATTACAGAGACTGTCAAAGAGAAAGACGAAAGGTTTTTGGACTGATCGAAACACGATAATATTTTTTATTGACTACGAACTAAGAAGATACACACGAGTAGACAAATTAATTTTCCTAAGCTATAATAAGCAGTCACTTCAGCAGAGGCACATCTATGCCAGTACTTACTTTTAAGTCTATCTTATTTTCAAAACTCTTCTGAAGAATGGTAAGTCATAGCGCTAAAGAAACACAGATTCGTTTGCACATTACAGATCTTATACTTGCCTAATACAAATAAACGCTGGTATGCATCGTACCTATTAGATACATTTTGAAATAGCACACAGGTGAATCTATAACGTATTTTACTGATTTCGCCCGCGTGGATTTGTCCGACACAAAAGCAATAAATACTAAATAAAATATGGCATGTCACTCATGGACAGTGTAACCCTCTATCAGCGAAATAAATTCTAATTTCGGCTCAGTTGTTTCAACATATTTAGGGAATCACAAACCTTTGGAATTTACCGGCTTTTAAATTTTAATACTTACATCCTCGTTGGGTATTATACTTAAATTAATGTCGCAATAATTGTTATAAAGATTCTATTGAACCCCGAGTTACGCTTTCGTACACGCTACTGTCTACCGAAGAGGTCTACCTATGCAGTTATGCCTGCGCAGGTAAACCTGCACAGGTAACCTCTCCGGTAGACCGTAGCGTGTATGGCTTACATTAGAAAGACATTTTATTTTAGATATTTTTCGTACTAGCGAGAAGATGTTTACAACAGTCACATTATTAGAAAATCTACTTAAAATTTATAGAATACTTGCAAGACACATAAATTTACATTGCACACACACAATTTTTATCTCCGAAGGTGTAGGCAGATACGCATAAAGTACAACCACTTTTCGCCGTGCGTATACCGTCCCTTTCAAGTAGTGGCATACATAAGTGTTTGTATTAAAAGACAAAAAATATCAATGCGTAGGTAAACTGGAAAAATCAGACGAAATATCGAAAAGCTATCACTAGGGCTTTCTTCACCCCTTTGAGGTTCACTTCAGAAAGACAGCAAATATTGAGAGAAATAACGAGGTCAATTCGCAAGCGTTCCGTTGATCCAGCCACGCCCGCTCCCGATTGAAAGAACAGTACCTCACTTCTACAAGATTTGTTTACGTATTAGTAGGTACATACATCCTAGTTACCGAAATATTAAGAACTAGCTTTTGCCAAACGGTTCCGCCCGTATTAAAAGTTTTTCCGGGATAAAAGTCCCGCTTTATATTTTCCCGGGATAAAAAGTAGCTTATGTGTTAATCCAGGACATGATCTACCCATGTGCCAAATTTCATCGAAATCCGTTCAGTAGTTTTTGCGTGAAAGAGTAACAAACATCCATACATCCATACTTACAAACTTTCGCGTTTATAATATTAAGTAGGATTGCTTTGTGTCGGTAATAACATGAGTCTTAGCAAGGATGAGTCCTTGCTTAACCGGTGTGAGATATGTATTACTTTCGGTAGTAGTAATTCAAAATAATGAAATATATCACATACTATGACTGTCTCTGGACCTTTTATATTACCCAAGCGCATGCCGTGCGACGTAATTACTCCTACTATATAATACTATATAATATAGCAACAGTTAGCTGTTTTGCACAACCTACAAACTGACACTAGATTGTGACTAAAATGGTTTTCAATAGAACACAATGTGTAAAAAGAATCTATTGAGACTACACGTGTGCATGTCGATAAAGACACGAACCTGCTGACACAAATGATCAACAAGATTTCCCCGAGGCAGCGGCGAGACTGAGCCGTTCTGGCTCTTAAATAAGATTGCCACATACCAAATGACTGTTTCCTAGTCTTATGTACAGAGAGCAGATTGTAGTATTATTTTAATGCATATCCTTGAATAAAAGTGAAAAAGTAAATATATTTTAACAATACAATTAGGTACGACACCTACATATAAGCACAATGTTATATCATTTTTCCAAATAAGTGTGAGTTTACTTATTAATCAAAACAATATGATACCTTGTATAAAATAGCTAAGCATAAATACATCAGGGAATGACTTAATCGACTGTGGTTTATAGAATTTATCTCATTATTTTCATTTTTTTTGCACAACAGTACATGCACATTGCTGCTTGCAGTAGTATCGGTAAAATATATTTTAAAGCAGACTTCCTATTCCACCCAATTTCTAACTTTCAGGATAAAGTGAAAAAAAATGTTTAAATGCCATAAAGCTTATTATTTAGTCGTGAGTTAGTGAGTCGTGAGTCGTGATGTTAATCGTGAGGATCATTGTTGTATAAATCAAAGTTACGTTCAGATAGAGCTCGGGTTGACCCGACCCACATTTACAGTAGGTTTTGTGGATATAATTCGACATCGGCGACCGTTATAATCAAGTTTGCGAATTAGAGCAATATGTCGTACGTCAAAAGCATTAGCTGTAGTTCGTATCTTAAATATTGGTTTGGCTTCATAAATATCGCTATAACCATGGTTGGCATAAAATGACCCATTTTTTATCGTAATGTAATAGGAACATGTGAACTCCAGTTGAACCTTCAAGAAGTTTGAATTACAAAGCAGTAAGCATTGTATAGTAATCATCACCCTGAGACATTCATAGTTTTATCTCATGACACCCATTAATAACAGTGTCAAAAATGGCCAAAACAGAATACAACAGTTCTTCAGATATTTTGCTAAATAGACAAAACGATGGTACCTCGGCAAACTCTCGGATAGAGACACCGACCACCTCTACATTAAACGTATAATATAAAAATATACACCCTAACAAGGAATAAAACATTGTAAGTATAATTAAAATGTTACATAATATATTTTTCTAGTGTAATAATTTTTTTTTTTTTGTATATGCAGAGTTCGGCGGGTAGACGACATACGTCACGCCCTACGTTTTGTTGTCAAATGGAAGTCGGAATTGACGACAATGGCCAAACGAGATGTCCTTACTGACGTCAAACCGCTTGGCTCATACTCTATAAATCTCAGCGCTTAAACATTTTTTATAAAAGCTGAATTAACAGCCTTGCCTGGAACTTTGTCGCCATGTAATCTTTACAGATTGGACACATTATTTTCCTTTACGAATTAAAACATCTCTCTCATCTCTCATCCATTCTTTATACATTTGTAAAAAATATTTTAGTTTGAGGCTGACGAGCTAGGATCTCTTTTTTCAGTTAAATAATGTTAATCATAAGGTCCACGGTCCACCCAATTTATTAGATAAATACAAACTGCATGATAGACAAATAAGTAGTACTTAATAAAGTGTTCCAGAAACGTCTATAAATCGTTAAATAAAATGTAGTTATTAAAGTCAAAATCAACTGTTTGTGGATACCAAATAGTGCATCGTTCCTACGTACACCAATGTGTTAGGGGCCGGTCAAATATTACGTAAGTAGAATTTTCTTTTTTTTTATCCGCACTGTCCCCCTTTTCAACACCCCCCCCCCCCTTCCCTCCTATGCTAGGATAGGCATAGCTATAATATTTATAAAATTTGTTCATTATTATTAAGTGTAATTTATTTATCAAAAATAAATTAAATATATTTTGCTGACGTAAGATTTTTCACTGTTGAGATCTCCCCCCCCTCCCCTCTTCGAACATGTCATTGAAAATAAGCAAATCCCCTTTGGTGCTTACGTAATACTTAAACTAATAACACCGTAATACTTAAACGGCCCCTTGGTTATAAAATAAAGATGATTACCCGTGAATGTGGCGCTCGTGGTGAAATCGGCTAGGTCGGGGCGGGCCGGCGCGCCGCCGCCCGCATGCTATCAGCTCGCTGGCGCAGCCATCTCCGCCGCGCTCGCTCTCGCTCACCGCCCTTCGCCTGGATATTATACAGAAATGCTTTATCATCATCAGCATCAGCATCAACGTGGGCCGCAGTAAGGTCAATGTTGAACACTGGAACTCTTAACATCTTACTAAATAATATCATTTAACGTTCGTAATTCTAAAATAAATACCTGTTTAAATAAAATTACCAATCAATTTGAAATCTATTTAGTTTAAACTACCACAAATAAAATTTAAGAATGATACTGTATTTGAACTACAAAAAGTAAAATGGGTTTTGTCTGAAACCTTATACTTTATTTATAATGGTAAATAAAGACAAGTAAATACAATATATTAAATGGAAACAAATTAATAAACGCACAATCGATTATTGCTTACAAATCAGTAACTTAGTAATTTGTTATGAGTTGAAGTACACACCAACACAAAGTATACAAAATAGTATGGTAAACCGGCGACACTTGATGAAGTGGATCTCATGAGTAAAGTAACTTTAGACGGAAATGGTCAAAGTTCACATTGTCGAGATGGCGCAGGCGGAATCAGAAACTTGCCCTGTGGATAACTCCTGCAGATACATACCATTTATTATGGAATCCTCTTTAATGTATTTCGGATATATATAGAATAAACTAAAACGCACGTATAAGTATATATTTCAAACTATTTTATTACTGTTCGTTATATGTACCAGTTATTCGTGATTTGTTGAAACGTCTATTCAAAGGTTTTGGCAAGTTCATTACTCTATTATATAAGTATATACGTATAAAAGCGCCATCTAACACTGTCAAAATTGTAATAAAGAATTAAATTACCTAGCTTGAAAAACTGAGTAGATAATTTTTTTGGGGCTTTACAAAAGTAAAATAAAATCGTCCAACTAAAGTCGCAGTTTACGACCAGGTTAAATCGCTAAAATTCAATAAAATGTTTAATGCAGCCCTACTATATCGAAAGGCACTTCGCATGACAGCTGTCGTAATGCTATCTTCTTGATTGCGAAGAACATAAAGCGAGACGGCGTTATTGAAAAATTCTTCAACGATCAAGGAGCCAAAGAGAAAATAATTCATAATCAACTTTAAAATAGCTGCGACTGTATGTAGATGTAACCTACGGTACGAATACATTTCCTAACGTTTATTACGGTCTTTCTTGAGCTCACTGTTTATGCCCTCTATTTATGTCCGTTTATAACCAAGAAGAGATATTTTTTATGGCCTAAAGTTCTATAAAAGTATAAATATTGCTTATAAAGTGCTTAGATAACACTATACTACATTTTCATTTCGCAGCAGTCGCGCTTTATATGCACACCTGAAGACTAGACGAGAGGGGATCGCGAACGACATCAAATGGTTCCCGGAAGTAAACTAATATCCGCTTGTTCCAGCCGGTACATAGCTACACACGGGGAAATTTAATATGCGATGTAGACAAAACGTTACCGGGGAATGAGCGAAAGATGTAACAGTTTTATTAGAAAAAAGTTGAAATAATCAAGTGGAATTGTTGATGGAACCGCCAGTCCAGGCTTCCGACGCACCTAGGGATTGCAATCCGGAAAAACGGATCCGGTAATCTGGCGGATCCGGCATCATTTAACGGTTACCGGATCCGGTGCTAGCAGTTTGTGGCAAAATAATAAAGCTGTTGCATGAGTAGGTACTCTTTAAATGCGTTGCGCGTGGTGTTCTTGCGTGCGAGTCGTTCGTCGTCGAGTCGCCTCACTACTCTTCGCCAGTACCGCCAGTTCGCTTGCTCCCCGCATCCGCATCGTGCCACCGCCAGACAGTATCATTCGCCTCGCGTGAAGAAATAGATATGTTTTGATATAATTTGTGCCATTCATTCGTTCGACAGATTCATCAAATCATGATGGTATCTGTCATAAATACCTATAAGACTTGTTTGATAGCATTCTCAAATACTTTAATAATGATTTTGACCTCATTGCATTTAATTACGTAAGGTTAACTGTATCTATTAGATATTATAGTTACTTGATAATTGTTAATTGCTACTTTTAAATTGATCTATCTGTGAAAGTGAAATCTAGAAAGACTGGGCTATGTCTAAAATTATTACTAGTTACCTACACTACTAAATTTTAATTGTTTTCTTGTTGTCTTAACAGTGATTAGGAAATAAAGTTGATTTTATATATCTGTGATTTATTTTTTATAAACTCCCAACATATAAGTGCAGTGACACTTGATTAACTCACTTATTTTGTACTAAAAAGCAAAAATCATCCTGGTTTGATAAATCCGGCTGGATCCGGTCGGATCCGGCCGGATTGATGGGAATGCGGTCGGATCCGGGCGGACTGAAAATGACGCCGGATTGCAATCCCTAGACGCACCCGTGCCGGAATAAGCATGTCGGGGCTCTAGGCATTGCACCCTTGAGACCCCTGTTTCCTAAAAAGGATGTTCTATTTTAATAACTTAAAATAATAATATGCTCCAAAATGTATTAAAATATAATGTAAAAGATAATCAAGGCAATAATAATACTATGATCGGATAACGGGCCCTAGGCAGTTGCCTAATCTGCCTATAGGCTAATCCGGCCTGCACGGCAAGACTCACAAGGCACGATACATGCGCCATTTATTAGCAGTCGGCCTGCTACCACACACTCATTCTCAAAATGTTTTCGTTGTTCGAACGGAGCTCCAGCACAATAGATGTTCTTATATATGTCACATTCCGCAGCCTACTGTGCCGACTCGACAATTCACGGCACTTTTTCAACTGTGGGTACTCGCTATGCGCGCCCCAAAAACCTCCGTGCTCGTTATCAGCCAAGCATTCTCATACTGTGTAATTTTCTTTGAATGTTCGCATAACGCGCGCTTTACTCTTAATATGCGCCAATTTTAAACTTACTTTACAATTTAGTTTTCTCGTAGAGTTATCGTTATAAGTATAGTCCACTATTAAATGTTATATGGCTACGCTGAAAATGTACTTTAAGAACAAGGCCGGTCGTAACACAACTCATTAAACGAAGTTTGTAATTCCTGCAAGTAGGTACTAATAAATGCAGTTTGAAAATTTTAATTAATAACAGTTTGTTTTGCGATTCCATTTATTTTATATTATGAACAGCTCAATGTAGTAACGGAATATACCAGTACCGTTCACCTAAAAGCTTTTGTATAATCAACTGCATTAAGTTTAACCTTAACTCTACTATGCACGTGAATTTATTCTACACATTGACCGTTTATTTTAGGACTCTTAAAAATATGAATAGATAATTGTATTTTGGTATAAGATCAATAGATACTTACTTTGATTAAACATATAGGTAAACTAACAATATTTTAATATTCCAGCTGCTAATTTCTTTACATAGATACATTTATGAGGTCATACAAAAATATTTTTCATTATTGAATGCAAAATTTTGCACAATATCTTCATACGTACATGTTTTCTTTAATATTTTTTGTTTACTATAGACGGCGATAATATACCTAATCTCGATTACTAGATTCGTAAAGTTTGACAAATAATCACTGCCTCCGTTGTATTGTGGTTGTATGTCAGCTGGATGTATATCAAGCCGGTACAGCCTGCTACCCTATTACATCCTTATTTAAAAATAGAACCGCTAATTATCTAATAGTCTGCAAGTAACAAAGTTAAGTAGCTCAGCATTCTACAGCTTTGCGAATATTGTAGCAATAATTCGATAAGATAAGGAAAGTAGAGTATATTTGAATACGTAACAAGTTTGTATAAACTGCCTACTCACTATTTATTATCATGTCAATTTTGAAGGACAAAAAATAATCTGAATTAGCCTAGTGGAATGAGCGAGAGTTCTGAAAAGAAATTAGTGACGTTTTATACAAATGAATTCACAATCTTTAAACCAAGATAAAATATAAAATTATATCTTGAATTTTTAAAGGTGTAATGGCAGGATCATTTGCGCGATCCTAAAATTATAAAAGATAGAGTTATATGTTTATTAATATTTTAGCCTCATAATATTTTAAGATAAAGTGCATTTCTCACATAAACTAATTAGCTTATTTGTATCAAGAAATTGGGTACATCCATCAATGTAGATATTAAATATATTAGTCGTGTTTTTATTCTTTATTTATGCAATATGCATTAGGTATAAATAAATAAAATATTTTTTCGTCAGTAGGTGCTAAGTCGTAAACACTCGCATAATACGATATAAATAAAGCAACGTAACATAAGAATAAATACATATAGAAGCAGAAAACATTAATTGATAAGTTAAAATCCAATATTATTTTGATTTTAAACATCGAAATACAATCCTGTATTAAACGATACCTGTTATTACCTGTTACATTTAAAATACGTGATTGATGGTAATCTGCCTAAGACCGGCGCGACGGTAATATCAATCTGTAATATTTATTGTTTCTCCAAACGGAGTCATTGGCAGAACGTATTCTTTTGATCAGGAATAAGAGTGCACGTGCGCGACTCTATCCCCGCCGGGTAGAGGTTAAAATACAACGGCTACTCCCCGGGGGCGAGCTGCTTCGTAATTCATTCATTTTTATTCCGAATGCCACACGCCGCGCCGTAGCTGTTAGCTTGCGGAAAATCGTTATCGGCAGGCGTCAACCGCCATACGGAGTAGTGATAACACAGAACGCACCCACTTACACATGGAATCACGGTCGCAGCTTCTTCACATCGCGCCACAATCGCCGGTCCCCGGGAGCGTGGTCACTGAGCTAAAACAAGGGGCACATGCACTGCGCGATACACCGGCCCGGGCCCACCGGCACGGTCGCGTCCGCCGGAGCCGCAGCAATAGCACGCACCACGCACCACGTACCTGCGGTCGACGCGAGGGCGTGTTCACACGGCGCGGCGCTCGGGCGCTCGCGGTACGCGGCTCAGGTGACACACGGTCGCAGCGCGGTGTGGTGCGGTGCGGTACAAGCGCTCGCACGGGCCAGCGCCGACACACGACAGCCTCCGTCGCAATGACGAAACGGCCGGGTACGCGCGCGCGCCCTGCGACGCAGCCTCCCGAATCTCCCCGACCATCCGCGAAATCTCACGATGCAGGGGTGAACAAACCCGCCACACTTATTCTTCTAACACACTGATGAGGTTAAAAAGAATTTAAATCTTCACGTTACGTTTCATGAACCAAACATCATGCACGTTGCGCATTTTTAAACATATAACTACCCACATATCAACATAATGGCCTCAATACAAAGTGAGGTATGCCTGCGAGTGACTGACTCGGTGTCTGTTTAGTGACAAGCCTGTCGTTTGACCTGAACTGCGTCTAGATCCACCTTGAGGCTGCTGCTCTATCGTTGAATGTTAAGGTGACCGTGATGTCGGGGATAAAGGATCGGTAGAAATAACATATGCAGTTTAAATATTGTATTAGTGTAAGTATAAATACAAAACCACCCCCGTAAAAAAGCAAAACATACATGTTTATTTCAATAATTAAAACAAAATATTTTGCACTAGACTTCTGCTCGCGGCTTCGCCCGCGGGAAAAAGTTTTTCCGGAATAAAAATATTTTCCCGGGATAAAAAGTAGCCTATGTGTTAATCCATGACATGATCTATCCGTGTGCCAAATTTCATCCAAATCCGTTGAGTAGTTTTTGAGTTTATTCGTTACAAACAAACATACATACAAATCTTTCCTCTTTACAATATTAGTATAGATGAATAAAACTCAAAGTGGATATTTAAATGTTGATTGGAAACTATTAAAATGACGCAAATTAATATCCATGAGAAAGCGGCAGCTGTTCTAAAATCATATAAAAACAATGAATTGCGCTGACACGCGAATTCACCTTTCTTGCTTCCAGTTGTTTTCGTTATGAATAACATAATACGCAAAGTTGTATCACCATACTACTTCTTAAGATCTCATACATTATTTATTGAGGTAAAACACCTACTTAGTCTAATTCGCTTAGGAATGTTTCTTTTGGCGTATAACACGATGAAAAAATCAGAATAGCAGGTCAGGTTGTTTCATACATGGTCAGGTAAAGCTAAGTGTCTTATGACACTGGCGAATAGCGAACGAATTCACAGCGAGGCGACGGCGCTGCGCGCTCGTCCAGTCTAATAAGACCGTTAACTTTACTTGACCACGGACCTAACAACACAGGCTAGTCGTGAAATTCCAAGATAAGGTGTCGACTTGTCAATAGGTATCACGCTACCGCGCAATTTGCTCGAATCTGTCTGTAATATCAGTATAACAATATACAAATACAGGGTTATTTTGACATTGCATGAAAAAATTAAACCATATTATTATCGTCTTTGCCTTTTCTACCATTATGCCAAAAACAAAAACCATCCATGAGAAACTAAGTAATATTTTCACCAAAAATCCCAGTTGCTTTCTGATTCTTTTAATCATTTTGTAGTTTAGTCCGAATATGGCATGTCTTTTTAAATGAAAGTATAATTTGCCGCTGCAACAAATCCTCTTAGAGTACCTAGTACTTATAAGTGGCATTTGGGCGTGTAAACCTAAAATTACTTTTTATCAAAGAGTTCTAAGATTATATAGAGCGGACATTGGGAAAATACGCATACGCATACTCATGCCTTTTATCCCCGAAGGGGTAGGCAGAGGCGCAAATAGTGCACCCACTTTTCGCCAAGCGTATTCCGTCCCATGATGTGATAGGGGGCGAGCCTATCGCCATATCGGGCACAAATTCCAGACTCCGGGGTGATACTGAATAGAAAAATCCAATATCACTTTGCCCGACCCGGGGATCGAACCCGAGACCTCAGCATTGCAGTCGTACCGTAATACAACTACGCCATCGAGGCATTGGGAAAATTTTCATACAAAAATGTTGAGCCTGTTCGTCAGTAACTCAATCTACCGTGAAATAACAAAATACCTATCTAAAATTCATTAGAACATACTTTGACATGGTCGTAATACGTAAAATGGCATATTTCCTTCCAAAATATTGTTTTATTGGACAAGATTTTGGTCTTTTTCATTTTAAGGCCTACCAGGTTGGAAACTCGGTTGAGGTCTTTGAGCAAATGAGCATAATGCTATGGTCCTCAAATTATCTGACAAGACAACAATATTGCGGCAAATCAAAGGTGAGTAATGTACTTGTCATTGAATTTTATTATCTAATTTTATTGTCTAATTCCAAATCCTTTCTAAACAAAAAGCTTTAAGATGTCGTCCAACGCGGCATTGACTAATTTCGGAGAAATAACATCTCCCTGTCTCACGCCTCTGCGTAGTGGAATAGCCTTCGTGCTCTGCTCTTGTACTTGGACTGACATGGTGGCGTTGTTGTACAAGCACCTCAGCCCTTTAATGTGCCGATAGTCAATGTGGCCCTCTGGAAGAACTGCAATACAGCCCAGGTCTCGACCGAATTAAAGTCCTTCTCATAGTCCACTAACGTTAAGTAAAGTGGCAAGTTATATTTCTCAGTTTTTCTATATAACCTGCCACATTGTATGAATGTGATCTATGGTACTATAGCCTTTTCGGAATCCGGCTTGCTCGGGAGCCTGGAAGTTATCTAGCCAGAACTTGAGACGATTCGTGATAACCCTCGAGAACAGTTTATAAACATGGCTCAGAAGTGTGATGTAGAGCATGCAATCCGAAATTCCGGAATTTCGGACCGAATTTACCTATATTTCAATTTCGGAATTAAAAGATTCCGATATTCATATATTTTACGTATAATATAGAAAATATGCTAACCGAAAAATTCATCATTTTGTCAATTTACTTACATTACTACTAGCATCTAGTGTTCCTTTACTTATAAAGATGTAAAATAACGTATTAAACAACAAAATAATAGCTAATTGGAAATTATCTGAGATCAATTTATCAACTCGTTAACATTATATTTTTTTAAGAGCTGTTTGTCTCACGTTACTTTGGAGAGTAAACTTTGTGTTTGGTAACAAAAGAAGCCAGCATAATATGAAATCGCTGCACGATTGTAGTCATAACATATGATATCATACTAATCTTACTAACTAAAAATCTAATTTACATAGTTTTTGAAAATATTCGAGAGTATCGATGTTTGTTAGAAGTAAACGCAGCAACCGTTGAACGGCTTTGGATGAAATTTGGCACACGGATAGACCATGTCCTGGATTAGCATATAAATTATCGGCTCCTAGGGGAAATAAGAAGAGATTGGTCATAAAAAAAATATACAACCAGCCGAATATAAAAGCTATTTTCGATTTACGAACTGTGTTCCTACCTAATTGGTAAACACATTTGGTAGCATTTGGTAAACTACGTCGGGTCTTCTCGTCACTTCTACACTTCTTTAGCGGTCCCCCGACGCGACGACGCTTGGTTTAAAATATTACTAGGTACTTAAACGACAAAGACACTTTTATTATTTTACTTCTTAGAGATTTTTGTGTCGGGGGTTATTTTAATTTTAATTTAATTTTTATTTCAAACTTTTTAAATTACTTTATTCTCCATCATGGGGCCTTGATAATCAACTATCTAACACCTACTCGATGAGACCATCCTTATGAGCCAAAACTCGCTATATCTGCTATAAGTTGCTAAGGAGTTGAGCATCCCGCAGACTACTTGATGCTGCAGCATCAGCTCATGTTTAAAAATATTGCCGAAGTCACAGTACACCATATTTAAATTCAATCGGGCTTTTTAAGTTGGAAATGAGCAGATAATGTTCAAATGCCTGAACAGATCTTCATAAATTATAGCGAAGAACCATCGCCATCATATCAGACAAAAAAAACCGCGTCAAGATTGGTCCATTCGTTTGAGAGCTACGATGCCACAGACATACAGGTACACACCCTAAACTTATAACACCCCGCTTTTTTGTCGGGGGTTAAAAAAACGTTATTTATTTCTTTGATAAGTAAAATAATTTATGATCATTAGTTCCGGAACCAATTCCGGAACTAGGTCCCGAATATCGCAAATCAATTCCGGAACTCAAAACATCCCGATATTGCATGCCCTAGTGCGATGGGCCTATAATTCTTTATGACCTTTCTTGAAGAACAGCACCATACTCTTGTTCCAGGCGTTACACCCTCGAGCAGCGCGGAATGAAAAAGCCTCTGAAGGACTTTTAGTATCGGCGCACCGCCCGCATACAGAAGTTCTGTAGTGATTCTTCCTTGCTTGTTGCCTTGTTGTAGAACCTCTCAAGCTCTCTCAATATCACTGCCTTCGTCGAAACTACATTGTCGTCTTCCGTCTTCAGCTTGGCCATTTGGCTTTACCCAATAGACAGTTCTTTTGCGAACACTTTGGAGCCTTTGATTCGCTCTATCGTCTCCTTGATGCTTTCAACATTTTAAGCACGGAAGTCGTGTCAGGAGGATTTCCCTGTCTGTCAATCGAGCTTCGGATATGCTTCAGCGTCCTCCGAAGACTGCAACGCCATATATCGACGTTTGTAACTTAATCATTTCAATTTCAGAAAAAAATAGTAATTGTGGTAAAAAATAAATAACTAGTCCATTCGGGTTAAGTAAATAGTGAGTCATCAGTGCAACTAAAGGATTTAAAATGTGACATCAATAATTTATAATATTTTAAAAGATGTTAATGTCTTCGTTATATTCTCATAATATTTTCCAATCTATAGTAATATATAAAGCTGAAGAGTTTGTTTGTTTGTTTGAACGCGCTAATCCCAGGAACTACTGGACCGATTTTGAAAATTCTTTCACTAATAGGAAGCTACATTACTCCTGAGTGCTATAGGCTACTTTTTATCCCGGAAAACCTTTTTCACGCGGGTAGAGCCGCGCGCAATGCTAGTAATTTTATAAAGTAACTAGCATTGCGCGCGGCTCCGCCCGCGTTGAAAAGTGGACGATAGCCTAGTTGGGAATGGAACGGTCTGCCGAGCCAATGTCCGGAGGTTCAAAACCCAAGGCACACACCTCTGACTTTTCGGAGTTACGTGTGTATTGTTTATCAATTATCGTTCGCATTAACGGTGAAGGAAAACATCGTGAGGAAACCTGCATACCTGAGAAGTTCTCTATAAGAATTTCGAAGATATGTGAAGTCTGCCAATCCGCACTAGGCCAGCGTGATGGACTAAGGCCTAACCCCTCTCAGTAGTAGAGGAGGCCCGTGCTCAGCAGTGGGCAGTATATAATACAGGGCTGATGCATTGATGCATAGAGTATAGATACAGATAATAGATTAAGTATAGAGAAATCTCGTATAAATAACAATATAAATCCTATCGCGTTGTGACCTCGGTAATAAAATAATTTAAATAAATTAAGTACGTATAGAAAGTTCGAAGTTTATTGTTATCAAAATATATATTTTTTTTGTATTAGTACTATAAATTCTAACAAAATTATTATTAATAAATGGTAGACATAATCTGTTGTAGTGTTATTTTATAAATTATTTTCACATATCATAGCCAAAAATATTCGCAAGATATTCGCATGATTTATTGCGAATGCGAATATTGAAAAAGATGCGAATATTCGCGATTGCGAATGCGAATATTCGTTACACCGCTATTACGTATGTATCGGTTATCAAAATTATCGTTCGCTTTTACGGTGAAGGAAAAAATCATGAGGAAACCTACATACCTAACAATTCTCCATAAGAATACCGAAAATACGTGAAGTCTGCCAACCCACACTAGGGCAGCGTAGTGGACTATGGCCTAAACCCCCTCATAAGGAGAAGCCCGTACTCAACAGTGGGCAGTATATAATACAGGGCTGATATTATTATGCATTGAAACTAACACTATTCCTGGTGTTAGTTTCAATAAGGTTACGTACATTCATATTAGCTATAATCATCATTTGGATAATCAAAATAAAGTAAAAATAAAAAATCCGCCAAGGGAAAGGTATCTGAAAGGCACGAAATGATACAATAATGTCCAAGGTGCATCTTACCCGTAGTCGCATATTGGCAATTGTCGAAATTGTTTTATTTCGTGTTTTTCAGTTTCTTCCTTACGTAGACGTGTTTCAGTTTTTTTCATCCCATACAAAATGCTATAAAACAATACGCAAATAATTTTTCATTGCTTACTTCATTGATACTGTTCTCGAACTCCCTGATGAATGTTTTGATTACCTCGATGGCGTAGTTGTATTGCGTACGAGGTACGAGTACAACTACCGCGCTGAGGTCACGGTTTCGAATCCCGGGTCCGGCATTAAAAAAACAGTGACTGGGTTTTTCCATCTTAAAAATTAATCAGTCGCAGCTCGAAGCCAGGAAGTTAGCTGTGTGATACCCCCCGTCCCTCGGAGAGCAATTAAAGGCGTAGGTCCAGTGCCTGCTCTTTCTACGGTCATGTCGGAGTGCCGTCTCACCAGACTATGAGAGTGAAGGAACAGAGAGTGCACCTGTGTATTGCGCACACACTTGTGCACTATAATATCTTCTGCGTACCTGGCTTACCTCTGTCGAGATTGACCGCCGTGGCCGAAATTCTGCTAGGAGGGATATATTGATACTGTATAATTACATTGTTCATATTTATTAATACCGACATCTATGCGTAACAATCATTTTTTCGCTAGACGGCATTACCGTTGCGCTGTTAGCTTTGTCGAAAATTTTAATTGGAAACAAATATTGAAAAATGCATCGCCTATAGATTTTCACAATACAGTCGCATCGATAAATGCTTGTCAGTCAACACTCTATCTGGACCGTTGCAGTGGGGTCACTTTGCCGTGTCAGTATTAAAAACAAAAAAAACGCAAGAGATAAGTACAATGCAAAATTCTAATTACTTACATTAAAGAAAGGAAAAAAAACTTTTTTTGTATGAGTACAAAATAGTTTAGGAAGTTGTACCACATATTTTCGTCGGATATACCACAGGGCCTGAAGACGAAAGTGTTCAACTAGTGCGTTTCCCCGCGCCGTAATGACGTACAGAGCCGAGACGTGGACACTGACTGTGGGGCTAATCTATAAGCTTAAAGTCGCTCAACGTGCTATGCTCCGAGTCTCTCTAAAGGACAAAATTGGGAACGAAGTGATCCGTCAGAGAAACAAGGTGACCGATATAGCTCTGAGATTTAGTAGGTTAAAGTGGCAATGGGCTTGCCACATATGTCGCAGAACAAATAACCGCTGGAGTGAGCGTGTTCTGAAGTGGAGACCGCGTCTTGGCAAAAGTAGCGTGGGACGCCCTCTGGCCAGATGGCGGGACGCCTTGCACAAGAGGGCCGGCAGCGACTGGATGCATAAAGCAGCAGACCGGGCTCTGTGGCGTATATTGGGAGAGGCCTATGTCCAGCAGTGGACTGCAACGGGCTGATGATGATAATGAGTACAAATAATCTTGGAAGATCATTTAGTGGATCTAGTGAGCGAAAATATTGATTAATACTCTATGGTCCATGACATGTATTAATTTACGTCCTCTATGGTTACCACCAAGGCGACATGATTGTTATCTATCAGTAAATGTATTAGCTCAATTTTATTGGAATAAAGCCAGATTTTCTTGTGGTTTTTTCAGTTATTTGTGTATCAATTTATTCCAATAAAAAAATTTCTAACATGTCAGTTGAAAAGAAAATTGAATCTTCATTATCACGTTATCTACGCCCAGAGCGTTTCGAGGAAGAACCGAATGCAGCGACTTCCGATTTGAAATGGAGGCATTGGCGCTCTACCTTTGAAAATTTTTTAATCGAAGGTTGCGCCGATACTGATGACTCGAAGAAACTGAAGCTGTTAGTAAATCACCTTTCTCCTTCAATTTATTGCCTCATACAAGAATCCAAAACATACGTCGACGATATGACATTATTAGAAACTACTTATATAAAGCCTAAAAATGTTATATTAGCTAGACATTTATTGAATATCCGTAAACAAAGATCTGATGAAACTATAAAAGAGTATGTACAGGCTTTGAAGCTACTCGCACTCGATTGCGGATTTAAACAAGTAACTGTAGAAGAATACAAAAACGAATCAACGCGCGGTGCTTTTATCGCTGGTATAAATTCTCTTAAAATAAGAGAAAGGTTACTTGAAAAGTTAGACATGTCTTTGGATGAAGCTGTTAACTTAGCAATTTCACTTGAAAATGCCGAGAAGAATAACCATGCTTTCACTAGTGTCAACTCTACTAGTATGCCATTAAATCTAAATGCTGCATCTGATTCTGGACATAACACAACAGCTCCTGTCGCAAATTTTCGTCATATTTCTAGGCGCCGATGCTTCTTTTGTGGAGGAAATGTTCATCAGCGTATGAATTGTCCTGCTGTAAATAAAAATTGTCAAGTTTGTTCTAAAAAATGGCACTATGCAAACGTATGCAGATCCGGACAAGCCCAAAAAGTAAACGCTATAACAGAGGATGATGATGTGGATGTCCAACAACCATGTAACGATGCACTATCTGCCATATCTGCTGCTTCTCCAAACAGTTTAAGGAAGGCTACTGTATGTATTACTATAAATGGGTGTAAAGCAGAGGCCGTGATAGATACCGGAAGCTCTGTAAGTTTTATAGACAGGAATTTGGCCCAAACAATGAAAGTAAAAATTAATCCCTGTAGCCAAACGGTTACATTAGCATCACGCAATCACGTATCCTTTGTTCAAGGAATCTGTCATGTAAATATTCAACTTGAAAAGCATCTTTACAAATGTCAACCATTATTAATTGTGAATAATCTCTGCTCTGATGTTATTATTGGTCACGATATTCTAAAAACACATTCCTCGCTAGAACTAAATTTTGGGGGTCCGCAAGAACGTTTACAAATTTGTAATGTCATGGAAGCGTCATTACCACCTGTATCCTTATTTACAAACATGAAACCTAACATGAAACCAATAGCTATTGATCAAGAAACCATAGCCAAGAAGACAAACTATTCATAAGTATAGAAATTTCTAAACTTCTTGACAATGGAATCGTTGAGTCCAGTGTATCCCCTTGGCGAGCACAAGTTTTGATTGCAGGTGGAGGCTTACATAAAAAGAGACTAGTAATAGATTACTCGCAAACTATAAACAAGTTTACTGAACTTGATGCTTTTCCATTACCTAAGATAGAAACTATTGTAGCGGAAGTGGCTAAACACAATTATTTTAGTCAAATTGATTTAAAAAGTGCTTATCATCAAATTCCTATACTACTTAAAGAAAAAATATATACAGCATTCGAAGCGAATGGAAAACTATATCAATTCACTAGGATTCCGTTTGGAGTGACAAACGGTGTTGCTGCATTTCAGCGTGCTATGAACTATGTTATAGAACAAGAAAACCTACAGGGTGTATTCACTTATCTTGACGACGTTACCGTTCGTGGAAAGACAAAACAAGAACACCATGACCATTTATCTAAATTTATGGAAGCAGTAAGTAAATATAATCTAACATTGAACGAACAAAAGTGTGTTTTTAATCAAGGGACGATAAGCCTGCTCGGTTATACGATACAGAACAACAAGATCAAACCTGATGAAAATCGACTAAAGCCATTAATTAATCTGCCCACGCCTGAAAATTCTGCTGCACTGAAACGAGCTTTAGGACTTTTCGCTCATTATTCAATATGGATACAAAATTTTTCAGAAAGAATCAAACCACTCATTTCTATAAATTCTTTTCCGTTTTCAAATGAAGCTATTACTATATTTAATGATCTAAAAAAAGAGATAGCTAAGGCTACTTTATTTGCCATTGATGAGAAGGCTACGTTTGTTGTAGAAACAGACGCTTCTGAAAACGCGGCTACTCTAACTCAGAAAGGCCAACCTGTTGCATTTTTTTCTCGGACTTTAAGTGATTCGGAAAGACGGCAATCTTCGATTGAGAAGGAAGCTGCTGCCATAGTCGAAGCCCTACGCAAATGGCGTCACTATCTAACCGGGAAACATTTTTTATTAATAACAGATCAACGATCAGTTTCGTTCATGTTTAACCAAACTCACTCAAGCAAAATAAAAAATGAGAAGATTGAGCGTTGGAGGTTAGAATTATCCTGTTTTAAGTATGATATAATTTATCGCCCAGGTAAAGAGAATAAAGCTGTCGACGCATTGTCTCGAGTATGCGCACACATGAACACAAGCAACCTAAAACAATTGCATAAAAATCTTTGTCATCCAGGAATAATACGAATGAATCACTGGGTACGTTCGAAGAACCTTCCGTATTCAATTAATGACATTCGTCAAATGACTGCTAATTGCCGTGTATGCTCTGAGATTAAACCGAGGTACGCGCAGTCAAGTGGTCAGCTTATCAAAGCGACAGCTTGTTTCGAAAGACTTAACATCGATTTCAAGGGACCATTACCATCAAAAACGCAAAATAAGTATATATTGTCCATAATCGATGAATTCAGTCGGTTTCCTTTTGCTTTTGCATGTAAAGACATGACTTCGAATACTGTAATTAACTGTCTTAAGTTCTTAACGAAGTCTTTTACACTTTCGGAACACCTATGTATATTCATTCAGATAGAGGAACTTCGTTTATGTCGCAAGAGCTTACTCAGTACTTGGTGTCTCTTGGAATTGCTTGCAGTAGGACGACACCGTACAATCCTCAAGGAAATGGCCAAGTGGAACGTTTGAATGGGACATTATGGAAGACTATACAACTGAGTCTTAAATCCAAATGTTTAAATATTACAGATTGGGAAAGAGTTTTACCCTTGGCTTTGCACTTTATTCGATCGCTTCTATGCACAGCTATAAACATGACTCCTCATGAACGAATGTTCAATCATTCACGAAGAAGTCCAAATGGAGTATCCCTACCTGCGTGGCTGACGAGTCCAGGTCCTATTTTAATAAAAAGATTTGCTAGGAATTCGAAATTTGATCCCATTGTAGAAGAGGGTCAGCTGCTACAAAGTAATCCGAATTATTCCTACGTAAGATACTCGGATGGAAGAGAAGGTACAATATCGAACAGATATTTGGCATCATTACCGTCTCCTGATAATGATGATCCTGAGCCCACTGTCATTAATGATTCTGAAACTCCTGATGCTATAGATGTTGAAACAGCACCCATACCGTCTTCTGATGATGATGATCCTGAGCCTGCTGTTGAAACACCTGTATCTATAGTTGAGGAGCAAGGAGATGAAGTTCGTCGATCTACACGTCTTAGACGTCCGCCGACTTTTTTAAAGGATTACGTCTTAGAGGAGGGTGAATGACATGTATTAATTTACGTCCTCTATGGTTATCACCAAGGCGACATGATTGTTATCTATCAGTAAATGTATTAGCTCAATTTTATTGGAATAAAGCCAGATTTTCTTGTGGTTTTTTCAGTTATTTATGTATCAGTCCACAAATTATAGTGCACACCATCGATCAACTCAAGATTCGTAAAAAATTGCCAAGGGTACTTAGTACTTACCTGTCTTAATTTCCAACTTGACTGTTTCGAGATATACACTATAGTGTAGCACGATAGTGTCCAACTGAAGTAGGTCTCAGTGTGCATCGATTGAACCCCCATAGTATATGATGCCCGAAATTGGATAGTTTAAAAGTTATTTAGAATTTTATTTTTTTATGAAAGTCGACTTTGCCACCTACTTGCCTTCGCAATTAAAGCTAAACTATTAGGTTTACAGTCATAATTTTTTTTTAATCAAATAAAAGTAATAGTTTTTCATCAAAAATCAATGCATATTAAGGTTCTCTGTCAACCTTCTTCAGTTGAACACTCTATCGTATTACACCCTGTAAACAGTGACCGAAAATTATTTATTGAGTAGGTATCTAATATCTAACGGTACATTAAACATGCTTAGCCCAATAATAATAAAACATGAATTAATTATAACATTCGGACTCCAAGTGAGAACAGCCCGGTTTTGTGTTTTCAATAATCAACATTTCAAATAGCTACTCGGTGAAACAGAACTACAGTTAAAGGCAACGGTAAATAGTAACTAGTTAGTAGTTACATATAAATGCGGCTGTTGATAGAGTAAACAGGGACCTTGCTCAAATTAAAACCTGGTCCGACAATTTCGGCTTGTCTGTAAACCCAACGAAATGTCAGGCCATCATTGTAGGTAGTCCAAGGATGATTAGTAGGTTGGATAACACAATTATTGCACCTGTTATGTTTAACGGAAATGTCATTCCTTGGAGCTCCAGCGTCAGAGATCTCGGTCTACACATCGACTCTACCTTGAGCTGGAGGCCCCAGGTGACCTCTGTCTGTCAGAGAGTCACCGGTACTCTTCGTGCTCTATACCGCCTAAAGAATTTCCTCCCGCCTAAGACCAAGACTATGCTGGTACAAGCCTTAATCCTTCCTGTAATCGACTATGGTGATGTGTGCTATTTTGATCTGAATGCAGATCAACTCAATAAACTCGACCGTCTTCTTAATAACTGCATTCGATTCGTATATAATCTTCGAAAATATGATCACATTTCTACTTATCGACAACAATTAAAATGGCTACCTATACGACAGCGCCGATCTTTGCGTGCACTTACCACTCTATTCTCTTTGCTTACTTCCCCTACTCCACCTGCCTACTTATCTTCAAAAATCCCATACCTTTGCAATAGCCATGATAGAAACCTTCGCTCATCTAGCAATCTTCTCCTTAAGTGTCCTCCGCACAGCTCTGACTTTATCCACTCTTCTTTCACTATTCAATCTATACTTCTATGGAATTCACTCCCCCTAGAAATCAGAACGTCTACGACTCGGGTTGCCTTCAAAATAAGGGTACGACAACTATTGCTGAATGGGATGGAAGAGTCACCTCCTTAACTCATTATATATTTATATATATATATATATATATATAACGTATGTATTCTATATATTTATTATTTTTATATCTTTATTTTTAGTTATGTCTACATTTAATATATTTATAATTATGTAATATGTATATCTATCGTATAATATATATGTTCTTTCTTGAATCTGTTCACCGCTTCAGATAACTTTGATGCACCTACCTTGTTTATCTCTGCACCACCCTAAGGTTGACTGGTAGAGAATGCCTACGGCATTAAGTCCGCCTATGTACATTGATTGTATATGAAGTGCATAAATAAATAAATAAATAAATAAATTACATTCCTAGAGGTTATATTGATCTTCTTCTTCTTTTTATTATGGCTTCCACCGATTAACTATCGGTGATTTCGCCAATGTCAAGTAATAATAGCAGATACAAAACAAATTCTTAGAAATAAAAAGTTGTCGCCATGTATGTATGTACTATGTACATACATACTATATATACTATATCCCTTATCTATGTACACTCTGCACCGGCATATCAACCAAAATCCCGCGGTGGCCTTCATTAGTGCATTGGGGACGGAGGAAGCCCGATATTTTTTGTCCTTCCGGAATGCATAACGATAGGTCATAAGACTGATAACACCAACATAACCACTCGCCTCTGAGGCTGGGCGGTAGAAATATTTTCATTTTATTAACAAAAATAAAAAATGCTTCTGTTTATTTAGTACACTACACCGTAAATACAGGGTGCGGTCCATTAACTTCCACTTCGTATCCTCATTGAACACACAAAATTGTTTAAAAAGACTTACACCTTTTTCCGAGAACATGATCAAAACAGCTTGGTTTTAGTTTCTTAAACCTATTTTTCTTTATAAACACATGTACAGTGGAGACTCGATTATTCGAACCTCAGTTACACGGATTCGCGATTATCCGGATTGCCAGCCGCGAGCCGCGAGCCGCGAGGGGATGAAACTTTGCATGAAATAAAAAAATACTACACTGATTCATATATTTACGGAATATATCATTCAGGGGTAATCCTCAAGTGCTATAGCCTACTTTTGATCCCAAGAATGGTCATAAACGCTTGCGGAGCCGCGAGCAAAAACTGATTAATAGTAATTCATATATATGAACATAGTTATCTTCATACATTCAATTATACGGATTTTCTATTAGCCAAACACTTCACGACAACAATTAAGTCCAGTTAATCGAGTCTCTACTGTATAAGAAAACTTTGCGTTAAATTAGGCTGGTCATACATAATGAATTCAAATCCAAAATTTCATACTTCTACACCACCAAGCCATGCATTGGTTGTCGATTCAGTTAAAACATTTTGTAGATTTTTTTAATAGAGGTCGGCAAACAATCAAGCGAATCACCTTATTTTGATCCACGGCCCCTATACACCCACAATAACAAAAGAATCAAAGACACAGTGCCGACCTTTAAAGAAAATAATAAGGATTACGAAATGGAGAAGATTGTTCCTTTGTCTAGTCGGTAGTTTGACAGCTGCCATTTTTTTTAACTAGAACCCACAAGAACCTTATGCGCCGCGACAGGTGACGTCACGGCCCACGCGGGCCTAGCAAATATGGGCCGGAGGCCTACGTCACTCTACGTTGGTTTTAAATACTTAAGTCAGCTTTCTACCGCCAAGCAGCAGTGTTCATGCACTGTTGTGTTTCCGTTTGAACGACATTGTAGCCAGTGTAATTACTGGACATAATGAGACGTAACATCTTATGTCTCAGGATGATGAGCGCAGTGAAATGCCACACAGTACTTTATAACTCAAGGGGCTGTGTGATGTTACTGTTTATGGGCGGTCGTATCGCTTACCATCAGGCGAACGGCATGCTCGTCTTGTCATTCATTGCCATAAAAAAAAAAAAAATTGACCTAATCTCTAGTTACCAGTACTATAATATACTAGCTTTTGCCCGCGGCTCCGCCCGCGTGAATGAGTTTTCCCGGGATAAAAGTCCCGCTTTATATTTGCCCGGGATAAAAAGTAGCCTATGTATTAATCCAGGACATAATCTACCCGCGTGCTAAATTTCATCGAAATGCGTTCAGTGGTTTTTGCGTGAAAGAGTAACAAACATCCATACTTACAAACTTTCGCGTTTATAATATTAGTAGGATTCCTATAAAAATACAATGAAAACAACCCTCAAAAATAAATGTTATTCTTAAGAACGAAATCAATTCTTTCAAATAGGAAAAATAATACTCATTGATATGAGATACAGTATTTATTTTTAAAATCTTCACATATAATCATAACAGCACATCAGGTAAACTTAAATCAGTCAAATTAGAATCTAAAATAACAGCGCTTTTGTGTTTGTATTCGAGAGACATCTCAAATGCATCTCGATCGTCCGTCAATTTTTCGAAGAAATAACTAGTGCTCACTTTCGAATTCAATGACTTATTGAAACTATTTGTACTGAATCGGAAACTATGCTTCCTAATGGGACTATCTTTCGGAGTCGAACAATGATTTTGGACTTCATTCAAGATAGATTTACGAAGGGTTAACTTTTTAGGTGTTGAATATTTATCGAAGACTAACTTGACTAACTTGTTATCCACCTTTGCAGTCTTTGTTACCGGCTGTCTACGAACAATATCGTCTATTATAGCGGACAAATCACTTTCGTCTATGTCTCCTTCCGTGTCGTTGAGCATGCTCAGTAAGTGCTTACTAACATTATTGTTTTCTTTTTCATCAGTTTGTTGCCCAACATGATCGAGTAAGTCCATATTTTTAAAACTAAACCTTAAAGAACGTATATTACTGGTGGAGCGTTTAGATTTTCTCTTCTTACGGGCTATGAAACTATCAATAGTTTTTTGGTAACCTTTCTTTTGATTTTTGATTTTTCTTTTTAACTTATTTATGCTGACACTTGTATTAAGCACCGCTGAATTGTTACCTAACGATTTATGGGACTTATTCATATCTACAAGTTTAATCTGTGTTTTAGGTTTTCGTTTAGGCTTTTCTTTATTTTCGTCATTAGATTTCTTTTGTTTCCTGGGTCTTTTCTCTTTAACAGGTTTTTTAATAGACTCTTCATAAGCTTCTACTACATCTGGATAATATTGACGCATCAAGTCTTGTCTTTCTGTTGTACACCACGCCGTGGAGTGGTCTTCATTCTCTGAGAAATAAAACATACAAATAAAAGATTCAATCACATAATAACGTTATATCTTCCGCGACGTAGAAACTTACCGTCAAATTGATCATCTGGAATAAGTGCATCGTAAGAACCATCGATGTCACCCCATAATACCTCATAACTTGGTACTCCTGAAATTTAAATATTTGAATATAGTCCACATGTGTGTTGTCGAATCCAGCGGCATCTCCGCATTGACTGACTCAGCAGCAGTCAATGGCGCACAGCTCCACGCACTTACTAATTACTAGAAGTTACTGCAACTATAGTTTTTAATACAGATATTATATAGTTGAAGTAGTACCTCTCGGATTTCTCTTTTTCTTGATAGTAACTGGCTTGATTGTTCTAGAAGGCACGTGCTCCTGGAGATGCCATTTGGTCAGCACAGGCAGAAACTTCTCCACACAATATCTTTCCGACCAGTCCAATTTAGCTTTCATAAGTTTCTGTAAGAATACATTACAAGCATATACACGTTGCCTTAATATGGTGAATACTCAAATAGATTTTTTTAACAATTACCGTAAATTGAATCAAACTAGGAACTGGTCTTTTCAAACTATCGATATCGATTTTTTCTTCAGTTGAATGCAAAAATTCTTTCATAACTTTAGGTTCGGGGAATGGGATGCCGCACGATAAAGCTCGACTGCGAAGCGAGAGTTCCCGCTTTACTTCTGCCACTTTTGACCTACAAATGAAACCAACCGAATGCTGAAATTACGTAATTAAATTGAACAAAACTTTTTAGAGACCTATTTGAATAAATAAGTCATACTATCAACATACTGTCAACTATTTGAATAAGTAAGTGGAAATTAGGATTCTTCAAACTCTTCTATTTAGTATACCGGTCCCAAATGAAGCTACATAATTTAAGCACGCGTTTTGATTACGAAATAATTAACATTCGTTATTTATCGCCCTCATATTTCTTGGTCTAGCGATGGCGTATGTGGGCAAGTTTGATGGTTTCAATTCTTTTATAATACGATTTACTCGGGACTGGATCCCCCAGAAGTTATCTCAAGCAGACAGTGGATATAAATAAAATAAAAGTCGAAAATAAAAAATATTTACTTGTGTCCGAGATCGTTACAGCCGCGATGCGTGGCGCAGACGGGACATCCGTTCCTGAGGTGCGTGCGGCCCACGTGTCCGCAGCGGTCGCAGCGGCCCGGCGCGGACGCCCACCGCGACCGCTCCTCGAACTGCTCCGGATCGAGAACCCACGACAACAGTCTGACCACGTTATCGTTTATAACGTATATCAGTGGGCTTAGAATGTGACAAGAAGACACTATACGACTTCGTTTCGTTTTATTTGGATTGGTTGAGAGACTAACACGTGACTGACATATTGGTCTCTCGATCAATCAAAAACATCAAAATTAAACGACATCGTCTTACGATTTGCGTCTTTTTGCCACATTCTAAGCCCACTGTTAATTTTATGTGCCACAATACAAAGGATTAGATAATAAATCGTTTTTATTCTACATTCCACAAAATCTCTTGTGAAAGATACGATAGTGTAATTACTAGTAGTACTTTTATTTATGGATTTTCAGAGATTCTATAGCTACAAACATAAAAAATCTCGCACCACATATGAATTCATAAAATATTACAATACAGAACACCAAAAAATTACATTTCAAAGACAATCAAAGCGGGATATTTAACATTCACAACGCAAACCCAATGTACAAAAAAGCTAACCGTTAATCTTTTGTCCCAAGGATTAGGGATTACTTAAATATGCTGACCGACATTGCATACGTGTACGTGTACTGTTACGTATTTACAATTAGGCAATAGGATATTTTACCTTTTTTGAAAACTGGCTTTATTTGATCCATTGTGTTAATTTACTACTAAAAATTGTATAAAAAAATATTCAATCTAAATGCTATTAAAATGAATTTAAACTTTCAATTTTAAAGTTTCGCGCGTAATTAGATGAAAACGCTAGAAGCCATGGCGTGACGTCACTTATCGCGTAAAAAACTAAGCTGCGCATTGTCAAGTACTTCTGTAAAACAATTTAGAAACTATCATACATTCAAAATTAATGTTTATGAGTAACGACAAAGCCTACATAGGATTTTTCATATTCCGTAACTCATTAAAACAATAATCGTGATTTATTGCAAATATTTTTTCCGCCACCAAATAGATTCTTCTTGGTACGTTTTGCTTTCTTCGTTAACAAAACCATTTTCCATACTAAAATTTTAATACATAGAATAAAAATGTCTTATTTCATAATTAGGAACACGTATGCGAGTTTAAACTTCTTTTTGCTATGTTTCTGACGTAATATGACGGCATCCGTTTCGCATATTTGTATACTTAGCAGATAAAAAAAGTAAAAACAAAGCATTTCATAATTTTATGATCTAAAACCTAACATTTTCAGATTGCTTATTGCCTAAACTGTCTTATTAGTGTTGTTTTAGATTTTTTCTCACATACAGTAAAATACCCTATTGATATAACAAAATATCTGAAATCGACGTATCTATGGTATGACTTTATCAAAGACCTAAAACTTTCAAGACGCCATTATAACTCTCTTAGTATACTGTTGAAGGTTTTATATATTGCACCAATTTAGTGCTGGCTGATTTTAATCTGTCAGTATGTTGTTTCCATAACGATGTTTAGTAACAAGAAAATTGTTCTTGCCGTTATACACATTCGATGTAATGTAAACCAACTGTAAACTCTGCTAATAGCTAATAAATAATGTAACCCAATTACGATACTTTTAACAGGTTATGGGCCCAGAACGCAAGTAAGCGAAAAGTATCAGGTTATTGGGGAATCGTTAAAGATGAACCAAAACTACATAGAAAAGTTGAACGGCGTAAATTATGATACTTGGAAAGTGCAAGTACAGGCAGTACTCACGAAAAATCAAGTATGGAAATACGTAAATGGTTCGTTACCTAAGCCGGACACTGAAGTAGAAGCGAGCGCATGGTCTGACAAAGACGATATGGCAAAAGCTGATTTAGTTATGGCGATGTGTCCAGGTGAGCTGAAACACATTAGAGGGTGCGACACTTCGCATGATATGTGGAGGAAACTGGAGAAAATTTATTTTTCTAAAGGACCCGTAAGAAAGGCAAGTCTCTTAAAGAAATTAACATTGAACCGTATGAAGGAAGGAGATGATGTACAAAGTCATTTGAATAATTTCTTCGAAGCCGCAAATATGTTAAGCGATATGGGTGTAGAAATACACGATGACATGCTATCAATTTTATTATTGTATAGCTTACCAGAAAGTTACGAAAACTTTAGATGTGCTATGGAGAGCAGAGACGAGCTACCGAACGTTGAAGTGCTTAAAATTAAAATATTGGAGAAGGCAAGCACAAGTGCCAATGAAACTCAATTTATTGAAGGAGCCATGTATGCGAAGAGAAAGGGTTTTAAAAGGGACTCGAAGACTAAGCAACAAAATGCAAAGAATAGTAAATTTATGTACAAATGCTTCAAATGTCATGAGTTTGGACATAAAGCTTCAGAGTGCAAGATAAAGCGAAACAATAATGACGCAAGATGTGTCACGGATTTAGACAAAGAGGACGGTACTTTTGATATTCTTTTTAGTTGTGCAAATTTTTCGAAATGTTTACAATTTAAAAAGAATGACTGGATCCTCGATAGTGGCTGTACTTCGCATTTGTGTAACGATTTAGATAAATTTACTGATAATTTTTGTATTTTACAGGATAAATTAAACCTAGCATCAAATCTGTCGACGGATATAAAGGGCATAGGTGACGTAAGGTTGTCAGCATCATCAGGCAGGAGGCTAACTTTTCAAAATACTTTGTTTGTACCAGATCTTAGGAGCAATTTGCTATCAGTAGCGAGAATTGCGGATAACGGGTATGAAATTCAATTTACTAAAGATAGGGCCTGTATAAATGATGTGAGTTCAGGTAATACTGTGATGACAGCTGAACGTGTAGGAAATCTTTATCTTTTTAAAGGGTTGGGTGAACAAATGTGTTCTTTTGTTGATTCAATCGATATAGTGACTTGGCATCAGCGTATGGGTCATTTAAATGGTAAAGATCTCTTAAAACTATTAAACCATTGCGGATATAATACGAAAGGGGCAGATTTGAGAAAATTATCCAACTGTGATGTATGTGCTAAGGGAAAAATGAGTTCGTTACCATTTTCGAGATCGGGTGGACCGTGTAATGAGTTATTACGAATTGTACATTCCGATGTGGTAGGTCCTTTTTAAAACGCCTTCGATTGGCGGAGCAAAATACTTCGTGACATTTATTGATGACAGTTCTCGATGGTGTGAAGTATATTTACTCGGACGGAAGAGTGCAGTTTTCAACGCATTTAAGCTCTATAAAAATTACGCAGAAAGATTGACAGGTAAGAAAATAAAATTCCTTCAATCTGATAATGGTGGTGAATATCGGAATCGTGAATTTGATGAACTTTTAAAGAACGAAGGTATTCAAAGAAGGTTGTCGATTCCAAGGACTCCTGAAATGAATGGAGTCAGTGAACGCAAAAATAGGACTTTAATTGAAATGGCTAGATGCATGTTATTATCTTCCGGTTTATCTGTAGGTTTTTGGGCGGACGCTGTTGTAACTGCATGCTATGTACGTAACCGTTGTCCGACTAGTTGCCTAGGTGGTGGAATCCCATTTGAAAAGTGGACAGGCACTTCTGTGAACTTGTCAAATATACAAAGTTTTGGGACGAAAGCTTATGTTTTGGATAAGACACCAGGAAAGGATAAATTTGATGCACGTGCCAGAGAGGGAGTATTAGTAGGTTACCCTCGATCAACTAAAGGATATCGGGTTTGGATACCATCTGAACATAAAGTCATTGAAGCTCGTGATGTTAAATTTGTTTTAGGTGAGAAGACAATGAAGAATCATGAGGAGATTGAATTAGAAGTTAGAGACACACATTATAGAGAAAAAGATCCAGTTGTTGCAGATGTGTATATACCCAACCAAGTCTTGTTTGAAACCCCTTCAGGTGCTGGAGACCAAATGAATGAGAACGATCGTATAGTCGCTATACCACATACAGTAGAAATCGACTGCAATGGCAGTGGAGATGTTCGTGGTGGAAATATACATTCGGAAGAGGTCGAGCAAGTAGGTGAAGATAATAGGAGACAAGTTATCTTGAAAAGAGGTCCAGGTAGGCCAAAGTTAGTAAAAGGAGAAACTGGACGTCCCAAGAAGGTATATAATATGGTAGAAGTAGAGGTACCAACTCAGGAATCGGAACAACTTGGACAGAGCACATTGAGACAATTTGGAGAGACAGACCGACAAACCAACAACGAAGAAATGCAGGATAGTGAGAATCAGGATGAAAATGATGAAGAATTTTTCTCTGCAATGGCTGAAATATCTGTTGAGCAAGCTTTATCAAGCGACGATCATGAAGAATGGCGGGAAGCAATTCTATCAGAAATCAAAAGTTTAGTAAAGAACGAGACGTGGGATATTGTTAAAAAGCCAAGGGATCGGAAAGTTGTAGGCTGTCGTTATGTCTTGACGACGAAATTAAATGTCGATATGACAACAAAGAAAAAGGCTAGATTAGTAGCAAGAGGATTCAGTCAACGTTATGGTATAGATTACCATCGAACGTTTGCGCCAGTAGCGCGACTTGAAACGATTAGACTACTAATTGCACTAGCTGTAGAACTGAACCTGGAAGTCCATCAATTGGATATAAATACTGCGTATTTAAATGGCCGACTCGATGAAGAGGTATACATGCAAATACCGAAAATATTAGAGGAAAGTTTGATTACGCTAATCCAGAGGGAGAATGCAAGTTCCGCAGTTAGGAAGCGTGCTAAGAAAATGTTAGTCGACCTTAAAGCTGGAGGCAACGCCTGTTTATTGAAACGTTCGTTGTATGGCTTGAAGCAAGCGGGACGGCAGTGGTATATCAGACTAGATGAGAAATTGCGCCGAATGAACTTCAAACCAACTGTAAACGAGCCGTGTCTTTATCACCAGCGGAAGGAAGATGGAACCATTTTGATAGTAGTTATATATGTTGACGATATTTTAGTAGCTTCAGATAATCTTATTTTGATACAGGAATTTAAGAAAGATTTAGCTGCTGAATTTGAGCTGAAGGACTTTGGACCAGCGAAATACTGTTTAGGTATAGAAATAGAGAAAAAGAATGGTGAAATAAGTCTGTCACAGCGAAAATATATTCAAGATACTTTGAATAGATATGGTATGGCGGACTGTAAGACTGTATCCACACCCTTCGAAGTGGGATTGAATTTTGCAGTACCAAGGGATCATCGTGAAAATGATAATGAAAAGGAACCGTGGCCATATCGCGAACTCATAGGAACACTCATGTACCTTAGCGTAGGTACAAGACCCGATATTTCTAATACGGTTTCTAAGTTAGCTCAGTTCACGACCTGTCCAAATCATACCCATTGGATTTCGGCTAAGAGGGTTCTTCGATATTTAAAGAAGACAATTGACTACCGATTGACATTTCGTAAGACAGGGAAATCGTTAATAGGATATTCAGATGCCGATTGGGGTAATTGTTTGATCGATAGGAGATCATACTCAGGCTACGCGTTTATGTTAGGAGGAGCGGCTATTGCTTGGCGATCTCAAAAGCAAAGAACTGTAGCTACATCTTCAACAGAGGCCGAGTACATTAGTGTTAGCGAGGCAATGAAAGAAGTTCTCTACCTTAGTAGTTTATTGAAAGAGATAGGATTAGATAGCTTATCGAAAACTGTCGTTTATGCTGACAACCAGGGAGCTATATACCTCGCAAATGATCCTGTGTATCATGCTCGTAGCAAACACATAGATATAAAATATCATTTTATTAGGGATGTACTCAAAGGGGACGCTATAGCGATGAAATATGTGTCGACAGATCTGATGGTAGCTGATATCCTCACAAAGGCTTTGCCTGTTTGTAAGCATTATAAATGCATGGTAGGTTTGGGGATGGTGTAGCTAAATTGAGGGGGCGTGTTGAAGGTTTTATATATTGCACCAATTTAGTGCTGGCTGATTTTAATCTGTCAGTATGTTGTTTCCATAACGATGTTTAGTAACAAGAAAATTGTTCTTGCCGTTATACACATTCGATGTAATGTAAACCAACTGTAAACTCTGCTAATAGCTAATAAATAATGTAACCCAATTACGATACTTTTAACATATACTACTTAAATATAGAGAAGGGACGAAGCAATAACCACACAAAATTGATCACTCTGTACAAAGAGACAAAAATCAAATAGTAGTATGTACGGGACACGACAATCCATTTACACCTGCTCTGCATTTTAGCGCGCGAATTTACTTTGTACCAAAAACTAAATGACATACCACGATTCATTATTTCTCCTAGAACTAGATATCAATTAAAGTATTCTAGGAATAACCACTACCACGGACTCTATTTTTATTTATATTCACCTGGATATTATTTCGCTCTCTGGAACTGTGTGCAGGAACTGTACAGCAGTGTTTATAGATGAACCGCACGCCCCCACGTTGTAGTCACTGCCGCAGAGCAACGCCAAGGCTACCATCTTATTGCGACCGAACCCTACGAAATAATTAAGACCCTCAACAAAACTCAATTTCGAAATGTTTTCAATTTTAGCAAAAAAATGTTTTTACGCATACGCACGCACGCATGCTCACGCCTTTTATCCCCGAAGGGGTAGACAGAGGCGCATCTAGTGCACCCACTTTTCGCCAAGTGTATTCCGTCCCATGATGTGATAGGGGGCGAGCCTATCGCCATATCGGGCACAAATTCCAGACTCCGGGGTGATACTGAATAGAAAAATCCAAAATCACTTTGCCCGACCCGGGGATCGAACCCGAGACCTCAGCCTTGCAGTCGTACCGTAATACAACTACGCCACCGGGGTAGTCACGGCAAAATGTTTTTCACGACTGAATTACTTTACTGCTTCGGCGGTATAGTTGTATTACGTGCGCGGTACGCGGTACGACACCGCAGCGAGATCCCGGGTTCGAATCCCGGGTCGGGCATAGTGAGAGGCTCACCCCTAAAATCATTGAAAGAACTGAATCTATTGGATATTTAGAAATGATAGGGCAAAGTTTTAGAGTTTTGTGTTCGGTGTGCATACGACCACCACAAGCCGGCGCGGCTTGGCTGTGGTGGTGGTACCACTGCTTCATCCACTCTTCCAATTCCTCTACCTATAAACGTAGGTGGTGATGTTTACTTACCATCAAATAACTCACTTAACTTATTTTAAGTATAAACAACATTCGAAAATATTACACAATTAAGCACTAAAGAATTCAAAAATGGTAGAATTCCGAAATCCGAACAAAGACAGACAGGACATAGACATAGACAGGCACTGGAGATAGGTGTCGACCTATGACAGCGACACTAGCGTTTTGTATTATTTTATAAAAGATCTTGCATGCAGTTCGCGCCAAGTGTCGCGTCGGAAATACTGTCTATCATAATACGTATGTCGTTAGTTCTGGCTGTCGTCTCGTACGGACTGCTTCCTTAATATTACATTGTTACCATACTTATAAGTGTATTTTTGTCGATGCTTGGGTGGTGTAAGAGCAAGTAGAACAGATATGTCTAGGATAGGCAGTAGAACTATAACTTTACTATAAATTGCTGCTCACAGGCCTCGGCGTGTGAAAGAAAATACCTATCTATATTATTTTATACCTAATCAAGTTCTAAACCAATCGTTTCTCTCTAGAGTCAAGCCTATAATTAGCACATATAAACGTTTAGCGGCGAAAGGGCGTCGCCACTGTAGAGCCTAGAGGAATGTAATGAAAACCCATTACTCTAAAAGCGAACATGTACAAACGATATATTCATACCATTAGAGTCGTACATGTAAGCGGCGTCGTAGCAGTCGACGGAGCCCTGCATGGCGCCGCCGCCCGCGGCGTTCGACACGCTGAAGTTTCTGTACACGCGCCGCGCGCCGTACGCGAAACAGTCCGAATCTTGAGATATCACCGCGTCTACCAGCTGCATAGAGCAACGTTACTTTTACTATGTCATTAAAGTTTGGTGCATAAAAAAACACGTTTTATTTATTTATATTCATTAGATACTCCTCGCGCGTGTGAAAGTTCCGAGACATTTCTAAATGCTTTTGGAACTCATACTTATAGTTCGGACAAACTAAGCTGGCCGGTATGACAATTCAATTTTTTTCCAGACGCTATAACTCTGTGAGAACGTCTACCCAAAAAATTCAAAACCGTGTCATGTCATACCGGCCATATTAGTTTGTCCCTACTATAAGTATGTTTTATACAACTTTCATTATTTTTGTCTATTTTAACATAAAAAATAATAATACCAGCCCTGTATTAAATACTGCCCACTGCTGAGCACGGGCCTCCTCTACTACTGAGAGGGTTTAGGCCTTAGTCCACCACGCTGGCCTAGTGCGGATTGGCAGACTTCACATACCCTCGAAATTCTTGTCGAGAATTCTCAGGTATGTAGGTTTCCTCACGATGTTTTTCTTCACCGTTAAAGCGAACGATAATTGATAAATTATTTTAACATATTATTACATTTATTTTAACATAACCATGGAAAATAAGTACTTAGGTACTATTCTTGGGAACGTAATAAAATTTTACACCATTTGATGTGTTTATTTTTATGTTTTGGAGCATCCAGATACACAGCAATACAATATTAACAAATGAAGTGTTTATTTATCATCCTTTTAATATGAATATTTTACGTCAATGCCATGTATCGATGGGCTGAAAAAAGTCAGATCGCGCCACCAGATGGCAGAGCTTACGACGTGCACGTTCCCTATATCGTAGTTCCGTTCTAATACTGAACAATCTCGATTCACATCATATTTTGATGATGTAGACGCACTTTGATGTTATAATACGCACCAGTGCCTACTTCTTAGTATAATCTCTATTATTATTATGAAACAATACACAAAAATTATAAATAACGTAATTAATACGTACTCCTTGCGAATTTAATATAGCACATGTCGCCTCTGCTTCACCACTGCCTTTAATACACTGAACACCCATAGACTTGAGCAGACTCTCACACTAAAACATACAATAAAAACGCATCATTGCAAACACATTAAGGTATAATTACCAGCCTTCTTCCACATGTGTAAAAAAATATGCACCCACTTGTTAACCACAATATCTATTATATTTTGTATAGTCGTTGGCTAACACATACTGCCATTTGACTCAGTGATTTGCCACACACACATACACATAAGCCTTTTATCCCCGAAGGGGTAAGCAGAGGCGCAACTAGTGCACCCACTTTTCGCCGTGCGTATTCCGTCCCATGATGTAATAGGAGGCGAGCCTTTCGCCATATCGGGCACAAATTCCAGACTCCGGGCTGATACTGAATTTAAAAAATCGAGTATCACTTTGGCCGACCCGGGAATCGAACCCAAGACCTCAGTATTGCAGTGAACCATAATACAACTACGCCACCGAGGCAGTGGTATTACAATAGTATTATTTATTTCACCATAATACGAATCCTACTCAAATTATAAAAGCTAGTTTTTCTATTGTAAATTAAGGTTTCTTTTCACTGCACTTGATATATTTTAAACACCATACTCCTTATGATGTTACTCCTACATAATTCACTCTTTGATACAGGCAGAGCCTAGTGTAGAGTGTTTTGCTAAACTGCACCATGTAATTCCGTTTATATGGTTTTTATTATTATTATAGTTACCTTTATCTCAAGTTAAATACATACTTCTCTCAGAACACCTTTGAACCGATTCCTAGAAACACTTGGTTTGCTTGTCCCAATGGCAGTTTTAGGTGCAGCACCACGGAACTGTATAGCATTTCGTGCCGCCATCACATCTCTCTTCAACTCTGGGGCATCTCCTTCAAGCACAAATACTGGATTTATATCAGCCAGTACCAAGTACACAGTTCGGAAGAAAAGATTTCTGTGAAACAACAATTTCAGTGAATATCAAAAACTGGTTAGAGGCAGAAAATACATTTTTGAGACAAACTTAAGCTTAACTTTTATTAAGCAAAAAAATTATCTTTTTGCAAGCAGCACTATAATAGTAGTAAACATGATAATGATTCACATCATATTATTTACGAGCTTTTGCCCGCGGCTCCGCCCGCGTGAATGAGTTTTCCCGGGATAAAAGTCCTGCCTTATATTTTCCCGGGATAAAAAGTAGCCTATGTGTTAATCCAGGACATAATCTACCCGTGTGCCAAATTTCATCGAAACCCATTCAGTAGTTTTTGCGTGAAAGAGTACCAAACATCCATACATCCATACTTACAAACTTTCGCATTTATAATATTAGTAGGATTTAGTGTTGAGGTGGTAGAGCCACACTTGACATAATATTTGTGTACATCATAAATGCTCTACTTTGTCTTAGAAAACCATTGTTTAACTTGCTCTTGCTTTTTGTATGGTAAGATTTCTAAATGTTAAACCCTCCCCCCTGTAATTCTTGTTGTCATTCGCCACATAAAGTCCACCGTTGAACATATACCTCCCCTAAAGATGTCCAAACAGACTTGTCAAAAGCACCCAACACCTAGCATATTCCTGCAATCTTTATCAAGTTGTATGTCCACCCTGTAGCTGGATGTCCAATGCTGTGCTTGCTGATATGTGGTATCCACCCGAGAACTTTTTTTCCCATCTGCCCAATACCTATTCATATCCCTCAATGCCAGCAGTCTATCATCTTACTTCTTAACTTATCTTATCTTACTAATATGATAAATGCGAAAGTTTGTGAAAATGTTGTGATCATGTCCTGGATTAACACATAGGCTACCTTTTATCCCATATTTTTATCTGATTCTTTAAGTAAATGGCGCTGGCGTCGTCGTCGTCGCGACTTTTGTAGCGGGAAAGGCTTTTCATGTGGGCGAAGCCACAAGTAACACATAGTAAATTATAATTCTTATGATACCATGAGTGTTTATGAGAGATGAAATTGCCTTAGGGAGCCACTGGCTCATATGCTGGCATATGCAATAAAAAATATATGCTAATATAAAAATATCTATTGGTTTCATTTTAACTATACAGACACAAAGAGTAAAGACGATATCCCACACTTACAAAGAAACATTTTTTTTTTTATGCATGGTAAAACACATTATCGCCACCACCACGGGGGTCAATGGAACGGTTATGTTGGTTTCACCGGTCTTACGGCCCAATGTCGCCAGTTGGGAGTACAGCATCATCCGAGCGAGCATTGAACAGAGTCCCTAACCCTATGTACACCATACACCGGCATACCAACCAAAGCCCACGGTGGCCATCTTCGGCGCATGTAGAACGGCCCCGGGGAATCTTGTTGCACTAAGATAGCTGCTCGGAACCGTCCCTGCGCGATGCCGCATTGCAGGCTCTCTCTAAACGAGGGGCCTAAGATGCCCCCGAACTCTAAAGAACGCCTTTGGCGTCTACGACAGCGGGAGACCTACCACCTGCATTTTTTTCGTCACCTCGGAGTCACTTAAATTGGAGTGAGCAGACCCCCACTGCTCGCCCCGCTAATTTCTCCAAGCCCCATTTAGTCGCCTCTTGCGACAGGCAGGGGATGCCGTGGCGGAATTCTCTAGATGCCCCGGGACCATAGGGCATACAAAGAAACGAACCTGATCAATGAAAGTAATACTTAAAGTGGCATACATTAAATTGCCTCAATTCATAGAGTTAAAAGGTTAAAATCAATCCTCACCTTAAGTATAATTTTGGTTGGACATGATATTCTGTTACATTCTGACTATCACACACCCAACCAGACAAATCTATTGCAACAGTTTCTCCTCTAATCTGTGGATATAAGTAATATTCATATTTTATAGTCTCATATAATCTAAACTACTATTATCTAGAGAAAATATTTGATTTTATTCATAATTTTTATAATCGGACACAAATGAAGCACGGTCAAACATACTTCGTGTAATGATTTCTTCTCACTATATGGTGATAACACCGTCCATAAACCTTTTATACCCATATTAACAGGGAGACCCAAATATTTAGTTGGTAATAAACTTATTTAGTTTTATTTATAAATTACAGGTATAATATTTAAATTTCAAAACAATTTATTTAACGATTTCCATTTCCCGGCGGCAAACTACTGTCAATCAAATATTTTTTTTATTGTTCCTCGAGGAACCGGCTAAGGTCAAAGACCATGCTGCCAAGTCATAAGCGGGGCTTACATTAGCAATAAAACTTGCAGAAGTTATGTGGTGCAAGCTATTTTTACCGTGTAAACCACAGAACTATAACAAGCAATAGAACCAACGCTAAAATAGCTACTTTATATATATTTTGATACTATTTTATCTTATGGCTTGGATAAGGTGACAGAAAGAGATGCATACTCATTCATGCATTCGAAATTTGCAAGGTTGTCACTAGTTTTCACATTACCTTTTTTATGCTAGAGATGAGATAGAGTCGATTAAAGTAATATCAAAAAATGTCGATGATGTTCAGAAACAACTCATAGTTTATTAAATGACGATTTGCAACAATAATCTCTTATTTAAAGGCGCTAAACTTGTATATATATATAATTGGTTTCTCGGAAACGGCTCGTCCGATTTGGATGATATTTTGGATTTGGATAGTAAGAGCTCTAAAAATGAGATTGGGGTATTCAGTTTTTTTAACAACCCCAAACTTGTGGGGTTAGAAGGGGGGAGATGTTCAACCGTTGAAGCGACTATAATGAAATTCGGTATTGGGATATCTTGAACGTTGAAAACAAATATGGTATCTTCATTTTTTTATTAACTCCTATTTAAGGGGGTAAAAGGAGGGAGAAACTAAACCCCTAAACCGATTGTAATGAAATTTGGTATGGGGATATCTTGAACTTTGGAAACAAATATAGGATGCTAATTTTTTTATTCACTCCTATTTAAGGGGGGTAAAAGGAGGGAGAAACTAAATCGCTAAACCGATTGTAATGAAATTCGGTATGGGATATCTTGAACGTTAAAAACAAATATAGAATGTTAAATTTTTATTCTCTCCTTTTTAAGTGGGGTAAAAGGAGGGAGAAACTAAACCGCTGAACTGATTGTAATGAAATTCGGTATGGGAATATCTTGAAAGTTTAAAACAAATATGGGATATTATTTTTTTTAGTAACTCCTGTTTAAGGGGGGTAAAAGGAGGGAGAAACTAAGTAACTGAACAGATTATAAAGAAATTTGGTATGGGGATATCTCAAACCTAGAAAACAATCATAAGATATTATTTATTTCATTAACCCATAATTAAGGGGATGAAAGGAGGAGAAATTAAACCGTTTAACCGATTGTAAAATTTGGTATGCGAATATATTACGCCTGGAAAATAAATATAGGATGTTAATTCTTTCCTTTTACTCCTGACTAAAAGGGATAAAAAGGGGGAGAAACGAAACTTCTGAACCGATTGTAATGAAATTTGGTATGGGGATATCTATAGCCTTAAAGATAACTATGGGATATTATTTTGTTACCTCTTAATTAAGGGGGTTAATAGAGGGGAGGAAATACTGTTGCTCCGATTGTATTGCACAGTATGGGGATTGGGGATATCTTGAACCTTGAAAATTAATATGAGATATTATTTTTTCACTAACCCCAAAATAAGGGATAAAAGGGGAGAGAAATTAAACCGCTGAACCAATTCTATTTAAATTTGGTTTGGGTACCTCTTGTAACTTGACAGTAAATATGACATATTCAGTTTATTATTAACCCCTAAACAGAAGGTTAAAAGCGGAAAGAAAATAAACCGTTGAACCGATTATGGTGAAATTTGATATAGATGTACCTCGAGTATAAATATGGGATATTTATATTTTTAACCTCTAACTTAGGCCTTAACCTCTAACAGCTGAAGGGAAGGGGGGGAACTAAACCGCGAAACATATTATTAAGACCAAATTTGGTGCGGATATAATTATCTTAAACCATGATAATAAGTACAGGACATTCGTCTTTTATCAATTCGTAACTAAGTGACATAAGGGGTGAGAATTGAACCATGTATATGCTCGTGATGTAATTCAATATGGAAAAATTATGAAACCTGAGATTTAATATAAAATCTGAACCACAGAAGAACCGTTTTTTTTTAAATTAGTAAGGTAACGACTCATTTGACTTCAGTCGTCAATATTTTCTTGAAATGGGAAACATTATTAGGACCTACTTTATAGTAATAAATACCATGTATAGTATTTAAAACCACCCGAGCAAGGCTCGGTCACCCAGGTACTTCAGAATTAAACAACAACAATTAACTCCAGCTGGGTAGGTACCACCGCTATGTCTATTTTTGCCGCCAAGCAGTATTGTGCAATCATTGTTGTGTTTAGCTTTAAATATAGTAGCCAGTTTAATTGACATTAAGGGCCAGTTTCACCGGTTCCTGATAAACGCTATTTTTCACATGAATATAAATCAGCTATGCTCCTAGATTAGAATGTGACATTTGTGTTTGGTTTGCTTATACATTTATGAGACGAATAGCATTTATCAGCATACGGTGAAATCGGCCCTTAACATCTAATATCACAGGGTGACCGAGTGGAGTGCAATATTGTTGTTATTGTGTATGGATAGGCGAACAACTTGCTGGTCTTGTCATTCATTTTTAACCCTCGGTGGAAAAAGACGGTCGTAATAAGTTTAAGGTGTGTATCTGTGTATCTGTATCTCTGTGGTATCGTAGCTCCGAAACGAATGGACCGATTTTAATGCGGTTTTTTTGTTTGAAATTTTATGGGATCGAGATAGTTCTTAACTATAATTTGGAAAAATCTATTCAGGCGTTTGAAGATAATCAGCTCATTTCCTACTTTCACAAGGCCGATTTTTTGTATGTTTGGTGTACTGTTACTTCAGTGGTATTTTCAAGACCAAGACGCGAGGACGCTTGGTTTAAATTATTACTAGGTACTTATAATTAAAGGTCAAACAAACACATTTTATTTTTAACTTCTCAGGAGATTTTTTGGGTCGGGTTATTAAATTTTTTGTTTAATTTTTGTTTACACGAAAAATAAATAGAAATTGCTTAAAGTAGGTCCAATGATAAAGGGTACAAATAATACGACACTTTTAAGGACAAAAGATTTTTATTACCTAAGACAACGGAACTATTCACAGCTTACTGAAAGGAATGCTGAGAAAAATCACTGTTTAAATTGTAACATAATATTTAATAATAAAATAAGTAACATAAAATCGTCGTATTATATACACTGCAACACAAAAAAAATTGAATACATTTATTTTCTTTATTGCGGTTAAATGACGAGACGAGCATGCCGCTCGCCTGATAGTGAATCATACGATTGCCCATAAACAGTACCAACACCATACAGAACTTTGACTCACAAAGTACTACGTGGCACTCCACTACGCTCTGTATCCTATTATCTAATATGTTAAGGGCCTGTTTCACAAATTTCTAAGTAAATTTTATTTGACAGTTATTGTCTTAAACAGTTAATGTAGATATATAGAGTGTGACTATTGTATTTGGTTAGCTTATACATTTATATAACGAGTAGCATTTACTCAGAAGTAGTGAAACAGGCCTTTAGTCTCATAATGCCCAGTAACTACGCTGGCTACAATGTTCTTCAAACCGAAACACTGCTGCTTGGCGGGAGAAATAGACATTGCGATGGTACCTACTCAGATGGCCCCTCGCATTCGAGAGATCTACCACCAGTAAACACCACATGGACACTATCCATGTTACGCGAGTGGGTGCTCAATATAACATAAGTATCTATGCCATTCACAGTTAAGAATTATTTAAAAAATTATTGTCCTTTAAATATTATAGCTTTTGTTAAATGACTCCTAATTCTATTACTAGGTTCGCATACCTCTTTTGTTAAATGATGAATGCGAATGGTTAATACAATCGGCAAATTAGTTTAATCAAGAAGTTTCTGTGATTGTCACCAAAATCCTGTTCAAATGAGTGTTCAATTAAACTTTCAAAAATATTTGAAAACATAAATAATCTACAAACTTTGTTGGTAATAATCATAATTTTTTTACTGGCGCCTAGAAATGAAATATCACTGTTGGATTTTTGTTCCCTAATGAATTTCTCCGTAATTTCACATATTTTTTTAACATCCGTAGATGGCGTGACCAAACCTCCTCTATCTTTAACTGATATTAGTGACACTCTGCTCAAATCTTTGTGATTACTATATAAACTTTCCAGACAGGTTTCGCATTTTAGGTTCCTTCGTAGTTTTTTTACGACAAAGCCAGCTATGTAGTGTACGACATCTACAGAATATTCACTTAAGGATTGCGAGGACCAGACGAACTCTTACTTATGAGAGACCTACCACCAGTGATAGTCGATCGGATGTCATGTTGTTCATTCACGATCTAATGTTGGGCCGTAAGACCTGGTGAGCACTGAGCTCAATATAACCGTCCGCCTTTCCCCGCTGGACTGGACGGTATCGATACTGTCGTTTTCCCTACGAAAAAGAAGATAGGAAGTAGGATAGTTTCATTCCCACTAAACAGTGTCACAGTTTTAAAATTTCTTACCTTACAGTATAGTCTTAATTCTTTGACGTCGTAATTTGTGACACTTGGTCCCGCTTCGTTTGTTTCCATTTGGTTAGTTGATTCAGGTAAAAATAATGTAGGAGTAGCGATTATTTTCAATCGTCCGTATTTTATGATATCATGGAGAACAAATGATTCTTTGGTGAAATGCTTAGAGCAGATAAGACTGTGCATTTTTGGTGCCCAATTGCACCTTGCGATGCGGTGTGTCCATATATTTTTTGTAATTTCATCTTTCGGGAATCTAAAATAAAACGTATAAAGTCCTCAACATTATCGATAACTCCTTTGTCACATCTCTATGATAACTATAATTATTTGTAAATATTTAATAAAAATACAATAAAAGAAACCGAATTGTATGCGGAAACTGTAGATGATACAATTTAAAAGCATATTCTGAACATCTACTAATTTTATAATTAAGGAAAAATGCATTTTCTGCAAGAAAACTCACCTATGAAAAGTCACCAGCTCATTCGTATTTTCTTTTCGCCCTGTATGTGATTTACAACCAACTACCACACACGCCATGCTTAAAACTAATTTCGACACAGTATCGACACATAAATTATATAATATTTTAGTTAAATTATTAATGTAAATGAATATTTAAATCAATTTTACGTTTACCGTCCACAATACATCAGACACATTAGCAATCCAACTAAATTTATGTGACATGACATTTCGAAAAATGACATATAAAGCACGCATATTTTTAATTTAGACCAAGAAGCTTATATATAAGCTATAATCTTCTTGATTTAGACGCATAATTATAACAATGTACCCAAATTGACATTTCTTCTCTGACTCTTTAGAAATAAATAAAAATCGTGTAGTATTCACTGGCTCACTCACTCTCGTGTAAAAGCTGTTTTATTCGAGATGCATAAGATTGATGTTTCGCAACTGTTATTTTAGTGTTGGTTCTATTGCTTGTTATAGTTCTGTGGTGTAAACAGTCACGGCAAGCTGACTTCTGCAACATTTTTAAGCTTGCAGGACTTCTGGCAAGTCGTATGTGTAATGCTGAGTTTAGACTAGCAAGTTCTCTCAGCAATATTTTGCGCAATAACTTTCAGAAGCGTTTACACTAGCGGCAATATTTCTTTAGCAACACGCTGTTTCAAGTCATCCACCAAGTTAACTTGCGCACGTTCTTGCAAAGCTATTTACATTACTCGAGGAATATTTATTGCTTGCCATGTTCTTTTTTGATAAAACTGAAAGACAAGGCACGCAATCCTTTTGCCTAATTTTTATGAATCTAATATAATGCTGTTTGGATGATGATTGTAAACAAAATAATCGCCTTAAAATACCAACACGAAACAGAGTTTTGAATTAAAAAGTACTGCGTGAAATTTTATTGCACTCGTCATCCTGAGTCATAACATTTTAAGTCTTATAACTCCCATTAATTACGTTGACTACAATGTCCTTAAAACAGGAACACAATAGTGCATGTATACTACAGCTTGGCGGCAAAAATAGATATATCGGTCAAATTACAAACTTATAACTTGGCAGTATAGTCTTGGAGACCTTAGCTGCTTCAGAATGGAACAAACAAAAAAAACGTTAGCTACTAGCTCAGCAAGTTGAAACTTTTATCTGCACGCAGAATAAACTGCAAGTTCTCGCGCAAGTTACACAAATGGTGTTTACACATGCGACTTGCCAGAAGTCCTGCAAGCTTCAAAATGTTGCAGAAGTCAGCTTGCCGTGACTGTTTACACGGTAAAAATAGCTTCCGCAACATAACTTCTGCAAGTTTTCTTTCTAATGTAAACCCCGCTTAAACACCATTTGTGCAACTTGCGCGAGAACTTGCAGTTTATTCTGCGTGCAGATAAAAGTTTCAACTTGCTGAGCTAGTAGCTAACGTTTTTTTTATTTGTTCCATTCTCTGAAACAGCTAAGGTCTCAAAGACTATACTGCCAAGTTATAAGTTTGTAGTTTGACCGATATGTCTATTTTTGCCGCCAAGCTGTAGTATACATGCACTATTGTGATCCTGTTTTAAGGACATTGTAGTCAACGTAATTAATGGGAGTTATAAGACTTAAAATATTATGACTCAGGATGACGAGTGCAATAAAATGTCACGCAGTACTTTTTAATTCAAAACTCTGTTTCGTGTTGGTATTTTTAAGGCGATTATTTTGTTTACAATCATCATCCAAGTAGCATTATATTAGATTCATAAAAATTAGGCAAAAGGATTGCGTGCCCTGTCTTTCAGTTTTATGAAAAAAGAACATGGCAAGCAATAAATATTCCTCGAGTAATGTAAACAGCTTTGCAAGAACTTGCGCAAGTTAACTTGGTGGATGACTTGAAACAGCGTGTTGCTAAAGAAATATTGCCGCTAGTGTAAACGCTACTGAAAGTTATTGCGCAACATATTGCTGAGAGAACTTGCTAGTCTAAACTCAGCAATAAGTGATATTTTTGGTTGTCTTTTTTTTATATTCTGTTGTGCTCACAGAACTATAACAAGCAATAGAACCAACTCTAAAATAACAGTTGCGAAACATCAATCTTATGCATCTCGAATAAAACAGCTTTTACACGAGAGTAAGTGAGCCAGTGAATACTACATGGTTTTTATTTATTTCTAAAGAGTCAGAGAAGAAATGTCAATTTGGGTACATTGTTATAATTATGCGTCTAATTCAAGAAGATTATAGCTTATATATAAGCTTCTTGGTCTAAATAAAAAATATGCGTGCTTTATATGTCATTTTTCGAAATGTCATGTCACATAAATTTAGTTGGATTGCTAATGTGTCTGATGTATTGTGGACGGTAAACGTAAAATTGATTTAAATATTCATTTACATTAATAATTTAACTAAAATATTATATAATTTATGTGTCGATACTGTGTCGAAATTAGTTTTAAGCATGGCGTGTGTGGTAGTTGGTTGTAAATCACATACAGGGCGAAAAGAAAATACGAATGAGCTGGTGACTTTTCATAGGTGAGTTTTCTTGCAGAAAATGCATTTTTCCTTAATTATAAAATAAGTAGATGTTCAGAATATGCTTTTAAATTGTATCATCTACAGTTTCCGCATACAATTCGGTTTCTTTTATTGTATTTTTATTAAATATTTACAAATAATTATAGTTATCATAGAGATGTGACAAAGGAGTTATCGATAATGTTGAGGACTTAATACGTTTTATTTTAGATTCCCGAAAGATGAAATTACAAAAAATATATGGACACACCGCATCGCAAGGTGCAATTGGGCACCAAAAACGCACAGTCTTATCTGCTCTAAGCATTTCACCAAAGAATCATTTGTTCTCCATGATATCATAAAATACGGACGATTGAAAATAAACGCTACTCCTACATTATTTTTACCTGAATCAACTAACCAAATGGAAACAAACGAAGCGGGACCAAGTGTCACAAATTACGACGTCAAAGAATTAAGACTATACTGTAAGGTAAGAAATTTTAAAACTGTGACACTGTTTAGTGGGAATGAAATTATCCTACTTCCTATCTTCTTTTTCGTAGGGAAAACGACAGTATTGATACCGTCCAATCCAGCGGGGAAAGGCGGACGGTTATATTGAGCTCAGTGCTCACCAGGTCTTACGGCCCAACATTAGATCGTGAATGAACAACATGACATCCGATCGACTATCACTGGTGGTAGGTCTCTCATAAGTAAGAGTTCGTTTGGTCCTCGCAATTCTTAAGTGAATATTCTGTAGATGTCGTACACTACATAGCTGGCTTTGTCGTAAAAAAACTACGAAGGAACCTAAAATGCGAAACCTGTCTGGAAAGTTTATATAGTAATCACAAAGATTTGAGCAGAGTGTCACTAATATCAGTTAAAGATAGAGGAGGTTTGGTCACGCCATCTACGGATGTTAAAAAAATATGTGAAATTACGGAGAAATTCATTAGGGAACAAAAATCCAACAGTGATATTTCATTTCTAGGCACCAGTAAAAAAATTATGATTATTACCAACAAAGTTTGTAGATCATTTATGTTTTCAAATATTTTTGAAAGTTTAATTGAACACTCATTTGAACAGGATTTTGGTGACAATCACAGAAACTTGTTGATTAAACTAATTTGCCGATTATATTTAACCATTCGCATTCATCATTTAACAAAAGAGGTATGCGAACCTAGTAATAGAATTAGGAGTCATTTAACAAAAGCTATAATATTTAAAGGACAATAATTTTTTAAATAATTCTTAACTGTGGATGGCATAGATGCTTATGTTATATTGAGCACCCACTCGCGTAACATGGATAGTGTCCATGTGGTGTTTACTGGTGGTAGATCTCTCGAATGCGAGGGGCCATCTGAGTAGGTACCATCGCAATGTCTATTTCTCCCGCCAAGCAGCAGTGTTTCGGTTTGAAGAACATTGTAGCCAGCGTAGTTACTGGGCATTATGAGACTAAAGGCCTGTTTCACTACTTCTGAGTAAATGCTACTCGTTATATAAATGTATAAGCTAACCAAATACAACAGTCACACTCTATATATTATTATGCCCAAATAAACGGTAATCAAATAAGTACTATCTACATTAACTGTTTAAGACGATAACTGTCAAATAAAATTTACTTAGAAATTTGTGAAACAGGCCCTTAACATATTAGATAATAGGATACAGAGCGTAGTGGAGTGCCACGTAGTACTTTGTGAGTCAAAGTTCTGTATGGTGTTGGTACTGTTTATGGGCAATCGTATGATTCACTATCAGGCGAGCGGCATGCTCGTCTCGTCATTTAACCGCAATAAAGAAAATAAATGTATTCAATTTTTTTTGTGTTGCAGTGTATATAATACGACGATTTTATGTTACTTATTTTATTATTAAATATTATGTTACAATTTAAACAGTGATTTTTCTCAGCATTCCTTTCAGTAAGCTGTGAATAGTTCCGTTGTCTTAGGTAATAAAAATCTTTTGTCCTTAAAAGTGTCGTATTATTTGTACCCTTTATCATTGGACCTACTTTAAGCAATTTCTATTTATTTTTCGTGTAAACAAAAATTAAACAAAAAATTTAATAACCCGACCCAAAAAAACTCCTGAGAAGTTAAAAATAAAATGTGTTTGTTTGACCTTTAATTATAAGTACCTAGTAATAATTTAACCCAAGCGTCCTCGCGTCTTGGTCTTGAAAATACCACTGAAGTAACAGTACACCAAACATACAAAAAATCGGCCTTGTGAAAGTAGGAAATGAGCTGATTATCTTCAAACGCCTGAATAGATTTTTCCAAATTATAGTTAAGAACTATCTCGATCCCATAAAATTTCAAACAAAAAAACCGCATTAAAATCGGTCCATTCGTTTCGGAGCTACGATACCACAGACATACAGATACACAGATACACACCTTAAACTTATTACGACCGTCTTTTTCCACCGAGGGTTAAAAATGAATGACAAGACCAGCAAGTTGTTCGCCTATCCATAAACAATAACAACAATATTGCACTCCACTCGGTCACCCTGTGATATTAGATGTTAAGGGCCGATTTCACCGTATGCTGATAAATGCTATTCGTCTCATAAATGTATAAGCAAACCAAACACAAATGTCACATTCTAATCTAGGAGCATAGCTGATTTATATTCATGTGAAAAATAGCGTTTTTCAGGAACCGGTGAAACTGGCCCTTAATGTCAATTAAACTGGCTACTATATTTAAAGCTAAACACAACAATGATTGCACAATACTGCTTGGCGGCAAAAATAGACATAGCGGTGGTACCTACCCAGCTGGAGTTAATTGTTGTTGTTTAATTCTGAAGTACCTGGGTGACCGAGCCTTGCTCGGGTGGTTTTAAATACTATACATGGTATTTATTACTATAAAGTAGGTCCTAATAATGTTTCCCATTTCAAGAAAATATTGACGACTGAAGTCAAATGAGTCGTTACCTTACTAATTTAAAAAAAAACGGTTCTTCTGTGGTTCAGATTTTATATTAAATCTCAGGTTTCATAATTTTTCCATATTGAATTACATCACGAGCATATACATGGTTCAATTCTCACCCCTTATGTCACTTAGTTACGAATTGATAAAAGACGAATGTCCTGTACTTATTATCATGGTTTAAGATAATTATATCCGCACCAAATTTGGTCTTAATAATATGTTTCGCGGTTTAGTTCCCCCCCTTCCCTTCAGCTGTTAGAGGTTAAGGCCTAAGTTAGAGGTTAAAAATATAAATATCCCATATTTATACTCGAGGTACATCTATATCAAATTTCACCATAATCGGTTGAACGGTTTATTTTCTTTCCGCTTTTAACCTTCTGTTTAGGGGTTAATAATAAACTGAATATGTCATATTTACTGTCAAGTTACAAGAGGTACCCAAACCAAATTTAAATAGATTTGGTTCAGCGGTTTAATTTCTCTCCCCTTTTATCCCTTATTTTGAGGTTAGTGAAAAAATAATATCTCATATTAATTTTCAAGGTTCAAGATATCCCCAATCCCCATACTGTGCAATACAATCGGAGCAACAGTATTTCGTCCCCTCTATTAACCCTCTTAATTAAGAGGTAACAAAATAATATCCCATAGTTATCTTTAAGGCTATAGATATCCCCATACCAAATTTCATTACAATCGGTTCAGAAGTTTCGTTTCTCCCCCTTTTTATCCCCTTTAGTTAGGAGTAAAAGGAAAGAATTAACATCCCATATTTATTTTCCAGGCGTAATATATTCGCATACCAAATTTTACAATCGGTTAAACGGTTTAATTTCTCCCCCTTTCATCCCCTTAATTATGGGTTAATGAAATAAATAATATCTTATGATTGTGTTCTAGGTTTCAGATATCCCCAAACCAATTTTCTTTATAATCTGTTCAGTTACTTAGTTTCTCCCTCCTTTTACCCCCCTTAAACAGAAGTTACTAAAAAAATTAATATCCCATATTTGTTTTAAACGTTCAAGATATTCCCATACCGAATTTCATTACCATCAGTTCAGCGGTTTAGTTTCTGCCTCCTTTTACCCCACTTAAAAAGGAGAGAATAAAAATTTAACATTCTATATTTGTTTTTAACGTTCAAGATATCCCCATACCGAATTTCATTACAATCGGTTTAGCGATTTAGTTTCTCCCTCCTTTTACCCCCCTTAAATAGGAGTGAATAAAAAAATTAGCATCCTATATTTGTTTCCAAAGTTCAAGATATCCCCACACCAAATTTCATTACAATCGGTTTAGGGGTTTAGTTTCTCCCTCCTTTTACCCCCTTAAATAGGAGTTAATAAAAAAATGAAGATACCATATTTGTTTTCAACGTTCAAGATATCCCAATACCGAATTTCATTATAGTCGCTTCAACGGATGAACATCTCCCCCCTTCTAACCCCACAAGTTTGGGGTTGTTAAAAAAACTGAATACCCCAATCTCATTTTTAGAGCTCTTACTATCCAAATCCAAAATATCATCCAAATCGGACGAGCCGTTTCCGAGAAACCAATTATATATATCGTCGGTTTACTGCAAGAACTCATTAACTGACAAAAACAAAACTATGAATTAAGCCACTTTTAATTTTTGTTATATTATTTTTCCTATATCATTTTATATATACTTAATTTAAAGAAAAGTAAAATACCATTATATTGCTTAATATGTTTACTATTAAAATCAAGTGAGTATTTTAAATATTAACAAGTAATATTTAAAAAAAAAAATTAATATATAAAGTTAGTGACTTCTTGCCATTGGGCTTTGTTCGAGGTTTTAATTAAGTATTTCTTAAAATTCAGATCTATTTTAAAAAAATACGTACTTATTAATAAAAGTAATGTATGAATCAGTTTCGAAAGTTAACAAAACAATCTTTGTAATTAAAAAACACATTAAATAAATCCTTAGAACTAAAACAATCTTTATATTAATTTAAAAATCAAACCTTTGTTTAGTAACTCAGTCAAAAATAAATGAATAAGACGGTAAGTTTAGCTAGAGATTGTAAATAAAAAAAATACCTCGTCCTCATCAGTTACAATCTTCGGATTTTAGCAAGAGAAACACATAAATTTAAAGCATTGAATATAAAACGTATGCTTAGTGATGTAAATTACAAAAATTGCAGCTCAAATACGTTCAACTACGTGCCTGGTAGTCGGCAATACGTTCGGACCTACAAAAAATACAGCTGGCTAAAGACTTGTGTTACACCTCTGCCTAATCCTTCAAACACAATTAAACGTGTTATTATATCATTAAAATGTGGCGTAACGTGGATTTTTGCCGCCAGGGGCGAACCCAAAATTTGTCGCTCCGAAGCGCAATAAAAATCTCATTTTAAACGAATAATTCTCAACGAATAATAGTCACACATGCACCCAAAGTTGAGTTTTGCAAAAAAAAATATTTTTTTGCCGCCCTAACCACGCTACGCCACTGCCTGTTGCATCCAAAGCCATTTTTTAAACTGGGTAAATGACCTACGTACTTATTAAATAAGTACTTACCCCTTACGTTAAGTCATGTTTCATAATCATAATTGATAATATTCTTACTACTTATCTTACTAATATAATAAATGCGAAAGTTATTAAGTTCGTTAGAAATAAACGCAGAAACAACTAAACGGATTTCGTCGAAATTTGGGACACTGGTAGATCATGTCCTGTATTAATACATGGGCTACTTTTTATCTCGGTAATTTGTGCCCATGGGAAATAATAGATATTTAAAATGTGATTCTTTAAGAAGATGGCGCTGGCGTCGTACTCTGTTTTAAAGACTTTTGTAGCGGAAAAGGCTTTTCACGCGGGCGAAGACGCGAGCAACAGCTATTTATTCATATTTGCTTTATTCTTGAGTTGTTTCAACATCTTATTACCTCGTCCGGGCCTGCCGGTCGGCCGGCTGACTGCCTCGATGGCGTAGTGGTATTGCGTATGCGTTAAGAGTACGATTAGCGCGCTGTGATCCCGGGTTCGTATACTGGGTCAAGACAAAAAAAATTGTGACTGGATTTTTCCATCTTAAAAATCACTCAGTCGCAGTTCGGAGTCAGGAAGTTAGCGGTGTGATACCCCCGTGCCTCGGAAAGCACGTAAAGCTGTTGGTCCTGCGCCTGATCAGTCTATATTCATGTCGGATTCCCGTCTCACCGGACTATGAGAGTGAAGGAATAGCGAGTGCACTTGTGTATTACGCACACACTTGTGCACTATAATATCTCCTGCGTATCTGGCTGATCTCCGTTGCGATTGGCCGCCGTGGCCGAAATTGGCTAGGAGGATTTTATTTTACCTCGTCCCGGCTTAAAACAATTATTTCGTTGCATTTTACCAGAAATCATTAGCTGCATCAAACACCAAAGTAGGCATCGTTTCTCACCGCGAAGTGACTGAGCAAGTCAGCCGGTTGACGCGGCCCGCTCCGCATGCCGCGCCGCTGCACTTACCACACCCCGCGTTTGACTACCAATATTTATCTATTATTTGTCTAAAGTTAGCAAAATTCACTAAATAATAATGGAGGGACAATTAATTCCATCATAAGTTACTAACTGCTTTTACTTCCATTAAAATCGTTTAATAATATGGCTTATTATATATTTTTGTTCTTAAAAAGTAATTAAGCGCAGTTAATGAATTTTAACCAAGCTACGTCCTGAAGTGATGTTCGTAAATCATATTTAAAAAAAATACTAAATCACATTAACAAGTTTTGTAAAGAAGGAAATATACATTATTTAAATGCTTTGAATTTTTAAAAACATTACAATGTGACTTAACGATTTTAATGAAACCAAGAGTCCCAAAATTGTAATTATCAACTTTAAGATGAAGTAATAACTTCCAAATTTGGACAGCTAAAAATAAGTGAGTTTTTGCATTTTATACAGCTCGTCAAGACGATGTTCAAGACATTATAAACTGTACTTGATGACTTTTTGCCATTAGTGAGTTCTTGCAGTAAACCGACGATATATACAAGTTTAGCGCCTTTAAATAAGAGATTATTGTTGCAAATCGTCATTTAATAAACTATGAGTTGTTTCTGAACATCATCGACATTTTTTGATATTACTTTAATCGACTCTATCTCATCTCTAGCATAAAAAAGGTAATGTGAAAACTAGTGACAACCTTGCAAATTTCGAATGCATGAATCAGTATGCATCTCTTTCTGTCACCTTATCCAAGCCATAAGATAAAATAGCATCAAAATATATATAAAGTAGCTATTTTAGCGTTGGTTCTATTGCTTGTTATAGTTCTGTGGTTGTGCTAGTGTAGTGACTGTAGTATGTCACCTTTGAGTATAAAATTAAGTTTGAATTAAGAATAGTGTAAATAAGAAAAAAATGTATTTTATTGTAAAAAAAAGCGTGGGGTGCTTTTTAAGATATTATCTAAATGATATATAATACTTCTACTCATATTATCTGTCAATAAAATATTTATAACTATTGACACCATGCACCCTACGCTTTTTGTACAATAAAATGCATTTTTTTCTTATTTATACTATTCTTAATTCAAATTTATTTTCTATTTTTTAGTTGGATTTTCTATAAACCGTGTTTTTTAATTGTTTTAAACTATTATTTATTTTTAATTTTTTAGTTCTGTGGGCTTAGAATGTGACAAAAAAACGCGTCACGTCTCCGTTTCGTCTTATTGGGATTGGTTGAGAGACTGACGTATTGGTCTCTCGATCAATCACAAACATCAAAATTAAACGACATCGTTTTACGAGTTGCGTCTTCGTGTCACATTCTAAGCCCACTGTTTTACTATTGTCCAACAAATGTCACTAAAAATAAACGAAAGCGCCATCTTGTGACAAGTAGGATTTTTTACGCATAAGAGTAGCCAGTTTAATGCTGATTCCGGCGCGCATATTGCCTTGGCGCCTGTGTGCGCCGCACATTTTGCACACAGGGACGGCGCGGCCCTGTCTCCTTTTAAAATATTCAAAACAATATTTTTAATGCCATTATAAAATGTTAAGCTTCGCGTCCACTAGCCGGGGCGGAGCCGGGCGCGGCAAATAAAAAATTTCTGCATGCTACGTACACTGCATTTAAAGATGCGGGCTGCATTGACGGATTTTATTTTACAGCTTTTGATATCATTCTTTGAGCCGTTCTTTCAGATAAAGGCTAAGAATAACAATTTTGGATGACACAATGTTTGAGTTTGGGAATAATAAATAAAGGTTATAAACTTTGTATACAATTTCCGGAGTCAAACATAATGTGTTTCACAAAATCCATAATCGGAGGTATTTTTGTGGCGATCAAAAGTATTTCTGTGTTTTTGTTTTAAAGTAAAGAATATTTTCGTATGACGTATAATACGTTTGGAGAATTAGATAAAATATTACTAGAAGACTTTAACAAGCAACCAAACGAATTGAGAAATTATATTGTTTCAAGAGAACGTCTTTATATATGTTTGACGTAAGATAAATCGGAAACTACATCAAGTTAAACAAGAGATATTTTGAGAGCTATTCATTTTTGGGGATTTATTCTATATAAGCCAAACTATTACATAGCGAACTTCGTCAGTCCTTAATTAAATTAACAAGAATGTCACTCTCTTAAAAAGTAAAAAAAATCGCTAAAACGGCAACACTGGAGGTGGGCAGATGGGCCGCGACGCAGTGACTCGCTCAGCCGACCCGCCCCGCTGTGACCAGTTGTCTCGATTTTTCGTTATCTCTACCGATATGGAGTCTATCCAACCGAAATGAAACGATTTTTGTACGATTTTAAGAATGCCAGAAGATTCTCCCGACTTTTTGTACCGATTACCTTTTTTATATTTTACGATTCTGTTTGGAGCTACTGTTTGGAGCGGCGGGGGGACAGCCCTTTTTAAGGAGCGCCAAAATTTGTTTAAAAATTTCGACTTTAATGACGGGGGGAGAGGGGGTGTATGTGTGACTCTTGTTTGTTGAAATGGCCTCCTTTTAGTGGAATAACAGTCCCTAGAGTTTAAAATAAAGCGATTATATTGAACACTGCTTGTTATTTTTGCCTATACCTATTTTTGATCCAAATATACTGATTTTACTTGGCAACTCTACCGATTTCACATTTTGTCGTCCGACTTCCGAGACCACTGGCTGCGACCAATATATATAATACTCTTTGGCTGCGACCCTTCCACAGAACATAAACCCGTCTATAGTGAACGCACTTCTACGCATTTCTATACAAAACTTATTGGAGGCAAATTTTTGCAATACGCCCCGACCCGACCCGCCCCGGCTAGTGGACGCGAAGCTTAAGCCTTCAACTTCAGTAATTTTGAAATAAGAATGTAGGTACTAAAAAAAATTGGTAGATACCGTAGGCAAAAAAGCTTCTTGGTTCAAGTCAACGTTCTCCAACTTATTTTGTTTTAATAAAATTAAGAAAGGTTCTAGCAGAATAATTTTCATTGTAGAACTTTATTTTTTTATTACCATAACTACATTCTGAAGTACACATCTTTACATTTAGACACACCTAACATGTCTATAAAATTAAGTGCGAGTTTTGCTCATACATTCTCTCAATGCATTCAGCAATATTATCAACCAAATTGAAACACACCCATTAAAATGATAAAGTTAAACAAATTAAGTCAAGTTCCTGCAGTCGGCATTATCTTTCCAGTTTCCATCAGTAATTAGTGTTTTTTTAGAATGACAAATGAACTGTTATATTTGGATGTAAAGCATTAATTAATAACTGTTATATTTGGATGTAGTTTATTTGTCTCTGGGTTCTAGTTAAACCTGAAATACAAATGGATAATTATGGAACATAAATTAATTTTGTGTAACGTAATTAAAAGTATGGATCATGAAGTTTGAACAATAGTAATAATGATAATTTAATTCAGTGATAAAATTTAATTCGTGTGCATTACGTTCGTACGTAATTCGTTATCAATTTTTTCGATAATATCCAATGTTAACGCTTGGTAACTGTATGAAACGTAACAAATGAAGTGATTACATTTTCTTTAACTCGTAATCTCTTATTATTTTTAATGTATTAGACCGATAACAACTGAATTGGTTTAGTTTACTCAATAGTCAATACCCATTATCAGTCAACACATAAACACGCCTACGATGTCTTATTTAACGCGATTATGTAGAAATCAGTGAGTACTTAGTTCAATTATAAATCAAATACTTCTCATATATATTTTACATTCTATGTTTTCATTTGTGACTGTATCAATTTTAAATTGATACTTTACATCCAAATATAACAGTTCATTTGTCATTCTAAAAAAACACTAATTACTGATGGAAACTGGAAAGATAATGCCGAGTGCAGGAACTTGACTTAATTTGTTTAACTTTATCATTTTAATGGGTGTGTTTCAATTTGGTTGATAATATTGCTGAATGCATTGAGAGAATGTATGAGCAAAACTCGCACTTAATTTTATAGACATGTTAGGTGTGTCTAAATGTAAAGATGTGTACTTCAGAATGTAGTTATGGTAATAAAAAAATAAAGTTCTACAATGAAAATTATTCTATGTTAAAATAGTAAAAAGAAATAGTAGCGATTTCTGTAAATGCATTAATTATGATGTATGGTACACAAAACAATAATTATTTAGAATAGTGAATTATAATATTAAATTGTTCATGCTTGTTTTAAAAAATAAATTCCACCTTATGTAAGCCTGGATAGTCATTTATTAAGATTTATTTTATTAGTAATCAGCAAGTGTCAGAAGCTTTACTGTTAATCTTTATCCATTAATATGGATCCTAATGAATATTTATAGAACTAGGCACTTTATTACTGCTGCCATCCTACTAATATTATAAACATGGATGTATGGATGTGTGGATGTTTGTTACTCTTTCACGCGAAAACTACTGGACGGATTTCGATGAAATTTGGCACACGGGTAGATCATGCCCTGAATTAACACATAGGCTACTTTTTATCCCGGGAAAATAAAAGCGGACCCTTTATCCCAGGAAAACTCAATCATGCAGGTGCAGCTGCAAGCAAAACCTAGTAAGGTTATATTTATAACATTCAAATTACAGCTATCTAACATATCTCCAACAACAAGTGAGGTTTAGCCATGCACGACAAATCAAGGAGGATTTACTGCAAAGGCCGATCAGCAAAGTGCTCATTGCAAACCGTGGAGAGATAGCATGCCGTGTCATGAGAACAGCAAAGAAGCTCGGCATTAGGACAGTGGCTGTTTACTCTGATGCTGATAAGCATGCAATGCACGTCGAAATGGTTTGTTTACATCAATTGCTTGTGTTTACAAAGTAGGATGATGGTTTACCCTATCTTAAATATTCAAGAAGTAATTTAACACATGTCATATCTATAATTTCAGGCTGATGAAGCATACCATATTGGTCCTGCACCATCAACTCAGAGCTATCTCAATGCAGAAAAAATTCTTGAGGTTGCAAAGAAGTCCAACAGTCAAGCCATTCATCCTGGATATGGATTCCTTTCAGAGAATGTAGAATTTTGTGAGAAATGTGCTGCTGAGAATGTGATATTTATTGGACCCCCTCCATTGGCTATCAGGGATATGGGTATTAAAAGGTAAAGAAAAATGATTACACCTTATCGCAATATTTTTAGGGTTCCGTTCTTATAGGAGTACTTTGATGAACATCTGTCTGTTTGTCAAGACCCTTTTTCTCAGGAACCCTTAGATATATGGAGTTGAAATTTATATCAAATACTCGGGTCTACGGTATCTTTCAACTGCAAAATGATCATACTTGTAAGTCAACACAATCAAAAGATATGACCGTTTATGTCGCATATTTTGCGATTTCACAAGGGAATCAAACCTATAGGGTACTTCAAATCATGAAATTCAACGAGAAGCAATGTCTTACATCATATGAAGGAAAAATATGAAAACCGTAAATATTGTGTACTTTAGTAACAAAAAAAGGGAATTTATATTAGATTAATTTATTAATTTTAGCATGCTAATAGGAATATATATACTTAGATACCTTACCTACAAGTTTGTACAGAACCATCAGTACGCAAGTCCAACTCGCACTTGTTCCTTTTTTTCCATTTATTTAAATTCTCATGATGGAGGCAGAATCCGACAGTTTATTATAGCAAAAATGTCAAACTGTTGATACAAAATCTACAATTCGATCATAAATTAACACTGATGATTTATTTATGAAAGACTGGACTCATATATATCTTGATAATTTCCAGCACATCAAAAGCAATAATGTCAGCAGCAGGAGTGCCAATAGTTAGAGGCTATCATGGTGAAGATCAAAGCATTGAGAAGCTCCAGGAGGAAGCACAGAAGATAGGATTCCCACTTATGATAAAAGCAGTCCGTGGTGGTGGTGGAAAGGTAATTCATGACATTAAAAACATTTTAATATTATACTTAATCAACCTGCGTGAAACAGTTTTCTGGGATAAAAAGTAGCCTATAGCACTCAGGAGTTAGCTTCCTATTGGTGAAAGAATTTCCAAAATCGGTCCAGTGACTTTTGAGTTTATCCATTACAAACAAACAATCAAATCTTTCCTCTTTATAATATTAGTATAGATAATATTTTGTATTTTCCTAACATGTTCTTTTTTTAAACTTACTAATTTTACGCATTGATATATATTATGTGGAAAGTAAATTATTTAGAAATACTTGTTATTTTCATTATACATACATATTTTATGTGAAACATGATAAGATAAATGGAAACAGAATTTTGTTATTTTGTGCAATGTAATGATATGTAATGTAAGGTCATAAGTTCACATGATTCATGAACATGTTTGTATGAATTTAAATTGCAGTTGAATACTTGCATATTAAAATGCTATTTATTATGTTTAAGGAAATATAAAATTTCAGTGAATAATATGTTTATTCAGCATCATAGATTGATGACATATTATTTACTTCTACCCACTTATGTTGCACTTTTTTTTCCTAATGGCATCAAATAAATAATTGTAAATTATACGTCCATACAAGAATACACTATTAAAACATTAATGAATTTTAGGGTATGAGAATAGCAATGACAGAGGCAGATTTCCTTCTGCAACTAGAGTCGGCTAAGAGAGAATCACTGAAATCGTTTGGCGATGACAACATGCTTTTAGAGCAGTACATCACAGATCCTAGACATGTTGAAGTACAGGTAAACTTACTATTACTATAAACTAGGTTTTGGTTCAGACTCCAAGCATTTCGAAATAAAAACATATTTCTTTGGGGTTAAAAGAAACCTGTATGTCACTTTCAGGCCCTATAAGCTATTTCTTAAGTTATATAAAAAAAGCTGTCAACCTTTCGAAATTTTACTATGGTTAATGTTGGACAGCTGCACAACATGACGAGATTTCATCTGTTTCAGGTATTTGCCGATATGCACGGTAACGCGGTTCATCTGTTTGAAAGGGACTGTTCAGTGCAGAGACGGCATCAAAAAATTATAGAAGAAGCACCAGCTGTAAGTTAACATACAATGCACAGTGTTTAATTTTTATATGTTTAATTAACATATATGATTAAATGAATGAAATAAACGATAATCACTTCTAAAATAAGCTTCCTAATACTGACTCATGAAAAATTAACAATCGATTTCAATAAACGCGATTCGGATCCATGCCGAAAGTGAACCAAGCAGAACTAAATTTGATGACATGGTTCTTCTTCTTCTTCTTCTTCTTTTAAAAATGGCTCCACCGTGTCATCGGTGATTTTGCCAATGTCAAGTGGGTAGATGTTAAAATAATATAACTTTTTTAAGAATAAATAAAATAAAATTCGACCCGAGGTAAACCAAGAAACGATTACGATGGCAGCAAAGAGCAATACAACTAAAATATTTGACATTAGTTATGCCAATGAGAATGTAAACAGTACGTTAATTTAGAACCCATTTAGAACCAAGCACACTTGACAGGAGCGTACAGCATAGATAGCAACACTAGTGTAAAATTTATAGATTGGAACTATGGAGATAGAGCTAAGGGACACAGAAACGAAAGAAGAGAAATCTTAATTAAGTCTCAAGAGACGTTGCAAATACACAACATTTTAGTAATAGTTTCAAATGTAATTACAAATTACAATATATTTTGAGTGGTTTATGAATACCGTATTTTATATGAGGTTAATTTGAAGGAAGTGAGGAAGGCTGTTGCTGGTGGTAGCATATATTTCGTATGCGCCCCGATAGCAACCCGCCATAGTGTCCCACGTAAGAGTGTCGCGATCCGGGATTAGCTCCTGTATATCAGGTTCAAACAGGCCGGTGTCGATAATTGTGTCGACTGGATAATCATCTCTCGTGGACATTCCATCTAGAACCCACTCGGCTTACCATGAGGTGCTGTAGAGTCATTTTGCCATAATCATCATCATCAGCCACACGACGTCCACTGCTGAACATAGGCCTCCCCTAAAGATTTCCAGACGGACCTGTCAAAAGCGGCCTGCATCCTTAGCCATTTTGCCATGCTCGTTTAAAAATGTAACATCCGGATGTTGTCAGCCGGGGCTGTCGGAGGAGACGCGGCAGTCGCTGGGCGCGGCCGCCGTGCGCGCCGCCAGGGCCGTGGGGTACGTCGGCGCCGGCACCGTCGAGTTCATCCTGCACCGCCGCACGCACGAGTTCCACTTCATGGAGATGAACACCAGGCTGCAGGTCGAGCATCCCATCACCGAGATGATTACTGGTCGGTATTGTAGAGTATAATGCTTGCTTCTTTCATAAGTTATGCCTATCTCCGAAAAACCACATTTAATAAAAAAAAGAAAGTTTGTAACGTTTTTTTTATTGCTTTTAATGACGAGACGAGCATACCGTTTGCCTGATGGTAAGCGATATGACCACCCATAAACAGTAGAAACACTATCCAGCACCTTGACTTACAAAGTACTGTGTTGCATTCTACTGCGCTCGTCCTCCTGAGACATAAGATGTTAAGTCGCATTATGTCCAGTAGTTACACTGGCTACAATGTCCTACAAACCGAAACACAACAGTGCATGCACACTGTTGCTTGGCGGTAGAAATAGACATTGCAGTGGTACCCACCCAGATGGACTCTTACATATGAGAGACCTACCACCACTTGATTAAAACTCAGTTAGATTTTAGGGACAAGAAAGAAAACCCTTCGAAAAACCAAATGATCTACTTATATCAAATTCGAGAACAAAAATCTATGTGGCTATAAACGATATGATGAGCTCTTCTTATGAATATGTTCGTCAGGTACGGACCTAGTGGAATGGCAGCTGCGCGTGGCGTCAGGGCTGCCGTTGCCGGTGAGCCAGGAGGACATAGTGCGGCGCGGGCACGCCGTCGAGTGCCGCATATACGCCGAGGAGCCCGGCGCGGGGTTCCTGCCGCGCGCCGGCACCCTGCACAGGCTCACACAACCCTTACCTGAAGAATTTGTTCGGGTTTGTATACAAAGCTTTTTAACTAAGAACATATTTATAATTACTGCCTCGGTGGCGTAGTTGTATTATGGTACGACTGCAATGCTGAGGTTTTGGGTTCGATTCCCGGATCTGGTAGAGTGATATTGGGTTTTAGGATTCAGTGTCAGTCCGGAGTCTGGAATTTGTGCCTGATATGGCGATAGGCTCGCCTCCTATCACATTTTAGTACTTTCCTTTTAATAAATTGTCTGTAGCATATATTTTGTTTATAGGTAGAGACAGGCGTGCGTGAAGGACAAGAGGTTTCCGTGCATTATGACCCTATGATCGCGAAGCTGGTGGTGTGGGGTGGCGATCGGACTGAAGCACTGGCGAAAACGAGGGCCAAACTAGCTGAATATCAGGTACACACATTTAAATAAATTGTTTTGTAGCACAATACAAGCAAACCAGTGTGAGTGTTCATATAGCAAATAACCATCACTGATAAACATTTGTAGGTGTTGTTCGACCAGAGAAATGCGTGGGCTGATGAGCTCAAGAAATAAATAAGAAAGTTTTATAGACTGGAAATGCATCTATGAATATTTTGATAGTATGCACGTTTCTGAGCGGTGACAATTATCTCTATATCGGGTATCACTAACAGCAGGTGATCCTCATATTCGTTTACCGATATATATGTTATAAAAAAATTGCTCAAAAAAGTTACCATTACGATTCCCACATTCATTGCCATTATTTCTAAAAATTAATCTTTTCTGCCAGGTGGCAGGTCTAGAAACGAACGTGAACTTCCTTCTGCGGCTGAGCGGCGCGAGTGCGTTCGTGTCGGGCGACGTGCACACCGCCTTCATACCACAGCATGAACAGGAACTGTTCCCCAAGTCCGACTCCGAACTGAACGAAGAACGCGCTATTCAGGCTGCTATGGGACGAGTGAGTAGTTTATTCTGCGTATATAATATTAAACAAAATATTTTCTCGGGATAAAAAGTTGCCTATAGCACTCAGGAGTAATGTAGCTTCCTATTAGTGAAAGAATTTTCAAAATAAACACACACACACACACACACACACAAGACATAAAAAGACTATTACAGATACAAATAAAGGATAGTTAAAAAAATAGGAAAACTATTGTATAACAAACACAAGATGATGAACACTCTCATAAACTAGCGATGTCGACTCATTTGAATAATAAAAAAAAATTAAAATACTATTTTATATTGTAGATTCTTATAACCCAGCGCGAGAACATTGTTTATGATAATTGGAAGGGGATCTCGATCCAGCCTGCTTCGTGGAGACCAAATTATCAACTAGAAAAAACTGTACCACTAAGGTTTGAAGAAAAAGGTAAATATAATGTTACTAGACACTATCATATTGTTGCAATATAAATCATAGGACTATATAACAAAGAGATTAATACTAGTGCAAAACTAAATTATTTCCTTAATTAAATGACCTTACAAACTCACTATAAACAGAACATTCAACACATTGTATTGTTATTGTCCCTCCTAACAGTTCCGGCCCGCGTGCCGACGAAATAAATGGATAGGATTAGGTTGAACACCAACCTTACCCACTAATCGTTGATGTCTCATCCTCTCCCAGTGACCGTCCTGAGCCGAGGTTCGTAACCCGTTAGTGGGTTGCCCTCAGCATGGTTACTTAAATCAAGGGTTGTGAGCGCCTAAAGCGTTCACCCGAAAGTCCGGTGTGGCCAGAAAAGCCGACTCGCGTCAGGCCGGTAGGGCCAATCAAAAAAAAAAAAACATTGTATTGCACTTATTTCAGATTTGACCGTCATTGTTCAATACGAAAGCACGCCCAATAAGTACAGAGTGAAAGTGAATAATGGAGAATGGAAGAGTGTGGAGGCTTCGCTCAGTAACACCGAATTAGGACTGCGTCTCAACGCGCTCATCGGCGACAAGAGGACCAACGTGGGGCTGTTGACGCACGAACAAGAAGTGCATGTGTACAGCGAGGTTAAAATGGTTTTTATAATATAACAGTAAGGCACTAATTTCAATGCGCTTATATCTTTCAAAAAGTAGGCTGAGGTACCAACATTATGTGAAACATTGAAATTATGCCAATTGAATTAATTGAACGTACTAAAGAGCCCGCGAAAGGCGAGTGACGCCGATGGATGTACAACAACAAAGGGAAATTAAATCATTACCAATTTATTGAACCCATTAAATTATATACATTGTTTGGTTTTCGCCTATGCTTACTCCACCGGCAATTCAAAAGCAGTTTCCATTAAATAAGGCAGAGCTTGACAAAAGCGTCGCCAGCTGATGGCCCAGGGGGGGGGGATTGATATGCACATGAAGCTTTTCATTTGTAGTACGAGCTTTACATCTACGGCGATTGTAATAATATCGGTACAGAGTTCAACGTGTAAAGCTTCACGAGTTCTTGACTGTACAATAAATAAAACTTATAATTGGCATTTGGCAACATTTTAGAATTTCTGGGGGGGGGGGGGGGGCAGCTGCTCCTCCCTTGGCGACGCCCTTGGAGCATTTTCAAACTCAAGAGCAATTTAGATCACCTCAGCTGTTCTTTCGTATCCTCATAACGTCACTGCCACAGCCTTCAATTTTGTTCTCTTAGGACTATTCCTACCGCAAATTCAGGTATTTTCGATACCATTAGAGAGACCAGCCCGCCCTTACACTCACCACTGCAACTCTTGTAAGCCAGGATCAGAAGCGGCACTCATTTTATGAGACCCAGCGGTGAAGCTCGTCGTGTCTCAGGAAACACTAATCTATCTTTAACCCACAACGAAATTATTTAAATAGAAAGATAGGGAGGAGTTAGAAATATGAATTATGATCTTCCCTCCATAGCAAAGCGGGAGCCAAAAATAATATAATTACCATTAATATTTTATCGTTAAGGGGGGTTTACATTAGCAATAAAACTTGCAGAAGTTATGTTGCGCAAGCTATTTTTACCGTGTAAACAGTCACGGCAAGCTGACTTCTGCAACATTTTGAAGCTTGCAGGACTTTTGGCAAGTCGCATGTGTAAACAACACTATTTGTGCAACTTGCGCGAGAACTTGCAGTATATCTGCGTGCAGATAAAAGTTTCAACTTACTGAACTAGTAGCTAACGTTTTTTTTTATTTGTTCCATTCTGAAGCAGCTAAGGTCTCAAAGACTATACTGCCAAGTTTAGTTTGACCGATATGTCTATTTTTGCCGCCAAGCTGTAGTATACATGCACTATTGTGTTCCTGTTTTAAGGACATTGTAGTCAACGTAATTAATGGGAGTTATAAGACTTAAAATATTATGATTCAGGATGACGAGTGCAATAAAATGTCACGCAGTACTTTTTAATTCCAAACTCTGTTTCGTGTTGGTATTTTTAAGGCGATTATTTTGTTTACAATCATCATCCAAACAGCATTATATTAGATTCATAAAAAATAGGCAAAAGGATTGCGTGCCTTGTCTTTCAGTTTTATGAAAAAAGAACATGGCAAGCAATTAATATTCCTCGAGTAATGTAAACAGCTTTGCAAGAACTTGCGCAAGTTAACTTGGTGGATGACTTGAAAAAGCGTGTTGCTAAAGAAATATTGCCGCTAGTGTAAACGCTTCTGAAAGTTATTGCGCAACATATTGCTGAGAGAACTTGCTAGTCTAAACTCAGCATTATAAAAGCAATTAACTTATTTGTAATAGAGCGGACAGACGGTGTTCGAGGTACCGCGGCCGAGGCACCAGGCGGCGGCGACCGCGGACGCGGCGGCGGCGGCCGACAGCGCCTCCTCACCCACGCCCGGCGTACTCGAGAAGATACTAGTCGCCAAGGGGGACAAGGTATTTCTATTTATTCTCCAAAGTTTACTTACTTGAAATGTAAGCTTACGGTTTAAAAAATAAGTTATTTTTTTGTCCACTCTTCAGTAAGAATGAAGAGCTAACGCTAAAAACACTAAAACTAAAGAGAATTAAGAAAAGTGACACATCTCTAAAATATAAAATTAATCTTTTCTCTCAGGTGGTGAAGGGCCAGCCCTTATTTGTAGTGATAGCAATGAAAATGGAATATGTGGTACGTTCCCCGAGAGATGGCGTTGTATCTTCTGTGGCTGCTTTTAAGCAGGGAGATTCCGTCGGCAAAGGCACGCAGGTCGTTATGCTGGAAGGCGAAAGCTGAGCTACCATGTCTAGGTACAAGTTATATTAAGCAAAAACAGACTCTATTAACTAGATTCATTGTTGCAAAGAGGATCTAAAGCACAAAATAATATTCTCCTTCATTTGTTGTCCTATTTAAAATATTAAACAATTGATGTGTCTTGAACATGTGCCTCTTAAAATAATAAATTTGCTATTATTTATGACGATATTTTTTATGGGTAACTCAAGATTGACGAGCTTGTGGATTAGTTCTTTTTTGCATAACATTGTCCAACCAAATACCTGACGTTTAAAAATGACATATCTATGTTAAACATGTTATTGTTTATTACATATAATAAATATTGAGTGCAACTTATTATATAAGGTTCCATATGGCAGCAATTATTTTGTATTTTTAGACTAATTGTTAACGTCGGTGATAATAATAATGATAATCCTTTGTAATACAATCGTTTTACAAGACGTTCCAAGTTATTGTGTGTTGGACGGTGAAAGGGTTTGTTGTGGCTTTAACTTTTATTGTTGGAGCTATTTGAACAGTTTGTTGTATTCTGTTGTCCTCTTATCAACACAAACACACAACACAATATGTTGTAAAAATACCTTACCGTTATATTCGATATTATTGTACATGTACTTATCTAGACTTCAGTCAAACGTGATCTATCGGCTCTTGTAACTTTAAATAAATAGGTACTTGTAAAATATACATTCCAAGTATTTTTTGTTTAGTTGACTACTAGTTCCGCTAGATGTCGCTAAGTGTCTCGAGAAAAATCTTTCGCACTTTCATTTTTAACAAACATACAAGTTTCGCGTACAAATACGAAAAGTCATTATTTGAGTACAAACAATAAAAGTGAAATAATTTACAGATACTACGACAAAAGTGAACAGAAAAACATAAATAAAAACTTATTTTAAATCGATTTAATAATAGTCTAAAAATAAGTATGTTTGTATATTGGCATCCAGGATGTTGTAGTCTTGTTCGCTTGCCGCTACAATAAGATCCTTACAAATTGGTACTCACAAAAAAGAATATTATTAATTTTTATTCGGTAGATAGTCACTTATGTGTGAGTGAGAGGAATCATGTCCAAAAAAGTTTTATAAGTCACATAGTTATTTATTTTTGTACTACCATTATGCTTTACTATTTTATACATTTTATAACTGTTTTACCCAAAATAAAAACGTTTGATTTAATTATTGTATTTATTTATCTTTAAAGTCACTGTATAGATAATGTCATTCACGATGACGCGCCCTACTAATTTACTTAATCGCTTGAAGTCCAAGTGGGCAACTTTTTGCTTATGTCTTAGTTCTCGAAATACACACTAAATACTTATGAGTGCACTCGCATACTACAGTGAATAATCAAAGGTCTTTAACCCACAAAATCTTCGCACAAAAATTGGTAGCGCGCGTCATCGTAGATGAAATTCTATCGCGAGTCGGCAAAGCTTCAACGAAGAAAAACAGGGAAGAGGGCAGAGCTTTTTGTGTCGGTAATATCAGTGACTGTACGAAGCACAAGAACTACGTATTATAACGGTTTTTGTTATTGCATTGAATGGCGAGACGAGCATGCCGTTCGCCTAATGGTAAGCGATGCGACCACCCATAAACAGTAGCAATACCATTCAGCACCTTGAGTTACAAAATACTGTGTGGCATCTACTGCGCTCGTCATTCTGAGACGTAAGATGTTAAGTCTCATTATGTCCAGTATTTACACTGGCTACAATGTCCTTCAAACCGTAACACAACAGTGCATGCACACTGCTGCTTGGCGGTAGAAATAGATATTGCGGTGGTACCCACCCAGACGGACTCTTACATAGTAGAGACCTACCAAGCGTAAAAGTACCAGTGCGAACGAACCCGCCGATTCGCATTATAAGTAGTACTTTAAAGAGCATTTACAATACTACGGAAATCCAACTTGCTACGTCATGTCGTTTCGTAGCGGGGAAGGACGCTGGCGAAGCCGAGAGCAACACCTAGTTTCATGATAAAAATGTCACTAAAATACTCAAAATAATTGGCTTTAGTTATTATTCTGAGCTAAAATAGATTCCGTGCACATCATTTTAATTTGCCACCAACGCTAGATAAATTAATAAGGAATATTTTGGTAGTTTACAATTTTTTTAAGTAATTATTCGTTATTCTTTGCATATTTCCGCCGTAACTCGTGCGCCGAAAATATATGGAACAATTGCTCAAGGCCCTTTTGCCCGGGTGTCTTCAATGAAATATATTACTTTTATAAAAAACGTGTAGTACATGAATCCAAATATATTCCCTTTATGAAATGCTATACTTGCTATGACTGCCATGGTGGCATAGTGGTATTACAGTACGACTGCAGTGCTGACTGCTGAGTTCTGGGGTTCGTTCCCCGGGTCGGGCAAAGTGATATTGGGTTTTTCTACTCAGTATCAGCCCGGTGTCTGGAATTTGTGCCCGATATGGCGATAGAGCCGCCCCTATTATAATAGGGGACGAAATACGCACGGCGAAAAGTGCGTGCACTAGTTGCGTTTCTGCCTACCCCTTCGAGGATAAAAGGCGTGAGTTAGTGTGTGTGTGTGTGTGTGTGCGAAATGCTGTAGGTATTTTATTTATTATGTTTTTTCTATATAATCCAATAATCTTGCACCCTCTAGTTTTAAATAGTGTCGGATTAGTGAGACTCTACTGTATAACTGGAATTATAAATATTATTCCTCATAGTGAACAAAAAATATTTACGCATTTTAAGAAATACCATGTGCAATAAAATTCCTATGCATACTATATCCGTATTTTATACACGATTAAAGTCCCGCATTCCATTTTCCCGAGATAAAAGTAGTTTATGTTACTTGCTGATATTGTAGCTTTATATTGACTTCTGCTCGCGGCTCCGCCAGCGTGAAAAAGTTTTTCCGATATAAAAATATTTTCCCGAAAAAAGTAGCCTATAGCACTCAGGAGTAATGTAGCTTCCTATTAGTGAAATAATTTTCAAAATCGGTCCAGTAGTTTTTGAGTTTATCCATTACAAACAAACAATCAAATCTTTCCTCTTTATAATATTAGTATAGACAAACAAACAAAGAAACAAAAAAACTATTTTTTCCTCTTTATAATTTTAGAATGGACGATAAATTATATTGCCGAAGCTTTATAAAATACGTTCTTAAATTTCGCTGTCTCGGACACGGGGGGCGTAGCTCAGATGGTAGAGCGCTCGCTTAGCATGCGAGAGGTACCGGGATCGATACCCGGCGCCTCCATTCTTTTAATATTTTATATGAATTATTGAATAAATTATAATTATATAATTATTATAATTACAATAGTACATTTATAATAGATGTAACGAAAGAACAATAATAAGTGCAGAATAAACAAGAATTATATGCAACATTTTCATAATATATTTCCTAATCCTACAAATTTTGTTAAGAAGTTATACAGAACCGAGCTAATTCATGTAACTCACTTATCAGTTTGTTTACACCGTCTACAAATTCTGTTGAAAAATATTCGAACATAATAACTATGACATGACTATGACGCAATTATAAAAGAACATTACGTCATAGCTGCAGAGACGAAATGCTAAATAATTACAGTGGAATTGGTTACACACGTCAGTGGCTTATCTCAGCTGAAACATAAGTTGACTATGAAAAATTTGATTCCAGACAGAATTTTTATAACAATGCTGACTCGATCATATTATTATGCTATAAATTGACTGGTAATTTTAAATCACAGAAAATTATTGTCCTGAAAACGTTTCTATAGAATTAAACTATGTGGCCCTAACGACGTACTCGCGAACAAATTAAGATTTTATATACATACTATTGCTATATTATATTATAGTACTATGTAGTATATTATAGAAGATATACTAATATTATAAAGAGCTAAGATTAGATCTTTTCTCTGTTTGTAATGGATAAAATCAAAAATTACTGGACCGATTTTAAAAATTCTTTCCCCAATATAAAGTTAAATTATCAGCGAGTAAAATAGGCTACTTTATATCTCGGGAAAATATAAAGCGGGACTTTTAGCCTGGAAAAACTTTTCACGCAGCCGAAGTCGCGAGCATTATCAATAAATATAACAGGTTATCCAAGATCTAAACAGGACCCACCTGCAGGGCCTGCACGCATGGTAAACTGTACCAAAGCAATACTGAGATAAACGATTAGTGTTGAAGAAGTGAGTCCTCGCGAACTTTTGATTGCTCTACCTTTGTAACGTTGCGCCACAAATGACGCCCGACTTGGTCGATAGCACAGGCATCAGAGGTGTGGTAATTATTAACAAATTGACACGCCGCAGGAAATCAATCTTGACGTTTCTCCACATAAAATATTAGTTTATTTATCATTAGGTATATTTAAAACATCACTATTATGACCACGCAACATTTTGATACATTAGGCATTGAAAATAATTATTATTTACGAGTTTTATCTTTGCGGCGAAATACCAAACTGCGGTCTCAATATTGAATAAACAAAACATGTAGGTACTTGGGCATTTCCTGTTTTATCTACTGGCGGTTTCCAAAGATACCGTGCGCTAACAGTTATGCTATTTCTATCAAGGCTATTTGTATTTATAATTGCCGTTGCCGTTATTATTAAGACACGGATTCATTGTGGTGACACGCACGTCGCTTTATTTTGAAATATATGCGTGGATTAAGGATAATCTGTTCTAAATTCATATAAAAAGCAATCGAGATTAAGTGCTCTACTATATTATAAACTGTTACGAAGTCAACATCTTGAAATTATACACCAATTGGTCCTAAATTGAAAATTATCACGAATTATGCTTAATAGACTCTTATTTAATGTAAACTGTAATTTTTTAGTCGTATATGATTGATGACAACCAGTTATCCAGGGCAACTATTTGACCAACATTAATTGACCGTGTACATACGAGCCTAATTTTTTAACTTAATGAGGTTATTATACTAATGATTTCACTTATAATTATAATCGCATTAATGCTAATAGATATCTACATTCAGGTATTTCGTCTAATTATTTGTTTCATTGTATTGAGTTACACCTACAAAAGGCCACTTAAGGTAAAGGTACTACTAGTATACTGCCGTGCTAAGCTCAAAAGCCGTATCCCAAAAAATATCGTGGACTTGATTTTTATGGCATCAGATAGCTTAAAAACTGTAATTTTTGAAAAATATAACCAAATAGCGATATATTTTTAAAAACATTTGGAAAAAACCTTAAGAAAAAGGTCCCTATCTCATTTTTACCTCAAATCACATAAAACGAGACGAAACCTATATTTAAAAACTCGATACTAGCGTTCCTTGACATAGGTACCTCTTTTACGCTTAGCACAGCAGTATATACTGACTGCGTCTTTGACTCTACCTAATAAACAGCTATTTTATTTCATTGTAATATTTTAGGTCATTTTTAAAGCTATTAAACATTTAAAGAAACCATTATTTTAAATGTATGTACACTTAAAATATAAGATCCTCAAAGATTTCTTATAACGAAAGGATATATTCGAATGGTTTACGTCCCATTATAGCCTATGGTTTATAGTTTTAACAACACATAACAAAGAAACTTTCTTACACTTGTTCAAACGTTCGCGGTAGAAATAGTAAATTCTATTGAACTATTGTTATTATTACTTGCGATACCGACGCCCTTTGTTACCTGACGAGAGCCCGCTTGTGCCGACTGCCTGCCTGTTCGTTGACGTTTTTTGTAAACATTCTCGCTCCGGGCTCAGCTGATCACCACAACAGTCGGTGGAAGATCCTGAACGCTTATTGGCCCGGGTGATTGCTTGTTTACATTCATAAAACTTCTAACATTCACACAAAACATACAATGGAATTTTAATATTAGAAGCAATATATAATGTTTTCTTCATATATTTATTGCTTATTATAAAAAATACACCCCTGGTAAACACAATTCTATAATGCTTGCAATAAAACCCCTTGTCTCCCCCTGATTGACTGGGTATGTTACCACTCCTCCCTCCGTGATTCGGACAGATGTTGCACATCCACTAAACTTTATCAAACAAATCCACTCGGTGAAATCCTGGATGTGGACCTAATGTAAACGAGTTTATTATCTTTCGTCAATAGTAACGTTTTCAACTTTAATAATTTTGCGCGGGGCACGCATCGTATTAAATATTAATCACGTGTGACCTTATATTTCTTTTGTACAGTTTAAAACCTGTATCTATTGCTTAGTAGGAACGTACTTAGAACATAAAGTCGGCGGAGTCATGTTTTCCCTGTCATGTGTTGACTAATAATTCCTTAGTAGAGCCACCCAATTTGCTCAATTCAGGAATAGTGGTGTTTGGCGTAAGTCCTGTTACTTTTAAAATTAAAGATGGGCTCTTTGAGATTCTACCAACTCCTTAAGAGACACAAGCGTGTACTAGTGCGTATAAACGTAAATCAAGTAGTTGATCGGATGCGTCGTTCTCGGATGACGTTTATACGGATCTTCAAACCCACCTTCGTTCGTGCGAGGCTACAACTTACAAGAGGAGTGAGCTGCGGCTGCGCAACAGTAGGTACAGGCAAGCCTAGAAAATCTGCCTTATGTATGCTGTGCTAAACAGATATTTTTCTTAAATACACAAAATATTGACCAGTTCTACCAAGGAACTAACCAACGTTCAAGTATATACACATATTTTTTTTTTTTTATGAGATCTTGAACATACACTGGTCACTGGTGTTAAGTGATAATGATAAAATTCGCCGAAATCTGCTACTGGAGCATAATATAAATATTTCTAGCCTATAATTAATTAACAACTTAATGACAGCGGCGATAGCCTAGTTGGGAGTGGAACGGACTGCCGAAACGAATGTCCACAGGTTCAAAACCCAAGGGCACACACCTGTGACTTTTCTAAAATGTTATGTGTGTATTCTTTGTGAATTCTCGCTCGCTTTAACGGTGAAGGAAAACATCGTGAGGAAACCTGCATATCTGAGAAGTTATCTGAATTTCGAAGGTATGTGAAGTCTGCCAACCCGCACTAGGCCAGCGTGGTGGACTAAGGCCTTAACTCTCTCAGTTGTAGAGGAGGCCCGTGCTCAGCAGTGGGCAGTATATAATACGGGGCTGGTATGATATGGTGGTATGGTTAATGATAAGTAATAAATTTCACACAAAAAAATATATGTGTAAGTAAGTACACAGAACTGTAAGTACTTTTCCTGTTATCCTACTGATATTACAAACATGAATCTCGCATAAACCAGTCAATGGATTTCCGTGAAAAGTACTTAAATAGACCAAGTCCTCGCCAACGAGAACACTTTGATTCCCGAAAATCACACCAAGGATTTATTATTATAAAATCTGGTGACGGAGCTGCTAGCAGAAGCTGCTTTTGTACTAACTTGAGATACTGAATAAATAACGCAACGCTCCAATTCCACAAACCACAAAGTAACTTATTGTATAAAAAGTGGTTACTATTCCTAACCTAGGCGTACGCATTGCAATGAACGTGTCATACAATGACGCAGTTTTGAAGAGCCAGTATATTGTATGAGTATTCCTTTATAAATAATTTTATGAGTCAACATCCTATGGCACGAAACTACATAATAAATGGTGTTTGAGGGAACGTGTCTTAGTGTCCATCGATCTAATTTAATGAGATATTAGGCGAAAACTTTGGTGGTAAATCCTTTTTGATATTAATTAAGCTATTTCTTAATTTTAAACTTTGTTATGCCGATGTATATCTATACTAATATTATAAAGAGGAAAGATTTGATTGTTTGTTTGTTTGTAATGGATAAACACAAAAACCACTCGACTGATTTTGAAAATTCTTCCACTAATAGGAAGGTACATTACTCCTGACTCCTGAGGCTACTTTTTATCCCGGAAAAACTTTTTCACGCGGGCGGAGCCGCGAGCAGAGACTCTAGTACCTAATATTTAAGTACATGCCAATAAAAAACACAATTCGACATTGTTGATTATCACTGTTTCCTTCGAATCGAGTTTGGGGTTATTTTAAAATAATTTATTCCACTTAGTAGTTCCACCTAAAGTACAAGTTTCCAAAAATAAATATCAACGCAAGCATGATTGAACGCCGTTTTTATCTTTTCTGAAGTACCTAATAATACGTACCAAAAGAATGAGAGGCGCCTGATAAAATAACCTTTTACAGTAGAGTACTTAGAGGTGTCAATAGCTAATATAGCTATAGGTACCTATTCATATACTTTCGGTATTTTAGCTCCTTAATTATTGAGAAAAGAATCAATCTTTTTAACCAGTACTAATAGGTGCTAAGCTATTTTAAAATCAACAATAATTCCAACCCTCAACAATTCAATAAAACTCGAACGCAAACTGAGAGATTTCTGATTAACCTCCTTTAAAAATAATATTAGTCATTCCAAAACCGAATTACATTACGTTCAAATCGAAACTATGTCACGAAATCAATGTCATAACGATGCCTGCGTGTTTACGGCTTATTATACAAAGAAATTAATTAAGAATTATCAGTAATTTACTATAAAATAATGTTAGTAGTACTTATAACATGCTGCGCACAAAAATCAAAGACATAATATCCTGGGACCGTAGCCAACATGCTCCTCTACAATCATTAACGCTAATAGAAACTGAAAAAAATTACGGAAATGAAGATATAGACACGAATGTCAATGAAAAAAGTTTATTCAAAATACTGGAGTTAGAACTATAGTTCGGTGCAGCGCTAAAACATTATTTCAGTCATCTAACCAAACTTAAAATATAGAGCGCTGGATCGCTTTAATCAATGTTGAAGCCACACTAAATTCATGTGTACGGATTGCAGTACAGTTCAGTTGAACATAGTGAATGTTCGAAACGCGTAATCTAGTGCGTAGTACATATATATTGATGCATATCCTAGTCAATATGTTATTTAGATACATAAGGTTAGCGTTAACGATTGTAGAAGGCACCTTGGCTACGGCCCCTGATCCTGACAGATTGCCCTAATAATTATCAACCACGTTCCACATTGTTACAACTTTAAGTACCTAGCCACAGGCCTGGCCAGTGACACAACTCAATTGTACATTTTATCTCTGTCACATTTTTTCTTTAGTGACCACTAACTATATATGTAGATGTAATTCAGGAACTCACTAAAACATTTCCAAAGACATGTAATAATTACAATTATTTATCCAATTTGAAATACGCTTATATTTTTATATGTTGTCGATTTTCATAAAAGTACCTACCTTATGTAACCACAGCCCATATTAGTATTATAATTCTCTTTGCCACATTTGCTTTATCTCGTATTAAGATGTCAAAGAACAGTCAAAAGTTATCGATCTCTATTAATGTAGAGTCAATTGTGTTCTTTAATTTTTTCTTCTATTCCCTCCATAATTAGCTTACCTATAGTATAGTACATATTTAAACTGAAATTGTTGATAATACCAATTTATTGCTTCACTGAATCAATATTAAGCGTTGAAACTTGGTCTGAACGTGATATTATTGCGTTTCACGTGGAAAACGTGACTTATTCCCGCACGTGCTTTCTTTCGACTATTCCAACAAATTACGAAACAACAATTAAAGCTATATTTTATCACAATATTACAAAATTATCTTGCTCTGTAAATATTTTTGACGATATGTGACATTTTAAGTTTATACGTTTATTAGGTATATACTATATAATAGGGAATTTTTCACTATACAGTTTTCGTTATAGTACAGTGCAACAGTACAATAAAAAAATATTATGTTTTATTGTTAATTTTGCAGTTTGTTTTGATGTACCTAGTAATTAATTCCTATTACTAGGAATTAATTTAGTAGAAATGAGCGAATTTTCAGCGGAGGACATACTATAGTGTATTTTTGGGAATAAGTACTGTTTTTTTTTACCCAGAGAATCATAAATATCGAAGGATATTAATTTCCATGTAGCCGTATGCAAAGTTGACATCCAATAATTGTACAGATAAAAAATCTGTCATAGAGTTTCAATCTTGTGCAAATTCGCTTTCAGGACCATTTAATCTAAATTTTCATTTTATTATGTAATTTATTGTCAGTTTCGGTAAATCTAAAAAGTGATGGAACAATAAACTACTCCTATGAAAAAAATCTGTTATTTTGTATTTAAGATGTCGAAATTTATTACATGGCCATTGAACACTGTAAACTAAAAATACTTTTAAGTGGGTATCTATTTATTATTGATATTTCTAATTTCCCATATTTTGTACATTACACATACGCAGTAATTTTAATATTATACACAAGTAAAATGGGTCAGCCCTTCCGAAAACAGACTAAACATTCATCAGCATCTAACCGAAGCCACATAATTATGCATTCAATACAGTTCCCAATAAATTAATGGCTTTATAATGGGTTTCTCATAAAACAAGTAATTTTTTAAACATCGTGTTAATCGACATGTCTATTATTTCTATTGATAGAGATTTTTTTCACAACTAACTTATTACACACGTAAGTCGATCGCCTGTAAGCTTTGAGTATTTAACCAAGTGCCTTGCTATAAACAATTACGATATCAAGAAGTTCTATATGCTCAGCACTGCATCATAAGGCACTACTTTCCATATTATGTATTATAATTATCTTTGGATACTACGCTCCAAAGCTACGCTCACCTTGAATGGCTTGACTCGCGCATATGTGTCACCTATCCCCGAGTAAAGTGTTAAGTTTCAGTAGTATTATAATTATCTTTGGTGTTAAGAATGCTGCCTGAAAAAATCCAGTGTGTCCTCTGGAAACTATTTCTTTTGATTTAATGTTTCGAGGGCATAGCGATAACTTTGACCTTGGGCATGGACATTGTTATCTTTTTTGCCTTCCTGATGATGTAACTGAGCATGAAAGTTTGTTTGAAAATTAATAATCACTGAATCAGATGATTAAGAAAAAATAAGTGATTTTCTGTCACAATGATGGCTACAAAAATTATATTGGCTTGTCACATGTCTGCACCTATATAAAGTCATAGAATATTGGAATTCACTATCTAACGCCCGAACACCTTCAATCCTAATATGACATAACATACACGAGTACAGAGCCGGGAAAAATATAGTTAACAAACAATATGACGGAAAACTAACAATGGACAAACATGTTTACATTAACTATAAAAGTAAACAACAGCGGCCATAAACTTGATAAATATACAATCACGGTGTTGATAATGGGTAAAATAATTATTGCCTCGTATAATACTCGCAATGATAACTTCTGTCACAAGCAAGGTCTATGCAAATAAGAAAACATTATTTTTGTGCTATAAAATCTATGAGCAAAAGGTACGAAAATACTACTGAATATGTGTTAATCTTTACTATTAAATTTTAAACTAATAAAACTTATTTTAGGTCAATTATTTAAATTGTGCGTAGAAGGTTACATAAGTGGATGCATTTGGTTGACATTTGATCGACCCCGAATCCGAATAGAAACTGTGTCACGTATTAAGCAGCAAGCGGACACTGATGGCAGCGTCCGTAGCAGTCGAAGAGGTGCGTTGTGCAATCCCGTTAGCGCTCGCCGCTCCACGTGCGAACCGGCCGGCGCGCCTCAATGTCGCCCGTGGGCGGCCGCCCTCGCCCGCCGCCCGCTATCGCCCTCCACCGCCCGCCACCGCCTCTTGCCGCCCGCCCGCTCAAAATAGCGAGTGTCACCGAAACAAGCTCGGGTTCCGAGGGCGGCCGATAGTGCATCCTTGCCAAACATGGGACCATGCCTCGCTGCGTCCTGCTCGCGCGAACAGCTGAGTATCAAAACAAAGAAGCGAGACAACCGGTGCACGGTCCCGCTCGCCGGCCGGCCGGTGTTGCCGGCGAATGCCGCATCGCACGCACGCACCGCAGTTCTCGTTCGAATCGCGCTCATTGAGGTCGTTCGCTGTGAGTTCGCTTGCGAAGTTTAGCCCCGCGAAAGGATTTTCCTTTGTCCCGATCGTCGAGGACCTGCCCTCGTATTATGTTTCCGCGCGAGAGCCGCGACCAGCACCGGCCTGTTGAGGAGCCGGACCGCGCCCCGCGTTCAGAATCACATCGACTTGTTTTAAATTTCCCCAAATTCTGTGACGGTTATCCCGCGAAACGCGTGCGCCGGGCGATTTGAAATTTTTTCAGTGAACTTGTGTGAAATTAACACGAAAGCGGACCGTTCGATATTGCGGGCTCCGCCAGTGCAACGTTAAAGTCGTGCGCCAGAACTGAGAACACCATGTCAACCGGCAAGCGGCTGGCGAAGCGTTCCATCATCGGGACCCGCGTAGCGGCACTCGGTGACGAAGGACTGTACTATTCAGGCATGATCCAGGCGGTGAAGACGCCGGCCCCTTTTCCAGAGAACAACAACTGTATCAACCTGACGCCTAACACTCGCTACACGGTGCGTTTTGACGGCGGCAAGCTTACCCGCGAGTATCGCGACGCGGAGCTCATCGGGCCCGGCTTTCGCGGCATGGCGGGCGTGCGGCTACGGCCAGGCCAGAGAGTCTTCCTCACGTACAACGGGCGCGAGGTGCGCGCCGACGTGCTGCACCACAACCACGACACTGACGAGTTGCGCGTCCAGGTGCACGCGCCCGCCGCAGAGGTTTGTACTTTACTTGCATTATAATTTGAAATCACTTATATTCAGGCTTGATAAGTCAAACGACGGTCAAAATCCTTACTTTGTACACATAACTTATCACTAGTCGCTGATGCATTTCTTCTAGTAAAAGATATCAACGCCCAATAATTATAGAGACATCACTTGAAAGAATATATGAGCGATGCGATGAACACAATGCACTTGACAAATAATTAATCAGTTAGTAAATTAAAGTTTGCACAAAGTGCAGGATGAATAGTAGTGTATGATGTAGAGCGAGTGCGTTAGGGACAAAAGGTTGTTCGTGCAGTGGCGAGCGCGGAGGGAAGGCGGCGGCGGCGCGTGCACTGAGCTATTGACCCCGACTCCACGTGCAGCACCGACCAGCTTTATGTCACAGAGTAGATACGTTATATGTGATGCATCATCCGCTGCATGCTGCACCGCAGCAGGCGCGTTGCATTATTGCACCCCAGGTTATGGCACTCGTCTTTCCTTAGCTTGTATTCTGTTATAGCCGATATTATAATATGCCAGGTCATAATGCGTAAGTCGTTATTTAATGTCTGTCAGCTTGTTATCATGTTTTATCCATTGATGTATTAAAAAACCCGTTTTATCGTATTATTTTAACGACTAGAACTTGATATATTATTTAAATAGTTCTATATATTTTAGTGAGAAGTATCTTACTGAAAAAAAAACTTCGATTATGCCCGCCACAAAATTAGTAAGTACATAAAATAAATCAGTTCAATTACTTAGCCCTCATTATGTGTGCGCTTTTGTTATTGATAAATAAAAATATGCTGCAATGCTTAAGCAAATACGCTCTTTAAGTAAAACGAAGGACGACGATGTCGTTATCAGTGGGCGTCACATTGGACTCAGATACGCACAATTCATAAAACAATGTCGTTATTATCGGGAACGAGGCATTAAAATGTGCATTGAAATCCGTAGTTCAATGCGTAGATTAGATAAAGCACAATCAGTAATTATAGAAGATAAACAATATGTGACACGTGTTGCAGCTGCACGCCGCATGCAAACAGTAGCGGGCAGCGGCAACCGTGCGCACTGAGCGCTGTATAGTGGAGAGTCGATACTACGCATGTATTTGTTCTCGCCACTTGCGGCATCAACATTCACAGCAGATAATGCGCCGCACGTCTTTGGCATGGCTTAGAACACGCGTGTTCTCGATTCTACAAATCCGGCCGCACCGTTAACCTGCGTACGAATACGCTTGACTAAACAAACGTCCAAATATAATCATCATTGGCGAGTAGGGCTCTCTGTTCAATATTAGGAGTTGTTGTGGAGTTTTCCTGGGGCGAAGCGCGTGCGGCGTAGTGGCCAAGTGCTGAGTGCCGGTAATGTGGCCGGGCGCCGGTCGCCGTCGCGGCGCCGCATGCCGGCCGGCTTCAACGCGTCGCGACTCGAGCGTCATGCGTCATCAAAACACATCATTGCTCATCGGCCCGGCGCACTGCACGCTTTATCACCGAGCATAATTATTCTAATATCGGAACGTTCCTTAAAATATTTATCGGATAATCACCACCCACTTGACCCCTCATTTCGTATTTGTAATAAATATGTTGAACTTGATACACAGGCTGGCTCGGTGGCGTAGTTGTATTACGGTACGACTGCAATCCCGAGGTCTCGGGTTCGAGCCTCGGGTCGGGCATAGTGATATTGGATTTTCCTATTCAGTACCCGCCCGGAGTCTGGAATCTTTGCCCGATATGGCCATAGGCTCGCCCCCTATCACATCATGGGACGGAATACGCACGGCGAAAAGTGGGTGCACTTAGGTGCGCCTCTGCCTACCCCTCGGGGATAAAAAGGCGTGAGTTTGTGTGTGTGTGTGTTTGTGTGTGTGATATTTACAGGCTGCTATATTTTATTGAGATCTTTGTTTTATTATTATTTGAACTGTTTCTAAACACGCCTACAAACACAATTAAGTGAAAAGAGGCAAGTCTCTTCATAAAACCCATTTTTATCTGTCGACGAAAATTTCAATAAAACAAGCTTTGTAATGAGATGAAAAACAATGAGGAAGACGAATGCGCGCGCGCAGACCTTGCCCCATCGTGCGCAAATGTTGACGTAGCACGTAGCGCTCTACCGTCGCTTGCCGCACTCGCGTTGACACGCGCTAGATTGCCAACTTTAACAGCTGCTATAATATGATTACGTACTTAAATTAAAGCAGATATCTACGGATTTAAAAGATTAAATAATAATAATTCAATTATATGTGGTAGAGCCGCGCATTAGATAGATTTGCCTACGGGTAAAATGAAAGAACTTAACTTTTGTCCATTGGTAATTTAATACTGTTTTTCACATGGAAAATGTGATTGCCAGAGGCTCAACAAATCCCCATTTCTCCTCTACAAGTCTATATTGCACCCACAGGCAGTGTGGGTAACCGTGGGCGATAGTAATAATTTATCATCAGATGACTTACGTGCTAATTTTCCTATCTTCTCTTATACATACAAAAACTAAGTTCCGATAATATTATTTATATGTTTGTTGTATGTATTGTTTTATACGAGAAAATATGTTTGTTTTGGAACGATCTTTATCGCAATAACAGATACAAAACAAAGTTGCCAATGCGCACTTGTTTACCGGCATTTTGTTTGCACCACTTATAAATACCTAAAATCCTCATCAAATATTTTGCGTCACCGGCATACGCTAGATACCGACGACCAGCCGAGCCGACACACCGGCTCAAAACAAGTTCAAGGAAAATAGTACGCATAGAGTAATTTCCACATGCATTCATTTTAAAATCGAAACATAAAGATATTCGTAAATCCCCTGCTGCAAAATGATCGGTTCACTTGGCCTGTTGATGTAAGCGTGTTTTAGTGGGAAGTTGTTATCAATGCGGTGACGTGCGGCATTCCCCAGCCATCTACCACTCGCCCGTGCACCAACCGCGTCATACGTTATTTACCTACAGCATTTTGTTCTGTAAATCCGTTTTACGCTACGCAGATTCGACTCAATCAAACCGGGCGGGCTGACTCACAGCGCACGCGTTTGTATAAAAACTATTATCTATATTTTTGCCGGCAATCTCACCGGGGGAATTACGTAATGCGTAAAAAAATTCACTCGTGCATTTTACATATAAAATTAAGCTTATGTATCGCATTTAAGTTACAACTGTATATAACTGTTGTATTACACGTACTTGGAAGTTCTCAATAAAACAGTTTTTCATTTTCAGTAGCCACATACGCGTCCACAAGCTTAACTCCGTAAGATAATTTGAATATTATATTCGTATTTGCGGCTACCATAATAAAATGTCAGCCAATAAGATATAAAAATAAAGAGGATTCGGCCGAGAAATAAGGTCACCGGCAGGCCCGGAACCGCGTAACGGTATACGTTACAAAATCGCGTCAAGAATTATTTTCACGTGCGCCGGCGCCGATCGTCCGCCGTACCGTTAGCCCGTGCGATGGCGGCCCAGCGTCGGATAACCTTACAACAGACTCGTTCCGAGCTAAGTGGAACATTTCGCTAACGCCGCCGGCGACGCGCCTTCTCCACCGTCCCAACCTTATGCTTCCAACCTGCCAGCTTCCAGCGCGATAACAATAAGCATATTAAGTTTATTTTTGTTGGGCGAGGTCAAGAATTTTTCCAATGTACGTCAGTTCTTCTGAATATTTATTAGTATGGATAAAACTGCACAGACACCATCCCGTACGATTTCCCTAGCATTGGTAAGCATCAAGCAATGCATGTATCCTAATAGGCCGTGACAGAATGTTACGTTTCGATACATACGCGTCAATAGCAAAAGTCTGGTACCGGCGCGATGCTTCGACTTCGTGCCGAGTTGAGCGTGAAAGTACTCCACGCACCTGTACTCTCTACGCTCACTGCCTACTGCACCAACAACAGTTACTAATACTATTTTGAATTCAATTCATACACATAATGTCTTATTGAAGCAGCTAAAAATTATACTTTTAATAAAAATAATTGTTGACTATCATTCTGGGATTTTTATACGTATTAGGTCATGGCGAAACGACATATGGACATGAATCGCGTTTTCAATAACAACACTGTTTATTTGAATAGCTGATAATTGCCAAAACTAATCACAAGCACTGAGGATCTCTGTTTAACTCGTTTCATGAGATAGATTTGCCAACTTTGACACCACATACTCGACAATAAATAAAGAATTATGCTATTAAATATGTCCGAATAATAAATATTGCAAATGTTGCATGTGAAAATTAGCAAGTGTTGCACGTGTTTGGGCTATAAAACAGCATAAACTGAGAAAATACACATCGTGGCTTATTGACATTCTAATTAATACCGTAACACCAAGCGCCACATTGCTGGCGAAAGTAGTTATAATACAAAAGCTAATTACGAATACATTTTAAGAATTTACAGACCAGTTGTTACCATAGTTTGTTTACCATCCTAACAAGGACACAAAAATATATAGTTGGTTTTCTTGTGGCATCCACTTTTCGCCGTGCGTATTCCGTCCCATGATGTGATAGGGGCAAGTAAATTATTCAAAACTTCACAAACTAATTTCTTTAGATGAAAAAGCAAGATCATTTACTGTTGGTCTATTGGAAATTAAAATAAGAAGTGCCGCATTTTTTTAAATACATGAATCTCTGTGAAAATTTCTCGATCTATGTATGAGTATTCTTTTTATTAACCCTAGTAAAATTCCTAATGTAACGAGCACACATTCAAAACGTTGTGCTAAATTCTATAAAAGGAACGGGCCTGTCGTAATTGTATTTTCCTCAATATATTTCTCATAAAACCAATGATTCACTGACTACAATACACCGTTGCGTATCTCGTGTAATCTCTTGTAGTAGCAAATATATATGAAAACCAATAATATGTAGTATAAATAAAAATTATAACCGAAGTTGCTTTGATACTACTGATACTGACACAGTTTCCAACCAAATCAAGGTTAAAAAGATAAATAAACGTTGTTTTTGTTTTCATCATTGAGATAATCATCAACTAGCACATCGAAGCGGTTACGGCAGGAAACTATGTATGACATCTTAAAAACGAAATACTGTTACTAACATTGTCTACCTACACTTTTTATTATTCACTGAATGTATTGCTAGTTGTCCTTCTGTTTTGGCATTTCATTTGGGTGCATAAGTGTTTGAATTTATTGTAATCTATCTATACTAAAATAAAACAGTAGCTCCCGGTGTGTCTATACATTAAAACAAATGTGATAAAAAAGAAAGGGGGTGACTAAAGAAGAGTAATGGAAAACAAATCAGCGATTTTTATAATTATTTTCTGTCTGTGTGTGTGTTTTTTACTGCACATCTCCGAAACTACTGAACGGATTTTCATGAAATCAGTAGCCATGATGTAATCCATCTCGCAGACAAACACAATTGTCCATTATCTAACTTTATCTAAATGGCTGATTTATTTATTTTTTGAGTCAGCACAAAATTCGCGATTCCACGGGATTGATCGCCTAATTATAATGGGTAAATACATTTTTGCTACTGATATGTGTTTCATGTTCTTTCCATAAACCGTTGAAATCGGAATTCCCCGACAGCTTTTATAAGTGTATTCCCCGTCCATACACTGCAATTAGGCTACGTAAGAACCGACGTTACAAGAATTTCTCATAATAACTGTTAAAGTAACTGCTTCAATAAATGGAAGTAAATTTTCGATTGTTGAAAAGAAAGCTTACCATTGTGATTAATCTAAGTCAAAAAAATAAGTTTATCTTAAATCACAGCACTATTTTTTGTAATACTAATTATTGTAATACGTGTACGCGATATCTGTTCGGCGACTATAGTAAGTTACCAAGCAAGTCACTATTTGTATAACAAAGCCCGCAATTCCCTTGGTTAGAGATAAAATAGTCCGGCTAATGTATTCGACCCAAATTCGACGCTAGAACTGAGATGATTGACCATTTAATGTGGTCTGAAAACCGTTGCAAATGTAAAAACCGTTGTTTCTGGAACTTTCTTAATAACTAATATTTTATTTATCACTGGGATCATAATAAATTTAATGTGTAATAAAAATGTATAATAATGACGTCTTAAAAGTTGTAATAATTAGTATTTCTGCTATAACAATAGTTAAGTTCTGAACTTTGAGTCATATTAAGTACCTAGTACCCATTTACTTGGAAATTGTTCTCCCACTCCAGCATCGGCTACAAGGTCGACCCTTTGTGAGTGACCCCATTGCATTCGCCTTGGAATAGTTACATGATTAATGTGTTGCTTCTTATCTAACAGGTGGCTCACAGCTACGTGAATCTTGATGGTTCTAGTTTGAATCAGGGCACATCTATTGTCATTCAAAAATTATTATTCTACAGTTTAAATGCATAGAGTCGCTAATAAAGGACAAACGTAAATTTTTTGCCCAAATAATAGCATCATATCTGTTTAGGCTTAAACCGCTTGGTTTTTTGTATAAGACGTGGCGCTATTCAATAAGGTGGAATAACTAGTTTTCCGTATAGAGTTAACAGTAACACACGGTGACCGTTACTATGTGGGCGAGTGTCATAAGTCAATTCTACAAACACATTTCTCATTCTATTCCGCTTACTTTGTTGCTTTTTATGCGTTTAGCCGCTGTGAATGTAAAGATCAATTTCAATTACACACAATGTTTACGAAATCGTGCAATATGTAAAATTAATTTCAATTTGGATTTTAAAAAATTACCCATGAAATATAAAATGCCCATAAATATTAGACATGTAGAGCTAAACAGAACGTTGGTTGTATTAGTCATATTGTTGACACTTCCCTGAAGTGACCTGAATTAACGCTGACCATATTCGGCGGCGGGACGGTGGTGCGGTTGGAATGGCGCGGGGCGGTGGTGCACGCGATGTAATGTCTTGGTCGTTTTCACACAAAGAGCAAATTTAATTGCAAGCGTGGCGTGCGCGGGGAGCGTCGAGCGGCAAACGACCCACTCCGGCACTGTGACCCACTGACCCAGAATCGCTGATATTGAACCGACGACGACGCACAAGCACGTATTCGAAACCCGACCTCCACTTGCGTTTTCCTTTTATTTTTAGTATTGCACCTAACGATTGCCTTAAATAGTTTTAGAACAAAACCATTGCTTAAATACATTACATACTTCGGCTTCGTAAAAGCCCGTTAAAACCTCGGTCAACAATTTTATGTTTAACAGTTTCATCATAATAAATATGCAAATTGCACACATGATTACGTACCTATGCTGTTCGGGATTATACACGCACTACATACACGAATATTTAATACTAGCTTTTGCCCGCGGCTCCGCCCGCGTGAATGACTTTTTCCGGGCTAAAAGTCCCGCTTTATATTTTCCCGGAATAAAAAGCCTATGTGTTAATCCAGGACGTGATCTACGCGTGTGCCAAATTTCATCGAAATCCGTTCAGTAGTTTTTGCGTGAAAGAGTAACAAACATCCATACATTCTTACAAACTTTCGCGTTTATAATATTAGTAGGATATATTATTATTGAAGGAAGGAAAAAAAAATTCCTGAGGCATATTACATAATATGTGAAGACGAAAGTCAGTGGCAATGTATAGACAGTTGTGCAATGTAGATAAATAACCGCCATTTTGTCAGTGCGTGCACTGCATCACTTTGTGTCTATGTGAGCGGAACGGGTTCCCGAACCCGCGGTAGAGTAGCACTCGGGGCGCGGTAGCCTGTAGGACAGACTTTGTTTTTGGGTCAGGTTGGGTCACGACGCCTGCGTGCTAACGGTCCACCCTTCTGAACAGATTTAGCGCTATTTTCATATCTAAGAATAGAGAGGCGAATACGGTTGCAGGCATCTCAAGGTGAAACGCTCACTTTTCTAAGCGTCGCACGCAAACGATGCGATTATGGCATCCCTACAGGCGTCGGCACTAGGCGGTGTCGGCAGTGGTGTTGGTTCGCGCTGCAACGCTGTGCCGGTGTCGAAAGTCGAAACACCGACAACGCGTCCTTGTACAGATTTCACGTTCAATTACGTAATGGCATGTGATTTTATTTACGTGTAGCGCGAACATTACGTGGCCGCTCGCCGCCTACATACGGCTCGCGCTCATGCCAACGGGCGGTGGTGGAGCGTAGTATTCTACCCGTGACGTCACCGCCGCGTCACACCTACGCCAAATAACGCTCTCGCCAACGCACGGTGACGTAGTGTCGACAATTATAATAGCTCTGCTGCACGTGACGTCATCTCTTTCGAATGAAACCTTCGCTAGATAAAAAATCGAATCTACTGCGGCTCCGTCTTGCATCACTGCCAATGCTACGCAATATTAATTTCCTGACGACACGATATTACGCGCTGACCTACATGTTCTATTGAATTGGTCGTTTATACAATTCTTTGTCCCGTATAAAATTCCAATTTCTATAATAGGCGTCAATGAATACTTATATGTATAATCTGTTACTCACATTACCCTGATTTTTACACAAAATGAACCAAATACATAATGCCAATTGCCAAAATTACTGCTTATTTTGCTATAAAATCTTGACTGAGCAATGATCAAATATATTAGATTGCATGTCGCCAGCTCGTGTCGTAAATCCGTAACATGAAGAGTGTCAGCCGTACTTCTAATTGTGATATAAATATAAGTAGCCTCCGTTGACCGTACTAGATCCAGAAATAGAGCACAGTGAGGTTACCCGGGCTACAGATACAGGGCGCCTAGATGCTAGGATCGCGACCCGCCGGCCGCCGCACTCGCCAGTCGCCAACTAGGCCGCCTAGTTCGTCCTGTGCAATCGATGAGTCCGACCTACTTTATATTGCTAACGGCGCTTTACCAATATTTTCATGCACCGGTTATTCTTGCAACTGCGATTGTTGTTTGTCCGAACGACATTTAATTATGTAATTAAATGAAGTAGTAAAATATGTATGTATATCAAGTGTTCCAAACGTTTCAAGTTCTCTCAGTTTTACGAGTTCCAATTAAGCGGCGATTTACGATACAGTGAATTGTTATATATAAGATTTAAATCATACCTTGCACATAAGCTGGTTGCATTTTGGCGAGAGAAATGTAGGTCAGAGATTTTTGGGGCAAGGTTGTCTGTTGCAGCGGCGGGTGTGCGGGCGAAGAGGGGGCGCGGCGAGCGCTCGCGTGGCCCGCTTCCACCGCATCCGCTTTGCAACCCGTACTGTTTGTATTCGCTAATCATACAAGGCCACCGTGCCAATCGATTGATCAGCCTAACCGTAGACATCCGATTGGTATCGCTAATTTTAAAATAACTATCAGTATAAATCTGATCGGCAAACGTGACTTGAAGATTAACAGTAACTTTAGGCGATGCACTTCGCAACTGAGTAACATAGTTGTTTGAGTATCAGAATGTTCTGATTCTAAAAGTGAACGTTTAGAAATATTCCAGCTAATCATGATTCATGAATGAAATTCTCATGAATAAGATTTATTTTTAATTAAGTCTAGAAATTTAGATGAAAGATGTGTTCAGTTTTATTCAGGTCCACCTACACATTCATTAGTGTACTACTAGCTACTAGCATCAAGATTATTTTTGCACGTGAATAGTTAAATATGGACACTGCATACGTAAACTATTTCAACGCGGGTTAAAAAGTTCTTAAAAGAATAAAATACGGTTTAAAAGGATATGCTATTAAATAAAAAACATGCTTTTAAAAGAAGAACGAATCTACCTGTTGAACGAAAACTAATCACAGGAGCGATTGTAAAGAATCACACACGATGTGGCTGTGTCGGTAGTCAGTAATCGGCAGTCGCTACTCGCTACTCTACTATTATAGCTATTGACCTATTTATTGGTGCACGATCGGCCGCGGACAGCCGAATTGCTTATGCATGCGTGTCTACGTGACTCCAACTGCAGCTTCACTGAATATCTAACAAAGGAATAATGGGCATTCATGTGTCACGATGTCTTTCGACCCGATCCGCTGTGTCTTGTTACCAATACTACACACTATTTCATAATAATCGATCTGTTAAATTTTAATAAAACAATACACACATTGCACATTTTTCATTGTTAAGATAAAATACATTTATTGTGTATTATTTAATTCAACCGCTGTATAACCCAGTATTAATGTCAACATATGTCGGTAAAGATATTTTATCGGTCATCGTAGCCACGGTGTGCCATTGTTTTCTTGACAACGAGGTAATGAATTGTAAGTGCATTGTCCTGCCAGTAAGTGTCCTATTCCGTCGATAATAATACACTACAATCATTATTAGACTCCTGTAATGCGTTGTAATGAAATACGCGCGCGTCAAAACTGTGATGGCTCTGGTGTTATACCAAAATATGTGGCGCGTAAATAATTTTATGAGTTTTTGAATGTGAAATTGTTATAATCAGGTAATACTAGTGTATCGAGTGTTATCGGCCTGCGCGTCAGAGTCGGTGCGGCTTGGCTCACCTAAGCCATTGACTTGCGAGTCAATGCCACTTGCAGCTGCACATAACGAGGTGCGTGTGCGCTTTCGCTCAAATGAAACTAAACGCAATCACACCAACATCTTCTCTAATCATATCTGTTATATGCCGTAATCTTTCCATTAGATTTCTCAGAAATTATATTACAAACGTAATAATATAATAACAACAACGCATAACGATATACCAAAGTATGAAATAGGTTGCAAAAAAGGTATATTACAATTAAAATCAATGTTTTGAAAAATTAATAAATGTTTTTATTTTTAAAGGGTTTATTTTTATTTATACTATTATTTCACTTTATCTATACTAATCTTATAAAGAGGAAAGATTTGTATGTTTGTAACGAATAAACTCAAAAACTACTGAACGGATTTCGATGAAATTTGGCACACGGTTAGATCATGTCCTGGATTAACACATAGGCTACTTTTTATCCCGGGATAATATTTTTATCCCGGAAAAACTTTTTCACGCGGGCGAAGGCGCGAGCAGAAGTCTAGTTTAATATAAAATTAGAGACAAAACGGTTTTTCAGAAGAACCAAGGAGCTGATACCAGAATAGAAGATCCGTTTTGTGCCACAATATCGATAGTTAGTAGAGCGAGTAGAATTTTCGTAATTCATTGATCAAACCAACTGTGTAATTCGCGTATTTTATATAGCCTTAAGAATATCACCTCAATGCGCCAGTTTATTCTTTAATTCTGTAAAAAATTGGTAATAATACCACATATGGATTTAATACTGTACATTATGAAGTACAAATCATTTATACATTGCGCCCGTTTAAATCTATTGAATAATCAATTAAAAGTAAATACAAACAAGCTTTTATTTAAGTGCTCTATAAAGGAAAAAAATAATCTTTAAATTGAATCAAACTTTGTTTCATACTATGCAGAGATAAAAGCTTGTCGCGAGATTTTAGCCGATAGTTAAGCAATTATAATTGAATACTAGTGAATAGATCACAATCTATAGTTTGTTGCCCGTGGTGAAAGAGAAAATGTGTCTTGTTGGCAAGGAAATGACGTAACAAAACACTGCATTGGTCTCTAAAAACCATCGATTTAGAATATAAGCGTGGCCAAGCGAAGAACAATATTTACGTCAAATTACTAGGACCCTTTGATGAGACTAGAAAATAAACATTTTAAAATTGATATTCATATCAAAACAAAGCTGAAATCAAATTGTTGTGATTCTTTGCTTACGTGAAAATTCACACGTTTATTATTATGAGGTTGACATTGTATGTTCGTTGTAACGACCGCACAACATTGTTAATGACCGTGAACCTCAATACCTCATTATCCATAATTTTTTGACAAATCGTACCCAGTAAATTAATAGTTATAAGCCGGTGTTACCACAGGAATTACAAGAAGTAATTTCGTTTCATCGACATCATTTTTGCAATTTAGTATCCTCGTTCCAGGATGAAATCCTTTAGTATTTTTTTTATTCGCTTTATGTATGCTAGATCTAGGAAACATTAATTTCGCTATCAGTTAATTTAAAAACCGATCAGTGTATCTATTACAATATCTAGCTATTGGCAGGCTTTATCACGATATACCAAAGCCACTTGGTGACTTTCACTGGCATTTCAAAGCGACTGTTTCGCCATCGAATAAAGCAATTGTGCAAGAGTTGTCACTTTTTACATAACGTGTTGGCGAGTGCGAGTCGAGAAACGATAGAAGCGGCTAACGGAACCGCCCGCGCCGGTCATCGTTTCGCCCGCCCCGCATCCGATCACACTGACTTTCATACCACATTCGCTACTTCCTACACTATTAATAACATGCTAGACAATGCTATTTAAAATGTGTTATTCCGAACATTTTCAGCCATAACTAAATGCTGGATATACCACGAGAAAAATATGCAGAAATAAATTTAACTATAATTTAACTTGTTAAAATCTAATAAAAAAAATTACGAAATAATACTGAAGCTTTCTTCGCAATACGTTCATTAGAGCTACTTTCGTTGTTGCAATTGAGGGGCCGCAACTTCAATACACGTCTCCTAGCTCATGGTACGTCTACACTTGCACGAAATCACGTAAAAGTGAAAGTATGATGCGATCAGTGACTCGGCACTTTTAATGCGCCTTTCCACATGGTACATGGCGGATAGCGCCACGAATTATTGTGATCTCAGAACGACTAATGTGTGACCATAGCACGTAACCGACGGCCTTAAAACCGAAGTAGCTCAAGACCCAAGCAGAAATTACAATAACTTACTTATAAGGATTCAGTTCTGCTACTTTGTGTAACTTGTTATTCAAACCATTTCCACTAATTGTTTTGCGTTCCATCATACCAAAGTTTTATGTATGACTAGTATTGCTCGCGGCTCCGCCCGCGTGAAAAATTTTATCCGGGATAAATAGTAGCCTATAGCACTCAGGAGTAATGCAGCTTCCTATTAGTGAAATAATTTTCAAAAGCGGTTCAGTAGTTCGTGAGATTAGCGCGTTCAACCAAACAAATAAACTCTTCAGCTTTATAATATTAGTACTTATTCCCCGCGTCATCTAGGTACTTTTTCTAAATATATTTAACGTACAGACACGGAAAATCTAAGATATATTATGTATAATAAGTGCATAGATAATAATATTATATAAACTATACTCAACTTTATGTTGTATTCTAGAATCTAGGATATCCTTGATACGGGTTATAGTAAAAGTAAAATTACGAAGCAAGTTAATGCATATATGATACCGTATACGCACAATTATCGTTTTGCAAAATTCTTGACCGTCAGGTTTATTGCAAATTGACTAATCACGCGGCATGTAAAACGCGGAGGTGAGATGCGGGGCGGGCGTCGGAGGCCGCGGCGGCGGCGTGACGTCACAGCGGAGGCTACACGAGCAACCATCTACTTGCAAATATTCGTCACCTTAAACTAGCGCTAAATAACACAAGGTTACCGGTACACAGCGTATAAACATAACGTTGTACACGTTCATAACGAACGTAACATGTCAATCACGCGACGGCCGACGCGTACGTAGCGTTCAGTCCACGCAGAAGGAAGTGGCCAACGAAAACACTACCAATGTCAACCAGTCGCAGCTCGTCGTACATAATTGACCGAGAGTGACCGCGATTCGAGCAGCTTTACCAACGTGTCATAGCACACGTGCGTCATGAAATACCACTAGCTTTAGGCGACACGTACCCAACACCTAACGTGGATTGTAACACTTACCAAAACTTTCACTGTTAGTTTAACACTGCGCGTAACTAAATTGCGAATAATATCGGTATTTCATCTTAATAAATCTCAAACTAACAAACCTGGTCCACTGCAGGAAACGGATCTTAAATATTTAAATTTTGTTGGTCAATCGAAGGTGGAGATTAACTCTACCTACTTACGGAGCCAAGTAATAAAATTATTATCGTGATGTGTTGTGGTTATGCTGATTACCGCTGTTATATATCTGATAAACTCGACCAGCTAGGCAACAAGCGCGAACATTATGAAAATATCACGCCGTACACGAGAACCCGTTTGCCTCTACACAGGTTTAGCGGTGTGCGTTTCCTGCTCTCAACCGTGTACGTTAGCTATATTAACAATTTACACTTTACGTGTTTCAACAAGTATCTATCTGATCCGCTATTTTATTATCAAGGATTTTGAAATGAACATTATTAAAATATTCAAATAGAAACCTTGCTCACGTGTATGTATAAAATTAATGTGGTGTTATAAAGGTCTCAGGACCGTGACACGGTATGCATCTCGCTCCATTTCCAACCGGTCATGACGTCACGTCCATCCAACCACGGACCGTGCGAAGGTCGCGACTATATTGATATCCAAGCATTAAACTGAGTGTGTATGCTGTTGCATTGTTCACCGATTACTATATTATATAAATCAATTACACAAACTACTATAACTTATACGATACAAAATATATTGTACGTATTAAAAATATAATAATAAAGTTTAATCTTACAAGATTTAGCAACAAGTGCAATATGAACTCAATATCTTAACACGCGTGTACTGATTTAGTTAATCATGTTCAATGTTAACATGTTTTGCATGTTTACCTTTAAATGAATTATGATACAAATATTCATACTGCATTTATTAAATTATGTATTCATTGATAAATGTTTTGTACACAGGTGCCAATAGAACTGAAGAAGAAGTTAGATGAAATTCGTCTACTAGAGTCGAGAAAATCAGCAAGGTTGGCAGACGTAGATACAGATTTCGCCCGGCTCGCAGACATGGCCGGCGACCGGCGTCGTGCATCCGCCATTATTGAGGTGCCGGCGCATCACATGCACGGGTGAGCTCTATTACTTATTATATTGGAAACAAGCCGCATAACTAGACTATTAAGATTATAATATATTCCTTAATAAATATCGAATTTCAAAAACTTAGTGTTGTCAATATTATTATTAACATAGTATTAAAATCAATGTCATTCAGCCAATCATTGAAACTAATCAGGAACAACATAATCACGATTCAATAGATCAAAATCGTGAATCTGGAGAGCAGGGTGGTTAATTAACAAATATCAACGTTATTTCGCCTTGAGCTAGTGGCTTACCTCGCCACGAGCTCCGAGGAAGGCCGCAGCATTTCTAATGCCCGTTCGCCGCCTTGCAAAATCTCCTTTATCTATATTTCGCGAACCAGTTCGCCATAAGTACAATAAGTAGGTCATCATTTCCAATTCTGTAAGACGAATTGCCACGTTACTCAGCGAAAGCTTGTTCCGGAACTTCAATAATGTGTGATATTTAAGTGGTATAACCCGGCCCAATTATCTCAGGTATGATGATAAACGTTATGCCTGAAGTTTTCAGAAGCGTGAAACATTCTTATAGACGAAGCACGGTTCTAGAAGCACAGAATATGATGTGGTGGGTCACCTTGTAGGTGTAATCGCACATGAGCGTGCACTGTGCATCGACAAAGCGGGCGGGCGCGAACAAGCGTTGCGAAACGCGCACCGAGCATGTTAGAAACTGGATGGAAGTGTTAGCGCAGAGTAGGTACGGGCGTGTCCTTGTCACACTTGCCTACATTCTGCGGCGGGAGTCCGCCTCCCGCACTCCGACCCCCTCGCCGCGCCTCTAACAGGGACAGACAATGCAACATTGTGAGAACGATTAAAAAAATTCCACCAGGTTACGTAATTTATACAACTTCGCGTATTACTTTAAAATCATTCACGGTGCAAAGGAAACTTCTTGCCTGATTAGCTCTTGTGCCGCCTTACATAAAATAGTATCGTGCCTTTATATTAGGAAACTAAAAAATATATAAAAATGTTTGGGTCGCGTTGTGCAATCCAAAGCGTTACTTTCTTAAACAGTAGTGGTAACGTAAGAAACCGTTTACAATGTGATGCAGTTAGCAGTGTAACCGGAACAAACGGCATCAATGGCCGAGACTGGAGTCGCAGCTCGCGAGCGACGTGACGCGCGTCTACACCGCCGTTTCACTTTTCATCATGATCGCGGTGAGAGGCGAGGCCTCCGCTCACGGTCCAAATTTCACAATAAGCGACGAAATAAACATTCAAAGGAGTAATCAGCTTTCAGGTCACCGTAATACTCATTATTTCTTATTCCCGCCGGCCTCGCCCGTAGAAAACAAGACGAATCTCTAATATAATATCAAGCAAATATTCAAATCCATTATAACACAAAGTCTCAAGTTATTTACAATTTACAATGCAAGCAAAATTTGAAGAAGATTATTACTATTGTTAGAGCATGAGCTAAAGTTATTAGAATAAAAGGCAATTATTAAAATTGCATTTATTGTGGATGTAAGATTACAGAAAAGCGTAAAAGCCAGTGGTTGGTATTTAACATAGTGGGAGCCTGTGATTGCATAGAACCTGTTTGAATAACGCCTTAAGAAATTATGAGCTAACATCTAGACTCTAGAGGATAGAGCCTGCACAATCGTAGAGATCACTTAATTTAATAAACTTCACAGACCTAGTATGTCTTAAGGATATGAAATATCGGAGATACACGTAATATATACTGCTACTTGTGGTAAATAATTATAAACGGATATAGTCTCAAATTATAGCTTAAATTTATTTGTAGAAATACCGACACGAGTCACTGCCATAAAAGTGAAAGTTCAAATCATTCTTTTCGGCGCTGCAATGGTGAAATGTTACATTACACGTACCAAGTGTAAACATTTAACAAATACCAAAGCTGGAGATATAATTTGAAATATGAATCAACAAAATTCAAAGATGGCGTCGCATTCGACTGATACTTGGCGCGGCCGCCATTTGACACAGTGACCTAGTTTCGAAATGGAACGGTACACACACTAGAAAAATACCGCATACAGTGATATCTGCAACCAGTATGGACGTAACGAGCCCACATCTAATTGTAGTAATCCATTGAGGCATTGGTAATATGTATATTACTTCATTATTTACCTATCTCGTATCAAACAGTGCTCCACAAAATACATCCATTATACACCTAAGAAAACAAGTTTCAAGGGATTGGAAAAGAAGCCATATTAGAAATAACGTGCCCAAATGTCCTCCAGTTAATAACATCCTATGTCGGGCAGTAGGGCGGCTATACGACCCGCATCTTGATGTCGCAACACACAACTCCGCTTGCCGAGCCTGCACTTCTGATCGATGCCAATTCAATGTCACCGTTTATAGATTAAGTGAATCTATTTAACTTATTAGTGAGCCTACTCATACTGAGCATCTCAATGAATGTGTATACGACACGAATTACTATTTCTTACATATTCATTAAATTCCTTATGTCGGTTATGGTTGCTTGTTTTCATTGCATATGCACTGGCATACTGTTGCTGTTATACTATATGGTATTAACTATCATGTCACATTAAAACGTGGCCACGTATTATATAGAAGTGGTTTAATCAGGCATTAGGGCTTGTAATGAATAGGGTCATCGGTATTTCGTCACAAAGCCACCATATAAAAAGCAAGGCTAACATACGTAGAACGCAATGGATTGTAGACCGTACGAATTTTTAACACGCTTTCAATATCCAAAATGGTAGCAGCCTTTGTCGTCTATGATTTTTGTATGCTAATGAGGCGTTCGAGTGTCACGGACATCGGCACTAACCGATCATGTCACATTCCGGCCTTCATAATATAACTTTCAGCGTAATACTACCTAATGATTAAGATTGTAATGAGGAATGTGTGAACAGCAACACATGAATGTGGTTGCATCTAAAACAAAAGTTAACGATGTCGGTGCGCATTTGGCATGCGTTTGCGCAACATCCAAAGAGAAGGTACGCGCAGCAGTCGTTGTGGACTGTGGAGGGAGGGGCGTGACGAGCGGCGGCGGCGGCACTTTCTCATTGGATACACGTTTACTTTCGTTGCTGCTGCGCAGGCCCGTTATCTCATTTGACAGGTGCCGGCTCTACCTTGAGAAAGTATTACAACAATGTATTTAAAATTATGCAACCTACTTAATAATTAACAAAGTTTATTATTTCATTACGATCTTGAAGATTAGTGCAAAGACAGGATACGAGCTGGATGTCAGCCAGTACGTCATGTATCAGGAACTCGAGTAATCACGCGGATTGTTCACCTCACGACGACTTTTGATCGACCTACCTGCAGGTTATTGCACCACACTGAGAACAAAAATGATCCATAATTATTTCTCTGCAATTTAAAAATGACAAATCGTCGTATGTACCTATTATTAGCAACTACATTGTTCAAGAGCTGAAACGTCCCACAGGGCCACGACATGACGAAGAATATATAATATTTTTAGCTTCGAAGGTCATTCGGCCCCTGACTTATAAAAAAGGTCGTTGGAACAAACTGATTTCTGAGAAAAATTGTATTAGTTGATCCAAAAAATGGATAAGATTTTTCTTACGGAAATTGTGTACTTTATAAAACCATTAAAAATCCATGTATGGGTTATAACTATCAATACGAGATATAAAATAGTTGCAGAATATTAACAAACAGATTAACATTGCACGCTATGTTCAATGGTGACCTCATCTACTGCTTGTTGGAGGAGGCGCGGAGATCGGCGACGGGGAGGGCGGGAGGTCCTGAGTACCGGCTCGCGCACAACGGAGCAGTTTTTATAAGCCAAAAAAACTCGCCGCGACCTACATCAACGTGGCAAAAAATCTATCAGCTCCGTTTCAACTCATAGACGGACACGGCCACTGAATGTTACCTATTCAACACACGAACAAAACGAGAGATTATGTTTGTGTTAAAAGCATTTTAGCATACGGCATTGGTTCTACCCTAACGCAACTAACGTTATGTAACTTGAGCAACAAGTATAGATACCGATAAACTGGCCTCATGCAACATGTGACGGACAAAATACACGTTCAACAGAGTAACTATGTTTGCTAAATGGATCAAAAAACGAACATCAATTAATGTGGAAACTTTATCGAATGCTAAATCTTAAGAATATTAATTTTGATCTTAGAATGAGTTCGAATATAGAACATACTTACATAAGTATTGTTACAATTTGTTAAAAAAAATACGCTATCAGTGGTGTGCGCGTGCGGTAGTCGGCAACAGGCAGCAAGGTCGTTCTCAATGTTACGTGTGTACTACGCCACAGCGCGGCGCGGCGCGGTGCGGCGTGTAGCGAGTGTATGCTCAGCTGCCGATGGTGCGGTGTCGGCCGCGTCGGGCTCAGGGCCGCGCTACACTGCGACGCGCCTGAACCCGAGCCCTGACGTATGAACATCGCTCTACTAAACGTGTTTTTACCAAATCACTTACGCGCGGAAATGAACGTCACACGAACGTATCACTTTCGTGTCATAGCTCTGCAAATAATGAGGCATGCCGCACTGAAAATAGCATTCCGATATGCGCGGGCGATCCACTGATGTGCGCTTTGCAAGACTTTACGTCATAGATAGGAAATTACGTCACGCAGTTTATACTGGCGATGACGAAGTGGGACGGTGCTGCACGTTGCGGCCGCCATGCTAGGCCGTGCCGGACGGCAAACATCCCATAATTATCACTGGCAAAAAAGCAATGTCACCTCCATTGAAGAGCAGTGAGCGCGGTCGGCCACATCAGAAGCCGATAACGACCCCGTCGTCCGACATTTCACCTGGTCGCTCTATGGATCATAGGCACCACCTACTCATGTAAAATGATCTTTTTCACCTTGCATATCGAAATTGTTTTCGTCCGGTTACACGGACGCCGAGCTAAGGATCACGGACGTGGAGAATGCAAAACAAGTAATGAGTATGGTAGATTAATCATTAACAATAAAAGTGCAATGAACTAAGTGATAGGACAACGTATGATATGTTTTAAATATTTATCTTTTCTCGTCTATTTTGGATCGGATAACGAACCTAATGGAAGGTCGAATTGGCGCTGCGTGAGGTTATTGCACCTTGTGCGAGTATCTAGGGTGCGTTCGTAGGTCGCTTCAATACCGTTTTTTATTTTCGGTGTTAGATACACATCGCCTGAGATATATTGTATAAAAGAAAATATTTCAAATTGTTTGGTCAACAGCCAAACTGTATAGTGACCACATAAAATGACGGCGGGTTCTAATTGACCGACACTGCCTATTTACGGACTGTGGATGATGCCTCAGCAATAAAGACTATTAAACATTGATACATAATCATATCTCAAATAATTATTAACATGCATAAATTGTTTTTTTATACCAAATGCTAAAGTGTTACCGATAGATACTTTGCAGTATGTATTGTTAAGATTTATCCACCAATTCCAGGTGCTCTTATCAATACAACAGATAGGTACATACTACATAATCAAATCGGATTTCCATTGCTCGATTGTGTGCCTTTAGAAACACAGTAGCCAATTTTTTCATCCTCAAATGTATCGTAATGCAGGTACTTAGTACTTACATATTATTATCCATTGCTAAGTAATTTAAGTATAATCTATTAAAACAGATAGTTTAATTTGTTCAATGACTGTAATACTTATTAAATATGGAAAATAATTACCTATAGTAAAGAGTAAATGCGTTTAATAAAATATGAGATATAATAAAGCTTAATGGCTTAGGGAAAGCAAAGGCCGTTGAAATCCGAAAAACTTGGAGTTTGTCGGAGTGCAGGCCGCGACAACGGTCGCCGATCTCGCCAGAGTCAATGTACAGCGGTGGCAGCGCCTACGACCCCTCCGAGCCGCCCGGAGTCGCCCCGAGCCGCCCCGCCCGGCGCGACGACTGGCCTGCACGACCGTACGCCTTATGAGTTATGATCCAAGGACGCTTCGACAACCTCTGATGGGTTTCAAACTTAAAAACATACATTACATTTAATATTTATCTGCACAGTATGTATGTACTACTATTACAAGATAATTGCAGAATTTTATAAATTTGTATCTAAGTTAACGTGATATAAAATACTAGTATTGCTCACGGCTCCGCTGATAAAAAGTACACTATAGCACTCAGGAGTCATGTAACTTCCTATTAGGGAAAGAATTTTTAAAATCGATTCTGTAGTTCCTGAGATTAGCGTGTTCAACCAAACAAACAAACTTTTCAGCTTTATAATATTAGTATAGATAATGTATATATATTTAAGTATAGATAAAAATATATCTTGTCGGGAATGGAACGGTCTGCCGAGACAATGTCCGGAGGTTCAAAACCCAAGGCACACACCTCTGACTTTTCGAAGTTACGTGTGTATTATTTTGAATTATCGTTCGCTTTAACGGTGAAGGAAAACATCGTGAGGAAACCTACATACCTGAGAATTTTTCATAAGAATTTCGAGGGTATGTGAAGTCCGCCAACCCGCACTAGGCCAACGTGGTGGACTAAGGCCTAACCCCTCTCAAGTAGAAGAGGCCGTGCTCAGCAGTAGGCAGTATGTAATACAGAGTTGATTCCATTGATTGCAAGTATAGATTAGAACACCTTTCATAATTATACATATGAAACGTATTTGTTATATATAAGTTACATAAAGCCGTTTACTAAGTAAATGTGTATAATACTTGCATACTTTGATGAATTTTTGCATATCCGCTGGTTCGTCCTTTGGCTTAGTAGAGCTGCGTCACTGCAGTCGTTGACCCTGAGAAACCTAAAATTATTTAATGAACTACGGCACCTTACCTTAGATACCTTTGATGTCATTAGCATGTCTCATTAATTAACTAGTACTTACTACTAGTCGACTCACAAAATTAGAATATTGAAAGTCAGAAAACAGACGGTTCGGCGGGTTGATGGGCTTAGAGTTTTCGTCAGTCATTACTCTGCGAACTCCCGAGTTGAATGAACCTCCTTGTGAAGGTGGTGCAGGGTGATCGGTCGGAGCAGAGCCATCGTCCTTACACGACTTGTTTGAATGTCTAGCATTTGTGGGTCGCGCCGGTTACGCAACGGCTTCATGCGCACGGCCCAAGCCGCTCCTAGCCTCCCGCCACCCAGCTTATCCAGATGATTTATCTTCGCTCTTTATCAAAACTTTATTATTAGGTTTATATAAAAGAAATGACTGCCTCGGTGGCGTAGTTGTATTACGGTATGACTGCAATGCTGAGGTCTTGGGTTCGATTCCGGGGTCGGGCAGAGTGATATTGGGTTTTTTTAAATTCAGTATCAGCCCGGAGTCTGGAATTTGTGCCCGATATGGCGATAGGCTCGCCCCCTGTCACATCATGGGACGGAATACGCACGGCGAAAAGTGGGTGCACTAGTTGCGCCTCTGCCTACCCCTTCGAGGATGAAAGGCGTGTGTGTGTGTGTATAAAATAAATTTATATGAAGAGGTAATTAAACATTATAGGTATCTAAATTTCATATTTCTACAGAAATAAAAGTGTGCATCGTGGACAATCGTTTCTCTACAAATTGAGCAGTGTGTTTAAAAACGTCAGCTAGTTTATAAAGTGTAAGCTATCATGAAGGCACTAATGCCTAGTGGCACTTATTAAAACTATCATACACTTACAATATTAGATTATTAATTTTCTAATTCCCTATGTACAGAAACACGAAGTAATTTACAAGTAAGCGAATGTTTGTCAATTATCGTTTATCAATTTGTGTATTGTTTATCAATTATCGTTCGCTATAACGGTGAAGGAAAACATCGTGAGGAAACCTACATACCTGAGAATTCTCCATAAGAATTTCGAGGGTATGTGAAGTCTGCTAACCCGCACTAGGCCAGCGTAGTGGACTAAGGCCTAAACCCTCTCAGTAGTAGAGGAGGCCCGTGCTCAGCAGTGGGCAGTATATAATACAGGGCTGGTATGGTATGGTATGAATGTTTGTCAATGGACAACACAATTTGTAATAGGCAAGAGTCAGACACTTGCTCACGGCAATCAATGAAAACCGATTATTGTGTTTTACAGAAATAGGTATGTTCCTAAGCTGATGAAATTTGGAACCGTATGTAATTGCGTTGCGTCCAGGAATCCAAAATGGTGATGCCATATACAATAGATTTTTATGTGCGACGTATTAAAGTTAATAAATTCTTGTGCGTTGGTTGACATGTGTGATGTGATTGTTTTAGATCGCGCAAGCGAGGCCCGAGCAGCTCCTGCGACCTGGGCTACGGCGAGCGCGACGAGCAGATGAACGAGTGCAACGCGGCGCTGGTGCTGATGTCGCTTAGCTGCTCACCCAACTCCCCGCGCCCCAGTAAGTCGCCCACACGGCCACGCGCACACCCCGCCGACACAGACCCACACTCCATTACGACCTCAGCTCCCCGGGACCGGTAGTCCGTCAGTTCTTTTTATAAACGTTACCGTTGTATCACAGCATTGCATCACTGAAGCGATCATGCCGCCAGCCACGCACCTCCATTACTACGCTTAGTGGTGACCATATGTTTACATAATACTATATCAAATAATATTGCAATGTATTGCATATTTCGTGTCTATGTGCTAGTTTTGGTATTTCTTAACCGAACAATAGATATTTAATGGATTGCATCGATATATTTCTTAACTGTATACTTGTGGTTTAATCAAAGCTAGAAAATTATATGTATTCATTTAATATAATCAGAGTACAATATTTTGACAGCTAAGGGAGCGGTTGTCCTGTGTTAAATCTGAAAATGTGGATAGCGTCTAGACTGTAGTCTAGACAGTGTCTAGACAGGTATTCGGTGTAACACAGCTCTCGTGATGAGTTTTGTCCAATCAAATGATCTCTTGCTCGACTAGCATATTTCAAGTGTTGCGTTGCATTTTACAATGTTCAGTGTTTCTAAACCAGGGGTCGGCAAGTAATTTCTAACGGCGTCCGGATTCTGTTGAAAATTTGTATCGAGGGCCAAATAAAAACTCATATTACTAAATGAATGTAGAGCTAGTTATATAAAAATGTAATTTAAACTGAATAGGTAGGTAGTTATGTTTAAAAATATTCGGCGGTCCAAGGATCGACTATCTGAGGTGCGGCTGTTGCCGACCGCTACTGTGAACCCTTCGGCTAGATTTATATTATCTGAAAGTATTAAACAATTAAAAAAATAATTATTTTAAAATCCATTGTGGAAAATATATTTCTAACTCCTACCTATTCTTCTATTTGATTAACTTCGTTGCGGGTTAAGACTAATTAGTGTTCCCAGAGACTCGCCGAGCTTCACCGCTCGGTGTCATAAAATGCGTGCCACTGCCGATCTTGGCTTACAGGAGTTGCAGTGGCGGGTGTGAGGGCGGGATAGTCTCGTATCCATTGTGGAAACTCCTTGGCACAGAATAATATTTAAAATAAATATTTTTATGTATTATATATAATAATATATATTTTTATCTGCTTGAACTTGGTTGGCAATGACATGATAAACCTGTAACAATTCATACGATACGGAAAGCAGCACAAATACATATTAATATTAGTTGAATCTATGCCTTAACTCAATGAATAATTTTATTAGTAATACCGCAAGTAGACTACTAATTAGGACACATTGCACAATCGTAATGCGTAGTGCTTTTCACTGGCCATAAAAGTTTACGATTCAGCATCACAGTGGCGGCATTTGAATTGCGCCCGCGCATGTATGTATGCCGCAAGAAAATGTCCGTCCTGTAGTGAAAGTGAGTAGTGACTGGCTATAGTGCCGTTTCGCAATTTATTACATCTAATTCATTCATACAGGCATACCGCCTGTAATGTTTAATTTATAAAATAGAAAAATATTATACTTTTTTTAGACTTACAACATGCGATCTGGTGGCAGCCGACAGATAATGATTCATTTAAGTTCGGTAACAGTACCTACCTAGGAACGTAATTGAATAAAATGAGTTATATAATTTAAATCTTTGAGCTTGGTAATAACAAGACGATTGGAATCCCCCAATAATACCTTCTCCGTTTGTAGTTTACACATCTTTGTATAGGGATGTCCAATAAATTAACGACTTTTATTAAGTAAAATTTTAGTATTACGAAGAATAACTGGATGTTGTACTAAGAAATGTTGTATTATATTATCTGAAAGAATAACACGAAGAGAATTTTGTGTTTCTTAATAGGAATTAGCTGCGCGGTCGTTTATACATATGTATAAATAAGTATGTAAGAGTGAATACAATATGCTTGAAATTATAGTCTTTAGATTTCGCTGAGAAATGTAGACCTCTGAACATAGTACTTAAGAGTCGAATTTGGTGTTTTTTTTTACCAAATCTTGGTGTTAGACACATTTAATCTTCTTCCTATACAGTTCAACACGGTCTATTTTGCAAGCCATCTCAATGACTCGTTGTCATGTTCCCACAGGTCAGCAGAAACCACCATAGTTGCTCGCCACAAGGAGTCAAGTGCCGAGGCCAGCTTGTGTACACCCATTAGAATAGGCCAACATATTTCTATGAATCTTGAAAGGACACAACGTATCACGTTGGTCAACATTATACTTGGACGACACTGTACTACTATCAAGTTCAGTGTAGTGACTCCCATGCCAGGACCAAAAAGGACCAGCTACTACCTTCACTGGTGGTAGGTCTCTCATATATAAGAGTCCGTCTGGGTGTGTAACACCGCAATGTCTATTTCTACCGCCAAGCAACAGTGTGCATCCTCTGTTGTGTTTCGATTTGAAGGACATTGTAGCCAGTGTAACTACTATACATAATGAGTCTTAACATTTTATGTCTCAAGATGACGAGCGCAGTGGAATGCCACACAGTACTCTGTAACTCAAGGTGCTGGATGGTATATGGGTGGTCGTATCGCTTACCATCAGGCGAACGGCATGCTCGTCTCGGCATTCAAAAACATAAAATAAAAACTTTTGTATTCATTGTCATATTTTGAGCATTTTGAGTAGAAAAATTAAAATATATAACAATGTAAAATTAAACAAAAGTTTTTAGCACGGTATATCAATATGCTCTCTCTTTGCTATTTGTTAAATAATCAATATAAAAAGGTGATCATTTAGGTAACAATACTATCGATGCATAGTAAATGCTTTCATCTTACACAATCCTCAAAGAAACACTTCCGGAATGTGAAATTTAGTGTAGCTGTCCATTGTTCAGGTGCGTGGGGCGGTCGTTCATCAGTGTCGCCAGGAGCCAGCAGTAGTTCAGGATCATCATGGCGGTCGGGAACTCCATCGCCGCCGCCTGCGTCCTCATCGTTTAGCGACGAAGGCATTGCCATGGACTATGAAGACATACAACCAAGGAAGAAAAGGGTAAGTCTACTATAGTTATCTATAATATTTTGTGTCACATAAAAATACAGGACGAATGCAAGCCGCTTTCAACAGGTCCGTCTGGAAATTTTGATTATAATTTTTAAGGGAGGCCTATGTTCAGCAGTGGACTTCATGTGCCTGATGATGATGGTGATCATGAAAAGGACAATATACGATATAGTTGTGGGTATTCAACTTCTTCTTCTTCTTCAACGGCCCGACTTTCTTCGGGCTAAGTGCGGAAAAAGGAGCCCCACAATAGTAACAGTAACAGATAGTTGTGGGTGTGTCCAACGGAAGTAACTAAAAGTTGAAACATACCCAGGATAAAAATACGTAACTGAAAATACACTGTGATCAAATTGAGTATATTTCTTATTTACAATTTGGCCACCGTGTACGAACTAAAGAAAGCTAACGGTCGCCAGTCAAAATTACACAGATATGTCGTGTGGAACGTGCCCAGCCACCAGTGCGAGCTTCAATTAGACCGTGACATACTTTATGCTTGCTTTCGTATTATAAAGTCTGGAAATATCTGTGGCCGTCTTTCTGCGATTTAAACTTCAAATAACAAAACTATTGCATCTATGTATACATACAGCCAATGCAGTTTTAAGATACATAAACTACGATTTGTTACACGTTGACATTGCTTATCATTGTCCTTACGTATCATTGGTAAATAGCTTAAATATACCTCAAAATGAACGCAAATTATGAAAATAAACATTTCACATTACATTGCTAAGATTTGCTGATAATGGAGTTTTGTTATACGTTCAAACAACAAATTAAGCCGTATGTACGAAAACAACTGTTTCTCGAGGCTACTCGTTTCCGTGACTTTATTAGTAACCAAAAGTATCGCTGTTCAACACTTTCACTGCATATGCGCTAGTTACTACAGCCAACAGACATGGCTACAGCCTACGAGCGACAAGTTGGAGCCCAATTTGAGTCTCAACGGAATTCAATGCTAAACATTGACATTACAATATTTGCTTCCGTAATTATGTCATTATAATTTAAAATGGGGTCCGGTTTGTGTATTAATAAAGGTACATATTTTTGTTTGTCGTAATGGACATCATATTTGATAGAATTGTGATCAAAAGCTTTTGAATAAGAGCTATTACGGGTTAAGATTTCATGAAAAATTTAATGAAACATCCAATCGAATACAGTAAACACGCAGTTTACGAACATGAGCGCGAAGTAGTAAACATCCAATAAAACTATATCTATGAATGTTCCAAAGTCATGTGGCTCGATAAGGAGTCACTGACACATTATGCAGTTTGTTTACACATCTAGTGTACTTGCATACAGTTGCTGAATACCTACAGCGCGACGCTGAATACACGTGTAATGATACTTAGTGATATTATACAATATGAATATATCTGCATTCACTCCGTTATTACAGTTTCATTACTTCGTGGGCATTTGCTACTCCTATTCCCTCAATAGCACTTTCATGTGACACTGGTCAATGAATATAGAGATAAAATATTTCTAATAGCTCATACCGCTTTTCTAGGAAAACCTGCACATTTTCCACATACACGGGTAGTTACGTTCCTTATCAATGCCTATCAGTGTGATAACGTTATTTTTCAACGAGCATTATATTCGCAGACAAATAACATTCAAGCTAAAATGTGAATTAACATTATATGTTTTATGATTGGTTAATTAAGATTTATTTACCAGTCTCTACTATTATAAAATGCGTTTTAATTGTAAAACCGCTTTTATAGCCATCAGTTGCGGGTAATGTCATAATATAGGTACATATTCTTGCATATTATAAAACGATTTTAACAAACCAGTTGTAAACTATCTAAAAATAAATATCAAGATTACGGTTTTTGTAGTTCATGCTTCCTTCGACAGATACACACTCTAGTGTCAACTTGGTTAGAGCTATTAAACTAGGGGATGCACAAAATCAGACAACGAGAGATCAGTTTAAGTTGATCGTTTGTCGTAAAATTAACACCCAAAACTTCGAATTATATAGGTAGGATAAAACATCTATCGAAATAATAATCCCAAAATAATTAATTATAATAAAACATGCATTTATTTCATAGACAAAGAACACATACAATGGCATCAATTGATTAGATAGCACGGGTGTGTGAGTGTACTCGTGCAATATGCAGTCCGCAGTATGCTATATGCACATAAAACGTTATGGTTTACGTTACACGTGGTCGGCCTGACGCGGCGCGGCTCGCTGTGTTAGTACAATGTCAAGGCGCAGCGCTATATGGCGTATGTTATGCAATACCATTGTAAAATTGACATAAATATGTTTACGACTACGCTACCCACTTAGTACGTAATAGAGAGTGTGCGTCTCTAATCGTTGCGAATCATGAGCATTGACGCCATAATACGAGTGGATCGGTAAAAAAAAAGAAAATATGTAAAATATTTCCGCGCTAACTATGAATTGTCACTCCTATTATCAGTAACGTGAAATTTACTAGCACAAAATGTTGTTAGCAAAAAAATAATATGGACGTGTTGTTGTTTATACTTACACACCCACCCGCGGGCCGCGGCACGCATAGTGGCACGGAAAACAATTGAAGCCTTGATATTAATTTAACACTGCGATGTACCGCGTGCGCACTTTGTATGTCGACATGTATTATAATTAATTAGCTATCACAATGATTGGCCTCGATTCTAAACGCTTCCCTTTCAGCATTTGTATAACTATATCAACATCGACGCGACGACCCTGCTCGTATTTATTTTATAGAGTATAATAATATTGTAAGTACATACAAGTATTGAGAAACAACATATTTTAAATCGAGAACAGATGTTTTTTTAACAAATTAAAAGTATAAGTATTAAATAAAACACTCAAACGTAACAACAAAGTTAAATAATATTTGCAACATACCTGACGACGTGTCGCGCGGTCTCTAAATAGGGTAGCTTCCTATGTTTGATTTTTACATGATTTTAGATGTAACGGAGAATATACTAAAAAGAAATACTTATGTGAAATCAGCATCAAAATCAATTTAAAAATAAAGCAGTTATTCATTTTTGAAATATTGTTGTGGGCAAAAATGGGGGCGTGGCGGGGATATAGCGCTATCTCTTTCGCACGCACGCAGCGTTATGGCCGGCGGCGCTTGGTGACGTCACAAGCTGATATTGCTGTTATTTGACAGCTACCTTTTCCACCAAATTTCAAAGCTTTATAACTTACTCACTATTGCGCCAATATGAAAATTATTTTTCCATTTAGATTTTGGATAGCATACATTATTCATAAATGTATTTAAAATAAGTTGTCGACTACACTATTGAAGTGAGATTAGAACTGGTAAAAGAAATATATATTATAATCAGTCATTTTATTTATTTTATACAATGCATTTAAATTATATATAGTAATTTTTTGTGTCTTAAAAATACGTTTATAGGAAATATTATTTTAACTGCCTCGGTGGCGCAGTTGTATCACGGTACGACTGCAAGGCTGAGGTCTCGGGTTCGATCCCCGGGTCGGGCAAAGTGATATTGGATTTTTCTATTCAGTATCAGCCCGGAGTCTGGAATTTGTGCCCGATATGGCAATAGGCTCGCCCCCTATCACATCATGGGACGGAATACGCTTGGCGAAAAATGGGTGCACTAGTTGCGCCTCTGCCTACCCCTTCGGGGATTAAAGGCGTGAGCATGCGCATGCGTATTATTTTAACATATTTTTTAGACCGCAAAAGTAATTCTATCTTAGAACTTATATATAGGAATAAGTATAAACAGTGGCACACAATGGTTTTATGCATGGTATTGGCGTGAGCTGCGGGCCTACGCTCTGTTTTTAACCTTGTACATACTGCTGGCGGCCAAATGATGGTCGTGGGCGGGCCGGAGACGCGACGCTCTTCTCCCGCCGTTACATATATTAATTACGTAACGGCTATTTACACTCACTCACTCCATTAATCTGTTACACTGCGCCAATGACTTATTCGTTCGCTTATCTTGCTCCAATACGGGATTGAGGTTTGCCCCGGTGCGCGTCATTCTTACGGACGCACAAGTGATACCACACAATATTAAGAGTTTTATTAAAATTTTATTCATCAAACATAGACCCTAACCTCGACATTTCAAATGAATCTATTCCATAATGGAATATTATTATTCTTCTAGAAAAAAGCTCTTAATTGCACTTCGAAATTATTTTATGCTCTACACTATCAGAAATAAAAGATGCGTGTGAGAAATACAAAAAGGCGTATTTTAAATTTGAGGAATTACTAATAATAAAGACAATACCATGTTTTTGTACATACTGCACTAATCGCAATAAATTAATGTATTACATAGTCATAACATGTACAAAACATTATAATGACTCATAACTTTGTCCGACATCGTGAGACTATCGTTTTGTTTAAATTATTAAATTAAACCATAGAAATATGTGCTTAAAATAACGAGCAAGCATTTTTATTTAATTGGCAAATGGCACAATGGCATTTCTCCTACAAAATATACTTTTTGATTAAAAATAAAACTAATAACATTGGTATTACTGCATGAGTAATGACTTTTAGACAATGCCCATTAGCTTTCAGTAACCTTTAAAAGATCATGAATAATATAGAGCTTCCTTTTTCCACCCAAAAATAAAACAAAGCGTGTAAGAAACTGCATTTTCCTTTGTTTTGTTCGGAGCCTTTTTCATATGCACCCACAAGTGAGTAGTGACTAATCACTAATTATAATTAGTGATCCATCCGTCAGCATATCAAATGTGCACCAAGGTATCAGGCTAAAATTAGAACCTGGAGCGAATATTTCCTTTATTAATGCAAAGATGATACCGTAACTACCGACTGCCTAACGGTAGATGACTATTCAGTAGAATTGTGGTGATGATAAAGGGCTAGTAAGTAATATTTAATTAGACGCACGTCCATGCCAACACTAGATGCATTGCATGTTACAGCTGCAGTAAAACAATGGCATCTCGCAGACGTAATGTCGCCGAGCTAAATTATCACATCGGTTGCGTTGCCAACTGCTCTACATAGTAATAGCTATCACACCCTAAAATTACCAAGAGGCAAAGATAATGTAGCTTTTACGACACTTTATAAATGTATACCATATAAAAAACACATATTTTAATAAAGGTAAATCCATAACATAATTATTTACTCTTTTAAATACTAGTAAAATGTTGTATCTTTGGAATGTGTAATAAAGGAGTATGGGCACATCAATTATCAATGAACAATAACATTTTCATGCTATACTTATAATACGTACGTATATAATAGGACAGTGAAGCAGCGTTTTATTGCATTCCGCGACGGTTATTCCATCGTTTTTCCTCGAGGTGTGAGTGTAGAGTGTAGAGCAATCCGGCCGACATCGTTCGGCCGATGGCGGAGTGGCGGGTAGCGGGCACTCCTCGGATTATCGTCCCCGGGGTCGGTGACCTACCCACATGTGATCCGTGCGGAACCTGTTCCTGCGCACCACTTACGCCAGCCGGGCCACTGGCCACCGTGAGCCATTGCTCTTATCCGAAAAAAAAAACAGATTAATGTAGCCACGTCAACAATGCCCTAGCAACCTTCCATCAATTATATTGCCCAGTATAGTTTTCTAAAAGTGTCAAAATTAATTAAATGATGATTAGCATTTTGCATGTCTATGAGAATAAACCATTGTATAGTACCGGTACAAATAGATGCAAAATCTCTTGTTACCGAGCGTAGGAGCCTGACGTCAGCTGGTAGACCTTGGGCGAGGACACAACTATTAGAGCGAAGCGAGGCCTTGCCAGCAGTTTCTGCATGCCTTGCAAATATTTATTATACTCTAGTATATACTATATAGTTTTGAGTGTATAAGCTCGAGTTTCGTGAATCATTGTTGCATGTAAAATGATTAGAATTAAACATTCTAATGATAAAATGCAATACTATTTCCTAATAAACAGAGCACGATTTTCAAAGTCGAGTCATTTTAAAATCACTTTAAAAGCAGAGAATTACGAGAATGTAGCTGTGGAACTTATTAGTATTTCCCAGAGAGCCCTTTGTTCGCGTGTCTGAACTGTATTATTCGTATTCACCGTATTATGACCGATCTATTTGTCGTGATTTGAGTCGCACTGCTATTACCTGCTGCCTTCCCGAGAACCTATTACCGGTGCAACTCTTAGTTTATGACTCTGTGTCTAAACAGTAAGCATAAGTCATGTCATTAAAAATTATAATATTGAGTGCTGGTTTTAAAAACACAACAACTCTACATTCTAGCACGAGTTGGTTATCTGTAAAACCACAAATATGCCAGCAGGTCACCAGATGACAGGTGGACATTAAACATTAACATGCAACATTAGATAACGCACTGCGTTATCGCTATGATATTTGTCACACTGCATTCAGTCCAAACATCAGGAAGACAATGCTGTGACCAACATAATAAAAGGGCCTTGTGAATCTCTATTTCATTGAATATATTTGTGTGTAACGATTATTTATCACTACGTATCTTTTAATAGTCAATTCCCCGACTTTATGACGTTTGTCAGAGAAATACCGAGAGTGTTCACATCCTGTTAAATGCGTAATGTACACATACAGTTGCAACCTTGTGGCGGTGCACACGCGGAAATGTCACTACATGGTCACCACCGAGGAGTGTCGTATAAAACATACGATCGATAAGGGAAATAGAGAGTGTAACATTTAAGTTCGCATGCGTTTCGTTATCGCTCAGCACACGTGTAACCTCGCATTCATAATTATATGCTCAGTGTAGTAAATCAATACGCAAAATTCTTAATCTCATTATAACCGATTCTGCATTGATAGGAAGACAAAGCATCTCGAACATAATTAAAGTGCATTATAATACTATGGACCTATAACAGCACTTCAGGTAACACAATCAAACGAAATGAGGTTACGTTATCCGTCCGACACCATACTCTTTAGTCAGATTAACTAGTGCTCCGCGTCAGCTAATCGAATGAAAACGGATGTGTAACGAATGTAACAATAATTACATGCCATTAAAGCTTTGCTGAACGTGGCAGTACATCCGTATCAGTACAATAAATATTATATTAGATACAATAGATAATTCGAACAAACTGGATGTCAGTCGCATCTCATAAGTTCGAAGAATTCGGCAATACATGCATAAACGCATTTTGATTATTATAATGAGTCATCATTATTAATTTATCAATGGAACAATAGTGTTATCGATATCTCTTATAAACATCAATGTTTGGTCGCGCGCCCAATAGTCACTCGTATATAATATCAAGTTAGGTATTATTTGCATGAGTAACTTCTTCAATTTTACGTTATATTTGTTTTTTTTATTAATCACATTATTATTTTGTTACATAATTAATCTGTTCCGCTTACGTACACTGTAACGAAATTGAAGAGAAAATTATATTTTACACTTTCTATTGTACATTATCCATGGAATAAGTTGCAAAAGAAGCATTTTATGTTCATCGTAATCAACAATTGAGCGCAACTTCTGGGTTTTTTAAGTGAAAACTTCTTTAGCGGCGTTGAGCACTTTTCTTGGGATGGGTATAAAACTCGCGTACTAGCGTCAGGATCACGTGACCGAATCTGACGAAATCAGAAAACTTTCATCTGGTGCGGCGGCAGGCTGAGATGTGCTCCCAACGACCTTGCCGCTAGCGCGTAGCAGGTCTTTTTCGGCCCGCCAACACTAGGTTAGACTAAAATGCTATAACTTTGCGAACACATGGTGTATACATTTTTTTTTTGTATTGTTAGAATGATCTTGAACCCAATTTCTTTACGTTCAATTCGCCCCTGGATCTGCCAAACAGGAAATGAGAAATAAACCAAGAGAAGCGGCGGGCCAATAAGGACCTGACCGGCACTAGAAAATATTTTGTTGTAGTAATGGGATAGACAAAAGTTAGGGGTTATCGAAAATAAAATCGAATTATCGTAAATAAATAAAAAGTGTATTTATTTAGTGCCTCCCTTTAAAACATTGCACGCAAAGGTTTTGGTTGCATTTTCTGCAACATGTTTTTAACACGCTTTTATTAGCTTCATACGTATGTATGTATGTAACGGAAACTTTGAACATGATTTTGACCCCCTTCAAAACGTCGGATTAAATCGAAATTTGGCAAACTTATCAAGAACCGGTGGTAGTTCAATATTGTAAACTAAAAAACACGCTTTTATAGAAAATCCAACTAAAAAATGAATAAATAATAGTTTATTTATTTTAGTGACATCTGTTGGAGTATAGTAGAACTTATATCTAAACTTTTTTTTATTGCATTACAATGATGAGGCGAGCATGCCGTTCGCCTGATGGTAAGCGATAAACAGTAACACCATTCAGCACCTTGAGTTACAAAGTACTGTGTGGCATTCCACTGCGCTTGTCATCCTGAGACATAAGATGTTAAGTCTCATTATATCCAGTAGTTACACTGGCTACAATGTCTTTCAAACCGAAACACAACAGTGCGTGCACACTGCTGCTTGGTGGTACAAATAGACATTGCGATGGGACCCACCCAGACGGACTCTTACATATAAGAGACCTACCACCAGTAAATGTGTCATTGTGGCTATCGATAATGAACGGCATGTCGGCTAGACAGCACGACACTAACTGACGGGTTGCGCCTGCGCGCGCGCTCTGTGCGGCAGCGGGTCGGCGGCGGCCCGTCAAGCTGGCATGGCGGGCCGAAATAGGCCCGCTGCCGCACTGAGCAGATTTTTTTCATCTTCAGTGCGTGGGGGCCGAAAAAGGCCTGCCGCGATGTTTTTGATGCATAATATCCACCATTTTACCACAAGCTGAAATATATATTTTTCTCTGTCGATCTCTTACAAATAACTAAGATAATCGTTCCGCACCAACCGTAGGCACCACGACGGGCCGATATGTGCCCGTTCCGCAGTGAAGGTGTTAAGTAGTCAACTAGATGACCCGACACTCATCCATCGGACATCGAAGTGCAGAGATATCGACAATTAGCAGATGACGCCCAATAATACTGCTAGATGGCCACACTCAATCCTGGACGATAGCGCAATAAATAAATATTGTATTTAACCACAAAAATGCTAGTACATTTATTATAAATAAAAAATAAATATGTCGGAGACAGCGTCGGCCGATAGGTATACGTAGGCACACATAATAAAAGTCACAAACGAATTATCTGTTCAACTCACTATTTATTTTCGTTGATCAATTGTTACGTTATCAAATGTTCACAGAGTACAATACCACGTCAGGATTCACTATTAACTTTACTTATTATAACACATTGATAATTGAGACGATTACTTAACCAAACTTCTCAACAATAATCGACTCACCTAGTAACAACCCGAATTAACATAGTAACTGCTTAACTTAGCACTGACCGATATGAAAACCACCATAGCTACTACTTAGTATCGAACTGCACTGAACTAGTTGCTTCATATGATTAGGCTCCCTTTTTATACACCCAACTGTCGCTCCCACTACCAGTTTGACATCTAGACTAGTTTTTTCACGATTATTATTTTATCTTACCCGACGTTATATATTCAGACACCCTCAATGGGATTAATAAAAAGGAATTACCCGACACGGCCATTCTGACAATACACACGTCCTCGTGTGTTACTCTGAATGACACAAAGTATGATCATCACGCAAACTTAACTACACTCTTCAAAAACAATGTAGACAAAAAAAAATGGCTGAAGGTCCATCTCATTAATCAAACCAAATAATCTAATCAATTAAGCCCTGCATGTTACCTCTCATATGCGAACCCCCACGGGAACGCCGAGCCTCTCCCGGACTCTATGGTTTCCCAAGAAACCCGACCTCCGCCAGAGTTGACTGCTTACCGCGTACTCACGCTCGACCCCACTTAAAAGTAGGCAGCGATTTTTACTGAGCTACGGCTACACGACAACCTCTGGTACGGTCCACTCCAGATCAACATGCAAACTTAATTACTATCTCTACTACTTGTCTCGGCTTTAATTTCATCGATTATGTCAAAACTTAACCTTCAAGCATTTTTCGCTAATGCAAATTTCATAAAATCATGAAAATTTAACACTTCAACTTAATGAAAATTTAAAATTCCAATTATAGTACAAGAACCCAACCGAAATTTCAATTAAAACTTAGGAATGAATATCACAGCGAATGTAAAATTATTTCTGTAGTCATACCCATGACCATAATCGACAGGCTAAGAAAGTCACCACTGTGACCATGTGCACAAATTACTATAGTCAGTCGCTTGTATTGTCCAAAGGCTAAGGAAAAGCTCGCAATAGTGTCTCTAGTTAAAAGGAATTTAAGAAACAAATTAATTTTAAAATTCAGTTAGATCACGTATAGTGACATGGACCTCCTGACATGTGATCGCTCTCTTACGTACATTTTTACAGAATAGACAGCACCCCCAAAACGCCCTTCCTCCATCACCTCCTAGTATCATAGCCAGAGAGAAGAAGTGACGGTAACAAACTCTCATGATACAGCTGTCAAATAGTTACTAAAACTGTATACATTGCAAACAATTCTTAACTAAGTGGAGATCAGTGCCACTGACGATCAGCAGCAATTTCCTCTGGGAAGCGGCTCAGTAGCTGCAATGCACACAGTCCTCGAACCGGACCAGACAAGTCACACGCGGCACCACCAACAGCGATTTCCAATGTCTGCAAACAGAAAATATACGCAGCAGCATCAAATCGCTCGGCCATTCCTGGCCTAAACCAGACAAATTCAAGGGAACAGAAGGATTTTAAAATTACAATTAGTAGACGAATGTGTTTATTGCTTAACCTGCGGCATACTGACAAAACTTAGACGGTTGCCAAGCGTTTTGTACTCAGATCAATCTTTAAATTTGCAAAAAATAAAAACTTCAGACTCTATAAAAAAAAAACTCACTAACAAAATAATGAGACATGGCAGAATGACAACTTCTCACCCGAGTGCGCATCGCCAGGAGCGCGTAGTTCAGCAACGCGAGGAGCGCACAGTTCAGCAGCGCACCACACCGCCAGGAGCGCGCAGTTCCGCATCGCACTGCATCTCCAGGAGCGCGCAGTTCCGCAGCGCACCCTGGAGCGCGCCGCTCCGCGCCGCTCAGAGTCCAAAGACTTCCTTGCGCAGCCGCACGGCGTGGACCGCGCGTCTCCGCACAGCCTGGAATGCGTATCTGCACAGTCTGAAGGTCACTGATCTGCACTGGGAACACACTACACAGATCTTTTGTTCCTGCAAGCCAAGAAAAACAAAAACAAACACACTGTTCGACCTATTTTGAAGTTTGATTAAGATTCCTCCTTATGCTACTACAATGACTATTTCAGTTATTCTTGATTAAATCAGTACCAAATTTGCTACAATGATTTAGACCCAGTGGGTGATCACGTTATAGTCTCGCGATACACAGGCCACACATAGTAATCAGATTGTAATGTATTCCCTATTCTCACAATATAAGACTGGTGGAAGTACGGCTATAGACTATGCTTGTGTAATAGTGATATCAAACGCATGCTCACGCCTTTTATCCCGGAAGGGGTAGGCAGAGGCGCAACTAGTGCACCCACTTTTCGCCAAGCGTATTCCGTCCCATAATGTGATAGGGGGCGAGCCTATCGCCATATCCGGCACAAATTCCAGACTCCGGGCTGATACTGAATAGAAAAATCCAATATCACTTTGCCCGACCCGGGGATCGAACCCGAGACCTCAGCCTTGCAGTCGTACCGTAATACAACTACGCCACCGAGGCAGTCAAATAGAGATCGAGATATCAAAACTATTGAAATTAAAAGTTTTACCAATTGGGACCATGTAGGTACAGTATTTATTTTCTGAAACGCCACGGCTATTATATCTGGACGGCATTCTCATTGCTACAACAAGCAAATCCACTTGTGAAGTGGTGTGGGCAGAATCTCCAGTCACCACCACATGGTAAAACGAGATCCCAACATTTGCGGAGATTACGGAGAAATAAAGGAAACCATAACCCTCAAACAAGGGTTACGAGTGATACGATACCAAATCCTCCTATATCACCGCAGTTAACGTCAGATCCACCAAAGGATCCCACAGAGGCTCTTCAGTAGTTACAGTTTACGGAGTCTTGTAACGCAGACTACATTAAGTACTCCCTGCTAGGATCTTCAGTTCCTGCAATCAAAAATATCACAACAGCATCCAACCGTTCACTTCTACCCTGGCCTTTAATCAAGTCTCGCATCAATCTTTGAGCAGGAATTCAGTAGTCATCTTAACACGAGGATAACTTCAAAATTATCGCACGACTCGCTCTTAATCCAAAATTTTAAACAGTACAGTGTTGCGATCCGAAACCTTGACCAAGAAAGGCCAGCAGTCCTTCAGACCGAACACTATGCACCTAGATCACTTTTGTCACCCAAGGCCATGTACAGTCATTGTTTACTACAACAGGTAGTTTTCTCCAAGTCCTTAAGTTTAGGGACGGCTCTGTACCAACAATAACCACAAAATGGTCGTTAATCCATGTCTGCACATGCCTTGTTAAACAAGATCTCAATATTTGTAAAGGTTACCAAGAAATAAAAGAAACCAGAACCCTCAAACAAGGGTTATGGGTCATACGATACCAGACTTCCTCTACCGCTGCAGTAAGCATCATATCTGTCGTCACAGATAGCCACACGTGATATGTGATGCAGCAGTTAGCATCAACCGGTACTACACAACCGTGCAGTCACGTTGCCCGGGAAACCCACTACGACGTATGGTGCGTCGCACGTCGTACGTCGGCAGCACATCTACCGGAACGTTTGCACACCACAGGAACGTTTGAGCACCAACAGGAACGTTTGAACACCAACAGGAACGTTTGAACACTAACAGTTTGGTCGCGGTACACAACAGTTTGATCGCGGTACACACGCAGATCCTTATTCATTTGAAGCCGTAAGCAGATGACGTCAGAAATAAACATGCGATGGCTATGTTTCACACGTGTCCACTTTTATTCACGTTGTAGTCTAGTTCTTATTCAGATATTACTCAGCGCAATTTCTTTCTTCACGTAAATTGCGGGTAGTCAAATATGTCCATCGTACGATGTATTCCACATAGCGTACATATGTAGTGAGCACAATCTATTTCTGTGGGCATTGATTGTTTATCCCAATTCTGATGTCGGAGACAGCGTCGGCCGATAGGTATACGTAGGCACACATAATAAAAGTCACAAACGAATTATCTGTTCAACTCACTATTTATTTTCGTTGATCAATTGTTACGTTATCAAATGTTCACAGAGTACAATACCACGTCAGGATTCACTATTAACTTTACTTATTATAACACATTGATAATTGAGACGATTACTTAACCAAACTTCTCAACAATAATCGACTCACCTAGTAACAACCCGAATTAACATAGTAACTGCTTAACTTAGCACTGACCGATATGAAAACCACCATAGCTACTACTTAGTATCGAACTGCACTGAACTAGTTGCTTCATATGATTAGGCTCCCTTTTTATACACCCAACTGTCGCTCCCACTACCAGTTTGACATCTAGACTAGTTTTTTTCACGATTATTATTTTATCTTACCCGACGTTATATATTCAGACACCCTCAATGGGATTAATAAAAAGGAATTACCCGACAAATATTATAAATAAAGCAATTCGTGCAAAATTATTCCCTAACCATTCCAAAATATTCAAAAATGCACAACGTTAATGTTCAAGTTTTCACTTCTGCCGGCACTCCCGGAGTGCAATCCGTTCTTTTTTGTATAGTAACGAGATAGTGACAGTGCGACACATATGCTAGGAAACATTGTGGCAGATACGTGCCTCTGTGAAGGCCACTTTATCGCCTACCACTGATAAAGTACGCCAATCGTTATCGGCAAAGGCGCCGAGGTTGACTTCCGCGTGCGGCTCACGGCCACTTTAATTAGACACTTGCTAATATACTACTGTAATCACAACGCGTCTCTATTTCGGCGATAGTAAATAACAGATATTCTATTGGTAACATTTCATGTCTATGAGCTATATTCTTTTTAGGCCAAATTTAGATACACGTACTTACGTAGTTCGCAAACCCTTGCCAACAACCCAAGATAAATACACAGACAGCTTAGATAATATATCATAGAATAGATAAGAAACATGCGGAAAAATAGATAGATAAGTATTAAAGTCACATAAGGAATAGATATCCAAACAAAAGATAAGTAATTAAAGAGAGACAGCTACATAGATCTCGAATGCGTCGCTCGCATGAGCAGGCAACGCGTGCGCAACGTGACCAAGTACCTACCCATCGATACGACAGCAAATTGTTTACTTAGCCTTTGTCAGACCTTGGTAATATACGACATATCTTTATAAATTATACGTAGGTAATGAGTCTGCATAAACTTGTTCACTGATTCGCTCCGAGTCCGTTAGGTGGCAAGCGAAAAAACAAAGTTCCTACGCGTGTATGTACCGATTTCAAGGTTTACGTTGTGCCCGCATCAAAACGATAGCTGTATTTCAACACGAATAATGGCACGACCTTCGGGTTCTATATTTAAAACACGGAAGACATTGCCGCACTAGAAGCGCACAGATCACTCCCCGCTCGGTAAACAGTTATATTAGGCGTGTAAATGGCAACCGCAGAACTGGTTACGCTTCTGGCTTGTACACTCGCTGCTCGCTAGTCGCGGTTACAACAGTTTCGGATACGCATCCACACATGCGTGTGCGGCTTTGGTATATTAATATATTCGCGCCTATCTATCTGTATAATAAATTATCTCCAAATTATCTAATTATCTCTTCAAAACCTACTTACTTAATCTAACACACATTAGTTATGTACTCGTGACAATGAGATAAATTTCGCACGTCACGTCACGAGCCACGACGATTTAAATATTGTGTATAAATTTGAAATCACGAAGTTATTGCACTAAAAAACTTGACAGTATAATACCGTATTAGCTGGAGTAGAAACTAGAAACCTACGCACACCGCACGGCGCACACGCACGTTTCTTTGAGAGCTCCAACAACGTGGCGTTGCTTTGTCAACCAATTGCACGCCAATTTAAACCGCATTACGCAATACCGTATTATTATAACATCGATAATGTAACGTTTACGCACTACACATTACCAATATCGCGAATCGCCAACGTATAACATCGTTTTACGTTACGTCACGTGCATGTACGTAGATTGTGCGTTGATAATAAAGCTGAGATGCTATTGATTTCCGCAATCGTTTCAAGGTGAAAAAACTACTCAGATATGAGCAAACAATAGGGGGCATTTCGCAGACGAATAGGTAGTTGTTTAACATATAGTAACACTCATGAATCAAAATAAAAAATACATCGCGCCTCTCGGCAAGCGATTACCGTATCGATATAGGTCGGGAATGTAGGCCGAATTATGCCAACGGCGGCGACACGTATTATGCATTCGACTCCACAAGTAGGGCACATTTTTTTCATTATAGTGTTTATAGTCGCGAACCTTACAAGAACTGCTCCATATTCTGACTCACTTATACCTCCTTTCGAGATCAGAAACATTATTTTGTATCCCGGTAATGTATTTTATTTTTATTAGGGGTTGTTTAAGGAAATCAGATAATATGTATCACACTATTATTTATACTTTTAGACTCATAACATTTATTTCTTATTTATATATTGCATCTATAGAGTATAGACAATACCATTACAGGTGTTACCCCAATGCGATAATTTCTTGTTACTAACAATCCTAAGTATCTGTTTAACTTAAAATAAAAAAATATCTAGTATACACATCAGTGGCGAAGGGTGAAATTTTTCAAAAGGGAACCCGAGGCAACCTATTTTTGCCTCAGTTAACATATCGCACGGTATTCACGGTATAGGTCAATTTAACGGAAAACTAAAACTTCGACAGCGGATTAGTCTTAATTCTAATTCAACAATCTAAATTGTTACAAGAACAGCATAAGTATTAGAAATATAATCACGATATCTAATACCTACATTTGTTTATTAATTTGTTATAACTTTCTAAGTAAATGTAATTTCTACTAACAAAATATATGTTATTCGTCAAACAGACCAACAGTTAATGTGTTCATAAATACCTCATATTATCTATATAAATAATCAACGTTATTCGTAAAGTTTTACTTGGTATCGGCGTGCCCTTTAAATTCATTAAATTATCATAATTATTTACTTCTAACAAACATTTCATGTCTGAAATTAAAAACTAATCAGATTTACAAACAAATAATATACTTACGTGAAAGGAGACGCTACACTAATCACAAACAGTAATTTCCATAACAATGCACTACATTAATTTGTATTTACTATTTAAAAAACAACTTCTAAACAACACATAACTGTCAATAAATAAATTGAATTTGACAATTCACAGACATGGTAAATCGGTATCATTATAAATTATGACGTTAAAAGTGACAACAATACATAGTCGGTTAACGTGAAGCCGAGCAGGCTCGGGTTCCCTTTGCCCATATCTTTGGCGCGATTCCGACGAACAGAGAGAGATACCAAGTCATAGAAAGTCTTAGAAAGTGCTGCCACCTATGTCCAATAACATACTACGACATGAACCCGGTGGCCAACGGGTTACCTCGCGCCCGTGGCTCCACAATTTCATATTGGTAACGGAATTTCTAGGAAAAAAAATACAAGGCGCGCCATCTAACGTTAATTAAACATTGTTTATTAATATAACACATCGATATCGATTATGTTAACAAACAACAGGCAGATGGCCGATAGATGTCATTATTAAGTGATCATTAATGTTAGTTGTAACTATTATTACTGTTCCTAGCTTAGTATTTCCTAAATTTATAATTTACTAACTAATATATTGTGAAGTGCCCAAAACTTAAAAGGGAAGCCGGTAGGAATCGGGTTATATGGACGCTTCGCCACTGATACACATAAACCACACACGTAAGTATTAAACTAATAACAATAACTAAGCTTATACAATAGGACCTTTGTGAACTCACTCATGTTAGGTACACGCAAAAACATCAATATCTCCATGAATTTTGTTAATTGTGCAAATGGCTCTGGTTAGAGGTAATATTAATTACATAATTTATAAAAGGAAGGAGGGTCGGATCGTACATCCGTGGAATTGTTAATATTATATATGCCTTTTGGTGTTCATTAAAAAATTTCAACGTAACAGTATTTTTATTTGTTTTATTCGACGGCAATATAAGAATCTTTTACTGTTCTTAAATAATTTGAAGTAACGTGACGCTTATAGTATAACTGAGGGCTGAGGAAACCATCGCAAGATACAAGCTACATTGCTAGAGTTGCCAGAAACTAGCTTTTACGCGCGGCCTCGGCCGGATAAAAGTCTTTTGCCGAATAATAAAATAAATAAACGTCACTTTATCTATAAACAGAATCTATAACAAAACATATCTCTCTGTTCATCCGTTGTTATGTGGAAGGAAAAACTAAAAAATAAAATGCATAGGTGAATTCTCAACTACGTTTGAATTTTAATAGAATGCATCGCACCCACTACATCTGGGATCGTGGGCATTCGTGGACGATGGTTATCACTCTCCACCACGTGATCCACTTGCTCATTTGCAATTTGCCGACTGAACTGCCCTGTAATTTACCAACTTGTTAAGTGCCGTCTGATACTTATTTGATAAATAGTATCATGTGGCAGTTTGGAATCCTTTTTTTTAAAAGCAATTTATATTGTAATAGACTGCCTCGGTGGCGTGGTTGTATTGCGTACGCGTTACGAGTACGATTTGCGCGCTGAGGTCCTGGGTTCGAATCCCGGGTCGAGCCAAAAATATGGAGACTGGGTTTTTCCATCTTAAAAATTATTCAGTCGCAGCTCGGAGTCAGGAAGTTGGTGGTGTGATACCCCCGTGCCTCGGAAAGCACGTAAAGCCGTTGGTCCTGCGCCTGATCTCTCTCCGGTCATGTCGGATTGCCGTCTCACCGGACTATGAGAGTGAAGGAATAGCGAGTGCACCTGTGTATTGCGCACACACTTGTGCACTATAATATCTCCTGAAACTGGCTGGCTAGGAGGATTACGGTTACGGGTGTAATAGAAATAAGGGTTATTATAAAATAGTATAATATAGATAATATCTACGGTCATATAATGTTTTCTGTACATAATTAAATACGTGCCTTGGTTGATAAATAGCAACGCATTAAAGTTTTAGTGCAGCACTCACGGGCATTACAAAAGGTTGTTTTGATTACCCAATGTCAAACTCCTCGCTTACAAACACATACAATAGTGGGACTTAAGAATCATCCTGACAATGAATACAGTGAACCCACTTAATAAATTATTGATCTATAAACGGAACGTTTACTATAGTGGTCGCGTCAACTGTCGACTGTGTAGTGTGTACCTATTTAGGAACGCCTTGTGCGACGACGAAAATGGGCTTAGGCGGTGCGTGAGGAATGATGATTCCACTTGCATCGGTTCTGATGTCTAATCGCGACCGGTTTTATTGTACTATGTGATTCTCATAAAAACATGGAAAATTATGTATGATATTTTTTGTAAAGTTTATTTTATAATAAATCATTAGAATATGATGCTTAATAATTAAAAACGAACGAAATAAATAAGGCCCTGCTTACATTTTATAAATTACGCAAAAGCCCCTGGATTAATATTTTTTATTTACTCGATTTTTTTAAGTATTATCACTTTTTAACCGTCTTCAAAAATGGAGGAGGTTGTCAATACGACGTGTATTTTACATCAAATACTGGCATCTTTATAAGGCATTAATGCCGCTATCTATTACTGCTGCATGGAAATGTACTAGCAATAAGGTTAGGTTGAAACACGAGTAGATACGTTATATATCAGGAATCAGCAAAATCTAAATGGGCTTTCTTTGAATGCCTAAAAAAGCTTGAAGTTAAGCGCAGTATACAAACCGCGCCGAACGCGACGCGCCGCGCCGCCGTTAGCGCGCCAACTTCAGTGTTGTTGTTGCTCTGTCTCTTTCACTACAGGTCATCGCCCTCACACCACACAACTCCCTCGTTCTAATAACCCTGTTCATATCAGTATATGGCATTATCTTTTACGCGAAATTTCAACACGAGTCCCCATTAAAACGCACGTCTATAAAACACACTGAATAAAATGAATTATTTCGCGCGTAGCCGCCATAGAGTTCGACTACCCCTATCCTGGCGACCTTGGTGCGGTCAAAAACTCCGTCAAACAAGACATTGACCAGTATTCGAGTGGTTCACCAATACCGGCTGCGGTTACGGTCATTATGGGCGTGTAACCATATTGGGCAATTACTTCTGCCATCTTGCACAATTAAATACGAACAAAGGAAGTGCTATAGTTACCGTTTTGCGTGTCACACGACAGTCGAGTGCCGAGTGGGTGGCAATTACTCAGTTGCAGCTTTTTAGATCGTTGCTAATCGTAATTAATGAAAATTTTATAGTATAATACTTATTGCTAGAACATGCTAGTTGTCAATGAACGCGACAATGTCAATGAAAATTGTTGCGAAAAGTAATGTTGATAATTATCTTAGCGCTGCGATCTGCAGTCTGCACGTCCATGACACATAAAATGTTACTTACAAGTGATATGTAATGCATAAAACAATACAAACCAGATCTTATTTTGTAAGTTTATTTATAAAATGTTGAGCTATCAATTAAAAGACTATCCGGATACCTACAACCGTAGTCACCTTCCGTCACACTAATCACAGTGTGTTTGTAGTCAAGTATTCTTACCTTATTGGGAAACAAGGCGTTTTATCATAATATAGTCATGCGTAGACCCTTTTATTACCATATAAATACTACATGCGCGTAACTTGTTCCATATGAGTAGGATTAAAGGGTGGAAATAAAAAAAATGGCAGCGGTTTATCTCGATATAAACATACGTCTAGCGGCTGAACGCTTGTAAGCAACGGATAGATAGACGGAGGCAATGCGTTTTTTTAACCGACATTGGCAGGGCAATGACACGCGGTCGGTTCACTGGCCGTTCTTGACAGTTCAAATGTTTACACTTGTGCTTGAAATCAAAATGCTCACCTGTTGTTCACTTCAGGTTGCTTGAAATTAAGGATATTGTTATGCATGTGATGTGATACGTAAAAAGTGTGCATGTCCGAAATAAAAAGGTATCAGGTATTCGCATGCATTCAGTTTCAGGTGCAGAAATGAAGCAACGCATTTTTATATAGCAGCGAGCCTGTTGCCTGGCCCATTTGGAACAATACCGATGACGAGTTCATCAGACACGATAATGAGTAGTCCCGCGGGTTCAACAAACTCCCCATTTTACAAAATTAAGTTTATTGCGATGTCGCATATCGTAACGACAGATTCCTCGAATGTTTCAGCGTTAAATACAATTTAAATTGTCTTTTCGCGGCGTTGAAATGCTGCCAAATATCTTATACGAATATTGTGAAGCAGATTCACCTCTCTTTTCCAGCTACAATAAACATACCACTTTTATTGCGTGTGGTGGTGCACATAAACGATTTAAGGTGATGAATATAGAGTTAATAAATTCAAATACTTATTAAAAATTAAGGGAAGGGTGCCCTGTTAGACACAATCCAGAAGCTTATAGAAAGAAAAAGTAAAATAGTAACAAGTTTGAACCTGCTGAGGTCGGTGACCAAGAGGCGGCTCTCTACCCCGACTCTACACCGATTGGTGACTGCCCCACTCGAGTGATTCGTCATCTAACCACCTTACAAGAGTGTTGCCGTGAGCCACTTGAATTGAACCAATGACTCATAGAAAAGGAACTTACTGCATGATATTATTATTGTACCCACAGCTTATGTATCAATATTTCACTATCCAGAGAAAATGTTAAATGAACTGAGCGGATGTTTGATATTTTCGTCGTTTACTTTCAATTGTACCTACATGTTGAAATACCGACGTAAACATAAAAATGAATGTTCCGTCACGTTAATACGTATTTGCAAGCCACTACATTTGTGTAGATTGTAGTTAACTAATTAACCTAGTTTTCTATTCCAGTTACATGATGACGCACAATTTCACGCACAGAACAAGACAAATGACGTTAGTCACCTTTGACACGGTCACGTGTAATCACCGACGCGATGTTTGTTGGCGCTTGGCCCGGTTATAATTGGTAAACAGAAGAAACGCTAACAAAATGACCAATAATATCGATTGTTTGTAAGCAGCCGGTCTCGGTGCATAACTAGTGTCTTTTTATTTTTAAAACATTAACTAACTAGTCGCCTATTCTAGTTCCTTATAAATACTTATTAGAATTAAATCTTACAAGTTACGATGCCCTACTTCATTGTAAATAATAAGACGAAGATATTGTTTTATGTTTTTATTACTATGTGGTATGCCTTTTTTCTCACATATACATAGCTAGGCTTAGTGAGACAGGTCGGGCGGAGAGGGTGCAACACCCGCGACTCGCCGGGACGCGTGGGGGTGTCGGCCGAGGAGAGGGGAATTATTTGGACGAGTTCAATGTATTCCCGCCACGACACCTGTAGCATACAGAGCGTATATAACGTATCTTAAAAACGTATTATCCAATACATGATTAATTCTAAATTAAGTACTTATCTTAAGTACAGTTTTTTAAATCACTTCTTATTACTGGATATACTATTCATAATTCAACAACGTATAAATCTTAGTTATTTCTGGTACAAGTACTCTTTTCTGTAAACGTTGATTCTGCGGGGAGTGAGACACGGTATACTCTACATTCCCGTAAGCGTTAGGGGTAAACTATTGACAGTTCAGTGACCCATAATGCTCCCGGTAAGGTCCCTTGACTTCATGGGGTGCTCACCGCACGATGCATTAGGCTCTCTCTCGCTCGGGGCTCGTGCCGTTTTACAAAAATTCTTTGTTTCACCAAACTGATATCCCGACAAGACATGGAGGCGGAACTTACCTGGTCGTCTTTTGTCAGGATCGCAGGATTGTATTCAATATTAATGCGCTATTAGCGCAGCGTTCAGGCCACTTTAACTTCAAATATGACATGCATTTGTCATGTTCGTAGATATTTCCTTAATTGCTTTGTTAACTGTACTAGACGTTAAAGTCATACACGGGGAATTTATTTGTTACACAGTGGATATGGAAATCATTTCTTTGGTCTAGTAGTAAATACACACTATAATAGAATAATGATATTATGTAGTAAACATTTATATAGGAGAACTTCTAATATTCTCAAACACATTATAAATATAAGTTTATTTTAAATCGAGTTGCTTCTTTTATATTGTGGCTATATATACAATGTTTCGTGAATTAGATGCAAATTGTAAATCTTGGTCAGTGACATCACTGTATTTACCTTACAATTTGTTTGACGCAATTATTTACTTGCATGTAGAGCGCATAACATACTCTGCTAATATATACAAGTTATACAATTACATATGTACTTAACAGATAAATATGTACATACATATTACATCCATTGTCTAAAAGCATAATAACTGGCAACTGATCATGATTCTGTAACACAGTAGTGAGTATTTCAAGTGGTAATTCTAAAACAACTTCCGCATAGGAGAAGTTTATTTGTAAACATGCAACTATGTTTTGAAACACGGGCTCTCCAGTCGGCCACGTGACATCGGTACTCTCCTAGACCGCTTTCATCACCTCTCACGCGTAGGCGTGTGAATAATCATATTACAGTGTCGCTGAATGATATTACTATTATAATAATAATACAAAAAAAATCCAAATCGTAAATCAATTAAAGTGTAAAAAAATATACCCAACTGTAATGCAGAAGTGTAACGTTATTTAGCAGTGGCACACTTTGTCCTATGAACTTTATGATAATGGTAATCGCCGAGCACACAACGCATAAAAGTACCGGTCGCCGGCAGGCGGCACATTATAATATCTCATCGTCTTCCTCGTTCTAATGCTAGAAGGAGATAACACGAAAACATCTGACAGAGTTAGTGTGCGTGTGTACATTAGGAAGGTCAAACTGCCGCAACGGCATATCGTGTACCTCTATGAGCAAAAAAGAGATGCAATGAAAACAAATCAATACCATCTCGCGGCTTTTGCTTTAGAACGAGATGGCGCAATAACAAACCGGCATTTTGTGCCGGTATATCTTGCATTCACCTAGCAATAAGCGACTGTCGACTCTCAAGCCAGCAATTAGGGTGCATTTTAGGTTGTTTACAATTTATTTACAGGCTTAACCCAGAACTAAAAGTCTTGAAAACAATGACGCAATTTGTTGATCATTCGAATAGTTCTTATGAAGTCGTGTCATCCAACAAATAGGTACTTCATTTTTCATTTTGTTGCATAAAATACAGAAAATTAATATAAAAATAAATTACAAGTACTTAGGTACTACCGTAGTGTATGTATGTAGCGATTAATCTAAGTAAATGGTATAGGAATATAAAACGTAAAGTGAATTTACCTAGTTAAATTAATGGTTCGAAATTCATTAACAGAAATAAATCATTCTATGATACCTACAATAAGTTCGTTTACCGCAACTTCACAGGTGGATGGGCACACGCTTCTTTGTTTCACGTTTTATTTACGAAAACGTAGTAATAAGTGTCAATTTAATGCACGTTGGAATTTTACCGCTACAGCCAGTACGTAACTATAAAATTCATGAAAAAAAAATGTAATGAACTATGTACCTTTATTAAAAACGGTCAATTATACGGCGCTAAGTGCTGGCGGTCCTGAAACCTCTTAAAAGTAATTGAGACTTAAGAGATTATTCCTTATTTTTCGATCAAAACGAATCGCATGATATCTCATTAATTAGTCAGTTTAGCTTTTTAGCCTGTCTGAAATACGTTACCATATTAATTCACAATAAATTAAATTGAAACGTACGAATACATACAAAGCCAATGATAAATAAATATGGCACACGAGTTAATCGGTCAAAAACATGATCACGAAATGCACCACGTGAAGTAATGTTAGTGTTTGAATGTGTTTCAGTTTCCACATTTACTTCGACAAGGTGGTGTTGAGCGGCACGTGCAATGCCCTCCTGCGCAGTGCGCTCACATAATATATTTTATCATAGGCAGCTTGCACCTATTTTCTCAAACTTTGTAGAATATTGCGAATATTTTATCTGTTTGCGTCATTCTATTCAGTCATCCTAATGCATGTGTATATTCATTTAAACTAAGACTCTCAATGCCAAAATTACTTGGAAACACCAACATCTATAGAATAGAAATTACTCCTATAATGTGGCTATATTAAATTATGTATTTATAATTCATTTCTTTTGACACTTCATCTAAATCTGTTTGTGATATTAACCATTATTTTATGTTCAGTATTGACTACGGATATCTATGTTCCTTAAAAAATCTACCTAACTGTTTTTTTACACGTTGAGTAATTAGGTAAGTTTTGGTTTTTAATTCTGTTTCCTAAATGAATGGAATCTAAATTGAGTACCTAAAAACTTCAGAAATAATTGATGTTAAGAGGCTACTAAAGCAGTAGCTATTGCCGAATATAAACCCAGCCGTTTTAGTATTTTCAAATGCCAGACGAATGCAGTATTCTCCAAACAGCATACCGCTAACAGTGCCAACCGCATTGCACACTTGCATGGTTCTCGCCACGTGTAAGAGTCGGTACACAACACCCACACACCCACACTGCGATGTGCCTGTAGTTCGTGCATCGTGTGCAACGTGCCCCTGTTCATTTCATCTCATGTATGTTGGGATTACTTTGCAAGGGCGTAAATTCATTTTATTAATACATTCTAAATAATATGTGTCGGATGTTCAACGTCTTAAATTGGTTACCTGTCAATTTTAGCATCTAGAGACGCTTCTGGCGCTACCAAACGGACTCCATGAGCGCCGTCATCCTGCTCAACTTTATATAGTAGGGTGGTTCCAGCCTCTCCCGTTACAGATTCAACTGCTACTATATTTGCACAGGAACCCGACTGCAGATAACTGGTGCAGTTGAGAAAATCGATCTGGCTCATAGTTTATTCCTCACCATCAGAAAACTAAGCCCTACCTTCTAATATATTTAAATAACCTACTATACCCATCATTATTTGTTATGATTGATTCTGGAGGTTCCTTGTTATTTTACATACTCGAAAGAACTGTAACTCTCCCTACTTATAGTTTAATTGCTGTATATGGAAAACTTAACATGATGCAAACATTTCACAGGTCATTATCAAGTAAAGAATTCATATGGAACATTAACTTCATGTGTGCTTATTTACTTACAAATTATATAATAATGTTAATGGTGTTAGCAAAATAACTTTAATTACCTATTGTTGTTAAATAGTCATACGGTTAATATTTAAGTAGGTAGGTACTTGGTTGTATCTATATTACACAGCTACTGCTATTGTTTCTTAGAATAGTTATGACGACATAATAAAAACAAGGGAAATTAGTAGTTACGAGTGCCAGTCGACTGCAGTTGTCCTCAACAAAGACAAAAGATCGCAACCTTCGCAGACCACCCTTGGCCGTGGTGCTGCGACCTAGTTCGCGACCTTTCGACAATCAGCTCCTCCTTCCGAGCGCGCCCCCGCTCCGCCGCGCTCCCACACTCCGGCGCCCTCGCGCCTCTGTGGCCCCCACTCCCCTCCACCTCATTTCCTAGTGACCTGACCTACTTCTAAATTGCACTTGATTCAACTAGTTTACAATACTTACCTATATTTTTACCTATGCATACAAGGGTAAACTATTAACCTGCGTTTTATATGGCATGACGTCGTTGTCTGGAGAATTTACAACTTGAAAATGATAAATAAATGAAATTATTAGTCATTATTATTGAGTACATGAATCATGTTATATTATATTTAACACTAAACGGCATAGCAACTAAACGATAAACCACCGGAGTACGAAACAGAACACGGGTGGCCGAAATAATGTGGCATTGGACAGAAGGTCGATGCAGAAACTTTGGCAAGCCACGCCAACCGCGGCCCCGCGCGCTTGCCCTTGCCTCGCTTCGTTCGCTCTCCTTATTATCAACTAAAACCAATGGCATCTACAGACCAAACTTTACATTGTGATGAAACTATCACAATGTTATCTATTAAGTGCTTTTTCATTTGGTTAAAATACACTATGCAATGTTATAAATAATTATATTTAACAGATATTATTACATATTTATATGTATATTATATACGTTAACTCTATAATAAATTATATTATTTGTTCCATAAAAAAAGCCACTTTTAGTTTTGTCATTATCGTACAAGCACTGAGGATCACTAATTGATCGGCTTTAGGGATCGTACTCACACGGCGATATTTATTTTCCTAATATATTTTTAAAGATTTCCTCGACGTTATTCATTGCAAAAAAGAAAGTGTTAATACATACTTGATACTGACATGTCTGCGGAGTGGTTTGGGCCATGTGAGCCACGGCGCGCTTCGAGGCAGCGATGGAGGGCTCGCTTAGAAACACAGCAACAAGGTCACACAGCGACCTAGAAACGCTTCCGTCTCTACATCGTTACGCGTTTTATTCTTAAAGTATTGTGTAAACAGCAGAAATGCAACCGTCCTTGATAGTATTGTTATATCTTATCCAAACTGATACTCTTCTCAGCGCATGTATTTGTTCAGGTGCAAAGATGAATAACTGAATCCTGTATTGTTTCAGGTGAACAACGTAGTTTACGAGTGCACCTGGAGGGGCTGTCGCTACACTACCAACACATGTTCCGCCATCGAAGCTCATATCAGACAAACGCATTTGGGGTGAGTACTAGCAAAAATTAGACCAAGTGCGGCATAAAACGAACTCGCCTCTGGAACAAAAGTTCCACTCATAATAAAATATGCAAAATACAAGGACTTCCTCATTTGGTTACTATACAAGTATTTTCATTTATTTCTCGGCATTATGTAATCAACTGATATATTTCCAGTAGCCGTCAGTATTACGAGTGCATGATTAATATAAAAGCCCTAACGCAGTGGTCACGTGTGCCTAGTTGCATGCACGTGTAGCGCAGTAATTGCGCAATGTCAACAAGCCAGCTGGCAAGGTTGCACTCTACAACGCATTGCAAACAGCTCTTTTTCCGTGCATCGTGATTTGCAGCTTCTTCGTGCTGCAATATCCTGGTTATCTGTATTATTAATGTTGAAATTCATAATACAATAGGTGTACAAATATATTGAAGAAGGTATCTATCCTATTATCTTGTAATATTTACGATACGTTATTCTGGTCTATAAAAGGAGTTATCATAAATAAGAAACATATTATCTAATATTACATGATATGTTCTGACCAAAAATTATAAATGTAATTAGCATACCAAATGAGAACTTCCATAACAAAAGACACCCATCATGTCAATAAAATTTCTTGTGACCTTTGAACTATACATAGGTATCGTGAATAGTGGCACAAGTAAAAATGGTTGAAAGGCCGGCCCTTGGCAACCCGGAAGTCGCGTGGCTTCGCGACAAGGTTACTTGCACCGCCCGCCACCCGCGGTCCGCCTCGCCGCGGTTTACGTAACCTGTACCCCCTTCCCGCTTACCTCTCCACTTATACACACAAACAAACACACAAACATGATTATATCAATGATATACATGTTTGCTAAAGATTGCTTGTTACTGTAATCTGTTTCTCAATTAATAACTATCTAATCATCTCAAGTCCACAAGCGTTTTATATCAAGAAATGAGGGCGTAGATACTTGCAGAGTCAAGGATATGATTACAAAAACATTTTGTAGCTTACTTAACAATGCTGCGTAATACAAAATATTACATTGTCTGAAAGGAAAACTAGCATTAATTACTCTAGCACTTCCTTGCTCATAATAGTTCACACTTTTGTATAATTTAATAATGGAGAATCTTACCAATAAAATAATAACAGCCAAGAATTCTCAGCTATGTAGGTTTCCTGACGATGTTTTCATTTACCGTTGAAGCGAGCGGTAATTGATAAACAATACATGAATAACTTCGAAACGTCATGTTGGGTGCCTTGGATTTTGAACCTGTGGACATTCGTCTCGGCAGACCGTACCATTTCCAACTAGGCTATCGTGCACTTCGGAGAATCTTGGTATCTCTTATTTTATAATTGAGACAGACTATTATCTCATTTCAAAACTAAATAACCTCCTCCTTTTGGAAGTCGGTTAAAAAATTACCGCGACAGTGTCAGCTAAACGTCGATTTGTGAACCCAATTAATCGGTTGGTCTTACCTAATGTTAGGATATAATGTTAAACTCTGTTTATTACATTTCAGGCCAAGGAAAGAAGGTGACAGCGACCGCGAAGAAGAATTTTATTACACGGAACGTGAAGTAGTGGCTCCTGCGCCACCACCCACTCTCTCCCACCGAGACATGTGCCGCCCACCGCACGAGGACCCGGAGTACCAGCGACAACTCGTCGGTTCCTATAGGTACTGCATCACGATTACCATCTAACTAAACTTACAAAAATAACATGTGAATGTTACGTATTAACAAAAAAAACATTCGCTTTACAGGCAAGGACTGCTCTCTACAATGCAGAATGGGTCGGCGAGACCTATAAGCATTCCTGTAACGCATTCCTGGTCCACAACACACTCACCGGTATGTGTCTAGTCTAGCCTTAGCTTGTAGCATACTCTGTCAAGACTTGCCAATACTAATCATAAACGTAATACGTCAATCGTATTGTGCATTTTATAACCGGCAGCTGTTTTGCAGAAACACATGCGTCTAACGGCGGGCGGCGGCTCACCGGGTAGTCCCGGACGGCGACCTCGCTCGGACAACAAGAAGTGTCGCAAAGTGTACGGCATGGACCAACGCGACCTGTGGTGTACTCAGTGCAAGTGGAAGAAGGCGTGCACACGGTTTGGAGACTAGCGCGCGCGCCGCTCGCTCGCGTACACGCGCGCTGTGCATCTCAAATGAACGCTGAACGCTGAACGCTGGAAGCATCCGTAGCGTTATAACTAAACGTTATATAATATGCGCACTGAATTTTATAAAACCTTCGCAGTGTGCGAGAACTATTCCGTGTGCGGGTCGTTAACGTAGCCTTAAGAGAGTATATTAAGACGAGAGGTTTTTATTTAATATAATCGAATGATGAGTAAATATGTTATATGTATATAATATATTAATGTGAAATTTAACGGAGACATATTTTTGCTCTTAACTGTAATCGTATTTTGACTGCATATGGATATTGCCCACGTATTTTTGTAGCGCAGAGGATTCGCCTTTACGACATGCATATTGCATGTGAATTTCATGTGTTGCTCTCGATCGGAGACTGTCAATATTAGTAAGTAAGTGTAAAAATAAGTTTAGACTGACCACTGGCGGTGTGAAAACTGTTGTTGCCTCACAATTGGAAACGAAATCTATTTGAACTGTACATGAAGTCAGATTTTCGAATTAATGTTAATAACTATCCAAAGTCCGAACCTACTTACTTATAAACAGCACAGTAATAATAGGTGACTTGATTACGTAAATATAGTGTAAGTAGTTTATATGTACATCTGTAATCTCTGCAAAATATATTGCCACAACCACCACGCAATCACACATCAAACAGTTATGAGCCTGTTACATACCTAACAAAAATGTTTAGAAACTAAAGATTAATCTAGTGACAACACTTATTTACAAATCACAAACCGATTCAGAAGTCATTTGTGTGCAAAAAGCTTATTCCGTCCACATTTTCGGATGTGCTTAGTGTAATAGGGTAGTATGGACAAAGTTTTCACACCGTCATCGATTTGTATGACTTGAATCATACTACAATAAATTATTTCGACGTGGCATACACTAGATATACCACTCGAAAACAATTCGGTGAAGTTTATCACTGGACATACACTGTATATCGACTGAATTACTAGTTAATGATAATAAAAGAAAACCACGTAATATATGAATTAGTCTTATAAGTTATCTCAGATTCGACGAAAAGACTACAAAATATGTTAGATTTTAAAAAAATTGAACATATCTGTGTCGTATGCAAAGGCGGTCCTGTGACGAAAAGTGAGACAATACTCAACCACGACGATTGCGAACCGCAAGCCTCGGCACTGACCCACAGCGGCGACGCCCCGGCGCCCGCCCGGCGGCGCTACTGACTACACGGGACATCGGTTAGCGGAGGCTGGCAGTTGGAACTTGGAGGTAACGCATATTATACGAAATTATACATTAAACATATAAATGCAGACAGTAAGGAGTGTGATACAGGAAAAGTGGAGCTAAAGTAGAGCTGAAGTGATGAGTGTGGGTGATTGCAAACTGCAATATTATATTTTAAGTATTATTTGTTAATCTATAATTTGTAAATGTATAATATATATAGTGAATTATATAAGATATATTATATTATCTTCATATTTAAAAATAAAAGCAATGTTTGGATGTGTACATAAAGAAATAATTATGAGTATATTACATTGTTACTTAATGTGATCGTTTTAATCAAAAACTTTTGTACGATAATATTAAAGCAAGTTTATAAACGTAGGGTAATTAAAACGTCGTAATAAATTGAAATAAACACGTTTAAGTTTCGCATTGACCATCGTAGCGCGGTGTTTCGGATCCAATAGTTACCAGGCTTGTTGTGCAAATAAATTTTATAGTCTATCTATACAATATGCGAAAAATTCGAAATATTTCATAAGTTTGCCATTAGATTTGAAACCCATACCATCAAATGAGAAACAATAATTAAACTCTACTATTTATCTCCTCCATCGACCATGGTTACATAGTTTAGCTAAATGTAAAAAATTGCATCTCATATCAATTGAATAACTATGTAATGTTAAACGCACTGTCTGGGAATAGGTAACATCTCTTACGATTTATGATATAATGTGCCAACTCACTACTCGCCGTCACAGTCCAAAATAATCGGTCGAAACTTTGTAAATATTTATTATGTATAGCAAACGGCAAGCCTAAAAGCCGTAAAGTATACCCACAAACTCACATTAGTTATGCGGTGCTGATTACGTTTGACAAAATTAACGCACATTACGATTGTCTGTGTTCTTCTCATGTGCCTGTACAAATATAAATATAATAAATACTCAATCTCGTGATGTACTCGTACATAGGGTGTAACTGCAAAATCGCCATCACATTAACGAGGCCAAGTAGATCTGATTAATTAGAAACAATTATATACATAGTACATACTGTTCACAGGCACGAAAAACTAGTTCACGTATCTCTTGCCAGTTTTATTTGTCAGGTGCTACGACCACCTTACGATTTGCATCCGCGATCGTAATATTAATTTATAGCGTACCTGTAAATTTTACCAAAAATACGTTTTCATTGCAATAATGGTTGTGATAATACATCATAAAGTTGTCATTGAAAAATACATTTTGAAACTATTAATTCAGGGCTCCATGAACCAAATGATTACTGTAGTTAATTAAAAATCAACTCAGCTAGCGATTTGACAACTGCCATATTGTAAGGATCTAGATGTAACTGCGACTTAGATTTATAGTTGCCTAGTTGTTAGTTATATTATGTTAAGTTGAAGTCATAATAATAGTATTTAATAATGTTAGGTACAATCAGATTGTATTATTGTGTATTCCTGATTATGTACCGTTCGCCGTTCGACGCGGCAACCGGCGTAGATATACATACTATCCTTGTCTTCTTTATTTAAGGTATACGGCCTCGGCCCATTCTAACTTAAATATTCAGTTTTATTTGCGTCGTTTATGGTGTCACAGAACACATTTTACTGATATAAAAAATACCGTATAAAGGCAAATATCGTCAAAATACAAATAACTGCTTGTGCTAGAAAAACGACAAATTGATCTCACAAAGTAGATATTATAAAAAGTGTCAAGTTAATTCTCGAACAACTGAGGAATAATGATTGATACAGACTTGTCACTCCGGCAGCTGATTGCAAAGGAACAGAGTAATGTAAAACAGAAATAAGGCATCTGACTTTACCACGTGGTTATAAAAGTTTCCAACCTTACACGGTTACAAGACATTTATTCTTTAAGTTTATTCATATTTTGCGGCAAAGACTTCATGGAAGTCTACACACTTCCCCAAAGTTCTGATTTATTGCCCGAAATTTATGTCAACAGCGCGTTGGAAATGTTCATTCGTACACGCTTTTGGTCTAACACGAACGTGAAAAAACGCGGCACCGCGAACAGCTTTCTCAAACTCAAATCTTGACTCAAAATGTGACAAACACGTTCTTTAGACATACTCATAGCCTCTGATATAGGTACCTCTCACGTTAATTCGACGATTATTCAGCACCACTTTTTTGCATGCCGTTCGCCTGATGGTAAGCGATACGACCGCCCATAAACAGTAGTAACACCATACAGCACCTTGAGTTACAAAGTACTATGTGGCATTCCACTGCGCTCGTCATCCTGAGACATAATATGTTAAGTCACATTATATCCAGTAGTTACACTGGCTACAATGTCCTTCAAAGCGAAACACAACAGTGCATGCACACTGCTGCTTGGCCGTAGAAATAGACATTGCGGTGGTACCCACCCAGACGGACTCTTACATATGAGAGACCTACCACCAGTACTTGGTGAACTTTAGCGGCGTTATCATCAGATATTGCGTTTTTTGATCTTCATCATCTGCCAAGCTAGTACTGCCGTGTTAAAGTTCAGCTTCTCAAAATTTTACATTGGTAAATGATGGTGCGGGGTCCCCGTGTACAGCTTCGAACTCATCTTTGATTTGTGTGGACGCATTGCTTTTTAAAAACCAATATTTAATGACAGCTTGATACTCGTTTTCTCATTTTCGCTAAAACATTCACATCGACTCATGTAAGCGATTGTGAAACAGGAACTGCAGGACCAAAATGGTTGAAACTTGGTCAGTTAAAGGGGTGTTAAAAGATGCGCTACCATATTCCCAAGCTTTTATTAACGAGTTCTGCCATTTTCGTCTTAAGGTCGGAAACTTTTGAGACCACCCAATAAAAGTATTGCTTCATAATGAGCAGACTTATTGAAATACAGACCTCGAAACGATTTATTAAATGTAATATAAGATAGATAGATTATCCGTTTCAGTGTTCTATTTAGAGGTTATATGCTGCCGGGGCAATAAATTTGTGTTAGTCTTTAGCCCTCATAGTTATAGTTTTAAATTGTATGTTTAATTACAGGAGACAGCTCACATTCTGTTCTAAACATCACTCGATATGGTACTTTTAATTTTCATAATAATAAGATTTAAACATTTTGTTAAGTAGATCATTTTCAACAGCTATAAAACATGTGAGAGGTAGGTACCTACCTGAACGGGAAGTTAATCTTTTAGGAATTCAGTAGTATCAGGGAATATGACAGATTATACCTACTTCACTCCAGGCCTGCTTCGAAACTCCATAATAACACACCCACATAAATACAACACCGATCTCAATTTTATATTTGAAGCTATTAGTAAATAAATTTACACAGAGGTTTTTCTTATTTTATGTAACTTATATTAGGTTAGGTATAGTAGTGTAGAGTTTTTTTTAGGTAAAGACACTTTATTTTATTATCTTAAAAACTTTGTAGATATTTTAAGTAACTTACTAATTTATTTAACTAAATTTTGCTCAATTTTTATATGCACTCAACACCAAAGTCATAATACTAAACAAAATCTACATATCAGTACAAAAAGCATAATTGCGACCGGCGTGAGACTTTAGTGGGTTCACTAATCACTGCTAACGTTTGTTGTGTGTTTCTCTGTCAATGAAAATTTATTCAGAATGATGTAAACATATATGTAGTACTGGGTTCTATCCATGAAGCAGCATTCAAATGTGTTTAACGGCTCTTCGCCGGGTAGTGTTGGCGCGATCTGGCACTGACCGCTAGTCGAGCTCTAAGTCTTAATTATTCTTATAAAAGGGTTCGATGTTGACGTCAACTGAATTGCATGCATATCGACCTCTTGCATAAAAAATTGTATGTATTTTAATTTAAGATTATCAAAGAGTAATGCTTATGTAGGTTTATATAAGTTTCTTGCGTTTTATTTAGTTCAATTGTGACAAATGCATCGTTTCGTCGTACTTACGTACATATTTATAAGTATGTAATTAGTTAAATATTTTTACTTTAGTTATACTTTATTTCTTTCTGTTACTGTTCATATATCCATATACTATATTGCACATCAGAATATGATATATATTTCCGGAGTAGTTAATTATATTCCACGTGGTAAATTACAATCCGGAAGTATTGACTGGCAGAGCTAGAAAACTCAGTGCAGGAAGGAGTAGGTACATAGTTTTATTGTTTGGGTAAATCCTCAGATTTCCCAAAAGTATAGCAAAGTACAATACATCGTAATATGAAATAATTTGATAAGTAAGTGATAGTTTATTTTTTTTCAAGTGACCGGAGATTTGGATATCCATTACGATTAACCATGAAAATGCTAAATATTTTTCCTTCTCTGCGATCACATGTTGTATAGTTTGTAATGTTTGCTTCCATCCCTACAATACTACTGTATTATATTGACCACGCATGTAAATATATTATGGTCCATAATGGTTAGGTTACTGTCAAAGTTGAAGTGCACATACCATCCTAGAACGTTATCCCTTGTAATGATATATACGTAAAGCTTTTAAATTTATGTATAAATAACATAATTAATGAATATTATATCCAAATTGTATCCCTTATAGTTGAGTAGCGTAATCTTTACTTAAACATGTATAAAGCCATTGAAGAATATAAGGGCACTTTACTTTATGGTTTAAGTACTGCCTGTGTTAAATACTGTTTTATAATAATGTGTGTAATTAAATTCTTCTAAACTACTGCACTCACTTGCAAATTGCTGAAACGTGTTTTGATATAGTAACAGGAGTAAACAACGATGCTATCACAAAGCGACGTTTAAATTCATGTGGGCAATTATGTATATTTAATGAAAATATGTCTCCCGTTTCGTAGTACCTACAAAATATTATGTACCAACTTATCAATGTAAGCTCTTTATTATGTTATAATTTATTTACAGGATCAAGATTGCCAAACCCTTTAAATTATAGGTAATTATTGTCCATCACTAAACGTGGTAGAAACCATTTTATTTACAAAACGAGTTTACAAATATGGTCATTTATTAATTACGTATTTAATTTACAAAATGTAATGTACCTATTTGTTTAATATTGTATTTAAATTAAAGATACATTATTTTAGATTTAGTAAATTTAAAATAATGTTGTGCTTTCTTTTCTCTGCCACGATCAGTGTAAATTTATTTTAATGCTAAATAAGGATTTATTTTATATAGTAAACAAATAATTTTATATACAATCCTTATCTGTAATAATTATACTTTCCCAGGCATATATTCTGTTATACTTGTTTAAGATAAGTTCGCGTTCTTTGTGTCTTGTGCTTTATTTTCTTATCCTGACTTATAGTATGTGAAGTAACTCTAACATTATGAGAAATATTATCTTAGTATTGTATTAGAGCCGGTTAATTTTCGATAATGTCGATTAATATGGTTACCAGTAGTGTTAAGGCTGCAATATGAATGATCAAAATATTATGTTAATTAACGGTCGTATAGTTGTCTAGATATATCGAATATTTTCTTTTAAGCTGTCAATATCACAGCAGTTTTTAAGAAAACTGTCAGCACATATCTGTCATGTTTTATTAAGTGGACAATGAAAATATTTCTTCCACACCTATCTTATAATATACTTAAACATACACGTAATAAATACACGTGATTTGTTAAAATTAATAAAATGAATGGTTTAAGCTCGCTGGCAGTTATTCTATTGTGATATTAATAATTGTATTTATGTTATCTAAATTATGATTTACAGCTACGGCATTGAATGTGAGCGAGTTATATTATTATAATAAAGTTGTCTAAGTTAGACATTATTACGATGTTTTTAATATGAAATTGTATGTAACGTGAAAGGTCCAGAATGTGTTCTAAATATATATTTGATTTAAACGGAGTGTAGATAATTATATTACAAATTTATCAATGACATGTTTTTGTTCAGATATAAAAGAGAAACACTTAAGTCCTATTAAACCAATGTGTAAACAAGAAAGTTGTTTATGATCATCACAAAACAAACAGCTTTATAGAATTGAGCTCTCTATAGTGTACGGACTATTATGTGATGCATTTCATACGGAACGAAATTTGTCTGTGAAGCCTAACTGTGTGTAACTTATCTTCCTACTGAATAAATACTGTTAAAGTATGAAATCTTTATGAAAAAAATTGTTATTATTTTATTACGTGCTACTTCAAGTAGACTATTTGCCTGAAATATTATACCTCAATAAGTTTAGTATGAATTTTGTGTGTCTTAAAAAAATATATTTCGATTATTAGAAATGCAGTCACATTATTATTTATCCAAACCTAATCTCGACCGGTGAGGTCTTACAAAATCACTGGATTTACCTGGATTACCTACCATTATAATTACCATTATGTAACTTATGTCATGCACCTTATCCATATTTCCATGCTCCATACTCGTCCATAAACCATAACACCCAACAGAATTATCGAAATCCATAGACAGACCATAATACCTATTATGCAAAACACGCGTTATTACCTATGCAAAATAAACGAACGGAAGCGCCGAATTCTTTGTTCTCTCTTTCTTTCATTGGACAGTTGAATATAGTGTTGAATGTCTTTGATTGAACATGATTTCTGATAAACAGAAACTAACCTTCACGAGAAATCTGCAGGCAATAGTTAGCTATGCCAATTGGCATGCGGTCTGTTACCGTAATTTTATGCACATGATACATATTTAGAGGCATAAAAGACATTTATAGCCCTGAACTTAAGCAGGACAGCTAAATGACAAAGAAAACGTAATTACGTTCTGGCAAGTAAGGGTCCATTTCGTATAAATAGTATAGGTACCCTACTTACCTTAGTCCCTAAGTTACAGAATCACACACAAACTTAACTTACTGAATCATAAACACACACACACAGAAACGCTCGCATGCGCGGCTTTTATCCCCAAAGGATCAGGCAGAAGCGGAACTCGTGAATCTACTTATCTTCATGCTTATACCTATACCTCTCTTATTCTTATAGGGAGTGAGCCGATCGTCGTTAATAATTATAATAAATAATACCAATCCTGTATTATATACCTACTACCCAATACTGAGCACGGGCCTCCTCTACTACTGACATTCCTTAGGCCTTAGTCCTCCACGCTGGCTTAGTGCGGGTTGGCAGACTTCACATACCCTCGAAATTCTTAGGTATGTAGGTTCCCTCACGATGTTTTCCTTCGCCGTTAAAGCGAACGATATAATTGATAAAAAATACACACGTAACTTCGAAAAGTCAGAGGTTGTCCGGGGTCAAAGACATTAAACTATGATCTTAGAACTCTTTGTCCGGGGTAAACCTTGGTGGGTAAACCTGCGGTCATTCGTCTCGTCAGACCGTTCCATTCCTAAGTAGGCTAACGTGCACTTCGATTCGATTAGCCGATCGCCATACAGGATAAAAATTCAGACAAACCCAATAGCACTTTACCCGACCCGAGGATCGTACTTATTCGAGACCTCAGCACGGCACTCAGCTATCGTAGATACCGCCGTACAACTACACCACCGAGGCAATCAAATTACAGAATCAGCATGAGTCTTCAATGGTAGTAAGTAACACTGAGTCGATTACCATCAGGCGAGCGGTTTGCTCGTCTCATCATCTATGTGCATAAAAACATACCCATACAAGTGGGCATACATTTTTTGGGCATAGCGTGCATTTGTCAAAGGACGCAATTTTATTTTTAAAGTTATACTTCTTTTGACGCGTTAGGGAAAAATTATGAGAGTAAATTTTTACGAAGCGCGCGCACACCGTCACGAGAAAAACCGACACCCTGAAGTTAGCCTTCACCCTGAAGTTAGCTATAGTCAACATTTTAGTTTTGAATTTTGAACGTAGAATAAGGCAAAAGATAATTAAAAAGGTTTAAGAAGTATAACTTCTAACGCGTGTACATAATTACTCACACTTTTTAGTAGTTAAGGTAATAGTGTAAAGTTAAATGCAAGTTTGTGGGGTCGCAACCCTTATCCCGCGGCCGCCATCTTGGAAAAAGTGGTGCAATGGTTTTTATGGTTTATCTGGCAAAATATTAGTCGCACAGATAAACCATAGGCGGCAGCATGGGATTTTCTTGACAGTTTAAGATCCAATTATGTTCAGTCTTTTACTGCAAAACATATTCAGGACATGATGTCCTTAACAAAAGTTTTATGAAAGATTTCGAGGTGGCTGCTGCTCTTTTCAATAAGTTTCACCCTCCTATAGTTGATTGTATACATGCTGTGGAAATAATACAAAAAATAGATAGGTATATGAATGAAGATAATATCGTTCCACCTGCACAATTTCTAGACGACATTTTAATTATAATAGAAGATGAATAAAATACTATAAATTATAATAAAATGTTTTTATACGAGTTTTTTTTTAACCGAAAATGGCCAAAATATATTCCAATCAAAGAAATGCCCAGAACCAAAAATAACAAAGATATGGACCAAAGTTGTAGAGAATTTAAATTGCAACGAAAAATGATTTTCTCCTCTTGACTGCCTCGGTGCCGCGGTGGCGCAGTTGTATCGTTAAATGACAATGTGGGCTTAGAATATATTATTCTATGAATGTGGGTATCACAAGTGTTGGCATTGCCCATCCTTATTTTAGTTGAGTTAAAAATGGCTGTTCAATAAGTAAGCGTCGTGTTGAAGTTTAAAGTGATTTAATATAATAAAGATTTCATTAATATGCTGTTTCTCAGGTCTCCCATACATAAACCCTAGCTTGTGGGTTCCATACATCAAAAACAAGATTTTTTTTAACTGAAACTATATGGTTTAACAAAAAATGACTAAGAATGAATATTATAAGGGTTAATAGTAGCTAAAGATCAGAGTCAAAAAAAAATTCAAAAAGCAAAATTATTTACTAAGTCATTAAAATTGCCTTTTCGACCCACTGTGAATCCGTCCAAATTTTTTAAACATTTAAACAACAAATACTATCAATAAATTACATAATAGCATTGATGTATTAAAAAACCCAAGATGCACAGTCAGCTTCTCAAAAACGTCTGGGGTAAAAACAGGCACAATTTACAAAATGTGCCTGTATTTCAATTAGTATCGCGTCGCTCGTGTCAATGCACGGACGTCAAAAATGCCAAAATGTTCGTTCAATAATTGTAAAAATATCACCTCTAGAACCTTAAAAAAGGATGGGATATCGGACTACCGATAAGTAAAAGGGCTTATTGATTTGTTTTTGTTGTTTATATGGCTAAATATAAGGAGAAATGTGTGATTTTGATTTAATTTGTTTAAAAATTTGACTCAGCGGTCGTATTATATACGGCAAAATTTAATGGTCGATTTTTATAATAAGAACGATGCATTACAACCATATCTTATTTTAGTCGAATAATACAGTTGACCCTGTTCCTTATTTAATGGAGTCGATTTTTTGTCTTAAAAGGTAATTTTTTAATTCATAAGATGCTAAACTCATTCTTTTTTTTCTATCTTAATATATATAAATCTCGTGTCACAATGTTTGTCCTCAATGGACTCCTAAACCACTTAACCGATTATAATAAAATTCGCACACCATGTGCAGTTCGATCCAACTTGAGAGATAGGATAGTTTAAATCTCAAATTATAGTCGCAATTTTAATTTATTGCTAATTATTTGTCTGTTATTATTTGACAGTCACAATTATCTGTTAACTCCAAATGATTCTAACAGATGTCGATACCTTTCGACTGGGTTGAGTAAGTAATCAATAGATGGCGCTGCTATGGTAAAATGATTCTAACAGATGTCGATACCTTTCGACTGGGTTGAGTAAGTAATCAATAGATGGCGCTGCTATGGTAAATCTACGAACGTGTCATATAAGCTACATTTTAAGCGGGACTTTTATACCGGGAAAACTCATTCACGCGGGCGGAGCCGCGGGCAAAAGCTAGTTATTTATAATTATGAATAGTTTTTAAACAACTCCCAAAACGAAGAGTTTATCATTTCGAAGAATTTTTATTTGTACACAACTAACTTGGTTATTTTTTTTTTATCGCCTGATGATACGTGATACTACCTATAAAGTAAAGTAGCCTATAGCACTCAGGAGTAGTGTAGCTTCCTATTAGTGAAAGAATTCTCAAAATCGGTCCAGTAGTTCCTGAGATTAGCGCGTCCAAACAGTGCTATAGGCTACTTTTTTTATTTATTTATTTTATATATTTAATTCAGATTACATAATCCATATACATTAAAAATCAAATTAACAAGATATCAACAACTTATTAGCTACTACATTAATTAATTGTTATGTCACATTTCCCAGAACTACTTTCATCCAATAATTTTGGAAAGGACAGTCAAACCGCTCAGCAATCACGTTTAGCATGGCGTTACTACTGTTTCTTAGGCGCTGCAGCATGGAAGACGATTTTTTGCGAATTATGGCTTGAAAGCCATCCGTTCGCGCTTCCGCAAACATATGAGACGCACTGCATCGCCACGGCAGACGCAACAACACCCTAAACGTATTGTTGTATTGAGTGCGCAGAGCTCTGTAAGCCCGTTTTGTATAACTCACCCATAGGCTACTCGAGTAGAAGGATTGGCAATAGGCTTTAAAAAGCGTCACCTTCACTGCGTTCGTACATCGAGCAAACCTACGGACGAGCATATTACTCCGTACTGCCAGAGCCCTACGCTCCCTCTCAATATCCTCGTCATCCTGAAGGTCACTGGTCACAATGTGACCGAGGTACCTGAAACTTTCAACCCGTCTCAGAGCAACCCCATCAAGCCGAACCGGAGGCACATAGGTAGGCATGTAACTACCTGCTTTGAAAACTAAGAGCTCACTCTTTTTAGAGTTATATTTTAAACCATGTACCTTTGCATACGTCTCACAAATAGATAGAAGCACCCTTAATCCATTGACTGAAGGACTCAGCAGCACCATGTCGTCGGCATAGCTTATGTTGTTGAAAGAGGTGCCATCAATGTAACAACCTACATGCATGCGACTGAGTCTCCCAATCAACTCATTAATATACAAGTTAAACAAAAGCGGCGAGGTTAACCCACCTTGCCTAACACCGCATTCCAACTTGTACTCGTCCGACAAAGCCCCAGCCCAACGCACCTGATTTTTTTGATTACCATACCAATACTTGAATAGTGAGGTACATTCAGCTGGTACACCTGCGCTATCCAACTTATCCCAAAGCAAGTCATAACAAACCAGATCAAACGCTTTTGACAAGTCAAGGAAGCACGCATATACCGACGTCCTTTTCTTTGTATAGTACTTAACAGTGTGCTTCAAGCTAAGAATAGCACTCTCGGTAGACAATCCGGGTCTAAAACCAAATTGGGCATCATGCAAGCTCACCCTGTTCGCGACAGTGTCATTAAGCAAACTGTCAAGTACTTTGGCCAGTACTGTGGCAAGTGAGATGGGCCGATAATTGGCTAAGTCGGACGAGTCACCGGTACGATTTTTTAAAATAGGTACCACTATTGTTCGCATTAATGACTCAGGTAAGTAAGAGTGACACAAACACAAATTATAAAACATTGAAAGGACATGTGGCATTTGTACTCCAGCATATTTAAGATGTTCAATACTGAGGCCGTCATGACCGGGAGATTTCCCACCATGCATGTTTTTAATTGTCTTTGCGATATTTGTTGCTGCAAAAAACAACTCACGACCTGCCATTACGGACTCAGCATCACATTGCATACTCTGAGACGGACCTCTGGGTGACTGGACAGCAAACTGTTCCCTAAACATGTTAGCTATGCCTTTGTGATCACTTATGCCTCCAACGCTCACAGGAATGCTCGGTGATACATTTATTTTATTTACATTTTTCCAAAAAGACTTAAAATTTTTACTTATATGTTTAGAAGCAAGTATATCCATTTTTAATTGTGCTTGTCTATCCTGACACCATTTTAATTTAGTTTTAAATATCTTACGCGTTACAGACATATCACCAAAAATATGACCGTCAGTGGGTTTACCAGCTAGAACCCACTCTTTGAACTTAATACGAGCTTCCCTGTGAGCACTGGCGACATGTACATTCCATCCTGTCACAACTTTTTTATTTTTTGAATTTGTTTTTCTACTACAGGTTAGCATTGCGGCCTCTGACAATACATTAACAATACCATGGTATAATTTATCAATAATTAAGTTGTGATCAGGATTGCGACACAACCCATTAGAACACTGTCTTAATTCTACAGGAAAAGCTATTTCACTGAGCTTTAGATTACATATATCATGATATTTCATAATTTGAGGCAGCTGCCTGTCCCCCCAAACTATTCTTTTTCTAACATTATCCATAAAAACATTACAATGCAGCTTACAATTTATTCTAGACAAATTACAAACAATTACAAGAGGGAAGTGATCAGACCAATACACATCCTCCTGCACATACACACTGTTTATTGTTAACAGCGCAGACTGACTGGTAATGCAGTGATCTAACCACCTCACACAACCATGAGCTTCACTATGGAATGTATAAGTATCAGATTGCAGACCTAGCACATCCACATCTGCACAATACAACAAATGTTCTTTACAAAAACTTATCAACTCATTATAGAACAATTCATTAGGATGGGAATTAAAATCTCCTAGTACATAGAAAGCCTCGACCCCACAATTTTGCTCAATTTCAATCACAGATTGTATTGCACTTAGACAGTCTGTAAATAGAGGAATGTTATCAATACTGTTTGTAGGCATATAGATACTAAATATTACTATAGTATTTCCACTACTCACTGTTACTTTAATTGCCGTCAATCGCACATTGTCACAATTTATCACAGACACAGAACTAAAAGCACTTTTGCGCCATAACAAAGCCACTCCACCATATGGGCGGCCCTTAAGCAGCCCGGCCGACGTATCCACAGCGGAGGTACCAGTTGCACCGAAGTTGTCGTCGATGGTAGTAAGCAGGGGTATCTCGTGGGGCAGCAGCCACGTCTCCTGCAGAGCCACCACATCAGCTGACCGACATAGCGCCTTAACTCCATCCAATGATCTTTTAATAGATTTACAGTTATAACTTACAAGTTTACTACAGTTATTTCCATTGTCAACCATTAGTCTCATTAATTAGAATAGCCTCATTTTCCGTGTCTCTTGTGCCGATTCGTCTGGCTTTAAAATTAATAAACCTTCTGAAACATATACCGGACGGCCATAGTTTATCATCTAAAAATATGTCAGACTTGTGCTTCATAACATAGATTTTATAAGCATTATAATTCTTTTGCTGCTTCATAGATATCTTCACTAAAGAAACGGTCTCCCCCGTCTTCTTGTGTATGTAGTCAATAATATCATCCTCACACACGTCTGGATGTACATTAGAAATAAATAACGGTATCTTAGTATCAGCAGCCTTAAATTTTTCACTTTCATTCAAATCAGGCATCGCATTACCCTTCATTGTAAGAAATCTATTTCTTAATCTTCTTTTTTGTACTACAGTCCACTGGTCGACTTCACGCGTCTCTTTCCATTCTTTATCATTATTATTTATAACTGTTTGAGCAAAAGAAGGCTCAGATCTTAGAGGCGACATTTTATTATCACTGCTCACAGATGTTGTTGTGACTGTTTTAGCAACGCTGTCAGTTAAAGCCGGTTCCACCGCACGGGCGCTACAATTTCTTGTCTCGCTCGCGCTCATCATAATATTTCTACTCGGCCGCGCGGTATGCAACGTCGGCGCAGGGCGGCAGTTACTTTCATGCGAATTATATAAACTTTTATTGGAAGGATTGGGAAATGGGTCGAGTGCTGGACGATTATTATCGACAGGGATCGTAGCAGATTCATTCCCCGAGTACCCGCCACACATTGAATGAATATTTTCTTTAACTTCACAGATTTCTGATTTATGATAATCCGACAAAAAAACAGTAAGGTCTTTTTTCGAAACGTAATTTTGACGAAAATCCTCAATGGAAGATTGCATCACAATTATCTTTTTTAATAGTGATGTCACATCAATATGGTCAAAAGTAACCGGAGGTAGTTTTTCCAGATCCTTTGCTACAAAAATCGGTATTTTTTCGGGATCAGTCCCCTTTAGGAGCGTGATAATATCATCCAAGTTGCGCTGTGTTTTACCTTGCCTTTTTCTGACAGTGGCACTTTTTTGCAGAGACTGGAAGACTAACAACTTCGCCATTTCAATCTCTTCGGCACTAAATGCACTTTCACATATCCGGACGAGACTTTCTTCATCCATTACATCTAATTTGTTCTGTATAAACGCCAAAACCTCACATATTACTATATTGCAATTAGCACATTTTAATAACTTTGATGACATGATATAATATGAGTGACGTCCACCCGTCAAAACGTCACGACTGAGACTCAACTGAGACTGAGAACTTTTAAGCCCGGGAAAACATTTTCACGCGGGCGAAGCCGCGAGCATCACCTAGTTCATATATATTTTAGAGTGGACGATAGCCTAGTTGGGAATGGAACGGTCTACCGAGACAATGTCCGGAGGTTCAAAACCCAAGGCACACACCTCTGACTTTTCGAAATTACGTATGTATTGTTTATCGATTATCGTTCGCTTTAAAGGTAACGGAAAACATTGTGAATAAACCAACATATCTGAGAATTCTCCATAAGCATCTCGAGAGTATGTGAAGTCTGCCAACCCGCACTAGGCCAGCGTGGTGGACTAAGGCCTAACCCCTCTCAGTACTGGAGGAGGTCCGTGCTCAGCAGTGGGCAGTATATAATACAGGGCTGATTGCATTGCGTTGCATTGAAATTTATATATTATTCTTTTAATGTTTTAGTTTTCCTCGTGACCCAATATGATTTCAAGAATGGACATCAATCGTCTCCCAACAAAAATGTGAAGATTTTTTTAAGCCAACTAAATCAAGCGTCGTTTGCTCGGAACATTTTTCTGACGAATACGAGTATGTCACTACAAAAGTACGGTGCAACTCGTGTAGTCACAGTTAGGGCGAGCAAGGGTAGCTTCGTGCTTCCTGTGGTTCAGCTGTACCTGCTACCCAGTCAATAAATACTTATAACCCACGGTTGCTCGTAGGCCTAGGATACCTAGCGGCTTTGGATACTAGATTCACAGCCGATGCTGGGAGCCCCGTGGGCGTAGTTCTTTGTCTAATTTGCATAGGTACATCGTTTAATTTCGCCCAACCCGCTCATGTCAGATAGGACAGGAGGTAGGCGTAACTCGCTTGATTATTTTTCTCTTAATAGTAGATTTGCTTTAATGGTGAAAAAAAAACATCGTGAGGAAACCTGCATACTTCAGAAGTTCTCTATAAGAATTTCGAAGGTATGTGACGTTTGCCAACCCACACTAAATATTGTTGTTGACAACGGAATTCCTGTCAAAAGTTTAGCATAGGCATAAGGGTCGATATTCAATGATTATTGCAAAATACCGAAATTCGTGTTTGTTTAGTTTTTAACACGCTTTTATTAGCTTCAGACGTATGTGTGTATGTATGTAACGGAAACTATGACCATGACTTTGTGGGTCAAAATAAAATATAATAATAAAATATTTATAACTATTGACACCATGCACCCCACGCTTTTATTACAATAAAAATTTTATTTTCTTATTTACACTATTCTTAAACCGTCAACGCCCGCTTATATATAGATATAAGCGTATTTTTCTATTTACTCGGACATCGGTGTTCACCGCGGGCGTTGACGGGTTAATTCAAATTTATTATTTTTAATTCTAATGATATTTGATCATCAATATAGATACATAATTATCATTTATAATATTGCCAATCTCTAAAGATTATACGATCGGAGCAGAAAGGCTTGTATGATCTTTCTTTCTGCCAAAACAAATGCTCATGTTGTGAAACAGACAAGTGTTTAAGATTTATTTATATGTGCGTTCATAACGAAATGGTATTGAATGTATTAAATGGTATAGTATAATGTGTGTTACACTTCATATGTAGTAGTTACGCAATTCTACATATGAAGTGCAAATAAGCACATGGCACGTCCCGCCTACATAGTCTAAGCCTACTTCTGTACGAAACTAACTTTAAAATAAACATGAAAATTTTTATTGTACGAAAGCAAAATTTCTAATTGTTTGTTTCTTTTTTAGTTTGACTTATCGACGACACTTATTGATGTCTTATTTGCATGGAACTGTGCATCTTGGGTTTTTTAATACATCAATGCATAATAGACAAAAAATCATAATCTAATAGACATATATTTGACATACACATAGTCTCACATAGACTATGTCCTGGACATCAGCCACTTTTTATTCCGGTAACTTGCTCGCGTAAAAATTGATTATTTTTTTATAAAAACCGTTTTTACATAGATGGCGCTATAGATCGGTAGGAACAATGAATTGGGCATTTTTCACATCAAATAGGTAAGTAAGTACTTAAAAAGCTTATTATTAAGTATATTATTCAAGAAAAAATAAGGGTCACTTGATTTTTTTAATATTTTGACTGATTTATAGCTAATTAACTAATCTTTAGTTGCATTAAAATAATAGATAAGTTTGTGTTCTTTAAAAGTGTTTATAAACATATTTCTGGCAATCCCACATAAGACTTATTTATTTTTAAGTGGGTATAATGTGTGTTACACTTCATATGTAGTAGTTACGCAATTCTACATATGAAGTGCAAGTAAGCACATGGCACGTCCCGCCTACATAGTCTAAGCCTACTTCTGTACGAAACTAACTTTAAAATAAACATGAAAATTTTTATTGTACGAAAGCCCCTATACAAACAGAATGATATTTTATGTGAAAGTCCGTTATTCCTTCTCGTTTGTGTGTAATTTTTATTATACAAAATTAAATTATGAGGGCACCCATACACAGATGGGCATTGTTCTTTGCACTTGAGTTTTATTTAAGTCCTTAATTTTGTTTTGTAACTACCACAATTACACAATTATCAGTAATCAATATTCTCAATATTGACAGAACAAATAAAAAATCCAGAAACTTTACGGCGATATTATTACCTTATTTTATACGCATGCTCACGCCTTTTATCCCCGAAGGGGTAGGCAGAGGCGCAACTAGTGCACCCACTTTTCGCCAAGCGTATTCCGTCCCATGATGTGATAGGGGGCGAGCCTATACCTTATTTTATTACATAAATAAAATAAATATAAAAACTATTCGACTCCGTGAAATTCTTGTTCTATTTTGGTTGTGATGACCATTGCATTTCTAACATTTATGAAAAACCAGACTAAACGTGCGTTGCTCGCGTTTAAAAATCTACTTTATGTGGTAGGCGTAAGATCGAATTTGTGTTTAGTCAATCAAAATTTCTAATTGTTTGTTTCTTTTTTTAGTTTGACTTATCGACGACACTTATTGATGTCTTATTTGCATGGAACTGTGCATCTTGGGTTTTTTAATACATCAATGCATAATAGACAAAAAATCATAATCTAATAGACATACATTTGACATACACATAGTCTCACAAAGATTATGTCCTGGACATCAGCCACTTTTTATTCCGGTAACTTGCTCGCGTAAAAATGATTATTTTTTTATAAAAACCGTTTTCACATAGATGGCGCTATAGATCGGTAGGAACAATGAATTGGGCATTTTTCACATCAAATAGGTAAGTAAGTACTTAAAAAGCTTATTATTAAGTATATTATTCAAGAGAAAATAAGGGTCACTTGTTTTTTTTTATATTTTGACTGGTTTATAGCTAATTAACTAATCTTTAGTTGCATTAAAATAATAGATAAGTTTGTGTTCTTTAAAAGTGTTTATAAACATATTTCTGGCAATCCCACATAAGACTTATTTATTTTTAAGTGGGTATAATGTGTTTTTTTTGTAACCACTTGATTTTACCCTGTATTACAGACTACAGTGAACTTTAAATTTTATGCCAGGCGATAGAATGTCGCGTTAGTGAACAATAAGGTGCATTGGGGTAAAATCGGACGCTTTTTTAAGGTGTTAAACAGTGTTTGTGAATATATTTTTTACATGAATTCTATAGAAAATATCATAATAAATCTTTGACTTGTTGATGTATTATTAAACATACTAAACCACGTATTTTTTTTTTAATAATAACTGTTAATGTTCTACGAGGCTTTGAAAGGCTACCATACTTTTATAAATGTGCGGGAAAGATAGGACCTTCACAGGTATAGTTCGGACTATCTTCTAAAACCTTAATTCTTGAAGGGATTCTAAAATCAATGGAACGAGTACATTCCAAGCGTTGACGTAATTGATACAAATTCGAAATATTAAAAAAAATTAGAGGTGTCAAGGTGGGTATAAGCTTCTTGGTCAAGGGACACCCGGATGGAACGAAGTTCCTTTCGATTAATTAGTGAAGGAATTGTAATAAAATTTTATTTATATAACAGAGTGTGTATATATATAAATATATAAATATTTTCCTATTTCCGTTCCAATACATAAGTTTCTAGAGAAAAAAACAAATAAATACGTGTGGCACTCGGAGACTGCCGCGGTAAAGCATAGCATTTTTATCACAAATTTTGATTGACTAAACACAAATTCGATCTTACGCTTACCACATAAAGTAGATTTTTAAGAGGCTATGTCGAAAAATTTAAGGTCATTTAAATTCAAATTTCTCGTAAAGTACTACGATCAGAAGTTTGATTTTTGGGTATGTGTAAATTGAACATATAACTCAATGATTTTCGAAAGCCAAAACACAATTACTACAAATTTTCTCGATAGAAAAAAAATCCAAAGTAACCTCTGATATTTTCTTTAAACACGTTTTATCTCTAAATGGTGTAATATATACATTCGTAACTTGATTTAAATAAAAGAAATCAATATTTTCTAAGGTCACAGAAAGACGCAATCAAACTAAATTAAATAGTATAATCACAATTAAAAGAAAATTGTTTTGGCGCTTACGCCATTTCATTTCGGCATACGCGTGCGCCTCCCGTCTCTTCCTCTCATCCACGACGGCTAAATACGACATCACTGTCATGGGAGTGGCCGGTGCCGGCTTCAGTCGCCCGGAATCTTTACTGACGACGGACATGTGCTTGACATTTTCGGGCGCCTTCAAAGTTCAAATTACCCGTTTGGTGTAGGGATGCGGCCGCGCTGCCGCTGTGACCCGCGCGGCAAATTTGAAAGTGTACTTCAAATTCTATTTTACAGTATATCCAGCTCACGCCCGTGTGTCAATATAAAATTATAAGCTCTATTAGATCTATGAGATAGGTAGCAAGCGTTATTATTACATCTTTTCACCTTTGTAATTGTTTCTTTTCGGAGACCTACTTTAGTTATATTTCGTGATCGGTACAAACTACCGTGCTGAGGTCCCGGGATCAAACCCCTGATCGAAAAAAAATGACACTGGGTTTTTTTGTATTATTATTTATATTTCGTAATCCAGAGCTAGGGACGCTTAATACCTGGAATGACATGCCGGGCCAATTTTGCTTAAATGACGCTTGCGTGCCGGTCATACATTTGAAAAATTCGGATTTTGGCTGTAAAGGCTGTTCAATTTTTTACACCATAAAATTATTTTAGTATAAATTTTTATATTACTTATTTATTTATTTATTATGGATCAATAGTCACTAAAATATTCAGAGCCAATATTAGAATTGGTATACACGGCCGCCATTCGCCAAAATCGATATCTGGCTATAACTTTGGTTACAAAAGACTGATCCAATGTCAGAATTGAAATATGTGGTTGCCATTTTGATTTTTTTTGTTTTAAGACCAATCGACCTTAAATTCAATATTTGGGTATAAATTTAGTTACCAAAAACTGATCCTATGTCAGAATTGAAAAAAGGGCCGCCATTTTGAAAATCTTTGTTTTAAGGCAAATTGGCCTCAAAATTGATATCTGGTAACTTGTGACAAAAGACTAATCCAATGTCAGAATTGAAAAAGTGGCCGCCATTTTGAATTTCCTTGTTTGAAGTCCAATTGACCTCATAATCGATAACTGGTTATAACTTTAGTTACTAAAGACTGATGCAATGATGCAATTGAAAAATGTGGCCGCCATTTTGAATTTATTTGTTTTAAGGCCAGGCCAAGGCGCAGCGTCAGACGTCCACCTGCTAGGTGGACAGACGACTTGATAAAGGTCGCAGGAACACGCTGGATGCGGGTCGCTTTTGACAGGTCCGTCTGGAAATCTTTGGGGGAGGCCTATGTTCAGCAGTGGACGTCGTGTGGCTGATGATGATGATGAAGGCCAATTGACCTCAAAATCGATATGTGGGTATAACTTTGCTTGCCAAAGACTGATCTAATGTTAGAATTTTAAAAAGTGGCCGCCATTTAGTTTATTCTTGTTTTAAGGGCTATTGGCTTTAAAATTAAAATCCGCTTGATATGACTGGCCACATATAGTAGGTAATAGGTATCAATTTTAGAACTTTAAAATATGGCCATCATCAATGTTCATTCCATTCACTTTAATAACGATATCGGAGCTTTATGTTGCAAAAAAAAATAAAATTTCTTGAATATAGATATCAAAATTATTTCAAAAATTAGGGTGTAATTAACATTTTAAAGGAAATGTCCAAAAACGGGCCTAAAATTCTATCCAAGACAGTTTATATATATTTAGCTAAAACTCTTAAAAACTAGCCTTTTACAATAAATCATTTAATTTTAAAGACCTCCGATTTTGAGATTTATATAATTTTATTTTGTTTAAAAACTACAGTTAATATGAACGTTTTTAAGGAAGTTAGTTATGAATGGAGGGGTCTAAAAATATTTTTTAATGGATCCAAGTTTCATATTTCGCCCCTTTAATATCCCTAAAGTTTGAGCCTGGTTAGATTTTGAGGCCCAACACCCATACAAAAAACGAACATTTCCTTTGCTATCAGCATAAGTAGCCATGTAGTAGGAGTTATCTTGCTATATTTTTCTTACCCCACATCACATAGATTTTAAAGCCAATAAATAGCCCTTAAAATAAGAAATATCTAAAAAGCGGCCACTTTTTTAATTTTAACTTTAGATCTGCCTTTTGTACACAAAACAATGCCCAGATATCGATTTTGAGGTCGATGGGCCTGAAAACAAAGAATTTAAAATGGCAGCTACTTTTTACAATTGTGACATTAGATCAGTCTTTACTAACTAAAGTTATACCCAGATATCAATTTTGAGGTCGATTAGGCTTAAAACAAAGAAATTCAAAATGGCGGCCACTTTTTCAATTCTGACATTGGGTCGGTCTCAAAATGGCGGCCACTTTTCTCAATTCTAACATTACCTACGTCAAGATCTTGTTTTCAACGACAAGCCAAAAATGGCGAAAGAAAAACAACCTGTAGATGTTCAGTTTGATATATTTTTGCAGAAATCGGCCCGAGGGTACATGTATCAAATTCAACATGGGAGTCACTTTTTGGCATTAGACGTAAAGTATGCCTATATAGCAATTTTGAGGTCAATAGGCATAAAATCGGATCTGACCATTGTAACCAAAGACGCAAAAGTATCGATTTTAAAGGGAATTGGCCTTAAAATAAATTACAACACGGCAGCCACTTTTTTTAAGTTTTACATTAGACACATGTTTTATTGGCCAAAATTTGTCCAGGTATCGATTTTGAAGCTAATTGATTCTTGTATAAAAATGTTCTAGATTGGTAACGGCCACCTTCACCATTACAAACGTTTATACCCTATCTAGTGACCATTGAACCATTATAATGTTATCAAACTTCATATCAAACTAATTTTATGGTGTAAAAATTTCGAACACCTTTACACCCAAAATTCGATGTTTCAATTGTATGACGGCACTGAAGAGTGAAGCATTATTTAGACCTAGCAAAACCCGGTAAAATAGACCCGGAATTCCAGGGAAGAAGTATCATAGTGACTGACTTGTCGAGAGTCGAGACTACCTCGATGTCGTAACTCGTAGTTGTATTACGTGCCCGGTACGGCCTCCGCGCTGAGGTCCCCGGTTCGAGTCCCGAGTCGGGCCGAAAAATAGTGACTGCATTTTTTGTATTATTATTTACTTTGTGTCAATCAAAGCTAGGAAAGCCTACAAAAATAAATCAAAACCAAGCAAAATATAATTTAAAACGTATTATAGAAGTTTCATACAGCTCTGTTTTTTTTATATACCTACGTACGTCCGAGACCTACTTACCACCACACCAAATTTTACCTAGAAAGTCAACTACAAGTGAATAATACTTTGGATGAGTTTAGATAACTTACAATATCATTTTACATAATTTTCAAGTAATTAGGTAGTATAGTGATATAATAATGATTCTATAGGCGAATTAAAATAAATTATATGTTTCATAAGTTATAAAACATAGAATTTATTGGAAATTATAACTATAATATTTACAACGCAGCTGTTGCATTGCATTTGCTAATTGCATTTTGAATGAGGATCTTTTCGCGGGCTTGAGCGCAACGACCTGACGCGACGGCTGCGCGACAAGTCACAAGGCGCGCGATCTGTCGCAGGGGGTCGGCGGGGCGCCTCGCACTGGATATACGCTAAGCCACGCCCATCACCGTCCGATATTTTTTCGACATAGCCCCTTAAACGCGAGCAACGCACGTTTAGTCTTGTTATTGATAAATGTCAGAAATGCAACCAAAGTAGAATAAATCAAAATATGAAAAAATAATGTTACGTTCGATTCTTTTGTACTCGTGCCGTGCCAACGCTGGGGAAATAGCTTCTACGCAATGTATTTAAGGTTCATATTAGATTAGTAAGAAATGGTTTTAATGACTTTAATAAATAAAATAAATAAAAATATACTCGTTTCAAGAATTATAGCTTCTACGCATTGTATTTAAGGTTCATATTAGTAAGATAATAGCAAAAAGTGTCGTGACAACTTTTCATTTGTTTTTTCCGTCCAGCCCCCTTTCACAACGCGCGATAAGGAACTTCGTTCCAATAAATACTTTAAACAACATGCCAGCTGCAAAATTATGGTTATACATGTTCTCCAATGTAGTGTTTGGGTTACAAAGACTAATCATAGAATTAAATTAATCTATAAAATCTAGTAATTGAAGTCGTTATCCACATCTGTCTTAGTGTTGAGTCCCCACAACTCCCTCTAAGCCAAGCAACCAATTTCGATGCGGTTTTCTTTGAATAAATATTTTGTGAATTTATTTGAGCAGGTTAATCTTTAGATCATAAAAATTTAAAATTACGCACTTCTGAAATTATATATAATTCACAATGAAACTTTAAGGAAGATCTATACAAAATATAAGACAATCATAGATAATCCGTGTCTGCACATTTAAATATTTTATGAAAAAAACTACTGGGAAACGTGAGGAACAACTAATGGAATGTAAAACAACAATATTTAATTTTTTTATTATAATTTGTCTCATCTGTATGTTTATTTGTTCGCCCCCTACCACGTCATGGGACGGAATACGCACAGAGAAAACTGGGTGCACTAGTTGCGACTCTGTCTACCTCTTCTACTTTTATAACGGATTTTATAGCGGTTTTTTATTTTATTTTCTCCCGACGTTACGAAGGCTTTGCAGCACTTTGTGGCCACGGGGTCGGGGCGGACTGTGATGTAGATGGTCCGAAAAGTTAGTGTTACAAATCTACCTTCAATTTACAATTATACAATTTCAAGTTGTTAGTCATTGTTTGCGGTCCGGTCTACGCAGTAAGAGCTCACAATGTCTTGAGGTCTGGCAGCAGGTCTTTTGGGGCCCGATTTAATTAGACATATTACCAGGTCCCAGGCTTGTGCAAGTTTCCAACCATCTTCCCTATTGAAATTGGGATGTTTTTTGATTTCAATAGCCTCGCGAATCATCCTAGGCAGGAATCGGTGTTCTTTGGCAAGGATTTGTGGCTTGTCGAATATAAGGTAATGGTTGGCGCCTTCTTCTGAGTGTTCAGCTACTGCAGACTTCGTAGAGCGTCGGTGTTTAACATCAGCTATATGTTCTTTTACGTAGGTCCCTATATGTCTTTTTGTTTGTCCAATATAAGAGAGGCCACAGTCCAGCTAAAAAAATATTGCCGCTAGTGTAAACGCATCTGGAAGTTCTTGCGCAACTTATTGCTGAGAGAACTTGCTAGTCTAAACTTGGCTTTAGGTTTTCTGTGTGTTACCAACCATGGATAAAATATAGATACTAACAATATTTATTTTAATTTTTCTTATGAATAGAGGGGTCTAAAAGTATATTTTAATGGATCCATGTTTTCGCCACTTTAATACCCGTAAAGTTTCAGGCTGGTTAAATTTGTTTGAAATATAGAACCAGCGCCCATACAAAAAGCGGACATGTCCTTTGAAAAATAGTCACTGAAAAGTGACAAGTGTCATTCACAGGTGTCAACTGTCATTTGATGAATCAATTTTCCCAATTTCAGCTAATTCAGCTACAACGTATTTGTTTGTCACACTCACTCACAACCTTGTTATTTATTGATTTTCATCCATTACTTAAAAATACTTACAAAAAAAAAAGTTTACGGATATTAATTTTGCTCAACACATTTAGACTAGGATCGTGATGGGTGCTGTGCTAGGACTTTGTTCTGCAGCACAGGTGAGTAAATTGTTTTTACTTTGTAGTATTGAGAAGAAACAAAGGAGGAAAAACTAACAAGGATTAGCAATGACAAAACAACAAAAACATATTATTTAGTGTTCTTCATATTATTGCTAAGGGTTATTCCGGACTTTACAAAGGAATAATAGGAATATTGAGCAATATAAGCAAAGAAACCGAGGTCTAATTTACCTTTGTATCATTTACCTCTGAATATTTGGAGCAAATTTTATTCTACTAAATTTATGTACTTTAAGGCTTTAACTACTACTCTTTTATATAAGTTTTATATAAGATTGTATTATTTGAGAGATTTATTTATATTGACCTTAATATTTTAATTGGTGTTATTGTTTGAATTTACATCAATTCACAAAACCAATTTAATTAACCCGTCAACGCCCGCTTATATATAGCTATAAGCTAATTTCCTTATATAAATGGACACCGGTGTCCACAGCGGGCGTCTAAGGTTTAATATAATTTGTTTTCTATGCTTGTGTTACTAAATAGCCTTAAAGGTCTCACTGAATAAAGCAATAATTATTCAAATTATGAATAAAAAGTGGCCAGCCGTGGCATGAGTGCAAATTACATGTAGTCTAATGTATTTTATGTTTAAAAAATAATTACTTATTAATTGATTTAGAAATTTTTCTTTGTATATGTTGACTGTCTCGGTGTTATATAATGCATTATGGTATGGCTGCAGTGTTCAGGTATTAGGTTTGAGCCCTGGGTTAGATGAAGTGATATTGGGCTCTTCTGCGCAGCGCCGACTACTTAGAAGAACTCTGTTGAGAATCAACCGAGAGCCTGGTATTATACCTGGCAAATGGCAACAGGCTGTGTGTCCATCTTTCTCCCACTTACCCTATACGCTACATAAAATAACACTTAATATTTTTAGTTATTCGATTTTTAATCCATAATTGATTTGGGTGTGGCACTCCAACAAATATTTTGGCAAACCAACACACACACTCACTCCTTTTATCCCCGAATGGGTAGACAGAGTTGCAACTAGTGCATTCAGTTTTCTCTGTGCGTATTCCGTCCCATGATGTGTTAGGGGGTGAACAAACAAACAAAAAGATGAGACAAATTATAATAAAAAAATTAAATGTTATTTTACATTCTATTAGTTGTTCCTCACGTCTCTCAGTATTATTTTTTCATTAAATATTTAATGTGCAGACACCTTAGAGCATTTAGCATCTGGCAGAAACGGATTATCTATGATTTTCTTATATTTTGTATAGATCTTCCATAAAGTTTCATTGTAAATAATATATTATTTGAGTTCTGCGTAATTTAAAATTTTTGTGATCTAAAGATTAACCTGCTTGAATAAATTCACAAAATAATTATTCAATGAAAACCATATTGAAATTGGTTGCTTGGTTTAGAGGGAGTTGTGGGGACGTAACACTCAAACAAATGAGGATGACAACTTCAATTACTAGATTTTATAGATTAATTTAATTCGATGATCAGTCTTTGTAACCCCAAACGGTATATTGGAGAACATGTACAAACATAATTTTGCAGCTGGCATGTTGCTGTGGAAGTGCAGCATGCTCTCTGTGCTGCTCTGCTTGCCCGTCGTGCGCCAACTCGACGTCCACGCGGCTCATGTATGCTGTGATGCTTATGCTCGTCATGATCGCCGCCTGCATCACTCTCGCACCAGGATTACATGACGAATTGAAAAAGGTATATCCTATCAAATTTGTTGACATTTAATGTGTACATATATTATGATTGCATTTGGTTTATAGTTTATATGTGATGTTTCATTTTTTGTATGCCAAAAAAAAGTTTTTTTTTTATCACATAGAATGACGAGACGAGCATGCCGTTCGCCTGATGGTAAGTGACCACCCATAAACAGTAGCAACACCATCCAGCAACTTGTCTTACAAAGTACTGTGTGGCATTCCACTGCGCTCGTCATCCTGAGACATAAGATGTTAAGTCTCATTATGTCCAGTAGTTATACTGGAACCGAAACACAACAGTGCATGCACTGTTGTTTGGCGGTAGAAATAGTTTTGTTTAGGTAACATTAAAAATTTTCTTTGTGTGTTGTTTGTAGGTTCCGTTTTGTGCAAATTCAACACACCTTATACCAGGAAATCTGAAGGTGGATTGTGATCAAGCTGTTGGCTATTTAGCTGTATACAGGTAACATTTCAAACTAAATGAAATATGCTGATCATTTAATATTGTTGTCGATATGTGATGTGTGTTGGCCAATATGTATTATGTAATATGAATGAACTATGTGAATTAAATCGGGCACCAGTAACTTAATATGATGTTCTACATTAACTGATAGAAAATTATAAGTTTAAATAGTTATAAAATATTTGTAGCGCTTAAACAATTTTATCTTGAGCTTTTATGATGGTGACTTAACCGTCTCAGTAGTAGAGGAGCCCAGCAGTGGGACAGTATAAATTTGAAGGCTGTTGTTATTATTGTGATGTGCCTAAATTACATTAACCATAGGTTTACAACACTATACTGTTTGTTCCAGAATCTGTTTTGCAGCATGTCTCTTCTTTTTACTGATGGCTCTTATAATGATTGGTGTCAAATCATCTAAAGATCCAAGAGCTGGTGTACAAAATGGGTAATTTTTGTACTTTAACTTAATTAACTTACATTATAACAGATAATTAGATTTTGCTTGTGGTTTCACTTCACATAAAAGTCCCGCTAATATTTTCCCAGGATATCAAACTCCGTTTGGTAGTTTGCAAGTTTATGGCGTACAAACTACTTTGTTTTATACAATGTCAGGAAGGAAGATAATTTATATAAATGACAAAATATGTCATTAATTTTATTGTTTTTTAGAAAGTTATATCTCTTATTACGTCTTTTTTCTACTGAATTTCATTGTCTCAATGTTTTTTAGTTTTTGGGGAATCAAGTATTTGCTGGTGATTGGTGGCATAATTGGTGCTTTCTTCATACCTGAGGGGCAATTTGCATCTACATGGATGGTGTTTGGTATGATTGGGGGCTTCTGTTTCATAATCATACAACTTATTCTGATTATTGACTTCGCACACTCATGGGCCGAGAGATGGGTCTGTAAGTATTGTTTTTCTTTTTTTAACTGTAATTTTCTATTTTTGTACTTTGCTATTTTTGCTTAACTGGGAATAACTTTTTATATTTAAAACTTGTTTGTTTAATTTGCGACTATTTATATTAAGATCAATATGAAGATAAAATTTAACCACCAGACAATGTCAAAATCAAATCAGTTTATAACATTTATACACTACATGATTAAATTATTGTCATGCACACATCGGAATTGTAATGTTTTTCTTCAGCAAATTACGAGGAATCGCAGTCACGTGGTTGGTACGCGGCACTGCTGCTCGCGATGCTCACCTGCTTTGCACTGACACTCACAGGCATCGTTCTTCTGTATGTGTACTACACTAAGGTAAGTCAATATGCCGGACGATATTGTTACTTGGTGGTGGTAAGATATTTGTGCCTGCTCCCAAAACCCGCCATAGTGGCCCACGTAAGTGTGCCGCGTTCTGGGATCAGCCTATTTATATCTGGTTCAAACAGGCCGGCATGATTGTTTCAAATGACGAGGGATGATCATTGCACGTCAGTCGACACTATCTCGACCCTTCTCCACTCACCATCAAGTGCAGTGGAGTCACTTTGCTGTTCCCGTACAAAAAAATGACTATTAAAATAAAAATGGGTGATTGTAAAAACCCAGCAGCATTATACACATAAAGTGGTATGAGTCAATGCTAGATGAAATAAACAACAGATTTTTATCATTCACATGATAAAGATTTGTTTTATTAATGTGACGTCGCAGATGGTTTATAAATGCAATCGCTTCCTACGACATTACAATATGATTGTCCATTGCAATATGGAGAATTATCTTTCAAGGAAAATGCTCCAAACATCTTACTTAATCTGTTTTTTTGTGCAACATACTATTAGAATTTTAATCAGAACTGCGATAAATAGTATATGTACGTATGTTTGTGGAAGATGTTTGGAAGTTTGTTAAAGTAAATGGAAAAACCAGTGAACATATTTCGATGAAATTTGGCACACAGACAAGGCATTTCCTTGGTTACCAAATAGATAACTTTTATCCTACGATAGTACAATGTCACTATTGATCCAGGAAAGATTATACACGCAGACGATGCTGTAACATATAGTGCAATATTGACATAAAATTCGAAAGACAATTTCCTTCCCCAGCCCAGCGGCTGCGACCTCGCGAAGTTCTTCATATCGTTCAACCTGATCCTGGTGGTGGGTGCGAGCGCGATCTCGATCCTGCCGTCGGTGCAGGAGCACCAGCCGCGCTCGGGGCTGCTGCAGTCGTCGGTGGTGTCGCTGTACGTCATCTACCTCACCTGGTCCGCGCTCTCCAACGCGCCAGGGGAATGTAACAGCATCACCGGTGGATCCGCTCAGGTCACATTTTGTGTTTTTTTTTTCTTAAATGATCTCAGCTGCTCTTATAGGTTGAAGAAGTATGGTGCTCCTGGTCTTATAGGAATTAGGTATGAGAGGAGGTTGATTGGACCTTCCAAAATTTCACTCAGCCTATGAAGCTTAACATACAAAATCATATCTCGCACCATGCAATTGTGCGTTCAGGTTGTTTGCGGGCTGTCATATGAAAATTAAGATTAAAACTATTATAAAAATTAGTCCACATCCCTTGAGACTTGATCATTGTTACAAGTATAATATTATGTTGTTGTGTTGTAAATATGCATTCAGGAACCAAACGGAGTTATGTACTGGGTATGTACTGTGGAGTACGCTTGAGTTGTCGCTGTGAAGATCACTGTGTTTATTATATTTTTCACATACACCACATTATATATCCTCACAACATAGTTTTAATCATTAAAAACTGGAATGTTTATTCATTAGCCTGGTTTGGTAAATGTAAACTAATATCTACCCACTTTTACAGTAATTCTTATTGAGCCTTGTTAGTTCTGTCTCGGAAATGAAAGAATCATATCTAAGTAAAGTATCATAGTTGCAGTTGCCCTGGAACTCCATTAAAAGTTACAAAAGTACCCTAAATACAAAGATTACTAGTACGCAAATAGATAGTTGTTTACATTTCTGAAATAAGGATGTTGACTACACCTTACTTTCTAGGTTTGTGTCGTTATATTTTCTATTGCTTCACTATCTTTTAGTGGTTCTATCAATAATCATCATTTTTATAAAGTAAGCAATCATCATAACATTTTTTATGTCAGTAGTGATTACAATAATTTATTACTCCAATATTGTAAATGTTAACTGAACTCTGAAGTTTTTTTCACATAATGAGACCAAAGTGGAGAGGTCTGCCTCGGAATTTTCACCTTTAACCAAACCATTTTTGTATTAATTTAATGTGATGTGTAGTTCGTACTCCTATCATGGCCCCATATGAGACGACATTCTACTTATGATTGTTTACGCTCAACAGTCATCCTTCGACAAGCAGTCGATCATTGGGCTGTGCATTTGGGCGTGCAGCGTGATGTACTCGAGCATCCGAACGGCGTCATCCTCCTCCAAGATCACCATGTCAGAGCACATCCTCGCTAAGGAGGGATCAGCAGGTGATTATATTTTTTTTAACACTGTATGTCTCAGAGTTGACAAAAACATAGCAACCGAATTTTTTAAATACTTTTTGAGTCTGTGGATATTGTTGAGCTAGTTTTTCTATCAATCAATGATTAACTTACCAGGATGTTGCAACTACTTGTTATATTTGAGACATATGGTACAGTTTGGCTAAATATTTTTATGTTCATATTTAATATTATCATGTCCACTTGCACGATTTGTTGATATAATATGTATAAATATAAGATAACTAACGCGTATTGTGCATTCCTTGCGGTGTGACGTGCGGCGGCGGTGCGCTGTAAGGCCAAGGAGGGCTCATTGCTAATGAAGGTAATGTTATACAAAACATCCCTAGATGCTTAGTAACCCACGTCGACACCTCATAGACAGTTCATGGTTTGTCTAGTGTGTATTTGTAATGTATGTGTGTACTGTGTATGTTCATGTATTGTATATAATTACCATCTATTTATACTAATTCAATGTAAAATATGTTGCATTCTCGAATCCCAGTAATAGAGCTCCTTATATCGAGTAGTTAGTGATTACAGTTGATTACGTTCAATTTCATCTTCAACCTAGTCTCGGAAGTGGAATTGCAACTTCTTGACGTTGTGTCCATAAATTATATCATTGCACAACTAAGATCTCTTCTGGCTTTCAGTTGGAAAAGAATCGAATTCAACTTTAAAAACATCTAAGGCCGATTCAGGTTATATTTTTTTAAATTTTAAAACAGTATCTACAGTTGCTTTAAGTATTCTATTGTACAGTGCAGGGGAGTAAATCTTACGAATTACAAATTTAGGTATGTCTAACACAAATACTATGCCAAAAATATAAAATATGTCGTACAGCGGAATATTATAATCAATACAGCCGCGTGCGACTAGCCACCCGTTCCATACTATACATAAAAAAAGCTTAGAACTATCAACAAACAACATAAATGGAAATAATGTTCTTATTCAAAACCGCTATCTTATTTCGATAGAATATACTTTTTGTTAGACATAAATGTACACTTAGTGAGAATTACCCCCCAGTTAGTAGACCATCATTAGGTACAGTCCACATCAAAAGTAGCTAAACAACTATGGTGTTCATATGGTGCTACACATTTAACGTGACCTTAATATTCTATGCAACTAAAGTACTCTAAAAGTTGTGAGCATCCAAAGTTGCAAATACATCTGAGCACACAGATTGTCAAATGTCTATAAGCAAACTGAAAGTAATTTCTATATAAAAAAGTCAACTATCAACGGTATTTTAGCAGTGCAGATGTTCATAATGAACTTTAAAAAAAATAAATCCTATGCCAATGCATTTAGACTCGTAATTAATTGAAAAAAATCCTTTCGTCTATCTCTTTCATTTCTTGCATGACGTCAGTAACGTGTCTTTTGTTTCCAATTATTTGACAATGTCCGAAATAGAATGTTACGGTAATTGCGTTGCGTACTTCTTTCTTATATTATAAATGTGAAAAAAATATGACTGCCTCGGTGGCGTAGTTGTATTACGGTACGACTCCAATGCTGAGGTCTCGGGTTCGATCCCCGGGTCGAGCAAAGTGATATTGGATTTTTCTAATCAGTATCAGCTCGGAGTCTGGAATTTGTGCCCGACATGGCGATAGACTCGCCCCCTATCACATCATGGGACGGAATATGAACGGCGAAAAGTGGGTGCACTAGTTGCGCCTCTGCCTACCCCTCCGGGGATATAAGGCGTGAGTATGCGTATAAAAATTATGAATTGTTCAGACGTTTGTTTTGTTAAAAGTAAACATAAAAATCGCTGAACGAATTTGGATGAAATTTTACACACGAATATACCATGTCCTGGTGCATATAGACTAATTTTATCGCAGTAATTTACTCTCGTATATCTGATTTTATAAACAGATGCGCTAGCGTCATAAATATTGCCCTATGGCTACAATGGTTTAGTTGGGCTAGCATATTATATCAATTTTGAAACCAATTGGCCCTAAAACAAAAAAAAACAAAATGTCGGCCACATTTTTCAAGTATATTATTATCAAAGCCACCTTTATCAACAGTTCTAGTATTATTTCTTTTATCATTGATCCATAATATTAAAAGAAAGACAAAAATAATTTGAAGGTGGTAAAAATTTTATGATCTTTACACCAAGATTCGATTTTATCAATATTCGATGGTATAGAAGGCTCATTCATCCAAGAAGATGCTATGTATTTATTTGAAAGACCACGCCCGAAAGCAAACGTACCACCTCATTGGATCCGTGGCGGCGTATTTAGGCTGGAAATCCGAGGTTTTGCAATTCAAATCTCATACTATCGCAATTTGTGATTTCAATTCGAAAATCATACAAAGTTGTCCAAGGTTGGAATTTGTACACAAAATGGCGCGAGGATCGACATTTATCACTTAAAGCTACGGATATCAGCTCTGCGAGACACGGGTTCACTAATTCTACCGCTGCCTACACCTTTGGGGACACAGACGTGTGTGGTGTAATGATATTTTTACTCTATATGCTATTGTGTATGTAAAGTAAAAATAGCTACGAAAAAATAATAATATCAGTATAATCGATAACTTATTTTCAATTTTTAGTTACATTTGATTACCTCAGTTGATCAGTGAATTGTGAAGATACATTTGTTTAGAAGTATTTGACAAGCGTGTGTTAATCTCAATATCTGATTATTTGCGCGTACAGCAACAAAACATAGGTCAAATAAGGGGATATTTCGGAAAAAGTACAAAATCCTCAATATTTCGAAAATGGTGACACTTTTATAGAGGTCATTTTTTCATGTCTGGTAGAGCACCATTGAAGCTATCTCCCCTTTAAGTTTGTCCTACCATTTATGGGACACCCTGTATATCTGCGGTTGACTGTACCTACATATTTAGTTTGCGTCATTGTCTTATCAATGTCTGTCATTTTTTTATTGGTTTCAGTAATTGATGAAAATCTTTTTAAAATTATTACACAGATTAATTTTCTACGGATTTATTTTGAATCATATTGTTGGCGGCGACGTTCAGCTTCGGATAGCTCAGTGGGTATGTGGTGTTCCGTTGGGGTCCGATGAGTAAATGAAACGTCAGCCTTACATTTAAAGTGGACTGTATATTTTTTATGTTCAAGCGTAAGATGTTCACTGATCAAGAGTACACACAATAATGCGGGTGCTGTCCTACATGTGGGCAGCTTTTATATACAATTTAACTTATCACTAAGAGCGCCGAGTGTCATTGTTCAGAATGGCACTCAACCAATAAAATCATAAAATTACAATTGTTGGGATGCCGTGCGACAGCTGCACGGTCCCGAGCGACGAAAACAAGGCAATAAAACAATTAACAATGTTTTCGTGGAACATTTTCGAAATTGCCGACAATGGTCGGCCGTCATAAAACTATTTCTTAATTACAGGCTAAATTGCTTTATGGTCGCCGAGTTCGAGTAAACATCCTCGATACAAAGAATCGTTCGGCCATAAAGACATTACAATTTTAAATTTGTTGCACAGATGTGCGCAAAACAAACCATATAACTAAAATATCTTATTTACATCATTTTTAGCCAGTCCGCCGAGGCGTAAGTATTACTCCGGCTCGTCGTCCGTAACATCCTCCCCCCGGCGCAGATCCTCGCAGCCCTTTTCCAATGGGAGGACGATGAGCCTCCTCACCGGTCTCCTAAAAACACCTCCGCGGGTACGAACTTCGACGCTTCGTACCACGTTGTCTGGACCTAAATACACCTTTTCTACCTGGCCCCGTGGCCATACGTTCCGCGGTAATAGTCCGTCGGCTATAATCACTACATCTCCGGGTTTGACGTTACACGCGGCACCCCGGTTATCGCCGCGTGGAGTTAAAGTAGGCAGATATTCTTTGAGCCACCGCTCCCAAAACATATTAGCCAATGCTTGGGCGGCTCTCCATGTTCTCTTATCTGCTACCTCGCACTGACCTACGTAAGGTAGACCTATCGCGTTTCCCAGCAGGAAATGGTTAGGCGTGAGTGCCTCCATATCCTCGGGGTCAACGGGTACGTGAGTGAGCGGTCGCGAATTGACTGTATGCTCAATCTCTGCTAATGTCGTCACTAAAATCTCTTCTTTAGGTGCTCTTTCGTTTAACACTATCGCGAGTGCGGATTTAACGCTCCTTATGAGTCGTTCCCAAACGCCTCCCTGATTCGGCGCTCCCGGGTCTATAAAACGCCAGTCTATTTGATTAGACAGAGCGAATTCGCGGAACGCCGGTATCCATTCTCTATATGCCGTGGCTAGTTCTACTGACGCTCCTCGGAAATTCGTTCCGTTGTCGGATACGATAGTCTCCGGCCAACCGCGTCGCGCCGCCATTCTTCGAATGGCCATTATGGCAGAGTCCGTACTCAAGCTAGCTACTACTTCGATGTGGATGGCTCGCGTTACGAGACACGTGAGGAGCATTCCCCAACGTTTCTCCCGTCGTCTCCCTATTGTCACCCACATCGGACCGAAGCAATCGATTCCACATCTGGAGAACGGTCTAGTATACGCGCCTAGTCTGAACTCAGGCAAGTTCCCTTTTACTGGAGTCACGGGACTCGCACGTCTCAACGCGCACGTGACGCATTTTCGCATTATGCGCTTAACTGCCGGTCGTATCCCGATAATCCAGTATTTCTGGCGTAGGCTATTTACTACCTGTTCTTGTCCCGTATGTAACCGTTTATGCTCATCCGTGATGATCAACCGTGTTATGGGATGTGATCCATCCAGAATAGGCGGCTCCTTCATGATTTCCGGTACCATAGCCGCGTTGATTCTCCCATTCAGACGGATGATGCGGTCGTCTCCGTATTTGGGGTCTAGTTTCCCTAATCGACTGCTACGCGCTACCGCACGTCCTTCCCTAAGCCGATCTATTTCTTCGGGGAAACTATCCCTTTGTGCCTGTCTGATTAAGCGGTTTTCCGCTTCTTTATAAGTTTCTAACGTTGGACGTTCGTCGCGTCGGCGCCATTTGTCTACCGCCTTCAGCACGATAACTGTCACCCTGACAAGCTTCCTGTAGCTCGAGAACCGTTCTACCTCTACCAGCGGTGCTTCTTGTCGTGCTCTCACGACCATGATCGCTTCTTCTCGAGGGTTCTCGTTATCGCAGCGGGGTTCGTCTTCCCATTTTGTTTCGGGTTTATATAGAAATGACGGTCCTACGAACCACCGATCGTTGCTTCGAAGCTTCGTTTTCCCCATCCGCGTAGCGTCGTCCGCCACGTTGTGTCGGGTCGGGACCCATCGCCATTGATCGACTTTCGTTAATTCCGCGATTTCGCCGATTCGATGTGCCACGTATGGCGCGTATCCCGTCGAGTCCCCTTTAATCCAGTGCAGTACTGTTTTCGAGTCCGTCCAAAACGTCACTTGTGGCTCGACGCGGTGTTCTTGTATTATGGCTTGGGCGAGTCTCGCTCCAACCAGACATGCTTGCAACTCGAGTCGCGGTATCGTTTGCGGCTTCAAGGGCGCTACTTTGGCTTTCCCTGCGACCAACGTTATTCCTATGCTACCGTCTGCACCTCTTGCGCGCCAATAAGCAGCTACCGCGTACGCCTGTTCGCTGGCGTCGCAGAATACGTGTAGCTCTTTCCGCGTGTCTTTGCCCGCCTTTAGGTAGCATCTTGGCAGACGAAGCTCGTTGATAAATGCTAAGTCCGCCTTCCATTCGCGAAATATTGTCGCTTCTTCCTCCGGCAAATCCTCGTCCCATCCCATTTTTTGCTTCCATAGTTCTTGCAGCATTATTTTTGCTGTGACTGTGTACGGGCTTATCAGTCCGAGAGGGTCGAAAATGGACATCACCGCGCTTAAGGCTTCCCTCTTCGTAGGCGTCCGCAGATCCATTTTTACTTCTTCGGGCACTTTGTGTATTGCGGTATTGAAGCCGAGTTGATCGGTGTCTGTGAGCCACATTAGACCAAGTGTTTTCCCACACATGTTTATGTTCGCACCTAACCTTTTGGGACTTGCCGATCGATCGGACGGCGGTATTCCTTGGAGTAACTGTGGAACGTTACTGCTCCAACCTGCCAACTCGAACCCGGCCTTTCGATGTACCGTACGTACTTCTTTTATAGTAAGCGCGGCGACCTCTTCAGACTCGAAGCTGTCCACCCAATCGTCCATGTAGTGATTGTTGACAATCGCTTCGTGCGCCAACGGATGCGTTTCTTTGTGGTCGTCCGCGTTACGGTTCCTTACTGAATGTGCCAAAAATGGCGAACTGCGTGCTCCGAAAACCATTGACGTCATTACGTACTTCTTTGGCGGGTGACTGCGGTCGTCACCGCGCCATACGAAATGTTGAGCGACGCGATCCTCTTTCCTTATTTTGATTTGTAGGAACATTTCCCTTATATCGGCGGTCACAGCGACTGGCTTTTCTCTGAAACGGAACAACACTCCGTAAAGCGTCCTTAGCAGGTCCGGACCATCTAATAATGCGTCGTTCAGACACGTATTGTTCGCTCGCGCGGCCGCGTCAAACACCATTCTCAGTTTCTCGGGCTTATTGGCGTTAAACACCGCGAAATGAGGTAAGAACCACAGGCGTTCGCTGTCGCTGTGTCGGCTAAGTTCCGCGTATCCTTTTCGCAATAGCGCTTCCACTTGTGCGGTATACGCTTCTTTAAAACGGGGCGAGCTGTCCATTTTTCTCTCGATGCTTCGAAGTCGTCGCACGGCCATATCGTAGCTCGGAGGCAGTCGTACTGTGTCCGAGGCCCACGGCAACCCTACTTCGAATCGTTCATTGACTCGCACTATTGTACGCTCTACAATAGCTTTGGCCCGTTCATCTTTTTCTACAGGTTTCACTAATCGAGTGATACCTAATGCGTCTACGTCGTAGTGTGCCTTTATCAACTCTTCTAGTCGATCGTCGGGTTGCTTGCGCTGCGTTTCTTGCGCTGTGCGTATGTGCAACACGGCTTCTTCGTCTCGGCTCACTATGCTTTTAGGCCGGCCTTCGGTCCCGTGCACAATCCAACCTAACATCGTTAGGGATGCCGCTGGCTGTCCTCTGGCGCCGATCAGTAGTTGGCGCGACACGATTAGGTGCCAGTTGTCCGTACCGATTAACACCCGTGGCCTCGCGTTCGAGTAGCACATGTGTTCTACGTTTAAATCTCTTAAGTGCGTATTCTCGAACGTGGCTGGTTTTACTGACTGGGTGTTCAGGGAGAGTCGTTCGATCGTACGCGCTTTCATTCGCTGGTACTCGCGTTGACCTCGACCTCTTATCTCGATATCGATCGTTTCACTTTCGCATCCTTTTCGCGTGGATGTTATGCCGTGTAGCGTTAGCGTTTGCTTACTACCGCGCGCTCCGATCGATAGAGCGATCTCCTTGTCGACCAGCGTCACTGTCGACCCTTCGTCGAATAGGGCGTACGTATCGACGTCTCCCCCCGGTCCTCTGACCGTTATCGGACATATTTTGAGCAATACCTTTTGCTCCTCTTCTACCATGGTGGCTGCTGCTACACTTTCTTCTTTTTCTTGGCTCATGTGTAGCAGCGCGTGGTGCGGTTTTGCGCACTCGTCGACCCCGCACTTCCGAGCTTGACATCGGAACCGTCGATGTCGGCTATCTAGGCATCGGAAGCATAGTCGGGTCTCCTTTGCCCATTCCCATCGTTTGTTTATCGGCATCGCCGCTAATTTGTGGCACTTAGGCGTCCTGTGGTTCGCTCCACAACAGAAGCAGACATCTTTGTCGGGCGTGTCGACCGTGGCGAATACGTTCGCGCCGCGATTCCCATCTATGATTCGACGTGTGCGATGTTCGGGCTTCGTGGTCGACGCACTCTTCTGCGGTGCCATACTGTGCGTGTTGGGTGTATATGCGTACCTCACCGCTCGATCCGCTTCTCGCATTAAAAACTTGGACAATGTTATTATCTCTGGCTCCCGGTTGTTCATGTATTCCTCGGCATAATCGCACCACTTGGTTCGCATGTGCGGGCTTAGCTTATCTATCACTTGCCGCGTTAGCATTGGATTCATTAGGTATCCTCTGTTGTCTAGTCGGGATATTATCGTTACAATGTTTTGTAACTTGACGGCGAATCCGTTGAGTTCTCCCGCAGAGGTGCCCGCTCTCGGCAACTTCCTTAAATCTTCCAATGCCTGGTCGATTATGACTTCCGGTCGTCCGTAACTTTGTTCCAGAGTCTGCATTATTTTTGAGGGATCGGTAGCCGTATACAACAGCGCGGATACTGCTTGACGCGCTTCACCTTTTAGGCACGTCCTTAGGCGCGCTAAGTTCTCCGCCGGCGTGAATCCGTGCAGGGTCGTTGATTCTCGCATGGCCGCTTTGAATGGTAGCCATTCCCCTGCCGCTCCACTAAAATGAGGCAGATCTTGCGTCTGTCTCGGTGGTGCCCGACGCCGCATCATTTGCTCTAGGGTGTTGGCTAGTCGATCGATGCCCCGTTCCCTAGACCTATGTGGCGTTGGTGACCTAGGTCGCCTGGACTCTCCATGTTCCGGAGTCCGGGCGCGCGGTGGTTGCTCCGTATGCATACCATCTCGACGTGGGGAAAGAGCCCTCGGCTCGTGCTCCCCCCGTATTTGCGTACGTTGCAACCAGTCGCTAATCCTGCGATCGGTCTCTACGGCCTCTTCCCCGGCCACACTTTCCCTATCCGTCTCCTCTCTGATGTTGGCTATGTTCGCCGCTAGCTTCTTTCTTAGTAGGGTGGCCTGTAGGCGTAATTCCTGCCGTCGGATCTCGGCGAGTTGCTCCTCAGCGTCTAGTTCCGCCTGCCTAATTCGTGCTACTACGCTCGCGGTCGATCTGTGAGAGTGTACCGACGGCGCTCTCGATCTACGTTCCGCGATCACTGTTACCGGCGTATTTGGTTCCATAGCGATCGTTCTAGCTATCGGGCGCGGAATCTCGGACGGTACTACCGACGCGGATGCTTGCACTGACGGTGACGCGGGATAGTCGTCGTATACTCGGAGGGTTTTATCCTCGGCGGCCTGGCTCCTAGTTGTCGGCATCTTTTACACTTAACACTTAAGATGCGACACGTTAAATCTAACCCTACTTAAGCCTATCGTCCTATCAGTCCGTTGGGAGGGCCCGGTGTTCAGCCGGGATACGCTCCCTTCGGGATGGAGTGTTAAGGAGTGGATAGGTGGGTTCTACCCGGCAGAGGCACGCAAGCGAATACGGGGCGCTCGGTAGTCGGCTGGAATGTCCGACCCCTTTGGCAGCGCCTACAGTCTGGCCCCCGTATCGCTTACGCACGTACCGGCGTAGTTGTGCCGTGCACTTCAGCCTTAGCACTTTGAGAGTGCTCCGACGGGCTGGTAACGTAGCACAATTACGTTACACCGCCGTAAAAACGGCGTTAACTAAGGCAGCGTCCGTTTGACACCGTTAGGTGGTCGCTTGCCCTAGCCGCGATTTCGCGTTGGCCCTAGCCGTTTTTCCTTATTCTTGCTTGACGACGCGTAGTATCGCTCGGGAACGACGCGTCGCTCTGCTATCTCCGCTGCGCTGCTCGGGAACACTCGCCGCGTTGCCTGTCGATCTCCGCTGCGTCGCTCGGCTACACTCGCCGCGTCGCTCGTGGATCTCCGTTGGCACCTCTCGTGAGTGCTCGTAGCGCCTTTGCGGATACAGCGCCCCTTTGGGAACACTCGTCGCGCTGTTTACGAAGCTCCGTCTTGCTTTGGTGCGCGTAGTTACCCTCCGTCTTTATGGAGTTCGCACTGCCGTGGCTCAGGCCGCTTCTCTTCTAGGCTTGACGATGTTCGTTTGGCGCCTCGCTTTATTCGACGTGTCGCAGTACTTCTTCTTGCTGCGGTTTGCCGACGTAATCGTAAAGCGGACTATGACGCGCTTACTGGTGTTTCTTGGCTTCTTGAAGTCTTCACTTGAATCCGGCTCGAAGGACCATTTGTTGGCGGCGACGTTCAGCTTCGGATAGCTCAGTGGGTATGTGGTGTTCCGTTGGGGTCCGATGAGTAAATGAAACGTCAGCCTTACATTTAAAGTGGACTGTATATTTTTTATGTTCAAGCGTAAGATGTTCACTGATCAAGAGTACACACAATAATGCGGGTGCTGTCCTACATGTGGGCAGCTTTTATATACAATTTAACTTATCACTAAGAGCGCCGAGTGTCATTGTTCAGAATGGCACTCAACCAATAAAATCATAAAATTACAATTGTTGGGATGCCGTGCGACAGCTGCACGGTCCCGAGCGACGAAAACAAGGCAATAAAACAATTAACAATGTTTTCGTGGAACATTTTCGAAATTGCCGACAATGGTCGGCCGTCATAAAACTATTTCTTAATTACAGGCTAAATTGCTTTATGGTCGCCGAGTTCGAGTAAACATCCTCGATACAAAGAATCGTTCGGCCATAAAGACATTACAATTTTAAATTTGTTGCACAGATGTGCGCAAAACAAACCATATAACTAAAATATCTTATTTACATCATTTTTAGCCAGTCCGCCGAGGCGTAAGTATTACTCCGGCTCGTCGTCCGTAACACATATAGTTTAGGCTTGAAGGTTGTATTAATATAAATAGTATGCTATAATATTATACCTACAGCTGTAGTAACATAGAATTCCCGCATGAGTTTATTAGTATCGACTATCGAGCATTAAAGGGGAGGAACGAGATCCATTATCTGCATTATTGTCCGCCCGCCACACTTGCGTGTCTTGATGTCTGTCATAAGGATATTGTAAAGATAAAAGATTTTTTATGACGTAACTATCGATATTGTTACTACGATTAATGCACGAGGCGCATACTGTACATTTATTTATATAGAACAACTTTTAAGGAGATCCAGTAATCCTATTTGTATTATTATTCAGTTTAAAATTTAAATTACCTTAATTTTATTGAAATGTATATACGGGTGGATATTGCTACTTTATTAATTTGAATGTGATGCATCTAGAATCCATGTCAGTTTCCTTTTACAATAGGGATGTGCCTTTAAAATGTTAACTGTGGTGCATGGTATGCTCGCTGAGCGCAGGGTATGATTGTATAGAGGGCGCTGACGGCGGCGAGGCGGGCCGCGGCGAGGAGACCAAGGTGTTTGACAACGAGGGCGAGGGTGTCGCCTACTCCTGGACCTTCTTCCACCTCGTGTTCGCGCTCGCCACGCTCTATATCATGATGACACTCACCAACTGGTACAAGTGAGTATGGAGTATCCACAACATATAGATTTTTGTCCCATAGAAAAAATCTCATCATGTTGGACTCACCGGTTTCCTATCCACATGTCACCTAAATGATGGTTCAATATACATAATATGCCGGCATAGCTAATAAAACCTGTGGTGACCTACTTCTGCGCAAAAGTGAAGGTTCTGGGGGATCGCGAATGCATCCGAATTCGTGGAACCCCGGCACATACTCTATGGACTCAGAGGTCCCTCCTTTAGTATCTACGGCAGCAGTATGATTCCGTTCTGCCGTGCATCTTGGGTTTACCCCTTCTGTCATATCGAGGCCGCGATCCGAAATAGCCCGCTTATAGTCGCCTCTACAATAGGCAGAAAATAGCATGGACGGATTTTAAATTCCCCCATACCACAAGGCGGGGCACGTAGGTCAATCATCAGCTCTACGCCTCCTCCTTCTCGTTTGGCGGCGAGAGGGATTAATTTTGTTCCGATCTCGTTCCGCGCTTTCCTTCTGCAACATGACACGTTCGCAGGATCCTATCGTCCTACGACATATTGTAGATGGCGACGCTCGCCAGCTTCATCCTAATTTTAATAGCTGACATGAAAAATATGATTTATTATGAAAAGATCATCTTGATATTGTTTATTGTCGAAGTTTATAGTCAGAGGTGATCACTTACTACTAGTTCACATTCTACACTGTTATTTTCGCTCAGTAATATATTAAATACTTTTGACACTAAGGTTATTTATTCTATTTATTTTCCAGCCCAAGCTCGCAGCTGTCGAAGGAAAACGTCGCATCAATGTGGATTAAGATCACATCCTCGTGGATGTGCGTGGGTCTGTACGTGTGGACCCTGGTCGCCCCCGCCGTCTTGCCAGACAGGGACTTTAACTAGACACCAAGCTGATGTAGTTGTATACTTGCTTGGTATTAAATAATATTGGGTCTTTACCTATGAAATTGTACCTATGAAACCCATTTAGTATACAGAAAGTTAGTCATCTTTTTATAAATATTTTTTATTTCTATCAATCAAAATATGCACCCATGCTATCGATGGATCTCTGCCAGTGCAGTGGTAATTGTTCAATGCCCTTCTTGAAGAAGTCAGGTGTACGGGAGCCAACAAACTCTTCAAAGGCATTTTGTACTGCCTCTCGGGTATTCAATTTTTTCCTGCCAAAAAGTTGTCTAAATTTTGGAAAATCTAGAAGTCTGTAGGCGCAAGACCTGGTGAGTATGGTTCATAACGCAAAACTTCCAACCCTAACTCTTGTAGCTTAGGGACCGTACGTTGTAGGATTTCTGTCTAATATCCAAAACAATACAAAATGTCTTTGAAGAGTTCGTAGGCAAACATACACATGACTTCTTCAAGAAAGGCATTGAAAAATTACCACTGCGCTGGCAGAGATGCATCGATAGCATGGGTGCATATTTTGATTGAAAGAAATAAAAAATATTTATAAAAAAATGACGAACTTTCTGTATACTAAACGGCAATTTCATATGTAAAGACCTAATATGTTATCATTTATCATTAAGTTAATATTTTGAAAATCGATTGTAATATCTTTTACCCGCAAATTGACTATTCCTCCAATAAAATCAGTATATATTTATTCTGGTATCCCCTTTGTAGATATTTCGTAATTTTAACACAATGTTTTTAACAATGCAGCTTGCATTATTACTCTCTTTAACCCGTCGACGCCCGCTTATATATAGTTATAAGCTAATTTCCTTATCTAAATGGACACCGGTGTCCACCGCGGGCGTTGAAGGATAAATATCAACGTCCATGGTATTAGCAAGGCAGTTGAGCCTAAAATGTAAGGAACTCTAGACTTACGATATCTCCTTCAAAGAGGGTGTCAGGATATAAAACATAATAAAAACGAAAGTATGATCTCCAAATCCATATATTTTTGCCTAGATACATAGGAGCATGAATAAAATTTGTGAATCGTTTATTGGTCGCTTTATGCGGCTATATGATTAAAATTTCGATTAAAACTAATAGTTATTGAGACTATATTATAGTGAATAGTTTCATAAAATCGTTGATTTATTGAATGTCGTAATTAAATGTTAACTTAGTCCTTTTTCTTATATATGTTCTAACACTATGTAACTTGTTCTATATTACTTAAATGTTATAAGGAATTTAAAAACTTTTTAAAGTTATAAGTCCCGCCTCTTTCTTCTAAACTTTCGTAATAGACTTTTTTCATATATAACTTGATTTCGAACTTTATTTCAATGTTATAATGCTTATTCTGTTTTTCTTAACCTTTCCCTGTTACTTGTATGTAAAAACTAAAAAATCAACATGAAATCATGTATTTTTTTTATGAATCACTATTCTCAGTACTTAGAGCAATCAATTGTATTTTTAACCGACTTCAAATAAAGGATGAGGTTATCAATATGAAGTGTATTTTTTGTTACCTTAAAACTCGGTCATTTCTTAAGAGGCAGTATCTAAAATTGCGACTATGTCTACAATTTCAGCCAACTTGTAATTTTTCATGAAATAAACTGAGTTGATTAATTTCTAATAAATCATCGGAAAGACTAAGGGCCTTATTCTCGTTCCATCTTGACGGACGTCACGGCGCTGGGCGTAGCATACGCACTATCGTGCGCATCTTATAATTCTCTTTGATCGTGCGTATAGTGCGCTTCAAGTATTAAAGCTGCTGCCAGCCAGTGTTGCCGTTTGACGAAAAAAAAAAGCGCTAGACTCTTTCAAAAACGCACTAAATCTTGTGAAAATCTGGCTAAATAGCGCTAAACAATTTTTAACTTTATTTTTCGTGGGGAGGGGGGGGTGCTAGCGTGAGCAGTGTTAATTATTAAAAAAAGCGCTAAATCCGTCTCGAAAAAAGCGCCAGTTTCCACCAGTTTTTATTTTAGCGCGTACTTATCACAATATAAAAAGCGCTAAGACCCTTAAAAAGTACTGTACTAGATCAAGCGCGAAAAGCGCTAAAACGGCAACACTGCTGCCAGCTGCCAGGTATAGTGAGTTTCATTTTATTTTCCGATGCCGTGATGTTGGCACCCCGTCTGACAAGATGGTGGACATTATGAAGGCAACAATACAGATTTTCAAAATTTTAATAAGTTCCGTCTCGGAAACATGAAGAAATGGTGTAAGACGAACGGCGTTGAAAGTGGAGAACCTGTTTGAGTGTGAAAAACGTAAAGAAACCCCACTTATTCCTAAACGTGTTCAGGCTCGTATTGCCGCCATTTCAACTCTTGATAAGGCAGCCACTGCTTTACTTCGACACACTACTGAGGATAAAAAAAGAAACAAGTATGCGTCTCTAGGACGTGAATCCATAGAAAAGAAAAAATAACATAAAATTTTACTTTTACAATGACATTTGCGTGGACCTCGGCGTCGGTAAAACCCTTTGATTAGAGAAAGTAAGGATATCAGGTGAAACCACGTGACCTGAAGCCAAACATTACTGCGTCGACTCCGCCCACATTTTAGTGTTGTAATTACTGTTATTTATCACAATAGTACGCATATCGACATCGATCTAAACATTTATATTATATCATTTAATTTTACTGTAAAATCATTATAAATGGGAGTTTGTAAAGATGCTTCGATGATTGTAGATGTAGATGGTTTTTTGTTAAGGTCGGTTAGGTGGCAATTTTCATCGGGATATCCTATTATATAGGCGACCCTCCGGGCTAGCAACAGTAGCGGACCAAGAATAGAAATGGGTAAAAAAGTAGATAAAGGTAAGGGTTGCAGGAATGTGCATTTGGTATGAGCACCAAACGCACAAGAACTACCTTACCTAGCTACCTTACTTACCTTGGAGTACAAATACTTATTTGCCTTATAATTCTTTTGCATTTAAATTCATCAATTTCACACCTTTAGGAAATACCAGCGTATTACCTGCCAATTTTAGTTTTATTTTGATACATGTCTATAGGCTGTAATTTTAAGAGAACAGAGAGTGGCCCTAAATTAATATTTAGTATTAATTTAACGATAAATAAAACAATTTGTATTAATCAAATTGATTTATTCGTAAAGCAATAATATTTAATTTTGTCAAAAAAAATCTTCTTGACACTTGTTCAGTGTGTTTTTACCTTGATACTTATATTAAGGTAATTAATTATGACCGATTTAATTATCAAAAGTATTAGTCAAAATTGATATGATTTTCTTTTACCACAAATGTTTGGTATTGAAATATAACTACATTGTTGGATCGCGATAATTTGTTTTAGCATTTATCCTGACGTTTCCCGATTATTGATAATTGAATCTGTTCCATGATAATGAAGTGCAGCAAAGCCATGAAAAGTATAGCGAAAACATACGCAAAGTAGTTTTATTTCAATAAACAAAATCAATATTTTATATCGATAACTTCCAAACATGACTGCACGTTGGAACAACACTATGTTTTTATGTAAACTACTTACAATTATATGCATGGTATTTTTACGCTAAAATGGCGACATGTCAAAAATAGTGCTTCAAGGCGGGGCTAATTGACATTACAATCATTGACAACAGAAAATTGTAGTTTATGGTCCGAAATATATATTTTTTTACTTATGTAGATTAACCCGTGTACAAATGAGATAGATATATTTTTGACATAAAATTTCATGTTTGCCTCATATTTGTATAAGAACAAATTATATATGCAATTTACGTTGCTTCCTCACTTTCTTTATTCATTGGTAAAACCACTGACCAACGAGCATTATAATAATACGGAAATCACTGACGTAATGAAAAGAATTACGTAAGAGTAGTATGGTCGAAAAACCGAAAAAAAAATGACATTTGAGTTTGACAGTTGACACATAATTATTGAAATGAAATTTTTGAAACGGCAGACCCAAAGAGAATTATAATACTATTGAAAGGGCAGACTCAAAGAGCATTATAATACTACGGAAAGGCAGACTCAAAGAGAATTATAATACTACTGAAAGGCAGACTCTTATAATTCTCTTTGAGCAGACAGCTATTTTTGCCGCTAATCCATATCTCTAAGTAGTCTGTGCGCTAATCTGAGTTATTGTGTCCACAAAATGTATACATATTTTTTTACGTTGTGTTTCTTATCGTATTCGATGTCTTTGAAAGCTGAGAATGATTTCTGTACGGATGAAGAATCTTGCAACGCAGACCATAACAAGTACAGTAGAGGTACGTAAAATAATTTAGTGTATAACCAAATGACCTAAACTAAATTTGAGTAAACTTCAAGTATTTTAGTAACATTTTACCATACAAATTTTATTATTCATCACTACTCATAATTCATTAACGTAATATTTATTATGTAGTATACCTGTTCCAATCAACTACCTGTTTATTAAATTCTTGTTTTCCTGTGTTCTAATTCTTAACCCATTTAAGAGTAATTAATTAACAATATATTCCTCTGCGTATTTGTGTCACATAAAATTCTATATTTATAGTTTCCCTACAAAAGTACATCTGACTAATAGATCAGATGTAGCTTTTCGTTATGTTCGTTATCGTAATATCTTTAAGTCAGTTGCGACCACAATTGTGAGCCGCAAACATTGCCACATTATCGATTTAATAAATATTATAATCGCTTTTTCACAAAACATTGGCATTATAAAAACAAACACCCTTTGGGTTTTCAGAAACGTAGCATTATACACACTAACGCCTTTTATCGCCAAAGGGTTAGGCAGAGGCGCAACTAATGCACCCACTTTTCCCCGAGCGTATTCCATCCCATGATGTGATAGGGGGCGAGCCTATCGCCATATCGTGCACAAATTCCAGACTCTGGGTTGATACTGAATAGAAAAACCCAATATCACTTTACCCAACCCGGGGATCGAACCCGAGACCTCAGCTTTACAGTCATATTGTTATACAACTACACCACCAAGGCAGTCACCATTCAGAAAAAATAGCATTATACATTTTATTTATTATTATAAGTTCACAAAACTAGTTACAACAAACAAACTGTCTTAAACTTAGAATAATAACACATAGAAACCATGAACATACACGATTAGTGAGGCAAGTAAAACTAGGCTATTTGGCTTAGTCACCGAACAGCCCGCGTCAGTGCTCAAGGCCGAATCGTCGCGCTAGCAGCTCTCGATATTTTATTTTAAAATGATGGTTTGTGCAATAAACTCATGTCAGTATCTCGGATAATCTTAAGAAACTTTGTAACATAACATTTCACATGCAATTATAACGATTAATCTAATATTTGTACATAAAATAATAGCTAAAGCAAAAACAATAATTCAAAATTTTTATAGACGACATTATATCAAAATGTTGTCAAAAAAAAAGAAAATTGATACCCCAAATGTAGATGTTCATATTCTAAAATTAATATATTTCAAAAAATTTACTTATTTAATTGGTACTTTAGCATGCTTTGACATTGTGTTGCCAGTATTAGGAAAATATTATTTTTCTGTCGATTTGATTTTAATTGACATTTCAAATTTTTAACAAGCTGATATTATTATTTTAAATTAAAATAGATCTAAAATTAGGACACCTGTTTCTTGTCTTTTTTCGAAATTATGAAGTTTTCATTTATAATTTTAACTTTTACTTTCGTCTTATTTTCAGCACACGTAAGCACTAAGCTTCAAATGAGGTCAATTATACGGTTGAATAGTGATGCTGCCTTTTTTTTTACTATGATTCGCAAAAGAACCATAATAAAATAGAACTAATGACATTTGACATCTATACTATCCTACTAATATTATAAACGCGAAAGTTTGTAAGTATGGATGTATGGATGTTTGTTACTCTGTCACGCAAAAACTACTGAACGGATTTCGATGAAATTTGGCACACGGATAGATTATGTTTTGGATTAACACATAGGCAACTTTTTATCCCGGGAAAATATGATGCGGGACTTTTATCCCGGGAAAACTCATTCACGTGGGCGGAGCCGCGGGCAAAAGCTCGTAATATTATAAAGCTGAAGAGTTTGTTTGTTTTTTTGGTTGAATGCGCTAATCTCAGGAACTACTGGACCGATTTTGAAAATTCTTTCACTAATAGGAAGCTACATTACTCCTGAGTGCTATACTTTTTATCCCGGAAAAACTTTTCCAAGCGGGCGGAGACGCGCGCAAAATCTAGTTATTGATATAAATAAAGGCATTCATTAATATCATAAAACTAGAATGGAGGCAAAGGTAAATACCGCATTCAACCGTTCAATTCCCGTCATAAACGTAATTTGTTTTTAATTTGGTATTGTTTTGGTCATTCTAAGGGTTTCTCCACTTAATAGTATTCGTTTCTAAAAAAGGGATTTATTTTATTATTTTTTATTTCAGATTTTTATCATTAAAATTAAGAACAAAGTAATTCCTTACTGTGGACAATAATGATAATTCCATAATTAATAATAATCCTAATTAAATAATTAATTAAGGTTTTGGGTAAAATCTGATACCACTAGCAACATTGTTTGCACACTTGTGTGCGTGTGGCAGAACGTCAATACGTGTGGCTTACGCTTACATCAATGAGTTTTATGCTTCACACTTGACAGTTTTTTGATATGAAACTATCATTCTTGGCGTTATTATTCTATGGTCTTAAAGGTAAACACAATATATATGACAAGTGTATGCAACCTGAACACAGCATGTTTAAAAAAATATATATCATATATATTATAATAATATGATATATATGATCATATTTATGTCAATAATTTGACTCAAATAATTCATTTTAAAAATTATTGATTTTGTATTTTATTTACATAATTACTAATGTTTACACACTACTCCTTGAAACTAGAATAAAATGTGTGCTAAGGCATGCCCAGGTGCATTTTCAAAACAATGATAAAGGCACCTCATATTATTTAAAATTACACATTCTGTATCAGTCTGTAAATAATAACAAAATAATAAATTAATATTTTCAGAAATCAATGAATGGTACTCAAAAATAACTAGCGAAATAGACTCAGCCATAGACCAGTATATTCCATGCCAACAGGGTAACTGTAGCTGCTATGAATCTGTGATAGATCAAGATCTCAAACCATTCAGGGATGGTATTACCAAGAAACAATATGCACAAGCTCGCTCAAAAGCCACCAAGTACCAGGTAAGACTACCAAATGATTTCTTATGTTAATACCAATGTTTGAGATTGGAATAAAACTACTTAAGGGATATATTTATCATAAACTGCATAGGTAAATTTTTACTCCAAATGTTTCAAAGACTTTACAGTCATAAACTACACATAATAGATATAAGTCATATAACTGCAGTCCTTTTTTACAGATTATAGATGGCAAATTATTCAGAGAAGAAGATTGTCCTTTCCCTGCTAGATGTGCAGGTGTAGAACATTATTTGAGTGCACTGGCACAAAATATGCCCAATATGGAACTGGCAATAAATACAAGAGACTGGCCACAGATCAACCGAGCTTGGGGCCACTCCCAGGCACCAGTATTATCATTCAGTAAGGTTAATTCCCATCACCCATATACTTCACAGATATTTATTATATTCTATGTTGTGCATAGTGAGCATTATATTGATTAATTATGGACATTGAAGATATTGCTATATTTATACTGCCTCGGTGGCGTAGTTGTATTATGGTACAACTGCAGTGCTGAGTTTGATCCCTAGGTCAGGCATAGTGATAGGGTTTTTCAACTAAGTATCAGCCTGGAGTCTGGAATTTGTGCCCTATATGGCGATAGGCTTGCCCCATCACATCATAGGGCGTAATACGCACGGCGAAAAGTGGGTGCACAGGTTGCGCCTCTGCCTACCCCTTCGGTGATAAAAAGGCGTGAGTGTGTGTGCTATATATATTTATTTATTAATATTGCTATTCATGTTACACAATTTACTTTCACGAATAAGCTTGTGAAATTAAAATACAGATCATAACTAGACATCGGATTATATGTATTTGCATGTTTGCAAATTACTGCTCATAAACAGTAGCAACACAATACAGAAGTTTTAACTAAAAAGTACTGTGTGGCACTTCACTACACCCGCCACCCTGATACAATATTATGTTAAGTCTCATAATGCCGAGTAATTACGCTGGCTACAATATCCTTCAAAACGAAACACAACAGTGCATGCACACTGCTGCTTGGCGGTAGAAATAGACATTGTGGTGGTACCAACCCAGATGGCCCATCGCAAACGAGAGACCTACCAGTTGCCACCAGTAGATATTTAATTGTATGTTGGCATAAGAATTACTTATGTTTATTTTCAAAATTACAATTAATAGTAATAATTAATAGTAGTTTGACTGTGCATATTTGGCCAGTTTTTATTGAATATTTTCATGCATATTTGGCATTTAGATAGTGCATATATTTCTTTGTATAATCGTAACTAATAAACCAATTGGGAATAAAATTCGTGCTTCAAGTGGCAGAGAAAGAGATCACCAGAGGTAAACAGCAAATTTGAATCAATGAAGAGAAAGAGATCACACAATGTTTTATCTTGCATTTGAATAAACTTACAGTAGCAAATACGTAGGCGGAAGTCTGGAAAACATTTCAGTTATTAGACTTTGTAGTAAATACCATAACTTAGAAGTATTTTTTTAGATGCGAGACTACTATGATATAATGTACCCAGCTTGGAGTTTTTGGGAAGGTGGACCAGCCATATCCCTATATCCTACAGGCATAGGTAGATGGGACAAGCACAGAGAATCAATATCTGCTGCAGCTGAAAAGTGAGTTATATTATACTTCTACTTGATTTATCCAAAACAATAATTATATCATTTTCAATGTAGCACAGCACCACCTCTCCCAAAGAACTTACTGTGCACAATAACTGCCTTTCGGCAGGTGGATGGGCTGATGGCTTATTGTTGGCTAAATAAAATTGAATCTGACTGAAAGATATCTGCCATATTTGGATAGCACAGGGCTCGGTGGACATATTGCAGTGATCCAGTATCCAGGGCGCGGTAATATGTCCGTCTACAATTTGTTTTTACTCATACGTCACAATAATGTCGTCTTATGTTATTAATCTCAAAGATTAAATCAACAACCAGAAAATTCATGGATGTATTGCCGAACTTTAAATAAAGGAAACGTATGCGGATTTTGCCCCCAGAAATATGCTCAGCATATGAAACGCAACAGTTAGCTTTTACAAACATGGGATTTCTGTGAGGGTGTGATTTTTGTGGGTTGTATGGTGTACACTAGTCAAGTCGGCTCATTCACACTATAGAATCTATAGTTTAGGCAACTGACAAATGTCTACAATATGGCCTTACTACTCAAATTACTAGCGTTTGTGCTGTTCTTCATAGTGTTAACACTTAGGAGACGCTAACAGCTGCTGCTTTTTCAGGTGGCCATGGCATAAAAAAGAAACCAAAGCATTCTTCCGCGGATCCAGAACCAGTGAGGAGAGAGATGCATTAATACTGCTCTCTCGTTCCAATCCCAATCTCGTTGATGCGCACTATACAAAAAATCAAGCTTGGAAATCAGATGCGGTAATATTTTTATTGATTAATTGTTTTTTGCCTCGGTGGCGTAGTTATAGGTACGACAGTGCTGAGGTCTTGAGTTCGACCCCCTGGTCGGGCAGTGATATCGGGTTTTTCAACTTAGTATCAGCCGGGAGTCCGGAATTTGGCCCCACTTGGCGATAGGCTCGCCCCCTTTCACATCATGACGCAATACGCACGGCGAATAGTGGGCGCCTCTGCCTATGCCTTTGGAGATAAAAGGCGTGAGTGTGTAATTGATGTTATTATTTACTATATCTGGGGCGCGGTAATGTCAAAAATCAAAGTTGCGAATGATATAAAAATAATTTCGATAGATAAAGAAAAATATCTTTACATTCAACAATGTAGCAAAACAGAAGTTTAATATTGTTTATATTGATAAAGTATGCAATCAGCCCTGTATTATATACTGCCCACTACTGAGCACAGGCCTCCTCTACTACTGAGAGGGGTTAGGCCTTAGTCCACCACGCTGGCCTAGTGTGGGTTGGCAGACTTCACATACCCTCGAAATTCTTATGGAGAAGTCTCAGGTATCTGGGTTTCCTCACGATGTTTTCCTTCACCGTTAAAGTGAATGATATTTGATAAACAATACACACGTAACTTCGAAAAGTCAGAGGTGTGTGCCTTGGGTTTTGAACCTCCGGACATTGCCTCGGCAGACCGTTCCATTCCCAACTAGGCTATCTTCCACTTTTAACTAAGAGTATCAATAAGATTTATTAAGTAAAAAATATGTATTACATATAAGTGTCACTTTGTTCGCACCTGAGATATAAGTTCTTACGACCTTATTCATTAACAGTTTATTTATTTATCAAACAAGCAGTTATAAGAAACTGATAAGCGCCTGTATCCTGTTAATCTCTAATTATATATTTTTTTTAATTCGCAATGATCTGTCTAGTCTTTTCTTGAATATATTGGTATTCCGAGCTGAGTACATCATCTACACTACAGTTTATAAACCTATTTTAGTTACAGAATGTTTTGCCTTCTTCCTTCAAACTCAATTCAAAATTCGTGCGAAGAAGACAAAACAGTCGATAACTAAAATAGGTTTATAAACTGTGTATGAATAAGGCCGTTAGTATTTAAATATCACTGGCCCAGAAGGACCTAGGTCATCCAGCCCCCATAAATATTATAACGCCGGCGTATTACGTAATTAAATTTGATGTAGCGACGTGTAGTATCGAATCGCGGAAGTGCATGTGGGTGGAAAAAATTGTAAAGTTAAATTATGAACATAATATTACGTCGATAATAAGGACTATCCTAGAAATTTGTGTTAGCAGCTAGATGTATCCTCAATATTACACGCTGTTCGCTTGGGCAAACCACCAGTCGGTATAAAAAGCACTCGTTTTAGTAAACCGGGGTATTTTTTGTCAGATGCGACAAGGGTGAGTCAGTTGTTGTAAACATCCCCAAACGATGTATGTATGAATCAAACCCAATATTTGTGACTGCATTATTTTAATAATACCTACTTGTCAATTGTTTTCCGTTTCAGGATACACTGTACGCTCCGCCAGCTTCAGAGGTATCATTCGAGGACCACTGCAAATACAAATACCTCTTCAACTTCAAAGGTGTAGCTGCAAGTTTTCGCCTAAAGCATTTATTTTTGTGTAAATCGTTAGTTTTCCACGTAGGAAGTGAATGGGTCGAATTTTTTTACGCATCGTTAAAACCTTGGGTGCATTATGTGCCCATCAGTTCAAAAGCTACACAAGAAGAAATCCGTTTGACAATAGAATATTTTAAGGAACACGATGATATTGCTAAAGAAATTGCTGAAAGAGGATTTCAACACATCTGGGACAATTTAACTGATAAAGATGTTAAATGTTACTGGAGAAAACTATTGAAAAAATATTCAGAACTAATAAAATATGATATTGTTAAAGATAATAATCTGATAAAAATTTAATAAAAATCAATAAAGCATCAGCAGTATTATTTAAATTTTCTTGCCTCTATTCGACTCCAAATGATACCATACTTTAAACAAAAATATTTTTGCAATATTAGGTAGGTATCAAAAGTAAAACCTACATTGGCCTACATTACATTACAGGTTGCTTTGATTAATTATGTATACCTATATAGTGACGCGCTGCAATGAAACTAAAACAAACAGGCCAACTTAAGCTAGTATGCGTGACAGCTGTGTCAAACGCTATCACTGCATCATTTTGCGTATCCTTGTGTGCGCGCATAATGATACCAGTTATTATATGGTTTCTATTAAGACGGGGAGAAAACCATATACATGAAAAATAACAAAAAATTATTCACTGGACCTTATTTAGTGGGGAGCTGTTCGCCTCTATTATTTTCGACGCGTTTGAAACGTCGTGTCCATCTAGGTATATAATTAATCAAAGACAGGTTCATCCATATTTCGAAGTCGTTACCAAAATAATGGCACGTCGTAGGTTTTCACTTACTATAAAAAATAATTAAAATAAAATTCATGTGTATGAAAATAAAGTTGTAATTATAAATTTCATACATATACTTTATAAAGCATCCTTTAACAGATTCCATTATTTAGATCGATTCATACAGAATGTACATTTATAGATAGCAATGGTTAAATTCATAACGTTATTAAAATCGATAATGGCACAGTTACATGAAATTATCAAATAGAACTGTGAGAACAAATTTCAGTAAACATTTAATAATCCAAACTTGTGATTTCAGTCTCTTATCATGCACCGCTTTATCAGTCTTACTAATATCGCTAAATCTGTATCATATTAAGTCTTACGTATCATTCTATATCACTGGGAACATTTTAACTGTATTTATTATTGGAGCCAAAGAGATTATTAAATAATATCCTGCTCTTAATAGACATACAATGGAAAGTCCGATACAGACCTGCTGTCAAGTCATCTTTCGCAGATAAGTGTGAGAGAGTAAAGCAATCCAGCGGCCAGAAGTTGTCTTTTCTAGAATTTGGATTAGACCACGTTATAGGCTCGCAGACGCGGATGAGTACTAGACATACGCCTTAGTCACTAAAAAGTTACTAAAAAATACTTATTGGCTGCTGAATTCCTTTGTCTCTGTTTACACTGGCCAATTGTGTGACAGTATTGCTCAATCCGTTCATGTCCATGTACCTACGATTAGGCATTAAAAAGTTAACATCGGAATCCTTACACACGTTCTTATTCTTTACTGCTACCGTTGGTGGGAAAACAAGGCAAGAATACATATGTATACATTTATATAGTGCAAGCAATATCAATATGTAATTATCTTCCTTATTATCAGGGGATGATAAATCTGTTAATTTGGCTGGATAATTTTAAGCGAATTATTATTTCCTAGTTGATCCATTTTTTATTTTCTTGACATACACAAAGTAAAAACAATTAATAATTACACTTTGTGTAATAGCTATCATTTCTAACGTTAATATGTCATATAAATTAGAGTCGCAAGTTTTATATACAGTCAGCCACATAAGTAGCTGAACAAACTCAAAACTTCGAATCGCCCCTACACTTTTGTGTTCTTACCAAATTTAATTTTCTCATCACAAAAATAAAATAAAATGGATTTACTTTACTTCACACAAAGAAAAAAAGGGTTTTAATTGAACTGAACGCGTATAGGCGGTTTGAAATTTTGAATTTGTACAGCTACTTATGTGGCTGACTGTACATGTCTAAATTGCATATAGTTTATAACCAATTTTTTTTGTAGATATTTGTGCATCATTGGTTATGACTTATGAGTAATGACCCATTTATGGAAGGGTCTGATCTTTATAAACAATAAACTATTGGCTACAAACTATCAACTATTCCACTATGCTCCAAATTTATTTACTACTCATTAACTAGAAGCATTGCGCGACTCTTTTTTCTTTTAATCTACGTGACATATTCACATTATACATCATTTGAGAAATTAATAATAAGGACAGTGTAATCACTCTAGACACGTCCTTATGATTTGAATCACTACTTTGCTAGTTTACGCTCCAATTGATCAGCAATAGCTTGAAGGAAATCTTCTGTGTGTAAGAACATGCCCTCCTTAGTGTTGGCTAATCCGTGAATACAGATCACGAGATCCTTAGTCATTTTACCGCTGTCGATGCACTCGACGCAAGCCTGCAATCGCGATAACCTTATTTATTACACTTCGTTACCAAAATGCCGTAGTAAACACTGTAATTTTTGACACAAAACAATTACCAACCATTCATCAAAATGATAATGGATCTTAATTAGATTTACTAAGCGATAAACGTTTTTTTTTTATTTTGTTATAACTTTGTCGCATCTTTATCAGTGACTGCAAGCATTGCAAAGATTTTTTTTTTAAATGAGATGTTACCTCTTCTAGAGCGAGAGCAAACCGCTCTAGTTCAGGCGTTCCGTCGAGCTTGGCGCGGTGTATGAGGCCCCTTGTCCACGCGTAGATGGAGGCGACGGGGTTGGTGGAGGTGGGCTTGCCCTGCTGGTGCATGCGGTAGTGGCGCGTCACCGTGCCGTGCGCCGCCTCCGACTCCACCGTGCGCCCGTCCGGACACATCAACACTGACGTCATCATGCCCAACGAACCGTACCCCTACACACAACGCGACGTAAACAATTATATTATACAACATACTATATAGGTATAGTTGTGACTTGTCGGTTGTCGTCTAATTAATAGTAGGTATAGAATGAAGCGTATTTATGGCGTTTTTACTTAAAATATTTAAGGTACGTTTATATTTGGACAAGTCTACCGTTATTTGCGACAATTACACACCTGCGCTACGATATCGGACTGCACGTCTCCATCATAGTTCTTGCAAGCCCAGACGAAACCTCCGGCGCTCTTGATCGCCTGCGCTACCATGTCATCGATAAGACGGTGCTCGTACCAAATCTTAGCGGCCTCGAATTGTTTCTTGTAATCGCTAAACAATATTACATAATATTATCGTCATAAGCTATTCATTGTGCTATAATTGAATGCTCAGATTAATAACATGTTACATAATTTTATGAATTATCGCAATCACAATAAGTACTTAATTTATCTTACACATACGAAATATTATAATTGCATAAGTATTTAAAATACCTATATTCATAAACATTATAACACATTGTTATACTCGCCTAATAAAAGACTTAATTTATTGTAAAAAATATTTTATACATAGTATTTATTACCTCTGATATACCTCCTCAAAGATGTCTTTGAAGCGCCCATCGTAACGTTTAAGAATAGTGTTTTTAGTAGATAAGTAAAGCGGCCACTTTTTCTGCAACGCTACCTATATCCAACGAAATGTTGTTGATTAATTATACTAATATTATAAAGAGGAAAGATTTGTATGTAAGTATGTTTGTAACGAATAAACTCAAAAACTACTGAACGGATTTCGATGAAATTTGGCACACTGGTAGATCATGTCCTGGATTAAAACATAGGCTACTTGTTATCCCGGAAAAACTTTTTCACGCGGGCGAAGCCGCGAGCAGAAGTCTAGTCACTGATAAACAGCATGTTGATGTAGATAAAATGAAAAAATAGAAAACTTATGTCGCACCTGAAAACTAGAATGCGCAAAACCTCGGATAGATTCGTCGATGTTGTACATGCCCATAGCCACTCCCGGCCCTTTGAAATCATACAAGAGACGTTTCTCTACTGATCCGTCTTCAGCCGTGTAGACTAACTCCACCTATTGAAAGAATAACGCGTTTATATTTTTATACAGTAAATACTAGTAGGTATATTCTGTGGGTATATATTATTTTTTGAATGACGGTTACCTTTCCAGGTTTAGGCACGACGAAATCTTGCGCCTTATATTGATCGCCGTGAGCATGACGGCCTATCATAATCGCCTTAGTCCACCCCGGGACTAGTCTGGGAATACTCTTGCACAGTATGGGCTCGCGGAACACCGTGCCGCCAAGTATATTACGGATCGTCCCGTTTGGACTCAGCCACATTTTTTTCAATTTGAATTCTAAAAACAATGTAAATTATTATATAACTACAGCAATAAACTCGAAATCAGGTTCGTTCACTTGTATAATCTTTACATTCCTTATCGCACGCTGGTTCTAAAAGTCAAGGACGGCACAAGTCGCCGTCATTTCATTATGTAACTTAATAAAGTAGGTACTCTTACGAAACTGCAAGTACCAATTACCTAGATATGATTTTTAATGCCTATCCTCAAAATTCATACTTATACCAGGAATGGTGCGCTGTGAAAGTAGCCATTCCAGTGTTAACTACATACTTGATATATTTACAAATTGGTGGTCTTCGTGTAAAATGTTTACCAAACTTCCAATCGAAAACGAAAATAGCGCGTTGATTTATTAGATCTATCTTCAACGAATAACAGTTTAAAAACATAAAATTCTGTGGAAACGCTGTTCTGGACGTTATTAGTCTATACTAATACTAGCTAATGCGCGCGGCTCCGCACGCGTGGAAAAGTTTTTCCGGGATATATTGGTATAGATAGGTACTAATATTATAAAGCTGAAGAGTTTGTTTGTTTGAACGCGCTAATCTCAGGAACTACTGGACCGATTTTGAAAATTCTTTCACTAATAGGAAGCTACATTACTCCTGAGTGCTAAAGGCTACTTTTGATCCCGGAAAAACTTTTCCACGCGGGCGGAGCCGCGCGCAATGCTATTAGATTATAAAGAGGAAAGATTTGATTGTTTGTAATGGATAAACTCAAAAACTACTGGACCGATTTTAAAATTCTTTCACTACTGGGAAGCTACATTACTCCTGAGTGCTATAGGCTACTTTTTATCCCGGGAAAATATTTTATCCCAGAAAAACTTTTTCACGCGGACGGAATCGCGAGCACAAGTCTAGTCGTCTAATAAATTCAGTTTCTTTGTATTAACATTTAGTTTTTTAACTCGATGAATAAGATATCTAGGTATGTATTGTTGATAACATGTGCCTATAGGTAGGTATTTTATATGATTTTCAAAAAGGCGACCGCGGACTAAACGATTAACCTAAACCCGCTTTACTATTGTCACAGTAATCACGTATTCCCTTGTTAATCCTAATCAAAATTTCGTTATATCAGTGTTGTAAAATGTTATAGGTATGTCGCGCGTATCAAATGCACATTTCTTTTCGTCAGTATGTGAACTCTAATCGTAGTATAATAAATAATTATTACATTAGTATATATTTTACACTACCTAAAAATATATTTTAAGACAATTCAAAGACATAGTTTTTAGCAATGCAACGTTACAAAGCACTGTAAACTGTAGTAGTCATTTATAGGTACTCACTAGGTAGGCACTTAGCTCACATAATGGAATTATACATTGGTTTATGAGATAGCACTAAGTCTTAATTTGTTTTCGCAATCTGTAAAGTTAAACTCGAGTTGATAGAGCCACCAACAATTAAGATTATATAGAGAGTACATAACGTTAATAAAATTATGTCTATATGGTGTAACTGGCACAGCCAATATTATTAAAATATCTATACATAATATAATAGAGCAGGAGAAACGGTGTGTCTGTACATTTAAAGAAATGTGATAAAAAAGAAAGGGGGTGACTAAAGAAGTGTAATGGAACATAAATCAGCTTTTCTGTTTGCTTGTTTGTTTTTCTGTTTGTTTGTTACTGCACATCTCCAAGATAACTGAACGGGTTTCGATAAAATTTGGCACACGGGTAGATCATGTCTTGGATTAACACATAGGCTACTTTTATCCCGGGAAATTAAAAAGCGGGACCCTTTCACGCGGACGAAGCCGCGAGCAAAAGCTAAACTAAACTATTTTAAACTATTAACTACCTTCAACTCTCTGCTCGTCTGGTGTGATGGTGGCGCACTTGATGCCAACATTATGCTTGAGGATGGCATGGGCCGCGTCGATCGTCACCTGGTCGTCGGTGGCGTCGCGGTGCGGCAGGCCCAAGTCGAAGTAAAGGCAGTCCAACTATTGTAAAATACATTTAATGATTCAGGTAATACCATTATAAACATTTTAATCGATCATTGTTTTCTTTACACCAACAACGTCGTTGACATATTGACTTTTTATAAGTGTTTTAACTACTATTAAGTACCATAGTACTGATTGTTCTATTGAATAATAATATACCTTAAGTAAAGAGAGTATAGCTCATGAATAAAATACCGATTTAAATACATAGTTTAAAGAGACAAAACTCAGTTTCCTTAAATCATTATTTGTTAACTAGGTACCTACTAAATAAATGAATGAAAAGAGGCTTAGGAAACGACTTGAGAGATTATAATCCTTAGTCCTTACTCACATTGACGTCACTATTCGGTAGAAAACAGCTCTGAATATATACCAAAGGTTTTCTCCATTCTAGCCTCTAAAAATAAGAAATACTGGCCTACCGGTTACGACAGACCGTTATGTATCTATGTAGGAACAATGGCGAATATGTGCGTGATGCGATTGGCCCATGCATTATGGCCGGTAATGATGTCTTTTCGGACGTACTTGGAAGTAATCGTGGCGTATCGTATCCTGTTTATGTTGAATGTACTCAATCGTCAGACGTAAGTACTTAGCTCATTTCATTTTGTTATCTGTCGGAATGTGTAATAGAATAGGGTAGTTGACAACTTTTTTTTGAATACATTTATCAAAAATGTACATGCTATCCAAAATCTAACGGAAAAAGAATTTTCAAAATTAGCACATTAATAAGTAAGTTATAAAGCTTTGAAATTTGGTGGAAGGGGAAGTTGTCAAATAACAGTAATATCAGACTGTGAAGTCACCGAGTGTCACCGGCGGTAACGCTGCGTGCGTACGAGACAGCGCGATATCCCCGCCATGCCCCCACTTTTGCTCACAACAATATTTCAAATATGCATAACTAGTTTATTTTTCAACCAATTTTAATGCTGATTTCACAGAATAATTTCTGTTTTCATATGATTTTGTGTTACATCTATACTTATATCTATACTATATATAATATTATAAAGCTGAAGTTTGTTTGTTCGTTTTTTTTTTGTTAAACGCGGTAATCTCAGGAACAACTGAACCGACTTTGAAAATTCTTTCACTAATAAGAAGGTACATTACCCCTGAGTTCTATAGTGTTCTTTTTATCCCAGATACTTTATCCCGGAAAAACGTTTTTCACGCGGGCGGAGCCGCCAGCATATCTACTTATATCAATATATATAAAAATTTCGTGTCACGGTGTTTGTTACCATACTCCTCCGAAACTGCTGAACCGATTTTGATGAAATTTTATATTCACATTTGGTAGGTCTGAGAATAGGTTATATATTTTTTATCCCCCTACGTGATAATGGTGGCCCACCCCAAAAAGTTTATTTTTTATTTTTCGGACACATTTTTTTTGTTTTATGATGTGGCATTAAAAAATACATACAACCCTAAATTTTCTACCTTCTTCCTCTATTTTTTAATAGCGATATTAGTAATTTAATAACATTTAACCCAGGTCAATTATTCATTTTTTTCTACTAAAATAATCTCTAAAAAGAATTTATAGGGCAAAATAGCTTTTGCCGAGTCAGCTAGTAGTATAAAATAATGTACAAATTCAAACATAGGAAACTACCCTATTAAGATATCAAATAAGATAATGAATTACAGTGACCACGATTACTTATTAAATATCCAGGATTTGTCATTGACCAGGTCAACTATTACTTGTAATGCTGCTTATAATAGTCATGTGCCAATATAAAATTAACACCTGTAGGTAATTGACATCTGCGCATTAACATTGTTGTTGACTGTCTCTTATAGGTAAGAGTTGCTTGTTGTAACGCTCTACGCAAATATTTTCATACAATTTGGCTATGAGCTCACGAAAATTACACAGATGTGCAAATAATACTGTCTACGGTTCCGTGAATGTGTACGATGAATGTCTGTAAATATTCGGGAATCATACATATTACATACATACACACTCACTCACTCTTTTATCCCCGAAGGAGTATGCAACTATTGCACCCACTGTTCGCCGTGCATATTCCGCTCCACAATGTGATAGAATCAGTTCGTATCGTATGTTCGTGAATCAGTTTGTTGAGGATCAGGGCCTTCTTTACCCTGGGGTACAAGGGGTACGTGACGCACGGGCGCAAGTCTATAGTCCGCCAAAAAAAGGTTGCCGGAAAAATGAAGGCCCAATTTTTTTAGCGCGTATCTTACAAAAATAGTGACATAATATTGTTTTTGTAAGCAAGGAGAGATGCAGGTTGATTTGCGAGACCCTACGCCCATTATGGTAAGGACGGCCCTAAAGGAGTTTCAATGCTTATGAGTTACGAATTACAGTGGCGTAGCGTGGGTCGTTCCGCCCGGGGAACATCTCAACATCCCAAAGCGCAGGAAGAAAAAAAGGCACGTACAGTCAGCAGCATAAGTAGATGAACAAATTCAAAACTTCAAATTGCCTACACACTTTTGTGTTCTTTCTTACCATTCTTTTTTTCTCTTCACAAAAATAAAATAAAAGACATTTACTTTACTTCAAACGAAGAAAAAAATGTTTCAGTTTAACTTAACGCGTATATGGGCGATTTGAAATGTTGATTTTGTACAGATACTTATGCTGCTGACTGTACATGACTCAAAAGTTAAAAATTGTTAAAGGTTTTATTTTACGCATTTTGCCACCGCGTCGCCCCAACCACGCTACGCCACTGACGAGTTACCCAACTTTCTTATATTGTGATTTATGAGACAAGCTGAAATAATTTCTGATATGAAATATTAATTTCTCATCTTCTCTAATTATTATTTTTCTTTTTAGAGTTTTATATAAAGTCGACACTGAATCACAGAAATTAAAACGCGGGAATGTCGTGGTGGTGATAGGATATTAGTATTCGACGGCATAAAGTCGTCGTTCCGTATGGCCACTGGTAGAAACTGGATGCGGCAAGGCGAAGACAGGGAAAAGTGGCAAGTATTGGAGGAGGCCTATGTCAAGCAATGGATTGCTAAAGGCCCATGATGACGATGATGATGATGGGATAACGACCACTTTACACAAGGTGTAAATGCCGCCATAGAGGCTCACGTAAGTTTGTCGCGTATCATCACCAGTGAGTCTATCTAGGTGCCGCTTCACTTAACATCCATCACTTGCTGAGGAGTTACTTTGCCGAGAAATCTGAAACGGCCGCTATTTATAGTTCTGAAAATCTATTACGTAGATTCAACTACAATATGATTTTAATGTACAATTATTTACTGTTTCTAGCATCTCAATTGAAAACAATTATGGTATTATGTTGGTTATTTGATGGTCAGCCACGTAGGCGTTGATAAATTCCTCAATGTGGTCAGTAACAAGGGATAATATATGATTGTACAAAGATGTTATGAATAATTGAGGAATGAATACTTAGGTTCTAATTTAAATTTAACAGACATTGCACAATGAAACCTTTAAATAATATTAATCACTAGTAAATACCTTTTAGTCATAACTTATCTAGCCTGTACTTAAATACGAATTCAGTGTTGGCAGATAACTATATACATTACACACCCACAAACACTGGCCATAAACCAGTGATAAGCAACTACAGTGACTAGTCAATGATGACCTGTTTATTATTGTTAGAAATGATAACTAAATATTATAAATTATGATACATGTAGCCTGTAGGTAGGTAGGTATATATATAATATACAATAACATGCATGCCCTAGATATGTCTGTGCCAGTTTTCTATCATATTGTCTCTTATCAAAGGACTTGAAGTTGATTTTCCTTAAGATGACCCTGAGAAACTAGTAAAAATAATTTGTGTAGGTATTATGTATAAAACCCAATCAGTTTCAAATAATGCAATCGGCCCTGTATTATATACTGCCCTCTGCTGAGCATGGGCCTCCTCTACTACTGTGAGAGGTTAGGCCTTAGTCCACGACGCTGGCCTGGTGCGGGTTGGCAGACTTCACATGCCCGGTGATTCTTATGAAAAATTCTCAGATATGTAGGTTTTCTCACAATGCTTTCCTTCACTGTTAAAGCGAAGGATAATTTATAATTGATAAAGAATACACACGTAACTTCGAAAAGTCAGAGGGGTGTGCCTTGGGTTTTGAACCTCCAAACATTGTCTCCGCACACTATTCCATTCCCAACTAGGCCATCGTCCACTTCAAAGAAACTTTGTGAGAACAGTATACATAGCTATTTTTAGTATTTTATACAAAATATATCACTTTCTGTGAGTAGAAACTTAAATAAATTCTTATTTGGAATGGCAATACATGTGTGATAACTCTCATAAGAGAGCAAAAAGTATATAAAATCCAAACCACAAAAAAAGGTCTATAGTAATGTGTCACACAGCTTGCTCCCCAGGGGGTAGACTTCTCCTATATCCTTGTAAGACGGAAGATTATTCGAAAGTGTCGTAGTAATGACCGAAGGTACTTTGGAACGGTTCAATTTTTTATCCTGAGAAAGACCGAGCAATTCAGCTCGAGGTTTTTGACCATTATAGACGTCAAATCAATATGAAATTGAGTGGAGGCATTTTTAAGGGTGATTATAATTTATCAATAATTTTGGTCCCTTTAAGGGTACCATCGGCGTTAATTGCAACTTGCCATTTCAAATGTCTCGGCCTTATTGACTAAGATTATTTGGTCCTTTTAAAGTGACCGCCGGGTTTACGAGGATGTAACACAATACCTTTAGATTATAAAAATATATATTTTGTAACAAACCTTCACATATGGGAAGATGAGTTTTTCTTTAATATTAGCCCAGATGATTCGGGTCATCTCATCTCCATCCATCTCCACAACTGGCTTAGCTGCCACAACTCTTTTGGTAGACCCATCTATTAAAAAAAACATGCAACTTCACTACATTATAATCTTGCAACATATCATAAATATTTTTGTAAATAGCTTATATACCATGTATATTTTTAAGAATAAAAATAAAAAGCGTGAATCTATACTTATGAATACTATTCACCTATTTATAATACATATATCTTTGCAGAAAAAACTGTGAGAAAAGTAGAATGTAAAATAAGTAATCATGAAAGTAAAGTTAAATAGTTTACTGCTTGATAACTTTTAATTAGTCTCTCTTTAATTTTTTAATAATAAAAATGGTAAGTAATCAAATATTTAGGTATAATATATGTTAAATGTAAGTTCTATGATAGTAATTTATATGTCGTGGATATAGTTGAAAATATGGTCTATTTACTTAATTTAAGTACATTTAATACATATTTGGTTTCAGGCTGTAATAAATATAAAATCTGTACTATGGTAGTAATTTGGCTCGGCCTACTATTTATGCAAATTAAATAACTGAAAATTTTTATTTGTAGTCAATGTCAATTTGATTGACTGAGCTGTGTTGCGTATCGTGATGAAAATACCTAGTTTCAATTGTCTCAATTAGTTCAATTGATTGATTCTAAATTAAAACGCCACCGGTTCGTTAACTGCCATGTTTGACTAGAGTTTTTAATATATTATACATATCTAAAAAAGGTTCATCCAAGGACAACAAGAATTACCTAACCAATAAAGTTTGCAAAGTATTTAGAAATTATTACTTACAATTTCTTAACTGCATATATGTAAGCTGGTTTACACATTGTAATAACTTCTTTGCGTTATTGCCGGCCATTTTTTTTAAGTATACGTGGCGCGTTCACTCAGAAATCTCCCACGCCTGGCTAAATAACCTCCACAAGTACGGGCTATATCAATTCAGCCCCACTGCTCAACACATTGGTTTTAATATTATGTTTTGTTGTAGGTATGTATTCAGTATAGCGACTAATAAGGAAGTGCCTTTATTTAGGTATCGATGTCGATAAACTATTTTTTTATTTACACATAAAATCACTGTTCTAAAACTTGTTTGAATTTTGACTATTATTATCCGTCCATTACAATAATTATTAACTAAATTATCTACTTTTTGTTGTTTGTAGCTTGTACTAAAATAAAAGACTATTCTGTCATGCAAAGCGATTAAAAATCTATTTTAATTATTAAAAGTTATTTATCTACCTGAATAATATAACGAAATATTATAAACAATAGTATTGAACTACTGTTTGAGTCAATGCTATGAATCTAGAAACTTAGACGTATAATATCGATATCGAAGAATAACGACATTAGGAAACACTATCTTTGAAACTTTGAATTTTAGGGTTGCAATATTTTAGGCTTTTTACATTTTAGTAAAAATAAATAAATTTGGCCACTGTACTGAAATGAACATAATATGTCGGAGAACAGATAACGTTCATATTAAAACAGAGGCTACCTTTTATCCTAGTAATTTGCTCCCATGGGAAATACAGAATGGATGTTTATAATCAGATTTTCATATAGATGGCATTGGCGTCGTACTGTGTAGTATGTTATAGGGACTTTTGTCATTTGTAGCGAGATTTACGAGAAAGGCTTTGCACGCAGGTGAAGCCGCGAGTTATACCTAGTCATTAACAAAATTATTAATTACAAGTAAGTACATATTCATTAAACAGTTGCTTAGTCGTTCTGCGTTCACAACTGCGGTCTGTGGACTGTGAGCAATTTGTTTAGTATTAAATTGATAAAGTTTGTTGGCTACCCAGCCTCCAGGCGGGATTATTTTTTTTTGCAAGGCTTGCTTTGTTCCCCTGTCTGGTGGCTTGCAAATCGTTGCGCTGTGCATGTGTTTAAAGTGTGTACTTACCGGGCGCTCCGGTCAAGAACTGTTACGGGGCGACGTGTTTTTGGTAACATTAGGTAACTATTATTTAAGTAAAATAATTAATAGCTTAGTATTCTATACATTATTAATATTTTTAACTTTCCAAAGTAGGTATAGTATCATGTTCTCCGTTCACGCTTGCGATTTCATTTCAGACGTTTTCCGAATATGGTCTTTTTTATGGATTTCGTTTATCACCGGTTGTTTTTCAATTACCACATTTGTCAACAAATGCATTTAATTTGAACCGAGATCATATTGCGGCATTCTAATTATAAATGTGCCATCATAATTTATGATTTTCTTGGATTTATGTAGGTCACATCATCACTGCTACTTGTTGATATTATTATAATATTTTGCTCGGTTAATTGCTGTTTAACTGTTACGATTAATAATGTTGCTAATTTTATTATATATTTACGAGTTAAGTGTATCTAGGTCATAATTAGCAGAATATTCCATTTTTATTCCGGTAAACATAGTAGCTGTGTATATAAAATTGTTTAATTAAAACTCGTTATCAGTACAAAAATGCCACGCGTAAGTTAACGCCCGCGTATACCAGCTGAGCCGCTTCTTGCCGATCGCGGTACTATAAATAATTTGAACAATATGTACTTTCTACAAGTTGTTAATGTTTCATCTTATATTTTGTAACATTATGGACACATTTATATTGTTAAGTACGGATATAAACACAATCAGTTATTTGAAAATATATAGCTACTTTAAAAAAAATACATAGGCAATATTTACATGGGTAATTTAAATAATGATACACATTTCAAGACCTTCATGGCTTAAAATTCATTAATTACTTACATAAAGTGAATTGCTATGAACAAAATTTCTTTGTTCTCAGTCATCTTCAACTATTATTATACTTATCTCTGCCCTATATTGTATTTATGCTTTAAATATAACAAGTATGATATGTTGGATACCCTATCTCCCCAATCTCAATTGAGTGGGTTTAGTATTAATTGGTGTTAAATATCATTAAGGAAATCAAGATTACACATATGTTAAAACATTGTTTTACTAGCATAAAATGCAATGTATAAATAAACACAATTTATGTTTCCTTTTTATCTTAATCCTACTTACCTATTAACCATATTTTTTATGATCTATCATAATTTTTCTTCATATTATATTACATTATTAATGTACAATTTTCAATGTTATAACTTTTTAGAAAGATCCATTAGTTTGTGTGACAATATTATAAACATAAGGGTGTTATTGTAAACTATCTATATCAATCCATCATCTATTTTAAACTACAATTAAAATGTCTGCTGTAAGAATGTATTTGAATAAACAAACGGCAGCTGTAAACCTCTTTTTGACATCTTTATAGTTCTGTCTTAATTTATTTATAGATAAAGTAGTACAAGATGTGCGGGTGTTTAAGAATATTGAGAGCATACAAGCCACGGTCCTGGCACTGCAGGCTCTCTAGCAGTTCTGCAGCTGCTCCTCCCACCCCAGGGGTGCCTTACACTAAGCTTAGTATCGGAGTGCCTAAAGAGATATGGCAAGATGAAAAAAGGTAATCTTAAAACATAGTTTTTTGCTGCTTTTGATTTCAACATGGCCAAATCTATAACGACTAGAAACACAGAAATGCACAAATTCAATTGCCGAGATGGTCAAGTTTAAAAATAACCAATAGCGGTCAAGTTTTGTACTGTTTAAGAGTGATATGTTTGAATTTTCAGACTTATTTTATGTACTTCAAGCTTTTATTAAACATCAAATCTTAAAATTGAAATGTATAGGCATGTTTGAAATTACCACCTCAATTAAAGACAAATTCGCTTTTTGTAATTTATTCATATAAATTAATATTGATAATTATATAATATCTTGAAGTAGAAATGTGATAATTCTAAGTAATTTATTGTTTTTTTTTTGCATTGAATGATGAGACGAGCTTACCGTTCGCCTGATGGTAAGCGATACGACCACCCATAAACAGTAGCAACACCATCCAGCACCTTGAGTTAAAAAGTACTGTCTGGCATTCCACTGCGCTCGTCATCCTGAGACATAAGATGTTAAGTCTCACTATGTACTGTACTTACACTGGCTACGATGTTCTTCAAACCTAAACACAATAGTGCACACTGCTGCTTGGTGGTAGAAATAGATATTGCGGTGGTACCCACCCGGACGGATTCTTACATATGAGAGACCTACCACCAGTTATTACCATATATAATTAAAATTAGTTCACAAAATATTCTTCGCCACTGGAGAGAAGTAATTTACAATGTAACATTCCTATTTTATTTATTAAACAGTTTTAATTATTATTTCCCTGTTATTTAAGTGTTTTTATGTTGCCTTTAGAGTTGCTGTAGTACCTGCTGTTGTTAGCAAATTAGTAAATAAAGGCTTCACTGTCAATGTAGAAGAAAATGCTGGGTTCTTAGCAAATTTCAATAACCAACTTTATGAAGAGGCTGGAGCCAAAGTAACTAGCTTAAAGGATACATTCCAGTCTGGTATGACTGACTTTACACTTTTGTTTAATTTTTATTTTAAGAAATACCACTCAATGCTATTTCTTTCTTTGCAGATATTATTTTAAAAATCCGTCCAATAGTAGACAATGAAGTGCCACATTTAAGGGATGAAGGAACACTTATATCATTCCTATATCCAGCTCAAAATCAAGACTTAATTAAAAAGATGGCTGATAGGAGAATGAATGCATTTGGTAAGAGATATCTCAATGATTTCAAATGAAAACTTCTGTAAATGGTGTAATATAACAATTAATATAAATTTTGTATTGTTTAGCAATGGATTGTATCCCTAGGATCAGTCGTGCCCAGGCCTTCGACGCACTCAGCTCGATGGCAAATGTAGCCGGCTACCGCGCAGTCATTGAGGCGGCAGCGCATTTCCCTAGATTCTTCTCAGGTATGAATTTTCTTTGACCACAAATTACAATTTAATCAGCATTGTTGTACTAGCTTAAGAAATTCATACTTAACGCGGCCGGCAGTATGTATATTTCGCACCCAGTGCGTTTGCAGTTCGCACATATTCTGCTGTACTGCGTATGCTTGAATGCGTAAGAAATTATAGACAAGGTTACAAAATTGTCGATAAAAGATACAATCATAAGCCTAATGTGTATGTAAACCATGGCGTGTGTTGTGGTGCAGGTCAGATGACGGCGGCAGGTCGCGTGCCGCCGTGCCGCGTGCTGGTGGTGGGCGGCGGCGTGGCGGGGCTGGCGGCGGCCGCGCAGGCGCGCTGCATGGGCGCCGCCGTGCGCGCCTTCGACACGCGCCCCGCCGTGCGCGAACAGATCGAGAGCCTCGGCGCCACCTTTGTCACCATGGACATGAAGGTCACACCACTCACATATACACCACACATGCTCACTTCTACATAACGACGGCTGAAAAGCTAATTGACTTAAGCGACTAAGACATATTCTGGAAGCAGCATAATTATGTATTTTTAACCCTAGTTCAAACTTTTCAAAACCAGAGTCTCTTTTTCGCCCGTCGAAAGTGACATACCTCATGGATCTGAGTAACCAATTATAAATATAGTGGCAAGGATAAACTTATTCATTCATCAAAAAAAATTAGGTTTCAAAGTTTTATTTACGAGGGCAATCTCCATATACACATTTACTTAAATCTATATTTTAATGCCGTATTAGCGGGTATAAAAAAAACTAGCGGCCCGCCCTGGCTTCGCACAGGTAGCATAATATTATATACTTACCCACTTTTATTATTCTGTCGTACAAAATATTTATGAATTATACACATAAACCTTCCTCTTGAATCACTCCATCTATTGGTGAAAAATGCATGAAAATCCGTTCGGTGTTTTTGAGTTTATCGCGTTCAGGATATTAACAGATACGATGGGGAGAATTTCTTTTATAATATGTAGTGATGTAAGGACATATTTTTAAAAATAAAAAGATAAAAAGTAGCCTGAAGGTAGCCCATGTTCTTCCCTGGGTCTCAAACTATCTCCATACTTATTTTCTTGCGGTTCCACTCGCAGAAAATGATATTCCGGGTTAAAAATCCCGGTTTATATTTTTCCGGGATAAGAAGTAGCCTAGGGAAGGATCACAGGGCCTTAAACTATCTCCCTACCAAAATTCTTCGAAATCGGTTCAATGGTTTGGCAGCGACGGCTCCACTCGCGAGAAACAAATCTGGGATAAAATTCCCGGTTTATAATTTTCCGGAATATAAAGTAGCCTATGTTACTCAGGCACAATGTAGCATTCTAATAGTGAAAGATTTTTTTTAAATCGGCCTAGTAGTTTTTGAGTTTTTTCGTTACAAACATACAACAATACAAATCTTTCTTCTTCATAATATTAGTATAGATAACGCCAGTACACTTGAACTACTATGGTTCAAATTGCCTGTTATAATCATTACCCTTTCTTGCTTCGCCGTAGTCGGGTAAAAATACTGCATTGGAATCAATAATTAATAAAAAAGTATGGATATGCCACACTAACAAATCAAACGAAAAACTGTTCTATACGCGCAAACGCATGCATTCTTGAAGATGGATGTGTGATTTGAAAGATTTGACGTATTTGAACCAGTACAAATAAAAACGAGAGTATTTTTCATTTACTCAAAAAGTATGCAATCGTCCTAATTGGGACAATCTCGACTTTTCAGATTGCGTCTTAAAAGTTATCTACCTTTTATTACAATATAATATTTTTACGATATAGAGAGCAAACAAGCATACGGTTCACCTGATGGTAAGTGATCACCGCCGCCCAAGAACATCTGCAATACCAGGGGGCACAGCAATAAGGAAGATGCAATATTGTTATTTTTGCTTTTTTTGAATGAATTTCATATAGCATAAATCACGAGTAATTAAAATACTATAATTTATTGCTAAAAATTGCGAATAAATAAATTAATTTTACTATGAACTAATAAAATAATAATAATAATATATCAACATCAGGTACTTAATCATAACAATGCACATTGCACACCCACCTGGAGATAGATTTTAATCGTAATAATCTGTGCTATAGTATATTAAAAATAACCTTCGAAAGCTGCACAATCTTCGCATTGGCAGGACTGAACGAAGCTTTGCGTTTCATTTATAATGGTTGTAATACGGTAACCTTCTTTACGTTCTTTATGCTCCGGATTAACTCGAATTTTAACTTTACACAATTCTCCATCTCTTTTGATTTGGATAAAACCGATTGCATTGTCGCGATAAGACTCCCTTGTCGATCCGAAATTACTGCTATGTGTAGAAGCTGCTGAATAAAATAGAAATAATAAAAGTCTCACTGTGATTTATACATACTGTAGTAGTTTAGTCCCTTTCATTTCTACACATTCAACAACAACAAAATACAATCATGTGAACATTAACTTTCGGTAGATTTCTGGATCACAAAATATTGATAAATATTATATTTGCGTCTTCCCTATTTACTTCTTACCTCACCTATAATTGATATACGTAATCGCATAATAAAGCGCAGGTCAGATAAAATGAAATTAAAACGCGATAATAATTATAATCTTCCCATAGGACATATATAAATTACTTTGCTTATAAAGTCAAGCTACATGAACATGATATCAAGCGAATGATAGACAAAACAGAGTCCATTAATCACGTAGATTTTTTTTTTTTTTTTTTTATTGCATTGAATGACGAGACGAGCGTGCCGTTCGCCTGATGGTAAGCGATACGACCACCCATAAACAGTAGTAACACCATCCAGCACCTTCACTTACAAAGTACTGTGTGGCATTCCACTGCGCTCGTCATCCTGAGACATAAGATTTTAAGTCTCATTATGTCCTGTAGTTATACTGGCTACAATGTCCTTCAAACCGAAACACAACAGTGCATGCACACTGTTGCTTGGCGGTAGAAATAGACATTGCGGTGGTACCCACCCAGACGGCCTCTTACATAATGAGAGACCTACCACCAGCTAGATAGAAGATACACTTATTAGTGCAATTAGTGGTGCATTCACACGCGTCGTGATGCCCTTAATATCAGCCGCTAACACACTCCGTCCACATATTAAGATTATTCTGTTTATCAGTCCATCTACTTGTAAGGTTTACTATGCAACAACCCCGAGTTTGTGTGTGAATTATAATTAACAGTCACGAACGTAAGATGTGGTTACCCTGTGGTTGCGGTCGAAGTAAGCAATATGCATTATGACAGCATATCGCATTTCTCGAGAAAGAAATTATTAAGATATGTCATAGTTTATATTTTCAGATATTTCAGTATTAATATACCTACGCGCACAACTTAAAAAAATCCATTGCGGAGTCAGACGAACATAAGTAAATATAGTTTTTGGCTCAAAATTAATGTGTTTGTTGAAGTAACGATAAAATATTAAAATCAAGTCAATAATTTAATTCCGTCTCATGTAATATAATCGTCTCGCAAGTTGCGTCTCGAGCAAAGAGAATTATAATACATAATATGGAAAGTTTGTTTTACCATGAACCAGTTATTTTGTTTGAAAGAGTTGAAGGTTGAATATGAATATGTTTTAATATTTATTATAAACCCTATTCTAAACAAAAAAATAAATGTTACCGTGCTGCCCTATTTGAATTTGCATTGAAGAAATTGTACCAATTCACCTATTATATAAAATATAATACATAAACATACGCTTATGGATATAATTACTTTTCAGAGGTGGGTGTACCCTAATCCTAGTGGTTGGGGTGCAGCGTCCACCCTGTCGTTGGCTGCTACCGCCAGTGGTAATTTCTATGAAAACGAACTTGTAGTGATAATCACCGACCTCAGCTTTATATTTACTGTTTTATTTCGCTAAAGACGAGCATACTAATCAATAGTATTCAATTGACTTGTAGAACACTGCCTTTTGAGAATACTCACTGTAATGCCTCGCTTAGATTCATTAAGTATATACTTAACTTAAAACACCACTGGCATTTACCTGTTTGAGGATGGAGCAGAATTCTAAATTGACTTCTCCAATAAACTCTAATGTGGTAATAATAAAATCCTATTTGCATGTATAGGAATTTACATGTTCATATATTTAATTGAAATATATTTTTTCATGAGTATTCTTTAGTGCCGCACCTCTGTTTTGTATAAGTATTGACTTCTATTGGTTACTGCTCGGTATTCAGTATTCACTTATCTGTGGTTACGCGCTACTTTGTTTTGGTTTTGTGTGCTAAGTTCATTATGTAACGTGACATGTTTATTCAGCTAGTTACGTATTTAGCACTTGCGTGCTTTTTAATTTTGCTGTACAAATATTTTCCTCCACGTCATATCACTGTCTTGTAGGATTACTTTTATTAATAATGTTTTTTATTTATTCATCAAATGCCACTGCAAACTCTTCAGTTATCTTTGCCACATCTCAAGGTCTTAGAAAACATATTTAGCTTTAGACTTTAACTACAGCATTAATATTTATGTAACGTTTACGTAATAGTTCACGACAGCAACTTAGCGGTCACAAATTAAATTAAATTTTATTCGAATATGTAGTCGGAACAAAGTAACCTTGAGATTATATATCTGTGTAAAAGTTCTTGATACTAAATCAAGTTCAAGATTGCGTTGCATATGTTATACGATGTAGGTAAACGTGTAATATTTCTATAATTATTTAGTTTAGAACATACTTAAATTGTTGTAATATGTAGAATCCAAAAATAAAGTCAATTATATTGTAAATTATTATATTTATTACTCTAAGAATTAGTTCTATTATTTAAAACCATTGTCTATTAGACTAAAGAAATGCCGTGTGTTCTGCAGGAAGAGGGTGCCGGGGAAGGTGGTTATGCTAAGGAAATGAGTCAGGAGTTCCTGGACGCCGAGCGGGCGCTCTTGGGCAAGGAAGCGAGGAACTCCGACGTGGTCATCAGCACCGCGCTCATCCCCGGCAAACCTGCCCCACTTCTTATTTTAGAGGTCAGTATCGATATAAAGTGTATTCACCAATCTTGCACCGGAACCGTAAACAAAATATATCGTTACCCATATATGAATGATGATGATATTTGTTGTAATTTCGTGAGCTTACGTCAGATAAGACTGCAGAATTAAAAGGAATCAATTGAAAAATTGGCATTTGTTTATGTTTTTGGCAAGAGACTTTTGACTAAACTTGGGCATTACTAATCGCTGTATACTGCTGTCATAGTTATACATAGAACATTTTGTCTCGTTTTCTCTGACGGTACATGTCATTCAATATAGCAAGACAAAACACTGAATAACTATTATAGTCTTATAGACTTTAAATTAAATGACTTTTGCGGATTTTATCGCGGTTTTTTAATTAATATTTTCTCCCGACGTTTCGAAGGCTTTGCAGCACTTCGTGGTCACGGGGCGGACTGAGGTGTTGGTGGTCCGAAAAGTTAATGTTACAATATCTACCTTTGTTTTTTAATTATACAATTTTAAAAATTAGTTGTTAATGACGGTCCGATCTACGCAGAAAGAGCTCACAGTGTCTTGCGGTCTGGCAGTTGGTCTTTTGGGGTCCGATTTAATAAGATGTATAACTGGATCCCAGGCTTGTGCAAGCTTCCAACCATCTTCTCTATTGAAATTTGGATGATTTTTAATTTCAATAGCCTCGCGAATCATCCTAGGTAGGAATCGGTGTTCTTTGGCAAGGATTTGTGGTTTGTCAAATCTAAGGTAATGCTTGGAGCCTTTTTCCGAATGTTCAGCAACTTCGAAACGTCGGGAGAAAATATTAATTAAAAAACCGCGATAAAATCCGCAAAATAGTTTTATTTCAATGTCTAACATTCGCGTAAATATAAGAAGTCATTATATATTTGTCTAACTAATTATCACATTATATAATTACTTCAAAACATAGTAATATGTACAATATTTATATTAAACTTAAATTTTCAAACCGGATTTAAACAACCAGCCACTACGCACTCTATTTTGAAGCGAATTTATATTGTTTATTATTTGGCTAACGGACGTTTGCCATGGTATCTGGTTTATAATTCTGCAGCAACAAAAAAGACAGCTTGCATCAATATACAACTACGGGTTATTTATATTTTGTGCTCTCGTTTGCCTTCAGAAACTCTGCATACTTGTGATCTGCGTTTTTTCACGTACCACAGATATGAAATGTTTGATTATAATTTATTTTTATATAATTTACTATTGCAGTGACGACCTACAATTGAGTTTATCGTGTTATGTGTTCATTAACCTTTAAATTTCGTTTCTGGCGATATCGGTTCCGTGGCCAGTTTATCGGTTTTACAGCCCGTCGTCCATAATATCGCGTCCATCATTTTTTTAATTAACAACGCCTGTCAAGCACATGGAAAATTATTATTTTTGCGTATATTATTATAGATTAAAAATAATGTAGTAAATAAACAGCTAACTATCTAAACATTGTTAATAAAAAATGCACAAAGCTTTTAAATAAAAGAGTTAGAAATATGGTTTGTTTAGTAAAGCTGTAATCGAATTCTCGGGAAGTCTAAACCGCAAACCAGACTTGCGTTACGTAGGCGTCAAAATAGTATCCGACGATAAGTTCACAGATATAAGATCGTATGTAGCATAGTGTTTAGTTTAGTGAATACTCTAGAAAGGTCGTCTGAGTATATCTTTGAATTCTAAATTGCGTGGATTCAAATTTAATTTTTCACGCAAACTAGGAACTGTTTTATTTATGAGTAGGTATTCAAGAATAGGCTATTTTTTTCTTATATTTTAATTGTTTTATCATAGTTTATATCATTTAAAATCTAATACAAAAACGACGACCATAATCCGGTAAAGGATCGACAAGATATAAGCCTTTGAAATCCGGTGGAGGGGGCTAAACGTTCAAAAACGAGAAACCGCCGCAATTCTATCTTGTGATGTCACAAGTGATAGGGTAGTTCACAACCTTTTTTAAATAAATTTATCAATAATGTACGTTATCCTAAATGTAACGGAAAAAGATTTTTCAAAATTGGCGCAATAATAAGTAAGTTATAAAGCATTGAAATTTCGTGGAAGGGGTAGTTGTCAAATTACAGTAATATCAGACTGTGACGTCACCGGGTGTCACTGACAATAACACTGCGTGCGAGCGAAAGAGATGGCGCGATATCCCCACCACGCCCCCACTTTTGGTCACAACAATATTTCAAATATGAATAAATGCTTTGTTTTTCAACCAATTTTGATGCTGATTTGACAGAAGAATTTATTTCTTGTGTTATTTTCTATTAGGTACATATTACAATAATGTACAAAATCAAATATAGGAAACTACCCTATTACGGTGCGCGCGAAAGAAAGAGTTAGCGTGCTGTCGTAATTAAATGTCAATTGCTACCGCATTTTAACCAATATTATTACTGATTTCACAAAGGCGCCTCTATTTTGTGTTATATAATATAACGTTTAGAATATTATTGTCAAAATCGAATAAAGTCAAATACCCTATGGCTTTAATATTAGATATAGATAATATATTGAATTGTCGTTTAAATGCTATTCATATCTTAATTCAATGTATCTCTCAGGATGCTGTACGGGACATGGCCCCCGGTAGCGTTGTTGTGGACCTCGCAGCGGAGATGGGTGGAAACGTGGAAACAACAAAGAAGGGCCAAATCACAAAAATACACGGCGTCACGCACATCGGTCTCACGGACTTGCCGAGTCGCATGCCGGCACACGCCTCCACTCTCTACGCAAATAATATCTCCGGATTCCTATTTAGTTTGGGTGAGATGAATAGTTATATTTTTGGTTGTTCTTCTAATATATATAATGTTATAACTTATAACGATATTTGCAAATTCTTTAACTACTACATTATTATCAAGCGCTATAGGCTACGTTTTATCCTACAAATGAATTTGCATGGCGAAAACGGGCTTGATTTGAACCGCGGGTGTAAGCGTGTCAATAGTTACAAATAAGTTCAAGTATATTTGACTTATTATCACACAAATTAATGTTAGGTAAATGGTAGAACAATGCAATGGCAGTATTGCGTATAGATAGGTGAGAAATGTGTTTATTCCTCATTGGAAATTAGGCTGTGGTGATTATCAATCATTTTGCCGTTAGTTACCACGTCTGTTATAAATTGTAATAAATAATGTGTATATTTAACAAACAGGAACGAATGATCACTTCCACATCAACCTGGAGGACGAGGTGACGCGCGGCGCGGTGGTGCTGAAGGCGGGCTCGCTGCTGTGGCCGCCGCCGCCGCCGCCGCCCAGCCCGGCGCCCGCGCAGCAGGCCACCAAGCCCGCCGCCGTCAAGGCCGAACCACCCAATCCATTCAACGACACGCTCAAAGATGCTTTCCTCTATTCTACAGGTAAAAAAATTATTAGTGTGGGGAAGACCATTTTTACGCACATAAATAAGCGCACGAGCTTATATATTTTACTTTTTCACAGGTTTAGCGTCTTTGATTGGATTGGGAATAGCGTCACCTAACCCGGCATTCACAACAATGACTACCACCTTGGCTCTGGCAGGTAGGATTGAAGCAACAATCATTTGAATAAATTTATCGAAATGTTTCAAGTATGTTTTAAAAATAGCACCTGTCTTTTTGTATAGGTGTTGTGGGGTACCATACAGTGTGGGGCGTAGTACCGGCACTACACTCTCCTCTGATGTCCGTGACTAACGCCGTGTCAGGCATCACTGCTGTCGGCGGATTGCTGCTGATGGGCGGCGGTTATGTGCCCGAAACACCAGTGCAGGTATACCTCTGACCAGTTTTTGAATATACATATGTATAGTAGTTGCATCGGTTAACGGTTGTGCCTATGGGCTATACTAAGGGCCAGTTTCACCGGTTGTTGATAATATTCTAGATAACTACTCAACATAACGCTAACTAACAATTAAATGACATTGCTAGTGTTTTTTCTGCTAGATATATCTATTCGAGACCTGTGAAACCAAGCGTTGCCGTTTTAACGGATAAGTTACGAATAGGCTATCAGGGACCTTATCAGCGAGTGGTGAAATCGGTCCTAATACTTATTATATTTTCAGTGGTTAGCCAGCACAGCGGCTTTGATCTCATTTGTTAACGTATTCGGCGGATTTATGGTGACTCAACGGATGCTTGATATGTTTAAAAGGTAGGCTTTCAGTTTTAATGTTAAATACTGTTTGCTTATAATGTTATTGAAATAAATACATACCTTTTAACCTATCTTTCTGATAAAAATTCGGCAAGAACAATTCCGTGGAGTGTCGCTGACCCCTTACCATTAGTTAATCCAAGGATTCGTTTATGCCCCCAGCTATAAAAAATAATAAAGACTATGTTTTCGTGTAGGCCTGATGACCCACCAGAATACGGCTATTTGTACGCGATTCCGGCTGCTGCTCTCATGGGCGGGTATATTACCACAGCTATGCAGGTGCATATATTACACTATACAGAGTGTTGCAGAAATGGCATTTAAATAACTAAACCGTTTTAATTTGAGACACCCTCTGTAATAAGTGACATAATTTATCGTGAAACTCATACTATAGGTCATTTTGACATTGCGTTAATTAATGAAATCACATACTTATCTCGTCGAAAATAACGCTTTCCATTAATTTATTTTAACCATAGACGTAAAATAAAAAAGTGTAAGTTTCGAACAAAATAAATATCAATAAAAAGTAACTTTAAGTTTACACGCCATCATGCCACTACTACTGCTCTAAGATAATTCGTCGCAGCGGCAACATTATACTTTCATTCAGAAATACACTTTCGCACACACCATATTCGCACTAAACTACGAAATGATCAAACAATTTGAAAACTACAACTGGGATTTTTGGCAATAATATTCGTTATTCATGGATGATTTTTGGCAAGATGTTAGAAGAGGTAAAGACGAATATGTGGTGTCATTCAGTAATGCAATGTAAAAATGTCCTTGTATAAGCATTTTTAATACCACATAGTAATGATAAAGTTAGTTTCACGCGTAATTAGTTGGTGGCATTCTATTAATGATTTAGGGTTATAATATTAAACTTATGATATAAATTTCAAAGTTCAAAATATAATTGATATTTACTATGTAAGTTATAAATCGATTCATTTGAATGTAAAGCTATTATAGATACCTCCATTCTGCAACATTCTGTAGAATATTTTAAATACAAGGGGTACTGGTATGGACCACCTGTAATGGATTCCTTATTTTGACAGGGTTACCCTGAAGTACATCAAATGGCGTATTTAGCCGCCTCATTATGCTGTGTTGGCGCGCTTGCAGGACTTAGCTCGCAGACGACAGCGCGCAAAGGAAATTACCTAGGCATGGTAATCACGTGATTATTTACTCATGTATTGTTAGTCAGTGAACTGATTTATGCAACCGGTGATTAGAAAAGGCATACATAAACTTAAATTACAGTGGTGTAGTTCTAGACTCGGCCCAAGACCCGCTCTTTGTAATCTTGATGGCAATAGTATCAATCTACTGACCATTGTAAAGACATAGAGATAGCAGTGAACAAAGGAACAAAATTACTTCATAATGTTTTACAAAGTATAATTTGACTGTTTGTCAATTTCTTTGTAAGTAGTAGTGTCAACTTTCTTTTGTAGTTTCTGTCAATTTTCATAGTAATTATTATCTAGTGCGTTTTAAAGTTTAATATGGAGTAGTTCTGTCCCGTTCAGCAATATATTACTTTCTACATTACTACATTACTTATGAAGTCTTAAGCAATGTACCATATAAATTGCACAGAAGCCTCCCAACGTGGCAACTTGGGTTGAACTCATCACGACACACATTGATGACACTTTAGTAATATGAGGTTGCAAACTTGATTATATAATGAGTGAAATAGTTTTGTTCGTAGAGTATAATGTGTGGTGTTGTTTAGATCGGCGTGGCGGGCGGCATCGCGGCGACGCTGGGCGCGCTGACGCCGAGCGCGGAGGTGCTCGCGCAGATGCTGGGCGTGGCGGGCGTCGGCGGGCTCATCGGCGGCACCATCGCCAAGAAGATCGAGATCACTGACCTGCCCCAGTTGGTCGCCGGTTTTCACAGGTTAACAAAATGCTGTTTTTTATATATGTGATACCGCAGAGCTGTGTTTTGCTTCAAAAATATATCTAAACTAGCTTTGCCCGCGGCTTCGCCCGCACGAAAGACTTTTTCGTGGATAAAAGTCCCGCTATACATTTTGCCCGGAATAAATAGTCTAAAACCTTCCCAGGGTCTCTATATCAAACTATATCCATATCAAATTTCATAGAAATCCGTTCGGTAGTTAGTTATCACCCCTTTTTACCCTCTTAGGGGTTGAATTTCGCAAAATTTCTTCTTAGTGAGCACCTACATCTTAAAAAGAACCCCTGTGCAAAATTGAAGACTCCTATCACTTGTAGTTTCCGAGACTTCGTAATGAGTGAGTGACCTTTCGCTTTTATATAATTACGTAGATACACCCATAACCTTTAACCAATTTTAAAATTCTCTTGTGTTTATTTTATTGTGATAGCTTGGTCGGAATGGCAGCCGTGCTGACGTGCCTCGCCACTTACATGCATGACTTCCCGGCGATGGCGATGGATCCCACGGCGGCCACGCTCAAGACATCTCTCTTCCTCGGTACATACATCGGCGGAATTACCTTTACGTAAGATTATTTAGTGCAACTAACTGATTATTTTAGACGTTTTGCACGTCAATGTTAATGTTTTACTCGAAAACAATTTAAAATTTTACGTTACGGGATATCCATGGCAGTGGGATCTCACTGCAGTATCACGCCTGCTTTACCTGTCATTTGTTACTCATTCCTTGCATCAGGTTTTCAAAGCATGTTAATTGATTTTCAGCATATTTCTAATTCAAATAATTCTATTTTAGACTTAACATCAAGATTCAAGACTCAAAACAAATAATGTTTTACATTTTGATAAGACCATGTTGTATTGCAGTGGGTCGCTAGTGGCGTACGGCAAGCTGCAGGGTTCGCTGTCGTCGGCGCCGCTGCTGCTGCCCGGCCGGCACGCCATCAATGCCGGCCTGCTGGCTGGCTCGTTGGGCTGCGGCGGAGCTCTCTTAGCGTTCCCTGAAGCTCCGGGCTTGCCCTTGCTGTCTGCTGCGGCAGTGCTTAGTGGCATACAGGGTCTGACGCTCACTGCCGCTATTGGAGGTAAGCACACTTATAATTTTTTTTATTACAAAAATAATTATCTCTGCAACAATTTTACGTGCTAGAAATTCTCCTCAACATTTGCAAATGTGATGCAATGATACATTCCCTGTCCCAAAAGTATACCACTTTTTGTAGCTCGATGTGTAATGTTTAATATGGAAAACTACTACAGCTTCGGTATAACACAGGAGCGGATATGCCAGTCGTCATAACTGTACTGAACAGCTACTCCGGCTGGGCGCTGTGTGCTGAAGGCTTCATGCTCAACAACTCGCTGATGACAGTCGTCGGAGCTCTCATTGGCAGCTCTGGAGCTATTCTTTCGTACATCATGTGCAAGGTACGGCTATAATTTCCTCAGTATTGTTTGCAATTAACGAGATGCCGAGGCGTATGTTAACAGAGTTATTTGCAAAGAGCATTATAATACTACGGAAAGTTATTTGACTAATAAGTATTTTCTGAAGTTACGAATTTTAATGAAAAGTTTTATTTCAAAAAGTTTGAATATTAAACGTTCTTTTCCAGCAATCAATATAGCTGTCGTAAAAGATACTTTTATTATCAACAGGAGGTTAACTATTGTCTTTATGTGTATAACATACTACATATTATTATGTCGACACTTTTATGCCTGCCAACGAATACTTTTACAATATCCGAAACTCGTCATAAATATCTAGCTTTTAAGGTAGGGTGCAGACCTAAGAATAAGCTAAGTTAGTTTAGCTGAACTCACATAGCTGAGATATTTTTAATAGTTGTTTACACACCACAAGCTATGTGCTTCCTATGTGTTATTACCCCAGCTATGCAAACTTAGCCTATTTCTTGGTTTCCAACCGGCGTTAATAAGCATTTGTCTACCTAAACATGTTCAAGGGCTTTATGAATTATAATGTTATTTTTAGCAAACATAACGTTATTTACATTTATGTAGGCGATGAACCGATCCTTGCCCAACGTGATCTTGGGCGGCTACGGCGTGACGAGCGGCGGCTCCGCGCGCCCCGCCGGCGCCACGCACACCGAACTCAACGTAGACTCCGTCGCCGATCTCATTTACCGCGCTTCCAACATCATTATTACACCAGGTAATATTGTTTTGTAATTAGAAGTATACTCTTGCGATAGTGTAGCTGTGGGCCATAGAATTCTGGGTTCGATTAACAGATGACGAAACAAAAAAAATGTGTCGTTTCTCGATATAAAGATACACAACCTAAATTAAGGATCGTTTCAACTCAGTCACAAGATGATGAATACGCAGAAGTACATTTTTTAAGTTTATTACCGACAGTAGTGGTATGTGACGTTGCTGTAAGATGTCATTGGCCATGACGCTGGTCGTACTACAATATTTGTAGTCTCGTATTTGACTTATCTAATGACCTGTGCTACAGAACTATTTATCAGAATAAATTATATACACAAGACCTGGGCATTAATATCGCATCCACTTTGTCGATTGACCGAGTTTTGTACGGATTCATACTATAGAGATGTAATATTATTTCAAATCTATAGGTATAATAAAGCAGTAGAACCGGTTTGTCTGTAGGTACATTTAAAGAAATGCGATAAAAAAGAAAGAGGGCGACTAAAGAAGACTAATGGAAAACAAATCAGCGATTTTTATAATTCTTTCAAAAAAACACATCTCCGAAACTACTAAACTGATTTCGATGAAATTTGGCACACTGGTAGATCATAAATCCTGGATTAACACATATGCTACTTGTTATCTCGGGAAAATATAGAGCGGGACTTTTATCCCGGAAACACTTTTTCACACGGGCGGCGCCGCGGGCAAAAGCTAGTAGTTTAATATAAACAAAGTTTATAGTTTTTTTTTCATTATATATACTTTTAGACATTTTTCCGACTCTAAGGGCCAGATTCACCGGTTTCTGATAAAGTTCTAGATAAATATCTGACACATTACTAGTGATTTTTAACACGCTTTTATTAGCTTCACTAGCACGCCTTTTTTTACAATAAAATACATTTTTTTCTTGTTTACACTATTCTTAATTTATATTTATTATTATTTTTTACACTATTCTTAATTCACATTTATTAAAATTATTTTTTTATTTTTTACTTGGATTTTCTACAAAGCGTGTTTTTAGTTGATTTTTGCCAGATTTTCCTATTCGCGCGACTTATGAAACTAAAGTTGTAGTTTATTTTGCGGATAAGTTCCGAATAGGCTATTAAGAACCTTATCAGTATGTGGTTAAATCAGCCCTATTAGTAGGTACTACTTATTACTATGTTTGGATGCTTTATGTAACAGATAATAATATTTAGGTACATTTTATTTTTGCAGGTTATGGTCTATGTGTGGCAAAAGCGCAATATCCCATCGCTGACTTAGTGGAGTTACTTAAAACCGCAGGGAAGAAAGTGCGATTTGCCATACACCCTGTTGCCGGTAAGCAAGCACCAACTACCAAAATATAATGTCGTTATATGCAATCGCCAATGATTAAAATATTTTTACGGCTCTTACATCGAAGTTCCCGTCTGAGTACCGTACCATAACACTAATGTATAAACTAAATATCCTGCAGTTATGAAATCGTAACTAAAATGTAACTCGGAAGTAAGACCTTACTTTTAGTCTGACTCTCCAGTAGCAGTAAGACAAGAAATAGCTTACATATTGCCGTTTTATATTCAGGTCGTATGCCTGGTCAGCTCAACGTGTTGCTCGCCGAGGCCGGTGTTCCTTACGACGATGTGTATGAAATGGAAGAAATCAACGAAGAGTTCCCTGAAACCGATCTCGTACTTGTTATTGGTAAATTGTTTTATACATTACATATATGATATTATAATCCTTTGTATCCAGTTTGTATCCCTCACTCACCTGTCACCTGTCGACCAAATTCATAAGTCAATGACGCACTAGAGCAAGATGCAAAGCCACTGAGAATGCCTTAGTCAAGCAGGGAAATAACAAACAAATCTTCAAATATTAATAATAATAATATATTTACAGGCGCTAACGACACAGTAAACAGTGCAGCTGAAGATGATCCTAATTCGCCCATTGCGGGAATGCCCGTACTCAAAGTATGGAAATCAAATCAGGTAAATATTCGATCTTAAATAAAATTAAATATTTTTATTGAACATCCTATAAATTACCTTTAAATCTGTTTGATACAAAATAACTTAGATTCTTATTTGTATATGAAGAGCAGCATCATTGATAAGACGATGGAGTTATTGCGAATTCGAGCTTATGTAACGCGTAACTTATGGACATAATGTTCGCAGGTGGTTGTTATGAAGAGGTCAATGGGCGTGGGTTACGCCGCTGTGGACAACCCAATCTTCTACAATCCTAATACAGCCATGTTACTCGGCGACGCCAAGAAGACTTGCGATGCCTTGCTTGAAAGAGTCAAACATCTGGCGGCTTAATTTACTTTATGTTTGTTACGGTAAACTACAAAACATATTACAAGAAAGAATATTTTTTATTATAATTTGATTTTACAATGCTGCACGAATTCTACTTAGTAAAATTAAGAGCCAGCATTAAAGTTATCAAATAATAAAACGGTTCTTTATGACCGTTTTGATGTTTGTGCATGCTTTAAAGTTATTTTTGTAAGTCGCTTTTACTTTAGATTTTTAAACCACATATAGTGGAAAGTTTTAAGCCATTTCTACAAAAAATATTATCAAAAAATTATTGAAATTTGTTTACGAAAAAGGAACTGATTTTGTTTTTAGGTTTTGTGTTGTCTACTGCATTTTTAAAAGACTTACATCCTTCCAAAAGATTTGCTTTTATTGAAATTTCTTTTATTCATAGAGTGGAAGAAGAAACAATCTGTAAAGTTTATCGGGAACGCGTGTTAGGAAAATGCCAGTCATTTGAAGGAAGCCTTATTGGCTTGGGATAAAATTATTGTGTCATACTTGAATGTTAGGAAGACATTTTATTACATTAATGTGCAATTTGCTTTATTGTTCAAGCAAGTATCGTTATATTTTTCAATATGAAGTTGGAACATAGTCTTTTCAAACTCTTAGCTTTACAAAGATTTTATATTGTCAACCAACATAATTATGAATTATATTTTAATAGATGAATTCAAGTGCCTTGATATTTTATGATGTTATAAAAGTAGTCTATTCCACCTGAAATACTATTTTTAATAATTTAAATTTTAAATATATCACAATTTACTATGTTAATAACATTGAGATTTTTATATACCTCTGTATAGACTATAATTATTTACTGCAAATGTTATTATTTAACTAGCTGCAATGATAACATTTTGATTCAGTTTGACCTCCCTGCACATTCCAGTGATACATGCTTTTGCAGGTAAAGTTTAAGAATTATCGTAAAGATAATTATGGTATAAATACATTTTTAAAATTACACCCAGATCAAACTCAACTTATTTATATGCGTGTTTTGTAGAACCGGTGCGTTTAATGAAAACAATGCATGCTTTTATTTTACACTATAATCTTATCATTCCAAGTTCCCCAACTCGCGCATTATTTACGTACTTAGTTCATGACGCTAGAAATAAGTTTAAGTGTGATATGTAAGCTTTGGAATTTGTGACTGAAATAAAATATTTTTTAAATTTGATTTATCATTTCGTGGACAGCTTTTTCCCCTAGCACTAAACAGGCTGAATTTTACAAGTCGGCGTGAATGGCGAAATCCGAAAATATGACGAATAGCGAAAAATGCTTATGGCTGTCTCGGGGCCGATTTTAATGAAAATTAAAATTTTCAGTAGTATAGTGCTCTTTGCTAAAACTGCATTATTGGATTGAAAAAGATAAATCATTTCGTAGCCAGCAGACATTCAACAGTATGGTATAAACCAATAGTATTCTAGTTAGTATAATCTTAAAACTCTTTGGTAGCAAGGAATTGAACTATTTGATTTTGACAAAAAAAGAACATTCTGTATAGTGCGTTTCAAATCTTTTTACCGATGGCGTGAATTGGCACCCCTGTCTGACAAGATGGTGGACATTATGAAGAAAATTCCCGCCATTTCTGTTTTAAAAAATAATGTTACCAGAGGATCAATGTATTTCCTTGAATAAAATACCATATCAAAAATAATAAACAATAATTGTATAACATCGATTAAAATAACAATAAATAAATAGTCAATGTAATTATACAATGCATTATATGCTCATTAATATGTTTTGTGTTTTTTGTGCTGACTTGTCATAATTGTTTTTTAATAATTACTTACCCCCATAACTCAATGCAAACTACTGTCATTCCATTATGAAAAGGCAATATTCGTCTTGTTTTATTTATTAATGTATTATCCTAAATCTATAAATGTAGTTAATAGTGGTTTAGTATACAAACATATTAAAGTTGATTTAGCTACTAAATATCTACCCACCCATCAATTATGTTTATAGTGTTTTATTTACTTCCGTAAGTTGCAGATTAATTCCATAGTACAAATTCTTGACTTAACTATTTGTTGTCCTGCATCATACATCTTAGAAAAAAATAATATTTATTGAAAACTGCAAAGCTGGTTAATTAATACGTACTTACGTCAAAATTCAATGCTTTTAATAATAAATTATTTGAAAAGTGGGTACATAGTTTACGCTTACTTATATATTTTAAAATTTGACTTGAAAATAATAGTGTTTTGTTACTAGACAAGACATGTTCAAATTACAAAAAAATCCTTTATTTCAAGGTAACACATTTTGTGTAATGTAGCAACACTGCATGTACCTTGCTGCCAACATAACGCCATCGGAACTTAAAGGTGAAACTTGGGTGAAACGCACTATATCATTTGAGGTTTCATTACACCGTTCGATAGTGTTGCCAATAAGGATCAATGGCATCAATGTCAAAGCTATCTAAGTTTGACAATTTCTGTTGGTGTGGTCTTTTTTTACCTGGAGTTCTCCAGACACCTTCATTCACCACACCTTCCTTTTTAATTCTTTTTAATGTTGCAATACTGGTTCCTGTAAAAATACAATCAAATGTGTATGATAAATAATTATGATTAATAAATAAATTTATTTCATGGTTATATCAGTCACTAAACATTTTCGTATGCAGCAAACATAACATGTATCTTGTTGTCTTCCATTTATGACTACAAAAGTAACATTCTGAGTGAATTTTGTTTTTAACATGAAGAAATGACTAGCTGTGCACAAGAATGACTGAGATAGATAATTAAAGCCATTATATAACAAGTACCTACTAAATAAAACCTTACCAGTTAGTGAAGATATTTCTTCCATGTACTCGTTCTGAGTTTTAATCGTATCTTTTTCTTCTAAATCAGTTAGTCTTTTAATTGTTTCCAATACTTCACTAACCCCCGCTACATTATCGAGATTTTCTGAAAAGAAACATATGTAAATTATAATACAACCAAAACTAATTCTCAGAACTTTGTAAACAATGGGTAGGGACGCTATGCTTTATCATGTCATAAATCATGTTAATCATGTGAAAATTAAACAAAAGACAACAAACAGTATGAAAAGACACACAAAATCAGAATCAAAGTATCAAAACATTTGAGGCATACTAACCTAAGAAATTTACGACAATATGTAAACAATCCTGTTTCTGCCGGAATTCAGAAGCTTTTTTCTCTTGTTGCTCTTTAAATTTACACATCATTCGAAACAATAATTCTCGTACTCCACTCTTAATAGTTTTGTTCATTTTAACACTCAGAAATCCAAACAAATACAACTTAACTCAATCTCAACACAACAACGTCAAGGCGCCATCTTGTAAACATTAGATTTTAGTGATGCCATTGATCGATTTTGGTTCCCCGTTTTTGGGAAAAGTCCCGGAATTTTATTTTATTATTTATTATATTCTCGAAACATTTTTTGTTTACTAGAATGAGCAATTGTATTAATATATAGTTCTATATAGATATAAAGTTTTCTTGCTTTATTGTTTAAAAAAACAATAAATTGCATGTCGTACACAAACTCATAGCTACGTTGAGTTTGTGTACGCCTAGTTGATAAATACAATAATGGTTATTATATAATCAGGTTCATGTTTATATTTCATTATTATAACATTTTATTTATTTTAACCCTTAAAAATACTGTGACATCAAGGGAAAATTCTGAACGTTGGAACACTTAAAGTATTGCCATGTGAAAAGTTTGCAAATAAGTTCAGTATCAACTTTCTGTAGCCAGACTCTAGCAAACTAGAGGAAGGAGCTCATTTATATTCAAGTTACTCTATGGGCTCATTTCTAATGCTGAGTTTAGACTAGCAAGTTCTCTCAGCAGTATGTTGCGCAATAACTTTCAGAAGCGTTTACACTAGCAGCAATATTTCTTTAGCAACACGCTTTTTCAAGTCATCCACCAAGTTAACTTGCGCAAGTTCTTGCAAAGCTGTTTACATTACTCGAGGAATATTAATTGCTTGCCATGTTCTTTTTTCATAAAACTGATAGACAAGGCACGCAATCCTTTTGCCTAATTTTTATGAATCTAATATAATGATGTTTGGATGATGATTGTAAACAAAATAATCGCCTTTAAAATACCAACACGAAACAGAGTTTTGAATTAAAAAGTACTGCGTGGTATTTTATTGCACTTGTCATCCTGAGTCATAATATTTTAAGTCTTATAACTCCCATTAATTACGTTGACTACAATGTCCTTAAAACAGGAACACAATAGTGCATGTATACTACAGCTTGGCGGCAAAAATAGACATATCGGTCAAACTAAAAACTTATAACTTGGCAGTATAGTCTTTGAGACCTTAGCTGCTTCAGAATGGAACAAATAAAAAAAAAAGTTAGCTACTAGCTCAGCAAGTTGAAACTTTTATCTGCACGCAGAATAAACTGCAAGTTCTCGCGCAAGTTGCACAAATGGTGTTTACACATGCGACTTGCCAGAAGTCCTGCAAGCTTCAAAATGTTGCTGAAGTCAGCTTGCCGTGAGTGTTTACACGATAAAAATAGCTTACGCAATATAACTTCTGCAAGTTTTATTGCTAATGTAAACCCCGCTTAACAAATACTATTTTAATTTTCTAACTATAGTGCGTTTCATTTTATTTTACCGATAGCGTGAATTGGCACCTCTGTATGACAAGATGGCGGAATTACAAATCACAAACGCAGTCGGAGGCATCTGCTCACTCCGAGATTATATTGCTCTACCTATATCACCAACCAAATTATGAGAAGTGAGCGCGTTATGCCTCCGACAGCGTTTGTGAAGACTGTCAACTAAGATTATTCAAAACCAAAATAAAATATTCAAATTAAAATCTTGTTTCTGTCTTTTTAGTTCTTCAATGAATTTAATAAAGATGGCAGATATTGACGCAGTCGGGTGTTATGATTTTTTTTTTTTTTTTTTAATTCTATCTTTTTAGTTTTCAAGCGCCTTTAGGAAATAGGTTTAATCCTGTTTTAACCGTTCCCGCGGGAATACCGGGATAAAAAGTATCTTATGTGTTAAAAAATCTTTATTTTGATACCACACTCGATGTATTTTGAAATCATTTTGTGTTTTTGAGATTACTTTCTGCCGCCAAAAAACGTTGTTTTTTTTATTTTGATGTACCCAGTGTCACTCTTACGACTGAGACGAATCTATTGACACCACTCACATAAAAATACGACAAGCTGTTTAGGCTGTAGGGCGTGCCAAAGAAATATACAAACATACATATATACACTCGAAAAACATAACCCTCCTTCTTTCGCAGTCGGGTAAAAACGGATGTATAGCACCCGTCAGCGTCCGCGGTGGACACCGGTGTCCATTTATATAAGGAAATTAGCTTATAGCTATATATAAGCGGGCGTTGATGGGTTACGTGTAGCTTTTAAGCAAAATAAAATAACATAAATCTCATAATATTAGCACTTTAAAATTATACGATTTGTTGCAAAGGCCTAGTTTTTGGGAGTACTATCCAAATATATAACAAGTATCTTGGTTAGAATTTGAAGCCCGTTTTTGGATACGTCCTTTGGGTTAATTTATTAGCACAATTTTGGCATTTATCTATACATCTATACATATAAATAAAATTGGAGTGTCTGTTTGTAATATTGAAATAACCGTTTTTTACTACATGTATATGAATATATATACGGTACATACACCAAAATAACATTTTTTACATTTTTTGTCTGTCTGTCTGTCTTTCTGTCTGTCTGTTTGTTCCGGCTAATCTCTGAAATGACTGGGCCGATTTTGACGGGACTTTTATTGCGAGATAGCTGATGTAATAAGGAGTAACTTAGGTTACTTTTTATCCCGGAAAAATATAAAGCGGGACTTTTATCCCGGGAAAACTCATTCACGCGGGCGGAGCCGCGGGCAACAGCTAGTAAGAAATAAAATTGCAGATTTAGCAGAAAGGAGATGTCCGCTTTTTGTATGAATTCTGGGCCTTAAAATCTAACCAGGCTCAAACTTAATGGATACTAAAGGGGCAAAAGTATGGATCTTGGATTCATTAAAGAAATATTTTTAGACCCTCCATTTATGACTAACTTTTTTAAAAACGTTCATATTATGCACAGAGTACTTTTGTATATAGGTAATATTATGTGTACTTGTCAAGCAAAATTAAATTACATAAATCTCAAAATCGGAAGACTTTAAAATTATACGATTTATTGTAAAAGGTTAGTTTTTTGGGGTTTTATCCAAATATATATAAACTGTCTTGGTTAGAATTTTAAACCCTTATTTGGACATGTCCTTCGCTGAGCATCTAGCATAATCTTCAAATCTGGTCACACTGTTCTTAGATTGACATTTCACATTTGACAGATTGTTATATCAAGAATCGAAATGTCAAATTACTTGTAAAATCCCATTGAGTAAAGTGTTTTCTGCAATTTATTTTTGAATATATTTCTCAAGTTAATTTATTGGGCGTACAGTAGTTAATTTGCTGCTGTAGCGAACTCTGTAATGGATCAGTTGTAATTTATCGATTATTGGCATCAACTTACCGGCACCTAAATAATACAGACTCGTAAGGAAGTTTTTCTTGTATTCGGTTAGTTTCCTATGTGTTGTGTTTAGATTTTGTTCGTTTATTCACCGCAGTACGTCACAGAAACGTGCAGTATGGTACGTGTTATCCTATTATTTTAAATTATTCGGTGGCTCTAACGTTTTGTAAATAAAATAATGAATATTTTAGAAAATCTATAAATAAAGGTGACGTATGTGTATCGGCTTTTGAGATTCAATACGTAAAAAACCTTTAAATATTGGAGCATAAGGATGAGGAATATGATATGAAGTATGACAGGTCCGTCTGGAAATCTTTAGGGGAGGCCTATGCTCAGGAGTGTACGTCATTTGGCTGATGATAATGATGATATATCTTAAAATGTGAATTTTATTGCTTTGCCAGTTTCACCTCTAAATCCTATTAGTTACTTGACAAATATTTTGAAAAGTAATTTATGGGAGTTTTAACAATGTCTGCATTTTCAAGGAAAATATTTTAATACTAGCTTTCGCCCGTGGCTCTGCCCGTGTTAAAAAGTTTTTCAGGGATAAAGTCCCACTTTATATTTTCCTGGGTTAAAAAGAAGCCTATGTGTTAATCCAGAACATGATCTACCCGTGTGCCAAATTACATTGAAATCCATTTAGTAGTTTTTGCGTGAAAAAGTAACAAACATCCGTACATCCATACTTACAAACTTTCGCGTTTATAATATTAGTAGGATAACAAATTTATACCTGGGTACTTGTATGTATATTGAAGCAGACAGGAAATAATTTATTTTGAATATTATTATGATTAAAATTTAAGGACAAAATATTTTTATGAACTAAATGGTAAGAGAAATTAATGTAGTAAATGAACTGTTTTTACATTTTATTATCACTACTGCTTAATTTTTTGTGAACACATTTATACATTCATATTTATTGGATACTTTTTACCTGACCCTCCCTGATTCCTGTTATATAACCTAACAACTGTGGCAAGTTTAATAAGGAAAGTTTTATTTCATCAAGATTATGTTTTTTTAGTTAATATTAAATTTATTATGTAGTCTATAGCTTTTGATACTTCTTACAGAATTGCAGTAGGTCAATGTTCCCTCTCCTTGAATAAACCTTGACCTATATTTTATCTTAGCAATTTATTAATTATTATATGGCTTACTGCTTTGACCCATATTAGATGACCTGATACTGATTATGATTACCTTAAATAAGAATTATACTCTTTTTTAATAAATAAATAGATGAACAATATCAGTTATACATTTATTACAAAGTGCTAATGTTCTTTTCGCTGGCTATTACATAATTATAAGGATTTTTAACCGACTTCAAAAAAAGGAGGTTCTTATCAATATTTTCTAATTATATCCCATAGGCGAGTGACAATACCATGGTATCTGCAAGCAAAACAGCTCTGCCACCCAGCAGTGATGAGAGTGTCAATGTGCTGTCCATGATATACAGGTTCTTCAAGAAGGTGAGTTGTTTAAACTTTATAATGTTACTTAATTATATTTAATAACATTATATTACTAACAAAGACTATAATATATATCATCTTACAGAAAATTTAAATAATATTGGCAGTGCTATTTTTAGGAATACATTAAATGTTAATAAATAATTTCTTTTATATACAGATTACACAATCAAATAATATGAAATGAAATATGCACAAAAATGTGGTGTCACAAATCATTAGCATACCTATTGATATTCTAATGTTTGTTAATACAACCACATACCTAATGGTATAGTGATTCCAAAGCCACTAAGACCCTGGTGTACTAATACACATCCAAAATCATAGGAATATCTATAGGCCTCATAGTAACAACTCACATGGTAAGCTAAATAATTCTCATGCTTCTGTGCATACTTTACTATTCTATAAATATGTCTTTATTTGTAAGTACTGTATTAATACTATAGTTGTACTTATTTAATTTTTGATGTTGGCTATGATTTTTAAAGTTCCATGGTATTTTAAACTTTTCTATGTCGAAAATAATTGTCACTTGTGGACCATTATGAGTAAGATACCCACTTGATATGAGTGCATTGTTCAAGCATAACAGGCGTTTGTGAGTCATAAATGACCTTCAAGTAGGCATACACAGTTTGAATGTACAATGAGTAACAGGTTACTTCTAACAATATTTTTAAAACAAAAAATTACGAATTTCTGTATACTTTCCTGTTTCACACTGAAGAAAATTTATACTATTCAACTAACTGAAACTTCTGTAAATTATTAGTAGTAGTTTTGTATGTAACAATGAAACTTTGTTGGAATTTACCAATCTACCACTAGTAGCATAACACTGTTAAAACGGTTTTTAATGAGACAAAGCTTGTAGGGTCTATGAATTATTATATCAAGCACTTACTTTTATTAGAATATCTTATGAGGATTCTTAATTGGCATTTAAAAAGTTAGTTTCGTGAATTACATATATAGTATATAATTACTCACACCTTATATCCCTGAAGGGGCAGGCAGAGGTGTAACTGCATCCACTTTTTGTCGTGCATATTCCGTCCCATGATGTGATGGGGGCGAGCGTATCACCATACTTGGCACAAATTCTGGACTCCAGGCTAATACTGAATAGAAAAACCCAATACCAATAGCTTTTAGTTGAATGATACCTATTGGCATATTTTGATTCTTACATAAAATGCTAATCACTTCCTCAACATCGTTCGGACATTGCCGACCACGTCATGGCAACTGAGTGCTGACTGAGATCATCTCTAATCTTAAGTTCATTGCAGAATTCAAATTATAAATAAATCCGTATTTATTCGATAAAAACAAATGAAAGCTGTCCCGAAATTTTAATTTTGATTAATATGGCAAGAGGCTCGCCCTTTACATGCATAATAATATTTCCCGTTAGAACCGATCAATATAGTAGTTTATGGGTATTTAACCTTGATTTAGTAAGCAAGTAGGTACAATACAAATATCTACATATAATTATTGCATAGATCAAACTGACTCCATGCATGCTCTCTGCTACAGCTGATTGAATGATGTATTGTTGTTTAAATAACTGATATGAAGATAATGTTTTTTTGTTTCATATTCATACCTTGTTAGATGGTATTGCAATACATAAGTATGCATGCGTTTGGTTCTCGTATTCTATGACTAAGATTTTCTTATCAGCTGCCGGCTAATTACCTCATGATTAGTTAGAAACTAGTACCTAACGAGTAGAAGAATGTGTTTACATACACAACCGACTCATGCTGTTAACAGTGACATCATACGGCCTTTATTTAAATATTCCCTCGGGCTAAGAAACATGTGAATACTCTATAAATTATGTAGACATAATATTCATTACTATCGTTGGGCTACATGTACATTTGCTTTGCGATAAGTCAGATTATTTTGTTTCCATTTCTCGTTTGTTTTAAATCTCGTAGCATCTAGAATGGTACTTACTTGTGGGGCTATATAGTCGCTGTTACTTGTGTACACTAGATATTGAACATATCAGAACAAATATTAGTTTTTATTTGAAGTTTTTTTTTATCTGGTCTCTGGAGATGTAAAGAAACTGTACCTATTTATAATTTTAACGCTTTGATGCTATGAAGTCACAGCATTGTAATTTATGCCTTCCGCCATTTATTTCTTTAGACATAAACTAGTTGGGCGTAAGATATTTTATTATATTCTCTGACCATATCGCAGTAAGAACATCCTTACCTAAATTAGAACTCGATACTCGATCGGTGTGGCCTGTATGCTCATTATAATTTTTATATCATCGTAATGTTGTTATGTATTTTGTGCAGGCGAAGCAAGTGTCTCAATGCAGCTTATGCATCAATCTAGGACAAAGTTTCCCACCCTGTAATGGTGTCGTCAGTCGGCACACCTTCTAACAATATTTGACTGAACCCAATTAAAATAGTTTGACAAGTGTTAAGAGGCTAGAGTGGGTATCGTCAGCGTAGAGGGAGAATTAAATAACTACGACATAACAATACATATGTTCGCCTCAAAACCATTTTAACGTCTTGGCTCATTTTGGAAAAATATAAATGGATATGCAAAATTTCATCTCTATCGGTTGGGGGTAAAATTCAGTTTTAAAATTCAGTTGCAAGATTTGACCCGAACATACATACATACAAACATTGCAAGTTAAATAAAAGCTTGTAATAAATACATATTTTCAGAAAATCACAAAGAACTTGAAGGAAAAATAAGCAGTGCAATAAAGAAATCAATAAATTTGATGTATGATTATTCAAATTATTGAATGAATTAAATAGAATGAGTAGATACATTTTTATTAATTAAACTTCAACAACATGCAGCCATTGAATTTAGTTAATACATTTAATAACTGCATTTATTCCACCAAATTTGAATATACTATACGGGTTTCAAGTGTGCCAAACCTACACAAAAAATATATACATATATATTATATTGTAAGTTTCTCAAAATTATATAATTTTAGGTACATTACATTTAGTTCTCCCTCTACGCCGTCGATTTTATTTATTGTCTAATGAAAATGAATAAATAAATTTTATTATATATAAAAATAAGGATAATATTTAATTATATCAAAACGTAAATAATTCCGATGGTTACAAATATGTAATTAAATTAAAAGAATCTTCCCACACCGTGTAACGTGGTCTACAACAGGTTTGACACTGAAGTAGTAAGTTACTCTCAGTAGATAATGTTTCCCCAAACATTGCACGTACTGTTTTACACGATTTTTATCATGCCGTGTAATCAATTTAGTGATTGCTGTTACGCAACGCCAGCTAAATCGATACTAACATTAAGGTTTTTGCTACGGGTCAACGTTTTAACTAAATTGACCTAACCGGTCCTTATATAACAGTGTCCTATTTTTATAAACATGGTCAAGCTCAATGAAGAAAATGTGGAGCTGGTCGCTTACTACCGAATGTTTTTTACGTTTGATCGGCTGTTGCAGGTGTCGATAGTCGGCGTCGTATATCTGGTGGGGTACATGCAATGGAGCGTGGCGTGGCTCATCGGGCCCGTTATACTGTCGGTGCTGCGGGATCAGTGGCGCAAGGAGAACGAGTACCGCCGCAACATAGCCAAGGTCGCCGCACTCTCCTCAGAGAAAGATGTGGTGCTCGCGCGGCTTAATGACCTGCCGGCTTGGGTAAGAGGACATGTCTAACATAACTTAATGCGAAATAATGTTTTGTTTGAATTGAATGTTATAAAACTGCATACTTGTATGTAAAGTTAATGTATGTGTGTTTGTTAAATGAATGTAATAATCATTTCATTACAATAATACGTTGGTAAAGTTTGATAATAATTAGGAGGATTAGAAATTTATAATATCACCATAGTTATGGAATGTAATACATAAGTTTAAAAACGTTTCTCTATAGTTGTATTTTATATGCACATACAAAGCGGTTCCGTTGAGTGATTCCTATTTTTTGTTGCCTGCTGTAACTCATGGAACGATGACTGTAAAACGGACAAAGATCAGAAGGCAGTAAATGTGTCTCTTTTTTCCTAACAGGTATTTTTCCCAGATGTGGAGCGTGCAGAATGGCTGAACAGGGTAAGTGCAAATATCATAAAATTGCTACCAACCCACACGCCTTAGTAAAGTAAAAAATAGCCGTTTCCCACGTAGGTACTGGTCTAGTCCACTCGAGCTTCAAGGTTACATATTACGAACTCGCACATTGGTTCTATTATTCAATTCTGAGGAGGTAATCAATTGAGATGAATTTGTATCGCAGATCCTCCTTCAAGTGTGGCCCAACGTGAACCACTTTGCAAAGAATCTTCTGAAGGAGTCCATTGAGCCGGCTGTCGCCGAGAGTCTGGCCAATTACAAACTCAATGGATTTAAATTTGAGCGGATGATTCTCGGAACTATTGTAAGTATGCCGTTGTTGGATAGATAATAGTAATTTTTCCAATATATTTATTGCCTTTAATATACTGAATACTTCAAAATAAATTAACATACCGCACGGTGTTCATTGATAAATAAATAGTAGGTGTATTGGAAGTTTTTCGAATAGTCCCCAACTCGGAAGTCAGACATGACCCCAAACTGAATCCTGAATTTGTTTCGTTGATATCAGAAACTATAAAGGGATGTCGTACCTAAACCACGTGAAAATATTAGCTTTATGGCAGATAAACATTTATCTCGATACTGGAAACGAACCCACGGCTAGTACTCACTGACGCCATTTTAACTTCCAATAGTACTTACGTTCAGGAAAAGCGAAACACATTCGAATGAATCGAGTCAGAATGATTACGGAGTTGTATTGGAATTTAGATTGTGAACATAATATTTTTTTTTCAATTGGCTCACTGTGATACGACTATATTGTTTTAAATTAGAACGCTCTTTATATAGTACCTGCCCCTGTAGGAAGCTGACTATTATATTACCGCATCCGTACATTTACTATGTACCCACTTTAATTAAGATTATATGTCCACAGTAGGCCTGGATAGTACCTTTTGTGTAAAAATAGCGCTATTGTGACAATTGCGTCTATTTAATTTTGTAACAATAAATATTATTTTACGATGAGACGTTTGATGTCGTATTACAATGTTTGTGAGCGCAATAAAGTGTGGTAACGCTAACACTGTTATGGCCCGCAGGCGCCACGCGTCGGCGGCGTCAAAGTCTACGATAAGAATCTGTCGAGGAATGAAATCATCATGGACATCGATCTCTTGTGAGTTTATTTAATTATTAAAAGTAGAAGCTTGACAAATCCGTCGTCATCATTCTTTCCTTGAAAAATATGTGTTCTTTCTTTATAAGTGGTTCACAAAATGAGTACTTACCTATCATTTCTTCAATTCATACCATTTTAATGACTTCATTAATTACACAAAAACGCATAACGAAAATTGGTTAGATGCTATACATACCAACCTAAATTCCAAATTGGGGAACGATAATGATTAAATAGAGCAAAATGTTATTTTAGCTACGCGGGCGATTGCGACATCTCTTTCGTCCTCCAACGAATCCGAGGCGGCATTAAGGATTTACAGGTAAAATAAAATTGATTCTACATAAGGAAAGTTCTAAGTTTATCATCGGCCGATTTTAAAACGATCCTAAGGGAGGTCGCCCATTACGACTTTTTGCAACGATGCTGTCGCGCGTTTCGTAAACGCATTTCTATATGGATACAAATGCGTGATCGCATCGCAATTGCATAGAGCGACTTACTGTCTTGAAATTGATTGCGGGAAATTTTGTTTATTGGGGTAAATTAAAATTTTGTTTACCTAAAAAGAGGGGTTCTCAACTAAAGGACCTTTTTTCGGTCACTATCCCGCATGTTACCGTACGAATTTGTTGAAATTGGGGACATCAACGAAAATTTATTAAAAGTAACGTTTTGCGAGACTATTATACAAATTATTGCTCCTGCAGAATGCGGGACGGTTGGTCACTTTACATTGATACTAGTATCGTTGTAAGTTGTTTGACATGCTAATACTTATATGACTTATCGTGATTGTTTTTTTTCCTTTCATTGATCCGGAGTTAGCGTTTGGGATCGTTTATTAAAATTTGTCGTAAATTGTATTATTTTGGTTTTTCTATCTTGAATGACATGATTTTAATACTTATAAGCGAAAACAATTCGAAAACCCGCTTTGTTACTAATGTTGACAGGTTGTTATTATTATTTGTTATTTTATATCAATCGTAGTTGTTTGTGTTGCGACTGTGACAAATAAATCGTTTTCTTTCTTTCTTACATGTTGACTTTACTTATATTTCCATACTACGGTATACGATACTTGTCTAAGGACAAGTTAACCCATGGTTGTTTCACGTCGCAGATCCACGGCATGGTGCGCGTGGTGATGAAGCCGCTGATCACCAAGATGCCGCTGGTGGGCGGGCTGCAGGTGTTCTTCCTCAACAATCCCTCCATCGACTTCAACCTCGTCGGCGCCGCTGACATCCTCGACATGCCAGGATTTAGGTACGCTCTTCAATTTAATTGCAACACTTTTTAAAAGTATTTTCAGACATTGATATTATGTGACCACAATCTTTAATCGTTCTGTAGTAATCGGTATTGAATATAGGTAATACCTATTCATTACATTTAATTTATGATATTGAACATTTTTGAAATGTTCAACGAGTTTCCTACAATACAAGATTGTTTATTTTATCTTTGGATAATAGTTATAATTATGATTACTTTCCAGTGACATACTTCGTCGCTGCATCGTGGAACAAGTGGCAAAGATGATGGTGCTGCCTAACAAGCTGCCCATCAAGTTGAGCGACGAAATACCGACCGTCGATCTGCGCATGCCCGAGCCGGAGGTTACATTTGTTTGGCTATTGTTAATTTAGACCGTGGCGTCGCGTCACGCAAAACTGGCCTAATCTGAGAAATGTAATGACTTAATCGATTTAGGCCATTATTGTATTATACTCGAGTGAAAATTTGATTTAAAAATAAATGAAAACACTTTTTTCTTCTGGTAGTTATGCCAACTTAATGTAATCCGTTTAGGCATTAAGATAAATAGTATACGAAAGTGATGTTATAAAACATAAAAATAAGGGTCAGGCAGCTTTCGTGCTGACTGCTGACTGCCTCAATTATAATAATTTTTATCTTTTAAATTATATGTAGTAATATTTTACTAAATAAATGATTGTTTACTTATCTGTTCACAGGGCGTACTTCGTATCCATCTAGTCCAGGCTCAGAATCTTATGAAAAAAGATGTCTCTATGTTAGGTAAGTGATTTTAATAGGTCCAATCACTACTGTAGTGAGGCTGGGCTCTTTGGGTGTCATTATTTAAAACACTAAGGCGTAGTATTAGTTTTAATGAAATCACAGAGGCATATATTATATTACGTTGGGCTTCGTCGCATGACGGCATAATTATAGGCATAGATAACTACACAAGGGTCTAAAATACCTTGTCTTTTGGTGTCCCTAATTTTACTACGCGTAACAAATCCCTTTTATACAACGATTTACAGCCGTTTTTAATAAACGATCCCAATCTCAATCTTAGATCCGATCCCGAGAATAAACCAATCAAAATAAGTCGTTTATGAGAATGTCAACAAAACTTTGTTCTGATTGGTCGGTAGTCCACTTTCGCGCTGGCTTGCAAAAAGTAATCGGGATCGTTTATTGGAAATGGCGGTAAATATATATTCATTGCTCTCCAGGTAAGGGTAAGTCGGATCCGTACGCGATAATCACGGTGGGCGCGCAGCAATGGAAGACGAAGCACATCGACAACAACGTGAACCCGCGCTGGGACTACTGGTGCGAGGTGAGACACCACACGCTCCTCTCATCTCAACTCTACCCCCTCCTCTCTTGCACCGGTTAAGGGCACTTAGTTCTTTTTATCTGTTTTTACCTTAACTTATTTTTCTCCAGCTTAATTTACCTCATTTTAGTGAAATTTCGTCCGTGGGCAAATGAAATATTGATCAATAACTTAAAAAAAATCTCATTACGCCATTGTGGAAGCTGTACTTTATGAGGTAACCTAAGCATTTTTTAAAGTATTATAACTGTTTGCTTATTGGACACATGTTACTATTTATATTTTTATTTCTGTAGAGATAATTTCCTTGTATAATTAATCGATCTGGATAATGGTAAGTGTTTGAATCATAAGCTCATTTCTGATACGCCAAAAATTGCAGAACTGACCTCGCGAGCCGTTGCTATAGCTCTGCATAGGCTATTACGTCGATCAGCACACTCGCTGATCTTCAAACGCTTGATTTTTATTGTTCTGGATTTATTCGGAACTTGCTAACAACTTGTGATTAACATTATCAGTAGCATAACAATGGGGTAGTTTATGCTATGTTCTATGTTGTACATTACTTTATATGTGACATAAAACAATGCGGAAAAGATTTTTTTCTTTGACATCAGCATCAAAATTGGTTGAGAAATAAAGCAGTTATTAAGATTTAAAATATTGTGATTAAAAGTGGGGACGTGGTGGGGATAACGCGCTATCTCTTTCGCACACACACAGCGTTATGGCCGGCGACTCTCGCTTACACCGTGACGTCACCGATGACGTCACGGTGTAATATTACTGTAATTTGACAACTACCCCTTCCACCAAATTTCAAAGCTTTATAACCTACTTATTATTGTACCAATTTTGAAAATTCTTTTTCCGTTTGATTTTGGATGGCATTAATTTTTGATAAATGTATTAAAAAATATATAGTCAACTACCCTATTATTTTTCTTCTTGAGACCATATTTCGATCCGTATGTGCCTAAATCATTACGAAAATTTATAAAACAGTATGGATTATTTTTAAAATTGCAACATTTCTTTTTCCAATGAATGCGTTTAAAATGATCAGTACGTTGCAATCATGCAGTTACATGTCATGTGTGGATCATTCTATCAGGAATGAGCATGAGCATTCAAACAAATATACGCTTCATATATGAATTATGTTTTCAATTCTGCTCATGATTATTTAGCTTTCATTGGGTTATTGCAGTTTTTTCTATTTGAAGTTAGTAAGTTTGATCTTTCTCTTAGTATAGAATGTTAAGCATAATTCATATTACACCTACAGGTGACTGGTGGAATGACTAATATATTTGAATTTAAAAAGTAGTACTTTATATTATTTATCCATCAAAGAACTTGAAGTAAGGTAATGTTAATGTTAAATGTTCTTCATTTTGTACCGGTCACCTAGTATATTATTGATACGTATGTATGTAAATACTAGTAAATTAATTATGGGTATTAAACGTAGTTTAAAAACTTCTCATATATCGAATGTAACTTCTCGACTCACTATTACGACTATATCTATATACTTATAATAATCTTTTCAAAATTCAAAATTTAATGTTTTTAATTAACCAACACTTTTTGGTGATTTGTTTGATTTTTTCTGCGCTTTTGGGTTTCTTTTGCATATAAAGTAAATGATTGAAAGTAAGTAAGTAGATGTGAATAAGATTTTGTTTTCCCACTTATGTTTACGTCGGACCGCGCCCGTTCGGTACAAAAGGCGCGTATAATGTACTCCCTCGGTCAGACCTTGGATATAGAGGTGTTCGACAAGGACGAAGGCAACGACGATGACAAGCTTGGCAAGTAAGTGGCGACACCTGCGACGGTGGCGACGGGTTTGGGCGGCGGCGGGACTGGCCTGTACACTGTTCACTCTACACAACGCTTTGCGCATTCCAGCTCGAGCTCGCCTGTTAATGTATTCACCCGAGTCTCCTGGTCGCGTGCTGAAACTAAAATTGTAGTAACAAAATAGTTTCACTCTCGACACGAGGATTCATGGCTAAGCTTAGCTTATAGTAACGTTTAACTAAATGTAATATTACGTAGAAACAAATGAGAGAATTGATAGTTTCTAAAATACGGTGTAATGTCTATTATTATTTTGTTGTATTCTTACAACACCAAGTTCTCTCGTTTTTTCTACTACGCTTTTCCGCATACATAATTAGTAGACGCTGATATTAAATAAGCACAAAATAGGTGAAGGCACAGGTAAGTTTTCCATCTCCTTCAATACAAACTTCACTATTATTATTCCAACTTTTTTCTTCTATTACAATACTATCTTATTATTTTAAAGCACTCTTTCCATCTTATTTCTTTAATTAATTTCAACATCACCAAAGAATCTAAGAACACTCAAGAAACTACTAAAGTTCATATCTGAGCCCGAAAACTAGGAATTATAATAATGTTGACTTTATTATTTTTGTGTTTAGTTAATCTTCCCAATCAGCAACTTATGATTTGTAAGATTGTAGGTTTGGGCGGTTGGTTAAACTGTTGAAAGTAAAAACTAATGCTGTCATGTTGCGATGTTTGTCCCAAGGCGATAATAAGTTCACGGAAGAGCCAAGTGCTGCAGTGCGAGCTGTGGGACTGGGACCCAGGGATGGGCATTCAGAACGATGATTATCTCGGCAGGTCCGTCTCAGACGCTACTAGTGCTTTGCCATATTACCGACATGTCATTGCGGCGTTTTTATCTGTTGTCACCTTGGTTCTTATTATTTTGTTGTTATTGTGCGACGTAGAAAAGACACTTTATTTGTTTTCAGTACAACGTTTTTGTGTTTAGTGAAGACGTTAATAACATCGCCTGAGTTTTTCATAAGAACCATGTTAAAATAATGACAGCATCGATAATGAGAATTATAAGCGTGACCTCTTAACGTTTTGTGTTTTTGGGTGTGACATTTTCTTATTTTTTGTATTTATTTATACCTTAGTAGGATCCTCGCCTCTGTAAAACTTTCAGTATGTATTATTATTTTAAGTCATAAGATATTTCACAGAATCTTATATGATTCAGTTTATCTATTTATTTGTAATATACACGTCAATGTGTGAAATGTACTAACATATCCACACCTAGCTTACTCAACAAATTGTACAGCAAGCCTGAAAATAATTGTGTGTTTTTATAACACAAAACTAATTGGGGTTATAGCTTAAGTGTATGTGTGTATTATATGTAATGTGGTGGGTTGTGACAGTCGATGCTCCGAAGCAGCGCCACCACCGCTGTCATCAAGATATACGACTGGGACCGAGCCGGCAGGGACGAAAACCTCGGAAGGTCGGTCTCAGGCCAACCGTAAATGATATTTTATGCATACGACGAATGTACTATCATTTCACTAACAAACAGTACGTGCCACGGGCCGTTTCACCGACAGTCGACTAGCGATCGCACCTTGTACGAGTATTTGCAAACTCAACTAAAACTAACATTAGTAAGCAAATGAGTATTCGAAAATGTTCTTTGTATTGGATCACAAAATCACGCGCATCTTGCACAAGGAAGTAATTGAAAATTGAGGGTACACATCATAATTATAAAAAAAGGACATAATATTACTGCTCCATCCATAACTTGGGTACCTACTAATTAGATCAAATCACACATTTTTAACACTTAAAGCTTTCATTTAAAACCTTTTAAATATTGTCTCGCTTCCATAAAACTAATAGATACTATGTATGTAAACATTGTTACTCTATTTTACTACACTAACACTGTGTATGGCGAGGGGCTTGACGTGTATCACGGCAATTACAAGCAATCACAGCGCATGTGCAGATCTTACCGTATACATTCGTTATTATTTAATATTTGATTTGCAGGTGCTCATTGGACATCTCGCAAGTTGTACGCTTCGGTCGTTTGGACACGGTAAGTTATTACACACACACACACACACACACACACACACACACACACATACGCCTTTTATCCCCGAAGGGGTAGGCAGAGGCGCAACTCGTGCACCCACTTTTCGCCGTTATTCCGTCCCATGATGTGACTGCCTCGGTAGCGTAGTTGTATTACGGTACGACTGCAATACTGAGGTCTCGGGTTCGATCCCCGGGTCGGGCAAAGTGATATTGAGTTTTTCAATTCAGTATCAGCCTGGAGTCGGGAATTATTGCCCGATATGACGATAGGTAAGTTATTATAATAAAGTTTGCCAACTACTAGTCACCTCTCCTAAGACCAGTGCCGAGATGCCTTGCTACAATCGTTAGAACTAATAGAAAACAGAAATACAGTATGGGAATGTCATATCCTGTGGATAATTCTATCGCTGGGATATGTCATTCTCCTACATAACGTTAGCGTTAACGATTCTAGAATGGCATCTCGGCTACGGCCCCTGGCATGTGACCGGTTTAGAACAGAGCGGCGCTAAAAGCGTCAAATCCGTTGCAAGCCTGCACTAGAATCCTGTTAGTCCTTTCGAAAATTACGTTTATCACTTTCGACTTTACCAAATTATAAGTGATTTTATTTCGGGCACATTGTCAAAATAGATTATTCCTATGCCCTTAGGAAATATTCACACTGTTGATATCGTGCTTCTGCTCGTTCTCGCCGCCGCGCTGTCGCGCTTCTCCTCTCGCTTGCCTAAGGAGGTGACTTAGAAGTTGGAGTTAAAGCCATAGCGTTATAGAATACAATTTTTGCAGATTACATATTTTTATAATTGACAGTGGCAAACCCTGCAACAAGCGAAACACGGGAAAATTCATCTCCGTCTGTCTTGGCATCGTTTGTCTTCTGATGTGACGGAACTGAGTCGTGTAAGTACTTTTTACAAGCCATTAATGATTAATTAATTGTATGCGACGTTTTTCAAATTTGTTTTTTAATAATTTGCTTACAATATTAGGTCACTCCCATGGATCGTCATGTAACTTTTTAATACTTATTTTTAGGCTTTAACGGAGACATTGCTCATAAAGAGTGGTGACCTCAGTTCTGCTGTCTTGTCCGTCTACATTGATTCGTGTAAAAAGTTACCGGTAAGTTTATTTGTCTAAAACCACTTTTATATAATATGAATAAAGCTATCGTTCTAGATTTTCTTTTTTTTTTTCACAAATAGAAATAGTGTTATAATAACCTAATTGTATACTTGCCGTTCGTACTCTTTATATTTTACATTTCCAATGGGTGTTTCAGAATGCACGCTCGCAGGCTCGTCCGGACCCATACCTTACTGTGACAGTTGGCAAAAAAACTGAAAACTCCGCCGTCCAGATGAGAACTGACGATCCTGTTTATGAGATTGGATACTCTTTCCTAGTACAGAACCCCGAGATTGATAATATTGAAGTTAAGGTAATGATTATAAGCTAATATTCTTTTTTATATGTGTCTTTCCCCAAAAGTAGGGTAACGACATCTTGTTTTATTTTAGGTGCTAGACCAAAAGACGGGAGGTCTACTTGGCCAACTTATCTACAGCATTTCGTCGCTGCTGAAGCAAAAGGATATGAGCATGTTAACTCAACCGTTGACTCTGCAAAGATCTGGCCCTGAGTCGAAAATCATTATGTCCATGCAATTAAGGGTGCGTGAAAGTCTTTTTATTAACTATATCTGTCCCACGGAACAAAGAAAAGAATGGAAGTAGTGAGTGGGCGTAACCTTGTCGCCACAAGTACGTACTTACCGTTTGAGCAGTGTCAGTCTCTATTGCTTACCGTCAGAGCATAAATAAAAAATTACATATTTAAAAATATTAAAATGTCCTATAACCACCAAAAGTAAGCATATTTAATATTTGTTATCTGTTAGTAAGTTACTGAGACCAGCTGTTAGACATTCATAATGTTACCGCTACTCAATTAGTGCATGCACGGTCGATAAAACATTATCGATTACTAGGTGTTGCTTGCGGCTTTGCCCGCGTAAAAAGCCTTTCTCGCTAACAAAGGCGACCGCAGTTCCGACCTTGTCGCCGAGGACCTCGCCGCGTTCCCCGTCGCCCCCCCGACCCTCCTTACAGTTCCGGCCCGCGTGCCGACGAAATAAATGGATAGGATTAGGTTAAACACCAACCTTCCCCACTAATCGTTGATGTCTCATCCTCTCCCAGTGACCGTCCTGAGCCGAGGTTCGTAGCCCGTTAGTGGGTTGCCCTCAGCATGATTACTTAAATCAAGGGTTGCGAGCGCCTAAAGCGTTCAATCGAAAGTCCGGTGTGGCCAGAAAAGCCGACTCGCGTCAGGCTACTGGCCGGTAGGACCATTCAAAAAAAAAAGCTAACAAAGGTTCTAAATGAATGTAGCTATCCATAGCCTTTACTTCTAATAAACATTCAAACATTTTCTAAAACAATCACATTCATAATATTAGTAACTACATAATATAAGATGAATAACACGTTTAATGTTTCATTATACTCGTCGACATTGGGCTGTAAGACCGGTGAAACCAACATAACCGTTCCACTGACCCCCCCCCCCCCCAGTGGTGGTAGCGATAACGCGTTTTTTCCCGCAAAAAAAAAGGTATAGGTATACCCACCATGGGTATACCTGTGTATACCTATACCTTTATAGTCTATTGCAAACCAGCTTTATTAGTTGTGTACTTTACTGATATTGTAATATAGAGAAGGTAAAATGTCGTATGAAGTCGTGTTCATTTTAAACTTAATATGAATTTTATGCAATGATAATAAGGTTGAATTTAATGCAAATGATTTTGTTACATTTACATTTAATCGCAATTGCTGATTTTAGCCAATCACAATGAAGGGGTTATAGTATGTGAATTTGGCGACACTAGTTTTCTTAGTAAATTGATGACATGCTATTTCCACTCTATCCCTTCTTCCGTGGTTTGGCGACACTGGTTTTGTTAGTAAATTGGTGACAAGCTATTTCCACTCTTTCCTTTACTCCATAATCTGTCCGCCATTATTTAATATTTATATTTGTAGGCCTATTACATTTTTGAAAGATAAATTGTGATGTAAGTTAACGATCAAGCATTATAATAAAATATTGCGTTAGATCTTGAAAGACGCAATGAACGAAGAGGATGCCGAGTTGGAACCGCCGGAGCAACCTACAGTGGAGCCCTCGCCGCCCACCCCGGCCGCGAGCCCGACGCCCTCCGCCGAAACAACCGACGGCACGGTCAAACCTGAGCCGGTCGTCCCTAACGATGAACCGGGTATGCCTTCTGAATTTATCACAATTTATATATTTACAATTCGTATACCTAAAAGATACTACACTTCATAATAATGTTTGATTTTTTAAATAAATTTTGTGTCATACGTCTATGCAAACTGCTACCGTAAGTATTAATGGTAGAAAAGTTACTGTTCTTACGATTAGTTCCAGTTCAGCAAAATCTTGAATCTAAGAGCGCCGATGAGGTGTCCCAAGACAACGCGTCTCAGAAGTCTATCCCAGTAGAGCAGATTGAAAAAGAAGTTGGTGAGCTCCAACACATTTATATAATTATATTACACAGCTATCATTTCTCATGTTAACATTAGTTGACATAAAAATTGGTAAAATAAGGTATACTCAAATAAAAATCAATAATTGTTGCATGTTTTTAGATACTCCTCAAGAATACCAACCGCCTGTAGGCCGCGATTCTCCAAAACTTATCCACAGAACATCATCGCTGACCACGTAAGATTATTAAACGGCAATAAGAATTGAATTATGTATGCTAATTATCGAATTCTTTTTAATTCTCTAGTGTGCTATCGATGTCTTACTTGTTTTGTGTGATGTATCTTGTTTCTATCTGGTACAGGTCGGCAGGGGAAGCTGGGCTTGGTCGTATCTTACTTTCTCTTCGCTATAGTATGCAAAATCAGACTTTGTTCGTAGTTGTTCATAAAATTATGTGAGTACTGATTACGTGGTATGATTTATTGACGTTGTTCTCGCGAAATAAGAGTATTAAAATATGTACTGTATATTCTACAGGAATATACCATTGAAAGACCCAACTAACGTGCCTGATCCATACGTCAAATTGTACTTGCTGCCTGGACGCTCCAAAGATTCGAAGAGAAAGACTGTGGTAGGTACCTCGAATTAGACAACAACTAGTATTGTTGGCGGCTCGGCCTGCGTGAAAAAGCTTTTCCGGGATAAAGTAGCCTATAGCACTTATAGCACTCCGTAGTAATGTAGCTTCCTATTAGTGAAGAATTTTCGTAATAGTTTCAGTAGTTCTTGAGATTAGCGCGTTCAACCAAACAAACAAAAAAAAGAAACTCTTTATAAAATTAATATAGATTTGGATATGATTCCAAACATGGAAAGATAATGGCGTGTGTGGCTACATGAGAAGAGACGCACCTAATGAAAATAGTGTTTAGTATGGCTTCGTAAAACGTGACGATTGCAGGGCTTTTTGTAATACAGTTCCCCGCTTCCTCATACATTAGGTAGTACAGGATTAATATGAAGGGATATATCGGGCGTGAGTTTCTCTACGCTCTGTATGATTGATGCCCACGATATTTCATAGTGGGCATGGGTTATGATCGACATTGCTATTGCCAAATGATAATTAGAACTTTATGTAATGTCTAGCAACAGTGTGCCAGTTGCGACAGTCTCGTGAGGGTCATTTTCTAAATCTTTCTGTAACTAAGATAGGTTTTGGTAGATCTTTCATATGTAAGAGTTCGTCTGGGTGGGTACCACCGCAATGTCTATAGTTTCTACCGCAAAGCAGCGATGCACTGTTGTTTCGGTTTGAAGGACATTGTAGCCAGTGTAACTACTGGACATAATGAGACTTAACATCTTATGTCTCAGGATGACGAGCGCAGTGGAATGCCACACAGTACTTTGTAATTCAAGTTGCTGTGTGGTATTACTACTGTTTATGGGCGGTCGTATTGCTTACCATCAGGCGAACGAAACGAAAAAAAAAAGACAGAGTTTAGTAGTAGGTACTAGGTAGTGATCTTTTGATGGAAATTGTAGGTGGTGAAGGACAGTTGTATGCCGGAATATGACGAACAATTCGAGTGGGTGATTCCATTGGCAGAACTGCACTCGAGGCAGGTGGAAGTGACAGTTGCTACACACAAAGGCTTTCTTGGAGGTAGCCCAGTTATAGGACAGGTACCTATTGCTTTTTTATTTTATTTGTACAAATTAACAGGATAATTGCGGCGGACACAATTGTTATTTTAAGCTCGCAACGCGTTTAGGGACGCAAAATCACTACAAGGAGGTGCGGAAGCACATGGCTTGGTATGCAAAACGCTACTGCAGCATTGCGGCAAGACACGCTGTTTCAAGTAGTAGTAAGTGTGAGCCGAATGCTCGTAGTGCTCATTTTCACACGCGAACGAGTTCCTTACGCGAGTGCGAAATAGCACGTCTGGGATGTGATGGACCACACGGGAGCTAATCCATTGTTTTGGCGTCGTATTCGACGCGTTAACATCACGTGACCCACTTGTTCATTTTCCCGCTAAACTAAATAAATATTTAAAAATAACTGTGGGGTAACTTTTGACAACATAATTATTGAATTTCAGGTGGTAATACATTTGAACCAATACGACTTTCGTGAAGCGAAAACACTGTGGTTCGACCTTCTGCCGGAGTCCTCCCCACGGGATTGATTAGATTGTCACAAATGTACAAATCATTTATTTTGTTAACATTCAAGTACTTATGAGACTATTTAAAGCATTTCTATAAAAGCATTAACCTGTCAATGTTATGATCTGATATTATATTAGCATACTTTATTATGATCTGAATGTAGTTTTATTAGAGCTCGCTTATGAATGCGGCTTGATTATAATAAAAAAAACTTCAGGAAAGGTGCATTCAAACTGGCCACACAGCATTGCATAGTGGCAGATAATTTGAATTCGCCTTCTATACATTTACAACGCATTTTCACAAAAACATATTCCGTGGTATGTTGCAAAAAGCTATGATTTTAAACAAAATCTCGTAAATAATAAGGGTGGCCGCCTACACAGACTCGTTGCAGCAACTCAGTTTCCAGTTTTCTGAAAATGCGTCTACATCGCTAATTTCGGCTATTCGTCGCCACGAGTCAGGAATCCGATCGAGAAGATTGGGGAAGTTTATCAAAAACCGCCGAAGTAGCGATACAAACGCGAGATCATATTTCATTTCATTTTAAATACGCAGTGAGTGACCACCCTAATATTATGGAGTAGTAAATTATGCACAAAACTATTATACACGAACTTGTTTTCATTTGTTTTATACTAATCAGTAAAATATTTTTTTATATTTCCTCAAAGAGAAAGTTATAATATATTTACACATAATAATATTTAAATTTATATTTACACTCGTTTATTGTTATAGTGTATAACTTCATGTCTATTATAATATGTAAATGATATTGTAAGTTTTCCTGATTGATTAATTCTTAGTATGCCAGAAAGTGTCAAGCTTATGATTATGCCTTAATTTTGGGAAATAAACTTGTATTTTGTTTCTAAGCTTATGTCTTATTTTATAATAAATAAATGTTTTAATGCAATTTGTGTACTATATTTAAACACTTTCCTACCTGATACTACAACACAAATTATTTGTAAATGTGGTATGACAAGTAGTGTGATATTTAACATATAATAAATATGCAGATAATATGGAATAAAAATCTTTAATTTCTTATTCTGCTGGTACTGAACGCATCTTGTGTCAATAATTACAATAGTACAGTCTTTCACATAATGTATAGATCCACACTTACAATACTTTGTCGTAATGGCTATGTTATCAACGCTCCAGATTGCTTGGAGTAATTTTCTGTGCAATTATCTTCCCATAGCCACCACGGCCACCATCATAATCAGTTCTGTACTCATCACGAACCTGAAAACATATTTCAGTCAATTATTAATATAAATTAATTATATCATACATTAGGAAATTATGCATAATGCCTATCAAAATACAAAATGATATTATGCAGAGCATATTATGTAATTATTATGTATTATCATATTCTAGATACCTGTCCTCCTGTTTTGCCTCGTCCATATTGCCTTCCTTCTATAAATCCTGCATCCCAGTCACATCGGATGATTCTGTCATCTAATCTAGTACCATTTACATATCTGTGAAGTTCCATTAAACTTGACCATTTGTGTAAATACGAATTTATGTTTAGAGGAGTTTGCCATATTTATTGAAAGTAATTGACCATATGAGAAAAAAAATTATAGTAAAGATACTTTATTCCTATAGTTTATACCAGCTATACTCAACTATTTTTTAAGGTGGACCACAAAAATGTCTGCTGTGTTATCTCAGCCACAACGTAAATTAATTGATCTACTTCATTTTCTAAAAACGTAATTAAAATGCAATGTTTTTTTTAAGTATTCACAGTTAACTGAATAATTTATTCTGATAGGGTTAATATACAGCTCAAAGGATCGTGGGAAAAAACTTGTACTCACTTTTAGTGAGATTTTTTAAGTCAGATAGGCCGCTTGTATAGCCTCAGCGGGCTGTGGGTTGAGTATAGTTGGTCTTAACCATCCAAACTCAACCTTGTATTATATACTGCAAAGATATTTTAATTATGGTGCCTCGGGCCAAGAAATTAAATTCATTGACCTACTTAAATATCTAAAAATGCAATAAATTTTTTTTTTTTACTTATTTATAATAAGAAGTAAATTACCTTTTTTGTAAAGTAAAATTTATTTGACTTAATCCTTGGACGCCCGCGGTGGACACCGGTGTCAATTTATATAAGGAAATTAGCTTATAGCTATATATAAGCGGGCGTTGACGGGTTAATTGAGTGATCTAGGGAAACTTAAGGCCACTCAAAAAATCTCAGTGAGCTGCAGGTTGATTATAGCTGGTATAAACCATACTCATGGATAAAAAAATACTCTATGATAACACATCTACTTGTCTTCCATTTGTCTCTTTTGTATTTTGTGCAATGGACAATCTTATTAATAAACAACACACTCACACCCTTTATCCTCGAAGGGGTAGGCAGAGGCGCAACTAGTGCACCCACTTTTCGCCATGCATATTCTGTCCCATGATGTGATAGGGGGCAAGCCTATCTCCATGTCAGGCACAAATTCCGGGCTGATACTGAATAGAGAAACCCAATATCACTGCCTGACCTGGGGATCGAACCCGAGACCTCATCTTTGCAGTCATACCGTAATACAACTTTGCCACCGAGGCAGCCTTATTAACAAAATTATTTAAAAAGAATTTACTGTTTGTACATAGTTTTTTCCCTGTTCAATTGTATGCAAAGATTAAAGGCCTACATTAATGCAGAAGTCAAATATTATATGGCAGAGATAATTTAAATGTATAAAAGATTGGTCTTCTAGAACTAACCTCATACAGTTTTCAGCATCTGGTCTAGCATAATATTCCACAAAGCAGAACCCACAGGGTGTTTTCTTATATTTGTCTAAGCCCATTACAACTCTTCTTACGTCACCAGTACGTGAAAATAGCTCGTATATTTGTTCTTCTGTTGTGTAGAATGAAAGGTTACCAATGTACAGTGTTGATGATGCCTTTAATAATTTCTCTTGTTCGGTTCGAGAGCCCTGAAATCAACAAATATTACAAGTAATCATATATGGTATACTAGAGTGCAAAATAAAACAATGTAAACAATAGAAAAGATGAACAAAACCTTAAAATGTTGATCACGGTAGGAACTAATTTCAGTGGACGAATTCATAGAATCGTAACTCCGCTTCATCTTAGAAATATTATTATGATTGTCACAGTAAGATATTATTGTAAACTATAACCGATTAAATGTAGCCAGTCCCACACAATTTACAAACTAAATCGAGTCAGCAATCAGCATTGAACGAATGGCGAAAAAATAATATCATCACTGCATTGAATACGAAAATAATAAAATTGACAATCAAAAAACGTAAAAATGACAGCTCAGCAGTGTTTCCAGGGTGACCAGATTTAAATTAAAGATTATGCTAAATGCTCGGCAAAATTCTGCTAAAGTATTTTTGCCCAAATTCTGGTCGTTCGTTTAGGAATAACGGATGCAACTTACTACTACTTTGGTACTTTCGCGCCCCATTTTTCCGGCGATCTCTTTTTTTAGGCCCCCAAATATATGTATTAGCATATTTCAGTTCTGTGCCTTCGGCTTGACCTTCGGAAATCACTTAACTTACCTGTTTGTAAAGCTTCTTGGTTTGTACGCACATGCGTATGCTTACATTCGTTGTGTCTCAGTGTGTACTGTGTGCAGTGTTGCCAGATGTATGACGGTTGAAGTCGCCGAAAAATCATTATGAAGTAGCCTCAAGTCGCCGCATCGTATATGAAGAGGCGAAGGAGCAAAAAAAAAACCTTCCAGCTCCCGACGCGAAGAGCTAAAAAAAAAAGGTCTCCAATTCCAATTTCTGTCATATTTTGTACTCTCAAAGCTAAAAATATCCTCAAATCCGACAAAAACACAAATTTTCCAAGGCAGCCCAAATTGGCGACTGAGTGCCATTCGCATAGCCTAAACGGCGACCAGTCGCCATTCACAATTTTTGGTCACCCCGACACCCTCCAAGGTAGCCTAAATGGCGAAAAGTCGCCTAATCTGGCACCACTGAATGTGTCTAGGGTGCGGCGATAAAGGGCTCATTCACGGTCCATCTTGACGTACAGCATGCTGAACGTCACGGCGCTGGACGTAGAATACGCACTAGTGGTGTAACGAATATTCAATTTCCAACATTCGCGAATGCGAATATTTGATTCCAATATTCGCGAATGCGAATGCGAATATGGGATTTTTATTTGACACCAAAAGATGTTATCGTACTTTACATGAAAGTAGCGGCAAAATGGCCAAAAGAATGGGCCCATACGGTCTTCATTCCTCTACATAAAAAAGGTTCAACCAAGAAGTGTAGCAACTACCGCCTCATTGCTCTAATCAGTCATGCCAGCAAAATTCTGCTACACATCCTAAATGAACGGCTGAAAGCTTACCTGACACGAGAAATCGCGCAAGAGCAAGCTGGGTTTGTGAAGGGAAAGGGAACCCGGGAACAGATTCTACTAGTTCGTCAAATCATCGAGAAGGCTCAAGAATTCAATAAGCCAACTTACATATGCTTTGTTGACTTCTCAAAGGCGTTTGACTCCGTGAAATGGCCAATATTGTGGAAGACGCTTCTAGAAATGGGCACACCAAAACATCTTGTGCACCTTCTCAGGGGTCTCTACGAAGAAGGAACTGCTTCGGTACGAACGGATGACCTTCTTTCACATAGCTTTCATCCCAGCGCGGGCGTCCGCCAAGGATGTATCATATCGCCGCTCTTATTCAACATCTACACAGAACTTGTGATGCGCATTACTCTCGAAGACTGGACCGATGGCGTTGCGATTGGTGGTTACAAAATCGCAAATCTTCGCTACGCCGATGATACAACCTTGTTTGCGACTAGCAAAAGCCACATGGAAGAACTACTGCTCAAGATGGAACGCGTAAGTCTTACATTTGGATTGAAGATTAATCGGAGTAAGACCAAGGTTATGATTGTGGACCGCGCTAATGTCAATGCACCAGGAGTAACACAAATTGCGAATTGCGACGTAGTTCAGTCGTATGTTTACTTGGGTGCTTTGATATCAAACAATGGTGGTAGCGTGGACGAAGTGAAACGACGCATGGCGATGGCTAGAGGGGCAATGGACAAACTAAAGAAAATATGGAGGAATCGTAACATAACAAAGGCCACTAAGATCAGGCTCGTTAGGGCACTTATATTCCCCATATTTCTGTACGCAGCTGAAACATGGACGTTACGCGAACTGGAAAAGAAAAAGGTGGATGCTCTAGAGATGTGGTGCTGGAGAAGAATGCTTGGGATATCATGGACTGAATTCCGCACAAACCTTTCCATTCTCCAAGAACTCGGCATCAAGCAGCGTTTATCCGAGTTAGTACAGTCCCGTATACTAACATTTTTCGGTCATATCTCGCGGCGGAATAATGACTCCATAGAGCGTCTAGTCGTTCAGGGCAGAGTGGAAGGAAATAGACCTCGTGGTAGGTCACCAATGAGGTGGACCGACCAAATAAAATCAGCAGTAGGAGGCCCTGTACACGAATGTACCCGATTGTCGTCTAACAGAGACAGATGGAGAGATATCGTGCGGCGAGCTACATCATCGTTTGAACACAAATAATAGTGACCACGACCGTTCTGTCAAGAGCGAAGCGAAGAAGAAGAAGGAAGCGGCAAAATGACCCCACTGCACCTGTTAGTAAGCGTCGTGATGTCCAGATATAGTGGCCCGTTTGAAATATGTCAGCGACATTCGTTCTCTTACGAATCTCTTCATTTCCAATTTGATTGCGCAGAGAAACACCGAGCATCTTCATAGCTCACTGAGTGACTGTGCGCCGTCTTGGGTGGCCCATAATCAGAGGCCACGTCTCAAAGCCGTATGTCATCACTGGTAACACTCATTGATTGAAGATTTTTGTCTTTAAGCTCTGAGGTATTTTAGATGAGAAAACTTTGCCTAGTTTCCCGAACGCTGCTCAACTGACCTGGTTTTAACCTCTATCTTGAAGTTGGACTTGCCGAACTGGACCACTTTTCTTAGATAGACAGATTCGTAGACAACTTCGTGAGTTAGTTTGAGTTCTTGCTGTTAACGCGTTACGTTATAGTAATTACTATAATCTGTGGTCACGGAAAAAAGCATAGAGGACAGTGTTGCCAGATTAGGCGACTTTTCGCCATTTAGGCTACCTCGGAGGGTGTCGGGGCGACCAAAAATTGTGAATGGCGACTGGTCGCCGTTTAGGCTACGCGAATGGCACTCAGGCGCCAATTTGGGTAACTTTGGAAAATTTGGGTTATAAACCTTCTTTTTGGGTGGATTTGAGGATATTTTTAGCTTTGAGAGTACAAAACATGACAGAAATTGGAATTGGGGACCTTTTTTTTTTTTTTTAGGTCTTCGTGTCGGCGGCTGGGAGGTTTTTTTTTTTTTTTGCTCCTTTGCCTCGCCATACGGTGCGGCGACTTGAGGCGACTTCATAATATGTTTTCGGCGACTTCATCCCTCAAACATCTGGCAACACTGTCCACAACACTCAATTTCATTGGAAATAATGGAAATGACCTTCTTTTTTTTTTTTTTTTTGCTCTCCGGCCTGCGTCATAGATTGGGCGACATTAGGCTTCTTGGGACGATATTTTCGGCGACTTATACCAGATTTTATCTGGCAACACTGATAGAGGAAGGAAACATAGAGGAACACATGCCGTGGCCATATGAGACAGAGAGTTTGAACTTTGATCCGCACCATTTTGTAATGGATTTAGTAGTTATTGATACTTTTAATCGTTTTATAACACTTTGAAAACACCCTATACTAAGTACAACCACTTTACGACAGAGGCAAAGTGTGGAATTTCAATTCCGATTTTGTAAAAACCGGCACGCACTACGGGACGGCAGTAAAACGATTCTATCCCTTTCTTTCATAAGCAATACCCCTATAGTACCATTCCTTTCTGTAGGACTGAATAGGAGCTATGCAGTAGTCTATATATTTACTCTGTCTACGGAAAAAAGGGATATTTGCCATTTGTTTGAATATATTTCCCGCCATTTATGTACGGTAGCAGACGGCAGATGTGAGACGAATTTGCGATAAGTTCGATTTTTATTCTAAAACCTAATATTTCTAAAGATTAACAAGTTTTGATTTAAAGATTCATAATTAATATGAGTTTTTTTGACACGTATGATAATTTAGATGAAGAAGTGAAGGAACTTTTACAACATTATAAACACAAAAAAGCCACAGGCTACGAACCATGCACATTAGAAAACTTTAAACTTCAACTTCTGAGACTTAGTGAGGTGAGTATATACATCATTACTTACCTATTTTATTTATCTGCCCTCAAAATTGCTTTCCGTAGTCTGAGTAAACTAGAAATTGTCAGGATCAATCAAATAATAGCTCTGTTATGTCTACCTACATTCACATACGTATCAGTAACAATTAAACTAAACCCTTGTTCACTGTTCATTAAACTAGTGAACAATAAATATTAGATTGCATGTCATGTAGGGTAGGTATTGAATAATTTTGTTTGCTGGGTACTACTAACAGGCCCAAAAAATAGACACTAAACTGAAAGTAAATAAATAAATACCATAGGAGTATATAGAGGGGGGGCCCGGGTGGACCGTGCCCCTTCCAGAATTGCGTTATTACTACTATAAATGTGTAAAATAACCAAAATTATCAAAACTGCAAGTACATAGAAGTCATTTAACTTTTTTAGTCTAGGACACTGCCAGCCCGCCCCCCTGGAAATTTACTCTAGCTACGCCCATGATAAACACCAATGAACCAACCACCATAATTTTGACTGTCTTATTACTTAGATACCTAAATTAAAAGGTTGTATCTGTTTGTTGAAGACATAGATTTAATTATGTTATTGCAAAAATTACTAGAAAGTTTATATTTCCTTCCTTTGGTGGTTATCCACTACACTACAACTACTACCGCCCAACCCAAAATGCAAGAAAAATGGTAATACTTGTGGCTCAATTTAATTAAGGAAAATCATCATAATCCCTTGACTAAGACATTTTATATCCTCCGTTCACAAGCTATGAATGTATGCTAGGCAACTTTTAGGAGCAACAGTAATAATGTAAAAAGTAATGACAAACATTTCTGGCTATACAATAGGACAAACTGGATAGTACTTTATGTAAATAATTTGATTGATTACTTTTTTGCATTTAATATTGATAAAATTTTTGTTCTATATAGTAAAATGTATTAGCCATTAACCAGTCAACGCCCGCTTATATATAGCTATAAGCTAATTTCCTTATATAAATGGACACCGGTGTCCACTGCGGGCGTCCAAGGATTAAATTAAATATATCAGCAACACTGTACTTAACCCAGAACATCATGTTTGTTTAATAGATATCTTACTTCCACCTAAAGTGGGATAACTACACCCTTAAGGCCTGTGGTAAATTAATTGAATGGAACTCCTAATATGAAAAATCCCAATAGACACAAAAGCTAGTTTTTTTTTCAATATTTTGGGGCCCCTTGCAGCCGGGTGCCTGAGGCATTTTACCCGCCATGCCTACCACCCTACTGTGACACCATTGTCTAAACATAACTTGGATAATTTTTCTATACCATATTTGTCTTATGTACTACATATAAATGAGACTTTAAAATTTTATTAACTCCAACTATACTTTATTTCAATACTAAAAGAAAATATTTCATTTTTTATTTTGTTTGTTTGTTTGTTTTTGTGTGTAATGGATAAACTCAAAAACTACTGGACCGATTTTGAAACATATATAGCGGGACTTTTATCCTGGAAAAATAATTTATAAGTTGCAAGCAAACTCTCAGTAGTAGAGGAGGCCTGTGCTCAGCAGTGGGCAGTATATAATACAGGGCTGATTGCAAGTTGCAAGCAAACTGATGTGCGATTTTATTGATTAACTTAGGTTCATCTTTTTTTAAGATAAATTAAGAATAAAGGGAATAATATTAGAATGGTGTAATACTATTTATAAGTTCTAATAAAATTACTCATCTTTTGTTTATAATACTTTACAATACTTGCTGTAGTGTTGTGTAGTGCGGATAATTGTTTGTATTGGACAACTTCATGTTTTCAGGAGTTTGATCTACTCAACATTAATTATATTTTCAATCCATATCTTGACATAAAGGATAATACTTTGGAACCCGTTGCTCTAGTGAACCTCATTAACTCTGTATGGACATTGTTGCATTATTATAAGAATGTGAATGAGAAGGCAGACAGATTAGTGGAGCTTGAGCAGAACAATAAGCAATTAAATGTGAGTACAATGTTTGGTCATTGTTCTAGTAGCATAACATAGTTAGTGAACCGTAAAAAACAGGACAAACCCCATTCCAGCAGCCATTGTATTCTCTGAAAGCAATATTTTTATGGTTAATTCTATGTTTTATATTCTTCTCGGTCATATTTTATTAAGTGTCAGGTATTCTACAATCTATTTTAAAACCCTCAGTAGTTCGTGGAACATCATATAAGTAATAATAATATGATGTTAGTCTGTAGTCTGTATGTATTCAATGCTTTGTGTGCCATCTATCTTGTTATATTATAAAGTTGAGCTTGTTTATTTGAACGCGCTCATCCCTAGAACTACTGGTCCGATTCTGATTTTTAACACAAGTCCTATTATCTCATGAACTGCGCGCAATATATATCGGCAACAAGTATGAGGGTTGAACTTGATATTGAGGTCCTCTATCAGACTATTTCTGTTTGTCAATACGTTGTTACGCTCGCGCTCTGTTTATTACTGATTTATTACGACACCTTTATTTCTTTTTAGACACACACGCACTCACGCCTTTTATCCCGGAAGGCGTAGGCAGAGGCGCAACTAGTGCACCCATCATGGGACGGAATACGTTCCGTCCCATGATGTGATAGGGGGCGAGCCTATCGCCATATCGGGCGCAAATTCCAGGCTCCGGGCTGATACTTAATTTAAAAAACCCAATATCACTGCCTGACCCGGGAATCGAACCCCTCAGCATTTTAGTCATAACGTAATACAACTACGCCACCAAGGCAGGCTTTCTTTTTATTTTATATATAAAACTACAAAGAATGGTTTAAAGTCTACACTGTAGCCTCTACAGTAGTACAGTAGTCTCCTCTCCTCTCCCAAATCTTCAGGGTGTTCCAATCTCAATGCGGAATGACCTGAGTATCCTTGGTATGGATAGCCGCTGTGATCTGAATCCAAGGAATCGCATCGAAGGCGTAATATCTGCCACATCACGCAGGGTTGGAATCCTGAACAAGGTGGTCGGTTTTTCATGCCCGGTCAAATCTACCGCTTGTATAAAGCACAGGTACGGCCGGGTATGCAATACTGTTCGCACCTCTGGGACGGTTCCGCCCAATACTTGCTCGATGCCTTGGATGGATTGCAGCGGCGGGCCATCCGCATTGTGAATGATGCAGACGTGACGAGCAAATTGGAGTCGCTACAGTTGCGGAGGGATGTCGCTTCTCTAAGCGTGTTCTACCCTCTGTATCATGGCGAATGCTCTGAGGAATTGTTTAATCTGATCCCTTCCTCTCCTTTCCTCAGCAGAACCACGCGTGCTGGCATGCGAAGCCACAGCTTGATGGTTAAAACCATCTCGGCCCGAACCAATAGGTTCGCTAAATCTTTTCTTTGCCGCACCATCAGGCTTTGGAATAGTTTGCCGGCGCACGTATTCTCTCCTTCCTATAATCCTGGGTCCTTCCGCCGTAGCGTGAAGAAGCAGCTTAGTAGGCCGGCATGATTGTGTCGAATGGCATTAGATAACCATCTACTGCCATTCGATACTCTATCTGGACGGCATCGCGCTTACCATCAGGCGAGGTGCAGTCACTATCTCGTGCTCGAATAAAAAAAAAAAAAAAAAAGCATGAATAAGTTTGCCGGCTCGACCGAAGTATTACCACAGTCTTATAAAAAGCCGATGTGTATTGATGCTCTTGCTGTAGGGTTTTGTGTTTCGGGTGATATCTACGGCAGATCTATCACCTCGTTCCCTTTTAAATCTCTCTTCTTTCAAGAATAACACAATATTTGCAATCCTAACAAGTTTTTTTTACTAGCACGACAAAGTTATTCTGAAACTGAACTAACGGCTACGATTAACTAACATTAAGAATCTAGTATCTGTTTTCGGTCGATAGAATTCATAATTAGATCTCTGTTTAACTGAATATACGGCCTCTAAAGACTAAACTAAGTTTGAGGCAAAACAAGATATCGAATACCATTCCACCGTTATATCCTCCTCTAAAATATACTTGTCGGAGCGTCGGGTAGTTTTGAAGTAGTAATTGTGCAAAACAAGTCGAAATGTCAAATTGTTAGTGGGGATGACAGTTGCGAGTATAAATAAGGCACTCGCTATTTGAAGAGCTCTTTCAGTTTTAACCGATCCAGAGGACGATATCACTCTGGCCATCCGCCGTAAGAACGAGTTCTTGAAACTCATACACTCCACAAGACCGCAGTTCCGTCCTCGCCGCCGAGGACCTCGCCGCGTTCCCCGTCGCCCCCCCGACCCTCCTAACAGTTCCGGCCCGCGTGCCGACGTAAGCAACGGATAGGATTAGGTTAAAAACCAATCTTCCCCATTAATCGCTGATGTCTCTTCCTCTCCCAGTGACCGTCCTGAGCCGAGGTCCGTAACCCGTTAGTGGGTTGCCCTCAGCATGGTCACCTAAATTAAAGGGTTGCGAGTGCCAAAAGCGCTCACCCTAAAGTCCGGTGTGGCCAGAAAAGCCGACTCTCGTCAGGCTACTGGCCGTTAGGTCCGCGTTAAAAAAAAAAAAAAAAAAAAATTGAAGAGCTCAGTCAAAGAGAATTATAATACTACTGATATACTTAGTGGTAACTATGCTAGTCCTGACAAAGTGATGTGTGACAAACAAATCATGAGTTGAAGAAATAAAGGTCAATTATGACTATTGCGAAGTATTCGCTACGTTTTATTGGCCCCCTTTTTTTTCGCGGGGAAAAAACGCGTTATCACTTCGACAACCGGGGGGTCAGTGGAACGGTTATGTTGGTTTCCCCGGTCTTACGGCCCAATGTTGTCACTCGGGAGTATAGCATCATCCGAGCGAGCATTGAACCGAGTCCCTAACCCTATGTACACCCTACACCGGCATACCAACCAAAACCCGCGGTGGCCATCGACGCATGCGGAACGGCCCCGGGGTATCTTGTTGCACTAAGATAGCTGCTCGGAACCGTCCCTGCGCGATGCCGCATTGCGGCCCCTCTCTAAACGAGGGGGCTAAGATGCCCCCCAACTCTAAAGACCGCCTTTGGCGTCTACGAAAGCGGGAGACCGACCACCCGCATTGTCGTCCACCTCGGAGTCACTTAAATTGGAGTGAGCAGACCCCCACTGCTCGCCCCGCGACTTTCTCCAAGCGCCATTTGTCGCTTCTTACGACAGGCAGGGGATGCCGTGGCGGAATTCTCTAGATGCCCCCGGAGTCCGGACCACAAGGCATGATGCGCCGGTCAGTCGTCCACCCGGCGCCTCCGTCGTCTCCTCTGACCTCCAGCCGCTGACGATGGCGGACACAACGGCCGGCAGCGAGAGGTTTCCTCCGAACGTTTTATTGGCCCCTGTGAAATCCTCGTCGACATTCTTATTCCACGATAAAACGCGTAAAAGTGCGCGGTAGCCTAATACAAATGTGCAATAGACTAGTTGGGAATGGAACGTTCGGCCGAGATGAAGGCCCGCAGGTTCAAAACCCAAGGCATCATCTGTGACTTTTCAAAGTTAGGTGTGTAATCTTTGTCACTTATCGCTATAGGGTGAAAGAAAAAACAGTGAGATAATCTACATACATACCTATTCTCTATAAGAATTTCGGCAGTATGTGAAATCTGCCAAGTCGCACTAGACCAGCGTGTTGGACTAAGGCCTTTCCGTAATATATATTATACTCTTTGCTAAGGCCTAAACCCTCTCAGTAGTAGAGAAGGGCCTTTCCCAACAATAGGACAGTATATAATATATATTATAGGGCTAATATTGTTATATGTTATTATATTCTTTTTGTACGAAAAAGATGGAATTAACTTACTAATTACTTTGATTGTAGGCCCATATCAAAAGACTTAAAGAAAAGATTAGTTCGGAGAAAAATGAAGCAAAGGCATGTGTTGCTTCCGCGCAAAAAATAGCAGACCGAAGTGACATGATGCTGCAGACCCTGACAGAGACACGAGCTAAACTGTTGAAAGCGACCAAACAGAAAGCAGCCAGCGAGAAGAGTCTACAGAATGAAATAGCAAGACTCAAGTTGCAAATAGAAAAGTTGACTGATAGACTCAGGAATAAAGGTATGTTAATTTTACTTTTTCCTTATGAACGTGATCGGCGAAGACGTCGCGATGCGGACCAACGTTACATCGCGCTTCTACGTGAGCTACTACAAACATCGATATATATGTACGGTAGAATACACGTCAATGACTATAAAGGACGTAAGCAAGGTTTACGTTGTTTTGATCGCGTTCGTAGCCAACGCAGTGATGCATCGCGTCATAATCGTCGCTCATGTACCTAGAACCCTTTTTTTTATCGCGGGGAAAAACGCGTTATCGCTACCACCACTGGCGGTGTGAGTGGAACGGTTATGTTAGTTTCACACAGTCTTACGGCCCAATGGCGACACTCAAGAGTATAGCTACATCCGAGCAAGCATTGGACCGAGTCCCTAACACTATATACACCCTACACCGGCATACCAACCAAAACCCGCGGTGGCCTTCTTCGGCGCCTACGGGACGGCCCCGGGGTATCTTGTTGCACGAAGATAGCTGCACAGAAATGTACCTACTACCTAGGACCCGCCGTTAAAGTTCAACTGCTAATGCTTGGTTTCTGAAGTACTGTTATCGGCAGTTTATCTATTCGTTAGAGCTATTGGTTCGATAACCCATGAAACCGCGTTTCTGAACCGCGTACTGCAATATAAACTTACTTTAACTTAACTGGCCAGTTTTTGCCGTTTATCTGTTCCATAACTATTTGACGTCTAATTTTGTGACAAACGACGTCAACTTGTTAGATATTAGTTACAATATAAAGGAACATAATTGATATGGCCAATCTCAACAGTTTCAGTTGACGTTTTTTTTTAATTCAGCAATGATGTTATTCATCAGCCGGAGACAAATAACAAATTTCCACAAAATAAAATTAAAATAATGTTCAGGCGTTGATCTATGTTAAAATAAGTTATTTTTGTATATTAAATAATTATTAGTTACGAATATTAGTAATAAAATCCATTTTAATGTCGACTGCTAAAAAGAGCCATCTAGTAGCAAAATAAGGAACTGGTTGTCGGATCATAGTTATCGAATGCTTCATTATATGCTCAGAAACACAGTGAAAGTTAACCGACGTTTATCTTAAGTTTAACTTTAATGGATCAATAGTTATTATAAGTTTAACTGGGAGATTCAGAAATCGGGCATAAGTAAAGACATTTCTATATCCTTTTCATTTTTCTCTCTTTAGTTACTTATTTATCTGATACAATATGTACATCGAACTCGCGCAATTACCTTCAAGGGTTTCCCATTTCTGTTAGCTATAGGCTTCTCAATATCAATAGATACCCAATCTATAGTCGTTTATGCTTAAATGTGTGTGCATTTGATAGACATGTTCAACTTAATATTCGGTGTCTAATTAAAATTGTTAGATAAGCTAAATATAATGTTACGTGTTGGGGTTCGGTATAAACAATTAAAACGCCGGTATTCCGATAAAAGCACCAATAAGATTTTATTAGCTCAAAACCGCAAGTAAACTAACGAAAACACTGCACTAGATACTACAATATTCAAATACACTTATTATAGTCACTCACTACACGTTCACACACAAATCACAATTCACCATATTCGCTTCGAAGTCGCTCGTAGTTATCGCTCGCTCTTGATCGCGTCGTAAACAAGACTGAATGCGCGGCGGCTTATCTGCCAGTAGCCTGACGAGGGTCGGCTTTTCTGGCCACACCGGTCTTTAGGGTGAACGCTGACGCGCTCGCAACCCAGAATTTAAGCGACCATGCTGAGGGCAACCCACTAACGGGTTACAAACCTCGGCTCAGGACGGTCACTGAGGGGAGAATGAGACATTCAACGATTAGTGGGGAAGGTTTTATTGACCTAATCCTATCAGTTCGTATTATTTACATCGGCACCCGGGCCGGAACTCTCATGGGGGTCGGGAGGGCGACGGGGAACGCGGCGAGGTCCTCGACGGCGAGGACGGAACTGCGGTCTTGTGGAGTGTAAGAGTTTTAAAAACTCGTTCTTTTCGCGAATTGCCAGAGTGATGTCGTCCTCTGGATCGGTTAATACTGAACGCGGCCGTCTCCATTTGGCGCGGTCAAATGGAGTGTATATCGACGCTTTACGGATGAGCGTATTTTGATGTTGTTCCGCTCGATCGAAATAGCGTTTGCTGGCGTTTTGCATGAAATGCCTGATGGTCGGCATGTTGGTGTCCACGTGGAGGTTGCGATTGCGAACGTACCATGGGGCACCAAGAGCGTATCTGAGAAATTTGTTCTGCAACACCTGCATACGCTTAAGTCGAGCGGGCGGCATATGAGCGAATACGGGTGACGCGTACGTCATTATGGGCCTAATGCATGCGGTATATATCCTAATCTTGTTGCGGATGGACATTTTGCTTTATTTGTTTGTGAGCCAATGCAATTGGCTCATCGCGAATGCGGCTCGCGCGCGTACCGCGTTGACGTGTGGCAAGAAGGTCAACTTCTGATCAAGGATCACTCCTAAATATTTGGCTTTGTCCTTCCAGGGTATGACCTGGTCGGACATGCGGACTGAGGTGTGAGGCACTTGGACCCTCGTTTTCCGAGTGAAAAGGATGGCCTGGCTCTTGGTGGGGTTGACGGTGATTCGCCATTTGCAAAACCACTCACCGAGCTGGTCGGCGTCGGTCTGCAAAGTGCGCACCACTTGATCAGGGTCTCTACGTGAGGCGTAGATTGCTGTATCGTCAGCGAAGAGCGCCAGATGGGCGTTCTTCGGTTTCGGGATGTCGCTGGTGTACAACGAGAAAAGAAAGGGGGAGAGGGCGGAGCCTTGCGGGACTCCGGCCGTGATGGAGTGTCTGGAAGAAAGAGTTCCCTCCACGCGATATTTGAATCCGCGATTCGACAGGAATTCTCGTATGATGTGCACGAGATGAGTGGGCACGTTGAGAGTGTACAGCTTGAAGAGCAAGCCGTTGTGCCACACCCTGTCGAATGCTTTTTCAATATCGAAAAAGAGAGCACCGGTAGGCATGCCGACGCGGAATCTATCATGAACGTGCTCCGTGATGCGGAGCACCTGATTGACACAACTGTGCCTGGTACGAAAACCGAATTGTTCTGGAGGGATCAGGTTGTTATTATGGGCGACAATTTTGAGGCGGTCGAGGACGATCCGCTCGTAAAGTTTGCCCAGCGTGCTAAGCAGGCTGATAGGCCTGTAAGAAGATCGCTCGGGTGCGGGTTTTCCCGGCTTATGGATGCCTATCACTATGTGCGCGGCGGCGGCCGCGCGCCGCCTTTTATACTCGGCCACAAGTACCATCGTAGTTTGTGGAACATTCTCGAAAGATCCAGAATGGTCGGGAACTCTCTCGCAAATATAGGTCAGTTATCGCGTTTCCACGACATTCTGGAAACATCGAGATCTTTCGAGAATGTTCCATCGCCGAATTTTCCACATTCGGATAGTCCCAGTTCTAGCCAATAGGTGGCGCTACTATCCGCGCGTAACAATATGAACAAATTTACGAAAACGACGGTCAATGTTTTTTTTAAGGCGATAAAATTTTTGTTTAAAACTTTTTATTTTGTTTTTTTTTTGTTTTAAGTAGTAAGAAATAAATGGACAGGACCCAATGCAAAAATTCCCGAAAAAGTCACAGGAAAGTAAGATATTATGCAATTTCGTTTGGTTATATGATATACTTATTTCAGTTATTTTATTTTAAATAAAAAACTATTGAACTTGTTGTGATGAAAATTCTATGGCACCAATCATAAAGCATCTCCTCAAAAAAAATCCAAAACGGTTAATAAATGGCGAGTGCGGCCCGCCCTTGGCGGCACTTTTAGGGGAGCGGTAAAATGCGTAAAATAAAACCTTTTACAAATTATTACTTTTGACTCTAGTACCTGTGCCAAGAGCGGAGGGGGCACGCGTGGCTGTTATTTGTTGAAATTACCTTTTTCCATCGTTAGGGGGCCGCACCTGTAGTGTCCGACCCGGGGGCATGAAGCCGCGCTACGCCACTGCTGACAGTTAAAAGTGATCAACATAATTTCGCACATAATATAATGTCTATGGCAAATAGCAATGGTGAATCAGAATGGGACCCTAATACTATGATGGGTTAATGTAATTAAACATTAACCATACAAACCACTTCGTATGCGTTTCGCGCACAGATTCAAACAAAAACTTTTAGTGAATCCAGCTCACATGAAACTACCTACAACTAAATGATAACTATTTGTCTAATTATAGTATTTGTCACAACCCTTTTTTGTTTTTCAATAAATGTTTGCAGATGTAAGTAAACCATGCAGCGACTCCTGCGATACTACATTACTGCGATTGAAAGAAAGAGAAAAGCAACAGCGGGTCACAATAGCACAACTTCAGAAAGTCAACCAGGACCTGCTCCACCAGATACTAGACTTGAAGGAAGACCTCCTGCTAAGTGGACTCAATGATGTTAATATTAACAACTAACAACTGAATGTCGGTATTATTGTTATTATATTATTACTGTTTAATTTTGACACGACTGAGCCATACTAAGACATAGTTTATAAGACATAGCATATTATGCTTCCTATACAAATAGGTATGTGTTAACATTTTATGCCGTCCCACATAACATTACGAAGTCTTAGTATAATTATTTATCGATAAAATTTGCGGACGAAAAGAGCATTTTATATAATATTTTGGATGGCAAAATCAGACTTAAGCTCACATTGTTGTCCCAGACGGTACGCAGGGCCACTTCTACTGCACTCACATTTCACTGAGCTCGTATCCATCCAAAAACGTGCTAAAGGGCGTGCTTTTTGCCATATTAGAAATAAATTCCAACACTGACAACAGATGGAGCAGATCTGATCTTGACTGACCTCTGGAGAGTTATGTTTAGTACAATAGCACCAAAGGTAAACAGGCTCATTTAGATTACTCATTACATTAACGCATGCAGCGGAAAACATAAACGTAAACAAAATTATGAATAATCAAAAGTTTGCTGTTATGACAATCACATTTTTGTCCTCTTCCCTGGTGTTTTACATTTTTATAAATTAAATGTGGAAATTACGTAATAAGGAATGATGTCATTCGAAACTTGAGTTTGTCAAGGTTATCTTACTTCTGAAACTTTATTTAATAAATGCAAGTCTTCCCTGATGTGGTCCTGTTAAAATACTAATGGTATAATATTGCATTTATACTCGTAGGAGATGGATGCCAGTTATCAATGTATGTTTTACGTAAACGTTAATGTTAACTACAACGTGTTATGCGATATGCGAATTAGCAGTTGTCGAGTACGACGCAAGGGAAGTATTACGTCCGATAGTTTGTATTGTTTGCAAACACGATTGTACCCTATATGAGTGTCGCTGGTTATTGTTACATAGATTGGTGTTTCAATAATACGCCAGGGATTTTCATGAGGAAATAGCAGTGAAAAATCGCTCAACTTGCCGCTAAATTATGGTTATTAATTACACCATTTTCAGTTTTTATAATGGTAATCACAGAATTTTAAAATCTATGTAATATTAGTAAAATATAACATTTAATCAAAAGCTCAGCATAGTGTACAAATAACCGATAGTCGCATAATATTTGGGCCTTGGTTCCTAGTTAATTCATTGTTTATATTCAGCAAAAACTATTGAAGCCCAATTCGAAAATTTTCGTAATAATATAGCTTAATAATTATGGATGGAGTGTTTGGAGTAACCAGGACTTCTAATTAATCACTAAAAAGTAGTAAGTTATCTGTAATACATAATATGAAGGAATTACCAGAGACAGTTTAATAAAGTACATCAAAATTTATCACAGACATGTGTCGTTGAAGCTTTGTTAATATTTTAATATTAAAAAGATAATACCTGGTTTCAGGATTAGTAAACAAATTTATATGTAGTCTGTAGAGACTACATATAACATATAACTACAAGTGAGCAGTCGTGCTCAAAGCTACTTTGTTTTACCCATGCTTCTATATATAAAGTACGTACCGTACCATACCATTTGAAACATAAAATAATATTGTTTTGTTACGACATTGCAAACACCACTGATTATATTTACCACAAATATTTATATTTTTTTATAAATCACGGAAAATTCCTATTTTGTGATAAATATTATTAAACGAACGCGTACGTAATACAAAGGGAGAAACCCGCTGACTGCTAAGACAAGCGGAAAAATATTTGCTAAATAATAGTTTCATTCATAACTCTGCCAGGCCTTCCCAAAGCCTAATTCAAAACAGGATAATATTAACAGTGCGATGGAAAATAGATCATACTGGTTTGTATAATGCTATAGATGTGAACTGTTCAATGTCTGATTTATGAGTTAGACGCAGTTTAGGAAGATCGCAGCAATCCACAATAAAATATTTTTAACTAGTGATGTTAAAATTCATATTTTTCTTTGGTCATGCTGTCGGTTAGTAACGTACGGTGGGCATTTTATAAATTAGGAACGAAGGTGTCTTGAACAGACAAGTCTGTTTGAGAATAATAATTATGTTATTAACCCTAATGGTTGTTTTACTAACTTAAATTTCTCGAGTGGGAAAATTGAAAGGGTATTTTATTAGACACCTTCGCCGAGATATAGTATTCGTGGAGATCATATAAATATCTACAAATCGCTACCGTATTTTCCAAACGTAGATATATTTAAAGACACCATAAATAAGTATTAACTTATACAGTAAATTAATACTTGCTTTTTATTCATTTTGAAGTAAAAAGGACAGTTAATTTATAAAAAATAGAAATCAAATTAAGGTCTCAAGTTCGGAATTTTTTATTCTTAGAATAGTAATATTCATGATTAAAAAAGATTGTTCGCAAAAATTACCAAAAACATAAACAGTATTAAATTTGTGATTTTTAAATCTATTGTGATTTTATAAAGTGAGTAAATGAATCGTCTGTGAATTGAGTATTATCATCATATTTTTAATTAACAATTGACACAATGTCTTAGAATTTAAGATTTAATTAATTAATAAGTAACACTTCTGTTTTTTGTGAAGCTTATAATTAAAATATCAACAGTCTGAATTAATTGCTATAATAAACGTACTTAATATTATTGTTATTAATAGTAAATTACTTTAATCTCTTAATAAAATTAATTGAAATATATGTGGTTTTCACTTTGATCACGCCATTCTATCACCATTTTTTTAGGATTACGATGATAGCACAGGTGGAGTGCGGTATATCGGCCACCAAATATATACCACGGAGTGAATTGCAGGAAAGTCGATCTAAAGGACAATGGCAGGTCTCCATACATGATTTTAGTTGATGTAAATGTGTAGCGTTTAGAAGTAAAAAAAATATTTAACAATTCAGCAGCAATTCCTAAACAATTATGTATCAAGATTATTATTGAAAAAAGTGGAAATCTAAAGATTTTGAGGTTATGATTTAGTTGACATTTATGAATTGATTCTTACATAATAATATGAATAATTAAACTCATGAAATGTTTGGTAATCTGTCTATTGTCACGCGAGACCCTCCCTCATCACATTCGAACCTAACATTTCACTAAACATGGAGAAGGGTGATCTGCCACACGGCATACTAGCGCGCGGCATGCACCTTCCTCAGCTATACAAGCTTATATATCAAATCATTTTTATTTATAGATACTACTATAGTAAATAGTAAAGGTTTCTTTGTTTTTTTATTGTAATAAACTCTGAAACTATTGGGAAAAATACGTTCAGACCCTAAGTCCTAGACTTTGGGAAATAACAATTAAATAAAAACGAGTTCTGAAAAAAAATAAAACACATTTGTTTTTTTTTTTAATGTTTATTCATCTTCTTCATAATAATTCTCTCTGATAAATATCTCATCTAAAAATTCTCCCGGGGCAGATACATTGCCTTGTCTGGCGGCCCAACCCAAATACCAGACAACTGTCATGGTATGAGCGCAGCAACCTACAGTACGGTTGCTCGACCAGGTACATTATTTTCAATCAAAACATATTATCACACATTTTACAAAAATACTACATGCCAGAAACGAAATGTCGGAAATAGCTTTTTTTTTTCTAAAATGATATAAGCAATGACCGTAACTATACAGCCAACAGGCAGCTGGTAAGAATGTATAGAATAGAATATACATAGTAAAAAAAATGTGGTAAGAAAGCTGAAATCTTTGTTGTTATTCCTAATGAACATTTTATAGTCAGATATATTTTTTGCAATTTTTAGAGACCTGATGAAAATGATGTTTTGGTAGCCTAAATAATCTTATGTCATTTATAAAAAATGGCCGTGACACATTGCTAAAAAGTCAATTAAGTTTTTTTAATAATTTATGCAACTTATACACACTTGTACAACTAAAGTTAGTATGCTGAAAAATCATACAAAATAATTATATTGAGATTACCATGTATGGAATTTCTAAACGCATAATTTATTTATAAATACGATTTCGCCATTGTCCTTTGTGTCTGAAGTAGAGACTTCATTGGGGCGGGCCTCCGAATGGAATAGTCTGAACAGCGCCGGCCCTAACCCTTAATTATGGTAGAGCAAGATTGTCTTGGGCGCCCTTTGGTCAACGTTTTCATAAAATTTCGGTCTCAATTTTAATAAAAATTGTGTGCTAAACGGGCTACCCCCCCAAAAGCAAGTAATTTATTAAAAAATAAATTAAAATTATAATAACCCCCGACACAAAAATCTTTAAAAAGTAAAATAATAAAAGTGTATTGGTCGTTTAAATACCTAGTAATATTTTGACCCAAGCGTCGTCGCGTCGGGGAGCGCTAAAGAAGTATTTTGTCTCCCTGGTCCGGAATTCGGTCCCCGAAGTGAGGACGCTTGGCTCAAAATATTACTAGGTACTTAAACGACAAAGACAGTTTTTTTATTTTACCTTTTAGAGATTTTTCTGTCGGGGGTTATTTTTATTTTAATTTCAAACTTTTTAAATTACTGTTCTCCATCATGTGGCCTTGTTAATCAACTATCTAACACCTACTCTATGAGACCATATGAGCCCAAACACGCTATATCTGCTATAAGTTGCTAAGGAGTGGGTATCCCGCAGACTACTTGATGCTGCAGCATCAGCTCATGTTTAAACATATTGCCGAAGTCACAGTACACCAAATTTAAATTCAATCGGTCTTTGATCTTCATAAATTAGGTATAGCTAAGAACCATCACGATCATATCTGATTTCAAACAAAAAAACCGCGTTAAGATTTGTCCATTCGTTTGACAGCTACGATGCCACAGACAGACATACAGATACACGCCCTAAACTTATAACACCCCGCTTTTATGTCGGGGGTTAAAAATAAAGATTAAAGCTATGTTTTAAAAGAAAATTCCTCACAAAAAAATAAGGTAAAAAAGTAACTTTTTATGTGTTTAATAGGGATAAACGCATATATATTTTTTATATTTATTTATTCCTCAAAAAATATTCAATAATTTTTTTGAATCCTTTTTTCATTTTTATCCGTGGCAGTCACGTGCTTCATGAAAAACGCCAGAGAAATTATATTTTTCGCTCGATATCGTTTTTCGCATTTGTCATTTTGGCGCCTAGAGCGTCCGCACCTCTCGCTCTACCCTAGGACCGCCGCTGAGTCTGAACTAGGTTAGGTCAACCCCACAAACGTGAGCGTTAGCCGAAAATTAGGAACCTTTTGTCATGGTGCTACAGTTCGAAGGAGTCCTCTTGCAGATATCTGAGATCCTTGCATTCGGGATTTCGAGCGGTGTCCAGTTTGGGAGTCATGTAAACAGCGACTGGTGGTAGGTCTCTCATATGTAAGAGTCCGTCTGGGTAGGTACCACCGCAATGTCTATTTCTACCGCCAAGCAGCAGTGTGCATGCACTGTTTAGTTTCGGTTTGACGGACATTGTAGCCAGTGTAACTACTGGACATAATGAGACTTAACATCTTATGTCTCAGGATGTCGAGCGCAGTGGAGTGCCACACAGTACTTTGTAAATCAAGGTGGTGGATGGTGTTGCTACTGTTTATGGGTGGTCGTATCGCTTACCATCAGGCGAACGGCATGCTCGTCTCGTCATTCGATGCTATAAAAAAAAAAAGTTAATTGGCCTCAAGGAAACTGGGTGTCCTCAACAAAGCTAAGCGGTATTTCACGCCAGAGCCAAGACTATTGCTTTATAAAGAAATCCGTCCTATCGTGGAGTACTACTCTGGGCTGGGCAACCGAATACCAATTGCTTACACTTGACTTCACAGAGGCGTGCCGCTCGAATTGTAGACGATCTCAAGCTCACGGACGCGATGGACTCTTTGCGTACTCTATCGGCTTATCTACGGGGAGTGCTCTGAGGAACTGTTCGAGATGACACCGTCATCGCCATTTTATCATCGAACCACCCGTTTTCGGCGGAAATGTCATGCATACCACCTGGAAATGCCTACTGTCTACACTGAGGGTTTCCAGATATCATTTTTACCACGAACTTGTGCGCTCTGGAATGTTTCCTCCCACGGTGTTTCTTTGTTGTGTTCTTTCCCGGCGCGGCGTTATGAATTATCCTTCTTCAAGGTTTTTAAAAAGTTTTTCACGGTTGGCAGCGGCTTGGCTGTTGGCATTGCCGAGGTCCATGGGCGACGCGACCACTTACCATGAGCCATGAAGTGGGCCGTTAGCTCGTCTGCCTTCGGAGACAAAAAAAAATGAATTGGATTCTCTACAGTGGTTAATGTCAGGCAGACCGGTCGTAAAAACTATAATCCTAACTAATATAAACCTTATTAAAGCAGAATTAGAGAAGGAAGTAGAAAATAAAAACCTGCTACTTTAATAATATGCGTCCTAAATGTTTTTAATTGTATAGGTAAGCATCGACGTCAACTTTTCTGGCATGGTTTAGGCACCTTTGATAACTATACGCTAGTGTAACAAAAGTGTTGCCGGCAAAGACCATCCTCCAATATCTGCATGACTCTTTCATCCTCTATTTAGTGACTCTAACGCACATATAATAATATTTATGTATATCGAATATTGAAAGTATTGTCATGTGATATATCTTAAAACTATTTAATTGTAGTTAATTATTTATTTTTGTTACATGTTTGTCTGCTTAAGGTATGTGACGCTCATTGACTAGAATAGTAAACGGTACGACCATGCGTGTGACGTTAATTCATTTAGTAGCAACCGAGGTTTGGACGGAGTACGTTCACAGAATTAATTATAAATATTCGTAGAGCCGGAGGCTCTCGGCTCTTGAATCCGCGCGCACTTGCGTGACGTCGGCGACGCGCGCCGCACCACCGACGACCGCCGCGCCAGTGACTGAATCACTCGTTTTAATCATTTCGCATTCGACCGCGAAACTGCGCACGCGCATTGTTTCAATTAAATTCAACCCGCTATCGAGAATGTTTCTACGGCGCTGATAAGATCGTTATATCATCGAGTGATAAGATTCGTCAAGGACTGCTTTGGTTCGTCCAAGGGATTTATTGCTAAGACACCAAATAGTATTGATGTGGCCGTGTTAAGTGTTAAAACGATAGACTTATTGTGAATTTGTGTGTGTTGTTATTTGTCGGATGTCCCGGCACGAACCATGGGGACGACCAAAGGACTAAAGATAACGGTGGTCGGCGACGGTATGGTCGGAAAGACCTGTTTGCTCTACGTGTACACAAAGAAGGAATTTCCTGAAGAATATGTTCCCACAGTGTAAGTATACCTATATTACTGGATTTTGAATCGTGCCGATCCGCAGTTCCAAAATCGGTTGGTCAATAGGGCACTATTACTACAAGAACGGGAACGAATCGAGGCCACTAAATAGCAATTCGTTGTGGTATTATTGTAATCAAGATCATATTATTCGTAATTTTATGGTTATACTATGTTTCCTATACGGTTAACGGCTGACTAATAGGAATAAATTGTACGCTGTTTTCCTTTTAGGAATTAACAAGTATTGTACATTTTATGATAGACCTGACTCACTTGTGATGATATATTAAATGTGTAACCGTACCTATTGTATTTAATAATGATAATAAAGTAAAATTATAATTATTGAACTTGAGGCTCAGTCAGGCACATAAGTAGTTGAACACATTCAAAAATTCAAAAACCCCTTAGATACACTTTTGTATTCTTACGAAAGTTCTTTTTCTCTTCACAATTATAAAATAAAAGGGATTTACTTAACTTCACACAAAGAAAAACAAATGTTTCAATTAAACTTAACTCGTACAAGTGATTTGAAATTTTGAATTTGTTCAGCTAATTATAAAGCTGACTGTACATATATAAAATGTTTATTTTGAAAATACGACCAGGAACTCAAAAAACGTTCCGCACATCATGATGACGTTATTTTCGGTTCTATTACGACCGGAAATGATGATGAATCGATCAATATTTTCTTACGTCATTTATATTTTTTTGCACAAAGTAGGTATCTATACTTACAGGTACACTATTCACATACGTACAACTACGTAAAACATCAAATGACTCTTTCAGAACGATATACACATTCGAGTCATAAAAAATTGCAAGTTTAACATTATGAGCATTTATTCGATACAGCTGGTATCAATATTGAAACATTTGTAATTTAAGAACCGGTTTCTTGTTGAACAAGCGTATAGGCACAGGTATTAACACATTATGTAGCAACAGCTTGATGAGAAAATATAAGGTATCTATTATAAGTACTGCATAAACTTCCTAAGAATCTAGACAGACAACAAGGCAGCTACGCTAGACGAATTACGTTCTCTGTCAATCACGAACGAGTTTATGTAGGTACACCTAATGGAAACCCTGGTATCGGCTAGGTCACTGACTCACTGCGGCACTTTACGTAACGACATTTATACATTAGCCGAATTAAAATCAACTTTTCTGTTTTTTATTATTTTACAACTGTAAGTTAGGAATTAGGATCAGTACCCAAATATTAGTAGGTAGCAAATTTCTTGGAATTCAAGATTACGGACTCTGCTTGTCAAATCGTTATCTGCAATTCGTATTTTATTTTGTTGCTATGTGTAATTATTATATTTAGTGAAACGTTACTAAAGATGATAATTGAACTCGATATCAAACTAGTAAGCAATTATGTACCATTATCCTATTCCTAATCTTATTCCTTAATTCCCAAGTAGGAATATTTTTACCATATTGAGTACTTATCTAATAGGTAGGCAAGCCCAGTAGTACCTAGTAGACTCTATACCTTAAAATTTGTTATTTTGTTTAGTACCTAAGTACTCAATTAAAAAATGAACACTGTCACGTGGACTCGGTTTTCAAAGATTTTATTGTACTTACTACTTAGTACTTACCTACATGGTTAAAATGTAGCTATTTATATATGAGACCCATGTCATGGGTCATAATTGTAATTTATCATAATAATTATTTTATGAAAAGAAAACTCGCTGTATTGGCAGATATATAAAAAATGATAAATACAAGTAGGTATGTATGTAATAAGTAATTCAAGTTTCTGTAATTAATATTATATTTACTCATATTCATGTATTACATATGTTTAACTTGCTAACGTAGTATAGGGACTCTTGAACATATAAAAGACCACAGCATTTAAATTTAACAACGGTCAGTCTCGTTCGCTGTGATTTTATTGTCCAGCTACCTACTTAACATTACGGGCTGCACTATTTATAAAGTCAAATACGTCGCGGCATTGTTGTATTGTATCTACACAGCCGTCGCTTCCTCCTTATGAAACGTACGCCTACGGCAAGTTTGATTTCCTTGCGAAACATCCCTATAACAACACTAGTGGTCATTCGCGCTCATTTACAGTCAACGACCGCTTACCTACTCCACACTCAACGTCGCGTTATGATCATATTGATAACTTTTATATAACACATTACAATTTGCATGTTATAATGTAAACAAGTTATAAACCTGTTGTAAATTGAGGACGTGTGAATTATGTAATGATGTATGATGTAATATAGGTACCTATTCAAATGTTCGCAATAGATAGGTAATAATTTGTATTTATTTATTACGTTTTCCAGCAGACTTAATAAACATTACCTAAATTTACAATTTAACATAATCACAACGCTAAAAATGTAGAATGTGCAATGTAAAATAAATAAACATCAAAATTTCTTAGGTTTGACAACTATATTGGACACATTACGGTGGATGGCGAAGAAGTAGAAATGTCACTATGGGACACAGCGGGTCAGGAAGACTATGAACGACTGAGGCCACTGTCTTACACACAAGTAAATTTGTCTTTATTAAATAAAATATATACATCTAACTGTGCCGGTGACTGCCTCGGTGGCGTAGTTGTATTACGGTACGACTGCAAGGCTGAGGTCTCGGGTTCGATCCCGGGTCGGGCAAAGTGATATTGGATTTTTGTATTCAGTATCAGCCCGGAGTCTGGAATTTGTGCCCGATATGGCGATAGGCTCGCCCCCTATCACATCATGGGACGGAATACGCTTGGCGAAAAGTGGGTGCACTAGTTGCGCCTCTGCCTACCCCTTCGGGGATAAAAGGCGTGAGCATGCGTAACTGTGCCGGGTACACTACACCACAAATCTAACAAATATAAAATTTACATTAAAAACAAAAGTTTCGAAAAGTATAATTTAATTTTTTGGCTCTCCAATAAAGTTGATGTTTGTCCCTAACAACATTTGAAATTTCCATCGCGATATACCTAGGTATAAGGTAACCAACAAAATACCGAAGAAAAATGAGCCCATCGAGGTAGTAAATTTAGTGTACATACATACACATCCACGCCTTTTATCCCCGAAGGGGTAGGCAGAGGAGCAACTAATGCACCCACTTTTCGCCGTACGTATTCCGTCCCATGATGTGATGAGTAATGCCATAAATTTAATAATTAAGTATTACTAGTAGAAATTATAAATATTATGGTTTTGTGAGACCCCGGTAAACAAACTCAGTAGTAATGTGGTATTTAGCAATAAAATACTTTTTATATATTATTGTTTGCTTCATACTTCATAATTATTTTGGTATATAAGTGATTTAGTGACTGCCTCGGTGGCGTTGTTGTATTACGGTATAACTGCAATGCGGAGGTCTCGGATTCGATTCCCGGGTCCGCCAAGTGATATTGGGTTTTAAATTCAGTATCAGCCCGAAGTCTGGTATTTGTGCCCGATATGGCTCGCCGCCTATCACAACATAGGATGGAATACGCACGACGAAAAGTGGGTGCACTAGGTGCGCCCTATAAGTTATTTATTATTAAACCTTGTCTTTTTTTCAGACGAAATGTTTCCTCGTATGTTATTCAGTGGGCAGTCGATCATCATACGAAAATGTTATACATAAATGGTATCCCGAATTAAAGCACTTTAGCTCATCAGTACCCATCGTATTAGTAGGTAAGAATTGGTTAATTCAAATGTTAATAATATAATTAATAAGTATTTCAAATAACTACCGAATTTTCATAAACAACTAACAACATGTCATAAACATTATGTGATCCTTTTAAAATACATAATTACTTTTAATTATAATAAGCGTATACTTACATTGTTAGGTAAATTATTTTCATATTTGTTGGCGTAATTTGCGGCTATTAGCTGAATGAGAGTTAATGAGGAAGAGCTTAATTACTTCAAAAAATTTAGATGGAGTTCGGTAAGCTTTCCTTTGTATGTAAGATAATTATAGCTCGTGTTTTATTTTATGATCACTTCATACAATTTGAACCCTGAACAATGAATACCTAAACACCTACGTATGGGATTAACGAGTTAGGTGCTAATAACGTTTTATTATTTCTTCGTTTATCTGTCTTATCAGACTTTCCTTCTGTCCTCATCCCACTGCAGTTGAGGGACGATATAACTCACTTTTACAACCAAATTGCTGGAAAAATTGGCTTAGTTTTTACGACTGGCCTCCTGCCTGACATCAACTCCTTTCAACATTCTGTCTTGAACAAATCGTGTTAAAAAAGTCTACACAAAGTATTTCCCGACCTGGGGACCCAGACATCAAACCCAGGACCGCCCATTCTCCCATATATGCTGCCACCATATCAAAGAAGCGATCAGTAATCTATTATTTAATAAACCATAATCATTATTTCGGTAACACTTTATTGACAAAAACGGGCAAACGATGTAGTGGACGATTACGATTTACGATCAAGTGTGATGGTAAATTATTATACACCCACGAAACAACCACAATGTCGGAGGATTCGTAGGTTCGTTCGTTAGAGACCGACCTTCATGGGAGGGAACGGGAGTGGCATATTGCGGCACCTTCAGGGACCCCAGAAAACGCCACTGTTTGTCGGTTTTAGGATTTGGAACAAAGGCAATACCGCTGTCGAGCTGTCTATACGAATTGTGTGTATAGTTTTTTTTTATTGCATTGAATGACGAGACGAGCATGCCGTGCGCCTGATGGTAAGCGATACGACCACCCATAAACAGAAGCAACACCATTCAGCATCTTGAGTTACAAAGTATTGTGTGGCATCCCACTGCGCGCGTCCTGAGACATAAGATGTTAAGTCTCATTATGTCCAGTAGTTACACTGGCTACCATGTCCTTCAAACCGAAACAACAGTGCATGCACACTTCGGCTTGGCGGTAGAAATAGACATTGCGGTGGTATCCACCCAGACGGACTCTTACATATTTATGAGACCTACAACCAGTTTTATTATACTTTACAATTTCAGCTACTAAAATGGACCTGAGAGCATCGGACAAAGCCGTAGTCACGACGCAGGAAGGGAAGAAATTAAAAAAGAAAATTCGGTGAGTGGTATCATTACTTTTCAGTATCATAGGTACATACTTATTAATATATGATAATTTTTATTATACTAGGTATTAACAGATAAAATATTCTTATCTAATGAAGTCGGTATGTCGTACCCACTTTTAACAATGACATTTCGAAATCGGAGTTTAGAAAATATGAATATACTCGTATCACTTCAAAGCTGTACGAGACATTGATCGGGTTACAAAAAATTATGAATTTATTTATTTTAAAACAGCAAAAAGCTAAAAAGTGACGAGGGTTATCAGCCGCGAACGCCGGCAGCTGCCTATCGCAACCTTATCGTTTACTGATAGCGGCGCTAACTTCTGATATCACGACACTAACAATTTGTTAAATAATTCGCCTGTAATCACTATTGTATTAGTTATACATTTTGTTTGCGGTAACAATAAATCATAGTTCTACGGGATAAGCTAGTCTTAAATTATTAGATATTTCTATTTTTGAATTAGGTACTCTTCCTAGTTTTTGAGGATGTTTGTAGGTTTGGAGTTTGGATCATAGTTATGTTGGCACCACAATTGGCGTATTTGAGCACTTACTTGCGTTATAAAATATAATAACACCAAGTCCGATGTTGCTTTGTCCAAAAAGCGCAGATATTTTGACATACGCCAAGTATGTGCCGGCATAACAAGTAAACGTCGAAATCGCTGAAAAGATTTGCATGAAAGGCACACAGATAGACTTTAAGCTATATTTTATCCCGGGAAAATTATACTTACATAGTGAGACTTCTATAGGTATCTTGAGTGGTCCTTTCACGAGTTCAAAGACGCGAGCAATTTGACTAATGAAATGACCTCGAAAGCATGTAACTCAATATATCTCAGACTTTTCGGATTTCGGGATGTTCCGTTTGAGCCGAAGTCCTTAACAATCGTTAGATTCAGTGGCGCAGCGTAGGTTTTTGCCGCTCGGGCGGACCCAGTAATTTGCCGCGCCAAGTAACCAAAAAAGCTCATTTCAACAAATAAGTCACGCGTGGACCACCAAAAGTAAAAAAAAAGTAGAAGGGTTTATTTTACATAGTTTGCCGCCCCCCTAAACCACCGCCAGAGGCAGACCGCCCCCGCGCCAACCACGCTACGCCACTGGTTAGATTGCTCTCCTGCTGAATCCATTATACCTACTGATATTACCTAAATACTTTTAATTAGAGACCTTCTGTTTAGACATAACCGTTTTTGACCCCCGACGCAAAAATAGGGGGGGGGGGGGGTATATGTATAGGTATTTAGTTAAGGTAAACATCGTATCATTAATTAATAATAACATTATCCAAGGGTAATTCAAAAACTTTGTTGGCGATATCCTTAAGTTGAGAATCCCATATGAGAACGATGATCCTTATAAAAATATTGAATGTTACTTTCCCAAAAAAGAAGCAATTTCTCGTAGAACTTTTAATTAGTATTATGGTCTTACTTGGTACCTACTTTAAAAATAAATAGATATATGTTATGTTCGGGCAAAGTTTTGTAAACTTAAACAATATTAGGGAACTTCTCTATAGTTCATGTCAACTTTCCACTTTGTATTATATCACATTATTTATGATAATTTTTATTTCTTTTTCAGAGCTGCTCAGTTTTTGGAATGTTCAGCGTTAGAACGAGTTAACGTAAACGAAGTATTCGAAGAAGCGGCTCGCGCTGCGTTACGAAAGAAGGACGTTTACAAACGCACTTGTCAGTATCTTTGATAAGCTATTATATAGGCTTCGTTTTATTAAATCAGATATGAGAGGATTTCTACTGCTAAAGTAATGACTACAAAATATTGTGCCATGGAAATATTTCCGTATTACTTAGTTTGCGATATGTCTGGTGCTACAAAATGCTAAAATTAAAGTATTTGAAGTTACTTTATTATAAATACTGCCAGCTAACTTATTCCCTTTACTTGATATTTTTAAATTTATTTTAGCACCTCTACAGCGCCTGCAGTTAATGCACTTGTCAATTAAAACTATAAATGAATGTTTACTTTCATTATTTTGTCACTTTATTCCTTGTGTCATGTACCTAAATTAGGAGTCGGTGTTAAAATATTGATAAATATTCTATTGTACGAAAAAACATTAACCGTCTTACTAATAATCGTTGTAGCTTTACGTCTGTGACAGTTATTTGTCTTGCTATGTGGAGTAACATTTACCGTCCGAGGAAGTGAGACAAAACATTGTATAACTATGTCAGACGGATACAGTGATTATTATAGTAAGGCCCGTCATATTTAAGGTGAAAACAAAGACCCCGTATAAATGTAGAACCATGAACAGTATTTAGAGATTAACGAGAGATGAATATTTATTTTAAAAACATAATTTATATTTGAAACTTAGTATTTGTACATATAAATGAGTTGTTGATACGTTTATATTTAGTGTAATCGGATTTTATGGCTAGGTATCTATTACCCATGTATTATTTGTAAGATAGTCTGTATGTATTGATGTCATAAAAAGTATTAAGAAAATCTTAATATATTAAAATGGATGGTTTACTATGAGTATAATTTTAAATTTAATTACGTTAATATCAAAAGTATCAAAAATGGTACTTAAGGACCAACTGCTGTACCAAAAATTGTATTAATTGTAGGCAAATAATAAAGACAAATGTTATGTATTTCTGAGTGTTTTTTTTATATTCTTTCCCAATAAAAACAGTTAAACTGAATCTGACACAAGCAAGGGAACTGCGAATTATACCCTTTAGCACGAATTATACAATGTGCGAGCTGGGCAGATATTATGCAGTCCCGTTGCAAGGCTGCAAGTTAATGACCGAAAGTTGAAAAACCAAATGGTTTGTGACTAAGGTTATAAAAATTTCAACTTATAAATTTTCGGGCATTTCCGCCAACAGCAAAAAAACATGTACCTAACTGTTATCTAGCACCTAAAGTTTTCGATATTTTTATCACTGTACAATTTTATAATCTCATTAAAGACATTTAATACACTAACAAGTAATATCAATAATTAAACTTATATAAATACTACAAAAATAAATAAATCTTATCATAACAAGCGTAAAATGTAGTGTAACGAAACATGTTTTTTAAAATTCAATCGAATTTTACAAAATACCACCACACAAACCGGCTTCAAATTAATATTTCTTCAATAAATGCAGTTTACAGATATACGAATATAATATATTCTTATCATATATAACGTAGATATATATTATTTTGCTTGTAATATAAACGTGGGTCCAGGATCGGTCCTTACCAAATCACTCACAAAACATAATTTTGTACGTTACGAACGCATGCTCTCCGCTACTTCAGTTGTGCTGCAAGACGTACGCGTCATTACGCTGATGATCACTGTGAGTGATAGTCGTAGTGTACATAGTTTGGCCGTGAGAAGCGTTCTTTCACCAAATTCAAAAAAGTGTCATTACCGATACGACATAAAATATAACGGTAAGTAAACGTTTTATTCTGTTCATTATTTAATGTCATATAGTATAATGTCATTAAGAATCTATTGTCTGTGGCTGGATACTGTAATATTTTAATTAAGGTGCAAAATAATACAAAATGTCCGAAATGTCATTACCATCACCATCCTTACCGTGGTAAATTAGTGACCACGGTAAAGACACGATAGCTACGGTGATGACAAAGTTTGTATGAAGCATGTCTAACCAATTTGAAACTGGGGCTTACATTATTGCTGCATGGAGGCTTATTTAACCTTACACTCGCTATTGTATTTTGAGATCTTTCTATATCATACATAGATCGGCAAGTAAACAAATGGGTCACATAATTATTCTAAGCGATCCTTGCTGGCCAATGACCTTACTTACCCATAAAACCAGAAAAAGGTTGGATTTGCTGCCAGATTTAACGGAAAAGAATAGGATTAAGGGAAGAGAGAGGAAGAATAGGATTCAGGGAAGAGAAAGGCATGGATGAGAGATGTTCGGAGAACATCGTGCGAAACTCAACAGCAAGCTGTCACTTCCCGTTATTTTTCTGGACATTGCTTGAGTGGCACTATCCAGTATCAAGTCGAGTCGGTCTTTTCAATGACTCATTATCACTTTGAGACGTTATGAACATTAGTCATTATGTTGATATTTCAGTAATTAACACAAAATGCCAAAGGTAAATAGCTCAGAAAATTAGGAAAGAAAAAGGATAAATAAGAAAAAAGATACGAATATATAAAATTACTTGAAAAAAAAAAATAATGTTATAAAAAAAGAATACAAACAAAAAAACTTAAAAACTTGGCGGAGATGACTGAAAGAGAAAAGAGAACGATAAGAAAGTAATGGAAAATAAACAAAAGAAATTCTAGGGGCATGAAAAAAATAAACTTCATACTACACCAAGTTAACGTAGAAGAAACAAACATAATTAAGGACATAACCAATAATCAGGAAAAAGAACTTCTAGAAAAATCGATAAATAATGAAGAGTGTAAAGGATCTAAGTTTAAGAGTTTAGTAAATCAGCTAAAAAGGAAGGTTAAATTTTATGGACGAAAAATTAAAATTCTTCAGGGGAAAAACAATTTATAGCGTACGAATACACAGGCTAAAAAACAAAATAAACCCATACGAAGACTAAAGACCAACAAAAAAGTATATTTTACATATATAATTTATGAAATTCACAAATTTTACGAAGCGGATACTAATAGTAGACAAGGGGCAGGAAAAAGAGTTTATTACAAGAAAAGGTACTAAAAAGACAAAAAGGTATTTAGTGATTAGGTTAAAAAATCTATGACAAATTTATTGCAAGTACCGAGATGATAATTAGTTACTCTATGTTTTGCAAATATAGACCATTTTGGGTAGTATATTCTAAGAGTAACAGGGAAACGTGTTCATGTCAACAACATGTAAATATTAAATTATTAATTGAGGCTTTACATAAGGCAAAGATTATTAATGAAAACAATGATTATGATTTTGTTGTCTTTATGCTGTAGCCCAAAAACTGACAACTGTTTGTTGAGAAACTGCAAAGCATGCCAAAATAAAACCATCATCTATAATGATCATGAGATACATACATACATACACACTCACGCCCTTATCCCATAGGGGTAGGCAGAGACTATTGAGCGCCACATGCTACGATCTTGACACACCTCTTGCGCTTCTTCCACATTCATAGTTCTTTTCATACATTTTCGTCGGTTAAGGGTACTTCTGATCTGCCCTTTTCATGAGATTTAGTACCTAATTCATACATATTACTGATAAGCTGTCATTACCGTATTTAAATGTCTTTACCGTTCCTTGGATATTTTCTTATCTACAATAGCTGCAGAATAGAAACTCGATGGACATGGTTATCTTTTCTATTTTCTTTTACATGAGATAGTTTATGTTACTTAATACTAACAATATTTATTATCATGTCCTTACCGGGTTTTCTGTGTCCATACCGTTTTTTGTTATTTAAATATTTATTAAACAATTTAACATAATTAATGTACACATAAAGTAAAACCCTTATTATGATTGTGGAAATATATTAAATTCATTAATAACCTGTTAACTGACTCTTTTTTCTAATCTTCCACATTTTGCAATTTGGCGGAAACACCCTTTCTTGCTGAGGGTAAATTTTTGTAGAAAAATAATATCTTTATTAGACTGAAAGAATATCGTATAATATCCCTTATGACGGTGGCAAATTGAGACCCTCGCCAGCCCAAAATCCGGCGACCTTTTTTAACTGACTTCAGAAAAAGGAGGTTCTGTATTCGACCTGATTCGTTCTGTATTCGTATGTATATGTGGGCGCAAATTAATATTTAATGATTTAAACGTCTAAAATAAAATCAATTAGAATTGTTAATAATTCTAATTGATTTCTTTGTCGTTATTAATATTCACAACTTGTTAATAGCTCCATCTGTTGGCAAGTTATGTAAAATAACGGAGTTTGCTTACTTAAATGTTATTTATGTAAAATATTATCATCTGGAGTTATGGAAAATTCATTATAATATCAATTTTGAATATTCAGCTATAACCCGAGATTTATTGTACAGTAATTTCAAAGGAGGTTGCAGTTATTATAACATTTATATTCACTTTGAATGTCTATTGGATTAAAAAAGAATCCAGTCAGTTGAAGATTCGATTGACTTCTGTTCCAAAAGTCAACTGGGAAGAAAACTAAGCAATATTCAGTTTGTATTTTCATTACGATGGATTCCGAACACGAAAACCCTGGCACCTCTCTGACATATACTATGTATGTATGTAAGTGTGTATGGCCGCGATTTTCTCAAAAACTACCGATCCGATTTGGATTGGGTTTTCGTTATTCAAATGTATATTTTTCAGGGAAGGTTTTAATATATAATTCATTAGGACCTGCTGAAGATCATAGGAGATAGACAATGGAACTCTTCAATAACTAACAGCAGATGACCCGCGAATGCTGCAATCGTATATCTATAATATATTGTTTACACCATTCCATAATTAAGTAACAAAAAAGCAATAATAAAAAGTTTCTAACAAAAATTCAAACTGACTTCAAAATCACTACAAACCAATAAATAATTGAACCTTATATACGTATATTTGAGAGTCTGTGCTTAATTTCCAGATGCGTCTAAAACTGACGAAACGTATTTGCGAGATTGTCTTATGCGAGATATTAAGTAAAAAAGTGTAAGTTTTGTTAATGAAATAAAATCCCACAACATAAATACTAAAAAAACGTTTATTCATGTAAAAATCGTAGGGTTCATGGCACTAATAGAGAGCTTTATACAGTTAATACCATTTGGAATGCTAAATATCTTGTGGAAATAAAAACATTCTCGAACATCAACATATTCGTAAGATATAATGATAGTGCATTAAATAACTGTGATGATTTGAATGATTGTGAATTAGACGTAAATAAATTGTTCTTTGTGCTATCCTTAGAGTGTACTTTACAATTGTACTTTAATACGGACTTCATTTATGTCAGGGCGGGAGTTGTGTTCACGTAGCTGGAACACCCACGACGCCACGCCGCGGCACGCACGGACGAGTCCTTGGCCCCCGTGGGCATCACTTATCATTTCTTTTTAGACCGCTCTATCAGCTTATTCTGAAATATAAGACATTACACATTTGAGAAAACAACTTATAATTTTTAGTATTTTTTTATGCAGTGTAACATATATGTACTTACGCAAGTTATAAAAACTTTCTTTATAGTATCACATAATGGCAAACACTGCAAACGGTATTCCTGTCGCAGCTCCACCTATATAATATATACCTATGCCTCTACCTATACAGAGTGAATTTTTCAAGTGGGCTCGGATAACGAAATCCGAAACTATGTGGAATAGCGCAAATGCTCAAAGGAGTCTCGGGGCTGATTTTGATGAAAACGAAAACTGCTACATTGGATTTTTAAAAAACCAATATTCGTAGCCAGGAGTCGAACTCGTTGATTGTGACAAAACAAAAACACTATAATTACACCATTCGATATCTCCAGGATGTCCCCTAAGTAATGGTCTAGAATAAAATCAATGATAGGCTGGTTTATTATTTATGTGTTACAAATATATTAAATTCGACCATTGATGTATTAAAAAACCCAATTTGACGACCACTGGACGACCACTAATATTGAATATACGTTGATAATACCACTGACGTACACACACTTAATTATTCATTACTAATTACAAAAGCAATATTGAGTCGCCTTGGTTAAGTAGGACAGACAAAACAACTAAAAAACATAATATGAATCAATGTGGAATTTCATATATAATTATAATTAACGCTTTTTTTGGTGCTATAACTTATATCTTTCATTTTAATACAGGAAAGTCGCAACTTTACTCACACACTCACGAGTGTGAATGGTTAAGCTAGCAACAAATTGGGTAAGAAAAGTTTACTTTAGACAAGTAGCTGACCATTAAATCATACGTAAAAACTTTGTGGAACAGAAAATATTATGAAACCGTCCCCATAAAATTATTATGTATGTTTCTGAAACCTTAATCGATAAGAGAGGAAGAGAAAGGTCTAAGTTTGAACTAACAGTTGTGAATCAGCATTGTATTTTTTTGCATACAAGTCTAACGTCACATAGCTAGCTTCAAACACGTTTTTACTCCGATAGCTTTATCCGTTATAGTTAGTATGTATATAAAAATAATAATTCATATGAGACCTTGGCCAAGTTGAGTCCGATCTCACTAAGCCGCTTGTGCTGGTAGGTGAGCGGCTCGTGCAGCTTGGCGTCGCCGCGCTTGTAGAAGTCGCTGTAGTCGAGCCGGAACGCGAGCGTCTGCAGCGACACCTCCGCGTGCAGCGCCAGTTTCAGGATTAGCGTAGTCACGTGACCTCTGTGAGAAATAATTCTACGTTTTCATAGACTATTTAAGGACAATATGAGTATAAATGATGTGTCAGCGGATTGTGGTGCGAATGAGACGTATAAATAGCGAGCGACACCAATTGCTGCGCGCCGCCTGTTGTGTACTAATGTGTCAATAGCTTTAGAGGTACCCCAGGTTTCAATTAATAAATCAGCTTCTGTTTAACTGAAGAGTGTCGCAGCAGCTCCCAAGGCAAACCCAGACTGACAACTATAAAACAGATTTTAAACCGCTATTAAAACTATAAACATTTATAAATGCCGGAAGCTTGAATGATTTAAACATTGCCTTCGTAATAATGAAGAAAAGTTGAAAAATGTCTTAGCTGTATAATGACCTGTATGTTCGCGCCCATACATTTAAATCGGCTTTACGATTTGCTAAGAATTGGTGGAAGTTCTTTCGTTTCTCTTTATCTTGAACCTCTTCAGATGCCGTGAAAGCGTATTCACCTGAAATAAACTTAATCTTTTAGACTACAAGTAACAGAATTACACCAAGTACAATACACTTATTTTTTATATTTTTTTATTGCTTCTGCATGTCGAGACGCGCACGATACGACGGCTCAAACAGTAGCAACAACATACAGAACTCTTAATTAGACAATACTACGTGGCACTTCGTTGCGCTCGTCGCCCTAAGACATAAGATTTTGAGTCTCATAATGCCCAGTAAATACGCTGGCTACAATGTCCTTCAAACCGGAACACAACAGTACATGCACACTGCTGCTTGGCGATACATATCGAAATTGCGGTGGTTCCTACCCAGACGGTCCCTCGCATACGAGTGACCTACCACCAGTGAGGTGTAGATATTAATTGTTTAGATTTGCAGTAAAAGATATAATTGTACAATGTTACCTCGTGCGACTCTTTGTTGTTTGAGTTGTTCGATGTTGTCGCGGCGGTCGAGCTCGGCGTTGATGCCGGCGTGCAGCGTCGCCTCGAAACTGCGCAGCGCCAGCGTTTCGTTTAATACGTTGCCCAAGTACGACTGCAGCTCCTGGTGTACATAATTATAAACATTGTCTCTCATTAACAGAAAAAAATATACTGAAGGAGTGCCAGGAGATAGGCGAGGTATGCCAGAGAAAGACGTGTTTATTTTTATCTATTGTTATGGTATTCTATTCTATTCATGTTTATTGATGGTGACCGAGATAATAAAACGAATGCCTCAACATTGAATAGAGCGACAAAGTTTAATATCCAGTTCAGTACTAAGATGTAGTGTTATGTCGAGTTCCGTGCGTCCGTGCAGAGAGTAGTGGTTTACAGTCAGCAGCATAAGTATCTGAACAAAATCAAAATTTCAAATCGCCTATATGCGCGTTAAGTTAATCTGAAACATATTTTTTTTCTTCGTTTGAAGTAAAGTAAACCTCTTTTACTTTATTTTTGTGAAGAGAAAAAAAAAAAAGATTGGTAAGAACACAAAAGTATGTAGGCAATTTGAAATTGTGAATTTGTTCAGCTTCTTATGCTGCTGACTGTACTGGTGTCTCGTAGTACCTGCGTGGAGTGGTGTATCATGGCGTGTATGGAGTGTCGGTCGAGCGCGTGGTGGTGCAGCCGCAGCAGGCTGTCGAGCGTGTGGCGGCGCGCGGCGGCGGCGAGCAGGTCGCGCCAGGCGGGCTCGGCGCCCACGCCGCCCGCCTCCTGCAGCGCGCCGCACAGCCGCAGCGCCTCCGCGCGCAGGCACGACACGCGCCGCAGCAGGCCCCACACCTCTACACGACGCACAACACACACACTTCACACTACTTACTATGGCAGGAAGCACACCAAGCAACCGACAGACTGGTTAACTCCTCAATTTTGTATAATATCAAGTAGTCTATTTATGCCAAATTCCTAGGAAATAAATGTTGTATTGGGCTATTTAAAGGTAGGGCAACTCGATAAACGTGAAAAGCAACGCAGTTACTTCTTATCGAGTGGATTAATACACTATTGTTAGAACTTCTAAAAACGACAATAACGCCAATTCATCTATTGGACTACCGCCTATTATAATTGTTCAATTACTTCAAGTTCCTAGTGACAACATGTGATAGATAACCTACTCAATTTCTAGATCAGTTCGCGTCGTCGGTCGTTTTCTAGAGCGGTTTTTTCTCTATTAATTCTATTATATTAATAGTATATTTCCATTATTTTTATAGAATAGTTATTATCTAACTAAATATTGTAAAGAAAAAACGATTCTTAAGGAAAAAGTGGCAAATTTTAGTTACGACATTCTTCTTTAAAGTCTCGAATATATCGAATATATGTGTGTGTGTGTGATTGCATACCGGGCATATGTTTGAGCCGCTTGTGCAGGATGGTGTGTTCGCGCCAGGCGTCGTGCAGGCTGTACTCGATGCGCTTGACGCGCCACAGCTGCGCGAACAGCGCGCGGTACCGCGCCGCGCACGTGGCCGGGAACAGCGTGCCCAGCGGCCCGTCCACGCGGTACTGCAGCGCGAACACGTCCCACCCGCTGTCGTCGCGACCGTCGCCTGATACGCAATCAATACTTACTATCTAACGCATCGGCTAACAATCGGAATAGAGACCCGTAAACAAGTGAGCGAACTAAAGCGACGAATTATTCTAAATAATATATTACAGAAACAGTATGAAGTTTCTGCTGCGCAGCCACGTGCGGTCCGCCACCGCACCGACGGTAAAAGAAAAAAATCTGCTTGAACTAAAAAAAATTATAAATACCGTAGCAAAAAGTAAGTAAGTGGACGTACAGTTGGGGTAGAGGTTGACGTGCAGCCGCGCCAGCACGTGCGGCGGCTCGTACTGCGCGTTGGTGGCGCGCACGGCCGCCTCCAGCGTGCACGACAGGTTGTGCACGTACAGAGACGTCGCGGGCTTGCTCAGCTCGTCCCTGCAATATCATTTAAGATGCTTCATAACTTGTAACATATTACAAAAACATATATGATTCTTGTACGCCATTGTCGCCGATCTCAAAAGGAACAAAAGGCTCAACTCCTAAGAGGAAACTTCGCATCAGAAGGTACTTCATCACTTTTTGAAGCCAAGATAACTATTCGTGTTATTTTACAAGAACTGGTGTAAATTTATATCAGAATAATTGTTATCAATGATGTACTGACTGCAGCAGCGTCATGAGGTGGTGCACGAAGTCCCCCTGCCCGAGCAGCAGGTAGCGGCGGTGCGCGGCGAGGTGGTCGAGCAGGTGGTGGTGCGTGGTGAGCGCGGCCAGCAGACGCTGCGAGGCCGCCGCGTGCGCCTCCGCCACGCCCGCGCGCAGCCCCTCCGCCTCCCACCACGCCACGCCCTCGCCCTCCACCTCTGAACCTGCCAATCCATATTAATCAATTCAAGTCATTTATTATTTGCATAGTAACATTGCTTTGTATTCTAGTTAATAAAGATTTCACCTAGTTTGTAATGTGTCAGAAAAAATCTATAAAAATATCGAGGACACCCAATTTGTTTACTGGATTTGGAAATATAGTGGTTCTTCAGACAACAGAATCAACACAAAGCGTATCCATATCACGACGGATATCCCTGATGAGTCTTTAGAATGACTACTGGCCGTTGGTTTTGTAAGTTTACCGGTGTGTGGTTTGAGCAGCGCCTGCAGGTGATGCGCGTGGTCGGTGGAGTCGGGCTCATCGGCGCAGGCCTCGCGCATGAACACCACACTCTTGCCCGTCGCCAGGATCTGCGCCGCCTGCTCGCGAGACATGAACGACGGCACCATCCACTCCCTGACACGTGATAACAACGAACGACATATCGAATACACATAAACTGCTTGGTAATTAACGAGTCACTGTTCTGTTAGTACACTTACCTCACTCTGTACTTATCATGCCACATTCTGTCTATGGGCACGCCACTTCTGCTCTCGATAAAGAACTCGTTGAACGGGTCATCAATTTCACCTGCGGAATGGAAGATTTTGAAACTGAACAACTGTGAATTCAACTTATTTTACTCGTACATGATCGAATGTGAATAAATAATAATATAATAGCATGGTTCGGTCAGAGCCCGATGTGTGTGTCATGTGATATAAATAGGCTGACGACATAAAGCGATGTGGAGGTGTGGTGGTGGTGGTGGTGGTGGTGGTGGTGGTGTTGTTGGTGGTGGTGGTGTTGCAGGTTACCGTGCAGCAGCCAGCGCGTGAGCATGAGCAGCAGCGGGTAGGTGAGCGCGGTGAGCAGCCGCCGCGCCAGCGCCGCCACGTGCTCGTCGCCGTGCCGCACGAACCGGTGCACACACGATGCCAGCTCGCCGCCTGGCCGGGAACAATTTTACTTGTCACAACATTTTTATTCAGATTTTTAGTTTGAGGTCAATTTAATTATTTTGTTTTGCTATCCTTGGTATGATGGTGTCGTTTTTGACAAACAACATGCTCTTTAGTTATGTCGAAAAAACTGACATTATCTTAAGGTAACTGTTGTTTTAGCTTAATGTGAAAAAATACTACTATTCTGTGGAGGGATAATCAGCTCTCGTCGAATCGCACTTCACTTACTATCAGGTTCAGTGGGGTTAATTTGATGAGCCAGTATAAAAAAAATATAATATTAAGATAACATGATGTAGGATATAGATATATGTAACAACCTTTCTTGTGGTGCGCTGTGTGTGCTATATTCGCTAACCATGTGAGCCGATGCAGTGGCTCTTGTGCCCACACGCATATGCGTCGCAGCGTCGCACCGCCGCCGTCGCCGTCGCATGCCTGTTCAACATCCATGAAAACATCAATTTCTACATAAGTACGTATAAAAAAAATATTTTCTAAATGATGTATGTACAAACCTGAGACTGCAACAAAGCAACACTTCGGTAATATTCAGTGAGTTCATCTCTAATTGCCGCTACCAGTCCTTCGCCCATTAAACCTACAAACACGTTCATAATGTCATCTTATTCTCCATATCGATATAAAAACAAATAACATATTTACAAAATAGTTACCATGCGGCATGAGTCCGGAAGAAGGGTCAATAAACTCTTTTAATCTGTCGTGAAGGAAGCCGAGATGTGCGATACGCGAGTAGAGCGTTTGTACGGGCCGCGAGCCCCCGCCCGCGCCCCGCGCACGCACGCCCGTCGCCGCCAGCACCGCGTCACGCACACAACTGCGCTCGTTCGTACCTGAAACAATTTTCTAAATCGGTTAAAAAATTACTGAGTTCCAAGATTACAAATATTAAAAAAAATACACGTCGAGTTGATAACCTCCTCCTTTTATGAAAGTCAGTTAAAAATGCTCTAAGTGTACTTATTACTGTATGACTACGTTCACTTCATTACTAAACGTGAATGAATCAAGAACGGTAAGTAAATTATGTTTTTATAATTATTTTCATTGATTTATTAGTCAATCTACATAGACTTCATCAACTACAATACAATTTATTCTCGAAATTGTCAAAATAAAAGAACATAATAAACTAAAACCCGACTACAATGAACACGAGCTAAGGAGGAAACAATTACTGCTTTAATACCCTAGCCCAGCGATACTCAACCTGCGGCCCGCCGAGACTGCAAATGGTCATGCTCAAAGTCGCCACTCGTCTGAAGTTAAAAATCTCACTAAAACTAAAGAAATTTATCCCAAGATCGCTTCAACGGCTTACTAACCCTATTAGAATAAAAACATTCAGAACGCCTTGAAAACTATATTGTGATAAGTCACAAAATAACATTTTGTTTGTGTAACTGTATGTTTCATGAGTTATGGTAATCCTTGGACGCCCGCGGTGGACACCGGTGGCTATTTATTTAAGGAAATTAGCTTATAGCTATATATAAGCGGGCGTTGACGGGCTTGCGTAATATCTATCAATAATTTAGTTAAAAAGATGTTAAAGTAACACGATATTTCTTAACAAATTAACCTAAGCACCATGCTATTTTCGAAACTATAATAGCATGCTACATTTGAAATCTTTCAGTTAATTAACAAGAATAGCATATATGCATATAAATAAATAACTCTTTTTGGCAATTCGAAGTTGGTTTTTTGGCTCTCTTGCAAAGTCCGCTTCCGGCGGTTACAGATATTCGCATTTCCGCTAACAATATGTTATTTTTAAAAAATATTACACCATTCCTTAACTAGGTCCGTCCGTGAAGCAGTGTTTCGCTCCATACTGTCGCGATAAGCGCCCATCAAAGCTGCGACACTATGATGTATAAGTATGGTTTCTTAAGTTTGACATTTTGCGCGTGCTGCTGCGGCACCACCTCGCTAGCTACTGTGGCTCAGGTCTTACAGTAAAATAAGCAGGCTGGGTAAAAAATGAGATGTGAATTTAACATTATTTTATTCTAAAGCTCAAATAAACTAATTCGCACCAGTGGAATGCAAAGCTATCGCCATATTGCTGTGAGATTGAAGGCTTTGATTAGACCCTTGTTGTTTGTTACTGTTCCAGCTCACTGAGCCTATTGTACTTTTGCTTGTACTTGATGTGGCGCCTGACAAACCTGTACTTGATTTCTAAAACAAAATAACAGTATTTAATTTCAATTAATTTTTTTGACACGATGTGATGGTTATAATAACTGATACTTACAATAGTGGCTAGATGTGGTATGGGAAACAATTGTTGAGTGGGCTCCAAAGGATATGATGTCTCTGACAAAGCTAACAATAATGTCAACACTGACACACGCTGCTTTAGTATGAACTAAAATAATACACAACCACATTCAAAGCATTAAAAAGTATTATCAGAGAAACTATAAACACTGAAAATCACAATATTGTATGTAGGTACTCAGATAATCTAATCTTACTAATATTATAAAAGTAAAACTTGTATTTTTTTTTGGATGTTTGTTAGAAGTAAATGCAGAAACAGCTAATGGACTTGGATTAAATTTGGCACAAGGGTAAACCATGTCCTGGATTAACACATAGCCTACTTTTATCCTGTTACTATACTCCTATGAGATTTTTTTTTCTTTTTTAATCTGATCTCTTGTTTTAGAGACTTCTCTAGCAGGAAAGGTTTTACACGCAGGCCAATAGGGTAGTTAACTACCTTTTTAAAATGTATTTATCGAAAATGAAATCCAAAATCTAATGAAAAACAATTTTCAAAATTGGTGCAATAATATATAAGTTATTAAGCTTTGAAATTAGTAAAAGGGGTAGTTGTCAAATAACAGTAATATCAGACTGTGACGTCACCGAGTGTCACCTGCCATATCGCTACGTGCGTGCGAAAGAGATAGCGCAATATCCCCACCACGTCCCCACTTTTGCTCACAAGAATATTTCAAATATTATGAATAACTTCCTTATTTTTCAACCAATTTTCATGCTGATTTAACAAAAGACTTTCTTTTTCATATTATTTTCTGTAACATATAAAATAATGTACAAAATAAAACATAGGAAATTACTCTATTTGTGGACACCTAGCATAACATAATTTTAATGGTATGTTTACAAAACCTAGTAATAATGCCGAAATATTGTTTTAAAGGACGTGTACGCTTTTTGTATGAGTGCTGGTTCTCAAAATCTAACCAGACTCAAACTTTATGGATAAAAAATATAAAAACCTCCCTTTATAAAAAATATAAAAACTTAATATTTTTGGTATTCAAATTTTAATCATTGTTGCTACCATTGATTCATCGAAGAATAGATTTAGGGGTCAACAAACGAAAATTAATATTTCGATTTTTTTTAACTTGATTAATAAACCACAAGAATTCCAGAATTAGGACCAAACTCAAACCAGTGGGCTTAGAATGTGACAAAAAGATGCAACTCGTAAGACAATGTTCTTTAAATTGTATGTTTGTGATTGATCGAGAGACCAATTCGTCAGTCACATGTTAGTCTCTCAATCAAACCCAATAAAACAAAACAGAGTTGTGTCGTGTTTTTTTTGGCACATTTTAAGCCCACTGATGATTTTTTTAGGTCACATGTTTGGTGCAATATTGGCCATCTTAACATAGTATAAAACAAAGTCGCTTCCCACTGTCTGTCCCTTTGTCCCTATGTATGCTTAGATCTTTAAAACTATGCAAAAAAATTGTGTGCATGCATGTAAAAAAAGGTGTGGTCATTGGCCACCGTGGTGGACTAAAGCCTAATCGCTCTAGTAGAGGAGGCCCGTGCTCAACAGTGGGCAATATATAATACAAGGCTGATTGCATTACAATAAAAAAATTGAATTATTTCCCATGGGAGCAAATTACCAGGATAAAAAGTAGCGTATGCATTAACTCAGGATATGGTCTATCCCTGTGCCAAATTTCATTCATGTCCATTCTGCAGTTTCTGCATTTACTTCTTACAAACATCCTAACATTTTTACCAACTTTTACATTTATAATATTTGTAATTTTATTAAGTACTCGACTTGTTCACAGCTCTGCCCTCATGAATGAGTTTTTCCAGGATAAAAGTTCCGCTTTATATTTTCCTGGGATGAAAAGTAGCCTATATTAGTGGCTCATAATGTAGCTTTATATTAGTAAAGAATTTTATAAATCGGTCCAGTAGTTTTTGAGTTTATTTGTTACAAACATACTAAAATAGAAAAATACAAATCATTCCTGTTTATAACATTAGCATAGATAAGTATTAAGTAACATAAGGTTCATGGTTTAAATATCCTTTTTAATCATAATATAATATTATAAAGTTTAAGAGTTTGTTTGTTTGGATGAACACCCTAATCTCAGGAACTACAGCACTGATTTTCTAAATTCTTTCACTAATAGGAAGCTACATTACTGCTGAGTGCTATAGGCTACTTTTTACCCTGGGAAAATACTTTTACCCTAGTAAAACTGTTTCACGCAGGCGGAGCCGCAAGGAATACTCAAATCAAAAATTTTATGAGCAATACTAGAAAATACATAAATGTTTAAGTATGTTAATAGAAACTCACAGAATTCTTAAGCTTAGAGTAACATTCATTGAATTTATCAGCATCTCTGCCTGAAACGGCAGCAAGCCGAGAATTAATCTTTTGACACAGCATTCTCTCATCCTGTACTGTGCGGGTTTTCTCTCCAGTTGATGATAAATATGATACTGCCAATTCATATGCACCATCTAAAAATATGTAAATGATGTAAGTGTGTTTCTGAGTACTATCCTGATATACATAATAACAAAAATTTCCTAATTTTAGCAATCAACACAAAAACCTTTGTAAAAACTTGATAATAAAGATTTCATATTCATCGTTATATTAGAAATACGGGACTTGAGTTCCTAAAATTGCCATAAAAACATAAGTGAAATTTGAATAGTAAAATTAGCTTGACAGAATTGTTTTAAAATTGGAACTTTACCTGGGTCAGCTGACAACTGTGAACATAATTTATGAAGCTGTGCTGCAAGATTGCTAGATTGCATATCCATCATTTATTAAACAATGAGAAAATAAAACATCAACAGAAGAATATTCGAAAAATATTACACTATGAGTTTGTAGGAAATTAACATTATCAATGTTTTCATTCTTTTCGAAATCATGGGATATTTTAATATTTTGGAGAACCCTATGATTACTGAATATTAAACAATTTTAACTAGACACAATTACAAAAAGCTAGGAAATAACAATGAACACAAATAACAGAAAACATTAAATTGAAACGAACATTACATTTTAATTTTTTTGACGTTTGCCTAATTTTTTTTTTTTTTTTTTTTTTGTTCGTCCAGAGGACAGGCTATAGTCTTTTGACCATACTGCCTGGTCTTACGTAATTCTTTTAATTTCATCAATGGTTTCCATAGTAGGTATTATAATATTCGTTGATCGGTGGTTTTACCGACGCGACGTCGAGGTCCATTATGTTTTTTATTCTCATTTTTGGGCATACTCTTATATATAATAATTTTCTTTGGACATGCTTCAGGCATGACAGATGTCATCTGTCAATACTCTAGTTCATGTTCAATACTTCTACACCATTTTCCATTCCATATTTGCTTACATTTTCCATTATATGTATTATAATTTATACTTCTTGTTGGCTTACATTTAATTTATATATAACGTAGCTTCTCAATATCTAAAAGTAATCTGTGCACATATCTCTGAAAGCTATACAAGTAACATTGGTATATAATTTAAATAATATTTACAGTGTTTATTACTATGTAATGGAAGAAGACGAAAAACAACTAAATATCATTAACAGACTCTGTTATAAATTTATACAAGTATAAATAAGTTGAGGCATTCCTAAGCAACTCCTCTAAACATTGCGGGACCCTATCAGGCTTTTTATAGATTTTTAAAAGCTCATCCGACAACACAAGGCGCTGAATGCTGAAAGATGAACACTCAAAAAAAATATGATGTAAGGATTGAGTTTTTTGTGATTGACAGTATTCACAATTAGGAGAATTCGCTATTTTAAGGCGATGAAGATGACTGTTTAACCTATAATGCCCAAATCGCATACGACAAATTATTGAGTAGAATCTTCTATTGATAAAATTAATATTCTTGCAAAACCAAGGAGTGGAGTTTACTTGAACATCCATATTAGCAAACCAGGTTCCTTTATTTAAAATATGTGTGTATTCATATGAATGTCTCCCCCATGCTTGACACATACGTTCTCTTATAATACTTACAACATCTGTGTATGGTATGAAAACACTCATATCAACACTAGGATATGGAATTAGTTCTTCTAACTCAACAATTTTTTTGGCTAGGTAATCTACCCTTTCATTCCCTATGACGCCAATATGTGAAGGCACCCAAACAAAACGAACTACTATATTTAATTGAGACAATTCAACCCATAGCTGTTTTCTTAATAGATTACATAGTTAGTGTTAGCATGTAATCGGTTATTTGCCAAATTTTCTAACACACTCCTGCTATCACTAACTACTAACCATTTACTATGCTCAGAATATTTCTTTTTTATGTGTTTTAATGCGCTCAAAATGGCAACAGCTTCAGCTGTGAAGATGCTAGCGGCTTTATGAATTTTTTGACCAATGCCTATATTTGAGGAGGGTTCATATATAGCAAAAGACACAGCCCTATCATTTTTAGAGCCATCAGTATATATAATTTTGTGATCTGACCATCTTAACAGCATGGCATTTACTTCTTCTTTAGAAGACAGGTTCTTTTTTTCATTTAAAATTATATCAATAGCTGGAAATTTACTAATAAAGGATCCTTCATAGCAAGGCAAAATGTGGTCTGATTGATAAATTTTCATGTTTTTAATAAAATTAAAGAAGTTTTGAAGACCTTGTAATATAAAAATCGGTTTTCGGGGTAACTGAGTGACTGAATGCAACAAGTTGGCCAAAAGACTATTATTAGACACACTAAAAAGTTTTAATATGAATCTTTCTTTCAAGTAATTAAATCGAATACTTAAAGGTGGAACATTACATTCAATTTGCATTGCATTTATAGGAGTGCTTCTGAATGCCCCTGTAATTATACGCAAACACTTGTTTTGCAAGACATCTAAACTATTTACAATTCTGGCATCTGCAGCAAAGCAGTAGAAACCATATTCAAAATGACTACGAACTAATGATTTGTACAATAACAACAAAATTTTGGGGTCTGAACCCCAATATGAACCAGACAAGGACTTTAATATGTTATGTGCTTTATTTGCTTTACTAATTATATGTTTTATATAATTATTCCAGGATAAATTATATGAAAAATGAACACCCAAAAATTTTACCTCAAGCGAAATGGGTAATGTACAATTATTATATTGCACAGAAGACATGTTTGGACACTGTTTACCAAACACAACAACTTTAGACTTGGACGGATTGACACTGAGATCAAGGTAAGAGAAATATTTATACAGTTTAGCTAATGCATCATTAATTATTAAAACTACTTGTGAAACATTACTCCCAGATGTATAAACAACTAAATCATCTGCAAACTGTAAATTTTTAACCCGAGGCCCTAAGATTAAATTTAATCTACGTATGTACAATATGAATATTAAGGGCGATAATATACCCCCTTGACAGACTCCTTTTGAAGAAAGTCGAGGTCCATAAAGATGTCTATTAAATTTAGTAAATACTTCTCTATTGGTTAGAAATGTTTTAATCCAATTTATAATCTTTACAGGAATCCCTATTTGTGAGAACTCAAGGCATAAAATATCTATATTAACGCTATTAAAAGCACCTGCAACATCAAAAAATACACCAAGCAAGTTTTCATTTGCAGATAAAGAGTTGTGTATATCCAGCTGTAATTGACAGAGACTTTCTCTAGCAGAACGATTTCTACCAAAACCAAATTGATTGGAAGGTAATATATTATGTTTTTCTACATAGAACTCTAAACGGTGTTTAAGAAGTTGTTCAAATAATTTACCAACACAAGAAGTAAGTGCTACAGGACGATAAGAATCAGGACATAACTTTGGTTTGTCTGGTTTTAAAATTGGTACAAGGCAGTCCACTTTCCAGTCTTGAGGTATGATGTTATTATCCCAAAGAAGATTCAAGACCTTTAGAAATATTTCTAAACTTGTAACATTGAGCTTTTTAAATAAAATGTAGGGCATTCCGTCAAGACCATAAGCGGAATCTCTACGAGATGATATGGCTGATTTGAGTTCATTTATAGTAAAGGCGTTGAGTAAAAACCTATTGTTGTCATTTATGTTATCGGCAATAAATAAATCTGGATAAAATTGTACAAAGTCCGGAGTGTGCTTCTTTAGAAAATCAGATACCCATGAATTATCTTCATGATTATTAAAGTTATAGCTTTTATTAAATTTACGCATAAATTTCCAAATGACAGACAATGGAGTACATCTATTGAAGGTTTCACAAAGAGAGAACCAACTTTTTTGCCTTTCTATTTTTAGCGTCAGTTTTTTAACTGCTCTAAGCCTTTTAAAATGTAAATAAGTTTCTTGTGTTGGGTTATTTTTGAAAATTATATATGCCGTTTTGAAATTTGATACAGCTTCTGTACACTTTTGATTCCACCAAGGATGTGAAGGAGCTTTCCTATTATTTGTGCGACAGGAATGACCAGTGTTATTTGATGTGAGATAAGAATTTGGACAATTTGCAATAGATTTCGCAGCTGCTGTGCGCAAAATTGTACAAAAACGGAGATATGAGTCAAGAGGAGTTGTATCATCTATTTCAAAATTAACTAATAATTCATCAGCATATTTGCCATACATTTGCCAATCCACCAGTTTATAGTTTGGGTAAATGGGCAAATGTTTAGCATTAGAACATTTTGCATGAGTGTGCATATTAGTTTGACTAACCATTAATTTTATTATTGTAGGAATATGATAACTAGTACCAAGAGGACAATCATGTACAGACCATTCACAACTGAGAGCCAGTGATGAAGATACCAGTGATAAATCCAAAGCATTGGGTCGCCATGTTAAAGAGCCAACTGTTGTTGCTTGGCCATCATTAAGCAAAACTAAATTATTTTCGTCAATGACCTCTAGAATGTTTCGACCACGTGGACTGTCAGAACCACAGCCCCAAGAAGTGTGGTGAGCGTTAAAATCTCCCGCAAATATGAAAGGACTAGGAATAGACTTAACCAGTGCATCAAAATTATTTTTGCTGAACGCTGGATTAGAGTTTTTTTTTTTTTTTTTTTTTTTTTCCCTATCTGGCTCTGTCCTTTAGGACAATTTTGCCAATGTCAAGTGAGGCGGATACATACACAGAAGAAATAAAAAATTTACTACGCCAGATGACCAGACGAAACAGAAACAAAAACACTGAGAAACAACAACATTCAAACAAGATACAGAAAGATGAACAAAGAGTTCTAAAACTAAAACTGTGACTTTGTAGACGAACATCTAAAATTACAAAAAGGTCAAGAGAATAAGAAAAAGAGAGACAGAGAGAAAAAGGGAAAGGGGGTGGAGCTTAAGAAATAAAAGTATAAAATGCTATAATTTTATGTTATTAATAAGGATGAATTTTGATAAAATTTGAATAAATGGGGAGTGAACTCGAGAAAGCAAACAGATAGAGTTTGTAGGGCGTGGAATATAAGGGGGGATTAAATCATACAGGGAAACAGATAAATTTGGGCAATTAAAGAAAATATGGTCAATAGTACCATCCTCCAACCCACATTCACACAACGAATGGTCCCTAATCCTTATTTTTGCCAGAAAAACAGGCGAACAAACATGACCCAAACGGAGACGAATAATGGTGGAAGTAACCCACCTGCTGGCATTGCGATATTTAAAAAACCACGGTCTAACTGGGACTTCTGTTTGTATACTCCCATAATGTTTACCTTTAACAGTTTTAGACCTGAGCCATATATTGTTCCATTTTTCAAAAAGACGGGGTTTAGCAAGTGTGAAAAGATCTGAAGGGAAAACTTTAAAATGAGTGGGACATCCTGACCTGGAAGCTTCTTTTGCATAATAATCTACATCTTCGTTACCTCTAATGCCGTTGTGACTTGGGATCCAAGCTAATACTACTTCAATTCCAAGACAGTGACATTTATAGAGCAAATCTTTAGTTTTTAAGTTTAAAGGGAAAATAGTTTTAGATCGGAGGGGGAATTTAGAGATATCCTGAAATGAATATGATAATGATAATGATATCCTAAATGAATCAGAAAATATGATAGATTTGTTAAGTTTGTGGGATTCAACGTAGGATACCGCTTCATAAAGAGCAATTGCTTCAGCGGAAAAAACCGTGGACAAAGGAGGAGCTTTAAAATTTAAAATCACCCTATATTTAGGGATCCAAACAGCTGCGCCTAAACAGTCAGTAGGGGAGAGTTTGGAACCGTCAGTGAATATATTGAGCCAACCATTCCATTCGTTATTGACAATACAGTTAAAAAGATCATTAGCACAGGGATTATTTTTCTCTATGCCAAAGTTGTAAATTACGTTAGGACTAAAAGATAGGGCATCATACTCAATGGAAAAAACAGGATTGATTGGAAATTGGATTAGAGGACAGGGGATGTTGATGAAGGATTTATAGCTAATAATGAGGCAAGGTGGGTCTTTATGCAACCAATAGTTGGAAGTAAGAACCAGTTGAGAAAGAGAACTTAGTCTGGAGGAAAGAGGGTGTTGGGAAAGAAGCATGGACCTGCTAAGAAAACGGTCAGAGAGATATTGCCTACGCAATTTAAGAGGCGGATCGACACACTCCACTTGCAAAGCATTAGTTGCTGAAGATTTCATTGCTCCAGTGACAATGCGAAGACATTTTGCTTGAATTTTGTCTAATTTATTTAGAGCAGCTTTGTTACAAGGTTCCAACAAGAAAGAGCCGTAATCAAAGTGGCTTCTGATAATAGCGTTATATAGCAGTTTCTGACAATAAGGATGAGAGCCCCACCATACGCCAGAAAGAGACCTTAGCACATTAACATTCTTTTCACACTTATTGGCGATGAAGTTCAGATGAGGAACTCCTGTCAGCTTAGAGTCGAGAATAACACCCAGGAATTTTGTCTGATTTTTATTCAATATTGGAAATCCATTAACGGAAATATCTAAATTTGGAATCAGTCTCTTTCTAGAAAATACTACTACATTACTCTTTGCAGCTGATAAAATAAGGTTGTGCTTCAATAACCAAACATTAAGGTAGGATAGAGCCGTATTTAATCGATTGGCTGCATCCGAAAACGAAGGCGAAATAGAGTACAATGCAAGGTCATCTGCGTATTGAAGTATATTACAAAATGACTCCACAGTTTCATCAAGGTCGTATGTATAGAGGCAGTAAAGGATAGGGCTTAAGACAGAACCTTGTGGTAAGCCCTTCCAAATTGCACGCGGTGAAATAGATACATGATGACGAATGGAAATAACACGAGCCATGTGAAGATTACAAATGACATTAGTTAACCTCTCAGGAATACTCAGCTGTAGCATTTTCTGCCTGAGTAGAGGGAGAATAACACTGTCATATGCAGAGGTAATGTCCAAAAACACACCCACAGCATGCTCGTTTCTTGAGAAAGCAAGTCTAATATCTGTGGTTAATACGGCAAGACTGTCAATTGTACCCATGCCTCGTCTAAACCCAAACTGTGTTCTAGATAGAATACCTTTGCTCTCCACAATATATTCCAAACGATTTTTTAACATATGTTCAAAAACTTTTAGTAAAGCTGAAGATAGTGCAATAGGCCTATAGGCGGAGGGATCTTTAGGGTCCTTTCCTGGCTTTAGAATTGGGATTATTATTTGACTTTTCCAAGATTTTGGAAAATTACCGGAAAGAAATATTTGGTTAATAATATTTAGGAACAATTGTTTTGTTGCGGATGAAGCCTTACAAATAAAAGAATATGGAATACCGTCTGCTCCAGGAGCAGAGTCATTAAGATTGTTTAAAACACAAGACAATTCTTCAAATGAAAATATTTGATCCATTTTGTGTGCCGAGGTTATATGAGAAATTGGAGGTGGGAAACAATTGAAACAGGGAACAAATGGAGGAGCCAAATTATCGGCAAATGCGCTAATCCACGAAGAATCGTTAGAGGAAATATTACAATTAACAGAGGAAGCTCTACGAAAGCTTTTAATGCTTCTCCAAACCACTGAAGCATGAGTTCGGGGTGAAAGACTTTCACAGAACTTTTTCCAACCCTGTTTCTTTTTAAATGAGAAAAATTTAGTAGTGCGGGCCGAGATTCGTTTAAAAGAAAGATAATTTTCCATGCTCATATTACTGCAGTAAATAGATTCCGCATCCTTGCGCTGATTCACCATGGCTGAGCATTCAGAGTCCCACCAAGGAGGCGAAGGTAGTTTACGGCATGAAGAGTTTTTTAGAGGAAAAATAGAACTAGCAACGGATAAAAGAGCGTCTGTGAGAGAGGAATACAATTTAATAAAATTTAAATTATCAACCATAGGTAAAGGAGAAGTTTTAGCTTCCACTAATTCTGCAAAGAGGTCCCAGTCAACTTGATCGAGTCTAAACTTTAGTAAAGGAGGGAGGGCAGAAATCGGATCAAAGGAATGGGGAAATGATATTAAAATGGGGAAATGGTCACTACCAAATGAGGAAGGCAATACATTCCAAGATAGCAATGAAGCCAAATTCGGCGAAGCAAATGATAAATCTACATGACTAGAGTTTTGAGTTGGGGAGACTCTTCGGGTGGGAGCCCCATCATTTAAAAGGCATAAATTCTCTGAGTCGAGAAGGTCAATCAATGCTATCGAATTTGATGATGACAAGTGGGAGCCCCACATGGGGTGATGGCAGTTAAAGTCACCCAAAATAATAACAGGACGGGGAAGAGTTGAGAAAATATTGGACAATTCAGACACAATGGAAGCATTAGGGTAAGGAATATAAACAGAAATAATAGTAACATTGTTAACTTTTGCAGCAACAATATTGAAATCAGAACTGTGGGATGGGAGAGGGATTTGATTAAATGAAAAATTCCGTTTGATTAGCAAGGCACAGCCACCATATCCATCCATCCTGTCATCCCGGAGGCAGTAAAAGCCAGATACTCTAAAAAGAGAACCAGCCTTAAGCCATGTCTCAGAAATGGCAAGAATAAATGGGTTGAACCTGTTAATAAGGTAAATGAGTTCATGTTTTTTATGGTTAATACTTTTAGCATTCCATTGCAGGAGACATTGGTTGGAAGCCATTTTTATCAATTACTGAGATAATTTCTTGAAGTTTTTGAATGACATTGTACGGTATGGCATCATTAAATTTTGACACAATGTTTATCAAGAGGTCAGAGAGTAAACCAATAAGGCCGTCATTTTGTGTTGGATCTTTATGTTCAGACAAAGCATGACCATTAGGCATAGAAGAGAGAGGGGTAGATGTAATAAGATTGTGCGCTTCCTGATCATAGGATACTCCAAGAGAAGGCCTTGGGTGACGAGATTTAAAAATTGTCTTCCTATAGGAATTCTGTGAAGGCGATGAATTTGGAATATAGAGAGAAGGGGGGGATCTGGGAGTAAAAGAGCTAGTAGCAGACTGGGGCATTGGTTGAGATTTGGTGACATCAGAATAAGGTCTACGGAAAGTAATTGGAAATTTGTGGGATGCTTCAGTGTAAGAGATGTTGTCTTCAGACATGACTATTTTAATAGATTTCTGTCGGGAATGTTCCGGACAGACCCTGTTATTAGAAAAATGGGATCCAGAGCAGAAAAGACATGTAGCCTCCGACTCAGGCACAACACAACTGTCACCTGTGTGCTGTTGGGCACATCTGTAACAGCGAGGTTTGGAGCGACATTGGCTTTTTATATGTCCAAAACGACAACAAGCTAAGCACTGAATGATTGGGAGCTGATAAATGCTTACAGGCAGGGAAGAATTAAAGCAAAAAATTCTTGAAGGAAGAGTTTGTCCTTGAAATGTTATCACAACAGTTTGAGTAGGAACCCAAGCTGGTGCATTATCCTGGAATATTTTCCTATTCAAACGTCTCGCTTTAATTACCGCACCACAATTGTCTGGGCATACAATCGCGTGGACTAATTCTTCCATTGACCATTCAATTGGCACATTTTTAATTATACCCATACGTGTAACATGGAACTTAGGGATCACAGCTGAGTACTTATATTGTTTTAATATTGGATTTCCTAGGAAGTTATTTGCATCCGCTATTGTTTTAAATTGGATAGATACCCGATTGCGACCAATAGCTCTTATACCGTCAATTGTAATTCCGGGGACGGCGTTTTGAAATAAAAGGTGACCTAGTTTTAAAGGGCGAATAGTTAAGCCAGCAGATGGGTCTGGTTCCACTCTAGTGATATGAACTAGATACGGACCATTAGCACATTCATCGTATTTAAGTGAAGCATTTTCTTGAAATTCGGGGTTTACATAAATATTTTGAACCGAAGCGGAGGGAGGGTTTAAAGTTTTTTTAGGAACAGGCGGACTATCGGACACTGAATTAATGGAACGTTTTTTTGCCACAGATGATAAAGGGACGGTTGAATTTGAAACATCCTGAACTAATTCGTGAGGAATATCTGGAGGATCGGGGGGGTTGGGTGGATCCGGATCCATATTTGAATCAACGTGATCACATTAGAAGGCAAAACAATCACTTACCATACAAAAAAAAAAAAACAAAGGAAAGACAAAAACAAAATTATAAAAACCTGAACAATTTCGAAGGAAAATACAAGAAACGCTTTGACACGTGTATCTACCTTCGAACCGCGTGACCAAAAAAAAACTGGAAAAAAACAAGGGATTAGAGTTTAAAGGGCTATAGAAACTGACTATACATATGTCTTTATTGTTGACTGTTATTTTAACACAAATATTTTGTAAGGAATTATCGAAATATGTATTTATTTTAGAGTAAGTAATACTTTTATGTATTATAATTGCAACACCATTGTGTTTGTTACCACAATCATTCCTTTCAATGTGGTAATTTTTTATTCTAAAATTTTGTTCAGGTTTGAACCATGTTTCGCTAATAATAGCGATATGGATATTGTGTGAATAAAGGAAGTTAATAAATATGTGTTTGTTACTATTGAGACTTTGGGCATTCCATTGTATGATATTAATTATTGATAAATCCATTATGAGGATGCAGGGAACTTATTACTTAACGTTGCTCTTAAAACTTCTTTAATTGATGTAGAATTAATAGGGGCATCTTTATTACTAACTATTTTGATAATTGTTTCAACCAAAGTGCTTAGAAATATATCAGATTTCATTAAATTATTAATTTGGGTGTCTAAAGTACGTGCCGAAAGAGCTGGAAAAGCATTGGAGTCAAAAAGTTCAGAATATGTGGCACTTCTAGATTTTATTCTGTTCTCTTCAATCTTTTGTTTTTTTATAGGACATGACGAGGAAATAGCAATGTGATTGCCATTGCAGTTGGCGCATTTGGCATCTTTAGGATCAATTTGGCAGTTCTTAAAGCTGTGATTTAAAGTACAAATTGAGCACACTTCTGCATTCCGGCAAAATTTAGCAATATGTCCATATTTCAAACATTTAAGGCATTGCTTAACGGGAGGAATATATTTATTCACCTCGTGTCGCCACGAGTCGAGATAAATGTAGTTGGGCAGGATGGTGGAGGCGAAAGTTACAGCAACTGCCTGAGTCGGAACAAATTTTACAAATCCGTCGTTCCCTTTCGTCCTGCGCATAAAGCGCCTGACCTGAATGACATTTTTAGAGCTACCAATCAACGAGAAGACCTGCTTATTGCTCATTTCTATAGGAACCGATGTGAGGACTCCGGTGACCTCCGTATCTCCGGCGGGTATCGTTGCAGTCAGAGATAGCTGGTCAAGCAATTTTTTATTCTGAAGAAACATATTTGCATTGTTGGGCAAATCAAATGTTATACCGACCTTATATCTGTTGATGGAGCGCAAATGCATGACGCCAGAAACCCCATGCTCCCGTATTCCTTTGGAAAGGGCCATACGATCTCTATCGGTAAAAACAGTGTTTTCTACAAGGTGGCTCAAGAAGACTATCAGATCGGTCTTCTTTGTGTCCTCAGGATACTTACGTGTATACCCTTTTACCTTGTAAATCATATATTTTTCTTTCGGGTCGTTATCTTTTGCATCTTTATATTTTGAACCTGCCGCTACAGGCGAATCCGATGAGTCCGTGTCCGAGGATTCGATCACGGATAGCTCCGGATCCGGAGGATGTAACTCATCTTTACGCCGCCGCTTTCTGCCCATTTTAATGGGCTAATTAATTATGTACACACTAATACTAAGTTATAATATAATAAAATATGTGCAAATATGTACAAAATGTACAAGAAAAACTTTTTTTAAATATATAAATCAAAAAGCGCGCCTTTCCTTATTCAGAGTTTCCCGCCTTTTTTTTTCACGTTTGCCTAATGCCTTCAAGATGCGGTCTTGATCTCCCAAGTTGTCTTATTAAGCATAAATATTATTGACACTACTTATTAAACCAATTTTCCCCCCGAAGGGAAGAAAATTAATATTTCGGATCTTGCCGTAGGCCTGACCTCTCAGAGATTACATCCCCTATTTACGCTCACGAAGTGGGTGTGTGTACCTATTACCTATCCCTTTCCTTCCCTAACCTACGTAGTTATCGCTATCTCCTTCTTATGCTGTGCTTGGCGGCTAGGTTCGGGCCGCTCCGAGGCGGGAGGCCCGCCATATTTCGTTAGTACCATCAGGCGGCAAGTAATTGCCTTGGTCAGGCCTACGGCAAGATCCGAAATATTAATTTTCTTCCCTTCGGGGGGAAAATTGGTTTATTTCGGTTCTGTGCCTACGGCCTGACCTCTGAGATATGTCTTCAATCTGCCGGCCTGCTAGTTAGCGGCACAGCGGCGTACTGTGATAACTTTTTTTTTTTTTTTTTTTTTTTTAACCTGACTATCGTTTGTTAGCCTGACGAGGGTCGGCTTATACAAACAAACCGGACTTTAGGGTGAGCGCTTTAGGCACTCGCAACCCTTTAATTTAAGTGACCATGCTGAGGGCAACCCACTAACGGGTTACGGACCTCGGCTCAGGACGGTCACTGGGAGAGGATGAGACATCAGCGTTTAGTGGGGAAGATTGGAGTTTAACCTAATCCTATCCATTTATTTCGTCGGCTCGCGGGCCGGAACTGTTAGGAGGGTCGGGGGGGCGACGGGGAACGCGGCGAGGTCCTCGGCGGCGAGGACGGAACTGCGGTCGTGTGGAGTGTAGGAGTTTTAGGAACTCGTTCTTACTGCGAATGGCCAGAGTGATATCGTCCTCTGGATCGGTTAGGACTGAACGCGGCCGTCTCCATTTGGCACGGTCGAATGGAGTGTATATTGACGCTTTGCGGACTAACGTATTTGGGTGATTTACCGCCCGATCGAAGTAGCGTTTGCTGGTCATTTGCATGAAATGCCTGATGGTCGGCATGTTAGTATCCACGTGGAGGTTACGATTGCGAACGTACCACGGGGCACCAAGAGCGTGTCGAAGAAAAATGTTTTGCAATACCTGCATACGCTTAAGACGAGCAGGCGGTATATGGGCGAACACGGGCGACGCGTATGTCATGATCGGTCTAATACACGTGGTAAAGATCCTAATCTTGTTGCGGATGGACATTTTGCTTTTCCTATTTATGAGCCAATGCAGTTGGCTCATCGCGAATGCGGCTCGCGCGCGTACCGCATTTACGTGTGGTATGAAGGTCAACCTCCGATCAAGGGTCACTCCTAAATATTTGGCTTTGTCCGTCCAGGGGATAACCAGGTTGGACATGTGGACTGAGTTGTGAGGCACATGGACTCTCCGTTTCAAAGTGAACAGGATAGCCTGGCTCTTTGTGGGATTGACGGTGATTCGCCATTTGCGGAACCACTCGCCGAGCTTGTCGGCGGCGGCCTGCAAAGTGCGCACCACATTGTCGGGGTTTCTACGTGAGGCGTAGATTGCAGTGTCATCCGCAAAGAGCGCCAGATGGGCGTTCTTCGGTTTAGGGATATCGCTGGTGTATAGCGAGAATAGAAAAGGGGAAAGAGCAGAGCCTTGCGGGACTCCGGCCGTAATAGTATGTCGGGAAGAAAGAGTACCCTCCACGCGATATTTGAATCCGCGATTCGACAAAAAATCTCGTATGATGTGCACGAGTTGAGTGGGCACGTTAAGAGTGTACAGCTTGTAAAGCAAGCCGTTGTGCCACACCCTGTCGAATGCTTTTTCAATATCGAAAAAGAGAGCACCGGTGGGCATGCCTATCTTGAATTTGCCGTAAACGTGCTCCGTGATGCGGAGCACCTGATTTACGCAACTGTGCCTAGCACGAAAACCAAACTGTTCCGGAGGGATCAGATTGTTGTTGTGAGCGACTATTTTGAGGCGGTCGAGGACGATCCGCTCGTAAATTTTGCCCAGAGTACTGAGCAGACTGATTGGCCTATAAGAGGACGGTTCGGATGCGGGTTTCCCCGGCTTATGGATACCTATCACAACTGCCTCCTTCCAGACCTCTGGGAAGAGGCAGTTTCGAAAAGCTGCATCGTATATCGCGGTAAGAATTTGAACTAGATGCTCAGGAAGCATCTTTATCATGCGGGTAGGGATCCTATCGCCCCCGGGGGCTTTACGTCGTTTGAGTGCCTTGATCAGAGCGATGACTTCTTCGATAGTCACCGGTGCAAGGGGATCGGGTGGTGGCGGGTCGACGTCCGGGTCGACATTGATCGATTGCGAATTAGGAGGGATCGGCGGTAGCTGGACCGCGTTCCTACTTTCGACTAATGAATTAACCGCAACAAGATGGCCGTCGTCTACGGGTATGGCTGTGAGGGAACATTGAGACTCCAGACTGTCGGCCACTGTGATAACTGATAAATTCATCAGTTAGTGGAACTGGATAGGTTTATGAACTTAGGTTGCAACCCAAAAGGGAAACGGATCTAACTTAAGATACAAATAATAAAGTTTCTTCATAAGTATCATCATCCTTTTTATGTAAATTGCGAAATAGGTATTGGTATTGGTATTTAACATACCTAAGTATGATACTTTAGAATCTCTTAATGTTCAAAAAAATAAGAATAGCTAAGTAAGTACTTGAACTGTCTATTTCGGTTAGACTTGTGTAAAAATCAGGTAAGTTGTAATGAAATAAGGATGGAGCCGGTCTTCTCATTTATGTCACAGTTCAGATAACAAACTTAATAAAATCTTCTAAATAAACATAGAATTTATTTTCATAAAAGTAAAGACGCAATTGTTTCACTAGAAAATCTGTTTCTGATGATTTGATTAACAGACTTCTTAATTTCTTATGTAATAATGTAAATAACCTTACATTGAATCTCTAATAAAAAAAGATTATAAATCTCGAAGTAAGAAGGAAATAAATCACATTCTAAATATAACGGAGGTACACAAAATTTCGTGTCAATAGTCTTAGTGATATTCTCATTTTCACTCCCTAGAGATGTACCAATCGATTAATAATAGGTAATGTTTTAAGAAGGTGATTGACGACCGGGTGCTACCTGCTCCTACTTTAATTCTTGCTGACACTAAAACTGCTCGTACCCATCCTGCAATAGCTACTGAACGAAAGGCCCCACCGATTCTGTTATTTCTCGTGTCATGACTTATGACGAATAAAAATGGGTTTACTTGACCATTGATATGTCTTTCTTAACTTTGATGTCAGTGTATTTTGCAACCCCATTTAAAATTTTATCTCATTTTGATTTTTCAGATTGCCAATGTTTTAATAATTGCTTGTCTTTTATCCATATTGTGGCCTGAAAAATTAAACTTTTGTGGAGAGTGCGTTGCATGTGTTCTTGCTGCCACATGACAAAAAGTAATAATCAGGTATACACCCCCCCGACCGCCTGTCGAATAAATTTGAGAAATGTAGAAGGATATTTAGCTACCCGAAGGTAGTTTTTCGTTAAATATCCCGTAAGCCGTTAGAAAGATAAGTTTAGAAAACTTATACAAATCCGTAAGATATGACGGGAAATCCGTTAAGTTGGCAACACTGTTTGTACCAAAGACATTGAAACAGCAGTGGTGCCAGATTAGGCGACTTTTCGCCATTTAGGCTACCTCGGAGGGTGTCGGGGCGACCAAAAATTGTGAATGGCGACTGGTCGTCGTTTAGGCTATGCGAATGGCACCCAGTCGCCAATTTGGGCTACTTTGGAAAATTTGTGTTACAAACCTTGTTTTTGTCGGATTTGAGATTTTTTTTTTTTTTTTTTTTTTTTTTCTCCTTCACCTCCATATACGGTGCGGCGACTTTCGGCGACTTCATAATGATTTTTCGGCGACTTCAACCGTCATACATCTGGCAACACTGTAAAACAGTATAGTCATACACCGGACATCAGGCCCTAATGATTTGTCCAAAAGTTATTACTCGTGGGTAATAAGTCGCCGTCTATCTGATACGCAAATGCGCAAATTTTGTACAGAAAACAATATTTTGAAAGGAAATATGCCAATATGCGCCTTACGAACAGGCTCAAATTTTTTGTATGAAAATTTTTCAAATGTCCTCTCTATATATTCTTAGAACTCTTTGGTTTGTGCCTACTATAGGTACTCTGTATCTATTCATGAAAGGTTCAATTGACCTTTTTACTAGAAAATCAAAGTATAGCTAAACCGTCTCAACGTTTATGTTTATCTTTTGTGTAAAGAAATCCGAACGGGCCTATTCTGCTATATCTGTCACTATGACAAATGACACTGACAAGTGAGATAATTACTCCAACCAAAACAAATTGGAATTGGATTGGAGATAATTACTGACTACTGAGATGCATTTGAGAAGAGACAAGTTTATAAGAAGTTTAAGATTACAAGACAACTCTTGTAAAACATTGTTTGTATCTCGAGGATTGCGACACGCCCAATAACATATCTATGTGCCAGATTTTCGTCTAATTATAATTTATAATCAGTGTTTGATTTTGAGGTCTCTTATAATATTGTTAAGATTTTCTCAGCATTAAGATAGTTTTAAAATATTGCTATCGTTAACTTACTCTACAGATACCTTAAAATTTGGCATCTTTGCAATTTTTTTAGCAGTTTCCAAAGTGTTGACAATTTTTCTAGAAAAAGTCTATTGGGACTATTTTCTATTGCTTTCCGAGTATTGCCTATTCATCTGTATAATACGTGGGCACAATTTAAGACAATACTTAAAGATAGTTTATGGTGAAATTAAACAACAAATATGGCAAAATTACCAAAAAGTCTTACAGGAGCAGAAGACATAAATCCGTAGATGATAGTACAAATTCTCAATTCATAACCCGTCTAACAGAAAGCATGTATGGATTTAGTGTATTATGTAACAGGCAAATGTACAAATTATAAATCTGTTTTAGGGTTATTAAAAATAACACAATGAATTTATTTTTAAAATAAAAAGTTTTAACGACTTTAGCACAAGATAAAATCAACAAAAGGTCTAAAATAAAATCAATCTGAAGTAATTTTGCTTTAACTGAATTACAATGAATCCATGTTTGAATTTTCTTTTATGTACGCATGAAAATTTAAATTACTTCTTCTCTATGACATATTAGGCAAATGTTTTATTTTACAAAGGAAAATTTAAACCATTTGTAACAATTCCATCCTACTTGTAAGTAGATTCTTATTATAAGACACCTTTTTGTGCAGTCTTGAGGAAAATGACACCCCAAAAAATTACAAAAGCAAACAAAAATCATGGCAATATTAAAACATCATATATTGCTATTAATATATGGTAATTTTACCAAGCATTTTAAATAAAATTTACCCATCATTGACAGTAGGTGGTTACAAAGGTGTATAATCGAAATTTGTTAATTTCTGGAGCCCTCACGAATGAAGATAAGTAAAGAAAAGGTCATTTCGCCCGTGGTAATCATAATTTTGCTAGTGAATATTGCTATTTACAAAGTCACTAACCATTAGTTTAGTTACCAGGTTTTAAGATAGTTATTTCAAAATACAATTCTTATACCAATAGAAGTAACAAAGTTATTGTGCCATTTCCATGGGTGCGGATCGTTTTGAATTTCTCCCTTATTCTATACTGGCTCATCAATATTGTTGAGCGAAAGCTCCGAGAAGGTGCCAGAGACTGTTCACAGTCAATGGCAAATTCCCGACGACGTGCGATGGGTGGTGAGGAGGCGTAACGCTACGCTCAGAGCTTGCGCGACGAGCCCCACCCCGGAACGACGACGTCTTGCGCGCTTCCTTCAACGTGAGGTTAGACGTCGCATAAAAGAGGTCGTCGATTCGAGATGGGAAACTCGCTTAGCCGAACTCGACCCGACACACCAGGCCTTCTGGCAGCTGTGTCGTTCCTTCAGGAGAAACGATGTGACCTCTATGCCTCCGCTCAATCGTCCGAATCAACGCCCGGCGTTTGACGACGACGAGAAAGCGGAACTGTTGGCCGATAGTCTGGAGTCTCAATGTTCCCTCTCAACAATACCTATAGACCACGACCATCTTGTTGCGGTTAATTCACTCGTCGAAAGTAGGAACGCGGTCCGGCCTCCACCGAACTCGATTTCGCGACCGATAAACGATACCGATACCGCCAACGTCGTCGACCCGGACGTCGACCCACCGCCGCCCGATCCCCTTGCACCGGTGACGATCGAAGAAGTCATCGCTCTGATCAAGGCGCTCAAAAGACGAAAAGCCCCCGGGGGCGACAGGATCCCTACCCGTATGATTAAGATGCTTCCGGAGCATCTGGTCCTAACGCTCACCGCGATATTCAATGCTGCTTTTCAAAACTGCCTCTTCCCAGAGGTCTGGAAGGAGGCAGTTGTGATAGGTATTCATAAGCCGGGAAAACCCGCATCCGAACCGTCCTCTTATAGGCCAATCAGTCTGCTCAGTACTCTGGGCAAAATTTACGAGCGGATCGTCCTCGACCGCCTCAAAATAGTTGCTCACAACAACAATCTGATCCCTCCCGAACAGTTTGGTTTTCGTGCTAGGCACAGTTGCGTAAATCAGGTGCTCCGCATCACGGAGCACGTTTACGACAAATTCAAGATAGGCATGCCCACCGGTGCTCTCTTCTTCGATATTGAAAAAGCATTCGACAGGGTGTGGCACAACGGCTTGCTTTACAAGCTGTACACTCTCAACGTGCCCACTCAACTCGTGCACATCATACGAGATTTTTTGTCGAATCGCGGTTTCAAATATCGCGTGGAGGGTACTCTCTCTTCCCGTCACGCCATCACGGCTGGAGTCCCGCAAGGCTCCGCCCTCTCACCTTTTCTTTTCTCGCTGTACACCAGCGATATCCCTAAACCGAAAAACGCCCATCTGGCGCTCTTTGCCGATGACACCGCAATCTACGCCTCACGTAGAGACCCCGACAATGTGGTGCGCACTTTGCAGGCCGCCGCCGACAAGCTCAGTGAGTGGTTCCGCAAATGGCGAATCACCGTCAATCCCACAAAGAGCCAGGCTATCCTGTTCACTTTGAAAAGGAGAGTCCATGTGCCTCACAACTCAGTCCGCATGTCCAACCAGGTAATCCCCTGGACGGACAAAGCCAAATATTTAGGAGTGACCCTTGATCAGAAGTTGACCTTCATCCCACACGTAAATGCGGTACGCGCGCGAGCCGCATTCGCGATGAGCCAACTGCATTGGCTCATAAATAGGAAAAGCAAAATATCCATCCGCAACAAGATTAGGATCTTTACCACGTGTATTAGACCGATCATGACATACGCGTCGCCCGTGTTCGCCCATATACCGCCTGCTCGTCTTAAGCGTATGCAGGTATTGCAAAACATTTTTCTTCGACACGCTCTTGGTGCCCCGTGGTACGTTCGCAATCGTAACCTCCACGTGGATACTAACATGCCGACCATCAGGCATTTCATGCAAATGACCAGCAAACGCTACTTCGACCGGGCGGTTAAACACCCAAATACGTTAGTCCGCAAAGCGTCAATATACACTCCATTCGACCGCGCCAAATGGAGACGGCCGCGTTCAGTCCTAACCGATCCAGAGGACGATATCACTCTGGCCATTCGCAGTAAGAACGAGTTCCTAAAACTCCTACACTCCACACGACCGCAGTTCCGTCCTCGCCGCCGAGGACCTCGCCGCGTTCCCCGTCGCCCTCCCGACCCTCCTAACAGTTCCGGCCCGCGTGCCGACGAAATAAATGGATAGGATTAGGTTAAACACCAACATTCCCCGCTAATCGTTGATGTCTCATCTCAACCAGTGACCGTCCTGAGCCGAGGTTCGTAACCCGTTAGTGGGTTGCCCTCAGCATGGTTACTTAAATCAAGGGTTGCGAGCGCCTAAAGCGTTCACCCGAAAGTCCGGTGTGGCCAGAAAAGCCGACTCGCGTCAGGCTACTGGCCGGTAGGGCCAAAACAAAAAAAAAAAAAAAAAAAAACATCAATATTGTTGAGTGAATACAAAAGTTTTTCACCAAATTAACCCATTGTACTTTTATGATTCCAAATAAAAATCTTGTATCTTGGCCGATTGATTTCAAGGTCTAGCAGATTATAATTAAGATACCTTAATTGGGCCCTACTGTATAGGGCTCTCTTCTTGGGGATCGGATGCCAAGACACATTTTCCCATTTAGGGACTATTACTATGAATGTACTTTGACTAACGCGCTGTAGCATTCTGGGTATTACGGTGGAGCTGGAGATTTCCATCCTTGTACTAACATAATTGGGAAAGCGTTTGACGTATTCTGCGAGTACTACATCAGTAATAGTTGCAGGATCATCTTTAATTAGGAATAAGTCGATGAATGGCGTGCTCGATTTCTTGAAGACCTCTTTTAGTATTGCATTCGATAGATGCCAGCCCGGTAGGCTCTCACCCCTTGTGGGGCTAAATTCGCATATAACATTGTATTGACCTTGGATATGTTCTATTTGTATTTCTATGCTTCTATGTTTTGCGAGGTTCAAGATATCTCCTGCAAGTTTTAGGAGTGTTATAAATTTGATACCATCTTGTTTTTTGAATTAGCAGATATCTTGCAATCTAATTCTCATATGGATCATTTTTAAAATTTCTACATGTAACTAGTAGGTGTTTGGTGATTTAAGGCTGTGATTAGTAGTTTTCCCGAGAGCCGAATTACGTAGCTTTTAGGGATATTTATGACGTATTTCGTAGCACCCAACTTTTAACGCCTAATAGGTGGTCGGTTAGTTGTTCCTTCCGGAAGCCTTTGTAGTCAAGGATAACCCAACTCACCCCCCCCCCCCTTTTTATTTAACCTTTAGTTAGTAAACTTTTAGTTTAAGGTTACTTGATGTTAAGGCTTATGGGGGATGCAGTTCACTGTGGGAGACGAGGTGTCGAAACTGCCTTTTCTTTTTTACTGTACCTCTAATTTTGGATTATACGATGATGAGGAGGCTTAACAATTTTCGAGATTCTGTGTAATTTCATAGTCTCTTACTGTTTCTCTTCGTCCCGTAGATGGGTTCCCGACGGTGAACGTTGGGATCTTAATTAGAACCAGTAATAATTAATATTTCGGTTTTATAATTTGTTTGGCAGAAATTCATTAACTTTAACGCATTTGCTATAAGTGTATCCACAAGTGCAATTTTTTTCAGGCTTTCAGGGACTTCTGGGTGTTCTGCTACTTTTTTAGGGCAAACCTCGTATCAAAAGTCCATATGTGTTATGGAAACATATGCAAATTAGCATAACTGATGTTTTAGCTTTTTAGGTATAATAAACAACTTTCCAATGTTTAATACGCCGGAAGTTTCAATTAGATGATTATATTAATTTTACTCAAAAATTAGTCGTCATCCTCCTCACAATTACGACGCGATTATCATCATGTGTGGTTACATTTCCCAGGTCACCACCAGCTGTCATTTGGGAAAAGGGAACTTTTAAAGTATTTAGCTATCTTCGGTTGGCTAGTTAAGCCAAAAGAGTAAGTCGTGTACAATTTTCCGTCGGGCTACGCTCCGGATGGCCCTCGGCTCACACTATAGGTCCGGTCCAGCCATACTAGGGACACGGTCTAGCCCAACTACGGGCCCTGTCAGGCCACGTTACAGACTCGGTTGAGTTAGACTCCGGAGCCGGTCGGGCCAGAATCCGGAGCAGGTCGGGCCAGGATTAAGACCCGGTCGGGCCAGACTTTGGAGCCGGTCGGACCAGACTCCCACTAACCCGGTCGGACTAAACTCCGGACCCGGTCGGGCCAGACTCCGGGCATGGTCGGGCCAAACTCCGGGCATGGTCGGGCCAAACTCCGGACACGGTCGGGCCAAACTCCGGGCAGGGTCGGCCCAGACACCGGACACGTGCGTGCCAGATTACGGAGCCAGTCGGGCCAGACTCCGGACATGGTCGGCCCAAACTCTTGATCCGACGGTCGGCCCACTTGATCCGACGGTCGGCCCACTTGATCCGACGGTCGGCTCACTTGATCCGTCGGTGGGCCCACTCGATCCGACGGTCGGCCCACTCGATACGACGGTCGGCCCACTTGATCCGACGGTCGGTCCACTTGATCCGTCGGTCGGCCCACTTGATCCGACGGTCGGCCCAGAATTCGGGCCCGGTCGGCCCAGAATTCGGGCCCGGTCGGCCCAGAATTCGGGTCCGGTCGGCCCATTCCACTCGGCCGTACGTGTATGTTATACGTAAATTGAGACTATAATAACCGTCTGGGATTGACCCGAGAGCGGAGTCTCATTCGTAGTTCACATTACCAACTACATCTGGTCGCAAGCCGAGATGAGTGGATATTTAATACATTCTTGTTACGATCGTCGTATCTGAGAAAGAAAATGAATTAATACACTTTATTATACTTACCAATAGTATTTTTATTACTATTAATATTGTTACGAACGTCACACAACGTTTAATTAGGATTTTTATTACATAAATATCTATATAGATGAACACACACCACTCGCTTGCGTAAATAAAAGCGTACTAACGAAATATGGCGGGCCTCCCGCCTCGGAGCGGCCCGAACCTAGCCGCCAAGCACAGCATAAGAAGGAGATAGCGATAACTACGTAGGTTAGGGAAGGAAAGGGATAGGTAATAGGTACACACACCCACTTCGTGAGCGTAAATAGGGGATGTAATCTCTGAGAGGTCAGGCCGTAGGCACAGAACCGAAATACACGCTTTAGCTTATTACTTTAGCTTCACTTGTATGTTTGTTTGTATGTTTGTAACTCTCCGACTCCGACTCCTATGGGCGCGATTTTGACCCACTTTAAACGGTCAGATTTTATTCAAACTTTGTAGGTTTGTCGAGGACCGATAACAATACACTAATTTGATAAGATTATGCCATTATTCAATTTGCAAAATGAGATTTTTGTCAATTTATATATTTTTTAGTGACATTTGTTGGACAATAATAGAACAGAACTAAAAAAATAAAAATAAATAATAGTTTAAAAAAACTAAAAAACACGCTTTATAGACAACCCAACTAAAAAATAGAAAAAAATTTTTTTTCCCCCGAAGCGAAGAAAATTATTATTCCGATCTTGCCGTAGGCCAAAAGAGCATTATACAAATAGAATTTATTATTTAATTATAATACTACTGCATTATACGACTTATACGTAAGCCTGAGCAAAGAGTATTATTTTAAATATATACATTGGGGCCTGAATCCTGACTTCAGTAGTATTATTATTCTCTTTGGTCCTGACCTCTGAGAAGTGAGATTACCTCTCCATTCTCCTCAGTGTCGCCAACATTTCAAATTTGAACCCCCTAAGGGCAACTCAAAAAATGCCCTAAAACCCCCCATATAAAGAAAATACGCGGAACCAAAAAAACAAAAGCGCGTTATTGTTATGTTTTTCGTTGCAAGTAAACTTCCTTCAACGTTCGTTACGTGCCTGGTTGATTTATTTTTTATCGACGAAACCCTACAAGATCTACTAATTACATACTTCTTTAAAGGACATTTCCTAAAACGGGCTTAATTGGCAGGTGACGTCATGGCCCACGTGGGCCAAGCGAATATTACTCATGCCCTTCCAATTGTGAAGATAATTAATATGTTTCTTATTCATGTACACGAATTCAACGAAATTTTAAAACCCCTAAAAAACATAAGCAATCCCCCCCCCTAAAAACCCCCAAGCAATGTTTTCCCCCCTAAATTTGGGGGCAAAACCCCTAAGTTGGCTACACTGAGTCTCATATTTACGGTCACGAAGTGGATACGTAAATATTACCTATCCCTTTCCGTCCCTAACCTTTACAGTTATCGCTGTCTCTTTCTTATGCTGTGCTTGGCGGCTATGGTCGGGTGGCATTTTTGATTTTTGTAGAACCAGAACGGCAACACTGCAGAATTCAGAAATCCTTGTCGATCTAGTTTATTTGTCTCTGTTGTCGATCTATATTCTATACTGTTTATTATTTTTATATTGTTTTCAATTAGAAAAATAGAAAATAGATTGGTTATCTCTTATTTACAACCTACTGCTACAAAATACAGCTGAGATTTCTCAGCATATTGTTAAACAAACATAACTGTATAGAAAATATCGTGAATTCATATCTTTAGGTTAATTAATATGAATCCGAAAAGTCCAGAAGCGAGAAGTCGAGACGACAAACCTTTTGAAGGCATGCTGATATCGGGCTCAGAGCCTTTGGAAAACTTGGCAGCTCGTAGTCCATGTCAACGATGCGGCAAATCTCGCATGTACTTTTGTTATACCTGTTTTGTGGCTGTATCTCAACTTGAAGGCAGAATCCCCACTGTCACTGTAAGATCTATATATATTATATCTATATATTTAAAATATGTAAGTAGGTACGTGCCGCAAATTCATATGTAACATTCGCGTTTCAATTTCAGTTACCAGTAAAGATTGACATAATTAAACACAGAAGAGAAATAGATGGAAAAAGCACAGCTGCACATGCTGCAGTTATCGCTCCTCATGATGTGAATGTGTATACATATCCAAATATACCTGAATATACTTTAGATGGAAAGACTGTTCTTTTGTACCCAGGTGCAGAAGCCAAAACTGTTAGTGAGTTATTTACAGGACAGCTAAATATTCCAACATATACTGAGACGATGCTAAATGAACTTCCTTCTGGTTACAATGTTGGGACATTGATGAAAAGGATCCTAAGTAAGAGTCACAGTCATGAGACATACCATGTCTCTAAACTTCCAATAGACCGTGTGGTCCTTATCGATAGCACATGGAATCAAAGTAGAGGAATTTATGCTGATGAAAGGCTACAGAAAATGCCAAAAATAGTTCTACAGAATAGAGCTTCACAATTTTGGAGGCATCAGAAAGGCAGTCCACGGTGGTATCTATCCACTGTTGAAGCCTTACACCAACTTCTACTAGAATTACATTTATGCGCTTGGGGGAGGAGTGAACACTACCAGGCTCCTTTAGTAAGCAATTATCCAATACACACAAATCAAAACTGTAGTTCTGATTGTGAACCTTATGAAGGTCAATATGACAATTTACTTTATTTCTTTAAATTCATGTATGAAAAATTACATTCAATGTACAAACATGAGGATTTATTGGCATATAAACGGCCAATGTTGTAAGATATTGTGGTACAACTGTTTTTAATTTATGGATAAGTGACTAAAAATAATAAAAAAAAATCTATGATAAAAATGATACTGGTATTTATTAGTCTAGTGTTTGCCGTTGGTCTTGAGCCTGATCTCTCTCCGGTTGTCGAATTACCGTCTCACAGGACTATGAGAGTGAAGGAATAGCGAGTGCACCTGTGTATTGCGCACACACTTGTGCGCTATAACATCTCCTGCGTACCTGGCTAGTCTCAGTTGAGATTGGCCGCCGTGGCCAAAACTGGCTAGGAGGATTATGTATAATTTAACAACAAAGTTATAAATTAAAAAGCAATCAAATAAAACAATTTAATTACAAAGACATTATATTTAAATTTTATGCCTTATAAATATTATTACACTTAAATATATAAATAATATTAAAGAGTGTAATTTATATGTTTCACTTATTTCATAAATGATACAAACTTTCTATTGCTTTTCCTACATCAATATATTGAGGTGAAGTAACACAGCATAATAATATGAATAATCACATATTTGTATTACTTAAGTAGTTTTTTTATGCATTTCAAGCAAAATAGAGGTTAAATTTACGTTACCTATACTATTAACTGATTTACTCCTATTTTAAAGTTAGTTACTACATATTTTAATATATTCCAGAGGTCCAATTTCTTTAATTTATGTAAGTATCACAACATACAGTAGAACTCGCTTAGAATGGCTCTTATGTGGTATACAACCAAATTTGGTTTTCATTAAAATATATATGTAAATTTTACTATTTTTAATAATTATAGTATTATATTATAGTCATAAATACTATTATTTTAGCGATGCGTCTATAGCGTCTCCCTGCTGAACATGGGCCTTTAAGTTTTAATATCAATTAAGTGATTGTTTTGTTAATCCCACTTCCATACTGGCAGATTTTACGTACATTCCAAATTCTTTATGGCAAGTGTAATATTCAGATTTAGTTGTAATGGTTATTGCACTCATAAGCAAGTGATTTAATTAACAATTGATACCTAAGCCTTATAGCTTACCTATCACTTTTTGTGACTGCTACTCAGCATGCAGAATCAAATATTTCCATTGGATGTCATTACTGCCAAACTCTACTGTACATGTATATAATCACTATAAGTACTCTAATATTATAGTCAAAGAATTACTTCACACATACATTTACAAGATATCCATATCCTATGCAAGTCCTAGCAAGGGTATATGGTTCATACAGCTGTTTTTATTCACTGACACAGTGAATAAAGTGGATGTTATAGTTTACGTAAATCTAAAACAAACACACTGCCGTCACTAGCGCTAGCTCCAACTTTCGTTCCGCGCGAATTCCAACAGACCTCAAATATACCACCTGTTCCTTTGTAAGAGTGGACTAAGGAACCAGTTTGCGTTGACCAAATGTGAACACATTTATCAAATGAGCCACTCGCCAGGAACTTGCCATCAGGGGAAAAGGCTACACTGTATACAGGTTCTGTATGTTTGGTCAATGTATGAATGCAAACACCCCTTTCCACATCCCATAACCGTACGGTTGAGTCAAAAGATGCACTGGCCAAGATTAAATTCATATTGGGATTCTGTGTTCCTGGACCTGTGGGAGACCACTTTATAGTATAAATTTCCTTTGAGTGGGCTTGCAAGTCATGAACACAAGTGTCCTGCTTCATTGACCATATCTTGAGTGTCATATCATCTGAACAAGATGCAAGCAACTGGCCTTGAGGATCCCACTTGATTGCATTAACTTCATTCTGTAATGACAAAAGAATACAAAATATTATAATTCCACCATTTGAGATTGATAACATAGCTATAAGTTCGATATAGAGTACTTACAGTGTGCCCCTGAAAACTTTTGATAGGTTTATCAGCATTTAATTTGCAAACATGAATACATTGATCTGTAGAGCATGATGCGAAAGACGTGTTAGTTTGCCAGTCAACGTCCAGAGCTGGCGCCAAGTGGAATGAGAACTGTTGAGTGCACTGTCCCGTTGATGCATCCCATATAATTGTTGTTTTATCCACCTAAAACAATACTATTTATTATAGTGTGTTGTTATAACAATAAATGTACAGCTTTAGATAATACGATATTTGTCAATGTTTATTTTGTGCATTATTTTATATGTAACAGAAAATAATAGGAAAAGGAAGCCCTTCTGTGAAAACAGTATTAAAATTGGTTAAGGAATGAGGGAGTAATTAATATCGTACTTAATATTATAAACGCTAAAGTTTGTAAGTATCGACGTATGGATGTCTGGGGATTTTTATCCCGGGAAAATGTAAAGCGGGATTTTTATGCCGGGAAAACTCATTCATGCGGGCGGAGCCGCGGGCAAAAGCTCGTTTTAAATATTGCTACAGTATGCCGGTGTTGGCGCATAGTGGCGATATCGTTACATCTCTTTCTATCGCACGCATCGTAATTCTCGATGACGTCACGTGCAACATTTCGACTCTTACACCCTTACCTCTATCACTCATACCCTTCTACTGAATTTCAAAGGCTTATAAATTGATATTTTTTTACCGAATTTCAATGATTGCTTGTGTCTTAGAAATTATATGACTGATTTAAGGTTAAAGAAATTTTTCTTCTCAAAAAGACGAAGAATGTCACTTACATGAGAACAAGATAACAAAAATAAGTGATAATTCAAAATACAGTGGTCGCCGTGCACTCACTTAACAAAGTAATTTGTATTAGTAACTGTTCAAACGAGCAATTTTTTTTTATGATATAAAGCTTGACTGCTCCACAATTCAGGGAAAAAGTAATTGGTTTTCAGTTATATAGCTTAATAGCCGAGATTTAAAAATGTTAAGTGAGCTTACATTTTTTATGTCTGATGGTATTTTATTGTAAAATTGTGCTCCTTCATAGGTAATATTCTTTTTAGCATATACGTATGTATGTATGTATGCATGCATGTACGTATCCTTGGCAGAGCAAGTAAGCTGGGTCTGCGTGTGCTACGTGTACAGATTTGTGATTTTTTTACAACACTCAAATTTATCAATCGTTTTTCTAATTAATATACAGGTATTATATACATACAGTTGTCTAATATTCATTAATTTCGTGTCTTTAAAAACTTTTATTGTCTGTGTTGAGAATGGTAATCGAAAGAGTATCTTTATAATTTTATTTTGTGCTCTTTGAAGTTCTTTAAGCTTCAGTTTAGCGGCACTTCCCCAAACCTCAATCAGATATAGTAAATGAGATTTTACCATTGAATTGTAGATCGTATAGCGCAGTTGTTGGGGTATACATCGCGAAATTTTGTTGAGTGAGACAATAAGACTTGAAAGTTTTTTTTTAAGTCATATAATTTATTTAAGAGAAAGAAGATAAGAAGTATGATTCAATACTTCTTATCTTTCTCTTAGTACGTTAAGTTACGTTTGTGAAAATGTTTGAGTGTTTATTAGAAGTAAACTCGGAAACAGCGAAACGGATTTGGATGAAATTTGGCCCAGGGGAAGAACTTGTTCTGGATTAACACATAGGCTCCTTTTTTATTTGCATGATAAATAACACGATTAATATAATCAGACATGCGATTCAGTGATCAATTTTAACAGATCTGTCAACTGACACGATGATCAAATCAAAGTAGTTAATTTTGCTTTTAGCAACTCAAATGTGGCACTTAACAACAGATTTTACCGCGTATTGATTTATTTTTTCGTTGATCATCCATTCAGAAACTGGGCGTAAGGGGGAGAAAAGGCGTTAGAGGGGTTGAAAAGTTAACTCGAAGGCGGCGATATGTTTGATTTTGGTGTAATTACACTTACCCCTGCACTCAAAATGTAATTTCCCCTTTTATTCCATTTTAATGCAAATATTGGCCCCTTATGTTGACCTAATGTTGAGGCGAGCGTGCCGTCAGTAGTCCAAATGCGAGCGTAACCATCATATGATCCTGTTGCTAGAAGATTGCCATCACACTGAAAGCCAACCAACAGTTTCTGAATATACAATATACATAAAAACTATAAATCAATACCTATTCATAGTTGAAGTTCTTCTTCTTCTTCTTTTAAAAATGGCTCCACCGTGTCATCGGTGATTTTGCCAATGTCAAGTGGGTAGATGTTAAAATAATATAACTTTTTAAGAATAACTTTCGACCCGAGGTAAACCAAGAAACGATGGGAGCAAAGAGCAATACAACTAAAATATTTGACATTAGTTATGCCAATAGTTGAAGTTGATTTTTGTATTAGTGGTGTTATGACTGTCCATTGGTTTAGGTTCCGACTTCTGCAAGTACTGGACCGATGTTGATAGTGTTTTAATTGAAAAGTATCTGATTCAGAGGGTACAATATGAAATGTTAGTTATTAATAATTAATGTTACTTTTCACAAAAATCTTTTCAAATGATCAAATCTGATTTATATGGAATGTTTTACTTAAATTATTATAATTCATTTTGGTAAGAATAAAAACATTTGGGTAATATACAGGGTGTCCAATAAATGGTACGAAAACTTAAAGGGAAGATGGCTTGAATGGTGGTCTACCTGACATAAAAAAAATATGTCTATACTAGTAACAACATCTTCTCTTTAAGTTTATTGTCCCATTTATGGGACAATCTGTACAACGATTGGAACAGAATACCAATGACATAAATTATATAAAAATCATTGAATCATAATTAGTTAAATTAATAAATTATTCAGCATCAATAATAAGTGTCACATACATTCCAGTCCAAAGATGTAACATCTTTATTGCTGGGCACTTCTGCTCCACCTTTCTGGATACAGTGTCTCAACACTAACTGATTGGGTGTGGTTGCTGGATTGTCTGACATGTCCCATATTCTGCAAAATTAGGTAACCTCGTTAGTATTTTTTACACAAGCGAATAAAAGATGTAATGTAAAAATGCTTCTCTTTTCTCGAAAACCTATGAACGCTATCAAAAAACTAACCGTCTTCAAAAACCTAAAATTAAATATTGTTATCGTATATTTTTTCATGTACTTATTTGGCTTAGCAAGCAATTTTAATAAGTCACCGACTCCAAAATTGGTAAGCAGTATAAGTATAGGAAATGTTAAATACTTTTTGTTTTTTAGTGGTTTTTGAAGGCGGTATAATTTTATGTTATAATGTTTTTATTTGTTGTTTTTTGTGTCAGTACTAAATATACTGCATCGATGGCGTAGTTGTATTGCGCACGCGGTACGACTATCGCGCCGAGGTATTACACCTCTGCCTACCCCTGAAAAGGGAAAAGGCGTGATGCTATGTATTTATAATACATATTCAATATAGCTATTGCGCACGGCTCCGCCCGCGTGGAAAAGTTTTTCCGGGATAAAAAGTAGCCTATAGCACTCAGGAGTAATGTCGCTTCCTATTAGTGAAAGAATTTCCAAAATCGGTCCAGTAGTTCCTGAGATTAGCGCGTTCAAACAAACAAACTCTTCAGCTATATAATATTAAGTATAGATGAAATAGATAAAAAAAAACCCAACGCAAAAACACCATTGAACCACTCCAAGGAAAACATTCGCATTTCGTTTACTAATGCCCGATTTCTGTATCTCCCAGTTAAACTTTTAATAACTATTGATCCATTAAAGTTAAACGTAAGATAAACGTCGGTTGAATTTCACTTTGTTTCTTAACATATAATTAGGCATTCGATAACTATGACGCCGACAACCAGTTCCTTATTTTGCTACTAGATGGCTCTTTAACAGTCGACTTTAAAATGGATTTTATTACTAAAATTCGTAACTAATAATTATTTTGTATACAAAAATAACTTATTTTAACATAGATCAACGCCTAAACATTATTTTAATTTTATTTTGTGGTAATTTGTTATTTGTCTCTGGCTGATGAACGACATCATTGACGAATTAAAAATAAAAAGTCAAACAGTTCAACAATATGTCTTATGTCATGCTAGCACTAGTTTGCTAATTTGTGTTTTATGTCGTTTTATTTAGAATTTGAGAATTTATAACACTACTGAAACTGTTATGATTGGCCGTATCAATTATGTTCCTCTATATTTTAAATAATATCTAACAAGTGGCAACTTGTCGTTTGTCACAAAATGACACGACAAATAGTTATGGAACAGATAAACGGCAAAAATTGGCCAGTTAAGTTAAAGTAAGTTTAAGCTGAGTTTATCTTGCAGTGCGTGGTTCAGAAACACAATTTCATGGGTTATCGAACCAATAGCGCTAACGGATAGATAAACTGCCGTCAATAGTACTTCAGAAATCGGGCATCAGACATACTCATTCCAGTTATTTTTATTTATAAACCAAATTATCAAACCGATTTTAAAACAATTTTTATGGGACCAATCTGGAAGTAAAATCTTTCTAATAAAAAATATTTTTCCAAATTGGTTAAGAAATGACGAATTACTGAAGTACCAAACATAAAAAAAATACACATTGAGTTGAGAACCACCTCCTTTTTTGAAACAACTAATATTATTATATGAAATCAAAAAATCACCTGGCTGTACTATCTCCTGAGCCACTGGCTAACAGATCTGTGCTCGGGTTCCAAGCACATATAAATACTTCAGACTCATGTCCTCTGAGGACTGTGGCTTTGCTCGCAGGTATCTCAATAGATTGGTCCACATCCATTGTTTCTGGTGCACTTGGTGTGGTAGCTTCTCCTGTTGTGGGAGCAGTTGCACTGCATGTGGTGCCCTACAAAACATATATTATGTGTAAGTTTATGCATAATTTGACAGTAACAGGCCTCAATGCTAAAATTTTTAATACATAATGGCCGGTATATCGATAATTGAAAAAAAAAAGATTGATTTAGTCAAATCATTGACATAAATATGATGTGATGCTATTTTTCTGAAAACTCGAAGTCTCTTTGTTTTTTATAACACCACTGTTTTGTGTAAGGGGCTATTATAATATTTATAAAATCGATAATATGGAAGTGTTTACGGCTCACAGGTGTGGTCGCAACTGACTTGAAGATATTGAACGACCAGCTACATCTGATCTACTAGATGTGTTACCCGAAACCGATGGCCTGTTATTCGACACCTAGAGCTGTAAGGTCGCTGGACTAGTTAATCATATACCTAAAGGTAAGCCTATAAACTAGCCTATAAAGACCAGTATATATTTTAGACACTGTTCACTAAGAGTAACTTTATAGTTTCATGTTATCTTTTCATAAACTTATGAATAATGCTGTGTACCCACAAATAATAATAAAATCGATAGTAAATAATATCAATTGTACATCACACACATCAACCCCATTTTGTTCACTCCCAGATCCTGCTTCTGTCTTCGTGGCTTGCTTCTGAGCATTATGGGCATTCTGTCGAGCCGCAACTATATCAGGAGTCACTGCATCTATTAAGCTCAAACTCTCAGTCAAGCGTGTTCCTGTTCCTGAGGATGTAATATTTGGTATTAAATATTTATTTTATTATATTTTTTAAATTTAACACAATATGCTTTCTCTATGTGTTTCAAAGATATTTCTAATGTTACCTTTAACTGATTAGTAATTACATACCATTGTCTCCAAAAGTTATTTCAGCTTCTGTATATTGTAGACCCTTCTGTATAATGTTCAGTAATGCAGCTGGAGGTACTAATGCCCCATTGATGTTGCTTTGTGATATATGAGACTCAATGCCAAATGAATATGCGGAATGATGAAAGCCTAGAATCAAAATAAAATAACATAGCTGTTTATATTCCTTAATCACATAATAAGAACTACGTAACTCTGTTTATCTGTCGTGCTTTCACGACAAAACTACTAAACCGATTTATATGAAATTTGGTACACAGATATTCTATAGCTCGAGAAAGGACATAGGCTACTTTTTATCCCGGGTAAATATAAAACGGGACTTTAATCCCGGAATAACTTTTCACGAGGACGGAGCCGCGAGCAAAAGCTAGTCTTATATATGACATTGTTCTTCCTGAGTTTTCCCACTTTATATAACATAATATTATATTACTTTTAATTTAAAGATGTCCGCTTTTTGTATGGGCGCTGGGCCTCAAAATCTAACCAGGCTCAAACTTTATGGATATTAAAGGGAAAAAATATGGATCTCTAATCCATTAAAAAATATTTTTAGACCCCTCTATTTATAGCTAACTTTTTTAAAAGTTTATTTTAAGTGTAGTTTTTAAGGAAAATAAAATAATACAGATCTCAAAATCAGAGGACTTTAAAGTTATACGATTTAATGCAATGTCCTAGTTTTTGGGAGTACTATTCAAATCAAGGTTCGAAAATATCCGATATTTATTATAAATATCAAAATATCGGATATTTATGATATATATCAAATTTGATATATATCAATTTTGTATGAAGGCAAAATCAACTAAAAATATAAAATTTCTTTTAGATCAGGCAAATCAACTAAAAAACATAAAATCTTATCTATCAAAAATCAACTCAAAACCATAAAACCTTTTTTATAAATTCTAATCAGTCAATGATCATAACATTACAAATAATAACTATAGAATATAATCAAATAAGTCTTTTAGTAATAAACTGTAAATTATCAAATCTATATATATATATTATTATTATTTTTTTATTATTATTTAGCTTTATTTTACCACAACTATAGTTACATTTTTTTTTTTTTTTTTTTTATTATATATATACATTTATTTTTCCTTTTAATGTGTGGTCCCCTCTTGATGGGTAAAAGCCTCCTCCATCTTTCTCCATTTTAGCTTGTCAGCTGCGATGGCCATCCAATCCTTCCCCGCTATGCTTTTAATGTCATCAGCCCACCTTTTTCTTTGTCTTCCTATCCGTCTTTTTCCCCTTGGGCCCAACCATTTCGTTATTTCTAGAGTCCATCTTCCAGATGGAAGATGGACATGTAGCAAGAAACAGAGATCTGTTTCTTGCTACATGTCCTGCCCATTTCCATTTCTGTCTCAGACTATGCTGGAGGGCGTCCATTATCTTTGTTTTCCTGCGAATCTCTGTGTTTCTTACTTTATCAATTCTTCTTATCTTTAGTATGCTTCTTTCCATTGCATGTTGACACGACAAGATTTTGTTTTTTGTTTTTTCTGTATATACCCATGTTTGGCAAGCATAAGTTAAGGTTGGAAGAATGCAGGTATCCATTATTATTTTTTTCATTTTAAGGTTGTAATTGCCTTTAAGGATTTCTTTATGCGCCCAGTATTTTTTCCATGCTATATTTATTCTTCTGTCGATTTCTTTTTCGTTACTGTTGACATCAAATGAGATCAATTTGCCCAAGTATATATATTCATCTACATGTTCTATTAAGTTTCCTTCTATTTTGATGTTTTTCTTATCGCTATTTGTCATTATTTTTGTTTTCGAAGCATTCATGTGTAAACCTACTTTTTTACTTTCTAGGTCTAGAAATTGTAGCATTTTTTCCAGGTCTTCAGCAGATTCGCTGAAAAGGGCTATATCATCAGCGAATCTTAAATGTGTCAGCCTTTTGTTAAATACTTGTATGCCTTTTCCGTTCCAAACAATATTTTTAAAGATATTCTCAAGAACAGCTATGAACAGTTTAGGAGAAAGAGGGTCTCCCTGTCTCACCCCTCTCTCAATTCTAAACTCTTTTCCTTTTCTTTCTAATTTTACTCTGCTCACGCTATTGGCGTAGACAGATTTTATAACATTTGTATATTTCTCGCTTATGTTGTTATTTCTTAAAGCGTCCCATATTGAGGCGTGTGATATGCTGTCAAACGCTTTAGAGTAGTCTACGAATGCTATATAAATGGGTTTATTGAACTCTTTATGTTTTTCAATTATCTGTTCTATAGTATGTATATGATCAATCGTTGAGTAGTGTGCTCGGAAGCCAGCTTGTTCTATTGGTTGGTTTTCATCAACTTTTGCTGCTATTCTACTCACCATTATTGAGGAGAAGAGTTTGTAAACTGTGCATAATAAACTTATGGGCCTGTAATTACCGATGTCTAATGGATTTCCTTTCTTGTAAAGTAGTATTATGTTTGAACTGCACCATTGTGATGGTACTTGTCCTTTTTCGATAACTAAGTTAAATAGTTTTGATAAGTATTTGACAAGCACAGATGCCCCTATTTTTAGGGCTTCATTACTAACTTGATTTGGGCCTGGGCTCTTTTCGGACTTTAGTTTTTTTATGTGTCTTAGTATTTCACTTTCATTTATTGGTTCCAATATTTCCGTTAGAGTATCCTTTTTGCTGTTTCTGTTTTGTTCTTCCTGAGCTATTTCATGTGGTGTTTTTTTATATAAGTGTGAATAGAAGGCTGTTGCACATTTTATTATATCCTCCCTGTTTCTAGCTTCTTCTACTCCGTTATTTAGGCACTGTATCCAGTTTTTATGTGATGTCAGTTCTTTAGTGGCTCTTTTTGAACTTCGGTATATTGCTATGTTTTTTTCTATGACATTTTTTCTGTGATCAATATAATCCTTTCTTATTGCCTTGTTAGTGTCTTTAAATAGTTGCTTTATTTTGTCTCTTATTTCCTTGGACTTATTTTTTATGGCCAGTAGTTCTGATCTTTTAGATATTAAATTTAGTGTTTTGTCGCTAATTATTTTGTATTTTTTGAAGTTAGTTTTCGTTTTTTCACCCAGTTTTAGACTTTTTATAATTGTTTCTTCCAGTATGTCGTTGAGATTCTGTATGTTTTCAGTATTCCTCATAGATTGATATAGTGACTTTGAGTTTACTTTCAAATTTTCTCTATAGTTCTTTATTTCGAGCGGTGAATTTAGCATGTTAAGTGGAGCTTTGAATGTTCTTCGACTAATTTTAACAGATTTTATTTTAAGTGAGCATCTTAGCATCCTGTGGTCAGACGGAAAGTTTATTTTGTTAATTACTTCCATATTTGACACGTATTTTTGATTATTGGTTAGTATAAAGTCTATTTCATTTTTTATTTTTTGATCTGGGGATATCCAGGTCCATTTCCGTGATTCTTTTTTCTTAAAATAGGTATTCATTATAAATAATTTTTTCTCTTGTGCATATTGTATCAGACATTCACCTCTTAAGTTTCGTTGTCCGTATCCATGTTCACCCATTATGGCATTTTCATGAGGCCTGGGGTGTCCTATTTTTGCATTAAAATCTCCCATGACTAATATTGTGCCGTGTGCTAGTTCTAGGGCTCGTGATAAGTCGTTGTAAAAATTTGTAATTTCATCCTCACTTGAGCTGTGAGTAGGGGAATAAGCTTGGATCAGGGATAAGTGCATATTGTTTTCTAATTTTAGTTTTAGTAAAGCGATCCTCTCTGAGATGCTTAGGAAGCTAACAATGTTGGCTTTGAGTGTTTTCTTTACTAGAAACCCTACACCATTAAGTCCTACTGTCTCACCAATGTAGCAAAAAATATAATCTTTGTGTTCTTCAATAGCACAACCCATTTTTTTTACTTCTGCAAGCCCTATTATGTCCCATTTTATTTTTTCAATAGCATTATTTAGTTCTAGTAATCTTGTTTCAGTGGCTAAAGATCTTACATTATATGTGCATATGTTTAAACTGTTCTGTTTTTTCTTGCCTTCTCTTTTTGTTTTAGTATTTTTTATTTTGGAGTTCATGTTGTTTATTTTACTATTTTTATTTTTATATTTTGATGGAGGGTAGTGGTCTTCTTCACCCACGGTGACCAGCCGGCTTGGGTAAGTTATATATATATATATATATATATATATATATAAAAGAAAGTCGTGTTAGTTACACTATTTATAACACAAGAATGGCTGAACCGATTTGGCTGAATATTGGTGGGGAGGTACCTTAGAAACGGGAGACGGACATGGGATACTTTTTATCCCGGGAAAATATAAACCGGGACTTTATCCCGAAAAATCGTTTTTTGTGAGTATTGTGTTTTATGATGTCCTGGTACTTAATATATTTAAAAAAATAAAGAATCAATAATATACTTCTTTTTTATTTATATTAAAAAAAAATACCTTAATAAAATCCAAAATCTGCTTATTTTTGCCTCTAAGGCGGAACAGAGTTCGCGGGGACAGCTAGTAATTAATAAAATAATCAATAAATGCCGTATTCATAATTGTGCTTAGTTTGACTGCAAGGAAGATAAAGGTAGGTAGGCGTTTGTTACTGTAAGTAGAAATACAGTAACAAACGCTAAAAATTACTTAATAATATTAATTTTATAAACCATTTTTGTATTGCAATGTTTTATAAAAACACATTTGATATATATCATCGAACTTAGTTTGATATATATCCTCGAACCCTGATTCAAATATACAGGGTGTTCCAGAAGGTGACGATAAAGCGGCATCAGGAGGATGACCAAACTATGACAGCACCAATAAAAAAAATTGGTGCCCTAGCTATCATAGCTCGCGAGTTTTTAACATTTTAGAGAAAATTCAAAAATATCTTCCTTGATCGTGTTTTAGCGTAATGTGACCAATGGCTGCAAAGTTAATAATTGTAATTACTGTATCACAATCATAGACGAATAAGCTAATAAATTACAGACAGTAATAAATCACAAGTTTATTTTTCAAGAAAAATAATGAAATTCCTAAGGTTGTTATATTTTCGTAATTTATTACTCAACTTTGGTACCTTATACTGAAAAAAAGTGTTTGTGTGTACTTATGTACACACGTTAGAAGTTATACTTCTTTGGCGTAGCAAGATAAAAATGTTTTTAAAAATTTTATCTTTCGCCTTATTCTACGTTCAAAATTCAAAAATGTTGACTATAGCTAACTTCAGGGTGTCCGCCCCCAAGGCAATTCTTGTGCGTTGGGTCTTCGCACGCAATGCACGCCCATGCGCGGGGGACATTAGTCGCGGGCCGAGGTACACAGTCAGTGTGTATACCTCTTGGTTGTTAATCACATTGAGGCCTAAAAGGGCCCGTGAACATTTCCTGGCACCCTCTCTTTCCGCCCATCCTGGAAACCTTCCTCCCTTCCCCCACCTTCCCTTCCATATTCCTCTCCCACGTCCCCCTCAGGCCCCTGCATGGTGACAATATTTTTAAATATTTTATTGACAGATAATATAAGTGGAAGTATTATATATCATATTGATAATATCCTTAGAAGCACCCCACGCTTTTTTTACAATAAAATACATTTTTTGCTTATTTACACTATTCTTAATTCAAAATTATTTTCTATTTTTTAGTTGGATTTTTTATAAAGCATATTTTTTTATTGTTTTAATTTAATGATAATTATTGTTAAACTTGCCCATGAACATCAAACACCAAAATAAAATAAGCATTTTATTTTTATTTTATTTATTTGTTTATATCAGGTAACAAAGGACCCATAACAGACATTTTATAATATTACAGACATTACTTAAAATACTATATACTATATACTAAATACAAACTTTTATCCGGCACTATATGGTAGATGTTGGTCACAACAGTGCCGGACATAAAAGCAATCTGGTTTATCCGCTATCATTTTAAGGACAGTGTTCGGACTGACCCGAATCCTGCGCACCAGAGACGCACACCTTTTTCGCATAATCGCGTAAAAGCAATCAGTGCGCGCCGCAGCAAACATACCCGAGGCGCTGCAGAAGCGGTGCAGTCCCAACACTGCCCTGAATGCATTATTAAATTGGACACGAAGCGCGTTGTAATTTACATGCGTGTAGATAGCCCACAGACTGCACGTGTATAATGAGGTACAGTAAGCCCGAAACAGCGTGATCTTAACCTCAGTAGAACACCTTGCAAACCTGCGGGCCAGCATGTTAGCTCTTTTCGACAACGCCCTTCGCTCCCGTTCTATGTCAGCATTGTCGTCAAGACCTGCCGTGACTATATGCCCTAAATATTTAAACTGAGATACCCTGTTTAAGGACACACCATAAAGGTGGACCGGTGCTATACTTTTCGGGCATTTAGCACTAGCTGTCTCAAAGACCATATACTGACTTTTAGTCACATTATATTTTAGACCATGACCATAAGCATACTCCTCACAGGTATTCCCTTATGTACCTTCAGCCAATTCTTCTTCTTCTCCAGCCTTTGGAAGTTCATTGCTGAATATATGCCTCTCCTAAAGATTTCTAGACCAACCTTTTAGAAGTGGTCTGCATCCAGTAGGTTCCTGCGACTTTTACGAGGTTGCCTGTCCACCTTGTAAGAGGCAGTCCAACACTACTTTTGCCAGTATGTGGTCTCCACTACACCATCAAAGACTCAAGAACTTTTCTACCCCATTTGTTATCGGTTCTAAGAGCTATGTGCTCTGCCCACTGCCACTTTAGCTTGCTAATCCGCTGACCTATGTTGGTGACTCTCATTCTTCTAAGGATTTCCTCATTTTTGATTTGATTGCGTGGAGAAACACCAAGCATTCAATCAGCCACATAAGTAGTTAATCAAATTGAAAATTGTATATCTCCTATATATATATATATATATATATATATATATATATATAACAATATACCATACCAGGATGTACAAGGCATTCTATATGCCTTGAAATTGTATAGCATGCCTGTATTATGAACATGGCTGGTGACATATACACAATGAAATAACATGCACACAACAGTATTTTTTCCTGTGTTACTAATATCTGAATAAGGTTATTAAGCAATAAAATTATTGTATGAATTTGTAATAAATTTCCTATCAGAACACAGATGATGTATAGAACAAAATCCGACCTAAATTCCCTCCCAAAAAATGAATAGTCAGTGCACAGGATATTAAACATTAAAAAGAAGAATATAACATAATATGTAACAGGGAATCTAAAATATACTCATTTAGTTTATTATTCGTACCTATAGGTCGTAGTTAATAAAGGCATGCAGTTACATGCAATTTCGCAAATTAAAATCTATTTGGGTGATATAGTCTGATCGTATAATATTTAAACACAAACATCACCCCACGTTTATTTGTGTACATTTTAAGTACAACTATTCAAAGCTTACCTGATTCTTGCAAGTAGCGGTAAACTAGGAAATTTACTTCGTCACTAGTAAAACTCATTTTTGTATGTACAAAGATAGAAGCATCTGAAACACGAAAATCTAAACAAATTCAATACCACAAACAGAATCTCAGATTTTTTTAACCAATAGTGAGAAACTAAAAAAACCAAGAACGCTATTCCATATTTGATACCAGTCAGAGCAGAGACAATTGACAAATAAACTAGAGACAAATTCACAGTCCACAGATTACTTATTATAGAGACGCTACGCTTGAGAAATTGAAATATATTATAATTATATAGATTATATACCGGCTAGGGTTGTAAAAAAATAATCGATTATTACTATATTCATTTTTTTTTATAATCATTTAGTCATAACTTAAAATTGAATTGAATAATCTTCTTTCAATAATCGATTTTCTTAATCTTAAATAACGATTTTTTTTTTTTTTTTTTTTTTTTTTTATCTGCAATCAGCCTTACGGCTTTAATCAGATCGGATGTTGAGAATTCTTGTCTTTTGAGAGCGCACATCCTGTGACGTGTCATCTCTTATTTTCTTCACCGCAGTGTTCAGATTGAGGCAAGTCGCATTCTTTTTAGCCGAAATATGCTGTCCTTTGTATTCGTGAGGTTTGTAGCTAGGTGATTTATGTGTCTTCCTAGTCTCTGTTTGTAGGCCTCAGTAGACCTTTCTATCTCTTCCTTGACTGTCGGGATTTTCAAATACTCATGCACTTCCGCGTTCCGTATATACCATGGCGCATGGGTTAAGATCTTCAGTATTTTATTCTGGTAGCGCTGGAGGATTTCTACATTTGAGTGACTCGCTGAACCCCAGAGTTGTATGCCATATGTCCAGATTGGCTTTATGATACATTTGTATATGAGAAGTTTATTTTCCAGACTTAGTGTTGATTGCCTGCCTAGTAGCCAGTATATCTCCCCAAGCTTTTTATTTGCTTGTTCCTTTTTGGCCTTTATATGATCTCGCCAGGTGAGTCTTCTATCCAGGTACATACCTAAGTATTTAACTGTCGTATGTTGCGTCAGCACAGTTCCGTCGAGTACAACAGGCGAGCAGTCCCCTTTTCTTAGTGTAAACGTTATATGGACTGATTTTGATGGGCTTGCTCGGATTCTCCACTTCTTCATCCATAACCCAATTTTATCTAAGCATTCTTGCAGTTTTATAGATGCCGTGACTGGATCTTTATTACAGGAGAGGACTGCAGTATCATCTGCATAGGTTGCAGTTACTACTTCTTCAGAGGTGGGTAGATCAGCAGTATAAATTGTATATAAGACAGGACCCAGCACCGAACCCTGAGGCACTCCTGCTTTAATTTGGCAAATGGATGAGAGATAATCGTCGCATTTGACCTGGAATATTCGGTCTTGTAGGTAGGACTTCAGAAGTATATATGCGGTATTTGGCAGGTAAAGCTTTAACTTATATAAGAGGCCCTTGTGCCACACACGGTCAAAGGCCTGCTGTATGTCAAGAAAGACAGCTGAGCAGTATTCTTTCCTCTCTAATGCTTGCCGTATTGTATGCGCTACTCGGTGTAATTGTTCTGTCGTCCCGTGGTGTGCACGAAAGCCAAATTGGTGGTCTGGTATTACTTTTTGTTCTTCGAGTACTGGAAGGAGGCGTCTCAAGACTAGCTTCTCAAAAACTTTTGATAGTAAGGGGAGAAGACTTATAGGCCTGTATGATGTAACTTCTGTAGGAGGCTTCCCCGGCTTAGCAACCATGTTTATAGTGGACACTTTCCACAACTTTGGAAAATATTGTAGCCTTAATATTGCATTGTAGAGGATTGTCAGTAGGACGATACCTTTTTTTGGTAGTTGTTTAAGAACTTCAGCTGTTATCAGATCAAATCCTGGTGCCTTTTTTTTCTTTAAGTGTGTAAAGGTATTTTTGACTTCTGCCGGTGTAACTGGTGTGAGTGGTAGAGACATCTGTTGGTCGCTGTTCAAGATTTCATCAACTTCTTCGTCTGTGTACATAATGTCAGGTTCGTTGGATTTAAACACATCTTTTAAAAAATTTGCAAATAAGTCAGCTTTATCCTGGGGTTTTCGTGACCAGTTGCCGTTGCCTTGTCTTAGTGGGGGCATGTGTTCTTTTGGTCTTTTTAATGATTTAGTCATTTTCCAAAGTGTATAATCCTCTGCTTTGTGTGGAGACAGAGTCTTTAGTTTGTCTTGCAAGGTATTATTCTCATTTTCTTTGAGTGCTTCTTTAAGAACTTTCTGCGCTTTGTTAAGTGCCTTTTTATCTTGTCGATTCCTGCTGGTGTGCCACTGTCGTCTTAGTCTTCTCTTCACAGCTATCAACTCTCGTATTTCCAGGGTAATATTCTGACTTTTTGGTTTGGTTTCTATATACGGGGTTGATAGCCAGGCCGCTTTTTGTATCAAATTGGTGGCACAATATGCAGTGTCCTCTATGTCGCATTCCGTTTTGAGAGATATGCGCAGGTTAGCTTTTGCTTCGATGTAATCTCGAGAGGCGTCCCAGTCAGTTTTATGGTTATATAGGGTCTCTCGTGGTCCTTTCCAGATGACTGTAGAACTCAATGTGCATATTACAGGTGTATGGTCTGAGGAGCCATCTAGACATGATTCCGTTTTTGTATAAAGTCCTGACATCCCTTTAGTGATAAAAAAGTCAATGAGATCCGGAATTTTATTAGGGTCTGATGGCCAATAGGTTGGTTCTCCTGTTGATATTACCATCAGGGTATTACTGTCAATTGCCTTTTTTAGTTCTCGGCCCCTTGTCGTCGTTAGTCGGGAGCCCCAAAATGTGTTTTTGGAGTTCCAATCTCCCCCTGTAATGAATCTGCTGCCAAGTGTGTGGAAAAACTCACTAAACATTTGTTCATCAATACGATGTCGTGAAGGGCAGTACACTGCAGCCACATTGAGTGATCCCTGCCAGTCATCTATAGATATTAAAGCGGCCTGTATGTGTGCATGTTTAAGGCTTGGTAAGCTGTGGTGTTTTATGTTATCTTTGACCATTACAGCGGCCCCGGCATGAGATGTCCCATCTGGATGATTGGCATAGTATATACTGTATCCCTTAATTTTAATCACTCTTTGGTCAGTCATATGTGTTTCAGATATTAGTAGAACATCTATTTTGTTGTGATTTATGAATAGCTCGACTTCTCGCTTATTCGGAGATAAGCCATTTATGTTCCATGCAGCAATACGCAGGAATTTCATTTTTTCTGCTGGGCTATGAGTGTCGTTAGTAAGCCCATTAGGGTCCCTATTTGTTGTATGAGAATGTCTATCTTCTCTGATTGTTTTAATATAATATGCTCTAGAGAGCGTGTTGACTGAGATTGTGTATTCTCTATTTTTCTATTCCAGCAGTCTGTGTTTGCGGCGTTAGACGTGTTTTCATATAAGTTCGCAGAGTTTCTTTCCTGGTTATTTGGAGACTGTTGTCTTGTGCGGCTGCAAGGTATAAGCGGAGGGAAATTGTCTATTTCTGCTGGTGTGATTGTATTGTTGGGCTTCTTCCTGTTTAGTGGGGCTTTTCTGTTTCCTGCATGTGCCAGTTTTCGTGCTCGAATCTCTTTGTATACTTGGCAGCCTTTGTAGTTAGCTGGATGATCGCCATGACATAGAATACAGGTGGCTGGCGTGTTTTTATCCTTTTTTGGACAGTCCGTAGTTTTGTGTCCTTTTGCACATTTGACACACCTATATGGGCGCATACAATTATTTTTAGTGTGTCCATACTGTTGGCACCTGGTACATTGAGGAATTTCAGTTGATTTCCTTGGGTCTTCAATCGTAACTTTCGTATGATATATGTATTCTATATTTTTTATTTCTGTGTTATTGGGGTGAGGTTCTATGTTTACAAAGAACATGTTCAGGGGTTTTTTGTTTTTTCTGGATATTGCACAGACGATTTCACCTCGTACCCTGTTCCCTGTTTTTTCAACTGCTGTTATTATAGCTGATTTAGGGGTGGTGTGATGCAATTTTTTATTACAATTCTGTAGCACCTATTTTGCTTCTGTGTAAAGGTATGACCAATGAGGCCATTGGTTCGGATAACTTCTATTAGGTCTTTATATATTTCAGCTGACTGTGTCATAACTCTTAGTTGGTCTCTATTTATGATTTTGTATGAATAGCTGCCACTAGGTATAGTCTTATTTAATAATTCTGTTAATTTAGTTAGGTCTTCTATGCCATATAGTATAATGGGTGGTGGTTTGCTAATTTTTTTGGCATGAGTGGTTGGATCTTCTGTTAATTCTTCGGTTAGATCTACAGGTAATGCACTGTATCTATTAGAAGTATTGATTCCAATTTGGGCTCCTTGGTCGAGTTTTTTAGTATGTGGTGGGCTATTAGATAGTCTCTTCCTTTTGGGGTGGCGGTCTGTGGGTACTCTTTGCCAGGGGGGAGGGCAAACATTGTTGGCACCATTGTCTGTGGAATTTGTCGGTGAAGACGTAGTAGGCTGATTATTTGAATCGGTAGTTTTGAAATTCCCCAATGAAGACGACCTCGTTCTTTTGATGAATAGACTTGGATGGAGTATTTGTTGAGTTAGTTTTTTATTCGTGCTGCCAGTAGTATTCACTGTTACGGGGGCCTGGTCATCCACTCCCGCGCAGTCTTCGGTAACATATTTCACACTCGCAGGCCCGGGTACCTGCGAGCGCCGGGCGTTAGCCGGATCGCATGACAAATCAACATTCGTATCGCTCATATTTCCATTTTAAAGGTGGGTCATACACATGTCGCTTTCCCAGGGCGGCACGGCCACTATTTTTGAAGGAATTTAGTCCTCCTTGGCTTGTGGTACACCAGTAGTCAGGTTAGTTAACCGCCGCCTGTTGTTCGGCGTTGTTGCTCATTTAGCACCACCCGGGGGATACGTGTAGGGTCGGCCTGGGAGAAGGTGGTAAGTCCTACGGACGCGAGCAACACTACCCCCAAATAACGATTTTTAAAAAAAATATTATTTTAATAACGCGTTTTAATCGATTTTTGCAAACAGATCAATTTGTGCGACTAATGAAAAAATGCGAAGTAAGTTCACTAACAGCCGGTCTCAATAACTTACTAACATATAACAAACTATTAGAATGCTTACTTTTGGTGGCTATCTGCGTTTCTATAAACTAAGATAGATAAGAATATCTTACTCTTGCCTTATCCGGAGGGTCAAATATGATTACTGTCATTGGTGCGTTTAGTTTTTGCCAAAGATGAACACAGCCCTATTAATCATTGATCTATGCAGTATGTTATTTAAATTGATTTACATAAAACATAATGTAAAATATTGGAAAGAACTCTAGTTGAAAACATAAAAACTACTCAATATTTTTATTTTAAAACATTATTATTACCACTAAGTGCAAAAATAAATCGCTTCGTCGGGTACATTTACTAGTATCACGTCAAAATTTTTCATATTGAAACAGCAGTAAGAGTTAGCATAACTTTTACAGTCGAATTAGATATCAAACTTTCTTTTTTCCTATGATTAGCCCATTTCTTGTGTCATTGTGTGTGTAAACTCTAACCGCCTATCGCCATGCCAATTTCCCACTATTACTATAAGATTTGCATTTATTGTCTTGTGTTAATTTTGGTGTTATTCGCAAATGTTATTCTTATTCTTTTGTGATTTATAAAAATAATTAGTGTTTAAACTTAGTAACATACATTTGTGCCAATAATTATTGTTAGTTATTTTATTGTTTAAACTTAAAGTTTAATGAAAGATTTGTTTAGTATTTTAATTTTGAGACCGAAAGGTTGTCGTTTTATTATTTATCTATACAAATATTATAAAGAGGAAAGATTTATTTGTAAGTATGTTTGTAACGAATAAACTCAAAAAATATTCAACAGATTTCGATGAAATTTGGCACACGGGTAGATCGTGTCCTAAATTAACACATAGGCTAAGGCTAAGCATAGGTTTGTATCCCGGGAAAACTTTTTCACACGGGCGAAGCCGCGACCAGAAGTCTAGTAGTTTATACTCATCGTATTATTTTATTTTGATTCTAATGAATTGTTAAATGGCACTAAACATAATTATTTTGTTGTTAAAAGGAGATGTCCGTTTTTTGTATGGGTGCTGGGCCTCAAAGTTTAACCAGGCTCATACTTTATGGATATCAAAAGGGGCAAAAATAGGGATCATTAAAAAATATTTTTATACCCCTCCATTTATAAATATTTTTTTTAATAACGTTCATATTAAGTGTAATTTTTAAGCAATATAAAATTAATAAAATTATAATACTCAGAACTGGAGTACTTAAAATTATACGATTAATTGAAAATGTCTAGTTTTCGGGAATAGTTCCAAATGTACATACAAGTAATTTGGTTAGAGTTTTAAGCCCGTTTTTGGATATGTCCTTTAGCAAAATATTTAATTTGTATTTTAGTTTAGAAACCAGATATTTATTCCGATAAACTGGTATTAACTGAATAACATAGATTTTTCCAAAATCAATTAATATTTGAAAGGTAAAATTGAATTTTTCACTTATTGTCGCATCCCTTATACCAGGCAAAGAAACATTAATGCAGAGACAAATAAATGTAGAGTGCGTTTCAACTTTAAAGCGGGTTTACATTAGCAAGAAAACTTGCAGAAGTTATGTTGCGCAAGCTATTTTTACCGTGTAAACAGTCACAGCAAGCTGACTTCTGCAACATTTTGAAGCTTGCAGGACTTCTGGCAAGTGGCACGTATAAACACCATTTGTGCAACTTGCGCGAGAACTTGCAGTTTATTCTGCGTGCAGATAAAAGTTTCAACTTGCTGAGCTAGTACCTAACGTTTTTTTTATTTATTTCATTCTGAAGCAGCTAAGGTCTCAAAGACTATACTGCCAAGTTATAAGTTTGTAGTTTGACCGATATGTCTATTTTTGCCGCCCAGCAGTAGTATACATGCACTATTGTCTTCCTATTTGAAGTACATTGTATCCAACGTAATTACTGGGCATCATGAGACTTAACATCTTATGACTCAGGATGATAAGCACAGTGGAATGCCACGCAGTGCTTTATAATTCATAATTCTGTTTCATGTTTGTACTTTTAAGACGATTATTTTATTTACAATCATCATTCAAACAACATTATATCAGATTCATAAAATTTAGGCGAAAGGATTGCGTGCCTTGTCATACAACTATTTAAAAAAAAAACTTGAGAGGTGTCAAGGGACACCCGGATGGAACGAAGTTCCTTTCGATTAATTAGTGAAGGAATTGTAATAAAATTTTATTTATATAACAGAGTGTGTATAAATATAAATATTTTCCTATTTCCGTTCCAATACATAAGTTTCTAGAGAAAAAAACAAATAAATACGTGTGGCACTCGGAGACTGCCGCGGTAAAGCTATTGCATAGCATTTTTTATCACAAATTTTGATTGACTAAACACAAATTCGATCTTACGCTTACCATATAAAGTAGATTTTTAAACGCGAGTAACGCACCTTTACGCTTGTTATAGATAAATGTCAGAAATGCAATGGTCATCACAACCAAAGTAGAATAAATCAAAATTTGAAAAAAGAATGTTACGTTCGATTCTTTTGTACTCGTGCCGTGCCAACGCTGAGGAAATAGCTTCTACGCAATGTATTTAAGGTTCATATTAGATTAGTAAGAAATGGTTTTAATGACTTTAATAAATAAAATAAATAAAAATATCATTGCTTATAAATCAAAATTTGAAAAAATAATGTACCGCTCTTTTGTACTCGTGCCGTACCAACGCTGGGAAAATAAATAAAAATGTACTCGTTTAAGAATTATAGCTTCTACGCATTGTATTTAAGGTTCATGTTGGTAAGGGAAGGTTTTGATGAAGTAAAAAACCTCCTATGCATTTTCGATCAGGTCACGTGTCCTGACGCGAGTTTCAGCACTGCATATACATTGCTGCCAATATCACGCCATCGGAACTTAAAGTTGAAACGCACTATAGACATCATATTTAGTAAACCACTCAACAAGTACAGTCAGCAGCATAAGTACCTGAACAAAATCAAAATTTCAAATCGCTTATATACGCGTTAAATGAAAATGAAACATTTTTTTTCTTCGTTTGAAGTAAAGTAAATTTCTTTTATTTTATATTTGTGAATAGAAAAAAAGATTAGTAAGAACACAAAAGTATATAGGCAATTTGAAATTTTGAGTTTGTTCAGCTACTTATGCTGCTGACTGTACATGTGGTGTCAAACAATATAAATAAATCTTTACAATTAGAGAATTTACACTAATTGTGCAGGGCAAATAGTGCATTACTGTGCGAGCGGGAGTGCGATATCGCCTCGCATGCGCACCGGGTTGAGAACGATGGGAAGATGTGAGCAAGAGAGCGAACAATGCGCATCTCGCTCACGCATACCGCTGCATTCGGGCCACGCGCGCGCTCATTGGTCGAGCGCCGCGACGACAGCGGTGCTTCGACCTCCCGCTCTGAGACCCGGTACGCAATATACATGGGTCCAAAATCCCCGTTCGGCAGCCAGTTCGAGCGAGCACTCCAAGGAACTAAACTAGAAGAAACCTGGAAGAACACTGGAAGAAAGCTGCAAGATTTATGTCAAGACACAACGGTCTACTGTGGATATTACACCCAGCCGGGTGTACGCCATTATATTCATCGCTACGCTATACCATACCGTTTCTTAATCAATAAATATTCCCCAATTTGTTCCTAGCCATTGGTGTTTTCTTTCACGCAATCCAGCGCAATCAATGTTAAGTGTTTCGTTGCTCAACATTCTGGTCCTTCGAGCTGGATTGTCGTGATAAGAATGCCTGTTACTAGATCCGTGGGAAGGCAGACCGCTTCGGCGACTGCGACTGATACATCAGCGACAGCGACCGACACTACTACAACAACGGAAGCAACAAGAACGACCGCGACTACCGAAGAATCGTCGCAGCCGACCGTTGCGTCGCCGTACCAGCCACCCCGAAGCAAGCCAGCCTCCTCTGTCAAGCAATCTTCCAAAGCACGCCGCTTCTCTCAAGCCAAAACTGAGCTCGCTAAATTTAGATTCGAGTTGGCCGCCGCCAAATTGGCCGGAATCGAAGCCGACGACAGTGCCGACGAAGACATCGACTCCGTCATCAGCATAGCCGAAGCCGAACAGTCGTAATGAGTCGACAACTGGCTTCGCCAAACCCAACTGCATAGGAATTGGGATACCTACGCAAGCTCAACTACAGCTGCCGCTCGAAGAAAATGCTTTAGCGATCACAGCCGCATCTTGGTGTACCCCGGTGCCTGTACCGGCGGGAGTCACTGTCGCACCCCCGTCACCTCAGCATCCCGATACTACATCCGGCGCACACGGGCCACGTCAAGCAGCCCGCAACCGACTCAAGTAACCCCCCGCACCCCACGCTGGGGGTCACGCCCACCGTTCACAATACAAGAACTAACTTCAGCCATCACTCAAGCCGTGCAAGCCGCACAATATAGACAGCCCCTGAAGTACACCGAATTGCCTAACTTCAGTGAGGCCCATCAAGAGTGGCTAACATTCCGCGCCGCATACAGCGAGACATCATGCCACTTCGCAGCCGTTGAAAATATGTCTCGCCTACGCCGCAGCCTCCGCGGAATAGTAAAAGAAGCAATGCAGGGCCTACTTATTACGAACGCCGACCCGAATGGGGTTAAGAAGACTCTCGAAACACGTTTTGGTCTTCCAATCCGAATCAATCGCCATGGCCGAGATGGACAGACTGCGCGCGCCAAGACTCACCGAGTCACCGAGCGACTTGTGCACCTTTGCCACGACAATCCAGAAAATAATCGGGACACTACAGGCGCTCAAGTGCACTTTTAACATGTACAATCCCGAAGTTACAAAGGGGTTAATAGAGAAGCTCACACCAACACTCAAGTGACAATGGTACCAGTTCTCCGCTTCGCAACCAATTTGCGAGCCAGATTTGATTAAATTTAATCGCTTCATAATGCGCGAAGCCGATTACTGCAGCCCGTTTGCCTCCCCCGAAATGGTAGTCGACCGCACTCCTATCAAGAGCAACGAAGACAACAGCGGTTGCACACTGCAGCAGAGAAAACAAGCGCGCCGACATGCAGTCTCTGTGGCCATCAAAACCACACGATCGCCGATTGTACGCACTTCGCGAATGCCGATGTCGACAGAAGATGGGACAAAGCAAAAACACTTGTGCTTTCGATGCCTGAGACGTCACAACAAGCAACATCGATGTCGTCGTCGACGGATGCGAGCGATATCATCACAGACTACTTCATTCCACACCGAAGTCAACCGAACCGAAGAATGAAGAATCAATTAAGGATGAACAAGTCAACTCTGCGTGGGCACCGCGAGTATCCTTCCTGAAGATCGTCTCTATACGCATTTCCGGTCCGAAGAAATCCATTTATTACTGCCCCGACGTCAAAATCACCCTTTTTATTGAAAAATAATAATTAATAAAGATAAGATGCCTCGGTGGCGTAGTTGTATTACCGTACGACTGCAATGCTGAGGTCTCGGGTCGGGCATAGTGATAATGGATTATTCTATTCAATATCAGCCCGGAGTCTGGAATTTCTGCCCGATATGGCGATAGGCTCGCTCCCTATCACGTCATGGGACGGAATACGCATGGCGAAAAGTGGGTGCACCTCTGCCTACCCCTTCGGGGATTAAAGGCGTGTGTATGCGTATGCGTAATAAAGATATACAAATATAAGTAAGAACGTACCTACCTGCACATTCATAATATGAATAAAATTAAATTAGTATTTTTTTTTTAATTCGTCGATTTTGATACACGGTTTTCTGTATTTGCATATTACTATCGTAAGGGGCGGAGTCGTCGCCATCCTATGTTTTCAAGGTGCCGTATGTCATGTGACCATATGTTTAATCCAATCTATGACCTGAACCCAGTGTTTTTATGGAATTTATATCATACATCAAACAATAAAATTACAATATTATAAGGTTCCGCAATCATAGATAATATTAAACCATTTAGAAAGGCGGCGCTATAATGTTTATTCGAATTTTGAGTGCACTTAACGAGAGTGCACGCGCTCGTGGAAAATGAAAATACTATAAGTATTATTGCTTAACTTTGCAATCTAATATTCTATTTCGTTTTGTCTTTTGGGGAATACCGCTTGGGGTATTCCCCAAATGTAGGCAACGCTGTTCAAAAATCACAATGCCACAGACTACGTAAAGATCAGGCTTAAGCTGAGTGTAGACTAGCAAGTTCTGCTATCAATGTATCGCGCGAGAACTTCCAGATGGGTTTACATTAGCGGCAATATTCCTTTAACTCAGCTGAGAACAAGCACATTAAGCTTAGTTTATTAGGTAGTTCAATACATAAAGATGTACGTGATATTTTACTCAAACGTGAGATTGATTAATTAACATTGCCTTAATGAGGCAACAAGAAAATCGATGTATAAGACCAGTCATCTATAACATCTATATGAGATATACTTTATTTATAATTATATTTTGATTTCGATTAGATCCACATTAATAATGTGGTTCTAATCGCGATAATAACGTGCTTCATTTTTATGAAAATGATGCCGTACGGCTTATACCTTTGCCTCGGCAGAATGTGAACAAATAAAAAACATTTTCGTTCTTTCGTTACGTCAAAAAAGTGTTAGTGATTAAAATATTGTGATTTATTTTGGGGAGTTTTCTGTGCTTTTATTACATGTTGAAAGTAAAGGTAAAATTATTCATATATTGGACCTATTTGTGAAGGTTTCGTGTCCTTGCTGTTTATAATATTATTTTTTTTGCTTTGTCTTGTTTAAGATAATGACGCCATTTTGTCGCGCCGGCTGATCATATGAATAATAATTTTTAGATTTCCTGTGGGTAGAATTGCTACTTTGTTAAATAAATACTAAAATATTCATTCATCGTCATATTTATATTTAGCAACAAGAAGGTCGCTTACTAAATGTATCATGGCTCCGTAATCTTGACAAAAAAATGGATCGATTTTTGCCGATAAGATACAAATTTTGAAAATTTTCGTCTATTTTTTAGAGTGAATCCTATGTGACACCATGTATCTAATGTCCTTTTGTAACCGTGGTTATTGTGTTAAGTTTGATATTATAAGGATATATTTTTTGAGTGAGAAGAGAGATGCAGAAAGTCTCGTAATGTAATTTTGTTTAAATCTTTGTCACTCCGTAAATTTGCTTGTTTACCTACGTATTTCAATAAAATTATTTGTACGTAATTGATATAATTCTGCTCAAAACCGGGATGGTTGGCGCTGACTTAGGGAGGCCTACGTTCAACAGTGGACGGCGACAAGCTGATTTATTGAATATAATAACAGTTTTTAGGAGGTAATCATTTCTCACCCATGGATTAGGAAGTGTACATTTATATTTACTTGCTTAAAATGTATATATGCAAACAAAATGAATAGGTGTATTAAGATGTTTATGTTATACCATAAATATCTTAGCCATTTTTATGCATAATCAATTTAAATGTTTTGATTGAAGGTCAATTACTTAAGTACATTGTATGCACTGTCGTATCTTTTTCTATAATGGAAATCTCCCTATATAGCATAGATATTAGTGAAAGTTGATTGGTACACCATAAAGCCCACATATTCATTCATTTATATTTTACAGTCCCTTTCTGTAATAATGTAATACCATATTTAGACTATTTAGACATCGGTTAATATATAATAATATCAGTGTTATTGTTTGTGTTATTAATTTACATAAGGTTCTAACTAAAAGTTTGAGGTCCCAAAATTTACAAGGTATGAAATTGTAAACAGCGTAGCTTATCTTATACTTAATTGCCTTCATAAGAGTTTCCGAACCTTATTTTTATCACACCTCATGGATTTTAAATAACATTGGACTATTCCCTTTAGCTTTTTGAATACATGAAAATCACAAATCTATACTAATATTATAAAGCTGAAGAGTTTGTTTGTTTGTTTCAACGCGCTAATCTCAGGAACTACTGTACCGATTTTGATAATTCTTTCACTAATAGGAAGCTACATTACTCCTGAGTGCTATAGGCTACTTTTTATCCAGGAAAACTTTTCCATGCGGGCGGAGCCGCGCGCAATGTTAGTTATTGTATAATGACAATTATTAACTTAGCATAATTATACAAAAAAATCCTTAGTCAAATTGAAAACTTTTTTTATAGAAACAATTTATTATGACCAAAGTATTATTTGCATGAAATGAAGCCCATGATAGCCTAGTTAGAATTTATTGGTCTGCAGAGACAAAGGTCTGCAGGCTCATAACCATACTTCTGAATTTTTGATGTTACATGTCTATTATTGGTGTTAATGGTCAAGCAAAACATTGTGAGTAAACCATACTTACTTACCATACTTGAGAATTGTTCTTAGAATTTCGAAGGTGTGTAAAGTCTGCCAACCCACACTAGGTTAGAGTGGTGGAGAAGATCTAAATCTTCTCAGTAGTAGAAGAGGCCCATGTTTGGAAATGGGCAGTATATAATTAGTGCTGTTATTATTACTATATGAGTATTATTATGTTGTATATTTCCTGCGGGAAATCACGGCACGAAGGCCGGTCCTTTTGGAAGGCTTGCGGGGGGATATGGATCCAACACGTAGAGGCCCCTTTAAGATACATTACTCTAGTTGGGGTGTGTACACCTTGTAGGTACTCTCTCTGTCTGTACTTATGGAGGAAATACAGCCAAAGACAGTGCCCGCAAGGTTCAAGGACTATTGCAGAGAAGATGGGAATTATACCAGGTCTATGGATGGGATCTAGCTGGACTGGTTGCTGGGATATTGATTGAGACAACGGGATGCCTGCCAAGTAAAATGTCTCAATCATTTGTAATCAAGGCAGACGGTGACTTGCCCCCCACTAGATGGGCATCCCAAAAAGTGGCGCATGCCAAGGACGCAACATCGGTGTGGGTGGCTAAAGGGTGTCGAGAGGTGTGCACCGATTTCACCATCGCGGGTCGCTGACGGGTCCCGGAGCGGGTTTCTTCGCTATTACGCAGATTGAGCACTTCCACCCTGGAGCTCAGGTTCTTAGCTCTTGCGATTTCCACCCCTAGCCGGCCAGTTAAGGCAAGCCAAGGGTCAGGGAGTCTCATCTAGCCCCCACGGAATCACGGTACGCGGTGTCGCCACTCACCGTCGGCTCGCCACAAAGCCGCCCCTTATTATTACTATTCAAGACACTTGAGCTTACATGCTCTGCACCAGTTGGTAGTCAACTTATTATTAACATCAAGCCCTTTTTTTCTGACTATTTTAAATCAAAACCACAGCTGAAAAATCTGTTTTAGATACTAAGTATTATAATTAGAAGAAAAAGGGACATGTGGTTGCAAAGCTAGAGAGGCAACTGTCAGAAAAACAAGGAAGGGTTTGATTAAAAGTTTCTCTAATATCAAGAGAGAGAAGTCATCTTTCAAGGTTGAATCAGCCTTCATTTCTAGAAATATTTTCTGACCTACCAGTAATTGTAAGTGACTAATTTGATTGTTTTAAAAGAAATGTTGTTAATTATCAAACACACTATTGTATCAGTTTCTTTCCTCTCTTCTTATAAAAAAGGTTTTTGGTAGGCAGTAGCTTAGCTGTGCCCCTGGCATTGCTGACGTCCATGGCTAGTGGTAGCCACTTACCATCAGGTGGGCCTTTAGTTCATCTTCTGCAATAGTAGACAATTATATATAACTAGCATTGTGCGCGGCTCCGCCCGCGCGGAAACGTTTTTCCGGGATAAAAAGTAGCCTATAGCACTCAGGAGTAATGTAGCTTCCTATTAGTGAAAGAATTTTCATAATTGGTACAGTAGTTCCTAAGATTAGCACATTCAAACAAACAAACTTTTCAGCTTTATAATATTAGTATAGATTATTTTAAATAATAGCTTATATATTAATTTTATTCTTTCAGAGAGTGCAATGAGTAAGCCTATGTTTAAATAATGACTATATCAATGAAAGAACAAGGTCAGATGCCTGGGGAGGTTTGTATTTGTTTTATTTATACACATACATACACACAAATGCTTTGTCTGTGAATGGGTAGGCAGAGGCGCAGCTACTGTACCAAGATCTTACCATGTGTATTCTGTCCCCTGTTGAGATAGGGGATAGCCTATTGTCATATCGGGCACAACATATGTTTTATTTATATAATACCTCAACTATATGTATAATTAACATGGCATGGATTTGAAACTACCAACTATGCTTAGAGCATAATTTATTAGCTGTTTTATGTTTTAGCCTTTACAATTTTATTATAATATTAAGTATAGATGTTAGATATATTATATTATGATCCATTTATTACTGATTATTTATCAGATGGCATTCCCCGAGGCAAAGTTAAAAGCTTTGGAGGAGAAGATATCCCATCCACGTTGGGTTGTGCCAGTATTGCCGGAGCAAGAGTTGGAGGCTTTGCTCACAGCAGCAACAGAACTCGCTACTAAAGGTTTTAGAACATTTTTATTAATGGTTTTTTAATAACGTTTTTAATTACTGTGATATAACCTGTGTATGTAAAACATAGAATGTAGACATTCTTTTTTATAATTCGTACATGACAGGTGAAGATGTGAACCACATGGCATGTCAGCGGTTTTATAACGACGCACTGTCCGTGTCGTTTACGAAGATTCTGACCGACGACGCAGTGTCGTCATGGAAGAACAACATACAGCAGTGTGTACGCTCCAACTGTGAGAAACTGGTTAAACTTAGTGCAATGAAATTGGACGACCCAAGATTCTTGCATTTATTGTCTATGGTGTTCAACCCAAATAATAAGTAAGCTATAAAAATATATTCATAAAAAAAAATATGATTTCATCAACAGTTGAATAGGAACTTAAGGTGCTTCCCCCTGTAAAATGGCATGATACCGTATTTTATGTAGTTTTCGAATGCTATCTAATCGATTTTTATAATGCTTATTTTAGACTAGTTCTTGCAGCAATATATAGCGGAAGAACTTCCAGATGCGATTACACTACAGGCAATATTTCAATAGTGTATACACAGGCGCCTCGCCTCGCAAAAGTCCTTCAAGCGTCAAAATTTGCAATAATCAGTTTGCCATGCAGCGTGAACAGTTAAAATTGTTCGCGGAAGAAAACGTTTGCAAGTTTTGTAAAAAAATTGTAAACAGTTGAAAAATAATTTTCAAAATTGACCCATGATAAGTTTAATGGAAGGGGTAGTTGTTAAATAACAGTAATATCAGACTGCGACGTTACCGAACATCACTGGCCATAACGCTACGTGCGTGCGAAAGAGATAGCGCGATACCCCCACTTCAAATATAAATAAATAACTGCTTTATTTTCGTGATGCTGATTTCACGGAAGAATTTCTTTTTCATATTTTTTTCTGTTACATATAAAATAATGTATAAAACATAGGAAACTACCCAATTGTCTCGAGACCTATCGATCACCCGAATCATTGTAATCGGATTTGTTTAAAAGTTGTGTGATGTCTGACTGACTGCCTCGGTGGCGTAGTTGTATTACGGTACGACTGCAAGGCTGAGGTCTCGGGTTCGATCCCCAGGTCGGGCAAAGTGATATTGGATTTTTCTATTCAGTATCAGCCCGGAGTCTGGAATTTGTGCCCGGTATGGCGATAGGCTCGCCCCCTATCACATCATGGGACGGAATGCGCTTGGCGAAAAGTGGGTGCACTAGTTGCGCCTCTGCCTACCCCTTCGGGGATAAAAGGCGTGAGCATGCGTTGTGTGATGTCTTCTGATGATATATGAAAGCTGAAATGTAAAAAAAAAATGTGCAAGAAAAAAAATATATTTTGCAATAAATACCTATACTCTAACGGTTTAGGTATTTAACTAAATGTAAACAAATAATGATATATGATTCCTGGGTAGTCAACCTTTTCTTACGAAAGTGTTCACGAAGACTGTCATGTCAATGAAACTATGGCGTATTACAAACAGTTATAATGATTACTTTCACTTTAAAATAAAACAAATAACTAAAAACGACTAATTATCAGAAACAAAGCAAAACACAATAAACACAATAAATAAATAAATTTCTACAATACGGTAATGTATCGATAATTGTTGTCTAGTTATCCGATTAAATTTAATGGCGGTCAGTTCTAATAGCGCGCCGCGTGCTACGTAACATTCATACTCTCAAATTTGGTAGGGTTATCCAAATTAATAATTATTAATCAAAGGAAAATGTTTGGCATGCCTGTCGTATAAGGTCTTTTACAGTTGACAGATCGAAATCCTATATAAAAGTTGGTAATTTTTAAAAAGTATTTGTGTTCGCGCGTATTAATTAAAAATTATAACTATATAATAATCAAATAAGTTTAATAAACGGGAATGACTGTGCTAAGTGTTGTGTAGGTTATAAACGTTTATAAGAACTAAGACGTTTATTTTGGTTACAACGTATTTTGTAAAGAGAAATATGCTGGTAAAATACCTTTTTACACGCTTTATATTAGCTTCACTTGTATGTTTGTAACCGACTGCTTTGGGCGCGATTTTGACCCACTTAGTTTGAATAAAATCTGACCGTTTAGTCAGATTTTATTCAAACTTTGTAGATTTGTCGAGGACCGATGACAATACACTAATTTGATAAGATTATGCCATTATTAAATTTTTTAAAATGAGATTTTTGTTAATTTATATACCATTAAGTCTCACTGTATATATTGATAACGTTAAAATCTTTGATGGCTTCTAAAATAATTATAGTTACTTATATATCAAGGAATTAATAGTAAATTAGATCAAACAATAAAAAAAAAAAAACGCTTTTATAAATAAACCATACTAAAAAGTACAAATAATTAATAGTTTAAAAAAACTAAACACGCTTTATATAGAAAAGCAAACTAAAAAATAGAAAATAAATTTTAATAAATTTGGATTGAGATTAGTGTAATTTTTTTTAATAAATATAAATTAATAATAGTGTAAATAAGAAAAACTTGTTTTATTGTAAAAAAAAGCGTGGGGTGCTTGGTGTCAATAAAGACAGATGTGAGAAGAAGGATTATCATTTCGATAATATCTTAACACCCCACGCTTTTTTTTTACAATAAAACATTTTTTCTTATTTACACTATTACTAATTTATATTTATTAATTTTTTTTACACTATTCTCAATCCAAATTTATTAAAATTTATTTTCTATTTTTTAGTTTGCTTTTCTATATAAAGCGTGTTTTTTAGTTTTTTTTAATTATTATTTATTTATGATTTGTTTACCTTTAGTTAAATACCTAAACCGATGGAGTATAGCTTACTGTGTATATAGTACAAATTATTTCAACTAATGATCCATAGTGCGTTTTGGATTTTTAACCAATTTTTGTTTTATAATAGTAACTATGAATAAAATTAACTTTTTCAAATTAGGAACATTAATTTATCTCGTGTCAGCCGGCGAACTGTGGGCTCATAATGTGACAAAAAACACGACACGACTCCGTTTCGTTTTATTGGGATTGGTTGAGAGACTAACACGTGACTGACGTATTGCTACGTATTGGTCTCTCGATCAATCACAAACATCAAAATTAAACTACATCGTCTTAAGAGTTGCGTTTCTTTGCCACATTCTAATCCCACTAACCGCGTGGTCATTTTGAAACAAGTGACACTGACAAGGACAGTTCGCACCTCTAGAACGAAAACGACACAATTCAAAACAACCAAAAGTTGAGTTATCGTCAGAAAATGACTTAAAACTGGTCTCTTTTTCATAAAAATAATAATAAAAAAGGCCCGATATAATAGTTTGGTCCTTTTCCCGCTTGAATATGGCTGTTTGAACTATTGTTGTATTGAGAACTTCGTTTTAAGTCATTTTATGAAGATAACTCGATTTTCGATTTTTTTGAATTGTGTCGTTTTCGTTCTATAGGTGCGCGTTGACAATACAAAGTTCAAGGTGGCGGGGTTGGCAATATGAAGTGCCTTTCCCGCTACAAAAGTTCCCAAATCACTTCGCGATCCATTGCGCCATCTGTAGTCTGTACGATGCCAGCACCATCTATTTGAAAAATCTGAGTAAATAGGTTTTTTATTTCGCACTGGAGCAAATTTCGGACATAAAAATTAGCTTGTATGTTATCCAGGATGTGGTCTAGCCGTGTGCCAAGTTTCATCCTAATCCGTTCAGCTGTTTCTCGACTTTACATTTAACAAACATTCGATAATTTTCACGAACTTTCGCATTTATAATATTTTTAAGAAGTAAGATATGAAGTGCGCGTATTGCGTTCTTCTTTCTTATATTACCTCTTTTACCGAAATTCAAAGGTGAATTTTACCGGATTTTAACCATTCTTTTTGTATTAGAATTTAAATGACTTAAACATTTATAAAAGTGAAGCACAAAAATGAGTCAAATAACATGCTAAGATTCAAAGCGTAAAGTCGCTAAAGTCGTCGCACATATGTTCCTATCATTAATTGACGGTAAAAACAGAATTTAGACGTGGATCGGATATGCCCCCGTAGACGTAATAGGGCTCCTGAGCTTACTACAATTTTGCAAATATACAGTCAGCAGCATAAGTAGCTGAACAAATTCAAAATTTCAAATTGCCTACATACTTTTGTGTTCTTACTAATCTGTTTTTTCTCTTCACAAAAATAAAATAAAAGAGATTTGCAATCAATGCAATCACAGCCCTGTATTATATACTGCCCACTGTTGAGCACGGGCTTCCTCTACAACTGAGAGGGTTGAGAGAAGAGATTTACTTTACTTCAAACGAAGAATAAAAATGTTTCAGTTTAACTTAACACGTATATAGGCGTTTTGAAATTTTTATTTTGATCAGATGCTTATGCTGCTGACCGTACTTGTGTTGCGCCATATATAATATGTGTATACATCTATGTCGTTGATTTTAGATTTCACACATTTAACGTGTCTCGCACGTCTGAAGGCTTGTCTGTGACGTGTAACTCTGCAGGACAGGGGAGTACACAGGAAGTCGAGGTGTTTGCAAGGTCTCAGGACCATCGCACTCCAAGGGGATGGCTGGTACATCTCATCAATGTGTAAGTAGTAGAGTAGAGTTTGAAGTATTTTATATATCACTAGACTTTTGCTCGCGGCTCCGCCCGCGTGAAAGATTTTCCGGGATAAAAGTCCTGCTTTATATTTTCCCGCTATAAAAAATTAGCCCATGCTACTCGCTGATTATGAAGCTTTCTATTGGTGAAATATTTTTTTAAATCGGACCAATAGTTTTTGAGTTCATTCATTATAAACGTACAAAAATACAAATATTTCCCCATTTATAATATTAGTGAAGATTATGGAGCTAGAAGTACTGACCTTTTTTACATGAAAGGATAGAAGATTCTTGGGCGGTTTATTGATTGATGCCAGATTGAGATTTGGCTAGGTTGAAATTTGTAAAGTTGATTGGTGACTGAAGTCTCGTCAAGCACATCCACCAAGGTGAAGAAATCTGACGGGTGACTTTTATAATTGTCGTGTTTCTTTTCTTCTAGTTTTGGTCAAGCAGGTGGCTTTGTCAAATTGAGAGAGCGATTTGAAGCAATAATGGGTTTTCAAAAGCCTGATTTAACAGCCTCTATAAACTCCGAGGAAAAACTATCAATCGAATTGACGGAGAAGGAGAGTGAGGAGAACACGTGTGACAAGGGTGACAGTGCTGAAGACACACCACTGATAGCTGACAACAGTGAGGTAAATATGTATTATGTAAACAACAAAATATACCACAATAATTTCCCAATTTTTTACTATTCACTTATCAGCTCTATTTACTGACTGGACTTTGACTGCTGACATTTGGCGAAATTGATTGATTGTTGTGTATTGTAGATGAGCACGTCGTCCCGCACGGAGCAGCCGTCGTCCCTGGAACAGTCGACGAGCGGCGAGAGTCGCGTGGCGGCTGTGTGGCAGCTGCTGCGGCCGCTCAGTCTGTGCCACGACCTGCTCACTACGCACACGGTCACCACCTATTTACTACCTGTGCTGGTGAGTATATATCTAGAACAATATATTGTTGAGTTTGTAATACACGAAACAAGTAATTTTGTGTCTTCAAATAATATAGTGCAGATTAACGAGGATTGAGACGTTTAAGAAGTTGGACAAAATTTACTAGCTCTCTGTCAAATTTGCTAAGGATTTGTATGTGAAAAGTTGAAGAAAATTTAAGTTGTAACCTGTATGGGTTTTGTATAATCGCGGAAGTTAACATACTTATCTGTACAATAGAGTAGTTCCATCTCAATTATATATCAAGCCAGGCTTAAACTAGCAACTAAAGAAGTCAGAAGTCAACTTTTATCATATAAACAACCACGGCAAGCTGACTTCTGCAAATTTTTGAAACTTAAGATTTCCAACAAGTCACATGTGTATGTTTAAATATTAGTTAGCTAGTTAGTTAGTTAGCTAGTAAACTCAACATCACAAAGACAAAAGTTCCTAGCTTGAGTTTTTTGTTTTTAGGAATGTATACCGACATTATTAGAAAGCCTTACCGATGAAGAGCTGAAGAGAGAGGCGCGTGGTAGTGAAAATAAGACTGACACAGTTTCCTGTTTAATACGAGCATGTAAATATGTCTCTCTTAAGACACCTCACCACCATAACCTACTCAAATGTAAGTACTAACATTTTTTTTCTTTTTGATTAAACACCGCTACATTGAAGCTCATATTATATTTATTAAACGATTGTCACTGAAATAATGTATAGCAATTTTTTAAGTATTTTTGTAGTTTTGCATTTGATTATTTTATATAAATGTGTATTTATGAAAATATGTAATTTTATTGCTAATTTGCGAAATCTATTTTCTATTTAATAATATTATCCACAAAATATTTCCTTACACAATGCCTGTACTTGTCTAGCAAGACACTTTATTAAAACTAATGAACTCATAAGAATTATTTGAGTGCATGTTATTATATCTAAACATCATATATGGCGGAGATACAAATATAAAGCTATGCAATCAATGCAATCAGCCCTGTATTGTACTGCCCAGTGGTGAGCACGGGCATCCTCTACTATTGAGAGGGGTTAGTCCTTAGTCCACCACGCTGGCCTCGTGCGGGTTGACAGACTTCACCTCGAAAATCTTAAGGAGAATTCTCAGATATGTAGGTTTTCCTTCACCGTTAAAGCGAACGATAATTGATAAACAATATACGCGTAACTTCGAAAAGCCAGAGGTGTGTGCCTTGGGTTTTGAACCTCCGAACAATTTCTCGGCAGACCATTCCATTCCCAACTAGGCTATCGTCCACTTCAAAGTTACAAAGCAATGAACATCATCATGATCGCGATGCAGTTCCTCGCTTCCTTATACCTTATTCCTCAGGTAGTTGCTAGAATGAATTTGAATAGGAAAGATACTAGGTGTCTTTGAGGTTGTAAGATTGATGGTTGGTGCATTTTCATTGTTTTGTTTCGTTTTGGGATAGTTACCTTGGTGGTATGAAAGGTTAATTTATTATTGCCATAAATAGAGCAAGGTGTGTCTTGGGACGCTCATTCATTGCTGTAGATGTTATATATTGTGAAAGCCCATTTGATTAAAGTGTTGTTGTTAGTAGCAACTAACCATATTTGCATGCACTCTCGTGTAGCTTGGCATTGAGGAAATATTTTTTTGATAGTATCTACGTTGTTCTTAAGAGAAAGCCACAAACCGCTAGCGATAACTGTAGTGTATTCACGTATTTTGATGTACACAAATAGCGATAACTGTAGTGTAAACATGTATTTTAATGTACATAAACCCTGTTAAAAATTTTGTTAGTTTCTCTTTGTACCGTTGTTCTTGAATCCTGACACACCACGCCCAGCATCCCCTTGGCATTGGAAGCAAGCATCGCTACTGTGACGTCCACCGCTAATAGTTTCGGAAGAAGTCTCGTTTGCCAGCAGATCAGTAAGTCGGTTGCACACCCTGTAGCTGCTAAGGGGCGCAGTCTAATTCCTCCCCTGTGCCGCTACATTGTATGTAATCGATTTATACCAACTCTACGAGACACTATTACTGAACTGGTATTTTACACGTGCTTTGTTGCATGAAAATATTTACTTTGATATTCTGATTAAGTTATATTTTAGTGTTTGGCTAATTGTGAGATGGTATCACAGTTTATAAATGTTTGTATATTTTATAGGTTAAAAAAGAAAAATGTATTTATACTTTTGTTCTGTAGAGTATTACTGTTGTTCTTTTGTTTCTTAGAGTAAATTTATTTTTCAGCTTTGGAAATGTTCCGTTTGAAAATGATATTGCGATTGTTACAAATGTCATCGTTTAACGGTAAAATGTCGGCGCTGAACGAGATCAACCAGCTCATCAGCACGTTCTCACAGCAACCGAAGCCGGAGTGGCTCACACCCGCTGTCATTACGGTAACACCACCTACCTTTAACAAGCCTTAAAACTCTATACCCATTAGTTACGTTGTATATAATATATTTAATGTTCAATTCAGAGCTGGATCCGAGAAAACAAAGTGGTGGACATAGTGTTACGCGACTCTCTTCACCAGCCTCAGTACGTGGATAGGTTGGAGAAAATGCTAAGGTTTATGATAAAAGAGAACTCTCTGACACGGGATGATCTGGACGCCATCTGGAAGGCGCAGCACGGCAAGCACGAAGCGATTGTGAAGAACCTGCACGATCTGTTGGCCAAGCTCGCGTGGGACTTCACGCCTGACCAACTCGATCATCTGTTCGATTGTTTTCAGGTAATTGTTACTTACATATATTAATTATTATGCAAGTATCAATCTCGGGAAAAAGTTTACGTATAATGTTTATACCACAGTCCCAAAGAGAACTATAGAGTATAGACAACGAAAAATAATATAAATATGATTACACATTACTTAATCTGGTTTATTAATTTTTGTAGGCAAGTTGGGCCACGTCTAGTAAAAAACAAAGTGACAAATTACTCGAAGTAATTAGAAGACTTGCAGAAGATGACAAAGATGGGGTGATGGCAAATAAGGTGAAGTAAAATTGTTACAATAATTTCATTTCATTTTAGACAGCTTCCGTGGCGCAACAGGCTAAGGCAGGCTTGCACAACGACTTACTAAATATGTTAAAAGCTAACATTTAAAACAGCATGCTATCACTATCATTCATGAGGAGTTGAGAAAAACAGCACTATGATTAAGATATATTTGGCGTTAATTATTTTGAGTTGTTGTGTAAGCCAGCCTAGGCGTCAAATGTGACAACAAAGGCCGCGGTTTTGATTCCCGTACAAAGAAAAATATTTATGATCCGCAAATTTGTTTCGGGTCTTTCTTGTGGGACCTACGACACTAGATAATGTATGACGGCTGCGTGCTGTTATTATTCTACAAATAATATATTCCTTCATGGTTTTGCTGAGTACAATTATTTATTTAGTAATTTTGGTGTGTAGGTCTTGGTGTTGTTTTGGAACTTAGCACATTCAGACGAAGTTTGTACAGAAATAATGGACGTGGCGCTCGCGAACCTCATCAAAATACTTGACTATAGCTGCAGCCAGGACCGAGATGCGCAGAAAACATACTGGCTTGACAAGTAAGGGCATTATTCAACTTAAATATCTCTGTAGCTAATTTACAAATACTCACAACCACATTATTTCCCTAGATGTGTAGAAGAACTAAAAACCAACGAGAAATGGGTATTGCCGGCGCTAAAGGTGATGAAAGAAATATGTTGTTTGTATGAAGCAGGCGGGGGCACGGGGGTCCGCCCTCACGTCACGAGGCAGGAACTCATTGACCGGCTGCAGACGCAGCACTCGCTCGTGATACTAGTCACTGACTCGCTTACTAATTATATGGACGGCGTGCGCACTAAACTGGCTGGTGAGCGATTCGTAAACATTTTTCTCTATAGACTATGTTATCTAGATCATATTATAATTATTTGAGTTTTCCAGAGGAGGGTGAAATTGCTTGGGAGAGCTGGCTGCCGGACGGGAGATACTCGCATGCAGCACAAGTACACGAAAGACTTGGTTTTCTTAGATTCCTTTTGAAGGATGGCCAGTTGTGGCTGTGTGCTGAACAAGTAATTGTACTTTTAAATAAAATTTAAAACACTAAAAATTAAGGTAGTTACTTTGTTCGATTTTGACAATTATGCTTAAATAATAAGTAAAATAATACGAAAAAGATGCCTTTTTGTCAAACCAGGAATGAAATAGGACATCATATTTCAAATATTGCAATGTGTGCGTAGTGTGGATAGCGCGCTAACTTTCTTTCCAGCTCATCGTAATTCCAGGTGACGGCAAAAGATATTGTTGCGTCCCTTTTTCGTCTTTTGACATTTAGCCGTTCCATCGGATTTCAAGATTTAGATCTATGTTAGATTTTAAATTACATATTTCGATAAACTTAATTAATAAAAATTAGTAAAATAGCTTATAACATAAATAAATTACGACGTCTAATTTTAGGCCAAACAAATTTGGGTGTGCCTCGCGGAGCGACCTGCTCAGTTGGGGGACCGCGAGGCTTGCTTTCGGTGGTTCAGCAAACTGATGGGAGAAGAGCCCGATCTGGATCCCAATATTAATCTGCATTTTTTTCGCCGAAATATTATGACGTTGTCACCCAACTTATTAACGCATGCTGGAATTAAGTGTTTTGAGAGGTAATCATTCAAGACCTTCATAGTACTTACGACAACTTTACCGTCACTGAAATACAGACTAAATCTTGTTTTGCGTTTGCAGATTTTTTAAGGCTGTTAATTCTAAAGAAGGAAAACTTAAAATTAAGCGGCGAAGTTTTCTACTTAACGATGCTGATCTCATAGGATTAGATTATTTATGGAGGGTGAGTGTCCGCCACATTTTACGGTTGAGTAGGTAGATAATGGCATGACCAGTAACAGATTATTGAAAACAGAAGATTTCATATTGCTGTTTATTACTGTTACAAGGTTGATGAAGTATAGAAAAGACATTAGCCCTCATTTGGTGATATTAGATAATGAATCCCTGTTGTGGGCTGGTATATGGTGTATCGTACCTATACATTGATAGTGTAGTGTGTACTGTGTAACGTTTGTGCAGGTGATCACGGAGTGCTCGGACGAGATCTCTGCGCGCGGCATCGAGCTGCTGCGCGAGGTGTGCACGTGCGTGGGCCCGGCGCTGTCGGCGGCGCAGCACCACGAGGCGTTCCTCACGCACTGCTGCGCGCGCACGCAGCGCATGCAGCGCGACACCGACCAGCTCGAAGGTCACTCTATACTCTACACCCTACACACATTTCACTTTCGTCGCACTATTCAGATACATTATGTATAGTCCGCGATCCGGCTCCGAACTATTATTAACACGCTTTTATTAGCTTCATACATATGTCATACATATACTTGGTTGATACGAAGGAATACTCGATGCGAGGTTGATTGGAAATAACTTAGCTTCACAATTGTGCTTGGGAATATTAATGAAAAATATATATTGTTTGCAATATACCTGCACGAGTAGTAAGGATTGCCCCATGTGACATAATTAAATAAAGTTAATATTATTTGATGACGTATTCATATAACATTTAATGTCCTTTTCAGATACCACTGAAGCCTGCACGAGAATGTGTAGGGTTATCCGTGCCATACAGGAATATATTAATGAATGTGATAGAAGATTCTCAGCGGAGCGGCAAATATTACCGATTTACAGATCGGGCCGAGGCAGGCAGTGTACAATTATTGTAAGATTTAGTTTTCAGACTGGCCAAAGACAAGTTGAAGACATTGAAATGTTTTCACACTCAAATGACACCTTACACTCTTTGCGCACTACAATACAAAGGAGGTAAGTTCATGACACATTACAAAACACTGATATTGAATACTCACAGTATTTGCAGACACTCATGCTGGCTATTTTATTTTCAGGTTAAAAGGCGCATCAGAGAGTAACATAAAATTAGAACTTTACGTAAACAAATTAGAACTTTATATAAATGGAGAGTTGTTGGATTCTAGTCATGATAGAAAAATCCTTTCTCAAATACCTCTCCGGGATAAGACCATTATTGTCGCTAAGGTTAGCTAAGTTAGCTTATATTGTGTTAATAACTATTTAAATAAAAATTGTAGCAATTATTGATTTTCAAATTAAATTAACTCTAGTAAAAATTTTATCAAATTACAAGTTGATGTGTTATTGTTTTAAATTCCGTATAGTATGTTATTATTTAATGTAAGATTATCTATCTGTGGTGGCTTGTGATTGGCTTAATGTATTTAGTTCTTATTTTTGTTTATTGTTATAGTTAGCTGTGAGCCACCCAAATAAATTAAAATAAAATAAAAATGAACATTTGAATAAATTTCACACAGGTGTACGACGGACAAGTGTGCGGTAGCGGCGGCTGCGGTTCTTCCAACGAATCAAGCAGCGACTCGAGTACTTCATCGCCGCCATTTTCACCCACTCCTGAACACGCTCTGCCTGGCGTGGTAAGTGATAACATAATTTGTCAACTGTCCTAGCAATTTAATTGGCATAATGAGAGAAGTTTAAAGATCTAAAATTATATATGAGCTTGATAATTTGCTTCTATTTAGGTACTTGTTACAAGGAAATATTAAAAATAAATAGTAATGAAGTTTTAAAATATCTAGTGGAGATAGTTGGCTACGGCTGTTTTAAGCTGCTTGCATACGGCCGTCAGAATAGTTAAAGAATAAAATACGCATACGCATACACTTTTATCCCCGAAGGGGTAGGCAGAGGCGCAACTAGTGCACCAACTTTTCGCCGTGCGTATTCCGTCCCATGATGTGATAGGGGGCGAGCCTATCGCCATATCGGGCACAAATTCCAGACTCCGAGCTGATACTGATTAGAAAAATCCAATATCACTTTGCTCGACCTGGGGATCGAACCCGAGACCTCAGCATTGGAGTCGTACCGTAATACAAGTCCTTATACAACTACGCCACCGAGGCAGTAAAAATAAAATAAAATCTATACATATAAATAAAATTGGAGTGTCTGTTTGTAATATTGAAATAACCGTTTTTTACTACATGTATATGAATATATATACGGTACATACGCCAAAATAACATTTGGTGTATGTACCGCCAACACATTGTCTGACTGTCTGTCTGTTCCGGCTAATCACTGAAGTGGCTGGACCGATTTTGACGGGACTTTAATTGGCAGGTAGCTGATGTAATAAGGAGTAACTTAGGCTACTTTTTATCCCGGGAAAATATAAAGCGGGACTTTTATCCCGGGAAAACTCATTCACGCGGGCGGAGCCGCGGGCAACAGCTAGTATTGAATAAAATACTGGAGAATCATTTTTACTTTTATTATAAGTGCATAACAGTTTATTTTGTTTCCTTACATGAAACAGCTGTTTGCGCAAGGTTCATGGTACATACCATTCATATTGGAATTGGAACACATTGGCATCACAAAAGGACACGGACCTCTGACGGAAGCTGCGCATCTACTCTCACAGATCTGTCCGGCGCACAAGCACACGGTAGGTGCCAATGTGACTTCTTATTTCACAGTGTGATTGCCATGACTACTTTTCAGTCTAATTGTAAAGTATACAATAAATTATTTCAAAATTCTCTAATAAAATCATGTTAATACAACTTGTACATACATTATAAGTTTTCATTTAGTAATTGCTTAAAGTCCAGTGGCATCTGAAATGTATTGACGTATTTAATAAATATATTTTAGGTAGAGAAATTAACAGAGGCGTTACTTAGTAGAGACGATACGAAACTGAGGGATATGTTGTACGGACCGGCGCCACCAACTGTCGCTTACAATATTCAGGTGTGTAACATATATGTTTATTAGTACAATGTTTGAAAACAAAATATATCACATGTTATGTATGGGAATACGTCTAGTCGATTGGGTAATCGGCTATACGTGTGTCAGTCCGCGCCTGCGCCGTAGCGTTCGCGATCTATACGCTGCTCAAGATTCACTTATGCGCTTCATTTTGCAGTTGCAAAGTCTTTGCTTCTGTTCACAAGCGAGACACCGATTTTTTAGAACAAGCCAGTCTAAGAAATAGAAGTGGACAAATAACACTAAATTGATAGGCATGCTTGGACCTATCAATGTATTTCGAACCCAAAAAGTGCCACAGGAACCTTGTTAGTAAAACCCAGTACTAAGAACGTTTGACACGTTTGTCGTTAAAATGTCGTTCCAGCAACTTCTGCTTCATGTAATATTGTGCTGGTACTGGACCAAAGGGGTGAAGTTCGTAATGTGCGTTTAATGTTCAGGTTTTATACAGCATGGTGATGCCTTCGTCAGACACGCGGCTAGACAGGTGCCGCAGCTTCCAGCTGGCCTGCGCGAAAAAAGCACCCCTCTTAGTACAATGTTTGTCTAACAAAGACTTTTTGCAAGGTGCTGCACCGCATACGCGCAGGTAACTTGTTTTCCTCTAATATCAAGTGTACAGTGAAACGCAATAAAATCATATATCATAATATAAAAAGCTGATGTGATCTTAATCATGATATTCTTGTACACAATACTGGTGGTAGGTCTCTCATTATGTAAGAGGCCGTCTGGGTGGGTGCCACTGCAATGTCTATTTCTACCGCCAAGCAACAGTGTGCATGCACTGTTGTGTTTCGGTTTGAAGGACATTGTAGCCAGTATAACTACTGGACATAATGAGACTTAACATCTTATGTCTCAGGATGACGAGCGCAGTGGAATGCCACACAGTACTTTGTAAGTCAAGGTGCTGGATGGTGTTGCTTCTGTTTATGGGTGGTCGTATCGCTTACCATCAGGTAAACGGCTTGCTCATCTCTTCATTCGATGCTATAAAAAATAACAAAATAAGCTTGCTCTGAACAATGGATTACTTTTTGGTTTCAGAGTTGGCTTTTTAGCACTAGTGAGACTATCAAAATTAGTACTATATACCCTGGGATATCTGTTTGAAATACTTGCACCAGATGGATCTGATATCGCCGTAGATAAAGATTTCAGGTAACTATAAAGTGGATTATAAAAAAGAGCATTAACACAAAAATTATATGTGATTCCGACATTGTTTCGTTTTCGCAGAACGGACATTACTATATTGAGAGAAGCATTGCAGACAGTGCCAAGTCAAAATTGTGAGTTGATTATTAAAGCTATATCGGAGAAATTGGCAAACTCACTAGGTGAACAGGTGAGAATATATTTTGTTATAATCTTTTACTGTTCCTATAAGTACAACGATATGTAATCATATTCGTTTTCTCTTTTATAGGTTGTCATTAGCGGAGAAGACAGTGATTCAATATCATCACTGGTGTGGTGGCGAGTTCCTACAATGGCCACGGTGCGTTCGTTATACGCACTAGCATACTCAGTCGCGCAGCCATCCGAGATCAGCGGGATAGTGCACCCGGATGATGTCACCTGTATGTATTTTCCAAATTGATGTTCTGTCATAGAATAATAACGCCAAGAACGATAGTTTCATATCAAAAAACTGTAGACTGTGAAGCATAAAACTCATTGATGTCACACGTATTGACGTACTGTCACACGTACACAAGTGTGCTAATAATGTTGCTGGTGGTATCAGATTTTCCCCAAAATTAAGGTGCGTTGGGGTAAAATCGGATACTTTTTTAAGGTGTTAAACAGTGTTTGTGAATAATTTTTTTACACGAATTCTATAGACCATATCATAATAAACCTTTGACTTGTTTATGTATTATTAAACATGTCGCAGACAGCGGCGGCCGATAGTTATACGTGGGCTTTCATAATAAAAGTCACAAATGAATTATCTCTTCAACTCACCATTTATTGATCATTGGTGAATTATTGCGTAATCAAGTGTTCACAGAGTACAATACCACGTCAGGATTCATTATTAACTCTACTTATTACGACACCATGGTAATTGAGACAATTACTTAACCAATATCAACTATACTCGACTTATTCAGTAACCACCTTAATATGATCTCAATCATAAACCCGAATTAACATAGTAACCTCTTAACTAAGCACTGACTGATATGAAAACCACCATAGTTACTACTTAGTATCGAACTGCACTGAACTAGTTGCTTCATATGATTCGGCACCCTTTTTATACAATTGTCACTCCCACTACTAGTCGTGACAGGTCAATTGGTTTTTATATTCAGACGCCCTCAAAGACATTAATAAATAGGATATACCCGACAAACATACTAAACGATGTATATTTTTATTTTTAAATAATAACGGTTAATGTTTTACGTGGCTTTGAAAGCCTACCATACTTTTATAAATGTGCGGGAAAGATAGGATCTTCACAGGTATAGTTCTGACTACCTTCTAAAACCTTAATTCTTAAGGGGATTCTAAAATCAATGGAAGGTGTACATTCCAAGCGTTGACGTAATGGACACAAATTCGAAATACCTTAAATTATTTTTGGTAGCAAATTTTGTTTGTTAAAAAGTTCTAAGCATCCGATCTTACCCCTCACAAGCAAATTCGCATACATTTAGGGGCCAAATTGGTGTCTATGAGGTGTATAGTCCGTTCTTTAACGGTAAATAATTTAACTGGTTAAGATAGGATCTCAGCAACCAGACGTGTTACGACAAGTTTTAATAAACAAACTTGCTATAATAACTTGACATTGGCGAAATCACCCATAAATAATCGGTGGAAGCCATAAATTAAAGGAAGAAGAAGTTAATTTTAGAAATATATTAATTTTAGAACATGAACATCAATATCTGGATAACAATTTTCCTTTTTTTGGCAATATTTTGATATAATGTCGTATATTAATATTTTGAATTATTGTTTTTGCTTTAGCTATTATTTTATGTCAAAATATTAGATTTATCGTAATAATTACACGTGAAATGTTATGTTTCAATGTTTCATACGATTATCCGAGATACTGTGACATCCGTTTATTGCATAAACCGTCATTTTGAGATAAAATATCGAGAGCTGCTAGCGCTACGATTCGGCCTTGAGCACTGACGCAGGCTGTTTGGTGACTAAGCCAAATGGCTTAGTTTTACTTGCCTCACTAATGCCCAATTTCTGAATCTCCCAGTTAAACTTTCAACAACTATTGGTCCATTAAAGTTAAACTTAAGATAAACGTCGGTTGACTTTCACTGTGTTTCTGAACATATAATAAACCATTCGATAACTATGAAGCCAACAACCAGTTCCTTATTTTGCTACTAGATGGCTCTTTTTTAGCAGTTGACTTTTAAATGGATTTTATTACAAAACTTCGTAACTAATAATTGTTTTATATGCAATAATAACTTAATTTAACATAGATCAACGCCTAAACATTATTTTAATTTTATTTTGTGGTAATTTGTTATTTGTCTCTGGCTGATGAATGACATCATTGCCGAATTAAAAAAAAAGTCAAACAATTCAACAAAATGTCTTATGTCATGCTAGCACTAGCTTGCTAATTTGTGCTTTATGTTGTTTTATTTAGAATTTGAGAATTTATAACGCTACTGAAACCGTTGTGATTGGCCGTATCAATTATGTTCCTTTGTATTGTAAATAATATCTAACAAGTTGCCGTCGTTTGTGACAAAATGACACGTCAAATAGTTATGGAACAGATAAACGGCAAAAATTGGCCAGTTAAGTTAAAGTAAGTTTAAGCTGAGTTTATCTTGCAGTGCGTGGTTCAGAAACGCAATTTCATGGGTTATCGAACCAATAGCGCTAGCGGATAGATAAACTGCCGTCAATAGTACTTCAGAAACCGGCCATAAGCGTGTTCTGTATTACGTTGTGATAGTATATATATTGTAATAGTTGTAGTGGCTAGCAATGGAAATTAATAACCTGTATCGACATGTATTACAGTGGTTAGAGAATCAATGGAAGTGGTCACAATATGCATGGCACTCGGCGGCGGACGTCTCGAAATGTTGCTGCAAGAACCTTGGTGGCAGGACACGGCGTTGTACTTAATGATTGACTGCCCTAACCCACAAGTAAGAACCTTGATTACAGTTAACTTACATTTAAAGCAGAATAATCGGTTATATAGATCGTTTTTTTATTGTTACATAATTTAACATATTAATGATACACAATGAAACGATACTATGGTTGTATTTTTTTAACGTGTCATATTATACGTCTTTATGGGATAATATGGTGCTGGCTTGACTGTTTCGGTGGCGTACTTGTATTGCGTACGCGTTACGAGTACGATTTGCGCACTGAGGTCTTGAGTTCGAATCCCGGGTCGAGCCAAAAACATTATGACTGGGTCTTTCCATCTTAAAAATTACTCAGTCGCAGCTCAGAGTCAGGAAGTTGGCGGTTTGATACCCCCGTGCCTCGGAAAGCACGTAAAGCCGTTGGTCCTGCGCCTGATCTCTCTCCGGTCATGTCGGGTTGCCGTCTCACCGGACTATGAGAGTGAAGGAATAGCGAGTGCACCTGTGTATTGCGCACACACTTGTGCACTATAATATCTCCTGCGTACCTGGTTGATCTCTGTTGAGATTGGCCGCCGTGGCCGAAAATGGTGCTGGCATAATTTTGATTTGGCAAGTATACAATACAAATATAAGTATTAAATACAGGGTACAATCTTTGACGTACACACTTATTATCAAATGTATTACATGTGACTGTCGCATAAAAGTAGTCACTATTGTATCGGCACGTTATGATGGCCGTTTTCATTACATTACGGAGGTGAAATCTCAATTCATTATCGAAAAAAATATACTAGCCAGCAATCCTATAAGTCACGATACGATCGTGACTTATAGGATTGACGTGACTTAGATTTAATTTTTACAATTTAGAATTTTGAAGAGCATATGCCGAGTTTTTCGTAAAATTATAAATTTCAATAAATCATACTGCACGTCACTGTTGACTATAATGTACAGTCAGCAGCATAAATATCTGTACAAAATCAAAATTTCAAATCGCCTATAAACGCGTTAAGTTAAACTGAAATATTTTTTTCTTCGTTTGAAGTAAAGTAAATACCTGTTACTTTATTTTTGTGAAGAGAAAAAAAAGATTAGTAAGAACACAAAAGTATGTAGTCAATTTGAAATTTTGAATTTGTACATCTACTTATGCTGCTGACTGTACAGGAATTAACTCCTGCAACGTAATTACGAATTAATACGAAACTTAATGAGCGGACAAACGTCAAAACAGCCGTCATAGCGTGCCGTTACTATCTATAATCATTGAATTGTACTATGTAACGTTATCTGTCAGGTGCGAGTGTCATGCGCGGAACAGCTGCTGGCGATGTGTGCGTGGGGCGGCGGCGGCGGCGCGCGCGCGGCGCTGGTGGCGCTGGGCGGGGCGGGCGGGGCGGGGGGCGCGGGAGGCGCGGGGGCAGCGGGCGGCGAGCGGCTGCAGCGGCACGCGAGGCACGCGCAGCAGTTCCTGCAGCTGCTGTGTCGCCTCGTGTCGCTCGCCGGACCCACCGAGCGAACGCTCGACGACTTGACGCTAGAAGTATGCCCCGCGTTCATATCCCTTTTTCTAGCCTCTGTTTGTCTTTATTATTACCAAAAGTGTTGAATGTGCGCAGGTGGCGTGGCTGCGGACCGTCCGCGCGCATCCTGACGCGCTCGACGATACTCTGCTCGAGGGACACCTCAACCTCACTAAGGAGTTGTTTACTCACGTGCCGGCGCAAATCAAATACCAGTTTGGTGCGCATCCTGATCACAAAGATTCCGGCTTAATAAAGGTTAGTACTTTTGCTGTAGATTTTGTCTGTTTATGTGTCAATTTAACTAAATCCCAACGTCGATTTTTTTATTCCACGGAGTAATTTGACAAATTAATTGTTACCAGAGGTACAGGAGTTTTAAAAGTTATGTGACAAATATCGATATTTAAAATCGATATTTACTAGTTTATTGTAAATTAATTAGTATTCAATATCTTATATATAAAATTCTCGTGTCACAATGTTCGTTCCCGTACTCCTCCGAAACGGCTGAACCGATTTTGGTGAAATTTTATATTCATACTTGGTAGGTCTGAGAATAGGTTGTTATCTATTTTTCATCCCCCTAAGTGATAAGCGTTGTTCACCCTTAACATTTTATTTTTTATTTTTGGACAGATTTTTTTGTTTTAATTTTTCTATAATAGGGCATTAAAAATACATACAACCCTAAATTTTCAACCCTCTGCGATCAACCCCTATTTTTTAATAGCCATTTTAGTAATTTAATAACTTTTCGATTTCGATGAAATTTGGCACACGGGTAGATTATGTCCTGGATTAACCGGGAAAATATAAAGCGGGACTTTTATACCGGGAAAACTCATTCACGCGGGCCGAGCCGCGGGCATCAGCTAGTTTATTGATAAAATATAATATGCCCACTCTGGTGCGGCGCAATATTACTTTCGTGTAATTTGCATTCGCGAAAATTAACTGAATGAACTGATTCTACAGAATAAAAGAGTGTTATTTGTAGGTTTTGGAGGTATTCTGTATTATGTAATTCTGGACTGGTTTCTTTTCAATAATAATATATCGTAAAACCGTTCCGTTTATCGATAGGATCAGCACTGAGGATTAACTGACAACATTTGTGCATTCACAGTTGTCAAATCACTCCGTCGCGTTAAGAATTCGAGTATAGGGAAGACGTAACAGCATTGTCTTGCGAATTTTTGGACATTATGTGGCTATGGTTGGACAAACGCTTATTGCCATTGAAAAGAAAGGATGTTACTTTGCAAGACTAATGGTTTTATAATATTTTGTACTCGTGTTGTAGGAGATCACGACCGAGTTCCTGTGGCCGTACTCGTGGGCGTGGCACTGCGGCTCGGCGGGCGGTGGCGGAGGAGGCGGCGGAGGAGGGGGAGGGGGAGGAGAGGGCGCGGGCGAGCCGGCGCCGCCGCTGTGTCGCTCGCCGGGCGCCGCGGCCGCCGCCACCGACCTGCTGCTGGCGCTGGTGCACGGCTGCGTGCCCAACATGGCCGCGTTGGCTGAACTGCTCGAGAACATGTTCTACAGCGGTACTTACTTCATGTACTGATGTTATGAGTTTTTGTAAATGGTAGAGGCAACTTTTGTACAGCGTTCTTGTTTACATCATCGAGGAGACCGGTTCGACTTGCGTGGAACCATTATTTTGTAGTGCTTTGCCGTCGCGTTTCATCAGTCCGTTTATTTATCTTGGAGTTAGTTTAACGTTTGCGGCCGTAATGTTTTGATGCCATGGATGCGTTACATTGTGGTCATTCTTATGACCAATTACAATCTGATATCCGCTTGCTCTTCTCTTTTCTGCTGAAATGGAAAGAAAAAAAACTTGAGAGGTGTCAAGGTACACCCGGATGGAACGAAGTTCCTTTCGATTAATTAGTGAAGGAATTGTAATAAAATTTTATTTATGTAACAGAGTGTGTATATATATAAATATATTATTTATATAACAGAGTGTATATATATATATGAATATTTTCCTATTTCCGTTCCAATACATAAGTTTCTAGAGAAAAAAACAAATAAATACGTGTGGCACTCGGAGACTGCCGCGGTAAAGCTATTGCATAGCATTTTTATCACAAATGTTGATTGACTAAACACAAATTCGATCTTACGCTTACCACATAAAGTAGATTTTTAAACGCGAGCAAAGCACGTTTATTCTTGTTATTGATAAATGTCAGTAACCAAAGTAGAATAAATCAACAAAATTTGAAAAAAGAATGTTACGTTCGATTCTTTTGTACTCGTGCCGTGCCAACGCTGGGGAAATAGCTTCTACGCAATGTATTTAAGGTTCATATTAGATTAGTAAGAAATGGTTTTAATGACTTTAATAAATAAAATAAATAAAAATATACTCGTTTCAAGAATTATAGCTTCTACGCATTGTATTTAAGGTTCATATTAGTAAGATAATAGCAAAAAGTGTCGTAACAACTTTTCGTTTGTTTTTTCCGTCCAGCCCCCTTTCACAACGCGCGATAAGGAACTTCGTTCCAAAAGACTATTTAAAAGTCGTTACTAGTTTCTAGAAACTATTTTATCTTGATTTTGGTGTTTATAGAATTAAAAATGATTGTAACCTATTGGTTGGTGAACAGAGAAATGTATGCCGCTGTCGGAATGGGAATACATGCCGTGCGTGGGCCCGCGGCCGCCGGCGGGGCTGGTGGGGCTGAAGAACGCGGGCGCCACCTGCTACATGAACTCCGTGCTGCAGCAGCTCTACTGCGTGCGCGCCGTGAGGGACGCGCTGCTCACCGTGCAAGGTATAACCACTCCGTTAAACGTTAACAAACAAATAACTAAATTACGAAAACTTACTTTAATGTTAGCAGAGATAAGGGACTTTTTTGAATGAGTGATCTTGTCGACGTCGTACGACGAGTACTAATTATAATGTTGATCATAACAAACTATTTTTATTATGTTTCATAACATAATGGCGAGTTTAGACTAGCAAGTTCTGGCAGCAATATATTTCGCAAGAACTTGCTAGTTGCCACAAGTTCTGCAAGCTTCAAAATTTTGCAGAAGCCGGTAGAAATAGACATTGCGGTAGTACCTACCCAGAGAACCCCTCGAATACTAGAGACGTACCACCAGTTCTGCAAGATTCCTTGCTTATCTAAACCTTGCTTAATGTTTTTGTTGAAGGAGCTGTAACCGATCCTAATGAAGACTTTTCTGGCGAAAGTCACCATCATTCAATTATGGAAAATAATATCGAGGTAAGTTATTCGATATAAAAAATCTTTATTCATTATTCACGTGCAATTATTCAAAAACATAATTTTCGTATTTCCAGAACAATGCAGATTACAACATCATAATCTTGAAGCAAGTTCAAGCAATCTTTGCACATTTACATTACAGTAAACTGCAGTATTACATACCTAGGGGACTGTGGGCTCATTTTAGGTAAGTTGTATTCTGTGCAATTAAATACACAATACGTAACATATTTACTGTATTATCGATAGTTAATATTTTTTTAAACAAATCTAATTTATGTGATAACCCTGATCCAATAGATCTGTTTTTTTTTTAATATAATCTTATACTATTTCTCTTAGATGAAATGATTGAAAGTTTGCTATTTAATATTTCAGATTGCAAGGAGAGCCTGTAAACTTGCGAGAACAACAAGACGCTGTGGAATTTTTCATGTCTTTAGTCGAGTCCCTAGACGAAGCACTGAAATCACTTGGTCAAGAACAACTTATGGCCAAAACTATGGGAGGAACATATTCGGATCAAAAGATATGCAAAGGTTGCCCTCACAGGTAGATACAATTTTTAATGAAGTTAAAACCAACAAGAAAATATATTTTAATAATAAATCAGCAAATTATAAGTCAACAAATGTTTTTTAATTGAAATGGATATACCTTAACAGTTACAGGGTTTTGGAGACTCTTGATGAAATGATATCTGGATATATGAAAGGGGTTTTCAGTTGTCCTTAGAGTTTATTTTTGTCTTACAGGTACTGTAAAGAAGAACCCTTTAGCGTGGTGTCGCTGGACATAAGAAACATGTCGCGCTTACAAGAGTCTCTAGAAGCTTACGTACGCGGCGAACTGCTCGAAGGAGCCGACGCGTACCACTGTGATAAATGCAATAAAAAGGTTGGTAGTTGGTTTACGTCCTAATACATTTTAGCCTTATATCGGTCATTTAGGTGGTGTTTATGAAATAAATGAAGTTATACTATAATACTCATTTAGTATTTAAAAAAAACCGTTCATCTTATCTACGCAACCAAACGGAGACGTGACGTGTTTTTTTGTCACATTCTAAGCCCACTCTACTGTTCACTAGTATTACATTAATTAGCATTTGCTTAGTTTTTATCATACGAAGTGTCATTTAACGTTTCGCATATTAAATAAAGTTACAAATTTATACGAAATAGGTATTCATATTAATTCTTCGTTTCATAAGTTGCGCGTTAGTGCTTTGAATAGCGGCGATGTAAAATGAGTTCCCGTCAGCGCGGCGCTCACACGAATACTAAAAAACGAATCCGCGCTAACTGTTACTAATATCGTTGCGAATTTTGACACATTAATATGGTTTGTGTGAGGAGTGAGGGAGATGGGAAGTCGCGAACGTTAATAATCATATGATTATTATGCGTTGTATTTCGCAAGTTAAGATTCACATATATTTAATCAATGTGTCATATTAGCATTGGCCTGCTTAAGACACGAGAACTCATGCTAATGAAATTAAAATAGCATTAATTACCATTACTCTCTGTTATTACAATACAGCTGTATTAATTAAAAGCAAATATTATTTTTTCTAGGTAGTAACAGTGAAACGATTGTGTCTGAACAAACTACCTCCCGTGCTTGTTATACAGTTGAAGAGATTTGAATATGACTTTGAAAAAGTTTGTGCAATAAAATTTAACGACTACTTCGAGTTTCCTAGAGAATTGGATGTCGAACCGTATACTGGTGAGTTATATTATTATTCTTATATTTATTTATTTTTATATTTGTTCGAGTTATTCCAAAATGTTCCACGATGCGGACTTGCGTTACTATTTTTAGGCAGAAATAAACCCTCCCCCTCCTGGACTATTAACTGCGATGTTATTCAATCATATTGGAGAAAATATATTGTTCTTGTTTCGCTCTGTATGTTAGCCACACCCACTTTTTAACACAGTAATAAAGTTCCAAGAGCCTCTATTTGCAATGTGTATGTGTTTTGTGGCAGCGTGGGGTCTGGCGCGTGCGGAGGGCGACTCGACGCTGTGGGAGGGCGGAGACGACGCCGCGCCGGAGACCCACTACCAGCTCAGCGGCATCGTCGTGCACTCGGGACAGGCGTCCGGCGGACACTACTACTCCTATGTACTGCTCAGGTATTACACCCTATCCTATCATTGTTTACGCTTAGTTGCGAATTGCGATGGCCGATGAATACACAAAACACTTAAAGAAATATGAAGTATACACTATTTCTAATCAGGTCTTCCTGATGATTAGCTGCAACCCTCACACTATTTGTTTCAATGTTTAAACAAAATAGACTATTTACAGCAAAATCGTTTGCTTATTGAAAGGGATAATGGCAGCGAGACAGGCCGATGGGTGAAATTGGACGATGGCGACGTGTCGGAGTGCGGCATGCACGACGACGAGGAGATGAAGGCGCAGTGCTTCGGCGGCGAGTACATGGGCGAGGTCAGACACTCCGCTATCACGCGCTTGCATGACAGCCTTCGGTGTTGTTTCATGAATGTGTTTAAGTCGTTAACCCCAGTCTGCAATTACTATCGTTCATTTTACATGTAGATAAATCCATTAGTATCGTTATTTTTCGTTGCAACCTCATATTATTTCATGCGCTTTTTTAGTAATTTGACTTATATGTTTTAGGTCTTTGATCCCATGTTAAAAAGGGTCTCTTACAAACGACAGAAGCGGTGGTGGAACGCCTACATGCTGTTTTATACAAGAAAAGATACAATAGAGACGACAGGGCTTGAACATTATGTCAAAAACCTGTCACTCAAGTAAGTGTTTGGGAATGAACATGAAAGTTTTTACCCGTTTATTATTAGCTCAATGATGGCACTATGTGTGTTTCAGGGAGAGCGTGATCCCCAGACCGATATGGTTGTCAGTGCGACGAAGCAACATAGCTTTCTCACACAATCAGGACCAGTTTAGCCTCGAACATTTCAATTTTATGAAGAAATTATGCTGCATGCGGCTACAACTGGTACACGGTTCACAGAGTGCCGTTTGGGTGCGTAAAGACATGCTATTAACTATTGTCGGGATAATATAAGATTTCCGGTACTTTCCCAACACTACGGTCATGAACTGTAGCATACAACATTGTAAAGGCGTCGCGTTGATTGAAGCCAGGATTTAAATCCTTTTTTACAGTATATTTTTACAACATTAATTCACACATGGTACATAAGTATGATACTCATTGTTATAATGTGTGGAGAACATGTTAAATATTTGTAACTAGCATTTAACCGCCGCTCCCCCCGCGTGCAAAAGTTTTTCGAGGATAAATGATTTCCTGGGATAAAAACTATAGCTAACTCTGGAGTAATGTAGCTTTCAATTAGTGAAAGAATTTTTAAAATCGGGTCAATAGTTCCAAAGATTAGCCCCTACAAACTCACAAACTTTTCCTCGTTATTATAATATTGCAACCCCTATTTTCCGACTTAATGAAGTTAGATTCTAAAAAAAATATGTTTAATTAATTTTAGTAAAGAACATAAATTATGTGAGTTTGGAGTCGATAGCTATAAAAAAGATTTTCCATACAAACATACATCCCCTATTCCACTTCTTTATAAGGGTGGCTTAGAAAAAAATATTACATTTTAATTTCTTTAAATGATGAGTATTTTCTAGTAAAACCTACTATTAAAACTATATAGAAGTTTCATACAAACTTTGCCACCACTTTTTTTACCTTAGGGGTTGAATTTCACAAGATTCGCTAGTGAGCAGCTACATCCTAAAAGGAACCCCATGCAAAATTTGAGACTCCTAGCACTTGTAGTTTCTGAGATTTCGTGATGAGTGAGTGAGTGACCTTTCGCTTTTATATATCGCACGCCCAGATCAATATTGAATTATCTCGAAAAATCTGAAAATCATGTTTTTGTTTTGTGTAAATTTTGCCGCTTATACAACGAAGACACCGTATCGATATTTACAAAAGTGTCCAACAAATGGCGCTAAAAAGTCTCTGCTGGTGAATGAGTGACGGCAAAGTCACGCCATGAACACGAATTTATTTCCAGTTGCAACTTGTCTGCCGAGCGAACAGTACGCAATGCCGTTACACAACAATGAATTATCTCGTGATAATCAGGTATCGTTGAATGTATTAAGACAATTTGTTCGAGTTATTTTAATATAATTCAGTGTTGTTGACTTTTCAATTTTTACGTTTTTGGTACTATTTCGAAATACTACACTTTTGTAAACGAAAGTATGTAAGATAATTTTATAACAGTGAATTAACTCAAAAAATCATACTCTCGCGTATTGTACGCCTTTTGATGCAAATAAACTATTTTAAAAATGATTCGTATTGGATTAGCTATTAGAAAAGTTCAATAATTTGTCAATATACTTGCTACAAAAAGTGAAAACCGTTTTTCGGCTTTCCTGAAAAAAGTGATATTTTGACTTAGTTCAGTGTTGATCTGGGCGTACGATATATAGTTGATCTTTGTATTTTTAGGTAGACGTTCTCACAAAGTTAACCCGTCGCGAAAAAAGAGAATTAACATACGGGGGATCTTATATTGTCCTGACGATAGAAAGTGAAATTGTATACCTTATATTTAATGAACAATTACACCTGCAGGGTCCAGAACACGAGGAGATGTCAATGTTAGCAGTACAGCTCGCAACAAAGTTTTTATTCCAAGTAGGATTTCGAACAAAGAAAACATTACGAGGTCCCGCAGCTGACTGGTAATATTGCAACTAATTGAAATATTTTTTTTGGCTGTGCTCTGTTACATATTTAGTGTTTCCCAGGCATGACATCTTGTGTCAACATCTGAGATGTTCCCAGGCGGTCAGAGCGTGGTTCGCAACGGATCTGTTTAAACACCCACACAGGTAAATGATATGATTAAAATTAGCTGATTGAATTGAATTGATTATTAGGTAAAGTAATCAAATAAGTGACACCGGCCTACTTTCAGGTTTTGTGACTATTTCCTTTCGTGTCCCACCGGAGAGGTGCGAGTAGTGTTTATGAAGATAATCGTCTTTTTGGCGCACTTCTCCATTCAGGACCCGCCAGGTACAAAGAATACGTATCACTATATTTATCATTTTTAGTTTTTTGCCTTAAGTTAATCAAGTTCACACAAAATCTTATTATTTCTTTATATTTCTGGTCTGCTTTAGTTCGAAGCATCCGAAAAATTGGCAAAAGTTGCAAGCTTTGGTATAATATCACAGGGAACAAAATTGACACTGTAGGCATCAAAGGGCTCAAATATTGAAATGTTAGTTTTTAGTATGATTGAAAGTGAATGTGTAATGTGTATAGTGTTATGTGTATATATGATGTGCGGCAGTGAGCAGCGGGTACGGGTCGTGGTGCTCGCGCGAGGAGGCGGGCTCGCTGTCGGACCAGCTGCTGTGCAGCGCGCGCGCACTGGCGCCGCCGCCGCACGCCGACCCGCACGCGCTGCGACACCTGCCGCTGCTCTTCAACCTCTTCCACACCTACGCCATACTCGGACTCAACGAAAAACTCCAGCTGTTACGAGTACGTGCACACTCCAATAACAATCACTAACACATAGTTTGCGTTGGTTTAACATATAAGCCTCTTTACGTGTCGGTGGATTTTATCACAGTATAATCACTTCAAAATATCAATGACGTATTATAATAAAAATGAACTATTGAATCAAAATGCTACTTTATATAATTTATGTACCTTGTTTCAGTTAAAAATCTTGGACATTGTTCTCTCAGTCTGTATGGATGACTCGTCGTCAGCTCTCGGTAAATATCAGTACCCGGAATCCGCAAAAATTCATCAGGTGTGTATTCTTTACTATAGTTATATATTCTTGTGAAACTCGTATTATGTATCTACTATATCGTGCGAGAAATGCATGGACATTGTGCCCGACATATCACTCAGCTGCTCTGGCTATCTCACTCGCATTCAATTTAAGGAAAGTATACACAGTTTACGTTAACACTATGTCCAATTTTTCACGCAACGGTGTTGTTTTACAAGCCTATGTAATAGTATAATTTTGTTACGTAATTCCCGTTTGATAACACTGACGTGTTGTAGGTGGTGTGTGTTTTGGTCCGTTGCTGCGACGTGAGCTCGCGCTGTCAGTCTGCGATGGCTGCGGAAGGCGTGGCGCCGCTGCCGAACCCGTTCGCTGACCCGCCACCTTCGAGCTCCTCGTCGGCGCTGGCGCCTCGTCCTCAGCTTTCGTCCGCCGCAGCTGAAATACTCTACAATAGGACAGTGTTAGTATCGCATATTATATTATAATAATTTTAGCTATTGCATTGATATATAAAAACCCAAGATGCACAGTTCCTTGCAAATAAAACATCAATAAGTGTAAAAAACACACATATCTTATCTTAATATATATAAATCTCGTGTCACAATGTTTGTCCTCAATGGACTCCTAAACCACTTAACCGATTATAATAAAATTCGCACACCATGTGCAGTTCGATCCAACTTGAGAGATAGGATAGTTTAAATCTCAAATTATAGTCGCAATTTTAATTTATTGCTAATTATTTGTCTGTTATTATTTGACAGTCACAATTATCTGTTAACTCCAAATGATTCTAACAGATGTCGATACCTTTCGACTGGGTTGAGTAAGTAATCAATAGATTGCGCTGCTATGGTAATGATAACAGATGTCGATACCTTTCGACTGGGTTGAGTAAGTAATCAATAGATGGCGCTGCTATGGTAAATCTACGAACGTGTCATATAAGCTACGGGTAGATTATGTATACTTTTTATACCGGGAAAATATAAAGCGAGACTTTTATACCGGGAAAACTCATTCACGCGGGCGGAGCCGCGGGCAAAAGCTAGTATATATATATATATATATATATATCAAACTAAAAAATGTAACAAAAAATTACAAGTTTTGATTGAGTAAACACAAACTCAATCTTAAACCTACCACATAAAGTTGAGTTTGACACGTGAGCCACTCACGTTTTGTCTGGTTTTTGATACATATCAGTAATGCAATGGCCATCACAACCAAAGTAGAACAAGAATTTCACAGAGTCGAATTCTTTTCCTATTTATTTTATTTATATTGATTTAACCGGCTTAAAAAATCTTCACATCCTTTCTGAGTGACAATTGATGTCCATTCTTCACATCGAATTTAGTCACGAGGAAAACTAAAACATAAAATAAATTATATTGAATAAGTCACAATGATGTCTGTAAATAAAATAACTCATACATTTCGATAGTCACCCAAGATTTATACAAGAGAAGATAATACCTACCTCATACCTATAGTAGAAAGCAATATCCATATAAAATTAATTAATTTATTAATTTTAAAAATAAACAAATTTTATACGAATCGATGTTCATCGTAAGATCATGATTCTGATATAGGCACAATTGGATACTATTTATATTCTTAATAAAAAATAATACTCAAATGGGCCCATAAATCACGGCGTAATCGGTGTGCAAACATTTAAAAAAAATCTTAAATTAAATAAAAAATTGATAACTTCTTCCTTTTGGGAGTTGGTAAAGAGTATTATATACATTGTTAAAGGAGTTGTTTAAAAACTATTCATAATTGTAAATAATGTATAAAACAAAAAATAAATGAGTTTAGCAACTTATTAATTTAAATAATAAATATATTAAAAAAAATCGACTCCATTTAAATAGGATGGGGTCATTTCAATACGACCGTTGAGAGAAATGTTAAAACAAATTAAATCATAATCACACATTTCTTTTTATATTTAGCCGTATAAACAACAAAAACAAATCAATATACTCTTTTACTTATTTTACTTACCGGGGGTACGATATCCCATCCCTTTTTAATGTTCTTGAGGTAGTATTTATACAATTTTATAAAGATCATTTTCTCATTTTTGACGTCCGTGTAGTGACACGAGCGACGCGATACTAATTGAAATAAGCGCACATTTCAATTAGTGCCGCGTAAATTGTAAATTGTCCGCTCTTTTTTCGCGGACGTTTTTGAGAAGCTGATTGTGTATCTTGGGTTTTTTGTATACCAATGAGCTATTGCAAAAAAGAAAGAAGATATCTCAATGCGTTTTATCATTATAATGAAGATTGTATAATTGTATTGTGGAGGATTAGTGTAATATTATATTGTAAGCAATATCTATTACCTTTCACAGGACATATATGAAGAAGCTAACAGAAGAGTGTTGTGGATGTGAGGAGGGCATCAGATTGCTGCAGTTCTTGTGTTGGGAGCACGCGGGCTGGTCGCGCGTGGCGCTTGCGGAGCTCTTATGGCAGATGGCGTATGCATATTGCCATGAACTGCGCCGCCACGCCGACGCGCTCACCGCGTTATTGCTTATGGAAGACAGCTGGCAGCAGCATCGTATACATAACGTTATCAAGGTAACTGCATGCATACCGGCTATTGTTCAAGGCTTTGCATGTTATTATTATGCGCGTTGACATCCAATCGTAAAGTGGTCGTTCTATTTTTTTTTATAATAGGTTCACAAACAATTGCTACACCGAATTTTAATACAAAAAACATACAGTACATAATTAAATTAAAATAAGTGCACAACATAAAAAGTGAACACATCATACACAAAATATAAAGAGCACATAGTGTGTAGAAAGAGAAAAGAACAAATACAGTATATAATAACTTATGAAGTTATGGACAACGTTTATGCATTATTATCCAATAGATTGCCCCATCCCCAACAGTAAAATACAGATGGTATAATTTATATTTTGAGTGGTGAACATTTACGTCAAATATAAAACTTGTGTACTTCTTTCCATAAAAAATGTTGTAGAAATAACTTAGATAGTTGTTGAGACTGGAATACGATTATGCAGGGCGTGTCAGAGGAGCGGCCGGGTCTGCTGGAGACGGCGGCACGCGCGCGCGGGCACTACCAGAAGCGCGCGTACGCGTGCGTGAAGCTGGTGGTGGGCGTGATGTGCCGCGCACCCGCCGCCGTGCGCGCCGTGCACGCACAGCCCGACGCGCGCCGCCGCTGGCGCCAGCTGCTGGCCTGGCTGCAAGACGAGCTCGACCGCGTAACTACCCTTTATACATACAGCTATACAATTTCTAACCCAGAAACAATCATTAAAATCGAATAAAAATATCAACAAGTTATAAGCTTTTGAATTTCGATAGAAAGTATAAGTGCCAAGAAACAGAAAAGACGCGCAATACTCAGGTATGACGTCATAGAGAATTTCAACGCATGCGAAAAGAGATGAAGCGATTACTTCACTACGCGGCCACTGCATTAAAATTCTTAACCAATTTTAATGCAGTTTCCGCAGAACGGCTTCTTTTTCGTACTATTTACCGTTACATATAGATAATGTACAAAATCAGACATAGTATGGTCCCCTATTGATGAGGTAAAAAATTTACCCTTGTACTGTCTTCCATATTTCATATTGTGATGGTTCTTCAAGTTATTGAGAAACTTTCTTTCATAAGCCGTGTTTAGACTAGCAAGTTCTCGCAGAAATATATTGCACAAGAACTTCCAGACGCGTTTACACTCATGGCAATATTTTTAAAAGTTTATACAAATGCGACTTGCCGCATGCCCTGTCAAGCTCCAAAATCTGCAAAAGTCAGCTTGCCGTCACTGTTTACTAGGTAAAAATAGCATACGGAACATAACTCCTGCAAGTTTTCTCGCTAATCGTAAACTCCCACTATAATATAAATGGAATTGAATTCTTAACGCGTATTGCTTTCAGAAGTATGGACCCGGGAGCTACGGGTCCTATGGAACCTGGTCTCCACCGGGAACGTCAAACGAAACATCTAGCGGATATTTCCTCGAACGAAGCAACTCTGCGAGGAAGACCCTCGAAAAGTAAGTATATATTTGCTGTAGAGTTTTACATTATGTACTATGAATTTTTTTTATGCCATTGAATGACGACACCAGCATGCCGTTCACCTGATGGTTTGTGATACAACCACTCATAAACGGTAGCAACACCATCGAGAACTTTGAAATAAAAAGTGTACTGTGTGGCAATCAACTGCGCTCGTCATCCTGAGACGTAAGATGTTTAGTTTCATGATGTCCCGTAATACCCGCTGGCTACAATGTCCTTCAAACTAGAACACATCAATGCATGCACACCTGCTGCTTAGTGGCAAAAATAAATATTGCGGTGGTGTCTACCCAGATGTACCCTCACAACAAGAGACCTACCAAACGAAGTCGAAACAGGCATCGATTTCCTTGACCGCATCGTTTTGATTAACGCATATATCAGTAAAATATCGTAAAGAGTAGCTTGTGTAGTCACGAAATCAAGTTAACTTCGAGTGATATCTTGGTGTGTATGTGTATGTGCTCATGCGCTCATGCGTGCGTGCGTCTCTCTCTCTCTCTCTCGCTGTGTGTGTGTGTGTAATATACAGGTGTTGCAGGCTAAAGGTTCAAACATTATAATTTATACACTACAACACACGATAAAACATGTCCTAAATTTTTTATTTAATTCCCAGAGCATACCAGTTGTGTCCCGAGGAAGAGGATGAAGAAGAGGAGGATGCGCGGGAGACTGCCGAGGGCTCTGGATCCGGCGAGGCAGGTGAGGACAGTGGTGAGGAGGAAGATCCGCCGGACGAGGAGGTGCGGCGCGGACCCGTGGCGCCGGCCGCCGTGCCCGTGCCGACGCCCGGTGCCGCGCCCGTTGCCGTGCCTGGCCCGGCGCCCGCCCCGCCCGCGTCGCCCGCGGCCGCGCCTGCGCCTGCGCCGCACTCGTCGCCGGCGCCGCGCGACCCGCTGGCCGGCCTGTGAGTCGGCGTCCGCTCTGCGCTTAGCCGTAGTTTTGTTCTGTGATGCTACCGATATTTGCGCGGGTGGCTGGCGCCGTGGCCGAGCCGTGGGACACGCCGCCAGGAGACCGGCTGATGTTTTGATTGTTTATGTCGCTTGATGTTCCTTCCGCTTTAAAAGTGAAATGGTGTTTATTTTTGTCTTTGATGTTTATTCGCGTCATTTTCGTCCTTTCTCGGTGTCGAGGCGTCTTCGGTTGGCGCTTTCGACGACGTGTGTTTTGAGGGCAAAGTTGTGTACGCAGTAATTTGATTGGCTTATAAAATTTACATAGTTTATTTCTGTGCGATATACAACGGGCCAAGTGCCGTCGACATAAAAGTTACGTTTTATATAATTAACTGACTGAAAGTATAAGAAAATTACTGAATAACTATGTATAAATTTAAAAATTGTAGATTATAAAATAGGACACGATTTATTCGAATTGGGTACTTGCATATTTTTTTTAATACATACATATTGTTTTATAAAAAAAAAGTATGTCATGTAAAATCTAGCGAAAAAAGGATTTTCAAAATCCATTTTATACTACATGTATACTAATATTACAAAGAGGAAAGATTTGTATATAAGTATGTTTGTTACGAATAAACTCAAAAACTACTGAACGGATATCGATGAAATGTGGCACACGGGTAGATCATGTCCTGGATTAACACATGGCTACTTTTTATCCCGGGAAAATATTTTTATCCCGGAAAAACTTTTTCACGCGGGCGAAGCCGCGAGCAGAAGTCTAGTAATTTAATAAAGCATTGAAATTTGATGGAAGGGGTATTTGTCAAATAACACAAAAGATTTGTGAATTCTGACGTTACAGAGCGTTATCGGCCATAACGCTGCGTATGTAAAGCTAAGTTTAGACTGGCATGTTCTCACAGCCATATATTACGCAATAATTTCAGATGCGCTTACAGTAGCACCAATATTTTAATAATTATATACACATGCGACTTGCAGCAACTCCTGCAAGCTTCAAAATTTGCAGAAGTCAGCTTGCCGTGACTACTTACATTTTAAAAATCGCTTGCGGAAGATAACAACTACAACCTTTCTTGCTAATCTAAACCCCGTTTAGAAAAGAGACAGCGACATTAACCCACCACGCCCCCACTTTTCCTCATATGTTTTTTTTATTACTCTTGAGTTACGAAACGAGCATGGCGCTCGCTTGATGGTAAGCGATTCGACCCCCCATAAACAGTATATTGAACAGTATGTTTAATAATATTAAAATATTAATAACTGCCTTATTTTTCAACCAATGTGGATACTGATATCACAGAGAAATTTCTTTTTTCGTATTATTTTCTGTGACATATAAAATATATTTAAACTCGTACGTAATGAAAGTGCCCAATTGTCTCCGTTTGTGAACAGTCGCCTAGTAACTTACTTTCTTTTTTATTTTGAAAGAATTTAAACCTTATCAATAATTGTCAATGAGAATTATTGTTATACGCTCAATAGCGTGATTTTTTGTTTTTATAATTCTTAAGTTTAGTATGTTTGCCGTTTATTATGCTTATAGCAATTAATATAATATTTATTCAATGAAAGCTGGACTATAATAGGCTTGTGTATAAATATGGAATTGTAGATTTTGTTCTGATAATTTATTCCAACGTAATTGTATTATAAAATATAAATTACCTGCGAAACATATTATGTAAAACTATTGCTATAGATATTATGAGAGAAATGATCTATATTATAAAATATTTCGCGTTCAAATTGTGTGGTAAAAGTCTGCCACCAAACAATGAATGTAACCAGATACTACTTTACTAATAAATGTGGTATACGAATGTTACCCTTTGAACATTACTTAATGTGTCTGATTTTTTAAAATTAAATACACTCTAAGCAAGTACTACTTTTAATAGTAAAGTGGTTAATATTCGGGTGACACTCGCTTCGCCCATAGTTGCATGCATATACATAGCATATAAAAGAGCAATAAAACAGTAATTGTTTTAGCTCTTTCATGACTAATTGGGAGCTTATAATATACAAACGATGTTTGATATATTAAAACGAAGTATGAACATCTTAAAGCTAAATAATAATAGTAATTTATAGATTTTCGATAATGCATTTGACACATTCACGCATTTTATGATGTTACGTCGATAATTTTATGTTCCAAAAAGGGCTTTAAAAGTGGTGAAGGTGTGCAGTAATATTACATACACGTGCTAGGTGCTAGCTTTTACAAGGGAGTCGAGAAATGGTAGTTGTGTCTTAACCATTAATGGGATTATTTGCAGATTTGAATTAAATAATGCTTTATTTAATCGAGCAACAGTTGTGAACAGTCATGCGCCATCGAATTGTTTTATGTAAAACTGTCATTCACAACATAGGTCCAAATTGAATTTATATCGAAAGTTGCATGATTATAGCAAACCTAATACCTATCGAAATATATGCGCGCTTTCGTGTGTGGCAGGCAATTAATGAAATGATTAAATTCTTTTAATTTAAAGAAGTCCTGTATCATGAAAGCTTGTAGAAAGCTACAAATAGGATTATTATGAAATGTCGGACGAAATTCGGTTATTAAACAACTGCAACGTTCACAATTCTTAAATAAGGAGAAACACATGTATATAGTATACATTTTAAAGGCCAAGAGTACACAGTTTTGGCCTAACTGACAAAGTAGTGTTTGATTTTTTTTGCTAGAAGTATTATTATATTAAAATTAGTTGATAATTCGATGGAAAATGTAGATATAGGTATTAACGACTAGTCTAACAGGAAAATGTTGCCACTACGTCAATGTTCTGCTTTGTAATATAATGTGTTATTTATTTTTATACTTGGTCATTGTATAAATATGGTTCTTTTTTTAGTAGCGGTAAATTGTTGTATGTAGCAGGCTATCAGGCGATGCACACGACATTAACGAAACATTGCTAAAGCGCTCGTATAGTGAACACTATACAGATATTAGAGTAATTATCATAGTAACTTATTATCGTTTTCTCATTACTTCGCGTATTAGTATTTAACCCTAAACCACCGTGATATTCTGTGAGTATTTAATTTCTCTTAGCACTATCGTCATTGATAAGATTGTTCTTACCAATTTGGTCGCGTCGACCATGTGCCTTACTTTAATTTTATTTGCTCAATGCTTGCACCTGATAGTCTGTAATGTTGGTCTAATAACAAGTTTTGTTTTGTTTTTAACGTCCGATGCGCATTGGCATTCACCCGACGGCAGGTTCATTTCAGTAGTTTAAATTCATTTTAAAAATATTTTTTTCCATAAGAAACGTGGTGAATGCGTTTTAAACGTATTTTTTATATTGCTTTAAACATTTTAACATTGCTTATCACACACATTTTTTACGAAAATCACAAGTAACGTTTGATAGATTACATAATTGCATTGTGAATAATTAGTTAACAGTCGATTAAATGCTGATTGTTGTTAATGTTATTACCAAAGATGGAATTATAGATAGGGTAAAGTTTGATGGTTCTTCTTAAAATAGCTTAATAATTGAAATGTTTTGTATCTTTTATAAAATGCAAAGTTAACGACGTTATGTTGAGCGGAATTATAATGTGATTGATCTTAGATTAGATAGGACGAAACGGTGGAGTTCTAAAGGTACCATTTTAACATAAATAAATGCGTAAGAGATGTAAATGCAAAGTTTCAAGGAATGCGTATGATCCCGAATTAAGTTTTTAAGTCCCCTGAAATGTTATCATTTTTATACGAGACCCTTAACGCTATTATTAAACTTAGTAAAATAAATGAATAATGGAAACGAAGAAACCTTAAAGCTGTAAACTTATACACCAGTGTGTGAGGCATTATAAATCTCATCGGAACATTGTATTCTACATCATTCTATCGTGACGCGTGCAAAAATTGTCCCATACAGTGGATTATGTATAACTGAAGTGGTTTATTATATAAGATCAGTTGTGTTTTATATAACATTTCTATGACAAAAATATTACGAAATAGCATTTGACATTATTATACAAGAATGCTGACAGAATAGCATTCATACAGATATTATAATATTAAAATCAGGAAATAAATTCGAAAAAAATTATGTTGGTTTTTATTTGTTATACTTACCTATAGAACCCGTATATTATGACTATAAGTTGAAAAAAGTAATTTTACTTATTATTATTAATGATAGATAAGCAATCTGTTGAAGTAGTTGATTCATAATATTTTTCGTAAAATAATATTACTTATGTGGATGAATGTTAGTCTCTCTCTCTCTGTAGTCGGTCCCTCATGACTGGGGATCGTGGTCATCATTGGATGTACCGCATTTTGAGCGGATTAGTTGTCTCCACCGGTTTCTGTTCATCGCATCTTCAACTAATTTATGGAACTTGGTGGCAGACGAGTCCTTAATCTGGTCTGTCCATCGGGTAGGTGCTCGGCCTCGAGAACGTCTGCCTTGGATAAGTCTCTCCAAATTCTCGTCGCCTTTCTGTACAACGTGTCCGAAGTATGCAAGGATGCGTTGGCGACATATGGTGGCTAAACGTGTCTTCACTTTAAGCTGTGAGATAATCGACGCGTTTGTGCGTTTGGCGGTCCACGGTATCCTCAGCAGTCGCCTCCAGCACCACATTTCGAACGCATCGATCCTCTCTCTTTCTCGAGCTAGAATTGACCACGTTTCGACTCCGTAAAGGAGGATAGGGAATATTAATGCTCTGATGAGGCGCATTTTGGTGTTGATAGTAATTCCCCTTTTCCCCCATATGCTTTTAAGTCGAGTCATAGCGTCTTTGGCAATGCCGATTCTCCTTTTTATTTGCAAATTTGGGACCAAGGATGGATGTAGTGGTCTACTGTCTGGATACCGGGAATGATATTTCCCGTATCTGATAAATTCCCGGCTCGATCGATGACCATGATCTTCGTTTTTGCCCTGTTGACTGAGAGTCCGATATTCTCACTCTCTCTCTCAAGCCTCTGAAACAGCTTCTGCATGTTGTCCTTCGAGGTAGTCAACAAGACAGTGTCATCGGCGTAACGAAGATTTGAAATACGTTTCCCACCTACATGAAAACCCCTATCCCAGTCTTCTAGGGTTCATCTCATTATATATTCCCCATATATGTTGAAAAGAGCTGGCGACAGAATACATCCCTGACGTACGAATGTTAGTAGTGAAGTGTATTTTATGGCAAGTGTTGGCTTAGTTTGGTTTGACTTATATTATTGGAAATGGACTATTAATTATAGTACTTTATTATAGAAAATTCAAATTAGGACGATGACAATATTACGACACCAGCTATTTGTGGAGAAAAATGTTCTAATTTTTTTATAAAACTTTTCTAAGGATGAAAACAACAATTATTGGCAGAAATCTATACTAAAATTATAAAGCTGAAGAGTTTGTTTGTTTGAACGCGCTAATCTCAGGAACTACTGGACCGATTTTGAAAATTCTTTCACTAATACTTCCACTAAATCCGGTTCCGGTAACTTAGAATTATTTTAATTTTTATCTATGGCCGTTATAGTCTCTGTAGTTAAAACCTCCTATCCAAAAGAACATCAATAATTTTTGACTCCTTTATTTTTGCTATTAATATATTATGCTTTTGCTATAATTATTCTGCTTAATTTATCAACTTATAGATTTAAAAGATATATATCATTAATTTTCATAATCTGAGTATAACTTTTCATGGGACACTTCAGGCCGGATCTTGTTTTTTGATCCTGATAGGAAATAGTCCAATCTGAAGTTATGCTTTTTTACTTTTGAGGACCACTATCTACATGAAGACATTGGCAAAATCACCGCTGTAACGGTGGAGCCATTAACCTAAGAGAAGAAGAAGAAGAAGAAGGCCTGTTTGTTTTAGTTTCATTGCAGCGCGTCACCCTGTCTAGGTTTTTTTTTTATTATTATTATATTTTTCTTTTTTTATAATGGCATTTGTGTTCACATTTTGCCAATGTCAAGTTTGGTTTGTCTATTTTATTATCTGTAGTATGTCGAAGTAAAGCAGTGGCTACCTTACCAAGACTTTATCGAGGAGTTTTGGCGGCAACAAAAAAAACACTTGATTAGCACAATTATTTCAATTCACTTCATTTGAGCTCTTTAATAGAACTATATTGGGTAATATACCACCATAATTATGCAATATAACACTAAATATCACCAAAATAATGAATTAAAACAAGAACACCTCATGACACTTCCAAGTTCCCGCCAAAACTGCCCTGTCTAGGTTTATAATTTATCAAAGCAAAATACACGTCTTCATAACCTACACAACACTTAGCACTGTTATTCCCGTTTATTAAAGTTGTTTGGTTATTAAAAAGTTACAGTTATTCATTAATAAGGGCGAACACAATTAATTATCATAAATTATAATACTTTTATAGGGAATCTCGATCTGTCAACTGTAAAAGAGCTAATACGACAGGCACGCTAAACATTTTTTCAATGGATCGTAATAGATAACCGTACAAAATTTAAGAGTACGACTGTCAGCACGCCATTAAAACTGACCACGCGCCATTCAATTTAATCGGTTAAAACTAGACAAAAAAATATCTATAAATTTCCACATTGTAGAAATGTATTTATTTATCATAGTTTTCGCTTTGTTTTTGATAATTAGTTGTTGTTAGTTATTTGTTTTGTCTCTGAAGTGAATTTAATAGTTTTAAGTGTTTGTTGTACGCCGTAGTTTCATTGACACAACAGTCTTCGTACATACTTTCGTAAGAAAATGTTGTCTACCCGGGAATCATGTCATTTTTTGTTTACATTTAGTTAAATACCTAAACCGATGGAGTATAGACATCAATTATCGATACATTTCCGCATTGTAGAAATTTGTTTGTTCATCTTATTTTTTGCTTTGTTTCTGATAATTAGTTGTTTTTAGCTATTTAATTTGTTTCTAATGTGAATTTATTAATTTTAAATGTTTGTTGTTCGCCGTAGCTTCATTGACAGAACATTCTTCGTAAACAATTTCGTAAGAAAATGTTGACTATCACGAAACACAGCGCACCTTTAGAACGAAAACGACACAATTCATAAAAATTGAAAATTGAGTTATCTTTATAAAATAACTTAAAAATGGTCGTTTTTATAAAAATATAATAAAAAAAGGGACTGATATAATAGGTTTTTTCTGCTCCTGTGTTTGAACTATTGTTGTAATGAGAACTTCGTTTTAAGTCATTTTAAGATGATAACTCAATCTTCGTTTTTTTGTGTCAATTGTGTCGTTGTCGTTCTAAAGGTGCGACATGGCGTTTTTTGTTTACATTTAGTTAAATACCTAAACCGATGGAGTAGGTATAGTTATTTTGATATAATTGAAGCATAATTAGGAGGTTATGTTCCCTTAACTATATATTTGTTTGTATTGAATATTATCTTCATAACTTCTTTATTTTTATAAATTACGTTATGAGACATTTTTAAATGCTTTTGGAACTCATACTTATTTTTTTTTTATATGGCATTGAATGACGAGACGATCATGCCGTTCGCCTGATGCTAAGCGATACGATCACCCATAAACAGTAGAAGCAACTTAAGTTACAAAGTACTGTATTGCATTTCACTGCGCTCGTCATCCTGAGACATAAGATGTTAAGTCTCATTATGTCCAGTAGTTACACTGGCTACAATGTCCTTCAAACCAAAACACAACAGTGCATGCAAACTGCTGCTTGACGGTAGAAATAGACATTGCGGTGGTACCCACCCAGACGGACTCTTACATATGAGAGATCTACCGGTTTATATAGCTTTTATTATTTTTGTCGATTTTCACATAACCATGGAATGTACTTAAGTACTATTCTTGCGAACGTAGGTAATATAATTTTACTCCATTTGATTTGTTTATTTTTATATTTTGGAGCATCCAGATACACAGCAATACATTATCAACAAATTAAATGTTATTTTTCATTCTTTTTTATGTCAATGCCAAGTGTCGATAGGGTGAAAGATTCAGATTGCGCCACCAGATGCCAGAACTTACGACGCGCACGTTCCCTATATGTCGTTCGGAATCTTCTCAGATGTACGGGTCTGGACACCACATTTGTATCCCTCATATCGCCGACTATTTTTACTCAACGTTGTTGAATCAAGTCAATAGCCAAGTTCCAGTCTACAAGGAATACATTTTTTTTGTGAGGACCCTCGTGCGGGTTTTAATTTTAAACTTACATATAGTAATCTTCGCTATACTGTTAATAAACTTTTTGTATGGTTAAGCACGCATAGCTTTTAACATCATGTGATTTCCAAATGACTGCGGAACAAAATATCATTAAGAGGTCGGCCGGAATAATCAGTTAGGTATACATACAACGTTACCTTTATCCATCAAAAATACGTCTGTTTGTTATGTGATATATGACGTATATATGACCTGTGCCCTGGTGCTAAACAATATAGATAATAATTTACCACTTGGGCTTATCTTAGAAATATTATTTATAAATATAAGTGTGATGTGCGGATTCAGTGTGTTCTGCGACTCGCAGTAATTAACGTGAAAATGGAGAAATACATTAGTGTGAAGGAAATTGAAGAAACAGCTCTAACTCTGTTACCTATAGGTGCTCGGGACTATTATAAAAGTGGTGCTACTGATGAACAAACATTAGCAGAGAATAAAAGAGCTTTCCAAAGGTGATCAATTTATCATTACTAGATAGGTATTTAATTTTTTGTGACGCTGCAAAGCTAATTATATTAATAATTTTGTACAGGTTACGCATTCGTCCAAAATGTTTAGTCGGAGTGAATAATTGTTGTCTTCGGACGCAAGTGTTGGGAAATGAAGTTTCAATGCCTATCGGGATTTCTCCCACTGCAATGCAGCGAATGGCACATCCAGAAGGCGAAATAGCTAATGCAAGGGGTATTAAGCATCATAAAACCACCTTTTTAAACTTGGTTTGTACTTACATTTATAGTCCATGAAGTTAATTTCTTTTAAAATGTTTTAGCTGCTGCAGCTGAAAATACCGTTTTCATCCTAAGCACTATCGCTACTAGTTCCATAGAAGAAATAGCTGAAGCTATACCAGAGGGAATCAAATGGTTTCAACTTTATATTTACAAAGATAGGTCAGTAAACATAGATGATACCTAATAGTATTAGACTGTAGAAAGCCTCTGTGCCACAGCGGATCATGAACCGACAATCAAATGAGCGGCCCACCAGTGTCTGCTCCACAGCGAGACAAATATGTCAGGGATCGAAAGTATAGGGAACGTGAACGTCGTAAGCTCTGCCCTCTGGTGGCGTAATCTGAATCCTTTTCAGCTCATCGATACTTGGCATTGACATAAAATATCCATATTAAAAGGATGAAAAATATCATTTATTTTGTTGATAATGTATTGCTGTGTACCTACCTGGATGCTCTAAAACATAAAAATAAACAAATCAAATGGTGTTTAATTCTGTTAGTACCTAAGTAAGTACTTAGGTACTGTAAGTACATTCCATGGTTATGTGAAAATCGTCAAAAATAATAAAAGCTGTATAAAACATACATAATTATGAGTTCCAAAAGCATTTAGAAATGGCTCATTACGTAATTTATAAAAATAAAGATGTTTTGAAGAGAATAATTCTGTAATTAAGAGAACATAACCTCCTAATTTTACTTCAATAACATCAAAATAACTAGCTCCCATCTAAAAAACTTATTTTGGCCGCGCTAAGTATCAATAATATTCAGCCCAACCTATATTTTATCATTTTGACATAATAAAATAATAATACAAATAATTATAGCTTTGAAAAGTTCCTTTTTATCCACATGTGGCTCTGGCGTCGATTTTGTGCTGCCCCCTATAGTTCGTTCACGTTCTCTATATGATGAGTGATTGTCACCTAACCTTAACTTTAACACATTGAAAGTCAAGTTGAATGTTCACACCTGGCTGCCCTCCAACTCATTAATAATTATAAGTAGGCAAAAGCAGTAAGCAGGCCACTCAGTTTGTGCCGCCTCGCACGCGGGTGCCTATGTATTGTGAGCAAAATAAGGTCCCCAATTGAAACTTACGGGCTTTTGACAAATCCGCCACTGAGCAAAAGCTCACATTAAAGAGGTCGTTTCAGTGACTGTTCTTAGAGAAAATTAAGAACTGCGTATAACTGCCAGCAAATATGTTGAACTATTGTTTAGGTGTAATGGTCCATGGGGGTGCCCGCGCGGTGCGGCCGAATAGATCAGGCAACCTTCGCCTCCCACATTGCGCTCAGGCCTTGCTTAGGTACTACTAAATAAGCACGTTTTCGTGTAATATAATTTAACAAACAATAAAAATGTGTTTATTTATGATGATCGTTCTAAAGACATTTTTTGTTTAGCGCTACTTATTAAGTATTTATCCCAAAGACAGCCGCGAGGCAGTGTCAGTAAGAGCAGCACAAAGTTGGTTCAAGCGTTTTCAATCCGGAAACGACATGTCCAAAAACGGGCTTAAAATTCTAACCAAGATACTTTATGTTTTTTTGAATATAACTCCTAAAAACTGGGGCTTTGCAACAAATCGTATAATTTTAAAGTCCTCTGAAGATGAGATGTAGGTAATTTTAATTTGCTTAAAAACTACACTTAATATAAACGTTTTTAAAAAGTTAGTTATAAATGGAGGGGTTTAAAAATATTGTTTTATTGGATCCAAGATCCATATTTTTGTCCCTTTAATATCCATAATGCTTGAGCCTAGTTAAATTTTGAGGCCCAACACCCATACAAAAAGCGGACATCTCCTTTGATGTCTAAGGTGCACCTCGTACTGGTCGCCCTGTTACGGTCTACGGATTACCTGGACGCCATTTTTTAAAAAGTGGAGCAAGATCGACATTTCAGTACTTACGACATAACTGAAGAACTGAGAATTGACCGAAACAGTTCTAACCGATTTGAAAAAAGCTGGGTAGGTACACAAAAAAGCTCGACATTTAGGTGCCACACGAGCTCATTTAAAGAAATCTAATGAACAGTGTACTCATTTGCGATTCTTTATTGAGACGTAATGAAACCGAACCGTTTTTGAAAAGATTGATAGCTGGTGATGAGAAGTGAATCGCGTACGACAAGAACGTACGAAAAAGGTTGTGGTCAAGGGCGGTCAGGCTTCAGAGACTATGGCAAAATCTGGGTTAACTCGCAATAAGGTGATGTGCTGTGTGTATGGTGGGATTGGAAGGGCATTGTTCATTATGAGCTTTTACCGTCGGCCAAAACTATCGATTCGGATCTCTACTGCCAACAAATAATGAGATTAAAGCAAGAAGTTGAGAGAAAGCGGCCGGAATTGATCAATTTAAAGGCCCCGCGCACTGTAGGACGCTCTCGGCGTCAACGCACGCGTGGCAGGTAGGCCTCACGCTGCCATCCATCACAGGGATCGCAGCAATGTGCTAAAAAGAAGAACACAAAACTAAAGACTGACAGCCCTCTGCCGCCCGCCTGCGACCCCCGTTGGTCCCTGTTAGTCGCCTTTTAGGACAGGCAGGGGATACCGTGGTGGAATTTTCCAAACGCCCCCAATCCACAGAGCGGGCCTCCTCTACTACTGAGAGGGTTTAGGTCTCTGTCTACCACGCTGGCCTAGTGCGGGTTGGCAAATTTCACATACTTACCTACCTTTGAAATTATAATGTTGAATTCTTAGGTATGAAGGTTTCCTCACGATGTTTTCCTTCACCGTTCAAATGAACGATTATAATAACTGATAAACAATACACACATACCTAACTTCGAAAAGACTTCGTGTGTGCGTTTAGCGCTGGGTTTTGAACCTGCGGTTCTCTATCTCGGAAGTCCGTTCCTTTGTTTTATACAATTCTGTTTGATTTGCTCCTCATTTACAGAGAAGTCACAAAAAATTTGGTGTTAAGAGCAGAAAAGGCGGGATTTAAAGCTATTGCTTTAACTGTTGACACTCCTCTTTTTGGTCTTCGGCGGGCAGATATTCGCAACAAATTTAGCTTACCCCAACATTTAAGGTAAATACAACGCATCCTAAGGCTGTATTGAAAATAACGAATGGTTATCATTATTTCGTTACTTGATAATTTCAGATTAGCGAATTTTGACGGTCATCTTTCTACTAAGATTCACAATGCAAACGATGGCAGTGGCCTCAATGAGTATGTTCATAATTTATTTGATAAATCATTGACTTGGGATGAGGTAAAATGGTTAAAAAGGTAAATTATAAATGAAGTTTCTTATACCTAACCACAAAATATAGGTAGGTACATGAAAGCGACAGTTATAATTTAATGGGTTACTATTTATTAACAGTATAACAAATCTACCGATTATTGCCAAAGGAGTACTTCGTGGGGATGACGCTGTAAAAGCTGTTGAAGCTGGATGTTCAGCGATATTGGTGTCTAATCACGGGGCAAGGCAATTAGATGGAGTTCCCGCTACAGTACGTACTCCCTAAGTATTGTTATTTTTTTATATTTCGTAATCAAATGTTAACATTTACTGTTTTATTTTAGATTGAAGCCTTGCCAGAAATTGTTGAAGCTGTGAAAAAGTACAACGTTGAAGTATATTTGGATGGTGGTGTCACCACTGGCACGGACGTTTATAAAGCCCTAGCACTCGGAGCAAAAATGGTATAAAAGAATTATGTAACAAAAATTACTTACATACACTCTCACGCTTATTATCCCCGAAGGGGTAGGCAGAGATGCAACTAGTGCACCCACTTTTCGCCGTGCGTATTCCGTCCCATGAGGTTATAGGGGGCGAGCCTATCGCCATATCGGGCACATATTACAGATTCCGGGCTGATACTGAATAGAAAAATCTAATATCACTTTGCCCAACCCGGGGATCGAACCCAAGACCTCAGCTTTGCAGTCGTACCGTAATACACCTACGCCACCGAGGCAAAAATTACGTATTTTGCCATTTCACTTTCAAATATTTCTTTGTGCAATTATTTTATGAGTAGTGTGATATTAATTATTGTGTGTTATAGGTGTTCGTAGGTCGACCTGCTTTATGGGGATTGACAATAGGCGGGCAAGCGGGTGTACAGCGGATGCTGAATATTCTTCGCACTGAATTAGAATATGCATTACAAATTGCAGGTTCGTTAATTTATTTAAGTAGCAGTAGGTATAATAATAATGAATATTCCTTTTCTTCTAAAAGCATGAATGCAAATTGCAATTTATACTTCTATGTACTACGATACTGTGATTTTTTGGTGTAGATTGGTGTTCATTAAAAAAAATATTAAAGTTATGTTCATCTCTAATTCGGATTATCCATCGATATCAATAGAAGATCCCTTTTTCGATCGATCGCGAAAATGGACCAACCCGAGCAGTTTTACGCTCTTTTACGCCATGATAGTCATTGTCACCTTTCCCTTGATAGTCATAATTTTTCATAAAGTAGGTATAATTCTCCTGAAGCTAACTTTCTCTCTCTAATACTCTTATTAGTAAAATATATTTTTTAAAGGTACTCCAACTATAGCTGACATTACAAGGGACCTGGTGCGACATGAATCTGCATATAGTAAATTGTAAGGGATATTTTACCAGCTTACAATGTTATGATATATACATTTCTAAATAAAAACATTTTGACTATGAGATTCTTTTATTTCAATAATAATTTGCGATACAAGTTGTATAACATGGCAGGGGTCATGTAAGCTTCATGTGGCCACATAATATTCGAAATTTTCTGAAAGAAAAACGGACAATTGTAGTTATGTACCTACTTTTAAATGAAATGGAATAACTACTGTTGGCAAGTCTCTCGTATGTGAGGAGCCGTCTGGATAGGTACCACCGCAAAGTCTATTTCTACCGCCAAGCAGCAGTGTGCTACTATTGTAATCCGCTTCGAAGGACATTGTAGCCAGCGTAAGTGTGCCTTTCCTCCAGAGATGTGCTATGGAGCTATGATGCGAGGATGTGAAAGCTATGCTATGAAACTAGGTGACTGTTTCCATTGATGCTAAGCTACGCCTGTGGCTACGCAGCGGAGCGAGTAAGATGTGCTAGTATGAAGATGCGTCGCGTCTTCGCGAGGTTCATAGCTGTGCAAGGAAGATACACATGCTCTGCATATCCATCCATAGCACGCATCCATCCTTATAAAAAACACAGCTTAGTTGAACATTTTTCCACCAGTGCTATGCTTTGTTGACCCATGAATACGATTAGTGGATATCATACGCATCCATAGCAATGTAGCATAGCACATCTCTAGTGAAAAGGTACCCTAATTACTGTGCATTAGGAAACCTATAAATGTCATGGTTAATATTCTCAGAGATTTAGGTTTGCAATTATCTACTACAAAGTCAAATTATTGTGTTTTTAAATGTTTTTTTGTAAAGGCAGAAAACAAAATCAATTAAACTAATTTATTGAAAACAAAAGATTATCGTTGGTTCAATATGTTAAATATCTAGGGATGTGGCTTGGTATATATCACTTTTATGGAACACTTTTATATAATAATAATTAGTGAAATTTGTCAAGACTAATATTTTTTTAATTTTATTGAAAGTATTGGCAGGTTCAACCTGGGGTATACATACCAAACATTTAAGAACTTTGTACATTTGTCTTATCCGAAGCAGAATGGACTATAGATGCGTTCTTTATGATAATATCGCTAAAACTCATGTATCCAAGTTGGACCTAATTCAAAACCAAGCATTGTGAGTTATAGATGGTATCATTAAAAGCACACCTATTCACACTATGGAAAGCGAATTATGTATAGCTAATACTGCACAAAAACATGTCTATATCAAATAATGTAATAATTGACCTTATGAACAATCTTAATTCAGTTTCAAATACTAGATATTGACAAAAAAGAAAAAACTACTTCTTCTCGTGGCTTATAATGAGGTGAAAAATGAAGAAGTGCACTCATTTACTATGCTTGAAATATTCTCTTTACCAATTTGGGTTAATTATGATAATTTAGATGATATTATAAATTATAAATTAAATTGTATGGAGGAGAATAAAAACAACTATAGGTAGCTCCAATGTGGTCAAAATTGATTTCACTCGTGAGCTTTATAAAAAATATTACGGATGGATTTGGTTCTATACCTACCCACTGATGGATCTAAAACTTCTAATGAGTGTGGAGCTGCATATCATAGCCCAAAGGAATTTTAATTAGCCATGTTCAAGACGAAGTCCAGTTTGACAATTATGACAGTTAATTGCAATTTTAGAAGCACAACATTTTATAAAAAGTCTGAGTAATCCTCGGTATGTTATATTTACAGATAGTTAAAGTGCCTTACAGCATCTGGCTCGGTGCGTCTCTGGTCTCAGAGGGGTACCGATAGCTTATGCTGTCTTAACTCTTAAGGATAATTAATGAAATCAGACAAGGTCACAAAGATATAAGATTGCAATGGACTCCATCGCGTATAGGTATACGGGGTAACGAGGACGCTGATCGATTGGCCAATTTAGCGATAGCAGAGGGTTAACATTTTGATTTAGAACCAGGCTATTCTGAAGTACTGAGTAAATATAAAGGTCCTATTTGTAACAAGAGATGGAGACTAAATTTTAATGAAATTTCAAAATAAAAAGGTATTTGGTACAAAATAATCTAATACGAGCCTCCTCGTTGGTCTTGGTTTGATAATATTAACATGAGCAGATGTTTTATAAAGATTGCTCTTAGATTAAGATGGCATTATCAAACACAAAATTTTGGGCATCTTATGGGCAAAGTCAATTAACCTCTGCGAAACCTGCAATGTGATGGACGATATCCAACATTTGTTGATGGAGTGTGTCAGGAACCAAAATGTAAGGTATGAAGTGATGGCCAAAAGAAAACTGTTATTAAAAAAATTAAGTAAATAATTTCGCATCCACGATTATTTTGTTTATGATATAGGGGGTAAACAGGTGCGGATTTCCCTATAGGCCCGGGCGTAGGGCGGCAAAAATTTAGGGGGCGGCAAAATTTGCTCGTGTTTGCGGCGGGTGAAAAATTATTTACAGTCGAAAATGAACGAGGACAGGTTATCCTCTGCATCGAATCACAGTTGCTGCGAATCACATAGGGGAGCGGCAATCTTTCGTAGGCCTAGGGCAGCCAACGTATCAAATCCGCCCCTGGGGGTAAACGAGCATAAGGTTTACCTGATGGCAAGTGATCACCGCCGCCCATGAACATCTGCAATATCAGGCGACATAGAAATTCTTTGCATGTTAAACATTATTTCAATTCAGCCAATTTTACGTTACCACCAGTTCGGAAAGCATTTTCCACCAGAGAAGAACGGGCAAGAAAGAAGGAGATTTATAAGTTAAATTATATATGTCATTCATAAAAGACAATTCATTATATTATACCCATTGATGTATTAATTAATACATCAATGATTAGGTATAACTATACCTACTTATAGGTACAACAATTTTTTGTGCTCAAGAACGCCTCGAGCTTGTATTTGAGTGTACATACACGTGTATTTGAGTGGACTACATAGTCCTATCGATATTATGTAACATACTTGAGTATCTGTATTGTTGATTTATTAGTTATTATTATCTTCCTAGAAATTTATGATACAGCCACAAGTACTTCTTTAAACATACTCGACTTGTATTGGTCACTAAACAAATTAAGTATCTACTCAGGTAGGTGTAATTCTATGGAAAAGGAACGAGTGCCTAGATAAAATGTAACGTACCTTAAAGTCACATCCATACATGTTGATGCCTACTTTGAGTTTTTTAACAGTTTCTTTTAAAAAATTATCATTTGCCATTTTAAGTTTCAAAGCTTTGGTGCTATTACATGATCTGCATGAATCTGGTTCAATGCTGAAGTTTTGTTTCGCATTGTGATGCACAGTTTTGTCATCCAATACAGCGTCTCGCTTACGCATGTATTCGGTAAAACTATAAGAACACGTACCTAAATCGTCATTATTTACCATAGAATTTGAATCTTTTATAGTATGATCCACATTTCTGGGTTTAAATATACCAGTGACGGAATTTATTACAGCAGTACATGAATTGTTGATAGCGTTGAATATCCTAGCTTTAATGGATATATCAGCTCCTTTAATTCTGGCAATTGTAGAGTTTAAACTTTTCTTGAATTTATTTAATGTTCTTTTTTTTACACTAGCATTTTTCTTATGATTCTGAATCTTTTCTAAATTGTTTGTTGAATGTTTTGGAGTAGATACAAAATTGGGCTTAAATTCCTTTAAATCTAACAGGCTGCCGTTATTTTCATACTCCTCATAAAATTTCCTAATATTTGATTGACTAGGTGTTTGTGTCGTGTTCGTGACAATAGAATTTGTAAGGCAAATCTTAACATATTGGTCATTCTGTGCCTTTGTACAATTTTCAGCAATTTTATAGCTCTTTTTTGTAATATCATCTCTGCTACTTAGCGCGTATTTATTACTATCGCGTAAATGATTTTTCAAAAAAGAAAACGAAAGTTCCTCGCTTGGTCTGGTTCGTTGAGCACAAATAGCTTTTTTGACATTATTGTAAAAATCGTAAGGTCGCGGTCTCTTGCCGAACTGTTTTGTGTCCATATTCCAACACGTGCTAATTTGCTGTTGACTTTTATTACTCATAAAAATATTTTTATAAATATCTTCCTCTTTTGCATGCCACTGAACAACTTCTTTTATGACGTTTCTAAACAGCATTGTATCGTCAACATCATCAAATATTTGGAAATTTTGACTTGTTGCTGTTTTACTCATTTCATCGTGTTTAGTTCGTTTATTTCCAGTTTGTTCAGTTTTATATTCTATAAAAGTTCATAATAAAAAATATTTAATTATATTAAAATAATATATAGCCCCGACCACGCTACGCCACTGTAGCGTGGTCGGGGAGGAGTTCACTTTTACGGGGGTGGCAAAATGCGTAAAAGAAACCCTTTTACTGATTTTAAGTTTTGTTTCATGTATGTATGTACCAGTGGCTAAGGGTCGGAGGGCACACGTGACTCTTATTTCATGAAATGATATATTTTTTTCGCCCTGTACCCTGGGGCGGCAAATGGGTCCGCCCCGCGCAGCAATAACCCACGCTACTCCGCTGTAGGTACATACCTACTTATAGCCAAAATTTATTTTACAAATCGTTTACAGAACGCTGATTAAACTGCCACTACCTACAATTATAATTAAAAGTCACGTAATATGAAGTATTAAGTAGGTAAAATTATTAATTTACTAAATTAACTGCCTCGACAAAATAATTACTAATTTAACTTAATTGGCTGCCTCGGTGGCGCCTTTATATTACGGTACGAGTGCAATCCTGAGGTATCGAGTTCGATTCCCGGGTCGGGTATAGTGATATTGGATTTTATTGGACGGAGTCTGAAATTTCTGACCGATATGGCGATAGGCTCGCGTACGGAATACGCACGGCGTAAAGTGGGTGTACTAAGTTGCACCTCTGCCTACCTGCTCTGCCTACCTCTCCGCCTGAAAAAAAATAAGGCGTGAGTGTGTGTGTGTGTGTGTGTGTACTAAATTAATTAAGTAACCAAATTCCCTTATTACTTACTTTTAATTTTCATTTCAGCATTATATAAAATTGTGGTTGCCCAGTCTCCTGTCTGCGGACAATAACATCGGAAAATCATCTTAATATTAAATTACTAGGTGTTGCTCGCGGCTCCGCCCGCGTGAAAAAGATTTTCCGGGAGAAAAATATTTTCCCGGGACAAAAAGTAGGCTATAGCACTCAGGAGTAATATAGCTTCCTATTAGTGAAATAATTTTCAAAATCGGTTCAGTAATTCTTGAGATTAGCGCGTTCAACCAAACAAACAAACAATCAAACAAACTCTTCAGCTTTATAATATTAGTATAGATTTTTACTCTGGTAACTTTCTTACCGGCGTATAAGGTCCGCATAACCGCCACAATTCATGCACGTGCTGTAAAATACTCATGTCCTGTGCAACCATGGTAGCTTCAATAGATGTCTCAACAACTGAATTCAAAAGATGCAAACTACTTTCGTACTGGAGTAATTCTCTAAAAAACAATGATTTAACGTTCAATGCGAATGCAGATTCATAATATAAGTACCTACCTATTTAAAAGTGTAGAATTTGGAAATTCTTTAGAAAATGTTCAGTAAGTACTTAATATTAATGTAACAAGTACTTACCTATTAAATAAAGACATCCCATCGCATTCTAAGAACAATTGTACATTGCGTTTATTTTTATAAATCAAGCCTTGCAATACTGGAAAAGTCTCCATATTTCTTAGATTACATAGTTTGACGCACTAAGGAAAAATAAATAGGTATTAACAGCTTTAATAGGTACATACAGTGATTAGTATTTAGTAATTAGTAAAATTAATGGCGGAAATAGAAAACTTTAATTTTAGTGTAGGTAATGTTACGCACCTTAGGAATGAGATAAGTACAGAAATTTTGATTTTGTACGGAGTCATTACAAGTCTCAACGAGGCAACGGCAGAGTGCCCTCCACGTGTCTTGATACTGAGAAACCGAAATAAATTTAGCTCATCACACAGCATGCACAAAGCATGGCAGCATAGAGTAACTTGAATATAGGGTACATGGCAGCTACATCTCAATACAACTTTTCATAGAAATCGTCAGGAGACCACACACAACAGCTTTAATGTACATATGTTTACATCTTCGTATCTTAAGATATAGAGCGATAAGAAAATATAGTCCACATTTATATTTTGATACAAATGCGTCAATCGAGACGTACCTGTATTTCGTACTTACCATCATGCCATTAATGAATATTTCCGCCATGCTTGCCAGGCATCCACTAATTCTAATCTGATTTTGTGTATGCACGTATAAACTGCTTCTTCTCCAAGTATAGTTTTCAATGAAGCCTCCTTGGAGCAATAAAGTTAGGAAATTTATTACTACCAAAGTTTTCCGCGGTAGATTTTTTGAAATTACTCGATCCATAGCGTCATACAAGGGGCTACATGTTACGAAGACTTTAATACATGCATCCTGCAACAGAAATGATAAGTAGATACTAGATGACCACGTGAACTTCGTATTAATTACAAATCATTTGATAATAACTAGATCAGCGATTAATAATTATCAATCCTAATCACAGCTTTTCAACTTCAATTAGTTGAGATTTAAATTTGGTGGTTACTCTTTAATATTAAAAACTTGTTTGTAAATAATTGCAAACTAAAACTAAACTTTACATAAAATTTTGACAGCCTCGGTGGCGTAGTTATATTGCATGCGCCTTAAGACACCGCTCCGAGGTTCTGGGTTTGATTCCCAGGTCGGGCAAAGTGATATTGGAAATAATTGGTCGGACTGTGTTTGGAATTTGTGCCCGATATACCCGTAGGGTCATTCGGGGCAACAGCACGCAGTGGATAAAAGTTCGCATGGTCAATATCTCGGAACCTATTGAGGGGGCTCAGACACTTTTTCGGCTAGATCAGGGGCGCGTCATGGACGATGTCAGAGCCACAAGCTATTTTACCAAGCCAATTTTGTTTAGCGAAAAACGGTGATCAACGTGATTTTGTTCATTAGTTACCAACATTTTGTGCTGGGAAAAACCTGTATGGCTAGACGGTGCATCAGTTTACAAAAGTCCGTTAATTATGTTAAGTTTACATGATTATTGTAGTATTTATTTTAGTCATTAATTCTGTCCTAGAAAATAAATGCGTCTCAACTAACGTATGATTGTTTAAAATATTCCCTATTTGGGTAAGAGTACGACGTTAAAAGTACGCACCCTGTTATAACTTCATTAAAATGATCGCAAGGTTTTTTCTTCTTTATGCTGCAATTAAGTCGAATATTATTTGTAAAGATGTTTAGACCTTATACAGAAAAAAAATATTCTCATTAAACACTCTGCGTAGTTTTACCCACATAACGGGTCAATAGTACGAATTTCTCCCGATGCACTAAAACATGTATTGCACAAAAATCAATGAAGCAATGTACAAACACTCATTAAATAATGAAAGTAGAATAAATTTCCTTTACGTAGAGTGTTAAAACGTTTTTCTAGACACTATATTTTTGACTGTGTAGACGATAGAAAAAAAAGTGCGTACTTTTAGGCCGAATGACCTACTTATATTAAGCAAAATATTTTTTTGGTTTATAGTGGTTAATTTCAGTTAAATATATTTAATATTTTACTCTATTAGTTTAAAATGTTCTTATTGAACCCAAAACCAAAAGAATCATTCTCATCTTATTTGTTTTTGAAGATTTCCCTACTGCATCTTCGCAGTTCAAGGTCAAACTACGATAGTATTATTATGTTAGCGTGTTGAAGCTATATTTAACCTAATAGAATTAGAAAACAAATCATCTAAATCCGTTTTGAATTTGACGATTTCTCTGATGCATCTTTGAAGTGCAAGGTCAAACAACCTAAGGACCAGACGTCTTAGCTATGGTGCCTCGGGCTGCAACGTTTAAATAAATTGATCATCTTAAGCGTATCAAAACGGAACATTTAACGTTTTATTTATTTTATTAAAAGGTATTCACATTTAACGCTATTATTGTATTTTCATAAGGTTAGCCATTGATGTATTAAAAACCCTACATCAATGAGGTTAGCACGTCAAGTGATCTTGGGAACAGTTGTATTTTTTTTTTCATTGCAATTGTGTGCATTTTGTCGATTGCAAGTTAGGTTCTTTAGTTTTAGTGAAATTTTTGAAGTCTGGTGGGCTATTCTCAATATTTCGGCGGGCCGCACTAAAACCACGGCGGGTCGCATGCACGGTCTGCGGACGCAGGTTGAGTATGGCTGGCCCAGGCGTTTTCGAGTGTTATATATAATCTACTTCTTATCTTCTTATGCAAAATTTTGTGAAAATGTTTGGATATTTGTTAGAAGTAAACGCAGAAACAACTAAACGGATTTGGATGAAATTTTGCACACGTGTAGATCATGTCCTGAAATAACACATACGTTACTTTTTATGCCGGTAATTTGCTGTCATGGGAATTAATGGATATTTTAAATCTATAAACGGTGTTTCCGGTGTCATGCAAGGCAAGAACCCACGCCACATTTTTTTTTACATCGTAGTACCCCCCCCCCCCCATGTGAAAGCTATAGCTACGCCCCTGTGAGACACATAACAGCATAAGTGTGCACGTTTTACAAGTCTTAAAGAACAAAAAAAGATAATTTAAAGTCGTAACGCAAGCTAATACTTACCTTATTCATCAAATAAAAAGAGAGAATTGAAATTAATTTAACTTGTAATTCCATGTCATATGATGTGTTGATTAAATCTAATAACATTTGTAAATCTTCCTTATTACAGTAACGAATGGCTGATGCCACTTTCTGAAATAAAGTTGTTACCATGTTCCAAATTTCTTTTATTTCGTATGTACGGAACCAAGCCAAGTAGATAACGTAACGAGGTACCTATCCACCAACCAGCCGAAAATCGAAATAGGGAGGGAGACGATTCACGAGAGCCCAATGTAGGCTATGTACTTAGAGACAATTATGTGCTTAGATTTCAATTATGGGGCATTTCACGTGAAGCGGATAACGAAAAAATTACAGATTCCGGATTTTGTTCATAATTGGGTCAATTGGACTTCTATGGGACCTAAATTAATATACGTCATTATTTTTATTTTTTGTTGCCTAGTTACGAATTAGCGCGACTTCAGAGTTGTAAAAATTTGGAAACGAATTTTTCGATAACTAATTATTTAATTAACCAAATGTATTAAACAATAAGTAAACATTGTTTATTAGAGAATACTAATTATTTGTTTAGAAATTGATTAAAATTGTAATATTGGATTATTTTGTCGTATAGTAAACCGGAAGTAAATATTAGGAAGCAGTTTTTTTCCAACTTCGCATTTTTTATATTTTTTATTTTTACCTAAAAACATACTTTGTAGTATAGAAACATCATGTAAAAAAATGTAGAATGGTATCTCGAATCGTTTAGAAGATAGAAGAACTAAAGCGCGAAGGTGCCGCGAGGCGCATGTACTAGGCGGTTCCTTAGTTTGACTCGCTTCGTAGGATTTATATCTTAACGAATGAAAGTTGGTTAAATAACCATAATTAAACGCTTACAAGTCATTCCATGAGCTGTAAAAAAGATAAGCTTAGTATTGTCCGCTTCACGTGAAATGCCCCTTATTGTACCTACCTAGTTTGAAAAAACATAGGTATAGATTAGAACCAAATCGACGGTTGGCGGGCTATTTGACTACTGTTTTACTAAATATTTTATCAAATCAATCAAGTATTGTTTGTAAAAGCATTAAAGCAATGTCCAAAATTAGTCGTTGAACTTTTTTAAAATAAAGTATTCCGGTCTTCGCCACATTGACCTTATTTAGAATGATTGATATTTTCTACTTGAATTACGCTGTTAACCTAATAGATACTTATATAAGAACCATCTCGATTCTCGATCACATCAGCTTACAAACAAAAAAAAAAACACAAAATTGGTCTCTTCGTTTGAGAGCTACGATGCCACAGACAGACATACAGATACACAGATACACACCCTAAAATTATAACACCCCTCTTTTTCTGTCGGGGATTAAGTAATTAAAAATTACCTAGTAGAACTGTTAGTAAAGGACATGTCCAAAAACGAGCCTAAAATTCTAACCACGACAGTTCATACATATTTGGATAGAGCTCCTAATAACTAGCCATTTACAATAAAACGTTTAATTTTAAAGACTCCGATTTTGAGATTTTTTAAATTTTATTTTGCTTAATAACTACCCCTATTATGAACGTTTTTAAAAAAGTTAGTTATAAATGGAGGGGTCTAAAAATTTTTTTTAATGGATCCCAGATCCATATTTTCCGCCTTTAATATCCCTAAAGCTTGAGCCTGGTTAGATTTTGAGGCCCAACACCCATACAAAAAGCGGACATCTTTAGTAGATAATTTAGGTTTAGAATGATTACCTTTAATAGAAAACGTTGTTTGTCTCGATCGCAGGCTTTCAAAGTTTGTACCATATCTTTGATTTCGTGACACAGCATCATTCTTACATTACCTAGGTATATATTAATATTTATAAACTAAAACATTGCAGGCAATGAATCGTAACTTTTTCCCGCCTTTTTTAGAAATATTCCTATTGGCCATAGAGTGTAGAACTAGAAGGTAAGGAGGTATATCTCTATGAAAAAGTTTTCGTCGTAATCTTTGAGTATTTAACCAATGGAGATGTTGTTTAAGCACATTTTTCGCTGTTAAAAGCTCAAAGCATTTTTCTGTCAATCCTGGCGGGGGCAAGGTAAACACGGATAGCACACATTTAACAAAAAAACGAACACGTGCAAGGCTGAATATAGTTTGTTCTGTGATATTGGATACGAACGCACACTGTGACATTCCCCGCAAAACCACCTCAAAACACGCATACATCCGGTTATAGTATGATATAGGTTGACTGGTATAGGTTGATTAATTACTCAAAGATTAAGGAGAGGTCCGCTTTTTGTATGGGTGCTGGGCCTCAAAATCTAATTAGGCTCAAACTTTAGGGATATTAAAGGGGAAAATATGGATCTGGGATCCATTAAAAAATATTTTTAGACCCATTGATGTATTAAAAAAACCCATACATCAATGTTTAGACCCCTCCATTTATAACTAACTTTTTTAAAAACGTTCAGTTTAAGTGTAGTTTTTAAGCAATTAAAACAAAATAAAATTATATAAATCTCAAAATCGGAGGTCTTTAAAATTAAACAATTTATTGTAAAAGGCTAGTTTTTAGGAGTTCTATCCAAATATATATAAACTGTTTTGGTTATAACTTTAGGCCCGTTTTTGGACATTTGCTTTAGCGTAACTACACATTCTTTAAACGTACAGTCAGCCACATAAGTAACTGAACAAATTCAAAATTTCATATCGCGTTTACACTTTGGCGTCAATATCAAAAATTGTTTTTTCTTCACTAAAATAAACTTCGCAGGGTTAACTTTCTTTTAGATAAAGAAAAAAGAATATTTCAACTGGAGTGAACGTGCAGAAGCGTTTTGAAGTTTTAATTTGTTCCGCTACTTTTGTGGCTGACTGTACACTAAAACAAAAGTTCTAGTCTAGTCAACATCTTAATCTACGTGAAAAATAGAGATAAAGGTCCTAAAAATATGAGCGATAGCTCATTGCATTCAGGATCACCTCTAGAAAAATGTTTTTGAAGGATTTTGGTGCAAGTAAAAAATTGCAATTGTTATTAACAAAATAACTCGAAAAATAATAATATTTAAGGCATTTTGAAAAAAGCTCGTTACAGAGGAGGAAATTTCCGATACAAAAGTCCGTACTCCCGGAACTCTATCTCTATTATTTATAATTTTAATTTGACGTTGAAAATAGGGCCCCGCGCGGCTGTTACGGCATGCGCGCGCCAGCGCTAAAAAGAGTTCAACAGATAAAATATGTTTTTTATGACATAAAATGTCATTTTAAAATTTTGAAAAAATTCTAGTATCTTTTAGATTAACACTTGAAAGAATCGAGCCCCGTTGGAAAAAAAGTTTTATCACCATTTTTCAAAAAGTTATTCAATTGTTACCAACCATTACCAACAATTTTTTTCTAATCTCCGTTGGCATAAATAATGGGATGAAAGGTATAAATAATTGGCCTATAAATTTGAAACTTCCTGGAGCCCTTTTCATATATATACTTCATAAGATCCAGCGATATAATTTGTTAATTATGATTTTTTATAACTATTGCAAAATTAAATATCTAAAACATGTTGATAATTTCCCAAGACTAGATTATATCCCAAGATCCTATCTTATCCAAATAACCTGTAACCTGCTTTGAGTATTTAGCAACTAAGGTTACTTGACATTGGCTAAATGCAACTGAACTGCGAAGCCACAAAGAAAAAAAAAGTGTCATGAGCATGACGATCTGCTCTTATTTTAATTCATTATTTTGAAGATACTTCGTGTTATATTACATAATTATGGTGGTATAATACCCAATATAGTTCTATTAAAAGGCTCAAATGACGTGAATTGAAACAACTGTGCTAATCAAGTGTTTTTATTTGTTGCCGCCAAAAGTCCTCGATGATTGATGAAGTCTTGGTAAAGTAGCCACTGCTTTACTTCGACATACTACTGAGGATAAAAAAAGAAGCGACTATGCATCTAATGCTAAGCTTAGACTAGCAAGTTCTCTCAACAATATGTTGCGCAATAACTTTCAGATGCGTTTATACTAGCGGCAATATTTCTTTAGAAACACGCTTTTGCAAGTGATCCACCAACTTAACTTGTGCAACTACTTGCAAAGCTGTTTAGGAACATTACTCGAGGAAGATTTATTGCTTGCCATGTTCTTTTTTCATAAAACTGAATGAAAAGGCACGCAATCCTTTTTGTGATATTGTAAACTACCCCTTATTCTATAAAATGACATGTATGCATTGAGCCTTATCAAGAGTGCCAATATTACGACACTCGACCCGTGCATTGCAATGGCTGCAATGATTGTATAATTTGTCTTGTCTAATAATTGTATTGAGTGATTAATAGATGATTACGAAGCCCATTAACGTCTTTCATTATAAAAACATCACATGGTGTCAGGTAAAGGGTGTAATCACATAAAAACTCAGTCATGGAATCTCAAAAAGCACAGGCGTGCAAATCCAAAAGAAATCCACGTGAATCCATGTATTCAACTACTCTACAAAATTTTGATTTCAAGTCAACCAACCTAGATGCCGAATGGAAGAAATGGAAAATGTATTTTTCGATATTTCTCAAAGCTTCAGCGTTGGATACCGAAGAGAACGAGCGGCTGGTATCTCTTCTTCTACACCACATGGGCACGAGTGCGATCCCAATTTTTATGTCATTTGGAGTCGACGTGGATAAAGTCGAATATGAAGAACTAGTACTAAAGAAATTTGACAGTCATTTCTCACCAAAGAAAAATATAACAATGGAGAGGCATAAGTTCCTTACATTTAAGCAAAACGAAGGGCAATCCATCAAAGATTTCATAATGGAGCTCAGAAATCTAGCGAAGTCATGTGAATTTAAGGAACCAGAAAATATGATTCGAGATATTTTCATCTGTAATCTTAATAGCAAAAACTCGTATATCAAGGAAAGACTACTCGAAGAAGGCAACATCACACTTGATAAATGTAGCGAGATTGCTCATAATCTGGAAATAAGTAGAAAAAATTTAGCTGAGTTGGAGTCAAGTCAAGTCTTACAAGTAAATTCAAAGTCAAGTCAACGGCAGTCTAACTTTAGGTTAAATATCAAAGAACGTCCAACCAATTCCAGAAATAATTATTCAAGTCGTTTCAGTCACATCAAGGATGCACATCATTCCAGTCAAAAGAAGAGGACATGTCCAAAATGTGGTCAAGTGCATCATCACAAGTGTCCGGCAGAAGGTCAAGTTTGCTCAAATTAGGGGTCGCAATACCGGACCACTTTTTCAATACCGGTATTTTCGGTACTGACCTCAGATGAATCCCGGTATACCGGTATTTTCGGTATTTCCGAGATTTCAAGAAATTGTAGGTACTATACATTTAAATTAGTAATTAAATAGCGACAGGCTTATTTAAAACGTATTCAGGAAAGAACGCATGGTGAGACTGGTTCCCGGTAACCCTTGCCGAGGTTTATACGCTGAAGTTGTGCAGTCCATGGCCTTATACGGTTGTCTCGTCTAGGCCGAGTCCCTAACTGCTCGATGCGACGCTCTTCTGTGCGTCTTATGCAGAAGTTCTGCATAAGACGCAGCGTTTGGTAGCGCAGCGACTCATCAGTGATTATCGCACAGTCTCCCACGGGGCGGTCAGTGTCTTTGCCGGTACTCTGCCATGAGAAATGGATGCGATCTCGTTAGTATTCTTCTGGCGCGAAGAAGCATCCCGTCTCGGTCAATCCCAATTGATCTCCATCGGCAGTGCCTGCGTGGAGGAGTGGCATACCAGGCTGGATAGCACGAGTGCAGGCTTAAGGACCGTCGCGACCGGCGACAGTGCGAGTTACTGCAATCTGTCTTCTTAAACTGGCTTGACGGGTGCCACGGTACACTGACATTCCGTCTGACACAGATGCTGACGGGCCACGGCGGCTCGTTCCTGTGGTGGGTCAGAAAGGAAGAGTCCGCCGTATGCTATCATTGTGGTAATGGTCGCGAGGTCCAACCCACTTTCGAGGAGTGCCCAGCATGGGATCTACAACGCAGCGCTCTTAGAACAAATGCTGCCAGCCGTGGTGTTTGCCATGGTCGGCCGCTGGAAGTCATGCCAAGCGATAGCATCCTTCTTGTTTTTCTGTTTTCACGAAGAAAGTGACTTATTACTACCGCCCAGCCTTCAAGGGCGGCGACTGAGCGGTTATGTTGGGTTCACTAGGCCTTAAGACCCGACGTTGAGCCGCCCGGAGAGATGGAACCATCGGGCGACCGCCAGACCGAGTCCCTAACCTATGTACAGCGTACGGCATACCAACCAAAACTCCGTGGTGGCCATCTTCGGCGCATTAGGGAAGGCTGCGGGCTTCCTCTGACGGAAGTGTCTAAGTTGTCATCCGCATCCACCCCTACGCGGTGCCGCCTAGTACGGCCCGTCTCCTGTTGTGGAGGGGGGTGCCCCGTGCACCGAAGGACGCCCTCGGCGTCAATGGCAGCGTGGGGCCTACCTGCCACGTTGCCGTCCATCACAGGGATCGCAACAATGTGCTAAAAAACACAAAACTAAACTACTGACAGCCTCCTGCCGCCCGCCTGCGACCCCCGGTGGCCCCTATTAGTCGCTTTTTACGATAGGCAGGGGATACCGTAATGGAATTCTTCAAATGCCCCCAACCCACAATCAAATCTCTGCGAGTGCGTTATCTCGCGGAAGGAAGCGATGTGCACAGCTTGGCGTGCTAAGCATGTTTTCAAGCTCAAACAGTTTCTATGTGGCGTCTCTCATACATTGTCAAAGTAATTGGCACGGCAAGACAACGCGACGTGAATGCTACGTCCAGCTCCGCTTCCTGTGTGGTGAAGCATTTAGAAAAGGCTATGATAGGACGATAAGGGGTGAACTGTGGTCAGCTTAACTCATTTTTGAGATGACTGGTAGCCTGAATCGAAGGCTGGATGATGGCCGAGAAAATAAACCAAAATTAAGGTGTTTAAAAGGGACCAAAGTATGACAGAGTGCAATGTCATGATAGGTTACAGTGAGTAAGAGATTTTGTATATATGGTATGTATTTTCATTACGATTTATGGTATAATATGAAAGTGACATTGATTGCCAAGTGAGTGCACGTTAATGGGGCATTACACACCTTTATGAAGGTGTACAAAAATGTACTAGTGACAGATAGATTTTTTGTCGATTCTTGTATGTGGGAGAAGGAGCATAAAAGTTAAAGCACTGCAAATAAGAGCGTTAAGAAGTATATGTGGGTGATGGAGTGCGGAATAGGTACTGTAGTGATGGATCTGTATCCAGTCAAAGGGGATGTAATGACTAAAATAAAAAAAGTGTGTTGTCGTGGTTTGGCAATTTGGAGAGAATTGATGATGGCAGGCTGACGAATTAGATAGTACCTATATAAGGCGAGTATGGATAGTACCCTAAAGTGGCAAGAATACGCGAGGAGATTCATAAATATAGACGAAAACAAAGAAGTGTGTCAGAATCGTGCAAAGTAGCAATCCTTAGTCTTGGCTAATCCATTCAGGGGCAATATTATGTATGAATACATGTATTCATAATTTAATTTAACAAATTCCGAAAATACCGAAAATCCCGGTTGTTGTAAAATCAATACCGGTATTTATAAGTTCTTTTTTTGGTCCGGTATCCCGGTATTATCGGCATCCGGGATCCCGGTTTGCGACCCCTAGCTCAAATTGTGGTAAAATGAACCATTATTCTAAAATGTGCAGGTCTCATAAGTCTGTAAGTCATGTCAAAGTTGTTGATAATATTGAACAAAACAGTCAAAATGAGTATTTTATAGGTCATGTAACTCATCATAATAAGTCAGACAAATGGGAAGTTAATATTTCTATAAATTCAGAGTGTATTGTAGCGCAAATAGATACAGGTTGTCCAATTAATATTATGTCAAAAGAAATATACTCAAGCATATTGAGACTTCCTATGAACAAAATAGAATACTCTAGTGCTCAACTAATTTCCTTTTGTGGTAACAAAATACCAGTAATTGGCAGAGCTACAATTTATTGTGAAATAAAGCCTAACGTCAAACAAAATATTGAATTTGTCATCACATCATTGAACCAAAAAACAATTTTGGGTCTCAAAACATGTGAAAGGTTAAAAATAGTTCAGAAATGTTATAATATGGTGAACATCAATAGTAATTCTTTGTCAGATGATTCAGCCGATAACATTATAACCAAATATAAAGAAGTTTTTGAGGGCATTGGTCTTTTACCTGGAGAACATAAAATCAATATAAGGCAAGATGTTGATGGACATATAGATCCGCCAAGAAAATTACCTTTTAAATTTAAAGATGACATCAGTCATGATGAAACTGATGAAGTTTTAGAAAGTCTTAATAATGATATAAAAGTCCATGCCAATTTTCTCATCGATTCAATTCATGTGAGTAAAAATAAATTATGTTAAATAAGGTCAGAAACATCCAATGATGTTACTTTGCAAAAAATTTTCAATTTCATTAAAAATGGATGGCCATGTAAAAAGTCAATGGTTTCCGATGATACCAAACAATATTATAAGTTTAAAGATCAATTACACGTAATTGATGATATAGTTTTCAGGCTTAATTCCATTGTAATACCTATGTCTTTACGTCAGGAAATGCTACAACGTATGCATGAGGGTCACTTAGGAATAACAAATACTAAAAATCTTGTCAAAGGTGTCATATTTTGGCCTAATATGAACAGTGAAATAGAAAATTATATAGAAAAATGTTATACATGTTTAAAATATAGGAAAAACAATACACCACAACCATTATTATCTCACAAAATCCCAGACCTTCCGTGGCAAAAAGTGGGTGCTGACATTTTTCAATTTGAGTCAAAAAATTATCTTTTAGTTGTAGACTACTATTCAGAATATTTTGAAGTAAGTCCTATCAATACTTATAATAGTCAAAATGTTATAACTCAGTTCAAAAGTATCTTTTGTCGTCATGGTATCCCAGTAGAGATCATATCTGATAATGGTCCACCTTTTAATTCTGCAGAATTTAAAAAATTTTGTATATCATGGGATATTACACATATAACGTCAAGTACTCATTACCCGAAAAGTAATGGTCTAGCTGAACGTACTATAGGTACAGTAAAAAATATATTTAGAAAATGTAAAGATTCTGGCTCGGATATATATCTAGGCATACTTATATTTAGGAATACTCCTAAAGCAGAAGGCATTGCCTCACCAGCTCAAATGTTAATGTCAAGAAATCTTAGATGTTTGATACCAAGTTCTACATCAATTTTAAAACCATCTGTAGAGTCACATAAGAACATTAGACATAAATTTGTAAAAAAGCAAATGAAAGTAAAATATTATCATGATAGGAAAACTAAATATCTATCTGAAATTAAAGAGGGAGAAGATGTATTATTTAAGCATAATCCTAAATCCAATTGGGTTCCTGCTACTGTCATTAAAGAAATTATTCCTAAAAGGAGCTATCAAGTAAAAACTCCTGAAGGTGTTTGTTATCATAGAAATAGAGAACACTTGTTAAAATCAAACAATTCAGTTCCTGTAGATGTGTCAATCCAGCCTACCGATAGTCAAATAATTGAAAATCCAAATATTAGAACAAAAAGAGAAAGAGTTCGCCCAAGATGGTTAAATGATTATGAAACATAATATTATGTTGTCATTTATTTGTAATTCATGTGTTAATAAAACAAAGTACCAATTATAAAAAATAAAAGTCATGTATAAGAATTGTCATTTATTTGTAATTCATGTGTCAATAAAACAAAGTACCAATTATAAAAAATAAAAGTCATGTATAAGAATTGTCATTGTATATTAATTCATTTGAAACAATAAATTGTCAACTTAAGGTAAAAATGTCATACATTAGAATTGTCACTGTGTAAATTAATTAATAATTAATAATGTCCCACCTCTATCAACTTATTGTCAAAATGTTACATTTGAAAATTAGTTTAATATTGAGAATAATAGTCTTGTCTTTTAAAGGGGGACATGTGATATTGTAAACTACCCCTTATTCTATAAAATGACATGTATGCATTGAGCCTTATCAAGAGTGCCAATATTACGACACTCGACCCGTGCATTGCAATGGCTGCAATGATTGTATTGTTAGAAACAGAAGCCATTTTGATTTAAATAAAAACGATTTATTTCTGTTTTTACATTAACACATTTATCACTGGTTTTACATAAACACATTTAACAGAAATACTTTTACAAAGATATCAGCAACTAACCGACCAGCATGAAAGTCAATGATCGACTTACTGAACTGCTACTAAGACTCAGCACGAATGAGCAGAATGAGTCTGAATGAGCCGGAATGAGAGTGCACATCGATACGGCAGCCTTTTTATACACCCAACTGACACTTCCACTATTAGTTTGACATTTCGACTGATTTTCATATCTGGTTAGCACGCTACAAATACCGTTACAAAACTTTTATCCTAATACGGCCTCTCCTGACTGGAGGACGTCCTCGTTCTCCCGTGTTTCGATCTCTTCTGCAGATCTGAAAGTGCCAGGTACAGGCTCCGTCATCCTCTCGTCAGAAGGCTCTCCGCTGGGCACGGCGGATCGCTCAGGCGTGGACTCCGAATTATCATCATTGCTATCTGCGCCTGAGAACATAAACAACATCTTAATTAGAAACACTGAAAATAAATCTTCAGCGCTTTATATCATCTTACACAGTGAACCATAAGTACTATAGTTCACATAAACACCGGAGAGGAAGCGCTACGTTAGCTATCTCCGTTAACGAGAAACATAGGCACTACGTTAGCTTATTTCTCACACACACCAGAGAGGAAGCACTACGTTAGCTATCTCCATTAACGAGAAACATAGGCACTACGTTAGCTTATTTCTCACACACATGTCATAGGCACGACGTTAGCGTAACATGAAAAATCTACATATGTATGACATAGGCACGACGTTAGCTTATCATACACATGCATGTTCACCACACACCAGAGAGGAAGCACTACGTTAGCTATCTCCGTTAATCGAGAAACATAGGCACTACGTTAGCTTATTTCTCACACACATGTCATAGGCACGACGTTAGCGTAACATGAAAAATCTACATATGTATGACATAGGCACGACGTTAGCTTATCATACACATGCATGTTCACCCTCGAAGTATACAGCGCACGTCTCAGGAGTCCACTCCCTGCGCCACGGTACCATAAACTCGGCCGCAGCTTGCGTTGATTTGCCATAGGAGCCTGCCAGCAGTTTTAGCTCATATCGGCCATGGGGAAGCGCTTTGACCACACGATAAGGCCCGCGCATGCCGGAGTCGAGCTTGCCAGTCGCCTGTGCCTGATATCCGTGCCACTGTAAGCATAGTGGAGAGAGTCATTCCGCACCGCGCCGCAGCGCCAGGAGCGCGCAGTTCAGCAGCGCACCGCATCACGTACAACCTACCGGACCGAAGTCCACACGCACACAGTGCGTCTACCGGACCAAGGTCTGCACGCCTAACCACTTTGCGTCTGCCGGACAGAGTCCGTGTACGTTAACAAAGCAACGCCATAATCAGACCAAGGTCCGTGAGCACATTAAAAATGTGCCAGCCGGACAGAGTCCGTGAAGGCCTCGGGCCCAAAACCAGACTAAGGTCTGCACACATTAGAAAATGTGTCAGCTGGATCAAGGTCTGCACACATAACCACTTTGTGTCTGCCAGACAGAGTCCGTGTACGTTTACAAAGAAACTCTCGAATCAGACCAAGATCCGCTACTCCGCAAGGACCAGAGCGCGCTGATCCGCAGTGCATAGAGCGTACCGTTCCGCAGCGCACAGACCGCATCGTCCGCAGCGCACAGAGCGCATCGTCTGCAGCGCACAGAGCGCATCGTCCGCAGCGCATAGAGCGCACCGTTCTGAAGCGCATAGGGCGCACCGTCCGCAGCGCATAGAGGGCACCGTTCCGCAGCGCACAGAGCGCATCGTTCTGAAGCGCATAGGGCGCACCGTTCTGAAACGCATAGGGCCCACCGTTCTGAAGCGCATATGGCACACCGTTCCGCAGCGCATAGAGCGCACCGTTCTGAAACGCATAGGGCCCACCGTTCTGAAGCGCATATGGCGCACCGTTCCGCAGCGCATAGAGCGCACCGTTCTGAAACGCATAGGGCCCACCGTTCTGAAGCGCATATGGCGCACCGTTCCGCAGCGCATAGAGCGCACCGTACCGTTGCATGCCGCCTGGTGCATGCCTCCGCACGCCTAACATGTACCCTGAAGTAACATTCAGGCAAAAGCTTATGACTCACGAAAGCAAGCGTGCACTCGAGCTTTCACGAGCAACCACGTAATCAAAAATAATTTTGAACAAATTCATTTTAACAAAAATTAACAAAAGAAGGTGTATTCCGACTGCTTGAATTCCGGACTTCAATCATCCACAATACACCGATCATGTTTTGTAGTCCGTATAGCAAAAGGTCAAGAGGACTGGTCCAGAGTCACTTACAAAGGTTACACATGGCCTTCGCTACTTACAATAGTTTACACATGACTCTTTCACCACGTGTAGACTTCAAAACAGTTTACATACCACGGCTAGAGTGTCTGCCAGGCCATAGCCTGATATGCATTATAAAACGCATCTGCCAGGACTACGCCTGTTATGCATTAAAAATGCATCTGCCAGGCCAACGCCTGTTAACCGCTACTCCGCAAGGACCAGAGCGCGCCGATCCGCACTCGTACAGCCTGGAGCGCGTCGTTGCGCGCTGCTCCGCATTGCGAAGATAGGGCACATACACTGCATGAATATCCAATTCCTGCAAACATAAGAACCACAACAGCAAAAACACCGTTCGGCCTTTTCTGACCTTAAATAAAATCTGGCGTTAAACTTTCTGAACAGCCATCTCATTGCTACAACAAGCAAATCTACCTGCGAAGTGGTTTGGGCAGAATCTCCAGTCACCACCACGTGGTAAAACGAGATCCCAACATTTACGAAGATTATGGAGAAATAAAGGAAACCATAACCCTCAAGCAGGGATTACGGGTAATACGATACCAAATATCCTCTATCATTGCAGCAATCGTCAAATCCACCAAAGGATCACACAGAGGCTCTTCAGGAGTCACAGTTTACGGAGTGCTGAATACATTAAGTACTCCCTGCTAGGATCTTCAGTTCCTGCAATCAAAAATATCACAACAGCATCAAACCGTTCACGCTATCCTGGACTTTAATCAAGTCTCGCATCAATCTTTGAGCAGGAATTCAGTAGTCATCTTAACACGAGGGCAACCTCAAAATTATCGCACGACTAGCTCTTAATCCAAAATTTCAAAAAGTGCAGTGTTGCGATCCGAAACCTTGACCAAGGAAGGCCAGCAATCCTTCAGACCGAACACTATGCACCTAGATCATTTTTGTCAACAAAGGCCATGTACAGTCATTGTTTACTACAACAGGTATTTTCTCCAAATCCTTAAGTTTAAGGACGGCTCTGTACTCAATAACCACGAATTGCTCGATAATCCATGTCTGCACATGCCCCGTTAAACAAGATCTCAATATTTGTAAAGGTTACCAAGAAAAAAAGAAACCAGAACCCTCAAACAAGGGTTATGGGTCATACGATACCAGACTTCCTCTACCGCTGCAGTAAGCATCATATCTGTCGTCACAGATAGCCACACGTGATATGTGATGCAGCAGTTGGCATCAACCGGTACTACACAACCGTGCAGTCACGTTGCCCGGGACACCAACTACGACGCACCATACAGCAGCACATCTACCGGAACGCTTGAGCACCAACAGGAACGTTTGAACACCAATAGGAGCGTTTGAACACCAACAAGAACGTTTGCACACCAACAGGATCGTTTGCACACCAACAGGATCGTTTGAACAGCAACAGGATCGTTTGAACACCAACAGGATCGTTTGAACACCAATAGGTACGTTTGAGCACCGACAGGAACGTTTGAATACCAACAGGAGCGTTTGAGCATCAACTGTTAGTTCGCGGTACACACGCAGATCCTTGTTCATTTGAAGCCGTAAGCACATGACGTCAGAAATGAACATGCGATGGCTATGATTCACACGTGTCCACTTTTATTCACGTTGTAGTCTAGTCCTTATTCCAACATTACTCAGCGCAATTTCTTTTTTCACGTAAATTGCGGGTAGTCAAATATCTCCATCGTACGATGTATTCCACATAGCGTACATATGTAGTGAGCACAATCTATTTCTGTGGGCATTGATTGTTTATCCCAGTTCTGATGTTAGAAACAGAAGCCATTTTGATTTAAATAAAAACGATTTATTTCTGTTTTTACATTAACACATTTATCACTGGTTTTACATAAACACATTTAACAGAAATACTTTTACAAAGATATCAGCAACTAACCGACCAGCATGAAAGTCAATGATCGACTTACTGAACTGCTACTAAGACTCAGCACGAATGAGCAGAATGAGTCTGAATGAGCCGGAATGAGAGTGCACATCGATACGGCAGCCTTTTTATACACCCAACTGACACTTCCACTATTAGTTTGACATTTCGACTGATTTTCATATCTGGTTAGCACGCTACAAATACCGTTACAAAACTTTTATCCTAATAGTATAATTTGTCTTGTCTAATAATTGTATTGAGTGATTAATAGATGATTACGAAGCCCATTAACGTCTTTCATTATAAAAACATCACACTTTTGCCTAATTTTTATGAATCTAATATAATGCTGTTTGGATGATGATTGTTAACAAAATAATCGCCTTAAAATGACTAACACGAAACAGAATTTTGAAACAAAAAGTACTGCATGGCATTTTACATTGCTCGTCATCCTGAGTCATAGGATTTTAAGTCTAATAACTCCCATTAATTACGTTGGTTACAATGTCCTTAAAACAGGAACACAATAGTGCATGTATACTACTGCTTGGAGGCCAAAATAGACATATCGGTAATACTACAAACTTATAACTTGGCAGCATGGTGTTTGACCTTAGCCCGTTCCGTATGGAACAAATAAAAAAACGTAATCTACTAGCTCAGCAAGTTAAAAAAATTATCTGCACGCAAAATAAACTGCAAGTTCTCGCGCAAGCTGTACAAATGGTGCTTACACATGCGACTTGCTAGAAGTCCTGCAAGCTTCAAAATGTTGCAGAAGTCAGTTTGCCGTGACTGTTTACACGGTAAAAATAGCTTGCGCAACATAACTTTGCTAACTGCAAGTTTTCTTGCTAATGTAAACCCCGCCTAAAGGACTTGTAACCATGGACAAGAATAAATTAAAAAAAAAATGTCTAGAGACTAGATTCTCTAGTTTATTTGTCTCTGCTATATAGTTTATTTGTAGTTTATTTGTCTCTGTTCCTAACCTTTAATATTTTTACGAATAATAGATATAATCAAAGGATATAATTTAAAAAGTCATACACCTATTCATTTTTATTCATAATGGATGTAGGAGAACTGCTTTCATTTAAGGTTGAAAACATTAATTTACTCCTAAATTGTCCTAAATCAACGTAGGACGAATTGTTGCTAGTTATGTTTTGTTGTTTTCACAGCCGACTCCTACTCCCAAAAGACCAAATGAAGATGATAGCGATTCAGATGAAGAACAGTCTAGAACTGCAAAAAATCGTCGAAATGTTAAGCCCAAATACGATCGGACAATCCAACAGTACTCGAAAACATTGCCTAAGGAACCTACAATAAGTGAAAAGGAAAGAGAAGACATACTAAGATTTGTGGAGACTGAAGCAACAGAGGTTATAAGTCCTTCTTGTACTATCTTTATTCATGCATCACTTAGGTACTTCAGAAAGTAAATACAATAGGGATAAATAAATAATAATTCACTTAAATTATTTTTTATCTTACAAACCATTTAGAATTTTAAATTGTCTAAAACATTAATGTATTGAATAATCAATATAATATGTATGTACATTTATATCAACAATCAGAAAAGATTCAGTTTACCACAATCAAATTTTGATAAACGGAGTTTTGCAATTACTGAAATTCATTATTCCAGGGTGAGATCCTAGATGATATAGCAATAAAAAAGCTAGTGCTCAATTTTGAGAAGAAAGCTCTTAAAAACAGAGAAATGAGAATAAAATTTCCAGACCAACCAGAAAAATTTATGGACAGTGAGATTGACCTACATGATGTATTACAGGTAAGACATGCAAAAAAATTATTATAATAAAATATATATACTACTACAGTGGAATCCATTTAAAGGCTTTGCTTAGTATGACCTATTTTTAAGAAATTATTCCAGTTATAGTGACAGATGTATATAATTCTTAACACTTGTTCATTTTTAAGACTCCCTCACATCTATGAATGTGATGCATGGCTCGTTTTTGTTTTGATTCTTAGTGTCAAATTGATTGTTCGAGGTTATAAATTATTTATTGAATCAAGTGCATCCAATGGGCTATGACATCATAATGTCTTAAAGCATTTAGCTTGGAGGATAAAGGTGCTATTATATACCATACCAGCTCTGTATTATATACTGGCCACTGCTGATCACGGGCCTCCTCTACTACTGAGAGGGTCTAGGCCTAAATTCGCTTGGTTGGCAGACTTCACATACCTTCCAAATTTTTATAGAGTTCTTCTCAGGTATGCAAGTTTGCTCACGATGTTTTTCCTTAATCGTTAGAGCGTACAATAATTTATAAAGAATACACACATAACTTTTTAGAATAGTCAGAGATACATGCCATTGCGTTTTTTCCCTGCGGAGACCTGTCTCGGCAGTCTGTTCCACTTCCAACTAGGCTATTGCTGCTTATTGCAGTTTTAAGCAGACTCGAAAATGAGGAATCCATTCGTAATTTTTCTCTATATTTAACTAAATACCTAGTAAAAATCCAATTTTAATTTTTTATGACTATGCTTTCATTGACATCCTCTTATTATGACGTGTTTGTCTCTTCCCTTCGATGTAATAATAAATAAATGACATTATAAGCAGATTTTATTGTATGTTGAAAGAATTATGATGATTGACCAGAACATATAAACTTTAATGATTTCTTATATGTTAGACATCAAAATAAAACTTGTTTTCGTGCTTTATTGTTTTTAACATTTCTTCTCCTCTCTATGAAGTCTTCACTTGCTGAAAGTCGGAAGAAGGCTCCAAACATTAGCTCAGATTCGATGAGCCATAAATCCTTGCTATAGAACACCGATTCCTTCCTAGGATGATGCCCAACGCTATTAAATTTAAAAACATTCAAATTTCAATAGAGAATATTGTTGGAAGCTTGCACAAGCTAGGGATCCTGTCATACATTTCATTGAATTGGAACCCAAAAGATCGGGTGCCAGACTCATAAGACACTGTGAGCTCATTCTGCATAAATCAGACTGTCAACAATTATCTTATATAATCATTAAATGTATTTAGATATTGTAATTTATATTTTATAAATTATTATTTATATTTTTTGGACAACCAACACCTCATTCCGCTTCGTGACCCTGAAGGCTGCAAAGTATTCGAAACGTCGGGAGGAAATAAAAACCTTAAAATCCGAAAACTAGTTTTATTTCAACTCTAGCTTTTGTCAGCGGCTCCTCCCGCGTTTAAAAGTTTTTCAGGGATAAATATTTTCCCAGGATGAAAAGGGCCCTATAGCTATAGTATAGTAGCTTCCTATTAGTGAAAGAATTTTCAGAATCGATTCAATAGTTCCAAAGCTTAGCCCCTACAAACTAACAAACTTTTCCTTTTTATAATATTAGTATAGATATACATTTTTTCTCAGGACCTGAGTGCTGTGGCCACTGTACCTGACCAGTATCCGTTACTTGTGGAATTAAAGTGTGTCAATTCTCTGCTGGAGCTGCTTTCACACGATAACACAGACATTTCAACTAAAGTAGTACAACTATTGCAGGTAAATATTTAAACTTATACATTTACTGTTTGATAGACAGTAAACACCGGCTCAACAAAATGCAATGTTGCTTCAATGTATTTAGACACTTCAAGCTATAAAGATGTGATCTATGCAATTGCAATGTAATGCAATTCAATCAGCCCTGTATTATATACTGCCCACTGCTGAGCATGGTCCACCTCTACTAATGAGAGGGGTTAGGCCTTAGTCCACCACACTGGCTTAGTGCAATTGAGAAGTTGTAATCTGCATGTTTGTAGTATACATATAATATATAAGTGTACTCATAAATATTTGCCCATATTGTTTACAGGAATTCACAGATGTAGACATCCTACATGAAAGTGAAGAGGGTGCTGAGGAATTAATAAATGCTTTAGCGGAAGCTGAAGCGCCAGCCCTCCTCCTGCACAATTTGTCTCGCTTGGATGAACAAGTGCCAGATGAAAGAGATGCTGTCCACAATACACTGGGTAAGTCATAGTGAACACTATTGTGATATATATAATGGTACAAAGTACAAACAAGTACTTATACTTTTTGTAGAAGTCCAGTATCTACTATATTTTTAATGTTACATACATATAGTAAGTGTAAAATGTTATACTATATGAAAGTGTAAAACATTTGTTAAATACATAAATTTCACAGAAAATTCAAAATGATTCATCTGCTTTTAGGTATAATAGAAAACATCTCAGAGTTTAGGCCTGAGCTATGTCCAGAAGTGGCCAAACAAGGTTTTATGCAGTGGATTCTAAAAAGACTGAAAGTAAGTTAAATAAAAAACAAACTTCAATTCAGAAGAATAGCTAATGAACATTTCTATAACAGTCTTTCTTTCTTTCTAAGTTACATATATATTTTTTAGATGAAAGTGCCTTTTGATGGAAATAAACTGTATGCGACAGAGATTCTATCAATACTGCTGCAAAACACACCAGAAAATCGAAAATTGTTGGGAGAACTAGATGGCATAGATGTATTGCTACAGCAACTTGCGGTATGTCTTGTTCCTATTATGAACATTTATTATTATGAAATTATAAATTATTACTATTATAACCTACTCTTTCTTACTATATGTTATGAATTGATTTCGCTTTAGAAGTAAGTATTTGAATCAATGATTCGGTTTAGACGTATTTCGGCACTCTAATAAACCAAATTGAACACGCGCGGAGCTTCGAGGATTACCCATTAATAAATGTGCCTATTTTATACAATGAATAGATATTTTTTGAATTTATTTATTTATTATTTAGCACAGCCAATAGTTGTTACAATGTTACTTACACTAAATAAAAGAAAAATAATATTATAATATATAAGAGTAACACCTTCTCAAGTAACATCCACCGAGTAGCTTGCACTATTTAACTTAAAACTGAATCTTGTAATAGAAAGTAGGAACCATTTTATTTCGCCTTTTCAGTTCTACAAACGTCACGATCCAAGTGGTGCTGAAGAACAAGAAGCAATGGAGAATATGTTCGACTCGTTATGTTGCGCGCTCATGGAGCCAACCAACCGCGACCGGTTCCTGCGCGGCGAGGGACTGCAGCTCATGAATCTTATGCTCAGGTCTCTTTTTTCACTTACTAGACTTCTGCTCGCGGCTCCGCCTGCGTGAAAAAGTTTTTCCGGGATATAAATATTTTCACGGGATAAAAAGTAGCGTATAGCACTCGGGAGTAATATAACTTCCTATTAGTGAAAGAATTTTCAAAATCGGTCTAGTAGTTTTCGAGTTTATCTATTACAAACAAACAGACAAATCTTTCCTCTTTATAATATTAGTATAGATAAATTTAAAAAAAAAATAAAAGCCGGATTTAGTAACCTCCATTTTGTTTTCGGTTAAATAATGAAAACAAAATTGTCGAAACTTAGTTATTTAAATTAAATTGAGGCAATGTTACAGGGAAAAGAAAATGTCTCGTAATGGTTCGTTAAAAGTTCTCGACCATGCGCTCGTGGGGCCTGACGGGCGGGACAATTGTAATAAGTTTGTGGACATTCTGGGTTTGCGCACTGTGTTCCCACTATTCATGAAAACACCGAAGCGAAAAAGACTGTTAACAGTGGATCAACATGAAGGTAAGGCCATTGCAGGTTTACAATTGCTTCACATGCTATTAATGAATCCCGGTTTGGTGTAAAAGAAGAATAGAAGTCATCAAAATTATATTTTTGTTTTTAACCGTTCGCCTTTGACATAGTAAAAATGTTTGTTATTTTTTAGAACACGTAGTGTCAATAATAGCATCAATGTTGCGAAATTGTCAAGGTAGCCAAAGGCAGAGGCTGTTGGCAAAGTTCACAGAGAATGATCTTGAAAAAGTCGACAGGCTCTTGGAGTTGCACTTCAAGTACATGGATAAAGTAGATCGCACCGAGAAAGAAATGGAGGTACAGTTTACTTTTATGCATATTGAGTTATCTTGAACTCTCACCTTGGACTTTTGAATGAAAGAAACTCAAATCAAGTGCATGTCCATAATTCATAAAACTTTCATTTGAACTAACTTTGGTCTTTGTGTTTATGTATGAATGACAAGTTGAGCAAGTAACAGTTACGACTAAGTGGTAGGAGCCGTACATACAATTAGGAATTTTTATATGTGATGAGTACAAGCTTCACACGTTTTTCTAGCTGTACTTAAATTGATTGCATTTCGTAAAGCGCTGAGGCTGTGACAGTACCTACAATATTTTTAAATGATTACGTAGTATTTTTAGACCGCTTAGACCAGTGCCGGATTAAGCAAGCGCGGGGCCCGTAGCAAATTCTTTCAAAAAGCCCTTGATCTGCTATGGGTTCTTAAGTATAGAGTGGTAAAAATACAATTCAATATTCGATACATTTATTTACTATCTATAGGTTACAATTTTGTGATTATGAATAGTGTAGTAAATTACTATAGGCGCTGTTAGGCTCGGACAATTACAAAAAGCCTTCTCAATGGCAATGTCAGGGAATCCCCGGTTAATTTTTCAGTGTTACCAACATCGATCACAAATAATTTGCATTGGCCGGGTGCCCATTGTACCGACAAGGGATAGGATACCTATCATTAGTTTAAAAAAACACGCGTTAGACTCTCGCGTCTAGAATTTAAACTTCTTTTGTTCTGGAAATATTTTATTGAATGCATTGCTTTTTATGCATTTGGTAATGATCCTACTATATCAGGATTACGAAATGTTTATGAAAAATTAAATTGGAGGAAATCTCTATTGAAGTAATAAAAATTTTTTTTAGTCATAACTTCTATAACTCAATATACTTATATTCTAGAAAATAGGTTTTTGGTATATGGTTACTAAATTATACTAAAAATAATGTAGACTGTTAACTTTACAAATCAATAGATAATTTTAACAATTTAAATCGAGCCATTTTAATTCTGCTACACATCCACACTAAGTGTCGGGTAAGAGTGCTTACATATGCGGCAGACTTTTTGTAGAGCTGATTATCACGCCGACTGAAATTCTTCACGTTTATACAAGCAACTTTTTGTAGAACTTGTGCGTTTACTGTATGATATTATTTAAATTATTTACGCCAAGGAAATAATCGGGCACAGAGTGTCTTGTTTTGTGACATCAAAAAAATTCAACATACCACATCTTAACAAGTTTCACTCAAAAAATTACGCTCAGGCAGAGATGAGTGGGTTTAAACATGCGGGGCCCCCTTTCGCGCGGGGCCCGTAGCAATTGCTACTCTTGCTACGTAGTTAATCCGGCACTGGCTTAGACGCAAAGTACATATTATAATTTTATTTAAAATATGCACGCTTTACAGCAAGATACCGAAGAATTGGACGACGACGCGCAATACTTAAAGCGGCTCTCGGGCGGCCTGTTCACATTACAGCTCATTGACAGGATTATCCTAGAGGTATGTGTAAATCTATTAAATTAACATTATATTATTACCTTACTATATTAACATGACTGCCTCGGTGGCGTAGTTGTATTACCGTACGACTGCAATGCTGAGGTCTCGGGTTCGATCCCGGGTCGGGCAGTGAAATTGGGTTTTTCTACTCACTATCAGCCTGGAGTCTGGAATTTGTGCCTGATATGGCGATTGGCTCGCCCCCTATCACATCATGGTACGGAATACACACTTACTTACTAAACCGACGCATTTACATTTTAGAGAAAAGATAATCCAAATAATGCTATGACATCCTTTATATCTTGATAACAATGCAGTTTATTTTTCGACAGTCATTTGTTGTCCAAATTCTTTGTCATAATGTGTAATATAAACAATTTGACCCCAAAATCATAATCCGTGACTAAAAACCCCGGGAAGTCAAAATTTCATGCTGCTGCTGAGTTCCATCACTATACAACCACATCACGTCGGAGGTTGGCAATCCACCACAGTACGTTTTTGCCGACATTTTTTTACCACGTACTACAAAACTGTGGAACCAATTGCCGCCAACAGCATTTCCGGTCAGATACGACCTGGCGAACTTCAAAAAAGGGCGTATTCCCACCTACAACGCTTGTCTATGCCCCCTGGTATTGCAGATATTTTTGGGCGGCGGTGACCACTTACCATCAGGTAAACCGTATGCCATAACCATTGCCCCCTATATCATAGAAAAAATAATTCAGACCGATTTAACCAACTAAGCTTTAGAGCACCATCTTGGATCCGCCATCTTGAATTTTTTTATCGCCAACATTTGACCCTTGTGGGTAATTGTTCGAGCACCATCAAACTATCCCTAATCAATGCTAAATTATGACTCTTTAAAATTGGTATGGCGGATTCCACCATTTGTATTTTTTAGAATTGCTAGAATTCGCCTAGGGTTAGGCTTTAGGTTGATATTAGATAAGACACGACCCGTCTAAGTCTCACCGTTTATGCGGGCAGCAGGTAGTACACCATCTTCTCGAAGTGTTGAACGCAGAAGTCAGCTTATTCATATTTTTCTCAGCATATCCTTTAATTTGATACCCATATTATAGAAGTGCGTAAAAATAACTAGTCCGCTATTTTAGATTTATAATGACGTTACTTAGCTAACCATACATTGTCATACAAATTAAACGTGTATGCAAACTTTCATCTTAATCGGTTGAGGATAACTGCTTTAAAATTAAGTTGCAAAATTTGACCCGAACATACATACAAACATTGCAAGTTAAATAAAAGCTTGTCAAAAAACCCACCTCAGGTTTGAGACCCACTCCACACTTGATTTTCTGTTACTTAATTTAAATGCAATAAATGATTGCTAAGAATAGTGGTGTAACTGTGTGCAGGTGTGCACGGCGGGCCCGGCCGCGGTGAAGCAGCGCGTGCAGCGCGTGCTGTCCCTGCGCGGGGGCTCGCTCAAGATCATCCGACACGTCATGAGAGGTAACACACATTATACCCAACTACTCAGCTAGTTACAGTTAGCAGCGATCTTCAAAAATCTACCGTCTAAACATGCTGAGGTAGGCAATCCATACCTGCACCAAGCTACGCCTAGGAATGTCACGATTGTGTTGTAACTATTGTGTGGATTATAAATCAGAAACTCGTAATTTAGTGACCTATTTAATCTTTCCTTTTGCAGAGTATGCAGGTAATTTGGGCGACGCGGGAAGCGAGGAGTGGCGTCAACAAGAACAACAACACATATTGCAACTCGTCGATAAGTTCTAGAATATATGTATTAAACATTTGTTCCCATTAGCTACTTTTATTACCATCCATCTTTTACATACGTCTCCGCCCATGTGAAAGTATTTCTCCTAAAATTGTACCATCATATAGGCTGATCTATAACGTAAGTTACTTGGTGTCAAACTTGACCCAAATCCTAGTGGTTGAAGCATAATTTAAGATTAGCATATTATCAGGAAGAAACATCTATGTGTCGATTCAAACTACTTGGGGGCTTTAAAGTTAGCTGCGGGCGCAGGACCGCGCAGGTACAGTGAACTCGACAATAATAATATTTATTGTTGTTGAACTTTGAAATGTTTTTGTGACATTTCTTTTTATTATGTTTTTCTATTAGCTTAGGTATATATTTACTTGGATTATTCCAAATAAATGCCATAGAATTTGCCCTGTATGATTCAAAATTAGCAAGGATGATTTTTAACAGTAAAAATGAAAAATACCACAATTATTGAACTATTGAGCTCGGCTGTACTCAAAAAAAGAACGCGCGCGTTTGCGGTCTGACACAATATATTGTGTTCTGCTCATCGGAACGTAAGACCGTCAATGACTGAATCAGACTGTACCAATACTAAAAAAAAAACAATATTTTAATATAATCGATATTTATTATAATAAAATCACTAATAAATTTACTAAAAACATTGAACAAAATAGGTATAACATATACAACAAATTGTGTAAAAGTTATGCAGGGTCTAAACATTGCACATAAATTGTCCCCGTAATTTGTAAAAATATTTTAATTTTGTGCTTCATAATGTTACCTCGACTATAATGCTAATCACTGGTTTCTAAAGAAGTTAAAATAAGATACGTAATATATATGCCAATAAATTATAACAGGTATAGTTGGGACAAACTAAACTGGCCGGTATCACAATTTATTGACACTGCACGGAATACATGTGTAGGGAACAGAACAAAAAATCGGTTGCTCAAAATAACCGATTCTTGAAAGCAATCGATTTTTTATTCAAGGAGTTTATTATCGTATGTAAATAGAGTAAGATTATATATTATTAAATCTTACACATTACAATCAAAAGTTTCTTCTTACATTTTGTTAGTCCTTCATTTTGATTTTCCGATAAAATTTCACGATTATCCTTTCATAACTTTTAAATTGGTAACTAGTAGTAACTATGAGTGTGTACTGAAAATAAAATAACAAATATAGTGCTACGGTTTAAATTATTTACTTTGGAGATCTTCGTTTCCTTTATTCGAGTATGAAATGTATATTTTTTTTTAATATCTACTGCATTGTTCAAAACTGTTTGTAAAATGTACTTTAAACATATTTTTTAATTAACACCAGTGTTTTATTTACATCCAAAGTTTCGATGGTTTTCAGTAATCGGTTGCGTTTGGTTACCAAGCGATTTAAAACTTCGCAAAACTACGCTCATAAACTGCAATATACAACATTGTAAAAACGTCGCGTTGATATAAGAGTCGAGATTATATTCTTTATTTCAGTTTACGTTTACAATATTAATTAAAATATGTTACTTAAGTACAAAGAGTATCATTCTTTGTTATAATATATGGAGATCATGATAAATATTTGTAATTATGTAGTTGACTTTGAATTTTTTGGGTAGACGGTCTGACAAAGTTACCGTGAAGCGAAAAATTTGAATTGTCATACCGGCCAGCTTAGTTTGTCACAACTTTAAGTACTATGTAATCAATAACAACAATTATTAATAAATAGTTAACATTAGTAATTTAATGTGATTTACGTAATTATAAGTGGCGCCCACGCCACCGTTTTTCTAGGATCTATTGAAATATCTAACTTAGTATTAAATTAATTATAAAGATAATGTATGTGCAACTGAATTTAATCAAGCAACAATCACAACCACTCTGTTCTTACACTGTTTTGCTGCTTACGTGCTCACGTCACCAAGATAGCAGAATAATCTTAGGGCGGTATTAATAAATCAATCTCAAGTTTGAGTTACATCTCAAGTAGACATAATGTATTAATAGTTCCACACATTATGTCTACTTGAGATATAACTCAATCTTGAGATTGATTTATTAATACCGCCCTTAAACTTTTAACCACGTGTTATGAACGAACTTGCAGGTTTAAAGTGAACTTAGATGAAAAGTAGCAAAGTATGAAACTCCGGACAAAAAAATCGGTTAACAGTACGTATCGCTGAGGTCCCTGCATTATTATGTCTGAGCTACGTTCCTATGGGTGGTAGTAATAAAACTCATTTGAAACACCAAAACAATATATTAGGTAGTTACCTATGAAATTGCCATTTAATATACAGAAAGTTGGTCATTTTTTATAAATATTTTTTATTTTTATCAATCAAAATATACACCCATGCTATCGATGCATCTCTGTCAGCGCAGTGGTAATTTCAGGTGAAGAATTCATGTGTACGGAAGCCTACAAACTCTTCAAAGGCATTTTGTACTGAATTCATTTGAAGAAAAATATTGGGCATTAGGTGCCTAGGGGCTATATAATCGCATGTAAAGACCCAATATATTAATATTTGTGAAAATTTGGTTAGAAATATAACAATTTCGTTTCACAATGAAACATAAAAGCGTTTAAATAAGAGTAGATAAAGTTAAAGAAGCTTTTCAGACCTCACATAATCGTCATTAAACCAGTAACACATTCATATCTATAAGCAGTAAACAGTATTCTATGAAATCAACTACTCAAGACAAAAACCCTGCAATTTTAGACGACACAGCTGAGTATCAGACGGATTGTATATAACAAAATTAATACTGTCTTAAATGCTAGTAGCCAACTGATGAACTTTATAAAGTTTGCTCAACACTTTTAGGTTAACTAACGTAGAGGTATAATATGGTAACTGTGAATCAAATACATCAATGGGGCGCGTACTAGCAAGACTTAAAGGAAGCAACGAACTTTGAAAATCTACGAATGATACAACATGAAAGAGCCATTACAATAATTATACATTTATTGTAAATTAACAATGATTCAAAAATCGATAAAAAAAGTAGATGGTAAGAATTAATTCTACATATTTAATATTATTAAGGTTTACTTATACAGCGTGTCCCATTAATGGGATTGACCAATTACGTATTGACCCATTACTCCCAAGTGTGCTGCAGAAAAATTAAGAAAATATCGGATTATTTACGTGTACAGCAACAAAACATAAGTAAAAAAATCGGATTTTTCGAAAAAATACAAAATCCTCAATAATCCATAAAAGGTGACACTTTTATACAGGTCATTTTTTCATTTCTGGTAGAGCACCAATCAAGCTATCGTCCCTTTAAGTTTGTCCTACCATTTATGGGACACCCTGTATATAGCAAGAAAAAAGAAACAATAAAAAACCTAGTCCACTTTTTTACTGTCCGTCGTTCAATCTCAAACTAAAATAATATTTTCATATACTGAATATAGTTTTGTATTTTGGCAGTTATAACAATTAAATTAGTAACAGTGGGCTTAGAATGTGACAAAAAAACACGTCACGTCTCCGTTTCGTCTTATTGGGATTGGTTGAGAGACTGACGTATTGGTCTCTCGATCAATCACAAACATCAAAATTAAACGACATCGTTTTAGGAGTTGCGTCTTCGTGTCACGTTCTAAGTCCACAGACAGATTTTAGGTGCTTGTTAAAAGAATAAAATGTAATTGTGTAAAATCAAAGTGGTAGATAATATAAAGTTATTGTAAATAATAATGTGTTGTACATCAACACCAATAATTGTAAAAACTTTTGCTTACGGTTTTGGCCACTATTATAAAGATCAACAGATACCAATATGCGGGAAAATTCTATAGATTTTTTTGTAAACCTCGTTGCTTCGTTTTTAACACGCTTTTATTAGCTTTATACGTATGTATGTAACGGAAACTTTGAACATGATTTTGACCCCCTTCAAAATGTCTGATTAATGATTGCCAAGCTTCGCTGCGTCTGAAGATGTGGCTGACCGGGACTACAGCCAACACACGCAAATTCTCAGATGGACACGGCAGAAAAACAAGCCGTTGCTCTTTAACCTACTCAACAAAAAGGTTAGAGAAGGCAGGTAGATACGAATAATTTAAAATCACATAATTATGGCGTCCTATAGTGACTATTATATATTTACCGGTTTTAATTTTACCTTAACCTTTGTCTAAATAATTGCTCGCGACATGTCTACGTATATTAAATCTTTACATATTGTTATTAATACAAACTAGTGTTCTAAGAAATCAACCAGCCGCACTGGTCACCTAAATGTCTTTCCTTGCGTACAATCCAGGAACTTTTGTAGGCAGTTAGAATTGGCCGCACTAATGCGCGTACGAGTTTTCCTGTATTCCTATTTCCTAGTGCGATGCAGGATGCCTTAGACGAACGTTCAATCTGCCGTCTTCACTCACTTTCTTCGCCACAAAAGTTTAGTCACAAACCCATAGAAACCAGAGGTGGAATGAAAAAACCACACTCAGTTCGTATTAGGTAAAATTTAGTTATCAAAACTATTTTAATGATGCGTGTAAATCGGATGAATGCGCGTGTTTGCGTGCGGAGCTGTGCGCGCGGTAATGCTTGTGTGTCGCGCGCTGTAACTCGCCATGCCTCCACTGCACTAATGTTATCAAAAGCAACTTTACTATAGTTGTATAAAGAACGACGGGGCCGCCTTTATCCGGGGATGCAAGACGTGCGTGATATCCTGACAATTGAGGTGCAGGCTGATTTACGCGCCCCTGTGCCTATGCTCAAAAATTTGTTATTTATTATTGTTTCGCAATTAACTTCATAGCAGCCATTAAGATTGAATCGGACGTCTAAGTAAGCAATCAGCAATTATATGTTTCCTAACCACGTGGACATTGAAAAATTCCGGCGAACTCGTAACTGCAACAACTAGATTGAATTTCGTCATATCAAACGGTCGCGTGAATGCCTCGTAAGCACATTATTATCCATAAACAATGCTTTCAGCAAGTGTTCTATACAATCACAATATCCTGCCTCACGAAACAACGCATTCGCGGTTACTAGAGCAACATGTCTGCATGCCACATCCGTAGCAATAGCATCAACTTCAAAATGTATTCTAAATTAATTATTCTCTATAATGTGTCACCTTCCCGAGTTATATATTTAAGTATTGTGCATGAACTCATGACGTGACATAAAACACACATTTTCACTCGCTGTCTTCCAGTTTAAGAATGAAATGGTAGTCATTTCAGGAATGTTTTCTATAATTTTCAATAAATTTGTTGTATAGAATAGTTCTATGACTTTGTCAGAGCATCTTTGTTTATTTGAGACAAATTCGTGTCACTAAAATAATATAAGGCAACTATATCGATAGTAAGTAATACACTAGGCATGGGAGTGCAGCCGCGGCAATAAAGGCACTAGACTGTGTCGAGTGACTCGGTCGTTAGGGGCAGTCCTTGCCCATCATTTTGCTAAATGCTTTGGGAATGTCTTCGTTGGTCTTGGAGACGGTGCTGCCGCCGAGCAGCGAGGGTGCCGGCACCGAGCCCGACTGGATACCACAAGCTGTCTTCAGCAGATCGTAGTTTATCTTCTCGCTCACCACCGAATCTTGTCTAGAAACACAACAATTACTCAACGAAGTCACTTACGGAACGATATTATGTTATAATGGTAGATCTACGTGCTCAAACACTGAGTATGAAAACAAAGTACATCACACGAAAAAGAAAGAAACTCATGTAATCAGTCAAAATTGTTCTGTTTGTATAGAAATAGGAAAAGATAATTGTTCGAAGTTCGAGTGAACGCTACTGACTTGTATTGTGGGTGGGTGGTGACGAAGTTCCGCATCCAGGTGGCCATGGTGGAGATTTCGCCCGAGGCGCGTCGCTGGATGAGCTTGAGGTACTGCTGCACCGAGCAGTGCGTGTCCGCGTCCACGTCCATGCCCGACAGGTACGACTCGATCAGCGGGATCAGCCCGGGGAATACACCGTCCTGCCGTGCACATCACGATCACGTTATTATTACAAAAACACATATTATCACGCCTTTATTCCTGACGAAATAGGCAGAAGTGGGAACTAGGTCACCTACTTGCCGCCAAATGTGCTCTGCCCACTACGTGGATTTCCAAACCTTTCGCCATATCAAATTCCAGACTCCAGGCTGTCACAGAGCAGAAAAATCTGATATAACTTTGCTGAACCTGGGAAAAAGTAAAGAACCGAGGAAGACCGGTGTCGTAGCGCGCACTCATTACAACTACGCCATGGAGGCAGATTATTATTGCAGTTGTAGAAGTCACAATTTTCGTAAAAAAATATTATATGACTTTAATATTTTTTCACATCTAGGAGAACCAAAGAAATATGTATTATGATTTATGAGTGGTCAACTCATGCGTCATAACAGTGAGGGTCGCAACAAAATGGTCTTAACATAATGAGTGTGTTTTATATACCGGATAGTATGGGTTGTGTAAGTACCTTCCCGTTAACGATCTCGTCGATCGTCATCTCAGCGTACTGGTCGGCGGGGTCGGTGGCGAGGCGCGCCACGTCGCTGGGCGCGCCGACGTCGCGGCGCCACCAGAACTTCTCCTTGAGCACCGCACCCCTCTTCTGTGCGCGCTGCATGTTCTCGTCCACCTTTATAAACATCATTCCTTATATTAACACCCCATAATCGATACTCGTACACCATTTATAGATATAAAATTACACAAATGATATTATACTCTGATTTGTAAGATATTGCGCTATCGTTTGTACGTAAATCAAAGTTCATACTATGAGTAGTTTCTGTAAACTGTAAAGGCATGTAAAATTTTTACGTAGAATCGCTATGTTTTTTTATACAAGGAACCTGGTTATTTATCATTGCAAGAAAAACTAATTTGTAGAGTTACTAGAAATATTAGAAACTGGTTATAAAGAATATTATGTAATGTGGCGACGACGCCGCGTATTTTAAGAAACCGTACATTGGCAAAAAGAGTCGTCACATAAAAAGAAGTTTTTAGATATAATTAAAATACACAGTTTAATTCCTCTTTTCGCATGGATAGTAGCTAAAAACCCGCTTATCTTTTGCCGATGTACCGAAACGCAAAGTATATGTCGCCACTTACGGGGCGAGTAAAACGCCTCGTTAAAGTTATTTAAAATCCTACTTCCTTCTAATATTATAAACGCGAAAGTTTGTAAGAAGGTATGTATGGATGTATGTTTGTTACTCTTTCACGCACAAACTACTGAACGGATTTCGATGAAATTTGGCACACGGGTAGATCATGTCCTGGATTAACACATAGGCTACTTTTTATCCCGGGAAAATATAAAGCGGGACTTTTATCCCGGAAAAACGATTGAACGCGGGCGGAGCCGCGGGCAAAAGCTAGTATTTAATATACACGTGTCTCGCGTCAATATTCGCTACATCATTGTGCGTGTGAAGAATGGCCTCAGAATGGGACCTGCGACTCATATAGCGGTATTTATCTGTGAACTAATAAGTTCATCGACGCGTGAAAAATATGACCTTTATGTCTGTATTATCTAATATTTTCACTTGAAATTATTAGATAATATAATATAAGAGTATAATACAATATATATATATATAAGTCTATATAAATGCAATATCATTGTAAATGTGACGAATGATAATAATGAGTTAGGTGATCACGCCATCCTTTCGACCTATCCGTCACGTTGTCGGTAGAACCAATAAGCGTTCGTATTTCTAGTAGCGCGTAATTTGTAGGGTATGCGTTAATTTTTAAATTAAAAAAGTAATGCAGTATTATATTATCATAAACACGACCCTAAGGGCCAATTGCCCCGCTTGCTGATAAACGCTATTTGTCACATCAATATATAGAAGAACAAATACAACAGTCTCTCTGTAAACCATGCTCCTATACTCCATCGGTTTAGGTATTTAACTAAATGTAAACAAAAAATGACATACGATTCCCGGGTAGTCAACATTTTCTTACGAAAGTGTTTACGAAGACTGTTGTGGCAATGGAGCTACGGCGCGCGGCGTACAAACACTTAAAGTTATTAAATTCACTTTAGAAACAAAACAAAGAACTAAATATAACTAATTATCAGAAACAAAGCATAAAACTATGATAAATAAACAAATTTCTACAATGCGGAAATGTATAGATAATTGGTGTCTTGTTAACCGATAAATTGAATGGCGGTCAGTTTTAATAGCGTGCTACGTGACAGCCGTACTCTCAAATTTTTTAGGGTTATCTATTACAATCCATTGGAACAATATTGAGCGTGCCTGTCGTATTAGCTCTTTTACAGTTGACAGATCGAGATCCTTTATAAAAGTATTGTAATATATGATAATTAATTGTATTCGCGCTTAGTAATGAATTACTATAACTTTATAATAACCAAACAACTTTAATAAACGGGAATAACAGTGCTACGTGTCGTGTAGGTTATGAACGACGTTTATTTTGGTTATAACGTATTTCGTTAAGAGAAATGGACAGGTAAAATATATTTTTATGATTTGTTTACATTTAGTTAAATACGGGACGGAACGGCGACGCGACGCTGGACAGTTGTAATACACACACACACCACACACGCACTCACACACACACCAAACAAACACTCACACCTTTTATCCCCGCAGGGATAGGTAGAGGCGCAACTAGTGCACCCATATTTCGCCGTGCGTATTCCGCCCCATGATGTGATAGGGGGCGCGCTTATCGACAGTTGTATTGTACTAGTTAATATAAAATATGACATACAGAGCCTTCGCGCTCGGCGTTGGACTTCCATAGTATCGAGCGTCAGGGTCGCGTCGCCGTTCAGCCCCAACCGCTGTTTTCCGAAACCAAAACTTCAAAATCAAATATTGATTGAATGTAAAAATCGACATAATAAAAACCACCACCAGTGTGCTTAGAATGTGGCAAAACACAAGACACGACTCACGACTCGCGTTTTAAAACAAAGACCAACTGAATCAATTAATGGTATTGTTACGCGCGCTAATACTCGCGGATAGTAGCGCCACCTATTGGCTTGAAGTGGTACTATCCGAATGTGGAAAGTTCGGCGATGGAACATTCTCGAAACATCTCGATGCCTCCAGAATGTCGTGGAAACGCGATAACTGACCTATATTTGCGAGAGAGTTCCCGACTATTCCGGATCTTTCGAGAATGTTCCACAGACTACGATGGTACTTGTGGCCGGCGGCCGCGGCCTTGTGACCAAGGCCATTGACCGAGTATAAAAGGCGGCGCGCGGCCGCCGCCGGGCATTCAGTCTTGCTTAGCGAGCAGAGCGACAAGCGGACTACGAGCGATAACTCCGAGCGACTTCGAAGCGAATTGTGATTTGTGTGAACGTATAGTGAGTGACTATAATAAGTGTATAAGAATATTGTAGTATCTAGTGTAGTGTTTTCGTTAGTTTACTTGTGGAGTTGTGCTAATAAAATCCTAATTGGTGCTTTTATCGCAATACCGGCGTTTTAATTGTTTATACCGAACCCCAGCACGTAACAGTATTATGATATTATTTAACGTATATATTTTTTTCGAAAATGTCATCTATGTATTCCGCCCTCCGCCATATATCTCTTTACGCCCCCTGTGATATTCGGCGCACGCGCACTCACCTTGCTGATAGGCATGACGAAGTTGAGATGGTAGGAGAGTATGACCCTGGTGAGCAGCACCACGAAGCACACGTACGCGGCGTTCTCGAAGTCTGTGAGCTGCGCCTCGCACGGGCGGAACTCGACGCGCCACCCGATCGACGAGTTCGGCGGCGGCGGCTTGAACCGCATCGTCTGCCAGTTCGTCGATTGGATGTTCTGCACACATATGTAACACCATAGAATACCAGTATTCAGATTAACCAAGTTTTAATGCCTTCGACCAGCCACGGATACGGAGGAAGAAACAACGGTTGACATAGGCCCAAGTCTCTGCCGAGATGCAAATGATTCTTTAAAAAGTATGGAATCTACTTGTCGAAATTGATTCGTTTCGAAAGCTGTAAAACAAAGAAGTAAAACGTCTGAAAAAAATATATATTTACTTCAAAATGATCAGTGTCATTTTCGTCATCCTGATGGACCTTCTCGGTGAAAAGCGAGACGCTGTCCCTGATGAAGAGGTGCGCCACGTGCATGGCCAGCGGGTGGTCGATGCCGCCCTCGCGCAGCCGCCGGTAGATATGCTCGTCGTGTACTATTGGAATGTCATTGTATCTGCCACGAAAAATGTACAAAAACATACATTATCACTCTTTTGTCTCTTATCATAAAGTGAGTAAAAGACTACATTTTTTACTACATTTTTCTTTCAATCTAATCGAAGGAATTGCCAACATGTCAAGTCTCATATAGCTTACGTTTTAATATATATTTTTCGATCCACATGCATACAAATTAATAGGGAAGTTTCCTATTTTTAATTATGTACATTATTTTATATGTAACCGAAAATAAGACGAAAAAGAAATTCTGTGAAATCAGCACCAACATAGGTTGGAAAATGAAGCAGTTATTCATATTTGAAATATTGTTAAGGGCAAAAGTAGGGACGTGGCGGTGATATATCGTTATCTCTTTCGTACGCACGCAGCGTTATGGCCAGTGACACTCGGTGACGTCAGGACTTCTAGCAAGTCGCATGTGTAAAGACTATTTGACAACTTGAACTTGCACTTTATTCTGCGTGCAGATAAAAGTTTTAACTTGCTGAGCTAGTAGATATTCTTTTTTTTGTTATTTGTTTCATACGGAACGAGCTAACGTCAAAGATCATGCTGCCAAGTTACAAGTTTGTAATATGACCAATAAGTCTATTTTTGCCGCCCAGCAGTAGTATACACACAACTATTATCTTCCTGTTTGAAGGACATTGTAGCCAACGTAACTACTGGGCTTTAAGACGTATTAAGACTGAACATCTTACTACTCAGGATGACAAGCGCAGTTGAATGCCGCGCAGTGCTTTATAATTCATACTTCTGTTTCATGTTGGTACTTTTAAGGCGATTATTTTATTTAAAATCATCATCCAAAGAACATTATATTAGATTCATAAAATTAAGGCAAAAGGATTGCGTGCCTTGTCATTCAGTTTTATGAAAAAAAGAACATGGCAAGCAATAAATATTCCTCGAGTAATGTAAACAGTTTTGCAAGAACTTGCGATAGTTAACTTAGTGGTTACTTGCAAAAGCGTGTTACTAAATAAATGTTGCCACAAGTGTAAACCCATCTGGAAGTTCTTGCGCAATATATAGCTGAGAGAACTTGCTAGTCCCAACTTAGCTTTACTGTTATTTGACAGCTACCCCTTCCACCAAATTTCAAAGCTTTCTAACTTACTCATTATTGCGCCAATCTTGAAAATTATTTATCAGTTAGATTTTGGATTGCATACATTTTTGATAAATGTATTTAAAAAAAAGTAGTCAGCTACCCTATTAGTGCTTATCATGTATACCCAGTTGACAAACCAAGTGACATTGAGTGCACTCACTTTTCATGTTGAGGCGATAGATAAGAGTCGATGGAGTCGTAGCGCGACTTGTGTATGCGGAACTTGTTGTTGTTGAGAGGCTCAAGGCCGCGCTCCTCGCGCGTGCGGCAGTCCACGGACGCGGAAATCACGTTCCAGCGGCAGTCCACGTCGGTCAGGAACCCACGGTATATCGGAGACGCCGCCGACAACGCCAACTGACAAATGATAAATCCGTGAAATCACCTGCCTTACCAAACTTATACTTTGTTTAATAGATTCGATACTGGTTATTCGACTGGTTTAAGGAGAGTATTCAGTGTTCGATTCTCGTCTCAAATGTGAATTTTTCAAGTGGGCGTGGAAGGCAAAATCCGAAACTGAGGAATAGCGAAAAATGCTCTAAGGAGTCTCGGGGCCGATTTTGTTTTAAACTAAAACTGCAACATTGGATTTTTTTAAAAACAATATTTGTGGCCAGGAATCGAACTCATTGATTTTGACAAAAAAAAACGAACATACTGTATGATTACCCCAATCGATAGTGTCGCTAATTAGGAACGTTCCTTTAAATTATCGTAATATTTTGATTGTTACGTTAACACACCTCTAGTATTAGATACATACCGTCCTGCAAAACATATTGACCGAGAATTCTGCAGAGCGTTAAGATGCATAGGAATGTATTTATAATACTTCGTATTTTTAGCATTTATCCTGTAAGCATTGGGCAGTCACTAGTAAAGGAAAAAATATATTCTTGGTATAAATACTTTACGTTCATACAATCAAATTGTAAGCTGGGTATTTTTGTATTTGTAATGTGTCGTAAATATCACAATAATGCATTGTAGTAAAACGTCATGAATTATGAGGTATTGTATTCTCATAGTTACCGTAAGTGGAAGAGCGTCTATTATGTAGCGTCGTCCTATACAATAAGATTTAGTCACCGTGTATAAATAATATTAAAGCAGCGACCATATAGCCTCTAGACGTCGAATAACAGGCGATCGGTTTCAGGCCACACATCTGACTAATAGATCAGATGTATCTTGTGTGATATTATAATCGCCCCTTGCACAAAACAGCGGTGTTATAAAAACAGACTTCGGGTTTTCAGAAATCTAGCATAACTTTTCATATTTAATAATTTAACTTTATTATTATATATATATATTTTTTTTTTCTTTCTTTTCTTCTTCTTCTTTAACTTAATCAATTCATTTTAAAAATTCTCGAAATTCATCTTATATCGGCCATCATGTATTATAAAATTTTGCATTGAGGAAAGTTGCTGTCAAATTATATTTGCATTTCTTTCTTTCTTTCATTTTACGCTATCTCTGTTGCTTAGTTGTTTAGCATTACATGACAATGGACGCACCCAATAAAAATAGTGTTTCTATGGCTACGTAAAACGTAATGATGTTGGCAGGCCCAATCGTAATGCAGTACCCCGCTTCCTCAAATCTCAAGTAGTTGACAGAATTCAATTGAAGAAAAATAATGGGCATTAGGTGTCTAAGGGCTATATAGTCCCTGTATTAAAGATAAATTGTAACGCAAATATAAGCTGGGTCATGCAACGCGAGCAAAAGTGGCTACAGCGATGACGCTGCGCATTATGGATGAGATATTAGCGAACGAGTCGACCAAGGCGTGTAACAGACGATGGTTATACTCACTGTGACTTGCAAGCCAAACGATCTAGCGCTCAAACTTGTATAAATTTACAATCACAAACCAGGCTCAACTGTATTTTCCATTGCAGGTTTTCATGTACGGGTAAGCATTAAAAGACCATTTAACCTTGTCTCAGAACACAAATTCGAATTACTTTGTAAAAGAGCATATTAGGATATACTACGCGAGGAATTGAGAAGTCGCATTTTTCATCGATAAAAAGTTTAGACTATCCGCTACGACAAGACTTGAAGTCGGGCAGAGCTCCGCGTAAAAGCTAGTTATAATCACCATAATGGGGCAGAGCGGCGCGAGCTGGTCGTAGAGCGTGCGCGCCTCGGTGATGCAGCACGCCTGGAAGGTGAGCTGCAAGCAGCAGCAGCCCATGCCGAAGCCCATCGCGTCCATGTACACGCAGTCGGGCAGCGCCGCGCCCGGCTCCAGCGCGTGCGCCTCGTCCACGGGGATCGTAGTGTTCTTATCGCGGAATACTGACAAAATAATATCTTTTTTTTCAATACCCGACCGGTTCCACGGTTCTTGTAGATATGACAGGATAATACGTAAAGAACCCTATCTGGACCTACCTTCTGCTTTAACATTTTTTTATTGCATTTGAATGACGAGGCGAGCATGCCGTTTGCCTGATGGTAAACGACACGACCGCCATAAACAGTAGCAGCACCATCGAGAACATTAGAAAGTACCCTGTGGCACTCCACTGCGCTCGTCACCCTGAGACATAAGATATTGAGTCCCATAATGCCTAGTAATTATACTGGCTACAATATTCAAACCGGAACACAACATGAATGAACAGAAATCAACATTGCCGTGGCACCTACCACGACGGACTCTCACATACAGACCTACTACCTGTAATATTTATAACCTTCAAAACCGCTAGTGCTGTTTGATAACAACTAGAATGAGTGATAGTGCGCATTTAAAAAAAAAACATTTTAATGTTTAAAATCAGATTGTTCAATCATCTTGTAATCATTTTCGTTACTAAATATCCCCATTCATCTTATCATCTGTCTTCCCCTGCGTGGGAGCATGTATGGGCTCGCCATACATAAAATTATGGCAGCGTTAGCACTTTGGCGTGTCGCATCCATTTTAACCAATAAACAATTTTTACAGTTAGTGCGTCTAAAGACCCGATCGACGGCAAACGCGGACTCATTATCATTTATCATATAGACTAAGCAAATATCAAATACAAGTGTTTATTATCAAAGACAATCTATCATTTGCTCATCAATAAGAGGTGCCCCGTACACTTAAGTTAATTTAGAAACAGCATAGAACAAAAAATATTGCACGGTTACGAGAAACGTGTTTCGACACTGTGAAATAGGGTGGTTTCATATGTTTGATTTTGTACATTATTTTATACTAGCTTTTGCCCATGGCTCCGCCCGCGTTAAAAAGTTTTTCCGGGATATAAGTCCCGCTTTATATTTCCCGTGATAAAAAGTAGCCTATATAACACATGCAAGACACGATCTACCCGTGTGCCAAATTTCATCGAAATCCGTTCAGTAGTTTCTACGATTACTTCTAACAAACATCCAAAAATTTTCACAAACATTCACATTTATATTCATAATATTAGTTAGAAGTTAGATTGGTAATCACTTTTGGATGAAAAATATAGATGACGGTACTATAGAGTACACAATAGGTACATACTTGGTAGATTGATAGCAACTTTTTCTCCTCGCCTCTGCCGTATATTTGCAGTCAATGTTTTAAATCTAGGATGTCCAGGAAATATGCCTTCGTCAGGAAAATAAAGCGATTTGGTTACTCCATCTTTCGGTGTCGGCGTAAACGGCGGGCTAGTGAAATTCGGGCACCCTAATCTAAAAAGATCATTTACATTAACACCTAATTAAAATGCTCGAATAAAAAAATAACACATCGATTTTAAAATTTCGCTTCAAAACATGGTAAATTACTTTTTGCTTATATCAAAATAGAAAATAAATTTTATATCAAATGTAGATATCGACTTACCAGAGCAACAAAGCAATTTATATTAATTTTACATGAAAATATTTATTTTCGATGCTACAGTTTATTTATCGTCTTATTCAATTAAAACAGTTACTCTAAATTACAAACTTAATTGAACAAATATTACCTAGGGAAATTCGTTAAGCTCATGATAACTTCGCCGTCCTTAAGAAGAGCGCTAGCCTCAGCTCGGCGGTACTGCATATTGGCTTCTACGATATTGAAATGTGCTAGGAGCCCACCGTAGGGTTTGCCAGGAGTTCCTTCTACCATGTAGGCACCATACTCGGGACGCCATAATGATTTCACATCTGCAACAGAATATTTGTCAAGTAAATGGCAGAACAATTGCACACAGTACTCTGCAAGATTTAAATATATCATTATCATGTCAAAATATACCCTTTTAAAAAGATGTGCATAGCTTTTGCTCGCGGCACCGCCCGCTTGAAAAGTTTTTCGGGTTTAATGTCCCGCTATATATTTTCCCGGCATAAAAAGTAGCCTATGTCTTCCCCATGGTCTAAAACTGTCTCCATAAAAAATTTCATCAGAATTAGTTGTGTAGATTTTGCGTTTATCGTGTTCTAAAAACAAATGGGGTGCGGAATTTTGGTTTTGTTATACGTAAGGATTGATAATAATTTTTTTTCCGGATAAAGAATACATACATACATTACATACATATCAGGGATTTGGCCCCCTTTATTAACAATAAGAATTTATGAATAAGGGGGGCAGCATTTATCAAAATATTAAACCTGTATACAGCCTTGATTTATATAAAAACCATATATGAATATTACTATCTATAACTGTAAGCAATCATAGATTATTATCTTTATTGAAATGAGGAATAATTCATATCAGTTCAATTATCATTTAATTTACTTTATGGTTCAAATTACTAGATTACCTATCTGTACAATTTAGTTGTAAATAAATTATTAACTAAATATAATGACGATCTTATAATTTAATCTTTGAATAATAATACGTCTAGAATCTAGACATATTTCTACATCTATAATCTAGATGTAGTGACAGCGCGTCACTACATCTAGATTCTACATGTAGTGACGTACTGCAATGAAACTAAAACAAACAGGCCGGCTTCGCTTAAGCTAGTGTGCGTGAACGCTATATCATATGCTATCGCTCCGTCATTCTGCTTATCCTTGTGTGCGTGCAAAATGATACCAGTTATTGCATGGTTTCTATTAAAACCGGGAGAAAATTATATCCATGAAATACAAAAAAAAAATTCACTTGAAACCAGACAACAGTTTCTCTGATTAAAATTTTGAAATTACTCTAATATTAATGACAAAGATTTTATAAAATTTACATACATGAGTATTTAATTCCATTAATTAATATTGGAAAGAATAAAAAGTAGTCTTTGTCCTTCTCGGGGTCTCATACTTTCTCCATAACAAATTGCTCACGGTTTCAAAAAGGAAAAGATTTTCTGGGATAAAAATCCCGGTTTTTGAATTGAGCATTTTTTGGTGCCTTGCGGCGGAAAATTACCGGGTCCGTCCCGGGCGGCAAGAACCCACGTTACGCCACTGATTATATTATGTAACATACATATACTTAACTAATTTTATATGCAATCATAAAAATAATTTAACGTGTGGCTTTAAACATCGAAAATATATTGACCGTTTAGTCAAAAAAAACATTTACTTTGGTTCAATTTTTTTAGGAAAAACTGATTCCATAAACTAGCAACCCATAAAAATTGAGAACTATGATTAATTTATTTAACGAAATATGTCAACGGGATTATTTTGCAAGAAGTGACTATAAAAAATGTAAGTTACTAGTGATAGGTGACATTACATATTGTTTTACATCGACCCTTATAGTTTTTGCACACTCTAAACACACAAACCGACATTTACGATCAATATAAATCTGCGTAACAACATGAACGACCGCCATGAGAGCTCGAAGTGTACTAATCGCGGGAAATTGATTTAGAGGTGAACAGTTCGCCTGTATTTTTTTCGAAGCGTTTGAAGCATTCAGTGTCAATCTAGACATATTACTAATCAAAGAATTTAATATTTATCCAAGGCCTCAAGAACATTGTTCACAGCATGCCATTCAAAAATGGGTTCTAAAAAGACAGCCAATAAGAATATTTTGAAGTGTATAGTTTAAAATAATTAGTTACGTCTGTCATGAGGAACTTGAATCTAATGTACAAAAATAGGAAAAAGTGCAAGTCATTTAGCCATTGAGTGAGCACAGTGAGCAGTCATCAAGCTGCCAAGGTTGAGTCATTTATTTTATTTTTTTTATTTTATTTATTCGGGATAAAAAACAATTGTACAATAAGTTTTATACAAGTAAGTTTACATATAGGTACATAGGAGATAATTGTACAACTAACTACATTATCCACAGTTTATACATTCGTATTTACGAATATTGGGAGTACATGCACCCGGTGAAACAAGACTTAACACAATTATTACAGATAGAAATTACATTAAACAACTAATAAGTGTAAGTAGGAAGATAAGAATAAAGCTACTTATCTTTGTGTTCTGTACTATTAGCGGTATTGTTAACAATGTTAAGAGCCAAATTTTTAAATGCAATTGGTGTGAGCGAAAACAAATCCAAGTCGTTATAACTGTTATTATAGTTAGTCATAAGACGTCGTAGAGGCGCTCGCAAGCCAGCATTAGTCCTGCATGAACTCACGGCAAAAAGTGGTCTTCCGCGCGCCTCACGTCTTAATACGGCCCTAGGTACTATATAAGATAGTTTGCTTACTATATCTGGGCAATCATATTTGCCACGACAAACATTATACAAAAAGAAAGCATCGATTAATGTACGTCTAGATTTTAGATCGTGAAGGTTAAATTTTCTTAATGAATTAGAATAAGAAGAATTTGAATGAAAGCAACGGTAATGTAATGCTTTTAGATACTTTCGCTGGACTGTTTCTATAGAATCAATATACACTTTATAGAAGGGATTCCAGACCACAGCTGCATATTCTAATTGAGGTCGTACTAACGACTTATAGAGAAGTAAATATGACCGAGAATTGACAAAGTGTTTAGTTTTTCTAAATATATAACCGTACATACGTAGGCCCTTATTTACTATGTGGTTAGTATGGGAGTTAAGATGAAGTTTACTATCCAGTAACACGCCAAGATCACGAATCAATGATTGCCTTTGAAGTAGAGACCCTTGTAAATAGTAAGAATATTTCATTACATTCTTGTTTTTAGTAAAGCTTATGCAATTACATTTGTTAAGGCTTAAATAAAGTTTATTTGATTTGCAATAAGTACCAAACCTATTCAAGTCCTCTTGGAAACGATCAAAGTCTTCTATATTTTTAATTGTTCTGAATGCTTTAAGGTCATCGGCATACAGTAGGAATTTTGTATTTTTAAAGCACATTGAGATATCGTTTATAAATAATATAAATAGTAACGGTCCAAGGATTGAACCTTGAGGCACACCAGATGTCGTAAGTACGGTAGTAGATGACTGAAACCCTTTTATAACCACTTTTTGCGTTCTGTTAGAAATATAAGAACCGAACCACCTGAGCAAATCCCCGCGAATTCCGTTATATGCAATTTTTTTCATAAGTATTTCATGGTCTACCTTATCAAATGCCTTGCAGAAATCGGTATATACGGCGTCTGTTTGAAAACCACTATCCATACTATTAAATAAATAATCGGTAAAAATTATTAAATTGGTTGTCGTTGACCGTTTTTTAACGAATCCGTGTTGTTGTGGAATGATAATATTTTGGACAACTGGGGCTATTCTCGCATTCACGAGCCTCTCAAATAGCTTAGATAAGGTGGACAAAATGCATATAGGGCGATAATTTTCGATATTTTCCTTGAGACCTGATTTATAGACGGGAGTAACATTAGATTTCTTCCATTCATCAGGAAAAACTCCTTCATCCATACATTTATTGTAAATGATACATAATGGAGCGCAAATGTCATTCGCGGTGCGGATAAAGAAGATTGGTGGAATACTATCAGGGCCTGGGCCCTTGGATTTATTCAGAGACTTTAAAGCTCTGTAGACTTCATCAGGGCTGAATTTAATTTTAGAAATTAGAGTACTATTATCTGCAAATACTTCGGGCGGGGACCAATGATCAATATCAAAATTGGAAGGTTCATATACTGATTTAAAGAAATCCAAAAACATGTCACAAATTTCCTCCGCCTTATTGGATATTAAGTTTTTATAGGTCATCGTTGAAGGAAAGCTGGAGTCCCGACAAGCATTACGTTTGGAAGCAAACGACCAGAAATGCTTGATGTTTTGGCTTATGCTATTTTCAACAGAGACAATATATGTTTTGTATGCTTTTCTACATTCCGACCTAAATCGGTCTCTTAAAAGGGAGAATTGTTCATAGTCGCTTGCATTTTGGTAAACTTTCCATTTTTGCCAAGCTCTATTTTTATTTCTAAAAGTTCTTATCAACGATGGTGGAAACCAATGCGGAAATTTAAGCGATTTAGCTCGGATCTGTGGTATAGTGTCCATAATAATGCCATAGATGTGATCGTAGAATACATTTAGGGCATCCACTGCTTGGTGTCGGTTTAGTAGGTTTGGCCAATCTATTTCCTGAAGTCTTGCCCTAACTAAATCATAATTACCTTTATGAAAGTTATATTTTTTGGTTTGTTTGGGTAATATACCTATACGTTTATCTAATGTTATGGATGTGCAAAAGGGGGGATGATGATCATCTATAGGGACTAACTCATCAGTTGGTTTAAAGACAATACATTCGGAGTTTGAAATAAATAAATCTAGAATTTTATTGTTTGTGTTTTTGATATTATTAAATTGTAGAGCATTATGTACAGATAAGAAGTTTCCAAGATATTTCGATATGAAGGATTCACCAGAACAAAATAGGCCTGTGTTAGTAGTGCCTGAAGGAGTCCAGCTACTATGTGGTAGATTATAGTCACCGAAAAGATAGAAATCCTTAATGTCAAGACCACTAATTAAATTTTCAAGAGAATTAAAATGAGAAATGTATGTGTGATCGGGAGTACGCGGCGGTATGTAAGCTGCACCAAAAATGCATTGCTTCTTGTGATGAAGATCAATTTTAATAGCTATGTGTTCTACGCCAGTGATGAAGTTATTAAATGTCAAACAAATGGGTCTAAGTTCCTTTAAGGCAGCCAACAGAACGCCGCCGCCATCCTTTTTATTACTAGCATTTCTATCTCTATCACATCTAAACACAGCGTAACGTGAATCAATAAACTCATGATCATGAATTTCTGGAATTAGCCAGGTCTCAGTCAATATAATAAAATCGTAGCAAGACGACAAAATATTCATATATAAAACATGCAGCTTGGTACGAATTCCCCTACAATTCTGATAATAGACTACGCGCGGTTCAGGCATTATACAGTTCAATTGTATTTAAAGTTAACTTATAAGTAGTTTTTAAATATAAGCCGTAAATAATATTAATCGTATTGATTAACAATTTGCTTTCACTAGATATTATAAAGAATTTATAAAGAGAACATACATTAATCATGATTTTTACAGTAAATTTTAAATATAAGACAGAACAATGATTATCATAATAGTTCTTAACATTTGTGTAAATTGCAATATGTAACAGGGAGTATTTGTTTATAGACAGAGCCACTTGGTTACCGTACGCATTCAAACTATTTATAACTACGGAGATTTTATTATTCTTACGATTTAATGACGTTTGATCTAATTTTGGCAATATCATTGCTACAACGAATTGCAATTGCTGGTGTGGAATCCGTTTCGCGAGTAAGTATTGTTGCATGCTTAACCCACACATACTTAAAATTATTTTTCTTAGCTGCATCACGAGCTTCGCGAAACAACAGCTTGTTTTTTATTGTCAAATGTTCATGCATATAAATAAGATTTGATATCCCAGATATTCCAATATCATTTGACTTTAAACCATTGGACTTGCGATACATACTCAAAATATTATCTCTTAGCATACGGGAACCAAGTTTAACAATTATGTTTTTAGGCGTTTTAGTTGCACTACTGACATGTGGGACCCGGTGAATTGATAAAATATCTTTTTGGTTAAGACTAAAGTTGATTTTAGCACAAACAGTTTCGAACATTGTAATTAAATTTTCACTGCGTCTTTCGGGGACATTACATATCTCTAAATTGTTTTGCCGAGCCTGTTGTTCAAGCATATCCATCTTACTATCCAATTTTAACAAAGAGATCTCGAAGCCCTCTACATTTTTCGCGTGTTTGTTAATTGTGTCTATATTATCCTTCATTATGTCTTGCTGCTTAGCATCAAACACGGCTGCCTCTTTAAGTCCATCAACATCTTTGGCCAGTTCATTATATTTAGTGTCCAACTCCGAGATACGGTTTTTCAAGTTAGAGCAATCCTTACGCATTATATCTAAGTCCTGTTTCATTTCAGATGTAGTTTTGGTAAGAAGAGCTACATCATTCTTAATTATAGTCATGTTATCTGATAGGCTCGAAAAGTACTTTTCTATATCCAGACGGAAATCCCCAATTGCCTTTTTAACATCTTGTGATAGAATATTAAATGAATCCGTCAAATCAGAGTCAGGTAATTTACGTTTTCTTTGAGCAGTGTTTTGCGTTTTGGGGACATTGGCGATAGTAGCCAAATTGGGATCCGATCCAAACTTAGAAGGTGAGCGGAGCATATTGTTGATAGTGCCGCTACTTATATTTGGTGTCGATACCGATGTGTAACTTCGCAACGTGGAACTCACGTTCACTTGGCCCAACGGTCCGAACACTCGCAGCAGCGCCAAGCAGCCCGAGTTCAAATCCCAAAGTACAAGTGACTTTTTCAAAACAATTTTAATTAAAAATAAAATTCAGCACACTCACTAGTCCTCCACCAAGTCAGCGTCGCTCCACCCCCAATGCGAGAACAGGATGGCGCAATACAATTTTCAAGATGGCGTCGAGCAGATATGGGCCGCGGCTCAGGATAAAACGAGAGGGACCGACTAATCTTAACAATCAAAGCAGGCAGCAAAAACCAACAAACTTCGATGACAAGCAAAGCAGAGTAACACCGCGAACACGTCCACTCCCAACGACGACCGAAGAATGAATGAATGAATGAATTTATACTCACTATAACTCAATACATTATCAATACAATACATAATAATATGATTTGGGCAGTGTTTTGCAATTAATGGATTTAACATTACATCATTATTTAAAAAATACTAAATAATGTTAATTTAAATCTTAACCAGTTTAGATAACAAAATCATGAGCAATAATTTTAATATTGCAAAAATACAAAATATATAAATATTTGTGCAAAATCAACTAAATAGAAATGGATGGTTTTTTTTTTATCAACAAGTAGTTATCTGTAATGTTTATTTTTATTACAATATAATAAACTTTTTCAGATATTCCTTTTCTTTGAATCAATCACCTAATATTGGTTATTAGATATTTCTTAAGCTTAATTTATTTCTTTCTACAAATGGAAGTAAATTTTGATAACTCACTGTGTGGATCTGCTAGTTCTTTTTCTTGTAGTTTGGGCAAAATTTCATCAGCCCTGAGACTCACTGTGGCTTTCTGATTTTCATCATCAAATTTTACTATAATATATTCTACCTGAAATATAAAAATTTTACAACAGAATTTTTCCCTCAAACATCATCTGTAATTATTGACATGCAAAGTATAATCAAACATTAATCCAATCTTCACAGCATGATTACAAATACAAACGATACTATATCATTACAAGATGTGTAAATGATGATGTATGAGTAGGTATTTCATAACATTATTTAATGTTGTAAGCCATAAGAAATCATGAAGTGACAACTATTGGCTAAACATATAGGGCCATAAAAAGTAGCATAATCTAGGAAAACATACCTCGTCGCCCCACTTCAGCACGTCCCCAGTCCTTTCTTGCAGTTTGCTGTACAAGTTGATAAATTGCTCGACGCCGTGCTGTCGAACATGCTCCGCCAACGCCTTTGTCTCCTCCCAGGATAGTGGGCTTCCCTCTGTTAATAAACCCATTCTAGCTACCGGTGACCGTCGCAAGTCAAAACGTGTTCCACACAGAGCTTTTACAGTTCCAATTTTCAAGTACACACTTCTCACTTTTAATAAAACGTTCATTTAATGCATGAAAGAACAAAACTACATTTGCTTTTAAGGGTTTCAAAGTTTTTGATCAAAACGATTCAATCATTTAGGTAAGAAATAAAAAAAATCAGGATTTAAGCCGCCGCAAACTTTTTCATCAATGAAATGTAATAAAACTGATTGAAAGTTTATAATGACAATATTAGTCACGCTTCAACACTGCCTCCACACTACCGCATCATACCGCATGTAATATTTTGACAACAGGATAACAAATTAAAATATATAATTTATCTAAAAGAAACAAAATACCCGTAAAGCTACAAAACACTCTGACAGTTTTATAAGCAATTTTCTTTTTTTTGTTAATCTATTCTTGTCCATGGATACAAGTCCTTCAGACACATATTTGTTTCTTTTTTATCCTCAGTAGTATGTCGAAGTAAAGTAGTGGCATTTACTGGTGGTAGGTCTCTCATTATGTAAGAGGCCGTCTGGGTGGGTACCACCGCAATGTCTATTTCTACCGCCAAGCAACAGTGCATGCACTGTTGTGTTTCGGTTTGAAGGACATTGTAGCCAGTATAACTACTGGACATAATGAGACTTAACATCTTATCTCTCAGGATGACGAGCGCAGTGGAATGCCACACACTATTTTGTAACTCAAGGTGCTGGATGGTGTTGCTACTGTTTATGGGTGGTCGTATCGCTTACCATTTCCCAATGTATATAATACTCTTTGGCTTACCATCAGGCGAACGGCATGCTCGTCTCGTCATTCTATGCTATAAAAAAAAAAAATTGTACCCGTGTGACAAATTTCATCGAAATCCGTTCAGTAGTTTTTGCATGTAAGAGTAACAAACATCCATACATCCATAAATCCATACTTACAAACAGAGACAAATAAACTAGAACTTACAAACTTTCGCGTTTATAATATTAGTAGGATTAGCGAGTAACTCGAGTGCAAATTAGTGATGCGACTCGAGTCGTGTTTTTACTCGAGTTAAGTTGTCAATCTCGTACTCGAGTGAAAAAAATATTGACTCGAGTCCATTTGCACTCGAGTTGCCGAGTCAACTCGGTGCACCGAGTAGCCTCGGTGACCGCTAGAAGTAACTAGAAGTCGCTAATTCACTAGTCGCTGTCTACGACGCGATCGTTATTGCTACCAATTTATCATTTTTATTGCTAACTAGCTGACCCGGCGAACTCTGTTCCACCTTAAAGGCAATAAATGAGCAGATTTTGGATTTTATTAAGTTCAATTTTTTATTATTATTTTACTATTAAATATTATGTTTAGCAAAGTTCATATGCAAGAAACATAAAAAGTAGAAACCTATTTGTTATATGGAGGGCCTAATAACTGCGACACAGTATTTTACTAATGCAGTTATTACGGTAATAAATTGTCATTTTGAATTTTCTTGTAACTGTACCGAAATAAATATTTTATTATTATTATTATTGTATCTTTCCTGTGGAATATCACGGCACGAAGGCCGGTCCTTTTGGAAGGCTTGCGTGGGGATGCAGATCCAACACGTAGAGGCCCCTTAAAGATACTTTAATATAGTTGGGATATGTACACCATGCAGGTACTATCTCTGTCTGCATTTATGGGAGAAATACAACCAAAGACAGCGCCTGCAAGGTGTAAGGACTATTGCAGAGTAGATGGGAATTAATTGGGTCTATGGATGGGATCTAGCTGGACTGGTTGCTGGGCTATTGATTGAGACAACGGGAATTAATTAATTTATTATTATTATTACGAAATACAAATAAAAAACTTAAGTATTTTAATGAAACACAATACTCACAAAAAACGATATTTCGGGATAAAAGGCCCGGTTTATATTTTCCCGGGATAAAAAGTATCCTATGTCCGTGTCCTGGTTCTGAGCTACCTCCCCACCAAGTTTCAGCCAAATCGGTTCAACCGTTCTTGATTTATAAATAGTGTAACTAACACGACTTTCTTTTATATATATAGATTCAGCATTTTTTATGTGATAGAGCATGCACAAATTCAATGTAACTCGTGAACCGGCATATTAGTAATACATAAAGATATTTAAAAATACTTAAACAAATCTTACTCGAGTTAAAGGGTATGTAAATAGTCAACTGGAGTGACTCGACAACTAGAGTACAACTCAAGTGACGTACTGAAATGACTCGAGTCAATATTTTATTCACTCGAGTACAAGTTTGACAAATGGCACTCGAGTCACTTGAGAAAAAACAGGACTCGAGTAACATCACTAGTTCCAGTTAGTGATGCAACTCGAGTAGGACTTTATGACTCGAGTCACACGAGTAATTTCAGTACGTCACTCGAGGTGTACTCGAGTTTTCAAGTGACTTATGTTGACTATTTACACACCCTGTAACTCGAGTAAGATTTGTTTAAAAATCTTTGTGTAACTACTAATATGCCGGAAGATTAAATAATATACTATATAATATTTATTGTTCACTAGTTAAATTGAATTTCTGCATGCTCAGAGTTAGCCATAAAAATGTTAAATTGGTAGCAATAACTTTCGCGACCTAGACAGTGACTAGTGAATTAGCAACTTCTAGTTATTTCAAGCGGTCACCGAGGCTACTCGGTGCGCCGAGTTCACTTGGCAACTTGAGTGCAAATGAAATCGAGTCAATATTTTTTTCACTCGAGTATGAGTTTGACAAATTCACTCTTCACTGGAGTAAAAACACGACTCGAGTCGCATCACTAGTTCCAGTACACTTCGATCACTTCTTAATTTACTTTGAAGAATCAATTTTATTGTTTATTATGAATATATTTTAATAAATCTGGAAGAAGAAAATGTAACCTGAAAGAGTAATAATAAAAAACCTGAGCAGTTCCTCTCGTGATTTCCGCCATGGTGCCTGTGGCTATAGAAGGATGCACCCAAGGTGCTGAAGGTGGTGGAGCTCGTGGTGGTTCCATTTCTCTTGCTATGTTAATAGACTTCATCGTTCAAAGAACCTATGATGAACTTACCGTGTTGGCTGAACTGTAAGTAGAATCAGTGTTTAAGTAAATGCAGTACATTTTATTTTACACCTGTAAATTCTATTGACTAAAATGGTTTTAAGGTTGCCTCGAAAAACGGATATGGAGCGCAAGATTGAGATCTATAAGTTTAGTGCACGTACTCGACAACTGTTCGTGCGCTTGCTGGCTCTTGTGAAGTGGGCCAGCAGCGCAACAAAAGTGGATCGGTCTGCACACATCATGGCTTTCTTGGACAAACAAGCATTGCTCTTTGTAGAAACTGCTGATGTATTAGCAAGAGTAGCAAGAGAAACACTTGTGCATGCTCGGTTGGTATAATTGTAATATATTTTTAAATAGAAGTATGTTTGTATATGCGAAACTTGTAAAGCAGTTAATGGATTGACTTAAATTTTTGTTGCAATGTTGCATTTTCATGTATCTTCATATATAATACATACATACAAAAACAATGTAATAAAAAAGTTGCCTGGTAATAGTTGATACATACATATGTTGATACACAAGTCCTAGAACAATAACCTTACTGTAATTCAGTTTTTTTGGAGATTTTTATTTCCGTGGCTGGTGTTAATGTGTTGTTATGTTTAAAATATTCTTATTTGTTTGCATACAAAATAAAACAAAATTTTAATCCAGAGTAATATCTTTAAGTTATTAATCTGAAATTTTTAATAAGCTATTTTAGTCATATTTAACTGATATTATCACTTTTAACAAAAATTTGCAAATTGTTTTTCTTTTATTACTAACGTCTGCTTTCTCATGGTAAGCGATACCACCGCCCATAAACGGTAGCAACACCACACAACTTTTATTTACAAAGTACTGCATGGCACTCCACTATGCTTGTCACGCTGAGACATTATATGTTAAGTCTCATAATGATCAGTAATTACGCTGGCTACAATGCCCTTTAAATCCGAACATAATAACAGTGCATACACACTGCTGTTTGATGGCAATAGACATATTTACTGGTGGTAGGTCTCTCATATGTAAGAGACCGTCTGGGTGGGTACCACCGCAATGTCTATTTCTACAGCCAAGAAGCAATGTGCATGCACTGTTGTGTTTCGGTTTGAAGGACAATGTAGCCAGTATAACTACTGGACATAATGAGACTTAACATCTTATGTCTCAGGATGACGAGCGCAGTGAAATGCCACACAGTACTTTGTAATTCAAGTCGCTGTATGGTGTTACTACTGTTTATGGGCGGTCGTATCGCTTACCATCAGGCGAACGGCATGCTCGTCTCGTCAATCAATGCCATAAAAGAAAAAAAAATAAAACATTAAAGCATAAATAATTTTAATTTAATATACAATAATGTTTGTTTTTCCCCCAACAAGAACCATCGAATCTCACAGATGCAATAGCACACAACAAAAAGAAAATCCAAGAAATATATAATGAGGAAATTAGTTATCTGTACAAAACAACAAAAATACAGAAGGAAAAACCAGAACTGCTCAGCCAAACTATCAAGGACTTGATCCAAAGAAGAAAGACTATGTTCAAAAATAAAAAAGATAAAAAAGTATTAAAAGAAATTACTAAGATAAGCAAAGAAATAAGCAACCAAATAAAAAAAGACAGAGCGAGAAAAAGAATGAAATGTATAGAACATCATATAATTAAAACAGGAGGAATAAAAAAAGCCCTCAAGGAACTTCGCGCCACAAAAGTGTGGATCCCAAAACTAAAAAACAAAAAGGAAATACCTGAAACAAAAAGAAAGAACATAGTTGACGCAGCGACTGATTTCTATAGGGAACTATATGCATCAAAATTTATAGAAAGACAATATGTAACACTAGAGAAAGAAAACGAAGAGATCATTCCCCCTATTTTAGAAAACGAAGTAGCCCATGCTGTGGGAACACAGAGGAATGACAAATCACCCGGTCAAGACTACATTACGAATGAGATGATGAAAGCTACGCTGCCAGATAACTTGAATAGACTTACCAATCTCTACAACACCATTCTGGAATCCGAATACATTCCTGTTCAATGGACAAACAGTACAATTATCCTCATATACAAAAAAGGTAATAAAGACGACATAGGTAACTACCGGCCTATCAGCCTCCTGTCAAATGTTTACAAGGTTTTTTCAAAAATAATCCTAAATCGCATCTCCAAAACTTTGGACTTCCACCAACCAAGGGAACAAGCAGGATTCAGATCTGGATATTCAACTACAGACCACATGCACAGCCTGAAACAAATAATAGAAAAATGCCAAGAATATGGATGCTCCCTATACCTGGCATTTATAGACTACAATAAGGCCTTTGATTGCTTGGAACACCACTGCATTTGGAAAGCTCTAGAGAACCAAGGCGTAGAACCCAAATATATACGACTGATGAGGAATGTGTATCTAAATAGTTCATCACGGGTAAAACTGGAAAGACTTGGTGAAAATTTCCCAATTCAAAGAGGGGTCCGACAAGGTGACCCTCTCTCACCCAAACTTTTTTCTGCTGTACTGGAAGAAATTATGAGAACTCTGAAATGGGATGACCATGGAATTAATATTGATGGCCACAAACTCAATCACCTCAGATTTGCAGACGATTTGGTATTGATATCTGATAATCCAGAAACACTACAGACAATGATACAAGATCTTGCCACAAAAAGCAAAGAGGTTGGGCTCACAATAAACAAATCCAAAACCAAGACTATGACCAATAGAAAAGAAATTAGCATACATGTAGATAGCGAACAAATAGACTATGTGAAGACTTACATATATCTCGGACAACTTATCACATTTCAAGATCAAATGGCACAAGAGTTAGATCGAAGAATAACTAATGCATGGAAGAGATTTTGGTCTTTCAAAGACATTATGAAAAACAAAAAATACCCCATAAAAATAAAACGAAAACTGTTCAACTCGTGCATATTGCCAACTCTAACCTATGGCTGCCAAACATGGTCTATGACACGAAAACTCCACCACAAATTAAGAACTTGTCAGAGAAGCATGGAGAGGAGCATCCTGGGCTACAAAATAATTGACAAGAAGCGAGCAACAGACCTAAGAAAAATAACAAAAGTAGAAGATGTAACCAGGAAAACTCGGCAGCTTAAATGGCGCTGGTTAGGTCACATGCTTAGGGAGACAACAATAAAATGGACCAAAGACCTCACAGAATGGATCCCACGATATAACAGCAAAAGGAAAAGGGGAAGGCAACTGAAACGGTGGTCCGACGACATAAAAAAGGTTGCGGGACCGTTGTGGCTCAGAGCTGCAAGAGATAGAGAGGAATGGAAGAGGTTAGAGGAGGCCTATGTGTCTGCAGGACACGCTGATTTAGATGTAGAACCGGACTGATGTGCACACCCATATTTATGTTAATGTATTATAAAATCAGTAATAAAGGCTTTGAAATTTGAAATTTGAATGTTTGTTTTGGTAAGCGAGCATCACTTGATAAAACTAGATATCACTGTATGAACAGAAAATGCCGGGAATGATTAATTTCACGTGTTGTTTTGTTAAGTTATGAACCCTAAGAAAGAAATATTCAATTAATACCAAAGGCAATATCTTAACAATTTGTGATTATATCGGACTGTATATTTTTCCTATATAAACACAGGTATAGGAGATATCTAAATAATTATTAATTAAAACCAAAACCATATATTTTGTCCAGTTATCAACATATTCACACCAGCCATGGACTTTATACACAACGAAACTAAATAATTTATGAAATAGAATAGTTGTCTTATGGAAATAGATCTGCTTAAACACTGCCCTTCTGGCTTCTCTGAAAAATTTAAATTATTGTTTTCAGCCTCCCCACATTTCACATGGCCGCAGCTGTAGAGGTGCTGACTTTGGGCACGTACAGTCGCTTGCCAGCTGTGATCCGAGAGCGTTTGGTGCCGCCGCCATCGTTAACGCCGACTGAGCGCCGCTCGACACTGCGTGCCCTTGCTCACATAGTTCGTCAAAGGCTAACCACTGCGTCACTGCCAAGTGATGTTAGAAATTTAAAGGTATTCTATATTTAGTGTTTATGCCATATAATAATAATAATAATAACCCCCCCAAGGGATTGAACCTTGTCGTGGTGGGGGGGCTTAAGATAAGGAAGGTCAACCACAAGGTCCGAACATCTAGACCACTTACCTCACTTATGAGCGATACTAAGTTTAAGAGCCAATTACATCTGCGCTACCCTTTTTGAACCAATCATCCCAACCCATAACAAAATGGAGCCAAGTCAAAGACGATATAATTTACGATCGCTGCCCGGGGGTCGCCGGGGCGCACCTGGAGCCGGTGCTGGGTGCTTCAGTATGCGGGACACCGGTGACGCTGCGTTGAGCAGGCGGACGCACGTCACACAAGATACTACAGCCGGTCGTCACGAGTTGACCAGGCGGACTCGTGACGTTGAGGATACAGCCGAATCACAGAGCGATGGTACTAGGTCACTATTCTCTTCCATCCCCTCTACCCACAAGTCTTATATGACAACACGAACAAAAACATCATCAACAATTAGTACGCTCGACGGTGCTGTGCAAGAAGTCGATCCTGACTCCGAGCTTGCACCCACCCCGAACGTCTCTGCTTCGCGTAGACGATGGACATTAGACATGAACCAATTTCTACTACGCACTTATCTTCAATTAACACTATTAGAAACAGACACGAAAACGTATTTAGAACCTCTTCACCTGAAATTTATAGAAAAGTTCCCAAACATGCAAGTCAGTCGACAAAGAATAGGAGACCAACGCAGAGCTATAATGCGCAACAAACTTCTTCCACAAAACGTAATAGATACAATCTACAACGAGGTTAAAGAAGAAATTAGTATCTTACATACAAAACGGAACGCACGACAAACAAACATAGATACCCAGACATTTACCACAACAACACTGCCAAATAACACACAATTAACTAAAACTGAACAGATAATTGATAAAAAAAATCCCACAACTCGTATGCGATGGACTACTGAACAAAACGAAGCGGTAATGCGATCATATTATCGCACCACTAACCTCGAGACCAATAAAACAGCTTATAGGAAACTGCTACACAAAGATTTTATTTCCGCTTACCCTTCACTAGCACACCTAAGCGAACAAAGAATAGCAGATCAGCGTAGAATCATAATTAATAACAAATATATTAGTAACGACAGACTCAATTCAATTAAAGAAACAGTGGCATTGGAACTAGCACAAAAACCCATAAATGAAAACCCGTATTATAATAACAATAGACAAGACCCTCATAGTAATAACAACTCAATAATACCAGAAAATATTAATGAAACTGGCTTAAATTCTCCTAAAGATCATAATCAAAGGACTGTAACACCTTATGACAGAGATTCAGAAATAGATAAAATCTTTCAAGACGCCTTGAATTTCTATAAAGAAACTGAACCAGTCAACCGAACATATATACCAAAACAAAAACCATCTAAAAAATTTGCAAATATAGTTGATTACTTAGATAACATAATACTTCCTAAAAATATAAATCAAAATACTGACTTTAACACTTTTCAAACAATAATATACTGCGCAGCATGGACAGCAGCCAAAGCTAACGGGTCAAAATTAAAGTTAACTCCCACGGAAAAATCATCAAACAGTCGAAAGCATTACAAACCGCAATGGCAGAAACGATTAGAAAATAGATTAGACGATTTGCGAATTAAAATAGGTAGATTAACACAATTCATCAATGGTAATAGAAATAGAAAACTGTCCAACAAAGTAAACAAGATAATAGAGAAATATAAAATCCATTCTATACATGAGGCACCCAATACACACCCAACACATGTACTGGACACACTCAAACAAAAACTCTCAGTAGTTTCGGGACGGTTACAAAGATACAAAAACTGTACCCTAAGAAAACAACAAAACAACACCTTCAGCAACAACGAAAAACAGTTTTATCGCACTATCAAACAGGCAACAACAAACATACAACAAAACAATAGTGAAAATAGGAACAGTGAGTATCCTGAACCAGAGTCCCTAAAAAACTTCTGGGCTGGTATATGGGAAAAACCAGAACAACACAACACGGAGGCCGAATGGATAGAGGTAGAGACGATAAACAACGACAGATATACAGAAATGAATTTTCAACAGATTCCTTTAGACACATTCACTAAAGTACTACACAACCTACATAATTGGAAAGCACCAGGTTCCGATTACATACACAGTTACTGGTATAAAAAATTTACGTACATACATGCCTATTTATATAACTATATTAATTATTTCATACACGAACCCAGTAAAATACCATCATATATTACTGAAGGCACCACTTTTATGATACCCAAAGACTCAAATGAACCCACTAATCCTGCAAAATACAGACCGATTACATGCTTACAAACCATTTATAAGATTATCACATCATGTATCTCCGAATTGATTTACAAACACATAGACGCCAATGGTATGCTCGCGGAACAACAAAAAGGGTGCCGAAAAATGTCTCAAGGTTGTAAAGAGCAACTGACAATAGATTCTGTAATACTTAAACAAGTCCAGAAAACTAAAGGAAACCTTTTTACAATGTACATTGATTATAAAAAAGCGTACGATTCTGTTCCCCATTCATGGCTCCTCCAATCCCTTGAAATTTATAGAATTCACCCGACACTTATAATATTCCTAGACACACTAATGAAAAAATGGACAACCCGTCTACGACTCACTACACCTACCGAGACAATAGAAACCGACCCAATCAGAATACAACGTGGTATATTTCAAGGAGACTCTCTTAGTCCACTCTGGTTCTGCCTAGCGCTGAATCCTCTCTCGAACATTCTAAATTCAACTAGTTTTGGCTATAATCTAAAATACAAAGATAATGAGAGTATGACTGAAAGCTCATCGAACACACACAAATTAAACCATTTACTCTACATGGACGATATCAAACTCTATGCTGAAGATGAAAATCAACTCTATAAGCTAGCTACGCTAACAGAACAGTTTAGCGACGATATAAAAATGGAGTTTGGCATTGATAAATGTAAGATTAATTCCATTAAAGCAGGTAGCATTTATCAACACCAGTATACCTTAGCAACAGGTGAGAAAATAGAACCACTTGACGAACAGGGGACCTACAAATACCTTGGATACAACCAATCACGACAAATACACTACAAAGAAATTAAAAAAACACTAACACAACAATTCCGCCATCGACTTAATGTAATACTTAAAACGCAACTTTACGCCCGAAACACCATCAAGGCTATCAATACCTTTGCTATACCCATACTTACCTATTCTTTCGGTATAATAAATTGGACTAAATCTGATTTAAAAAATCTGCAACGTATAATTAACACTTCAATGACTAGATTCCGCAAACACCACCCGAGATCTTGTGTACAGCGACTTACGTTACCTAGAAGAGAAGGAGGTAGGGGCCTCATCGACATAACTAACCTACACAACACGCAAATAAAAACCCTCAGAGCATACTTTTTCAATAAAATGACATCCTCAGTACTTCACAATGCAATAGCGCAAAATGATCAAAATTTCACTCCCTTGAATATGAAAATACGAACACCACAAAAAAATGAAACCCTGACTGATAATAAAGCAAAGACTGAAGAATGGAATCGAAAGTCGCTGCATGGAAGGCACCGCCAGGATTTGAGTCAACCTAATGTCGACAAAGAGGCGTCGAACGCATGGCTCAGTCGAGGCGAGCTCTTCCCAGAGACTGAAGGCTTCATGACTGCAATACAGGACCAAATAATTGAGACACGGAACTATAAAAAACATATAATGAAAATATCTAGTTTACCTTCAGATTTATGTAGAAAATGTAATTGCAGTTCAGAAACTATCCAACACATCACAGGTGCCTGTAGATCAATAGCCCAGACCGACTACAAATTCAGACACGATCAGGTAGCAAATATAATTCACCAAAAGATAGCCGCAAAATATAACCTCATCGCTACACCAACAACACCCGTCCCATACTATAAATATACCCCAGAAACAGTACTAGAAAATACTAACCACAAACTCTATTATGATAGAGCCATCTTAACCGACAAGACTGTACATTACAATAGACCCGATATCACTCTAGTTGATAAAAAGAATAAATCCGCGCTTCTAATTGATATAGCCATACCTAACACCCACAATCTACAAAACACAATAGCTGAAAAACTTACAAAGTACACTGACTTAAAAGATGAAATATCACGAATGTGGCATTTACAAAAAGTATCTATAGTCCCGATAGTTTTATCCACCACTGGAATTATTCCCAAACAGTTAGCACACTCCTTAACCATTTTAGAGTTGCCACCACAGACTTTTATACAACTGCAAAAGGCAGTGATTTTAAATACCTGCAGAATAGTCAGAAAATTCTTGCAGACAGAGTCTTCTGCGCTACCAACCCAAAATACAACGTCGAATTCTGAAACACCCAACCCAGTTACTACCAACACTCACTTGGCTTAGGCCCGTGAATGTTGGCACTTACCGGTCTTACGGACCGAGCAGTAAAAATATAAAAAAAAAAAAATAATAATAATAATAATAATAGCCTTTTATTCCTAAACATAGGGTTACAAGAGGTCCCTAAGTTCGGTGTGCCGTTTGGCATAGGCCTCCTCCAGATCCTTCCAATGGGTCCTGTCCCTTGCTACTCTCGACCAGAATGGTCCTGCTGTCTGTTTCAAGTCATCTTCCCATCTCCTGACTTGACGACCCCTGCCTCTTTTGCCGTCTCTTGGTTGCCAGAGGGTGACTTGCTTGCTCCATTTATTAATGGGATGGCGTATCATATGTCCAGCCCATCTCCATTTTTGGACGTCTATCCGGGTAAGAATGTTTGTGAGTTTTGTTCTTGTTCTTATGTCCACGTTCCTGACTCTGTCTTTGATTTTTAACCCTAGCATGCTTCTTTCCATGGCACGTTGGCATTTTGTTAGCCTTTCCCTGTGGTGAAGTGTTATTGACCAAGTTTCACAACCATAAGTCAGAACTGGTAGAATACAGGTCTCGAATGTTTTTTTTTTTATGTGGTTGCCTAGATCCTTACTTTTCACTATTTCCTTCAGTGACCAGTATTTTCTCCAGCTTTGGGCTATTCGCCTGTTTATCTCCTTTGTCATTTCATCTGAAGGGGATATTATCTGTCCTAAGTAAATATATTCTTTGACATATTCGATCTTGTTGCCATCTACCATTACATCTATTTCCCTTGAGTTTGTCATCAATTTTGTTTTACTGTCATTGATTTCCAAACCAACTTCTCTACTTATATTTGCTAGGCTCTGCATCATTTGTTCTATTGCTGCTGGATTCTCTTCGAGAAGCACCAGATCATCGGCAAATCTTAGGTGGTTTAGGCGAGCTCCATTGATGTTCAGGCCTAAGTGGTCCCAGTTTAGCTGTCTAAAGATGTGCTCGAGTACGGCGTTAAATAGCATAGGGGAGAGAGGATCACCTTGGCGTACGCCCTTTTTGATAGGAAATGATTCTCCTGTTGATTCTAGTTTAATACTGGCCTTGCTAGCTTTGTATATACTCTTAAGTATTTCTATATAGTTGCTCTGGACCCCTTGTTGTTCGAGGCTCCGCCATATGTATTGGTGCCTGAGGCTGTCGAATGCCTTTGAGTAATCTATAAACGCCAAGTAGATCTGTTTATTGTATTCGTTATACTTTTGTATCAACTGTTTTATTGTGTGGATGTGATCTATTGTGCTGAAGTCTTTTCTGAATCCTGCCTGCTCCACGGGTTGGCCTTCGTTTAGTGTTACTGATATTCTTTCCAGGATCGCTTTAGCAAATACTTTATATATGTTTGATATTAGCGAAATTGGCCTATAGTTCCCAATCTCGTCTCTAGGGCCTTTTTTATGTAGTAGAATTATGTGACACTCGGTCCATTCTTCTGGAATTTGCCTTGTTTGTAAGATTTCATTGAAAATTTTTGCCAGCACAGGACTGATTTCCTCTAAGGTTCCCTTGAGCATTTCATTAGGTATCTTATCCGGCCCTGGGGCTTTCTCGAGTTTTTGAGATTTTATTGCCTTGATTACCTCTGAGGCAAGGATCTCTGGCACTTCGTCTACTTTGTTGTCTTTTGCTTCTTTTACTTCCGGAATTGTGGCCAGCCCTGAATCGAATTTATCAGAATACAATAGGCGGTAATAGTCCGTAGCTAATTTCTGTATTGAGAGTCGATTAGTTAAGTAAGATTCGCGTTGCTTTAGTTTCGGTATCCATTCTTTCCCATGTTCGCTTAGTTGTTTCACAGCCTTTTTTGTTCCGCCTGTTCTTTTTATATTTTCTTCCAAAACTCTATTTCTTTCCTTCTTCCGGTCTTTCCTCATATTCTCTTTAATTTCCTTACTAAGGATTGCAATTTTTTGGCGTCTTTCTTTGTCCCCTTTATTCGATATTAGTGTTCTTCTTTCGTCTAATAGTTCTAGTGTCTCTTTGCTTAAATAGCTTTCTTTGCTTTTGGGTTTGCTGACTAGCATCTCTATCAATTTGTTTTGTAATCTCTTGTATTTAATCCCAGTATCTGCGTCGGAGGTAATGATTTCATTGAGTGATTCTATTGTGCGGGAATTAGTGGAGTGACTGTGTTCTGGTATTTGATATAGCTTATTGTTATGTGCTAGGTTTTTCCTGGATCTTTTGGGTTGGTTTAGGCTTAGGCAAGTTCTTACCATACGGTGGTCTGTGTTAAAGTTGAGGTTTTTAACTATGTTGGTATCTGTGCACGCGCTTGCTTTGTTGGTTATAATAAAGTCAATTTCAGTTTTGAATTTTGCACCTGGAGAGGACCACGTCCATTTGCTTTTATTTTTTTTGTAGAAGCGTGAGTTCATTAAAATAAGGTTATTTTCCATCATGAATTCTACTAGTTTCTGTCCATTTTGGCTTCTTTTGCCATGCCCAAACTTCCCAATTGAGGATTCTTCTCCAGTTTTCCTTTCTCCAACCTGTGCGTTAAAGTCGCCCATGATTATTATGTTGCTATTGTGATGCGGTTTTATTGCTTCTGAGATACTCTCATAGAAATATTCTATGTCTGATTTCCCCGCTTGTTCTGTTGGGGCGTATATTTGGAAAATGGCCCAGTTTTTCTTGTAACCCGGAAACTTTAAATGAACTACCGCAATTCTGTCAGAAATTCCTTCAAATCCCATAATGTTCTTCTTCAGTTTAGACTTAATAAGGAAACCTACTCCTTTTTGTCCGGTGTGTTCTCCTTTGTGAAACATGATGTAGTCGTTCCTTTCTTCTATCCCTTCTCCTGGTCTTCTCATCTCGCTGATGCCCAGTATGTCCCATTTTATGTTTGATATGGCTATTTCTAGTTCTTTTAAGCTCTCTTCTGTTCTTAGTGTCCGAGTATTCAGTGTGCAGACATGTATATGTTCAGTGATGTTTTTATCTTGATTTATCTGTGTTGTTTTCTTTTTGTGCATGTTTATTCTAGATAGGTTTGCTTTAGGGTGCTTCGAATTATAATGTTTTGATTTAGATGGAGGGTGTTTGTCTTCTTCCCCCACGGTGACAAGCCGGCTTGGGGTGCAATTTATGAGTGTTGTGTTTGGTAATGTGGTTGTTGGGGTTGGTTGGATCCGGGTGTCGCATATTAATTTTTTGAAAGATTTGATAGTGAAGCTGATCTCCCGCGCTCTACATAGTTCAGTATATTTGGTCTGATTATTTCCTTTGTCGCAGTTTTAGAGGGGGCGTTGTACATGGTGGTCAATGTACTTTGGGTGTTGCATGCATTGACTTTCTTTTGTGATGGTGTTTTCGGTGATCCTGAAGTCTCTCTTTTCCTCTTATCTCTGTTGCTTTCATGACTTTTCTTTATTATCAGTTTATCGTACTTTATGAACGCTATATTCCCTTTTTTCTTTTCCTCTTCAACTTGCAGCTGCAGTTGTTTACGTTTTTCTATTATTTCTTTAGGGTAATCCTCTTTGATATTTACACCATCTTGTAGATTAGATCTGTTTCGCATAATCATATGTTTTTTCCACGTAGTTGTGAGTGAGACTACAACAGGGCGATTTTTATCGAGCTCTTTTGCCATATATATATATATATATATATGAAATCAGGATTATTCTTTATCAAGAAACTTGTATGTAGTCAATAAAGTAATAACTCAGTTTTTTTTTTAATTTGTTGTCTTTTAAAAACCATGGTATTTAATGGTAAATTTACCATTTTATGGTAAATTTTCATGATAGCCTAGCCTCCATAAGAAATTCGAGGGAATGTGAAGCCTGCCAACTCGCGCTAGGCTAGCATGGTGTACTAAGACTTAACCCCTGTCAGTAGTAGAGATGATGCCCGTGCTGAGCAGTGGGCAGTATATAATACAGGGCTGATTGCATTGCATAAAATTTTCATGTCATCTTACAACAAATTATTAAGAAAGCACTTTTCATTTAGGTGGAAAATGGGCGTGCTACATTTACAGTTGGCCAGGAATTCAGTGTATCTTTAACTGTTATGGGAGATGCTCCTAATCTTCCATGGCGACTGTTGGACATTGCTATCCTTATACAAGATAGTGAAACTGGAGGTAAATACTAAAATTCTTGTGATAACATAAAAAAAAAAACATTTCATAGTAAACTTTGAACATAAAATAATTTTCTAAATAAAAAACTTTGCAGAAGGCAAGCCACTGGTGTACAGTTCTCAACTGGCGTGGTTGCGTGGTGTGGCACAAGCTCGACTGGCAGCCGCCGGGCTCAGCGGTGCATTGGCGGCACTTCGATTCTTTTGTCGCTCACTGTCGCTAGAGCTGCTGTACACGCAGACTTTGAGACTATGCCGCGATCGTCTCTCGCGTCATTTGCAGGTCGACAAGTACATACCAGGACAAAAGTTACAAGTCTCATATTGGAAGTAAGCATATCTTTATAAGAAAATACATTACGCAAATATGTATTAATTCTTACTCTTACCAATATGATACATTCGAATGGTTGCTTGAATGTTTGTCAAAGTATACGCAGTAACTGCTGAAACGATTTGAATGAAATTTGGCACACGTAGGTATAGAGCTTTGATTAATTATATACCTAGATAGACACTGAACGTTTCAAACGCGTCGAAAAAAATAGAGTCCAACTGTTGCCCGCTAAATGAGTTCGAGTGAATTATTTTTTGTTGTTTTTCATGGATACAATTATCTCCCCGTTTTAATAGAAACCATGTAATAACTGGTATCATTATGCGCGCACACAAGGATACGCAGAATAATGCAGCGATAGCGTATGACACAGCTGTCACGCATACTAGCTTAAGAAAAGTTGGCCTGTTTGTTTTAGTTTCATTGTAGCGCGTCACTCTATCTAGGTATATAATTAATCAAAGGTATAGAGATTGTGTTCTGGTTTAACGTATGCTTACGTATAGGCTCATATTTCGGTAATTTGCTCTCATGAGAAATATTTGAAAATTTTATCTGTTTTTTAAGTATACGGCGCTAGTCGTACAAATAGCGCTATTGATCGCTACAGTGATTATAGGGTTTTTGTAGCGGGAACGCGGGCAAAGCCGTAAAAACACCTATTTTTGATAAACCTAAGAATTAATCGATAAAGTTTTAAAAATAATAAAAAAACGGAATAACGTGGTATGGGTGGTATGTAAATGGTGAGGTAATTATAATTTATGATGTGAGGGAGCTGGGCTGCGAGCTCGGGTACCGTCTGATCGTGGGCGCGGAGGGCTCGACGTTGTGCGTGTGGCACGTGCCGGCGCTGACGGGCGGCGAGCGTGTGGCGGCCGCGCTGACGCCGCACGCGCCCTCCATGGAGCGGCTGCTGGCGCACACCGTGCACGTGCGCTCGCGGCAGCGGCTGGCCGACCTGCGCGTCCTGCTCAGCGACCTGGGCGTGGAGTGCAGCGTGGGCGGCTGGCCGTGCGTGCTGGCGTGCTCGGTGGTGAGCCCGTGCCTGCGCGCCGAGCAGCTGCTGGTGTCGGTGGGCGCGCACGGCGGGCGACTGCGTGCGCGCGTGCCCGCCTACCCCAACACGCCGCGCATGTCCGACCTGGCTAACGCGCTCGCCGCCACTCACGTGCCGCAGATACGCACGCTCCTCACACACCTCAGGTACACTTCAATAAACACATAGACTGCTAGATCTCTTTGTTTTCATATAATATGAACTACATGGTAAAGCATTATATTATTAAGTAAAATATCTATATCCTAATCCCAAATAATTCTTAGGGCTTAAATCAACTACTTACATTTATTATTTGTTTTAAGCTTTTACAAATATTTCGTATATTGTTATTTTTGAATATTAAAATAATGTGAACCGTGTCTATAGGTTCTGGCTGGTGGCACGGCGATGCGAGAAGACGCTGCAGCATTTGCCGGCGAGCGTGTGCGAACACCTGCCGTTCCTGCACGGGCCCGACCACCCTCTCAACAAGCTCTCACCTGACCGACTCTATGTCACCTTACATCGACACACCGATCATATATTGGTAATAATTTGCAATCCATTGCAATTATACTTCATGTATTATTTCAATTTAAAATTATAAGAATATGTATGTAATAATCACAATACTAGCGGCAAATTAGACCGAAAAAAGTACCTTCATTTCATCCAATGTGTTTAATGAAGATCAATTTTAGCGATCAACAGGCATAAATAAAAGATCTTAATTCATATATCCGACTTTATTGCGTTTGACCGAATTTTCTCACATTATTCATGATAGTTATTTAGTCAGTATACAGTTGTGTGAAGTATTTTTTTAACCAGTGTACAACAAAGAACTATCAATCTTTCGGTAGTAATAAAACTGGTGTAATGTAACTTCAGATAGTGGAGATGAAGGAGGTGGCGGCGGGGAGCACGGCGACGACCAGCAACAGCACCAACAGCGGCAGCGCCTGCTCGGTCGCGCTCTCCTTCCACCTGGCCGGCGCGCGGCGCTGCACGCCCGACGAGTGCGAGGACGAGGTAACCACTCCAACTACAATACCATCATATTGCAACTAATCTCTCGTTTGCGAAAATTTGCTCATCAGAGAGTAATATTGTCGATGTATATTGTATAATGGCGAAAACGAGGAGATGCGTCGAAGCGCCGAAGTGGCTGACATGAGACTATTTATAGAAAAAGAAGCCAGTAGACTAGCTCCTACTTCCGAGTACTTTACAAATATAGGTTACACACACACACACACATGCCTTTTATCTCCGTAGGGGTAGTAAGGCAGAGGCGCAACTATTGCACCCACTTTTCGCCATGCGTATTCCGTCCCATGATATGATAGGGGGCGAGTCTATCGCCATAATAGGCACAAATTCCAGACTCCGGGCTGATCCTGAATAGAAAAACCCAATATCACTTTGCCCGACCCGGGGATCGAACCCGAGACCTCAGCATTGCAGTCGTACCGTAATACAACTACGCCACCGAGGCATCTAGATTACTTGCTAATAAAAGAATAATTTCATAGTTGTTTCGATCTATGTCGATATTGTATTACATTTAAATGTTTTGTACGTAGGCGGGTATGAGCTCGGCGCCGAGCCCGGCGGGCGTGGCGCGCGCCTTCCTCAGGCTGCACTCGCTCGTCGAGCTGGACACGTTCACGCTTACTCACGGGCCGTTCACGCCGCTCGATACGCCAGGTTCACTTTACTTTGTTCTAATTCTATTTTTTTTTTTCATTCTCTATCTATCTATCTTATAATGCGACGCTGCTCGTGACTAACTTCAAGGTGCTTATGTGAGACTAAGTTAATCGTCTTGGAATTGTTAAAGAAGTTGATAGAAATCAATAAATAATTCAATGATTTTAGAATCGTATTGTTCAATGTAAATTTTTTTACCCAGGCATGCAGGCAGGCAAGCGCAAGTTGTCGCCTGCAAACATCCGTGCTGTGCGCGTGCGCCAGCCTGCATATTTCCTGCCCGAGCTGGCGCACGTAGTGGCCGCCGCTGACGAACGGGTTCCCTTCGTCAACCTTGCACAAGAGGTAAAAATGTCCACAGTTTGAATGTGAACTGTGAAATGTAAACAATTATAACCTGATCTGAAGATTGACTATTATGAAGTTCCATATTTTATTTGCTGACATGACAAAAAGTTCAGATTTTTACTAGACTACGGCGAAGCGAGCTTAGGTAATGATTACATTATCGCCACCTCGCCCAAGCTCTGCATAAGCTAATTATCCCGTGCTTGCGATAAAAAATACAATGAATCTATTTTCCTATAAGTTGAATAATTTGTATATTAGAATGTTCAAATAAAGAACAAAAACGAGCAAACCCTTCAGTGTATATTTGCGTCTGTATGCAGCTGGCGTCTCGCGGCGTGACGCACGGCGGCGTGCAGCCGGAGTGGAGCGGGTCGGCGCTGGCGATGCGCATCGTGTCGCTGCCGGTGCCGGAGGGCGCGGGTGTCGCCGCCGCCGCCGCGCTGCGCCTCCGCCTGCTCGCCGCCACCATCCGCCTCACCACCAAGAATCAGGCGCGCGTCTGGACCGCCGAGATCGTATTCCACGGCTCTCCCGTGCGCACGCCCAACCCCAAAGAACAAGGTCATCTCTTTGCTTACCAACCAAACTTTGTAATGTATTGTATTTTATGCTATTTTTGCTTAATTTACTCTAAACTGGAAACATAGAAACTTGTTCTGCATCACAATTTGCATTGTAAATACGAGACTTTATTAGGATTAAATACCTTGATACTTCCAACTTTAAAGGTGTTGTTTTATAATTTCAGGAAAAAAAATTACTTAACACTTAATCATAAACCATAGGTGACTGGAAATAAATTTCCCAACGTGTAATCCACTGTATACATCCCTAAATTTAATTAGCGACATTGTGTTTGACGTGCAGGCGAGCGTCGGTGCGTGTACCTGCAGTACGAGCTGGGCACGGAGGCGGCGCGTACGGCCGAGGCGTTCCTCGCGGACTGGGCGGCCATCGTGCATCTGCACGCGCTCATATACGACTTCATGCAGCGCCCAGTCCAGGGTATGCACATTATGTAATAAATAGTAATCTGTATCACGATTTTTCTGCGTTAAACTACTTTACTTATCTTAGTACATTTCGCCTCCAAAACAGGGATCAAAAGGCCTATACTCTATATTATGCGAGAAATACTACCCAGGTGCGTGTTGTATTATACCCCCCGTAAGAAGGCGCGCATATGTGCATTTATGTTTTAGAGCGCGAGAGCGTGTGGCAGGGCGTGTGCGTGCGTTCGTACTCGTACCGCGCGCTGGTGGTGGGCGCGGGCCCGGCGCAGCGCGCCACGTGCGTGGTGACGTGGTCGGCGCAAGCGCAGCGGTACACGGTGGCCACGCCTGCGCACCAGCCCGCCGCCAACGCGCACCACTTGCTGCACCACCACCTCGACCACTACCTTAACACGTACGCGTTTTACTGACTAAATATTTACCTACATTTCCTGCATATATGATATTCTGACCCATAAACAATAGTAAGCATTATAATTTCGTTTCTTTTAAAGAAAATCACAGATATAACTTTGTTGTATAAAATAAAAACGTCTGGGAAATGCTGCAGGTTTGTGTACAAAGCGTATGTGTGGACAGGCACAAGGAGCTGATGTCGCTGGGCGTGGTGCTGCGCGAGACGTACGCGCCGCTGCTGGCGCTGTCGCGGCTGCCGGCGCTGCCGCAGCTGGGCCTGCACCACGTGCGTACGCAGATGCCTACGCCCACCTTTACGCTCATTGCACACTCTTGGAGAAAGGTAACCATACATTTGTGAAGCCTCGGTAATAAAACCGGCTTTAATGTTATGTTTATGTATATCTAAGATGGATATTTAATTTCATTCTACACTTTTATGAACAACTTTACTTTACCACAGATCCGCATTATATACGCCGGCGCGTATTGCATAGAAGTAGGCATACGCGGCGGCGGCGTGGTCACCCTCCGCGACGGTTCATACTCAAAATTCGACCGGAGTCCAGTGGTCGATGAATTCGCGCCCGCTCAGGGCTTGAAGGTGAATATAATTGCATATAAATAACAGCTATTTCTTAAGATAATATTGTTGTTAAAAATAATTAATAATAATGCCATTTACAGACATTTTTATCCCGATATGTAGAAGACAACATGAGTGCACGGTTGTTGGCTGAAGACGACAATCCACCATCTCCTATGTCCCCAATGCCTCCAGGTAAATGTTGTATATAATATGTACTATGTATGTTAAAGTAAAACGGCAACTGTTTATAATGATTTTGCAAGAAAAATAACATTAGTCTATTACGTCCCTGACGAAAATTTTACGTTCGCTTTATGTTCCTTACTTTACCGGTACCGGAAAACATTTGCTGTGACGTTACTCATCACTGGTTTTAATTTGCATTTCCTTGAACTATAAAGTAAACTTTAGAGCTATGTTGTGTTGCATATCAGGAGGCCTTCGTTTTCCGGCTCCGCTGACGCCGCCGCAGCCACACACGCCACACTCTGCGCCCGTCACACCTCATCCCGCATCACCCGCACACCAGGTAAAAACTTTCGAATTGGTGAATTTTATCGTGGTTTTTGCCGCTTTTTCTTTATGCCAAGACGCGCTAGCCAGAGTCATACAAGTTTTGAATTAGTTGATAATTTGTAATGGTATTTGCAGATGGGTGGTGGGTCGTTTAACCTGACGTCTCCGCCGAGCGGCACGGGCGGCGGCGGCGGGTCGGCGGGGGGCGCGGGGGTGTCCGCGTCGCCCGCGTCTCCCCTGGCCCCCTCCCCGCACGCGCCGCCCGCCGCCTCCCCGCACCCGCCGCCAACGTCACCATTTACGGCGTGGCCCGCTTCGCCTTCATTACCGAGGCCTTCGCCCGGACACCATCCCTCGCCTCGACACCATCTCGAACATAAAGGTATGGGTACTTATGGGACCTAAAAAACATTTATTTTCGTTTGTATTGTATCAATCAATTTAAATTTCTATTATTATATCTAAAGCGATTCATAAAATTACGATTCACTGTTTTGGTTGTTGTATATTGAAATGTTTTTCTAAAGAAACATTCGTTTTTATAATGTTTGTCTATCAGTTTATATCTTTATTTTGTAGAAAGTAAATTATACCTATTCTTTATAAAAACCGTAGAAGTTTTATCTACTTCAAAATTTGCAAGGATAACTTTTAACAATAACATAACAAAACAATTATTGAGCTGACACATAATATTGTGTTCTGCGCACCGGAACGTACAATGTTCAAAGCCGCCAAGGAGTTTGATTTTTATTATAACATTTTAATGGCCTGTTTCACATAAATAATATGTATGCCGACCAAATAAAAAACGCAAACTGTAATCTATGCTCCAAATTAATGGTTATAAAATGAGCACTATCTACATTCTACATAAGCAGTTTCATACGATAACTAACAAATTAAATTTATGTGAAACTTATGATACAGGCTGCTATAATTGTAAGTTCACAACTATATTACAAATTGCTTGGAAGAATATGATACATTTGAATAATATTAAAGAATGTAAAGAATAATGTACGTGTACAGGTACGATGTCGAGTTGTATGACGGCGGGCGCGCGCGGGTCGGGGCGCGCGTGGGCGGGCGCGAGCGCGGCGCCGCTGCCCGTGGCCAAGCTGGAGGCGCTCTGCACGCCCAGCGAGCCGCCGCCCGGCGCGCCGCCCGGCCCGCCGCTCGCGCCGCTGCAGCGCTTCCTCGCCTGCGTCTACATGAAGCGCACGCTGCAGCGCTTCGTGCACCAAGAGGAGTTCGTGAGTACACACTATACACTACACACTATTACTTCACTTCATTACACTATGCCTACCAGAACCATACAATAATCTATAAACAATTATGGGCAGCTCTCAGATTAGATCTGTCATGAATGCTTTTAATTGTCATTTGATTGTTTGGTGTCTAGTTGACGTTGGTGTCGGTGGAGGCAACGAGCCTGACGTTCCGATGCGAGAGCGCGGGACTGGCGGCACGCGTGGCACTGCACCCGCAGCACATGCAGTCGCTGCACCTGCAGCTCACACCGCTGCCCGACCACAAGGAGTCCTGGTCCGCTGACGACTTACAAGTAGCGACCTTGTATATCTACTAGAATACTATTTTAACTAAATTGGATAACAATTTATACTGAAGCTTTTGACCTTTCACAACATCGACAATACACTTAATGACATATATTTTTCTTTAAATAAATTCTGTCAACTACCTAAGGTAGAACGTCTTATCATCCCTCGTCTCTTACCGGGCGGACCAGTTTTCCACAAAAACCAATTCGGTTTTACAATAGGTAGGTCGACTACTGACGCGGCTATATCGGTTAGAAAAACGGTGAGTACATCGGAACATAAATATGTACTTGGTATCTTCCTAGACATCTCCGGTGCCTTCGATAATGCTTGGTGGCCTATGATACTTCTCAAGTTAAAAATACGAGGTTGTTATAGGAATATATATTCCCTTATCTACACATACTTCTCGTACGGAACAACCAAACTGAAACTTGGCCACCACGCCGTGTCGAAGCTGCTGACGATGGGATGTCCACAAGGTTCGGTTGTAGGTCCTTATTTATGGAATTTGGGCTTCGATGATTTTCTTTCGATTCCTTTACCCGTGGGGTGCACTTTGACCGGATATGCGGATGACGGCCTATTACTCATAGAGTCAAATAGTAGATCGGGGCTCGAAAGTTTGGCGGAGACGTGTTTACAATTAATATCTGAATGGGGTGAAAGAAACCGCCTTACCTTCGCACCGCAGAAAACGTTCCAACTGCTTTTAAAAGGAATATTAAAATCACCGCCACGAATTAAATTTAATAATATCACCGTCAAAAGAAAAGAATCGGTTTGTTATTTAGGGTTAATCTTAGAGAGAAATTTTTCTTTTCTGGAACATATAAGAAACGTTGGAGAAAAATCAAAAAGGAACTTTTACGCTTTGACAAGGATATCGACTTCTACGTGGGGACTATCTTTCGCTACACTCAAAGTCATTTATGGAGCGACTTACTTAGCATGTATTACATACGGGTCACCTGTATGGGCCGATAGGGCTACTATCGGTGCTGTGCGCAGAAAACTGCTCCAGAGTCAACGTCTGGCGTTGATATTCTTGTGTAAGGCGTATAGAACTGTTAGTACGGAAGCTTTACCTGTCCTTGCGGGCGTACTCCCAGTCGATTTGGAGGTACAGCGTCGTGCCGCTATGTATTTCTCCACTAGAGAGGATATGGACAAAAGGTTTCTTACGGCGCGTGAGCTCTTAAAAATCAATAGATTATTTAAACCGCAAACTGATGTACACAATGAGCTGTTAAACGAATGGCAATATCGGTGGGACGTATCATCGAAAGGGCGTCATTTATATAAATACTTTCCGTGCGTTCGCGATCGTCTAACTAAAACTTGGCTAGAAATAGATCATTGTGTATCGCAATTTCTTACCGGCCACGGTAATTTTAAGGGCAAACTATTTTCATTTAGGCTGGTTGACTCTCCTGTGTGCCCATGCTCGACACCTGGTTACGTATATGAACAATCTGCACATCACGTACTTTGGGAGTGTGGTCTTTGGCATGATGAACGCAACATCATGTTGGATAGTATGCAAATAACATCTGGGGTTGTATACTACATGGACCTTGTAGAGACTAGACGGAATTTCCGTGCTTTCCGGCGTTTTTGCCATGCCTATTATTGGAATCAAATCTGACAGCTCATATGATAGGACCCTTTCATTCAAATTTTATCCGTGGTGCTTTACAACTGGCTTTTCTAGTTGTAAGCGTCTCTAAACTTGAGGTTAAAATACCTCCTTATTTCATTATTTTTGTCGCCCGTTTTTGCTATGGAGGGAAGTGGACAATTAATATTTCCAACTCCTCCCTATCCTTCTATTTGATTAATTTCGTTGCGGGTTTAAGACATATTAGTGTTCCCTGAGACTCGCCGAGCTTCACCGCTCGGTGTCATAAAATGCGTGCCACTGCTGATCCTGGCTTACAGGAGTTACAGTGGCGGGTGTGAGGGCGGGATAGTCTCTAAAACTACCTAAGGTCTTCGACGGGTCGTCATTAACACGCTTTTATTAGCTTCATACGTATGTATGTAACGGAAACATTGAACATGATTTTGACCCCCTTCAAAACGTCGGATTAAATCGAAATTCGGCATACTTACCAAGAACCAATGACAATTCAATATTTTAAACTAAAAAACACGCTTTTATAGAAAATCCAAGTAAAAACTTAATAAATAACAGTTTATTTATTTTTAGTGACATCTGTTGGACTATAGTAGAATTATAACTAAGTTTAGTTATAGCCAGTAGTAGCCAGTTGGCTACTCTTATGTGTAAAAAAAACCTACTTATCACAAGATGACGCTTTCGTTTATTTTTAAGTGACATGTGTTGGACTACAGTAGAACAGAACTAAAAAAATAAAAATAAATAATAGTTTAAAAAAACTAAAAAACACGCTTTATAGAAAATCCAACTAAAAAATAGAAAATAAAGTTGAATAAATTTGAATTAAAATTAGTTTAAATAAGAAAAACATGTATTTTATTGTAAAAAAAAAGCGTGGGGTGCTTTTTAAGATATTATCTAAATGATAATCCTTCTACTCATATTATCTGTTAATAAAATATTTATAACTATTGACACCATGCACCCCACGCTTTTTTTACAATAAAAATAATGTTTTTCTTCATAAATAGAAATTTTAGTAGTAAGAGTGTACGAGTACAGAGCGAGGGTGTGATCTTACTAATATTATAAACGCGAAAGTTTGTAAGAATGGATGTATGGATATACGTATGTTTGTTACTCTTTCACGCAAAAACTATTGAACGGATTTCGATGAAATTTGGCACACGGTTAGATCATGTCCTGAATTAACACACAGGCTACTTTTTTTCCTGGGAAAATATAAGGCGGGACTTTTATCCCGGAAAAACTTTTTAACGCGGGCGGAGTCGCGGGCAAAAGCTAGTAAATATTATGTGATGATAAAAATGTATAATTATTTTAACTGTTTTTTATTAATGCTCAATTACGGTAGTGAGGATTGAAATTGACCGCCGCCGCCGTGGAAACCGGCTGTATTACAACTACGACAGGACTGACAAATTACAATTTAAGAAAACGTGCTGCGTTCATTTATGGTGTTCGGTCATATTACACCGACCAAAGAGATTTCGTAGTTAAAGAGTCTTCAATAAATAATTCCCGTGTAATTTAGACATATTTTGGGGTGAAATATTGAATAAATTCGGTGCGGTGCAGGTGATGGAGAAGTTCTTCGAGCAGCGCGTGGCGATCGCGCCGTACCGCGCGACGGCGCTGCAGGGCTGGGGCCGGTGGTGGGGCGCGCCGGTGGCGGCGCTGCCGTCGCTGGTGGCGCTGATGCGCGCCGACCTGGCGCCGGCCGCGCCCGCGCTGTGGCAGCTGCAGTGGGCGCTGCGCATCCCGCCCGCCGCGCCGCCCATCGTGCCCGCCGGCCAGCCCGCCGTGCTGCTCGCCAAACACAAGATTCTCTTCTTCGTAAGTCTGCCGCGGGCGGAAGGCCCTACTAACATTTTGCGTTTGTTTCACAACTAATGATCTATTTACATTCCTAAATTCAGAGTCTTAATTTCAGACGTTTTTATTACATTATCGATTTCCTGTCCAATCACCCAAAAAATCCTTATCCGCCATGATAAACATAATATTCTTTATACCTGTAAAAATCATTGTCATACAAACACCTGGAATATGTTTCTTTCTGCTAAGTTTTTATGTCGTTTTTTTATCAATATGAACATGCACTGACGATCAAATCATTTATCTAGATTCTAGTCTAAACATTTCCCTTGCATACTTGTTTAGTAAATGTCTAGTGAAACAAATCACACCAGGAATATACAAGGTTTAGCAATAATACCTGGTGTGTAGATCTGCCTGACGCGCGTGGACACGCAGCTTGTGCTGCCGCTCGTGTATGACATGCAGCTGAATGTGACGCAGCTGGCTGACAAGCAGAACGCACAGCCGCATCTCATTGCCGTCAGTCTACATCTCAAACGGTGAGTACCCTGTAGTATAAGACGTAACCTCAGAATAATAACTAAAGCAATACATACTGGACTAAAATTAAAGTGGGGAATCATCAATCTTATTCATCTCGGATAATACAGTTTCTATACATGAGTAAGTGAAACAATTAATACTTCATGGTTTTTATTTATTTTGAAACAGTCATCAGATGAAATATCAATTTGGATACATCGGCGTGACTACCGCGGGTGACAGATGTGAGGAACGTAAAGTATACTCTATCGGCCTTATTCATAATCAGTTTTTAATCCTATTTTAGCTATCGAATATTTTGTCTTCTTCGATCGAATTATGAATTGAGTTTGAAGGAAGAAGACAAAACATTCTATAACTAAAATAAGTTTATAAACTGTATATGAATAAGGTCGTATGTCTATAGGTGAATACCAAAAGTCCAATATTTCTCTTGAAATTGAAGCTGTCCACTACCTGAGTTACGAGGAAGCGGGGAACTGCATTACGATTGGCCCCACAGAACAAAGATAAGAGTAGAAGTAGCAAGTGGGCGTAACCTTAATTCCACTAGTTAGTACTGCTGTTCTAACTCACTGTATGAGCGGTCTCACTCATTATAGCGCACTGTCAAAGCGTAAATAATTAGAAAACATATTAAAATATCCTATTGTGCAATTCTGGATTGCAAACATCTTAGCCCTACCATGAACGTGGCTCATGGAGGTATTTTGTACCATAGGCAAGTAATATATTCTGGTTTACTGCTATTTAATTGAATAATAATTAATAACCATAGATTTTCTATGTGAATTATGGCACAAAAATTACAATTTAAAGTGTTCCTTATTGCTATCAACATATGGTTAATTTTTGTAAATGCAAATGTTCAGTTGTTCTAGAAGGATTTGTTACATTTTCAGAATGTCACCGCTTCTCAATTAGTGCATGCACGGTCGATAAAATATTATCGATTACTAGGTGTTCCGCAGCTTCGTCCGCGTGAGTTGCCTTTCTCGCTAAGAAAGGTTCTAAATAGCGATCCATAGCGCCATACGAAATCCAGCGCCACCTATTTTTAAAAATCGAAAATTGAATTTCGTAGTGCCCGCCCAAAGGAAACGAAAGAAAATTTCAAATCTACAAGTACACAGAAGTCATTTAATTTTTTTAGTTTAGGCCACTGGTTCACCCTGGAAAATAACTCAAGTTACGCCCATGATGTTATTCCAGGACATGGTCTATGCGTGTGACAAATTTCATTCAAATCCATTCAGACTTTACTTGTAACAGACATACAAACATTCACAGTATGGTATTAAGATGAATGAAAGGTTTAGAAAAAAAGTTACATCACAAAGATTCCAAAAATAATTCCATACATTTTGTAGGAAATGCGACTCCAATTCGCTTTTAAACATAACATAATGATGGACAGTCTCCTAAGAAAGTTTTCTTGTAGCTACAGTGGTTAAGGTAAACTTGCCTTTACTGTACCGTCTCAAAAATCCAACCTGTATAGTAACTATCAGCTTGCATTCTTCGGTTTTAATTAAATTATAATTCAAATCACCATTGCACAATCCAACACCTTTGACCGCAGCGAACGTCTAACATAAATTCCACAATTTTGATAGACTCGCTTACTACCTAAATCAGTGTCAATTCAATCACCAAATCGTTACGAACACACAAAATTAACCAAAATATGTTGGTTTATGCTATAAAATTGTCTCACCATTATACATAATATTATAGTCTATTGAAAAGCTACATTATGGGCTGCATTTGTCAGAGGACGCAATTTTATTTATTAGGTGTCAATGGGTTGTTAGTGTAAAGTTAAATCCAAGTTTGTGGGGTCGCAAACCTTGTCCTGCGGTCGTTATTTTATTTTACTATACCTATCTAGGTTACACGTCAGGCCGTAGAAAACGTGAATATAAAATCTACCATAATGACGCCTACTAATTATGGTCGCTTGTTACTTCGTACTTATATTTTTTATAAATGTGTAAGAATTAATATTAAATCAATGTTTTATTTATTTGACTAGCCAACAATTGTTTACACCAATACAATTTATAAAGGAAAGATACAATACAACTTATAAGTGCAACAATTTCTTACAGGCTAGTTCCACATGCACAGAAATGATGATCAAGACAAATAAATATAATAATTAACTATAATAGAATAAACATCACATATTTTTTTTTTTTATTTATTTGGCTTACCAGCGTTTATCACACCGACACTTACAAATCAACATACAAACAGTAACAAAGCAGGTATGATGCACTATTATAGGTAAACACCACATACAATCATAAACCAACTAATCGGAAAACTAGATCTATAAATATAGTATAACTTTCAAATTAAAACATAGATTATGCACATTAATTTCCAAATAAACACAGATTCTGAATTTCCTTATTATTTTGAGAAATGCTCTATAATATTTTTACAAAATATGTCAACACTGTCATTATGGAAGTCTGTTATATCACTACAGCTGTTTAAGATTTTGCAGAGTCTTGGTATTGGTGAATTTGCACCTAGTACCGTCCTTCGTAGACGAGGATAGAGGGGTGTAATTTTATTTCTAGGATATCGGGAAGGCGCAAAAACCTTATTTGAGCCAATAAGTTAGGGCAATCGATTTTATTTCTGATCAGTTTATAGAGAACTTAACCGGTTTATTCCTGTAATAATGTAAAGAAACATAGGTAAATTAATCTACAGTGTGCATCCATAAACACCCACACATTTATAGTTTGACAACAAGTAATTACATGAGTTGACTCACAAGTAGCGGGCTCTGTGACATCTGTGTTGCATGCCGTTTGATGGCATTTAGGGTCTAGACAAGTATATTATGATCTAAGATCATTGTATAATGCCAAACTAAAGTTTGATTAAAGATTTCCCCGAAAGTGCAATGTGATTGTGATTGACTACCTCGGTGGCGTAGTTGTATTGCGATACGACTGCAATGCTGAGGTCTCTGGTTCGATCTCCGGGTCGGGCAAAGTGATATTAGATTTTTCTATTCAGTATCAGCCCGGAGTCTGGGATTTGTGCCCGATATGGCGATAGGCTCGCCCCGTATCACATCATGGGACGGAATACGCACGGCGAAAAGTGGGTGCACTAGTTGTGCCCCTGCCTACCCCTTCGGGGATAAAAGGCGCGAGTATGCGTATGCAATGTTATTAAAACTAGTTTTACCTACAAACAGTTGTTTGTATTGTTGCAGTTTCAACGAGTTCAACCAGTCTCACTCGGAGTGCACGCTGTGGCCGGCGGTGCGCGACCTGCTGACGAACTTCACGCTGCCGCAGGAGGCGCCGCCCGCCGCCGCGCCGCCGCCGCCATAGCCTCCGTACCTCTCCAAGCACCACGCGCTCATATAGCACCGCGACAACCATCTCTTGTACTGATTCTACCGTGGACTTTCATTATTATTATCACTTATATTAACTAACTAGCTTTTGCGCGCGGTTCCGCCCGCGTGGAAAAAAATTCCGGGATAAAAAGTAGCCTATAGCACTCAGGAGTAATGTACCTTCCTATTAGTGAAAGAATTTTCAAAATCGGTCCAGTAGTTCCTGAGATTAGCGCGTTCAAACAAACAAACAAAAAACTCTTCAGCTTTATAATATTAGTATAGATTAGTGATCCAACTCACCTGGTATCCATAGTTTGGGCATCGACATTCGATAGACACATTCGATCCCGATTATCAGGTGCACACTGCCGAGAGATATCTAAGTATTATGTTCGATATTTCTTTGTATTTATATATTGTGTATGGTAAACTGGCATCGCAAACAAGGGAAAACGTACCAACCTAGGATGGATCGCTACAAGTTTATTCATGCTGTACGCCAGACACTAGGTCTCGTGAATCGATGCCCTAAATCAATACATAGAACAGATTAAACTTTAGGTTCGTCTAGTGTAAAGTGTTGACTGAAGAAACATGAATTATAACATGTGGTTTGAGTCTGCAATATTCATGTCATTAGTTGGGTTCAAGACGCATTAAACGTGATCTATAGGATACTTTAAAAACTACGAACGTATCAACGACATATTTAAGTGTAAAAAAATGCAATATGTATAAAAATAGTTAATACGTTACATGTTCTTGCAAGCAACCTACATAAGAACACTATATGTAGTTAGAAGGATTTGTAGTTTACTAGTAAAGATACGAAACAGTAACATTAATATCTCTGCTAAAAAAATATAAGTCTTATTAAAAATGTCAAATTGTCTGAATTTGTATCGACCAATTGTTTAAGCATTAAAGACCGATATTGTAAAGGTAATTAGTATTCTCCCGTCAATTTCAGGGAAATAAAATGAATCATTCTTTACAATTTACAAACTATGTATGTTTATAACTTGTGTAATATTTATGTGGTGTTCTATATGTATATAATATCAACTTGTTGCGTCACCCGGTATATTCAGATTTAAACTTAGATAGAAAAGATAGCAATAGTATAAATTTGCGTGATTCGTTGTATACTAGCTCAAGGTGGGCATCAGGTAATGATCGTGTAACAAACGTAATGTGTATTTCATGTTCATATATCCTATTCTTTTTTTAAAAATGATATTAGGTGTACATTGGGTCCAAGAAAAATAAATTGGCTAATGAATGTTTAATATTGTAGGTCAACTGATTGTAAATAATGGATTTTCTCAATATCGATTTGATACGGATTATCATTGAAAGTAATATAATTATATCATATATTATTGTTATTTTAGTATTATAATCAATAACTCGATATAGTACCCTAATATTTTTAAAGTTTGCCCACTGCATAGTCGAGTAACGTAGTGTACAAAATAGAATTAATATTCGAAATAAGAGATTAAGGACACATTCATTCTTGCTACAAGAAATCGAGTGGCGACGACAATTTGAATGCGCCCTTAATTAAATTTCGCGACCTTGTAATACCACAGGCATAAATACCTAGGGTTGTGTATTCTTGAGCGCTAACGTTTCGCCTCTTCCGTCTGTGGGCAACCAGCTTAAGAGCATCCCTATTTTTCAGGTACCTAGTTAATAAGATAATTAATCTCCGTAAAAATAGAATATCGTACTAAAAATCGCTGTTGTAAACAATTTAGCAATTTAGGACCCTTATGCTGTTCTAAAACTGTAAAAACAGATTAATTACAATAAAAACTATTTTATAACATGGAATTTAATTTCACCTCAAATTAAGCTTTATTATTCTTTGAGTATGTGTTAAAAGCTCTAAGTTATTATCTTATAATCTCGGTTGTTAGTTGTCACTCAACTTACCACATGTTGTTACAAGAATAGCAATCTGAATTCAGAAACGGAATTCGGAATATGAGTACGAAAGCCTGCCTCACAAGTTATACTTTCCGTAAATTTAGAAGTGTTGCCAAATTCTAACTCGCCGTTATAAAAAGCTAGACCATTATCGGAAAGCTAAAGGATGGCACCGACGCGCGCTCCGCCATCCCTGCCCGCGTCGCCTCCGCGGACCGCACCCGGAACTTGTCCGGTAGCTTCGGGTATGTGTTAGTTCAAAAGCATTTATTAGTCATGTAGGCATATAAAAAGCACTTATGACAAGTATTCACAAGGTAGAAATGTATAATAATCATTTTCAGAGGTACAAATTCAATTAAACAATTTAATGTACCTACAATAAAAGAACGAACAACTGCCCGGGCTGATAGGTACAGAGAACACGGATATTCGGGACGGTATTTTTTTTTTTAGGTAGGCGATCCTGCAGTCAACACCGGGGGAAACCTGCGAATGGGATACTGGAGTCCCCCGGCTTAACGACTGCAGGGGCCTGGGAGGGGAGTGGAGGAGGAATATGGAAGGGAAGGTGGGGGGAAGGGAGGAAGGTTCTCAGGATGTGCGGAAAGAGAGGGTGCCAGGAAATGTTCGCGGGCCCTTTTAGGCCTCAATGTGTTATCCAACCAAGAGGTATACACACTGAACTGTGTGCCTCGGCCCGCGACTACTGTCCCCCCGCGCATGGGCGTGCATTGGGTGTGAAGACCCAGCGCACAAGAATTGCCTCGGGGGGCTTCGGGACGGTATTTTTTTTTTTTTGGATAGGCGATCCTGCAGTCAACACCGGGGGAAACCTGCGAATGGGATACTGGAGTCCCCCGGCTTGACGACTGCAGGGGCCTGGAGGGGACGTGGGAGAGGAATATGGAAGGAAAGGTGGGGGACGGGAGGAAGGTTCCCGGGATGGGCGGAAAGAGAGGGTGCCAGGAAATGTTCGCGGGCCCTTTTAGGCCTCAATGTGTTTTACATCCAAGAGGTATACACACTGATCTGTGTGCCTCGGCCCGCGACTAATGTCCCCCCGCGCTTCGGGACGGTATTAGGGCTAGGGAAGGAGAAGTGAAGCTAATACGAGAACATACATACACACATACATACACTCACGCCTTTTATACCCGAAGGGGTAGGCAGAAGCGCAACTAATTGCATTCACTATTTGCCGTGCGTATACCGTCCCATGATGTGATAGGAGGCGAGGCTATCGCCATATCGGGCACAAATGCCAGACTCCGGGCTGATACTGAATAGAAAAATCCCATAACACTTTGCCCGACTCGGGAATCGCACCTAAGACCTCAGCATTGCAGTCGTACCGTAATACGACTATGCTACCGAGACAGTTTAATACGAGAAAGAGAAGGAATATCTTAACATTAAGAGGAAAGGAAACGTCGCGTAAACATAACAAATCATTATAAAAAGCTTAATTATTTTAAACTAATAATAAATAAATAAAAATACTAAATAAATAAAAAGAAGCAAAAGGCTTAGGCAAAAGGGATGTATAAGCCTAAAGGGTGTACCTATAGATCCGGAAATTCTATTTCTGAATCCAAAACGCTCTGGAGCCCATACGACTTGGCGTTACCTCACACACATGTTCGTTTTGTTTGTTTTTGTGCTTTAGTTATTGTTCTGTGGTTTTTTACTTCATTTAACTTATTTCTTTTACTTTTTTGTCAAAAGAGTTATGTTCACGCTCAAGAAACGGTATTTATTATAATTCTATAAGTGAGAACTTGTTATTGGCTTTTTGACACCTAAATTGTTGCTATTCCTAGTATAATTATTAGCTGTAAGTTTTCCATGCTGTAAATAAATAAATAAATAAAAATGTTGATTTTTCCCGTGAGTGACTATCTTAATTTCTCAGATTGATCTGAAAGAATAATCGCGAGCGTTCTGGATTTTTATCCCGAATACATTCCGTTTCACTAAGTTTATATTGAAAGCGCTATTAAACTTAGAGCATTTAACAAGGAGATGGCATGACCAGGCGAACCCTTCGTTGGTCATGAATGCGCAGTTGCATAGAGTAAGTAATACTACGTAAGACAGTTGGTCATAAACCTTTATTAAAACCTATGTGACATGCGATCGCTGTCATTACATTATACCAAAGAGCATTATAATACTACGGAAAATTTCAATCTTCAATCAATTATTCACACGACTTTTTTATTATTATTTTAGTAACTTATTATAATGTTAGAAAAATTATAGAAAGTATGCTAGCTAAATCAAAAAGGACTGAAGAATCTCTAGAAACAATACTAACATTTGATAATAGAGATGCGGTAAATAACAGTGTTTATTCATTCTTCTTGACTTGTACCAACACAAGGATCGCGCGCTACCGAGTCTATTAAATATTTTACCATGCATGCTGATTATAATTGGTCACCAAGATTCAAGACCCTCTTGAAATATCGTTGAGTAGCGAAATTAAGGCCAAGCAGCAGAGAAGTTAATACGATTGAACAATGCAATATTGATAGCGCTAACTAGGATTTCTTCCGTTAAACATTATGAGACGTCTATAATTTTATCACATAAACTTGCGACCTCCTATTTTGAGTGAACTTCTGTGGTATCTATTCCTTGAAACATAATATGTGATTAGCTTAGGAGGCGAATATGATAGAGACTTACCACCCAATTACACTCGCCACTGCGTCTGCTGCAAGTCAGGATCAACAGTGGTACGCAATCTATATCGAGCGGCGAAGCTCGACAAGTCTCAGGGAACGCTAATCTGTGTTCAGCAACCAAATTAATTAAATAGAAATATAGGGGGGAGTTTGAAATATTAGGTCGAATATGATAGCTAAAAAAAGTATTTTAATTATGAACATAATTATTTTGATGTATAGCAGAGCCAGTGGTCAGTGGTATGGTCGACGAACCAAATCCCGGGTATGGACAACGCCACGGGTGGACGGCGGCAGAGGCGCGTGGTGGGCCGCCGGCGCCTGCGCCACGGCTCGCTCGCCCTCGGCACGCTGCTGGCCATGCACTGCCGAGTTACAGCATCCGCACTCACTGGTGGATTTTGTTAGCGCTTTTTGTACTTATTACACGTTTTATTTTACTTTACAAATGTATGAGATAGATATCTAATTAAATCAACATTTTATTTCAGTCATCTTCATGATGTTCCTAATATTGGCTGTGATAACACTTGCAAATCCATTACGACATTTTGAAGTATATTTAGGTCAGTGGAGTATAAGCGGGCCCGGACGTGCTTTCCGTATCATACCCATGCTTGATGGTAAAACGATTTTCAAAAATTACGATTAACTAATATTTTTAAAATAGTTTAAATAAAATATAAAATTTTAGGTATTGGATTAGCCATATGTATAAACGCAATAGTGCGCGCAATCACTTCTTGCACAGTTGCCGCCATAGCCGCGATATATGTAATTCATTCAGTGTCTGATGCTAGACTGCCTTTCACGTACTGTCGGTAAGTATAAAATATTTTCGTTTTGGCATATTCATGATCTCTTCAGCTCATAAACACTCATAACACTGGAAAATTAATGGCATAGGTTAGTACCCAGGCTTTATAAAATTGTAACATGTTAGTGGTAGGGAAGGTAAGTTAGAAAGAAATAATAAGAAATAAATTTATTGTGAAAATAGAAACGTTTTATACAATGACATTATTTTACAATGACTCCCAAACTAGGCTAAGCCTGTCCTATGGGAGTCAAAAGAAAAAAATTGACGTAAAGTTTAGTTTTGTGTTAAAATAAACAAAACAAGAATAAACGGCTTACAGTAACTTAAATTCTATACAATATTTCAATATAAGTCAACTGCGTTGGCAGCCTGTGTGATGGCGATACATTCGCATTGATATATGGAGCTATGCTCGCCTAAGGCCATTGATAAATTAATGTTGATATCCAGTGAGAACACTCCTGCGCCCGAGCCTGTCCTGGTCTTTGAGCCATCGGTGTATATTCGCAGTTCGTGTGTTCCAGACCAGTCTTGTTGTTCTTCAGCAAGCTGGACAGTGTAGCTTTCGTTGAATATGTGTTGTTTGGGCACTCTGTCGTTGGGGGCGGCTATCAGTGACTGGTAGTTTGTAGCCTCCTCAAAGATATCGCTGTGAGCCCCTTTCATTGAACCCCAGAGCTTTAGTGAATGTAATCTGATAGCTGCCGAGGCGGCCTCCTGTCGGATAAAAAGATCCAAGGGTGGTAGCCCCAGCAGTACCTCTAGTGCTACTGTGGGTGTGGTTTTCATGCAGTCCGTTATAGCTGTGCAGGCTAATCTTTGGAATTTCTGCAGTTTGTTCCTAGTTGTGGTGAGTTTGGTTCTGGGCCACCATACTACGGCTCCGTAAGAGATGATTGGCCGTATCACCGCTGTGTAAAGCCAGCTCATAATCTTAGGGCGGACTCCCCAGGTTTTTCCGAGGAGTCTCTTGCACTGCCAGAAGGTGATACAAGCGTTGTCCAGTTTGTGCTCCAGATGTTTATTCCATAGCAGCTTATCATCCAAAGTTACACCTAAATACTTTACCTCCTTCGTTAGGTTCAGTGTGGTACCTTGGAGTTTAGGTAAGCGAAGATTTTGAGGGATACTCCGCTTCTTTGTGAACAAGACCAGTTCAGTTTTTGATGGGTTTACAGACAGTCCTTGTTCTGAACACCATCGTTCGACGATTTTGAGGGCTTCCTGCATGAGGTCACATAGGATTCCCTCGAACTTTCCTTTTACAAGGATCGCCACATCGTCTGCATAGCCAACGGTGTAGAAGCCCGCCTCGTTTAGAGACCTATTCAGGTCATCCACAACGAGGTTCCACAGTAAAGGTGGGATGACCCCTCCCTGCGGACAGCCTCTCGACACAATCGCTCTGACTGTGTCGTTGACTGTTACCTGCACCGCTCTCTTCTTTAGCATTTTGCCAATCCAGCTGGCTGTGGTTGGATCGGCGCCATGCTTGAGCAGTGCATGGCTTATGCTGCTAAATTGCGTCTTGTCGAAGGCTCCTTCGACGTCTATGAAGACTACGAGCGCTGATGATTGTGTTGATAGTGCGGTCTCGATTGGCGAGATGACATTGTGAAGCGCTGATTCTGTTGATTTGCCTGAAGAGTAAGCGTGCTGTTGGTTGTGTAGCGGGTAGTACCTCAAAGCCTCATCCCGGAGATTCCGATCGCAGAGCCTCTCCATTGTTTTCAGGAGAAAAGATGTGAGGCTTATCGGTCTATACGACTTTGGCCGCGTATAGTCGCTCTTACCTGGTTTTGGTATGAATACCACTTTTACTTCTCTCCATCTGAAAGGAGTTCTGAAAGATCTGAAAGTTTTGAGATTGTAAAGATATTATTTAATAAATGAAATTGTTTTTGAATTAAATAAAAATAAAAAAACACCTTTACAAATTTGAGACTGAAAAATATTTGCGCCTCGACTGAGACGTAAGAAAAGCTTTATTGTTAAATTTAATAGTATACAATATCCGCATTCGGATAAAAAGTTTAATTAAATATACTTTTGGGAAACATGGACAAGAATTCAAGCAACTAAAACAGCACAATATAGTCTATAATTTCTCTTTGCCATATTAAGTAAGTACTTGTACTCATTTAATTCAAATATTTACTAAATGCACGCTTACTGCTTACAAAACCATCACACCATTCGTTCGTCACTGCGGCACACTCGCGACTGTTTGTGTACCAAAATCGAGGCGCGTAGGCATCACTCACGTTCCGACTGTTTGTATGAAGATATTCTACTGTATATATGTGTACTGTGTCGTAATCGGACTTTAGGTATACTCGTATATACCCTTTGTTGTCCTTCCCCAAAACACTGTCGATCTTGTCTTAAAGAATTTATAGTGATGGCCGGTAGGTGTGTACACGGGGTAAGCTCATGTTTAACAAATTAGTAATATTATATTTCTCAGGGATTTTGAATTAAAAGCATATGAACCGCTATGGAAGGAACTCTCAGCCACGATGTTACAAGAGGTAAATTGATCTTGTTTTAAGTTTGAACTAAACCTATTCTAGTCGATAACTTCCACCGAGATACATAATAGATCTGATTAGTGATTGTAGTATACTTTTACGTTGCTTAATTTGGGTGCCTTATTTATATTTATTGGCTTTGATACCTTATGCTACTAATGATGAAAATAAACGGAAGCCCTTTTTTATAAAGACGCACAACAATTTTATAAATGCATAGAATCTGTTGTACCTACACAGAAAATGTATTATTGTTTCGGAAAGGCATTTGCCACTCGTTTCTTTCATTATTAATACCAGGAGATTATTACTATTGAAGAATGAAGTCTGAACTGAACATAAAATTTACGTACAAAGCGACTATCGACCGCCACCAATCGAGTGAAAGTGAGCGGGACCTTAGGCATCCAATTGCATGAGAGTAAGTGCAGCTTTGATATCGGCGCCAAAAGCGCCCGCGCCGATTTGTTAAAATAACTATAAAGTTGCTTTAATATAAATTTATAAGTACATAGTTTCGTTTGGTGTAAATTCAATACATCGTCTATACTCTATACATAACACAATTAGCTGCTTTTCTTGATTTATGAAGTCCTCGTAATGTTTCTCGATAGGGAAAAGGACTTGTTTCTTTCAACCTACGTCATTTTAACTAATGCATGTGTATGCACAGGCACTGAACAGTGTTTACACCTCTCAGCGTAGCGGTTCCTGGGTGAAATTGCTGAATAATAATTAATTTTAATTAATTTAATTATTTTAATTAATCTTCTTTTTCATGTTATAATATATTAGACCAGGTTTTCATTAGAAACTGGTGCAATAGAAGGCAGCGGCGAACAAAGATTTTCCTCAGTCGGCACAACCGTCGGCCTTCATGACGGAGCTTGGCGAAATTTATCCTACATAAGGTGTATCTAATACTGCACAATGGATTAATAATGGCTCTACATACTAGTTTTTCTTTTACTTTATTTATTATTGGTGCACCTCAGGTTCAATTTACTGGATGAAGCAACTGTATCAAAAAAAAAGCTACGTAAAATAGCTATATGCGAGGAGCTTTACACAGGTTATCCTCCCTTATATAGTACTCCAGCATATAATTTTTTCTAGTGAGTATCGCGCCTTATTTGTGCCTATTAAATAAACTTATAAAAAAATATACTAGTAAAAAAATAAAGTATCTATATTGCGCATTCTATGCCATGTATCTTTTTGTAGCGTGGAAGTTGTTCATTTTCGTTCGGACTTAAGTCTAAGTCAATTTAACATGACGTTGGTGGCTTGTCTCATCCTAACCTGGCTTATGCTGTGGGGTTTTTTGGTCATTGAACGAATTCTACATGGCAGGGTAAGGGTGTTATTTCTTTCGTTTTGATCTTGTAAGTTGTAATGCTTAGAGTAATAATTATATTTAAAATTAAATTTAAATATATTCAGATGGCATTAAGATTCATTCGATTTGCTATGTTTATTTTTCTTACTCATGTTACAGCTGATTTGGAACAACATTAAGTCGTGGTTCGTCGTGGTACCGTGGATTTGGGTAGTGTTATTAGTCGTGGTGGCAGCTTCTAACTTTGCATCCTTACATAAAGCATTGCGAAAAGCATTTAGAATTGGTGCAAAAGAAATAATAGCGGTGTGTTGTTTGTATTAAAGGAGTTTAATTTTACACGCATATTTTTAAACTGTTCACACTACGTATTTCAAGTTTATTTTCAATCTCATAACTACTAGCAATGTACCTACCTAGTCAAAGATATTTTTGATAATGTAATATGTATACACAATCCACCATACCACCATACCAGCCCTGTATTATATACTGCCCACTGCTGAACACGGGCCTCCTCTACAACTTAGAGGGTTTAGGCCTTAGTCCACCACGCTGGCCTAGTGCGGGTTGGCAGACTGCACATACCTTCGAAACACACAATACCTATGATATATTTGTTTATAATATTATAACAGTTAATAATATACAAATATATTATATCTGGTACAAAGTTGGAATACACTTTAATTTGGTTTGTGGTGCTTCAGGGTTTAGCTGATGCGTTAGAAGTAGCACTTTATATCCATTCAGCTAGTTTGGGCACGGAGATATTACACGGAAAAGGATTGAATCATTTTGGTAGGTACCTAACTGTATAATAGTGATATATTATAAAAAAAACCTTCCATTTTATGAAAAGAAACTATAACAGACAATAGACATAGATGCCATATTATGTCTTAACTATAAGAGGATTTATAATATTCATTTATTTTTCAGCGTCGGGACACATAGATCCCCATTTACACGGTGAAAATGTGTGGCACTCAGGCTTAGTGTTGTTGCTAACGGCTTTACATTCGGGCGGTGCCGCGATGTGCGCACTAGTCGACTACATACAGCCCAGTTCCCAAGGATTAATCAACATGCGTGAAAGTAAATACCTACGCAACCTCTTACTTCATACCTTGATCTTCCTATTTTATTAACCACTCAGTGGTCACATATTTGTCGCGTTAATCATAATTCCAATAGTATAACAAATTCGAACGTTTAGCATATTTTACACTTTCAATCAGTTCAATCTGGACCCTCAAACCCCCCCCCCCCCTCCGCCTTATATACGCCCATGGTTCAACTGTATTCTAATATGTACAGTCAGCCACATAAGTAGCTAAAAAAATTCAAAACTTTAAATCGCTTACACACTTTTATGTTCTTACCAAAAAATTTTTTCTTTAAATAAATAAACTGATAATATAATTTTTAAACAATGTTCGTAGGTGTTTTGTGGATCATACCGATGTATTCCAAATGCACGGCGACTGGCAACTATTCGCACCTTCTGTAAGCAGATAACTAAAATATAATATGTATTGCTGAATTCTTTCCTATTACAACAATTTGCTAGTTAACTTTCCAGTACGCATGGGTACGTAGATATATCAATCGCTACATGCGTCACAGGAAGTGACTAGAACTAGTAAACGGATTATAACATGCATTCTTTCTTAGCACCACATTAATATTCGGCGGGTTGATGTTTTCGTACATGACGGTGGCGTTTGCTTTGCTCAAGACAGCTTTACACACGATATTTGAATACAGAGTAAAACTTGTGTAAGTGCTGCTATATAATATATTATTTTATGCATCTATAACTAGTGCGCATTGAGTACGTATTTCTTTTCAGTTTCGTCGAGCAAATAGTGGTCGGCGGTCTAATATTAACCTGTATGATGTTAAGCTTCCTGTTCGCCACTAACGTACGTAGCAATTGAAGTTTTTACGCATACGCATACTCATGCCTTTTATCCCCGAAGGGGTAGGCAGAGGCGCAACTAGTACACCCGCTTTTCGCCGTGCGTATTCCGTCCCATGATGTGATAGGGGGCGAGCCTATCGCCATATCGGGCACAAATTCCAGACTCCGGGCTGATACTGAATAGAAAAATCCAATATCACTTTGCCCGACCCGGGGATCGAACCCGAGACCTCAGCATTGCACTCGTACCGTAATACAACTACGCCACCGATGCAGTCGATTGAAGTTTTTATAAAGTTTTATTAAAATTACAGTTTCCTTGCGATCAAGCCATAAACGAACACCGTGACATCAGTACTAATACTATTTATGAAGATGCTACCAAACTTTGCTGATTTGATTAATATATTATTCAATATTTTTCTCCGATATTTATTGAAGTGCGGACTTAGGTTGATATTATTTGTAAATAATTTTGATGTAGGGTGGTGTTGCGTTACTGGAAAGTGTGGACTCTGTTATGAGCGGCACAGCCATGCCGTTCGTCTGTTTGTTGGAGTTGGTCGGAATGCTGTATGTGTACCGGAGCCACGACTTTGTCTCCGACCTGAATCTGGCCACGGAAGAGAACGCGTGCTCAACTCGCATCAGCACGCAATGGCAGATAATACCTATTATTACTTTGGTATGTTTATAACAAGACATGCCGCTATTTTTATAAAACTTTGCAAGTCAAGGTAAAATTATTGAAGTATTTATGTTTTCATAACATGCTTCCAGCATTCTATGATTTTTGGGTTGGTTAAAGCAATGTCCTCCAGTTAACTGGAGGACTTACTAACATTTCACTGGAGTTTGCTATCTAGCTCCGACAGTAAAAGTTACGTTAACTGTTATTGCTGTTTCAATATCAAAAGCTTGGACGTAACTCTAGTGAGTGCACCCGCCGAAGCGTTCTATTTTTACACTAAGTACTAGTTATGTTATGTTATCAAGTATATATATCTATACTAATACTATAAAGAGGAAAGATTTGTATGTTTGTAACAAATAAACTCAAAAACTACTGAACGGATTTCGATGAAATCTGGCACACGGGTAGATCATGTCCTGGATTAACACATAGGCTACTTTTTATCCCGGGAAAATATTTTTTATCCTGGAATAATTTTTTCACGCGGGCGAAGCCGCGAGCAGAAGTCTAGTATAATATACAGGTATATTGTCACTTTGATATTGCATTGCATTCATTTATTAACGCAATGTAAAAATGACGCTGTATATAGTTATTTTTATGTTTTCAAGTATAATTCTTTGTAATATTTTACATAAGATTTTATATAAAGCAATTTAAATAACATACTGCACAGATTTATTAAAACAATTGTAGTATAGCTTCGTCCTGTGCGATCCGATTGTCGAGAGTGAACTGACGCTCCGCTGAGTCGACCACCATTATTTAACGGTTTTTCGTTGGTGGTGTTGCCAGCTTGCAATTTTATTAAAATCATAGATTATTTCAACGGCGATAATATAATTGTGGTATTTTTGTAACGTAGCGACAACACAATGATTAATAGAGCTATGTTCATCTTTGGCAAAAACGAAACGCACCAATGACAGTAATCATATTCGATTCGATCTATCTTAGTTTATAGAAACACAGATAACCACCAAAAGTAAGCATTTTAACTGTTAGTAAGTTATTGAGACCGGCCGTAAGAAATTACCTTTGACTTGGAGCATGAGATTAATTTTGTTTTTCTTACCTGTTTCAGGCTACGCTCGTAATAAAAATAGCACTCCTAATAGACGCAGAGATGCCAACTACCTTCATGTACTTGGCAATTGCCCCTCTAGCGGGTGTAGCACTGGCCGTCCCACTACGTGCTTGTCACAACGCGTATGTGTTCTTACGGCCAACACCACGCCACGGAACCTGAGAACCTTATAATATACACAAATATGTTATATGCCCGATGTCAGTATTAGTCCGAAATGTACGATTATTATGTTTATAACCGAACTTGCCTGCCTTTGTGAAAAATGCATAGTGAAATTCATTTGTAAGGAAAAAATCTTTTAAAAAGCTTATAATGTAAATAAACTGGCCCCAATATTACTGACATTTAATTAATAAATCATTTTTCTATTTTATAAATATAAAACAAAGTCGTGTTAGTTACACAATTTATAACTCAAGAACGACGACCGATTTTTATCAGAGAAACATTTGGCCAAATCAAAAAGTCTTTTGTGTCTTCGTAGACTTGGAAAAGGTTTATGATCGTGTACCAAGGAATGAGCTGTGGTCAACGTCGCGTTGTCACATATTGTGGTACTGAGGGCCGCCTGGTAAAAGCATTTAAGTCTCTGTATAAGCCACCAGGGTAAATGGAGCGTACGCAGACTGGTTTAACATTTCAAAGGGTGCCAGAAAGGATGTTTTGCATCTCGATGGTTCTTAAATCTCTAATATATAAATAGCTGTGTGACAGCTCTGAATGAGATGGAATGTGGATCGAGGATGAATGAGTGGCATCAGTCAAGTTACTCTGCCAACCCTTATGAGAAAAGGACGTGAGTGAGCATGAATGTATGATTTTTTCATTTTAATTTTTCTATATTTATTGAACTTTATTCATTTTGAGCAACACAACATTTTTTGATTTTGAGGCGGTGCGAAGTTCGTTGGGCCAGCTAGTAAATAATAAAAAAGTCACTGATTGAGAATAAAATTTATTTTATCAATCACTTAAAATATTTATAAATATAGATCTTTGTACAATGCATTAATATGCGCACATATAATTAATGATACGTAGCCTTATGCCTCTTGTCCGACGCGCCGAGTTTACAACCGGCGCATACACTACGAGTCCAGTCGTCAAACTTGCCTACTCTAATACTATGACTTACAGTATGGCAAAACAACAAGTGCCCGTAATATCCAAAAATACAGAGACAACACCGCCATTTACAACTACAGCACATTTAATGGCATTGTTTAACAATTATTATATAACCTCCACTAACTAATACGAGAAAGAATTATATTCTCGAAATACTCGATTGCTCAAAAGGACGATTCCGTGTTTTTTTGGCATTTTAGTCAAATAACGTAGATATTGCGTTTCATGTTGATTTACAGTTTCAATATCAATTTATTGAGTTTTTATTTTATTTTTAACAAGGTTATCAATACCTTTAATGATTCAAAGACTTACAGCGTTAGTTCTAATAATACAACAAAGGATCAACAGATTCAATTCGTCTAACAACGGCGATTGCGCCGACTGATCACAACGTTTGTGTTGCACAAGAGGTCATCAAGACTTGTACAGACATAACAGACGCATTTCAAACAGTATCAAGGAAATTCATATACATAAGGGCGTCGTTATGATGGCTCATTGGAGGCTCTGATGCACGTTATTTACACGTCGGCGACTTCCACTGTTCCGAAAAAATGACTAACAAGCGAGAATTTACAACGACCCGTCGGCTCGCCACTATAGGAACGCCCCACAACATAGCAGAAGGGAATATGGTTAATGACTACTTTAACCTACGTTGCCTATTTGTTGATTAAATTAAAATATCACAATATGTACACATTATCCTCAACACTAAATCTCAATAATATCAATAATATTCTGTGACATGTCACCACACGTAAAATATTCACATTATAATTACAAAGATATTTCACTGATCCCGCATGATAGCGCCGTAATCGCCCAGAAAATAGGTTATGTATTACATCCAAAACTAAGTAATGGGCTCATAGAACTGAAAGACTTCGTATTATAACCTGTCGACACGTTCACTGCCGACAAATACGGGATTATTCAATCTCTCAGTTTTATGAACGTCGCTTGAAATCACAACATCTAATACACACTTTTAATTATCATTTATATTATATTCGATTATTTAAATATTCGATTCCAATAGGCCGTCGACGGTAACAAATAATAATACTATCAAATAATTTAACCTGCATGAGTAAATTCATTCTTTCTCCAACTCAATTCCAAGGCACACCTGGCACGACTTCAATGACAGACCGGGACGCGTGCGCGAACGTTCGACAAGCAATATTGACACAACGTCAACGGGTCTCGAATATCGGTCGGCTCCGGGGCTGGTCCGGGGCGGGTCCGGGGCGGGTCCGGGGCGGGCTCTAGTGCGGGCGTCAGGCGCGGCGCGGGCTGCGGCGTCAGAAGCGGCGCAGCGCGGCCGCCGCGCCCGCCGTGGCCTTGCGCGTGGGCTGCACCGACAGCGGCGCCACCAGCACCGCGCCCTCCGCGCCGCCGCCACATCCGCCGCACCCGCCGCTCGCGCCCATCTCCTGCGACACCAACAACACTATACTACTACATTATACAAAACGACGGAATCCGCTATACATTTAACGTCATTTATTTATTATATAACAAGATTTTACAATGTCAGATTAAAAAAAAATTGGTTCACTGAAATGATGTTTAATGATGTAATTCAAACTTCTTGGCGACTCTGAACATCGTACGTTTCGATGTGCCGAACTCAGTATTAGGTATCTGTGGACTTAGAATGTGACACGAAGACGCAACTCGTAAAACGATGTCGTTTAATTTTGATGTTTTTGATTGATCGAGAGACCAATACGTCAGTCTCTTAACCAATCCCAATAAGACGAAACGGAGACGTGACGTGTTTTTTTGTCACATTCTAAGCCCACAGATGTTCGCGTTCGCGTTTAAGTACAGCCGAGCGCAATAGTTCCCGGGAAAATATAAAGCGGGACTTTCATCCCGGAAAAAACTTTTTAAAGCGGGCGGAGCCCCGAAGCAAAAGCTAGTAAATATACAAAAAGGTAAAAAAAAACATAAAAAGAGTGTTTTCTTAAAGAAACATTTAAAAAATTTACAACCAAAACAAAATAGTATTTCATAATTCTATGAATCCTTTCAGATATAAGAAATATAATTATAGATTTTTTGATTAAACCTAAATATATTGCCGGCTTGATTGGACCTGCGCGGACCTGAGCTTGCAGTTACCTTCACAGCTATCAAGAAGTTTACTGTACAGCCAAACGTATTATCTATTTATTTGGACAGCAAGGACAGAGTGGTACTTACATTAATATTGTTGCAGCTGGCGAGCCTCATCTGCGCCAGCTGCGACGCGGGCGTCAGGTTGGAGGTGGATCCGAACGGCGATATCATGGATGACATCGCGCGCTTCAATTTCGAAGGGGTCTTGTTGAAAGACAATGCTCGACCCACCTGCAAAATCGGGTCTTTTTTAAACTTCTTTATCAAATAATCGCGGAGCTGTGATACTATGGGAATATATTATAATATTATGATCCACACTCGTTAAATTAATTAATAGCATGCTACTGTTGTATGGGACCATATCAGCTGTATAAAGCTGTATAAAACAGTACTTTACAAATTAAATTATTTCAAATCAAAATTTACTTAATTACAATTAATTGTTAGTGTACGTTTTTATTTACGAAAATTAGTTTCATTAATGAACTGATTACCGAAACCCCACGTCAGTTTGAACAAGAAGGAGGAACAGGTTAAGAATGTGAAGTGACATGAACACGTAACACCACGATAGTCAGATAGGTATGGCACGCTCACAAATGATGGTTAATCATAAATGAGTCCAAAGCGAAGCGTTAAATGAGACATTCACTCCTCTAACCCTCGCTTCTAATGAATGAGTCAAACTCCTCGGGACTGATCGTGTTTGTCGAGATGGAGCTACTATGATTTTTGCAATTCATTTGTAATTAAGAAGCAGATTATAATGCGCACTATTAATGCGACGAACGAACTGTCTTTATAAACGCACACTGAGTCCTGTGTCGAAATGTTAACGGTGAGATGTGTCTGATGGCGCGTGACGTCACAGTATCACACAGGAAGCAGCTTAGATGAACATTAGTGGGTTGAGGGGCGGAGGTTTGCTCGAGGAGTGTGTTTGAGCCGCGTCAGACCTGTGCGAGTAAGTGAGCGCGCAATACCCATGTGTCTAGCAGCCCGGCGCCCGGGTCGGCGCGCAGCCAGCCGCCCAGCCCGGCCAGCGCCTCCAGCTACAACACAACCAGCCCGCTCCACTACTCCGACACAACAAACCTTTACACTACTCTACTACACTACGCACCACGCACCACGCACCACTACTGCCGCGAGCCGTGTTCTGACGACTCCCACACGCATTACACTTCTATCGGGTGCGTGTGTTACCCCCAGTGCCACTGTTCTAGCATAATACCCAGAAGATCAAGAAAAACCTGCGTGGTTACAGGTTACAATTAAAATCCTCCATGAAAACGTATGTATGTGTGTAGCCACTGATGACGGACTGATATTATTACTGATTGAAACATGTTGATTTGAATGCAAACATTATAGAGTATGCTTTCATGCCTTAGTTACATAAATATGTATGTGGCAGAGTTCAAAGTTCAGAAACATTGCAACTGTATCATCAAATTCCGACATATTATAGTACTGTTATAAGTGATTATTCGTATAAATAATAAAGCTAAGCTCAGTAACTATGGTTATATCTAGATCATGCTCTAGCTCTGAATATTTATCATTCAGACCATAAATTTACAATACAAACATGGACATTGAAACATAAATCAAGCACAATCATCTTTCGTTACTACCCAGATCCATCTTTTATTTTAAACTGGAAATGTCCATGTTTGCATTTAGAAATCATATTGTTATGTACACATACTTTAAAAGTAAAACAACGATAATTCCGTTAAATACCCTATGTATATACGAAAAAATACAACGAGTACTTAGCGCACTTACTATGTTAATCAAAAAGTATATTGAAATACCTTTATTCTAGTTCTAGCTGCAAATTTAGATACTTTTGAAAACGTGCTCAGCGCGAGGTCGCTCGTGTCGATGTCGAGTTGATGCGAGTCGAGGCACGCGAGGAATTTGTCCTATGGAACACAAAACATACATATATTTTTTTAATATTTTTAACCCTATATAAAACTAGACTTCGATACCAAAATTAGCGTCTATCTAGGGCGAACGGACTGGATACAACGCTCGTCTCTACATGCTAAAGTTCAACATTGGCTCAATGCCATTCTAGTACTATTAACTGGCACTACGTCGGCAAGTAGTATATTTATATTATTCACCAAACCACATAAGTGTGAAATGAGTCAGCCAGCGCGGTAGACGGAAGGCTAAGTCAATCCAATCCCTGCCGAGGAAGTGCTGCATCCGGACATATACAGGATTACACGTAAAATAAATCAACCTACCTCTACGTATTTCGTATGGTATGATATACTATTATATACTTACTATAAATATTCTCTTTTCACCTAGTTTATAGATTGTTTTATTTGTGTTTAACTTTTTAAAGGCTGATAATAACAACGTCACCTTGATTTAAGTTTAGCTTGAATAAATTATAATTGATTAATAACAATATGAACTTACAGCATCCGCTTTGCACACGGTGTTGGCCATTTGTCGGCAGAGCTGTCGCAAGAAATGTGACTTGTCGACCGTCTCGTCTGTGATCATGAACGAGAATAGCTTCTCTTTCAGCTCCTGATTATTGCGGCACATCAGTGCGAACACGTTGTGGCAATCTGCAATGTACAAAATTCCATTGTTATAACGCTTATCCTTCAGCCTATTTATTGACTTCTGTAAAGGTTTACAACGCACTTGATAATGTAAAGTGGCATTTTCTAGACGGCGGTGATCATTCACTAGCCATACAATTTTATTTAATATGTATTGGTTGGTGTTTTTCAGCTTTAATACCCAAAATATAGCACCAATCCGTCGGGATTATATCGATCCGATTATTATTATTATTTTTTGACAAAATAAATATAGAGTACTCAACTTTCAAGACCCAGTGATGTCGAATATTGGTAATGTTTACCGAAACGGTAATCTGTCTTTTCCCTTTGATAAAAATAATAGACTATTCGCTTAGTTTAGCTAGATGTTAAGTAGGCACCAACTCCCTTTTTTTTATTGCGAATAAAATAAACATAAACTTATTGAGAAGAAGATAGCATTGCTTGTTATTTAATAATTTCTTAATAACTTGTATTTATTTTTTTGTAGTAGTTATTTTAAAGTCGGTTTTATTTTTGTTAAAAAGTTTATATTTTTTTGTTAGTTAAGTATAGATCTAATTGAACTCAATACTAAAATAATCATTCTTATCCAAAAAACATTATCGGTGAAAAAAAAATATCGACAAATTGTGTAACCTTCACTTGTTAGTCGGTTAAAAATAAAAAATAAATTTGTAAACACAACTTATGTGACATGAGTAGGTATCCAAATAAAAAAATGACGAGTATGGCTGCCGCAAATGGTAATGTTTGAGTAGGTATCCGAATAAAAAAATGACGAGTATGGCTGCCTCAAATGGTAATGTTTGAGTAGGTATCCGAATAAAAAAATGACGAGTATGGCTGCCTCAAATGGTAATGTTTGAGTAGGTATCCAAATAAAAAAAGACGAGTATGGCTGCCTCAAATGGTAATGTTTGAGTAGGTATCCGAATAAAAAAAGACGAGTATGGCTGCCTCAAATGGTAATGTTTGAGTAGGTATCCGAATAAAAAAATGACGAGTATGGCTGCCTCAAATGGTAATGTTTGAGTAGGTATCCGAATAAAAAAATGACGAGTATGGCTGCCTCAAATGGTAATGTTTGAGTAGGTATCCGAATAAAAAAATGACGAGTATGGCTGCCTCAAATGGTAATGTTTGAGTAGGTATCCGAATAAAAAAATGACGAGTATGGCTGCCTCAAATGGTAATGTTTGAGTAGGTATCCGAATAAAAAAATGACGAGTATGGCTGCCTCAAATGGTAATGTTTGCCTTAACGTAATACATGAATAGTGTCCACAGTGAGTGTGTAATATAGACGACTACTATGAATGTGGTAGAGGCGAAAGACGTGGGTCAAGATCGTAGCATGTGGCGCTCAATAGTCTCTGCCTAACCCTATGGGTTATCGTATAGGAATAGGCAAGTTTATGTATGTATATGTATATATGTATATGTGTATGTATATACGAATAGTCTAAAAGCATACCTTCAGCCTCTCTGATATCGACGACCCGCTTGACCGTACTCAGCGGCATCAGCGATATGTGCCGGTACGGTTTGCTGGACCCTATTCGCATCGTGCCCGTGCCGTTCGTAGGACTCTTACTGTTGAAAGCCTAAAAATAAATAAAATAGCTTTTAAAAATTCAAGTAAATAAGACTTAATTCCCCTAATTTATTCGGCTTAGTTTACTGGGAATTTTCCCAGTTTGTAATACGTTTTAAATATAGTAGGGAAAACATTTAGAAATATCCTAGATCGTGTCAGCTTACCATCACCTTCATCTCATACGGGGCAGGCGGTTGTTAAATGTAACAAATATTTAATTTATATTTTTAATACAACTGAGCGAAATATAATATTTCTTGTTAATTATTTTTTGAGGAACTTACTTTAGATCTCTTCTTGCAAACTTCCATGGTGTCGGTGAAGAGAAACAGCACTAAATGGTCTCCGCGGCCAGAAAGTTCTTTAGACAGTTCAACAACTTCGCAACGCGACACGAACGACCGATGTGATGAAACGAGATGAGCCTACACATAAAATAGAAAGTATATAGTTGCACTTCCTCTGCTATGTATAAATTTTGAATCGAGCATTAAATTCCATCGTGTTTATCCAAGTAGGGGTTTCATGAGCATCGCAGTCTCTAGTAATAATTACTAGAGTCTTCAAATATATATTGGTCACATAAGATAATAATATTATTTTTAATGACTAACAAGATCCAGTAAGCACAATGTTTTATGGTGTAGTGATAATTTCCAAGGTATGCATTGATTTCGTTATAATACATGTAGAATGTATAGACAGCGACGTGTGCGTTACCGCCGTACCGGACACTGGTCGATGTCGTTGTAGATGTCGAACATCTGCAGCTGCCCCTCGGTCTTGCGCTTGTCCTCGTTGATGTGCGACATGACCTCGCGCAGGCCGGCCAGCGCCCGCACGAGCGCCGCGTGGTCGGGGTTGTTTTTGTGCGTGTGCTTTAGTATATCTGCAATATGTATACCCTCAGATATATCATACAGTAGGCGAACGTGCATCAACGAGACTTTCCTACTATCACTTGAAAATAATGCAGTTGTGAGAAAGAGCTGACCCGACGCTTTTATTTCCACCCCAATAATTGAAATAAAATTCATTAAAATATTATTGATAGGAATAATGAATTGATCCTTCTCAATGAGGTTTCAAATTAAAAATAAACACCTGAAATCTACTCTCCTACTATGAAATCTGCTATTCATGTTTACGCAATCCATATTATTTATTGATAAATTTATAATACTCACCGTCAAGTAATAAACTTATGCTAGGTAATCGTTGCACTGGTCTTATTAAGAGTTCCTGTAAGCTCTGTCTACCACATTCTGGTTTAGTTTGGCAGATTTTCAGGAATGCATGAAATCTGGAATGAATTAATTTTATTTTAATATATATTAACTAATGAATAAAAAAAATGTATTTAAATATATATTATATACTAGCATTGCGCGCGGCTCCGCCGGCGTGGAAAATATTTTCACGGGCTAAAAAGTAGCCTATAGCACTCAGGAGTAATATAGCTTCCTATTAGTGAAAGAATTTTCAAAATCGGTCCAGTAGTTCCTGAGATTAACGCGTTCAAACAAACAAACAAACTCTTCAGCTTTATATCTTATCTTAATATATATAAATCTCGTGTCACAATGTTTGTCCTCAATGGACTCCTAAACCACTTAACCGATTATAATAAAATTCGCACACCATGTGCAGTTCGATCCAACTTGAGAGATAGGATAGTTTAAATCTCAAATTATAGTCACAATTTTAATTTATTGCTAATTATTTGTCTGTTATTATTTGACAGTCACAATTATCTTAACTCCAAATGATTCTAACAGATGTCGATACCTTTCGACTGGGTTGAGTAAGTAATCAATAGATGGCGCTGCTATGAATGATTCTAACAGATGTCGATACCTTTCGACTGGGTTGAGTAAGTAATCAATAGATGGCGCTGCTATGGTAAATCTACGAACGTGTCATATAAGCTACATTTTAAGCGGGACTTTTATACCGGGAAAACTCATTCACGCGGGCGGAGCCGCGGGCAAAAGCTAGTAATAGTATAGATAACTAATTATAATTGATACTTTATATTCACCTTGGGTTCTCACGATCACATTGTTGCAACATTTCCTTGGTGTTTTCGAAAAAGTTAACGAAGGGTGGGTACGCCTTCACCATGTCGGGCGTATACTTCAGCACCAGTCGGCCGATGCTCATCTCCTCGCTCCAGTGCATCTGCGTGTGCCGCAAATCTTCCAGCATCCGTCTGCAACACAGGCACGTCTCATTATCTGCTCCTAAAAAAACCAGCTAGAGCACGCATAAAAACGTAATTAATACTTACTGGTGTAGCTCGTAAATAGGTGGTAAGTTGCCAAATATAATTTTAAGTTCAGTGTTATTGAGCAACGCTTGATTTTTGCCATTACTGCTGTCCTCTTCGGCCATCACTTCCAATGGTTGTTTGAACAACTAAAAAATATAAACACGTGTTAGCGATGGGTTAACGACAATGCGGGTGGTAACTCTCCACCTCCATCGCGCAGGGACGTTCAGCGCAGCTGTCTTAATGCAACAGGATATCCTGTGGGCGTCTCATATGCGTCGAAGAAGGTTTTGGTCGGTATGCCGGTGTAGGGTGGACATAGCATTAGAAACACGGTTCAATGCTCGCTCGAACGATTGTTTACTTCCAAGCGCCAACATTGCGTCGCAAGACTAGTGAAACCAACATGAACGTTCTACTCATCCCTCCAGTGGAAATAGTTACAAAGCTTTTTTTCCACGAGAAAAAAAAAATGGCGCTGTAGACATATACGAATCAAGAATATATACTATAGTATAAACTTACTACGTGAGAAAAGAAGTTACTTCAAAGTAAAAAATAATAATAATGGAAAATGTTTTATGCCAATATGACGTTATGGCGGCGTAGTTGTATTGCGTACGCTTTACGAGTACAATTTGCGCGCTGAGGTCCTGGGTTCGAATCCTGGGTCGGGCCAAAAACATTGTGACTGGGTTTTTCCATCTTAAAAATGACTCAGTCGCAGCTCGGAGTCAGGAAGTTGGCGGTGTGATACCCCCGTGCCTCGGAAAGCACGTAAAGCCGTTGGTCCTGCGCCTGATCTCTCTCCGGTCATGGCGGATTGCCGTCTCACCGGACTATGAGAGTGAAGGAATAGTGAGTGCACTTGTGTATTGCGCACACACTTGTGCACTATAATATCTCCTGCGCACCTGGCTGATCGTCATTGAGATGGGCCGCCGTGCCGAAATCGGCTAGGAAGGGATTATTATTATTATGGCACAGCTAGATCGGAGGATAAATAGGATAAATCTCCGAATATTTTACTGGTAATTTATGCAGAATTATAAAAAATCGAATATAACTCCCCGGAGGCTAATAATAGTTAGTTGACCAATTTAAGTCTATGTTTTCAAATGACTTTCACACACATACTCACCATGACTATTGTATGTAAGATTCCAACATAGTTCGATTCCGTCTGTAATAGTTCCATAAACACTTGTTGCCGCGGTGACATCAACTTTCTGACCACATTATCAGGAACTTCAGATTCTATAAAACGCCATATAAACAATAAATAATAAAGTTTAACACACAATTTACGATAGAGAAAATTTGGTTTAGATGCCCCAATTATTTAAATTGAGTTGTGATTTGAAGACTAATATTATCAAAAATAATTTAATTATTATTCAATCACCTTCAAGCAGTTGTTTCCCATCCGGCGAGGGTGTGCAGTCGAGCAGGTTGCCGGACAGGCTCAACAGCACGGCGTCGCCCACAGAGGAGCGCCGCTTGTGCAGCGCCGACTCGCCGCCGCGCAGCTTGCGCTTGCGCAGCCGCTGCAGATGCGCCGGCGTGCCGCCCGCCGCGCCCGGCCCCGCGCTCCCCGCGCCGCCACCGCCCCCGCCCCCGCCGCCCGCGCCCGCCTCCTCACTTGTAACGCACGTGCCCGTAGCGCCGCCCACCGACGATCGCCGCGATACCTCGTCTAAGTACTGTATGAAATTAATCAGTTCAGTTTTATAATATGATAGACATAAGGAGAGTTTTAGGAGTGATCACTTACGTCTTTGAATAAGTAGTCCCTTTCGTCCTGCGCCTCCTCGTTCTGCACGGACGCCCAAAACCATTCGGCCTTGACGACGTGCACGCGCGCCGAGCATTCCGGCGCCACCACCGTATTGTGTTCATCGACGACCTGCACCCATCCAAACCAAATGTAAGCTCGAGTCACCATCGATGTCCGAATTGTGTGTATTAATAAACCCACCACCCCGCGGGGGCTGTCGGCCGGGCGTATGCGGTTACCGACATGCCTCCCTGTGCTTGCCCTACGAAATTCCAAGCGCCTTACACATAATCGTTTATAGAGTGTATGCAGTTACAGTATTCGCACGGAGCATGCAAGTCGGCCGAGAGCGATTCGAGATGAGGGAGACCTCGATTCGATCGAAAATGACGAAGACTGCTGACTTATAATGGCGTGACAAGCTAATCTAATTAGTATTGAATAAAATGGTGTTAGTACCGGCAGCGAGATTCCATGGCATTGCGATATGGCGCGGACGTCGCGGATGGGGGGCGTCGAGGCTGGCTGCGTCAGCTCGCGGCCGGACCGGGGAGCGGGCGGGACGGAGGGGGCGGCGGGGGCAGCGGGGGCGCGGAGCGGGGGCGTCGGCGGGCCGGACGACGTGTAAGCTTGCAACTCGAACCCTCCACAGATCGAGTGACGGTGGCTCCGAGGCCATATCGCTTGCGGAGTCTTAAACACTGTTGAATCGTCTAATTCATCCACCTCTGTTTGTCTTAATGGAGAAATTATTTCCGTACTATCTACTGTATCCACCTGCACCGGGGAAATGTCTAATTTCATCTCATCGAGGTCTCTCTTAGGTGTCGATACGTTCTTAAGGTTTGGAGGTAAATGTCTAGCGTCCACTTCAACTGTATTGCGTTCCGCGCGTTGTTCATATTTCTTTTTTCTTTCGCTTCGGAACGAGGCTGTGAATGACTTAACGCTTCGGCGTAATTTTGAAGCAGATTTTACAGTTTTTGAAGTTCGTAACGAAGCGAATGATATATCGAAAAATCCCGACTGTTTACTTGTGTTCATTGAGCAAATTGAACCGTTGTCATCTTCTCTGATTGGTGAAGATGTGGAAGCGACGAATTCTCCCGCTGGGTCTGTGGGCTTTACGCAGTCGGGGCTGACGGGTTCCACAACTATGTCACCCGTGGGTTTGGAAACAGATTCTTTCTTTGTTTTTTTAAATATCGTAGGTTTGGTCTTAAATTTAAAGGAATCTTTAATTTTTAATCTTTTAATAGATTTCCAATTACTGTCTTCACATTTATCCGGCGATAGATTAACGTCTATTGTGCTTACTTGGAAATTAGAATCGGTGGAATTTCGACTCCTTTTTTTGCCAGAGGAAATTGTTGTAGTTGATTGACGCAATTCATTTTTTCCTTTAGCATTGGGTAAAAGGAACCCAGCCTCGTCTTTAGGGTCAAGATCACACAGACTCTTCGTGAGGGAAGAATGTAAGGATCCTGCCTCTGCGAGGCAGTCCACTAAATTAAATACATTCATAGATTTGTTCCTAAAAACTTCTCGTTTATCTTTAACGTTAGTCCGCAGCGAGTTGTGCAGTTGTTGATATACGTCTTTATTCTCTTTGTCGCACGCTTTGTACTTCCGCAAGTCAACATGATCAACATGTGAGTTGCTTTTGTCACCATCGTACGAACACAAATCGTCCGTAAACGACTTTCCTAAATAGTTAATACTGAATCCGTCTGTTTGGTCTGTGGGCGTCAACTGTTTATCTCTAATAGTGTCGAGAGCGTGTTGCAACCGAGCCTCTCTGTCGTCTTGACACTCGCTGTTACTGTGCGTAGCGTGTTTGGTGGGGCTGGGGCGACGGCCCGACAGCCGCGCCGACAGCCTGCGGTACAGAGAGGCCTTGGGAGTGGACTGGGACCGGTTGGGAGTGGGCCGGGAGGGCTTCGCAGAGCAACTGGACGAGTTCAGGTGAGGCGATAGGATAAGCGAACGACCGAAAGTCTCCCCATTGGCCATTACCTGAAACATGTGTGAAACACACCACGCAATGATGTAATGAAGCCATTCCAGTACATACATGCACAACTATACATAAATTATCGTGATAGAGGCAGTTAAATACAGATAAGCGTTACCTAGTACATTTGTTTTCTAATGTTTCAATGGTCAGTTATATGGAACACGTAGCACAACATATTTATACAAAAACGAGAAAGAAGATAAATTTCGCAGGTACATATTTGTTGCAACAATAGCCCAGAAGAATTGTTACTAGAACATGTGAGTTTACACAATGGCATGATGAGCAGACACCAGCGTGGCGGAGAGAAGGAGCCGCCGAGCGCGACACCACGGCGGACGGTGGGCAGAGACCACACCGAGCGAACGAACACTACGTTATAATGGTCATACTAATTGGTGAGGGGGAACAAATAAGCGAACAATGGGTTGACTTTACGTCGTGCGGCGGGACTGGTGGGGGTGCGGTGCAAGTGCTTCAGCGATCCTTGGGTTATTATCAACTACAACTTAACTATACTGGCATTAACAAATGTACCAATAGAATTCAACTACGTTCACAAAAATATACTCAATTACTCCACACACGGTGTGTTTACGTGAATGTGAATAAGACATTACGTGACTGTTTTTTGGTTGTGAAATCAGAGCTGACATTGAGGGGCGGCTGGACGCACGCGAGTCAGCTGATACTATTATTTTGAACAGCAACCGCGGCGGCACTACAACGATACTACACGCCACATCATAGGTCTTACTAAAATATCTTCTAGACGAAAGCGTTCTCAAACAGGACAGTGGTGTTGTATTGTACTAAACTAAAGGTACACACCTGAAAACGACCTGGGGGTGTGCACACTACGTGCCCGCATAGCATAATATGACTGACATTGAAACCTCGTTTAATAACGTGACTAACGGGAGAGACCATCATACAAAATACAAAGTTTATCTTAATTATAGAAACCGTCTAAAAACCACTAATTTGCTACGTCTACAGTGTAACAACCAAGAGTGATCTCTGTTCCCAAGGGTACTAAATATGTACATGCTGACTTCATAATACTAAAATTAGTCACTAATATGCATAATGTAGCAAGAAGTATATAAATAAACAACGACGTGAGATATGCAGAGGTAAATGTTCGTTCGGAGGAAACTTGTACAGTACTTTAGCATTCGTCTATCGTAGCTTTACATGTGAGCAATGTTTTGCCAAACGCGTGATTTTCGCAAAATTATTGTAGGTATATGCCGAAGTTCTCTCTAACTGTACGCGTCTAAATTAAAAATCAAGTGCCTACTTTGCACACATTATAAATGAGGCTTAGCGTTTGAATGAGGCTCTGCCGAAGAAGGTAATCATATACTTGTTCAACGCAAAGAAAGGAGTCAGCACAGATGGACACGGTGTCGGTAGGGATTGGTAAACATATCATTAATATGTATAACAAGAACGTAAAAAAAGGGGCCGCGGTAGTTTAAGAGATTTCTGTTAAACAATTATAAGTCGTTTTGCTAGACACACAAGGTCGTCTGCATCCGTCGGCACTGATTCAAAGGGTGTGCAGTGTGTGAGCGTGGCGGTGTTGTGGTCGGGACTTACGACATGCGTGCAGTCGGCGTCGTCGAGCGGACAGGTGGCGCCGCCGTTGCTGGCGAGCACGTCGGCCATGTGCTGCGTCTCGTCCTCGGGGAAGCCCACGAAGCACACGCGCGCGCCCGCGAACACCTTCAGCTTGTGTTCCTTCTGCAATTATATCACGAGTTTAAAGATACACGGCAAATGCAATTAACTCATTTGCACATTTTATTGATATTATAAAACCAAAAAATAATATATTGATTCTATATAACTTACTCTTCTGTCTACTGTCTCTATATTTATTAGTAAGTGGTACACATAAAATATGAAGCACAAACCAGTTATCTATTCATGTTAAATCATTAAATTGTCGTATTATATTAAATGTTTCTAAATGTTATTGATAAAATCCACGCATTGCTAACCTCAGTAAACTTAATGCAATTCGCACACATGTAAAGGACCTTGGAGTATAAAAATCTAAAGTATATAACAAGGATTCGTCTTAAAAATGTTCATTATCTGCATGATCCGATTAAACTGTTTGAAGTTTTTTTTGAATTCGGCAATGATGTCATTCACCAGCCAGTGATAAATAACAAATTACCACAAAATAAAATTATAATAATGTTTAGTCATTGATCTATGTTACAATAAGTTGTTTTTGTATATAAAATAATTATTAGTTACAAATTTTAGTAATAAAATCCGTTTTAAGTCGACTGCTAAAAAAGAGCCACCTAGTAGCAAAAAAAGGAACTGGTCATCAGTTTCATAGTTTCCTTCATTATGTGTTCAGAAACACAGTGGAAGTTAACCGACGTTTATCTTAAGTTTGACTTTAATGGATCAATAGTTATTAAAAGTTTAACTGGGAGATTCATAAATCGATCATAAGCAAACAAAACTAAACAGTCAGTTCGATTTTGGAGATGAATAATAGCAGCCCAAAAGCATTAACTAGCTGCGACTATAGTTTGCATTCAAAACACACACTTCCGCCAATTTATGTGCGGACAGCGGAGTGATGTAACGGTGATGTCAGTGTCAAGTGTGGAGTATGAGAAGCTCGGCATTATGTTTACTAACAATGAGGGCGTCGTCGGTGGCGCGGCAGGCGGGGTCGTCGCGCCGCTGCCAGCACGCGTCGACCCACGAGCGCGCCAGCACGGGCAGCCCGAACCCGGACGCGTAGCGGTACTTGTCGCCGGTGGCGGCGGCCGCGATCAGGTGCGTCACCTTGCTCGACATGTCCTTGCGGATAGACCCGCCCATGTAGTGTATCAACGTTATCAGGTACGTCTGTAACACAACACACATTTACACACATTATATTCAAATGTTTTTATTGCCTTTACTACACAGCAAACGAGCACGCGTTATATTTTATATCTTAAGGATATGGTAAAAGTTATTGATATTACTATTATGAGGCTCTGAGAAAGTGAATCTTGTTTGTCCCCGACATTCGAATGCACCCTAGACATTCATGCATCATACTTATTCATAAAACAAATGTAACATATTTACAACTTTTCAGTGAAAAATTGTTCCGACGTTATTATATTTTATTAGTATACTTTTTTATCCTTTGTAATGCGACCCATCAGTAAATTTTCGTAAGTCATCTTGTTCTTCCGATGTCACAGGTTTCTGCGTGAGTGCCAAAAAGTACACTAAACGCACTTTTAAAATAAAAATATTTATTTACTAACAAGTTCATCCTTCTTCCGGAAGCCGGAGAAGCATATGACCGCGCCGCGCATCGCCAGCGAGTAGAGCGGGCGCGCGTTGGCAGGCGGCGGCTCTTCGCGCTCTGCAAGTTGGAGCACCGCGGTCGGACCCAGCACCCTGCGCCATCACAATACACCCCGATTAAAATGACGACGTTATATGCAAGGTTTTATGGTATTAGACAGTCGAATTTAAAATAATAAATTTATTTGCAACACATATTATACATATATTTTTTTCTGCACTTCTCTATATGAGTTGTAAAAATTCCAAACCTAACATTCCTACGTGCGCGCATTATCTGCTTAAAAAGGGGTACAAAGATTTTTCTTTGCGTATTAACAGTTTAAAAATACAGATTAGCTACAAAACAGTCTGACATTCGAAAAGTTCCACAACATTGATCAAGACGCAAATGTGGTATACAAAATGTTTGTAATAACTATTGCTTTTGATTGAACCGGTTGTAAAGATGTTCAATAGAACATACGAGATACGCGAGTTAGTTCTGAACTATGCGCGTTACATAAAAACGCCAGCCGAACACACTCTGTCATATACCAACACTGCACTAATACTCACTTGAGATTTTATTACAGCTGTGAATTGAATGAAATCCTCCTATCCAATTTCGGCCACGGCGACCAATCTCAACGGAGATCAGCCAGGTACGCAGGAGATATTATAATTCACAAGTGTGTGCACAATACACAGGTGCACTCGCTATTCCTTCACTCTCATAGTCCGGTGAGACGGCAATCCGACATGACCGGGGAGAGATCAGGCGCAGGACCAACGGCTTTACGTGCTTTCCGAGGCACGGGGGTATCACACCGCCAACTTCCTGAGTCCGAGCTGCGACTGAGTCATTTTTAAGATGATAAAACCCCACAATGTTTTTGGCTCGACCCGGGATTCGAACCCAGGATCTCAGCGCGCCAATCGTACTCGTAACGCGTACGCAATACAATTACGCCACCGAAATACAGCTGTGAATTACTTACACAATAATACCCAGTACATACGAGTGTGCAGCGCACAACAATATTAAGATACTACTCACACTAGGCGCCGCGTACAATATACAGAATTCATAACACAATTTCATGACAGTTTGAGCACGATGAACCATGAAGGTTGTCTATGATGTATCGTTAATAACCAATTAGTTAATAATAAAGTTAATAACTCAACCGATACTGCAGTATTTTAATTAGTTTACGGCACTAAACCAATAACATATGATACAACCAACGCAACGTTACGATAAGATTGAATCAGTAAAATCTCTCTTGTTTTTAAAATCAGGGCAATTAACATTTAACAATAATTATTAGAAACAGATTATGACACCTAGAGCAAGTGCAATTACAATAGGATAGGCGTGCTCCACGTGTTACATTGCTCATTACACGATTATGCGTTTGGTTATCATTATGAAAGAATTTTACACAATATGATATAAATTAAATCGCAATGACGTGCCTATTCTCGTACGTAATTTAACTACCCTTTCATGTTTCCAATACAGCGCGGCGTTTAGTTAGGCCTCTATCCCACTGCGACGCGATGCCTGGTTACCCAGGTATGAAATTAATGAAATGATAAAATATGGTGGAATTAGGACAATAGGGACCGAATCATAGTTACAATTTCATTGGTAATAAAATTGCAACTTACATGATTGTGAACTAAAGTATCAAATTATAGAGATGCATACGAGCGGCAAAATTTCGAGTGTTCGACAATGGATACCGCATAGGTTGTGCCCACGGAATTACAAGGCGGCAGTGCTTCGGCTGCGCAATAAAAACACGGCCCCGAGGCGCGGCGGCATTCCCGGGAAAGCCTGAGGGCTAGCCCTCGAACACATCTTTCGGGTCACGGCTGCTTCGGGAAGTATCTGTGTCGGATTCGTCGAAAGCCATTATCAAGGTGCCATCATTGTGAGTGCGCCGAAGACTCAGCACAGCACACTTTAGTCGTTTGTCCCGCATGGGACGCATCGCGCCAAAACTTTGTGTTTATGTCTTTATAAGGGCGAGAGTAGAATGGCGAGTTTTGGTCTGTAGGACGGTTTATGCCGGTGGGTCCGGCAGAAATGCGTAAATGGATTTCCCGTGTAAAAAAAATAGACCTCGAACACATGGGCCCGAGTCTCGGCAGCCTGTTCTCCCCCCGTTTGAAGCAGGGCATATTCCCGGTGCGTTGAAAGGCTGGGCAGCTCGTCCTGCTCAAGAAGGAAGGACGATCTGCGGAGTCACCGTCGAACTACCAGCCAACCGTGTTCTTCGCCGAGATCGCAAAACTCTTATGCCTAATTTAGACTATCGGCTAATAATTCGCCCAATAACTTGGCAATTAATTCGTGGATGAATATGAATAACGAATACACCCAAATATGCTGTTTCAGTATTTACACACTTGTATTCGTGACTATTCGTCTAAAATTTTGATAGCCTTACTGGCGTTATGTGCAAATCCGGTACTGAGCAGCGCACATAGATATTATTATTATATCATTATCTTAATCCATGTAGTTAACGGCCGCGGCCGGTCACCATCTGAGGTCGGCCTCGAACACTAAAGATACGAAGCTAGATAATGTTTATGTTAATTTGTTAATGCTACAAACTAATTGCATAAGCTAACACCATATATTTGTCTCTCTTGCGAATGTGATAAACGCGTTTGGTATAACAAAAATGACGGTGCACTTCGGTAGACCGTCGAATGCGCTGCAGTTAGGGTTCGAATAAAAATAATAGATGAGAATTCTGTACTCTATCTGCTCCCGCTTTAAAAAACGCGAATGATTCAGGGCGCACACGCAATTCCGTCTACATAATTGACCTTTCATAACACCACCATGCGCATAGTATGTGAAATATGTTTGTGAAGTTTGTCTACTTATATATAAAAGAAGTCACCGACTTGCTGACTTACTAATCCATCAACGCACAGCCGAAACAGCTGCCAATAGAACCTTTAAATACTGCACAAAACTTCCTTAATGACGTAAATGAGCACTGATAAGCATTTTTTTTTAATTCATCTCCTAAGGGGTAAAACAGGAGATTGTCACTTTGTAAAAACTCAAAAACTACTTAACCGAGTTTTACAGTGTACTCCTCAATGGGTGGGTGTACGTACGTACGTGCGTAAACATAAAAAAATACACGTCGAATTGAGAACCTCCTTCTTTTTTTGAAGTCTGTTAAAACGTACAATTTGACATTGAAACTCCTATTTTTCTAAGTCGATTAAAAAAACGTATCGAACTCATATTTCATACCACAGTAATTGGGGATATATTCCTAGTTGTATAATAATTTTATTAATAGGGCGCATAACTTGTTCTCGGAGACATGAATTAAAAGAGTTCGTGGATGTAGTGGGCGGTGAGCACTGAGCAGTAGCAGCGTGACGCACGCTTCAACTCAAACGTAAAGTACGGGTGAGTGTAGATTGAGTGCCGCGGACGTGCGACGACGACGACGACGACACCGCGCCGACGCCGCACCTCAGTCGACACACGCACGGGGCACGGAGTCACGTCTCACATATGATGCAGCACAGCGCCGACGAAAGCTCCGGGTACAAATAGTTGATGACTTATATACAAATTCCACTAGTTTTTAAACAACTGCCGCCAACACAATTCCTAATAATGTTATTTTAACTTACGCAGCACTTTCTCATACAGCGTACACATAACTGCGTTTATTTTTATATTTATACATAGTTATACTAAACTTAATGGAACAAAATGTTATGTTTCCAAGAAAATGCCCACTTGCAGACTTATGTTTTCAGAACGCGTGACGTTATCTAAAGAGCATAAAAGTATACCACGAAAACGATGACGTCTCTCATTCCAAAATTGGAAAACTGTTTCTATCTTCTTTTTAATTTCATAAGCCAGCGAGCGCAGGCGCCTGATGATAACACTCATAATTCCAATGGAATCATGGGATGAGCTGCAGATCTTAAAAGAACGGAATAGGGATGACGGTGGAGGTCATTTGGCGTTCCGAACATTTCACACTTCGCGCAAATAGGGTAGTTTCCTATGTTTGATTTTGTACATTATTTTAGATGTAACATAAAATAATACGAATTAAAACAACTAAAAAACACGCTTTATAGAAAATCCAACTAAAAAATAGAAAATAAATTTGAATTAAGAATAGTGTAAATAAGAAAAAAATATTTTATTGTAAAAAAAGCGTGGTTACTAATTACTGATAATTGATATTTCACGATAAAACGAGGAACTGAAATTACTTAGCTTATAATTGAGCATTTGAGTATTTATATTTTTACAGTATCGTTATAAAAAGTTTCATGAATTCAAAGGCATAATATGTTTAAGATAAATTACGAAATTTGGGCCGTTTTCTATTTTATGCGGGTACATAATGTTGCGATAATGCAGTTAATAGCATCGCGTTTTATTGATAAACAGTTAAAAACGATACAAAAAGTACCTACTGCCCACGCCGACGTAACAGTTAAATTATATTTCAGACGTTATAAAATTACGCACATTTTTTTTAACTCAACATCTGATAAATACTGGCAACATTATACAATCGAAAAGGCTCGTATCCATTTTGCTTGGACCAACTGGAGGTAAGACTTTTTTTATACATACATACACACTCACGCCTTTTAATCCCCGAAGGTGTATGAGGAGGCGCAACTAGTGCACCCACTTGTTGCCGTGCGTATTCCCTCCCATGATGTGATGCCTATCGCCATGTCGGTTATAAATTCCAGACTCCGGGCTGATGCTAAATAGAAAAATACAATATCACTGCTCGACCTGGGGATCAAACCCAAGACCTCAGCACTGCAGTCGTACTACTACGCCACAGAGGCAGCCTTTACTTTTTTATATCTGCGTTAATTGGTACGTGTCAAACAGCGACTATATAACCCCTAGACTCCTAATAACAGACGATCCGCTTCGGGCAACACATCTGACAAAAAGATCCAATGTAGCTTACCGTTCAAAATCTTCAAGTCAGTTGCGCCCAGAACTGTGAGCCGTAAATACTTCCGTGTTGGCGAATGAATAAATATTGCAATGGCCCCATGCACAATACGATGGTGTGGTAAAAATAGCCATAATTCAAATTTTCAAAAAAATGGCATTACATTTCACAGGTATGTCAATAATGACACATAATCATATTTTATTTAAAATTTTACGGAGTTCATCTTATACCGGCCATGCATTGAGGCCCGCGCCATCTTATTATATTTGCATCTCTTTCCGACGAAAGTACTTTTAAATTTTCTATTTCGTTTTGTTGTTGAACATTATAAGTAAGTGATGCACCAAAAGGATTTGTCGATAGTTATATCGATAAAATTAATGTTATTAGGATTATTTTTTATTTTATTGTTTGTTGATTTTACCGATTGTTTTTAATAACTTTATTTGTGTTATTCCTACAAGCCAGCCCAAATATTCTTGTTAATATCGATGAGGCTTACTTAGCGCCATCTGTCATTCGACAACATAAATTACTTCGTACCTTTTGAAATATGAACGACAGTTACATTATTTGGATATTGTTCATATAAAAATACTAAAATCGCGATAAAAAAATGGGAGGGTGAGGGTAGGAGGGTGAAAATTTGGGAAATAGGTATTAAAATATAAAAAAAAAAACACTGGATAGGGATACCCTAATCACCTAGCGACCAACGACCAATTTCCATACCTACAAAATTTATATAAAAAACATCATAAATATCGATCGAGTCGGAGGCGTGCGACAAACACCGTGACACGAGATTTTTATATATTAGATTAACTTTATTATACTTGATAATGGCATACATCATAGAATAAATAAAAAATAAGAAGAAGAATGCCATCAGTATTTATTTTAATTAAATAGGTACCTTGACAGATTTTTTATTTCTTTTGTGCTTTAACAGAATTATTTTTAGATTATAATATGTTACTTACTTTGAGTAAAAAGACGTTTAATAAATAATTATATTACTATAAAACCTTATTAAATAAAAGTAATATCGATAAAAACATCGTGTTTTAATTTAACTTGTTCCATCCCTAAGCTATGTTTCCAACCAATCGTAATGCAGTACCCCGCTTCCTCATACCTCAGGTAGTTGACAGAATTAATTTGAAGAGAAATATTGAACATTAGGAGTCTAGGGGTTATATAGTCGCTGGTGTCAAATAATCTAACCTAATATAATGTAATTCTGAGTGACTAGTCTGACTCGTCTAACTAGAGGAAGGAAAAACAAAACGGTAGTACCGTTTTCTCTATATCTGGTATCAATCTGAAAGTTCCAGCATTGCTCTAATCCGCATTAAGATAAATTGAACTCAGTAAAATCGCAGAGCGTTATGAATGTAACATCTGATAACCAAGGTAGGTACCGAGCTTAGGTCAGTGTCATGCATTCAGGGTTCTAGGAAGATTTTCCCTTTTTATGCGCAGGCGTAACGTCAGCATCAGCTAATCGATCTGTATATCTCATTACTTATACCATTTTATAACAAATAGAAAAACCTAAAGTCGGTAGGTACTACATATTTACTATTTAACTTAGTTCTATTTCATCAAATTATTTTATTGAAACATCTACAATGTGGGTTAATGTTTCACCATAAACATTACAACATGGAATTCTGTATTCTGTAACCACGATAAGATGTAAACATAATATATGTGTTATGCCACTTGTCTCTACGTATGCAATATGTAAAATATCTTACGTGAGAACTACCCAAAGTTTTACGACATTACCTTTTGTTTTGTCTGCGTATATGACAATATTAATAAGATAAGCAACGAGCAGGTGGTTTCCCTGACAGTAAGAGATCTGCATTGATCTTGAACACCCACATAGCAGAGGGTTAGTAAGAGCATTTAGTAGAGTTTACGTGGTAGGTCTCTACTATATTGGACCATCTGGTAGGTACCATCGCAATATCCATTCCTGCGCCAAGAAATATTGTGTGCTGTGTCAGCACTGTTGTGTTCATGTTTGATGACCAATATAACTAGTGTAATTACTAAGAATTATAAGACTTAACATCCAATGTCTCATGATGACAAGAGCAGTGCAGTGACACGCAGCGCTTTTTAACACAAAGTTTGTGTGGTATTGGTAGCAGTTTTCTTAAATATATTTCCTTTCTTGGAAAAGTTAATTCTAGTGTATATTCTACTAATTTAAACTTCTCTTTTATCCTATATTTCAGACAAGATAATGTATTAAACATTTATACTTGTTTAAAGTTATCTTTATCTTACAAATCACAGTTGAGCGTCGCGGAGACCATTACTTTCGGCTCTATTAGCGCGTGAAGCTCTTGTATCAGCTCCTCTTCCTCGGGCGTAGGTGGTAACCGAGTGGGTCCCATCGTCATTCCGTTCACCGTTGATCAGGCACTAGTCCGAACTATTTCCCACACAAACACTTTACAATGAACCCATTCACTTACACTATGAAACATTGTAACAAATGCGGCCACGTTTATTTTAAAGAGCCTTATCATCCGGTTTTCTTCGATTTTCGTAATAATCGTTAATTCATGAGTCGTATTAATTCGAGAAAAACTGTTTAATACTTTATCGCCGCTGCCGCAATAACAAAGGCGCAAACGGCATGCGCGTTATGCGTTCCACGTTAGATTGAAAAACAGTCGTGAGGAATGTGAGGCCGAAAATAGCGAGGAGCGTCGCGTGGCCACAAGGGCGACCCTCGCAGTACGGCGGCAGATGCGCGCACTGCCGACTGCCGACGGACCGGCACCGCTTCGTACACATTCACTTACACACGCCTTTATTTACATCCATGCTTCCATGAAATACGGTCACCAAATATACGTTTGCTTTATGAGTGGAAGCTTCCACGTGCGTAAACAACCCCGAATCCAGACTCAGGGTGAAGTAGTCGCCTCACTCGCGCCTCGCATCGTGACGTTGTCCCGAGCGGCTACCCAACCTTACATATTACATGTGTAAGACTGCTTTCACACAAATGAATATTGCGCGGCTTAATTTCATCATTCTAACACGACCGACCTTGTTGTACGGACCTTGTTCGTACATGAAAATCACAAGTAACGAATCGAAACTAGCAATTTAAATAAGGACAGTAGACCTAAAAGATTTGCTATAAAAGATTTCAATGCATTAATTTTTTCACGATATTCTATTTCAATTAACATAATTTTAATAAATAATTTAAAAAATATATGTGATAATGAGCATAAGAATAATATGCATAATATTATGTTTGGTACCGTAATATTTTTCAATAGAATTAGCGATCAACATAAACAAACATATTTTTAAACTCTATACATAAGATTTTTTCTAAGGATTTTTTACATCAACAAAGATTTAAATAATAATTTAAAATCAGCTGGCTCTATACCTATTACACATAAATTATTAGAAGAATAGCAAAGGTTATTTATAAAAAAAATGTAAAGAAAATTAAAACTAGACTATTGAAAAATCTTAATAAACACACCTATATTGAAAAAATATTAAAAAACAACATTATTTTATTGCATTTTTTGGTCTCTAATTACATATTACAAAACAAACTCCCCCGCCGCGTCTGATCGTCTGAACGAGATAAACTCAAAAGCTTCCAACGGATTTCGATGAAATATGGAATTGAAATAGTTTGAGACCTTAGGAAGGACATCGACAACTTTTTATCCAGGGAAAATATATAGCGGGAATTCATTCCCGGAAAACTCCATCACGCAGGCGAAGGCGCGGGCAAAAGCTATTTTCTAATAATTTCATGTTTTCGATACCTATCTTAGAGATTGCGAAATGTTTTTGATGCTTATGCATTGAAAGAAAGAAAGAAAGAAGAAAGAAAAACGATTTATTTGTCACAGTCACAAAACAAACAGATACAATTGACATATAATAACAATTAATAATAACAATGGCTAGTCATGGCTGTGACAGGTAGGTGACCACTCAGCATAATGTTGTGAAGTGGTGCAACCACAACACAACGCTGATTTTCAGTGGTCACCTTAAGTGACGTACGGGCGTCAAACCGGCTAACTGATAATAATAAAAGAAAATTAAATAAAAGATATAAACAAAATAGGAAACGGACCTGTCGACTACGCGTACACAACTACGTGGACAATAAGTTAGGTGCTCAGTTGCGTCGCGCAAGCCGACGCAGGCGCACGCAACATTTGGATACAAATTAAAGTATGTATGACTAAGCGTTAATCAGAAAGCGCCACACCTACGCAAATGTTCGCAAGGAACACTGGTATTAAATGAAATATGTGTAAAACAATAAACAATTAAAGCTCATCATGCCTGTTCGATCAATGCAGTACTTCAAAGGGATTGCATCGCGTGTACTTCTATTCAGGCGAACTTCGAGAATAACATTACCAGTCGTTTGTGCGGTATTCTGGTGCAACTGCCTCTGCCTCTACATGCTCTTGTGTTCAATGAACGCAAATGCACACCGAACACGACAACGGATGATCAAGTTGTTACGCGTGCATCAATCGTCATCATGCAAGCAGTTCATAATTTTACAATTATCGTATTACTTAATTTTCTGGCAATTTAAATTAGCCACTAACTCCAAATATACGTATATAAAGTTAAATTATTTTTTAATTTGTAGTGGTTTTGAAGTCAGTTTTATTTTTGTTAAAAAGTTTTTATTTATTGCTTTTATGTTAGTTAATTATGGAATGGTGTAAACAATACATCATAGAAGATCGATTGCAGCATTCGCGGGTCATCTGACGTTAGTTATTGAAGAGTTCCATTGTCGATCTCCGAAGATCTTCATCAGATCATAATAAATGATATTATAAAACCTTCCCTGAAAAATATACACGTGAATAACGAAAACCCCATCCAAATCGGTTTAGTAGTTTTTGAGAAAATCGCGGCCATACAAACTTACATACATACATACGGGTCGAATACAGAACCTCCTTTTTTTGAAGTCAGTTAAAAAATAACGAGGTATTGAGCACTAAAGAAATGTTGTTTATGCTAAAATAAAAGTCAGACTAGGCACAACGAAAACCAGGAATAATTAAAATTTACACAATAGGCCGATATTAAACAGCTAATGTGCGTGGCACAGAGACAGTTCAAGTTCATCACAGGTGTCTGCCTCCTCTCGACAAACGATTCCTACCGAGTATCGAAACACGCCTTGTGAACATATTACTTCTAATAAAAAAAGTATACATTGCCAATTTTGTTGTCGATTTGTATCAATGTATATTGAACACATAAAATACATACATAATATCTTAGTAAAAATATTCAATCGACCATGAATTGCTAACAAAGCCACATAGGTACTTATTAATATTACGTTCATTCAAAAGTTGAAGGATTTTTACTACTGTAAAAACGTATACGATGAGCGATGACGAATGATTCTTTAAATATTTCATGAATGATTATTTTGTTAGTAACCGTATAGTAATTCATGAATACAAATATCTTAAACGAATTACTCCTAGTTCTTTTTCACTTGACGCGACGTCTAAATTTTGACGTCACGAGTTGATCTGAATAATAATGTGTATGAAGGAAATTAATTGCATTTAATTTTATTCAGAATAAAAGTTAGTAAATCATAGGTATTTTAGAGGGACGACGCGACGCGACGTAATAAGCGTGCGTACATACGACACGCGCACACCGCCGAGTAGCTAAACCAGCACAAAAAGTCAACGTCAACGCGTAACAAAGCATCCGTCACTCGTTAAGCCTACCCAGGCACCGCGCCCGCACCCGCACCCGCTGCCAAAATAAATGTCAATAACATCTCGTTAACAACTTTATACACGTCATCACATTGAGAATGAAATACAATTTTTCCGAATGGTAATATTGTTTAGAGTTTAGACCTATAACTTAATTAATACAGCTATTTAGAATTTCCGGTGTTTTGATAGCATTGTCATTGACAAGTGGTTGTTTATTTATTATATAACTAACCTGTATTTTGCTCTATGTGCAGTGTCGAAGAGCTCGCCTTCGAAGGGAGAGGTGATGAGGTAGTAGGATGAGGGAGGCGGCTGCTGCGGCTGGGGCAGCGCGTCCGGCGCCGCCACCGGCACCACCGCGCCCAGCCGCTCGCTCGCAGCGCGCACCCGCTCGCACTCCAAACACGACTCATTTACATAAACCACGGGACTCGACGAGCCTGATGACCAAAATTACATTTAATTTATTGATATTTGAAACAAACGCCACACAGACCAACTTTATTAGTTGTTTTGACCAAAGATGGGTAGAGTGATACACTGACTAGGCAGTGGCGGACCCTGATACCTCAGCAATGAAAATGAATCCTATTGTATACTGTATCCTATTCATTTCTACACATAATAAAACAACATATTATTTCTTCTACGGCAGCAACGTGCCGGAAGCCAGCTAGTTATTATAAATATAATATTAGTAGCTGTTACTCCCGGCTTCGCCCGCGTGAAAGGGTTGTTCCAGGATAAAAGCCCCGCTATATCCTTACATATTATATATACTAATATTATAAAGAAAAAAGATTTGTTTATTCGTTTGTAATGGATAAACTCAAAAACTACTGGTTTTGAAGTCTGTTTATTTTTTGTTATAAGTATTTATTTATTGCTTTTTTGTTCATTAATTATGGAATGGTGTAAACAATACATCATAAATATACGACTGCAGCATTCGCGGGTCATCCGCTGTTAGTTATTGAAGAGTTCCATTGTTGATCTCCGAAGATCTTCATCAGATCCTAATAAATGATATACTAAAACCTTCCCTGAAAAATACACATTTGAATAACAAAAACCCCATCCAAATCGGATTAGTAGTTTTTGAGAAAATCGCGGCCATACAAACATACATACGAGTCGAATATAGAACCTCCTTTTTTAAAACAAAGTCTCCCACCGCGTCCGTATGTCTGTCTGTCTATCTGTACGCGATAAACTCAAAAACTACCGAACGGATTTTGATAAAATTTGGTATGGAGATAGTGACCCAGGAAAGGTTTTAGGCTACTTTTTATCCCGGGAAAATCCCGGAAAATGAAGCGCGCTAAAACAGACACTACGGCAGGAAAAAAATTAAAGCATATTATGTTCTGCTGCCGAAGCAAAGCTGGGAGGGGGCGCTAGTATTATTATAAAAAGTAGTCTATGTCCTTTCCAGAGTTACAAACTATCTTCATACTAAATTTAATCGAAATCTATTCGGTAGTTTTTCGAGTTCTCGGGGCGGGGGCTCGATTTATAATACATTATCTTTTTATAATATTAGTGAAGATATGTAAGGACAGTAAGGATGAAGTCGGTCACACCGCGACTTTAAGTTATGATTCATTTAAAATGTAATCCTGATAGAGCGGTCTCGCGAATCGAACGCCTAGACACTACACGCATGTTGGTAGTCAAAGCTTATCGGCATTTCAGCTAAAAAATTATGTTAGTTAACGCAAAGACAGAAATCCGCTCCGCATCGTCTATCTCTTACCCGTTGTCCTAAGTGAGCGATGGGACGCGAAGCGACGTAATGCGACCAATACTTCACCGCACACTGGTTAAGGCGACAACGTAAGCCACAAGTACATACAATGACTATTTGATATTTTCGCGTCGCGTCGCATTGTCGCGTTTGTCGTTCACCTAGGACAACGGGTTATCTATCACCTTACGTAGGGTAGCCACTAGCGTACTAGCATACTGGCTGAGAATATGGCGTTCTCTGAAGAGGTAAAGAATGAAGACCTCTTATTTGAAGACTCGCTTAAGACGACAGAATTTAAACATGCGGTTCCTTCCGCATGATTTTTTAAGTTGAACATCACAAAAAATTTGAAATCGGGTTAAGCTTTAAGCCAATCGTAAAAATAAGCGTATATTTCAATGAAATTACTTTATGATGTGTGGATTATTTATTTCTTGAATCAAAACACGTATATAGTAAGTACTTCTCAAACACTCAACAATTGTTAAGATAAGCAATGAGTGTAACACAACGTGATAAAGCTTTCAAAGATAAAACGTAGAATTATATCTTCATTGACAATACATCGCCTAGATTATATTTTGCTTACTTAAAAGTGTACAAAGAAAAGGAATATAGTAACTGCGTCAAAATCCTTGAAGCTGTACTACCTAGTGTTAGCATTAGCGGAAGTCATATTGGTATTAACAAATTCGTCCAACACATTTCGTCATACATAGTATATTTCGTTATACAACATCGCGTCGGTCAATTCGTGAATCTTTACTCACGAATATCACAATAGTTACATTGGCAGTATATTATTTCTCCTAATTATGTGGTTAAATGTGCATATACACCTGCGTAATTCAATCATCTACTTGTAAAATTTGCTACTTATTATTTACTATTAACCCTTTCTAACATATAGGGTAGTTTACTGAAGTAAGTAAGTACTAAGTACTATTCAACTGTAATTATAGTACTACGTAACGAAAAGCAAAGGAAACATCAACATACTATAATTACAATAGTAAACAAGTGCACCTGAATTGTAAGTCTAGGGACCGATTTCACCGCTTGGATAAATACTACTCGTCACATAAATGTATAAGCCGACCAAATACAAAAGTCACACTCTAGTCTATGCTCCCAAATAAACAATAGCATCGTAACATCAGCCCTGTATTATATACTGTCCCACTGCTGGGCAAGGACCTCCTGGTTTTGGCCTTAGTCCACCATGCTGGTCAAGTGCGGGTTGGGAGACTGCACACACCTTTGAAATTCTTATGGAAAACTTGTCCGGTATGCAGGTTTCCTCACGATGTTTTCCTTCACCTTTAAAGCAAGCGATAATTCACAAATAATACTAACATAACTTTAGAAGTCATAGATGCGTGCCTTTGCGTTTTAAACCTACGGACATTTTTCTCGTCAGTTCGTTCTACTCCCCACTAGGCTATCGCCACTTCCAAATAAATGATAATAAAATGAGTACTATCTAAATTGGCTGTTTAATACTTGGAGCATTTATTGGTTAAATACTCAAAGGTTTAATACTATAACTGTAATATAAAATTTACTTGAAACCTATGAAACAGGCCTTAAATAAGGTTATGAGAAAACTTCGCGTAAGGAAGTCTTTTGCCATAAACATGATTTATTCGATTACGAAAATCCTCTTGAAAAGAACCAGACGATGCAACGCCTCCTTTGATCCTTCAAGAATTCTGTGCACAAGGCGTATGCGGTCCAAATACCAACTCGTGTAAACATCGGTCATCGGCAATTAATATTACTTCAGTTTTAATTTTGCAGACAACTCAAAGTAGAGAAGTAATGAAAGAAATAAAGCACAGTTGAAATAAACACGAACGCGATGAACGTCGTGCCGCCGCCCGTGCCTCTGTGATCGATAAAGTAACGGCATCACTTATATGATACATAAACTTTACAACAAACTCAATATTGCCAAACACTCAAACCTCGACAGCAGAAACTGTAGCAAGACAAGGTGAGCGTAACATTTGGTGACACATACAATATCTATTGTAACCTTCAGAAATCAAGATTTACTCAGTTCGTATTTGAGTGATGTGCACAATTAGTACAAAGAAGAAACGTCCTACACTTAGGTCCTACATCAATTCAGACATATCTTCTATAATAAAAAAATGAATCGCAAAATGTGTTGGTAAGCGCATAACTCAACAACGCCTGGACCAATTTAGCCAATTCTTTTTTTTAAATGTTCGTTGAAGTCCGAAAAAAAGAAAAATTCGAAAAATTGCCGGGAAAACCCTAAAAACAGCCCTTTTCTTTTTCCCACACAAACGTTTTCTAACTAAAATGTAGAGTCAATTTGAACTTTAATAACATAACCATAAAGTTTAAGTGTTAGTGGAGAGGTTCCGGGAAGGCAAAACAATTGAGTGACGTTAGTAAATCTAAAATTAAATTAAATTAAATCTGAAATTGTAATTTTCATTGTGATTTTTAGTGACTATTAAAAGAATTTTAGGTGTTTTATATTTTTTATTTTTTGACATAATGTAATTGTTGACTTATTAACTTTCTTTTTCTTTTTTTATCTTACTAGCTGACCCGGCATCCTGAATAGCAGAATAAGTATTAAAAAATAATAATTAAAGAATCGACTGTTAGGCGGTACGAAGTTCGCCGGGTCAGCTAGATACAGTATTCAAAAATACATACACCCCTAAATTTTAACCTTTCTATGATCAACCCCTATTTTTTAATAACTTTTAACCCCAGTCGATAACTGATTGCAAAACTACGTTTGCGGTTTATAATAGAATCTATACTTAATATATAAAGCTGAAGAGTTTGTTTGTTGGTTTGTTTGAACGCGCTAATCTCAGGAACTACTGGACCGATTTTGAAAATTCTTTCACTAATAGGAAGCTACATTACTCCTGAGTGCTATACGCTACTTTTTATCCCGGAAAACTTTACACGCGGGCGGAGCCGCGCGCAATGCTAGTAGTCTATAAGCAGTGCTAGTGACATTTTTTTTATTATGGTGTTGAATGGAATTTAGAAAAAAAGGTAATTGAAAACCGTTGCTTTTAGTCAGTAAAAAAACATGCAGGAACACGTAGTTAGTTATTGGACAATTTATTTTAATCACCCGTTTATTTCTTAACACCCGTGCCTCTAACGGACACATCGGACGCGCATTAGAAATTATTATTCCAATGAGGTGGGAGTTTCCTCCCGATGTGTTACTTCCTTGTTACAAACATCGTGTATTTAGTCTCATAACTTGTTAAAAGTTGTACCTATCCCATCTAACGTCTTATCTTATTTCTTACTAATATTATAAATGTTTGGGTGTTTGTTCGAAGTAAACGCAGAAACAACTGAACTGTTTGGTGAAAATTTGGCACACGAGTAGATAATATCCTGTACAACATAGGCTACTTTTTATCCCGGTAATTAGCTCCCATGGGATGTAATGGATATTTTTTATCTGATGCCTTAAGTAGATAGCGCTGGCATCGTACAGTGTTTTAGGGAATTTTGTAGCGTGAAAGGCATTTCACGCGAGTGATGCCGCGAACAACACCTAGGCTGAAAATTTATATAATCCGCGCCCGATCAAAATGGAAAGAAAGAAAGAAACGTATTTATTTGTAACAAGCAAGATTCCAAGATAATCACACACTTAAATTAAATTTGCTCATTACAAAAACGACCCCAACTCAGCATAAGCTGGTAAAAAAACCAGCGCTGGTCTTCCGTTGGGCCGTTTTGTGATGTCACGGGCGCCAAAGGCATAAATATTGTACATTGTACCTTGTAAAACCTAGGATGACAATCCTGACAGGTCACGCTCATGAAATTTTTCAGTAGGTATTAGGTAGGTACTTCCAATGTATATTAATTTGTACTATCGATTCAAAGTTCTAGGTGAACTACAATCGATAATCGAATAGGTGCATTAAAGATTGTACACTACCTCCTCCTTATTGTGATCTTTTTTTTTTTCGCGGAGAAAGTGACTTATTACTACCGCCCAACCGCGACTGAGAGGTATGTTGGGTTTAACGTGCCTTACGACCCTACGTTGAGCCGCCCGGAGAGATGGAACCATCGGGCGACCGCCGGGCCGAGTCCCTAACCTATGTACCGTAATTTACGTACCTCTAGTAAAAAAAAATCAAAAAAGTAAATTTCGCATACCTGTTTCATTGTCAAAATCAGTTCATCTCAAATCAAAAGTTAGTTGAATAAAAATAAGATATTTTTATTATCTTTATATGTACTGATGTTTTTATTTTATTATGGTTCTAATTTGTTAGTGACATGGTGTAAAGCAAAAAAAAAAAGAATAAATTGATAGATTTAAGGGTATAATATTAAACTTATCGTAGCTTTTGAACATTTTATTATTTATTATGGAAGCCTAGAATGTTAAATATTAGAAAACAACAAAACCAATTCCACTAAACAACTTTTTTATTGTTGAACTTTATATGCTCTGATAAGTGCTTTATCTTAAAATTCAATAAATCTTTAATTGCACGAAATCTAGTTTTTGGATAGGGCTTCATGGTATAAAACAGATTGCTTTTGACTTAATTAACATGCTCTTAACGGGAATACGTCATAATTCCCGTCACCCTGTAAAGTATATTCAAAAATAAACCATTTGTAAACCATGCAGAAAAGTTTTATATATGTCGAAGAAAGCTGGTACTATGAATATTTCTTCCATGACGTAGGACGGATAACGCAGCGAGTTCGTCACGAGACAGGCCAATCCAATGTTCTCTCTTGCGCTCCCGCTCGATCACTGACTATTTTTCTTGAGAGCTAGACCTTATATAGGCCTCAGGTGACATTTCAATTGTCAAACTAGTTTGGCTAGTCCAGTGGCGACCTCACTCAAGCTTCTCGCTTGACGTTTCCGTTAATAATCATTCGAATGTGGTGCCATCTGTTGTCAGTTGTTACAAACTTATTTTATTTTAGTGAAGCGCCATCTATTTGTCTCCGACACGGCCATCCTGCGACACACACGTCCCCGTGTGTTACTCTGATTGACACAAAGCACAAGCATCTTCAAAAGAATACTCCAGGCACACACTACAATACAGTTGATAGAATGTCAAAATTGCTGAAGGTCCATCTTCAACTTAAGTCTCGATTAGGCATCAAGCTCTACTGTCAACAATATCATCACTTGCTAACTTTACCAGACAATTTCAAACGTCACTAAACGCTCAGACATTGTTCCTTCATCAAGCACAATCCTCTCAGGACATGACTTCATCGGGCGTTCTACTACCCACTTGTGCCACCAAGCACAAGTCTCCCAGGATATGCCTCCATCATGCGTTCCCCACTAGGACACGCAACAACGAGTTTTCCATTTTTGTGCCACGACTCTCGCAGCCAACCAGCGTATTGCTGTCTTGATAACCCTCTAGTGGATCGTGACTCCCACTTGCGTGTCCATCCCGTGGATCGCATCTTACAAACGCATATCCATCTCGTGGAGCACTATATAGTATGATCTCTACAAACCACAGCCTCGACCAGTGCCAAACGCAAGCCGCAACCCACGGACTATTAGAGTTGCCTCGAGAGACACCGAATTTCCACTGGGCCACGACTACACAATAGTATTAGCACGGTCGAGCGAAATAAAGCTGATAGAGTCCTTACCCGAGCTTCTACCAGAACCAAAATTCACTCATCACTATTACCGAACTCGCCACTGTCACCACACTTATCATGAAGAATAAAATCAATTAACACTTATTACTACCGTGATATAAAATTATTTCTATAGTCATCCTAGTGACCATAATCAAAACTAAAACAATCATTCCTGTGAGCATAATTGACTCGCCAACAGAGTCATCCCTGTGACCGACACATGCCCCACGCGTCAACTCTGTGACCGTGTGCACAGGTTACCATAGTAAGTTATTTTACTATCCCAATTTTTTATTAGTTGCACGTTTTCATGAGTACAACCACACTTATTATAATCTTTCCAATGGCTTATCTTGTTTCCACAAACAAGGATCACTATACTGCCAACGATTAGTCTCATTTACTCAAAGAACAATAACTGCACTAAGCGCCGCTCCAACGGCTCGTCACCCCCATACCTCAACACACTTCATCGTACCAACAGATCATCTCGCCTTGCGCACCAACGCAAACAACACATCACCGCGTGAACGGCCCAAGTCATCTATGCATCTACGCAAATGAGAATAATACACCGCCACACCAACGGCTTATCTTGCTTGCACCCACATGTAAACATCTCCGCACCAACTGTTCATCTTGCTTGCACACCAATGCAGACATCTCCGCACCAACGGCTGATCTTGCCTGCACACAAATGTGAACATCTCCGCACCAACGCTTCATCTTGCTTGCACACCAATGCAAACATCTCCGCACCAGCGGTTCATCTTGCTTGAACACAAATGCAAACACCGCCGCATCAACGGCTCATCTTGCCTGCACACCAATGCAAAGATCTCCGCACCAACGGTTCATCTTGCTTGCACACCAATGCAAACATCTTCGCACCAACGGTTCATCTTGCTTGCACACCAATGCAAACATCTCCGCACCGACAGTTCATTTTGCTTGCACACCAATGCAAACATCGCCGCACCAACGGCTCATCTTGCTAGCGCACTAACGCGACAAGGATAACACATCGCCGCAACAACGGCTCATCTTGCTAGCGCACCAACGCAACAAGGATAACACATCGCCGCACCAACGGCTCATCTTGCTAGCGCACCAACGCAACAAGGATAACACATCGCCGCACCAACGGCTCATCTTGCTAGCGCACCAACGCAACAAGGATAACACATCGCCGCACCAACGGCTCATCTTGCTAGCGCATCAACGCAACAAGGATAACACATCGCCGCACCAACGGCTCATCTTGCTAGCGCACCAACGCAACAAGGATAACACATCGCCGCACCAACGGCTCATCTTGCTAGCGCACCAACGCAACAAGGATAACACATCGCCGCACCAACGGCTCATCTTGCTAGCGCACCAACGCTACAAGGATAACACATCACCCTCAAAATGCCCCCTCACCATCACCTCCCAGTGTCACGTGGTGAGAAGAAATGACGGTTAACTCTTCGGCAACACAGCCGTCAGTAAATGATCAAACTGAATACAACTCAATAGTTATTTAAGTGAAGTGAGTGTCATTGACGATCTGTGGAGATCTTCTCTCGGAAGCTGCTCACCAGCTGCATTACACCGCACACCGTCCTACCGAAACGGACATGTCACACGCGGCACCGCCAGCAGTGATTTCCAATATCTGCAATCAGAAAATAAACACAGCAGCATTACAAGGCTCGGCCCATTCTGACTTCACATTAAGACTCGTGTCAGACTTTCTAAACAGCCATCCCATTGCTACAACAGGGAAATCTACCTGCGATGTAAGTTGGACATCATCTCGATTCTCAAGTCATGAACCAGTCATTTACCAAATGGTAAAATGAGATTCCAATACTTGCAACGGGTACAGGAAAATAATAGAAACTAGAACCCTCAAACCAGGGTTACGGGTGATACGATACCAAACATCTTGTATCACCGCAGCTAAGATCCACCAACGGATCCCACAGAGGCTCTTCAGTAGTCACAGTTTATGCAGTTTTCTAACCTGCAAGGATCTTCAGTTCTGCAATCAAAAATATCACAACAGCATCAAACCGTTCACCCTATCCTAGACTTTAGTCAAGTCTCACATCAATCTTTGAGCGGAAATTCAGTAGTCATCTTAACATGACAACCTCAAAATTATCGCACGTAGCGCTCTTAATCCAAAATTTTGAACAGTGCAGTATTGCGATTCGAAGCCTTGACCAAGGAAGGCCAGCACTCCTTCAAACCGAACACTATACCTACACCTAGATCACTTTTGTCAACCAAGGCCATGTACAGTCATTGTTTACTACAACAGGTATTTTCTTTCTCCATGGCCTTAAGTTTAATGACGGCTCTATACCAACAATAACCACGAATTACTCGTTAATCCATGTCTGCACATGCCCCCTGTTAAACAAGATCTCACTATTTGCAAACCAAGAAATAAAAAGAAACCAGAACCCTCACACAAGGGTAATGGGTAATACGATACCAGATTTCCTCTACTGATGCAATCACGGATGTCCCTGTCAGTCCTGTCACTATCAACACCACGGTGCTTGTCACACCATAAACGGCACGCCTTCAGGAACGTTTCAGCACTAGTTTCCCAATTGCCGTACATATAGACACCATTGCCAACAACCCTGTCTAAGGTAGAAAATATCCTCACAGCTAAGAAGACGATGGCCATGTTACACATAGCGTCCACTTTTATTCACATTGTAGGCTAGTTCTTATTCAGATATTAGCGCAATTTCTTTCTTCACGTAAATTGCGGGTAGTCAAATATCTCCATCGTACGATGTATTCCACATAGCGTACATATGTAGTGAGCACAATCCATTTCTGTGGGCATTGATTGTTTATCCCAATTCTGATGTCGAAGAAAGCTGGTACTATGAATATTTCTTCCATGACGTAGGACGGATAACGCAGCGAGTTCGTCACGAGACAGGCCAATCCAATGTTCTCTCTTGCGCTCCCGCTCGATCACTGACTATTTTTCTTGAGAGCTAGACCTTATATAGGCCTCAGGTGACATTTCAATTGTCAAACTAGTTTGGCTAGTCCAGTGGCGACCTCACTCAAGCTTCTCGCTTGACGTTTCCGTTAATAATCATTCGAATGTGGTGCCATCTGTTGTCAGTTGTTACAAACTTATTTTATTTTAGTGAAGCGCCATCTATTTGTCTCCGACATATAATATATAACATAAATTTCATCCAAATCATAATAATATATTGTTAGGAACTGAAGCGATTTTGATTTAAATAAAAATATGTAACACTGATTTTCCAGCAATATGTTTAACATAAATACTTTCACAAAGAAATAAGACTACAACAGAGCCAGGACTGAGACCGAAAGAGCGCGACTGGACGCGAATGCCGATACGGCACCCTTTTTATACACCCAACTGTCACATCCACTACTAGTTCGATATCACAAATACCCTCTCAAAATATTTAAATGCTAACAATATTTTAAATCCAGCTACGTATAAATTGCCGATTTTGTATGAGTTTGGTTATGTAATTTTAAATGACGTGTCAATATATAATTTCTTTTCTAAATAAATTATTTGTCACGTTATTTCTGCACGACGTATAATACCAGTTTATGCGCATAATACACGCTGTTTAAATCTGCTATATATAACTTACTTATTCCACTACATTCATTTGTTTCCATGATATTAATACCAAATGAGGACCAAATGCATGCATTACATTTCTGTTACTATATTTAAGTACGATTTTTTTTAATATGCTAAGGCATAGAGTTCCCCTTTGCTAATATTAAAGTTTATTACAAAAGTATTTACATTTATGTACAGATTAATAATTATTATTATTGGTGATGTATGAGCATTGAGAAACGGTAATGAGACCACGCCATGCGACGCACTCACATCCTCCACCGAGGTACGACCGCAGTTGTTCTACCAACGCTAGCATGGTTGGCGTGCGTGCCACGAACCACGCTTTACGGCATCTGCAAACGCAGCGCTCTTCAGCTATACTATCGGTACACAACCTATGTCAAAGTAGCGTAAAAGTATTTAAACTTTTTACTCTTAAATAACATAAAATGTTACTACAAAAATAACATATAATACAAGACTGAAATATCAAGACTCGAGACATTTATAAAAATGGGCATATTTTTACAGGAATCCGTCAAGGCATTCAAAATTGGCAATTACAGAATGAACTTTATACATAATTATTGGTTAGTTGTATGATGCATAGACTAATCATAGAGTGCCCTAATGAATAAAAGCAATTTTAAATATATTTTTACATTTTTGAGTTCTGTAATAACAAGATATTTACAAAGTTTATTGCCCATCGCCAACTGAGAAAAACCAAGACCCATAGATATATAATTAGCTTACAATAAGAGTTTCAAAACCACGTGATAACATGATAATATTATTTATTTATTTATTGACACTTTATATACAATGAGTATAAAGGCAGACTTAATGCTGAAGGCATTTTCTACCAGTCAACCTTTGGGTGGTGCAGAGACAAAACAAGTTAGGTGTACACAACGCGAGAAGGTAGTGGACAAAACATAAATATAATAACAACTAATAATATTTATAAATATAGGACTAACATAATACTATAAAATAACAAATATAGAAAATATACATAACAAATATTATGATAATCACAAAAGATAACTCAATCGCCAGTCGCCTGTCACTGGGGCAATATACCAAAGCTTAATTATATTAATCGGCACTGTCACAAAATAGGAGGCTACCTCATACGAAGTAGACATTTATATTAAATAGACATACTAAAATTCATACAGTCTAAGCTCTTTATTCGTGGGGTTTACGTTCCATAAATATGCTGCAAATATCGAAACCGTGGATATGGAATGGTAATTTGAATGGAGTCGTAGGGGATACATTCTAAGGATAGTGTGCAACTGTCTTTTATTTACTCCTAACATAAACAGGGCATTAATTGCCTTGTATAGCATAAGGATAAAATTATCACAGAAAAAAAGTTACACATCTTACTTCTATCACACCCATATCCCTTATTAGTTGGCCACCACTGTATATGTATATTGTATACCTTTTATCCCTTAAAACTATACAGTGGGACTTTGTTCCCGGATAGAGCTTTTACATCATCAAAGCCATGAATACAACAATTAACAGATGTTTATTACAAAAAAAACTGTCCAGCCTTTATTTGTTTGCTGATTTTAGTGTGAAGAGGAACGAAAGAAATCTATGTCACGAAAGTGAGTGGTAGTGTCGGACGGGGACGTCCTAGACGTACCTTCATGGACCAAATTGGCGACCTCCTAAGGAAGGGCCAAATAAGGAGTTCTCGTAACTGACGAGCATGTATGAAGAGACTAATGACTGCAGAAGAAGCGAAAGAGGTATGCTTGGATCGTAGCACTTGGCGCTCCATAGTCTCTGCCTACCCCAAAAGGCGTGAGTTTATGTATGTATGTATGTATGGATTTGAGTACAATTTTTCTAAAAAATCATTGCCTTGCAATATCATTCTGTAGCCTAAGTGCACAGGGCCAGATTAAGATGAAGTCAGGGCCCGAGGCATTGCCCCCCTTAGGCCTCTTTTCCCTTTCACAACTTCCTAAAATATATTTTTTAAACCACAACGTAATTAACCAACAGCAAAAAAAAACAAGTAGTAATGTTTTTTTGATAACTTAAAATATGTTCTGAAACATTTTAAAATATAATGTAAAAAATAATCAAGACAATAATATGGTCATTTGGTAACGGGTTTATTTAATAAGAATTAAAAATATAATTTTCTCATTTTATTTCTCGGGATGATAGGCCCCTTGCTGTTGCTGGGCCCCTAGGCAGTTGCCAAATTTGCCTTTAGGCTGATCCGGCCCCATGTGCAATGAAATGATAAAAATACTTTGAATGTTAACTAGATGTTGACAAGGTTTAGGTTATCCCATATCGGCATAAACAGCTATAAGGTCAAACCAAAAATTAATTGCATTTTTACGTGCTTTGATATTAATTTTCAATAACAAATTATAACACTAATCATATTAAGCTATAATACAAATCTTATATTGTAGAAGGTAGGTGTCAACCATGTAAGTGACGAAAGTAACCAAATTGAGATTGATGCATTTGATAGAAAGAAAATATATACACATTCAGTTTTAATACTCTACTAACAATTAAAGTAGGAATTTTATAAACATTAACCTATATAAATAAATCTTTATGAAGGTGACTTTAAATATTGGTGAATATTTAAGTTGTATATTTCTACAATTCATAGGCATTACTAAGGATGTGTTGGCTGGTGGGGGTGTCATGCCCTCTGTAGAATTGCATGGGGTCAACTAAACTATATTGATGCATAGTCTAACATTAAACACTTAAAAATAAAAGATTTAAAAAACATTTTTATAGTTCTGAAAATCCTATCTGGCCGGTATGACAATTAAATTTTTTCACGACGTGATAACTTTGTGAGAATGTCTACCTAAAAAGTACAAAATTCAACTATATAATTGCAAATATTTACCATGTTCTCCATAAATTATAACAATAAGTATAATATTTATGTACAAACCTTGAATTAATATTATAAAAATATACTGAAATAAAGAATTTAATCTTGATTTTTAAATTAACCTGACGCCTTTACAATGTTGTATCCTTCAGTTCACGGGCGTAGCGTTGGGAAAGTTTTTAATCGTTTGGAAACGAAATATAAACGATTACTGAGAAAAATCGAAACATGGAAATTAAATACCAAGTGCATCACGATAGTGTTCAACTGAAGCAGATCAATAGACACTTTTTATTTACATATATTTATTAAAAAAAATCAAGAGTATTTTTGAAACAGTCCAGTACAATGTGTTCGATATGTAATTTATTTCGACAATAATTATAATTAATCTTTTCATTTTTTTTAATGCATCTGCGCGTTAAACAAAATTCATATAGCATTTCGAATGTAATTTTAGTAAATATAAGTACCTAATGCAACTGAATATGCATAAAGACTGTCGCACCGAACTCTACTAGGATTTATTAGATATTAATTGGCCTAAAAGGGCTGGTTGATAAAATCAATGAAAAGAAATTATGTCAATGTAATTTAAACTTCAGATGTTTATCCACGTCTATCGTCATTGATTCGTCAATGCTCCGTGTATTAGTCACATAATCTCTCAAATTTTTGGTTTGTGCTTATACGTTGCGTTTTGACTCGGCTAGGCTGTTACTTTTGAAATGATTCTGTTATTTGTGTTTACTTTGGCTTGTTTATACCGGACTTTGAGTATGCATTACGTGATTTTTAGGTATCTTGTTTTTATTGTGTTGTAATATTAATAGATGTAAGTTTAAATGAAGGATAAAGGTGAAATTTTGGCCTGAGATAAAAAAAATACGACTTTAATCACTGACTACCATTATAGAAAGATTCATTATGTATGATTTAAAAAAAAAATACCCTGTTCACTATCGATTATAAACTCTCTGAACAAGAAATCAATATCACTTAAGAATTGGTTATTTGGGGCAGCCGATTTTTTGTTCTCTTCCCTACACATAGTATTCTGTGAAGTGTCAATGAATTGTCATACCGGTCAGATAAGATTGTCAGAACTATAATGGTAATTTTTAATGGAATCTGAAATTATGTAGAATTTTTAAGCTTGGGGTAATGCCTGTCCCCTATCACCAATACTAACACTGCGCCCATTTAGTTGTTTTATTATATTTTTATACATTGCAGTGTACATTTTACATCAAAAACAAAATTATTATTTACTTAAATACTGAATATGCCATCTCCTATAAGAAATATTTTATAAATTAATGTACTTAGTACAATGTAAATAATTATCAAGAATACTATTATACTAATATAAAAAGAAACGACAAAAAATAACACAATATGAAGTGTACATAAATAAAAATAAATCTGGTCTTTCCAAAAAAACACTTCCTAATGTCACTTTACTTTTGTTTATAGATTCATCCTTGAATATTAGTAGGAAAAAAGTTATGTAGCATCTAATTCACAATTATTAACTAAGACGTAGGTATGATTTTTTTAACACTATTAGCATATTTTTTGCCTCTTTTACTTTCCTGGAAATGTCAATAAACATTGAAATTATACATTTAGCCGCAGAATATAAAAATGGGCCAGATTATGGGATACAAAATTATTTTAATTATTTACCATCATTTTCTTGAATTTTGTCAGTTGTAGCGGTGCTTCCTGTTTGTGTCATGCCCTTAGACAATTCGTCCATCTTGCCGTACACTGGTTCGTTACATCAATCATTAAAATCACTACAATAATTATGTCAAACTACATGCGCACATGATAAATCACTATCCACTTTAGGTAAAACTCACTGTTTTTCGGAAATAACTAAGTTTATTTCTTAGGAAACACATTTCAGAAAATCCAACGATAACTACGAACTGATTAAATTGAAGTCAAACTGGAGACCATAAACACAGCAAAGCAAGGACAGACCATAGATACATAATGCATTTTAATAGAAATGACATTTTATTGATCCTAAACAATTAGTACAATAAACACTGTCAGTCGAGAATGACAGGCTACATGTTATTCTAACTTATTACACAAAAACAGCAATTATAAAATACTTTTGTTTCAAATTTTACATTTACAACATACGTCGTATACATAGGTATACAAGGCTTTAATCGTAGATATTATAGTGCGTCTCAACTTCAGATTTCAATAAAAAATTATAAGCATTCCGCAGCGCCTTCCTGTCACTGTCACTCAAGTTCTATAGCAAAGAGCATTATAATACTACGGAAATAGAGAACCTACTTGTACCTTTTTTATGCCAATCGACAAATGTCAAATAACGGCGCGTTTGCAGGACTAAACGCTAGATGCCACTGGTGATGTTTTATCGCTACAAAAATCCTACAGGTGGCACCACAATATATTGTTTAATATTTTAGTTTAGTGATTGTTAAATATACTGCAAAATAAGGGTTCTAAAAGTACATAACAAGACGGTAAGGTTAATTCTCAAGAATATTGTTTCACAAATATTTCAATATCCGTCGTTGCAACGTAATCTTTTAGACCCTTATTTAACAGTATACAACAATCACCAATCACTTATTATTCATATCATGATAGTTATAGGGTGGCTAACTAGAAAAACCTTAATAATCACAGTATGGATTTATTACAATAAGATTTAAGCACGTACTTAGTAATAAATATTGTACAAAACTTACCATCACAATAACTACATCCATTATTATAAAATTACATTTTAAAAATTAAAACGTCATAATAATAGGCCTTTATATTTTCGTGTTGACCATTAAAGATTCAAAATTTTGTCTCATAATGTAATTATGTAGCTATAGATATTGTATCAATATAACTTAACATTGAATAGTTAGTTACTAGCTATAATAATCTACACTAATATTATGAAGAGGAAAGATTTGTATTTTTGTATGTGTGTAACGAATAACTCAAAAACTACTGGACCGATTTTAACAGTTCTTTCACCAATATAAAGCTACATGAGGTATCAGCGAGTAACATAAGCTATTTTTTATCCCGGAAAAACTTATTCAACCGGGTGGAGCCGCGAGCAATAATTATATAAAGTAGTAAGTAATATACTTAATATGCAATTTGGCTCATGGATGATCAAGTGTTTAATCAATTCTAATAACAGTAATACATTTACAGTTTTATACTTTTGATTTATATTTTTATACATTTAGTTATTAGAATTAATGCAGACACCCTAACAGGGTATTTAGAGCTATATTGTTGAATAAATGATTATTAATAACTAATACATTCAATCTTCTTAAAACAAACCTATCTCGATCATTAAAACTACAATGAATAATCAAGTGAGAACGTTAAAATAATTGCACTTTCTTTTGATATATTAGATATACGTATGAACATTATTTACCACTGCAAAAAACCCGCTAAAACTAACCGATTTCGAACACTTTTGTTATATTAAAACTAATTGTATTATACATTTGAATAAGGACAAATTTTTCAGACTACTTTTATGATTCAGGATACCTACAAATAGTAGGAATAAGGATAATAATTTCATATTTTACTCGTATTGCAACGAAACTATTATTTAATTTATTATGGAAATAAAATACAAATTGAACATTTTTAACAATAAGTAATAATAATTCATTTTGAGTCTTCGTTTCACTGTCACTGATTATCGCAAATGGACGAAACATAGTTTACAATAAAAATAGCTTATTCCATAAATATCTAATATCGGCATATGTAATTCTGCATAATTATTTTAATCGTAATAATATGACTGTAATAAATATAAGGTTGAATTTAGTTAGAGCGTCACGCAAACACTGAATATAATCACCATTAATGCTTCGAGAGGTTAATAGGTGCCTATATTAAAACTAAATTACATACATACATACAGGGCATAACGCGTTTTTCCCTTTTCAGGAGTAGGCAGAGGTGTATCACACCTAAATTTCGCCAGCTATATTAGGTCCCATGTGATAGGGCGGATCTATTGCCATTTACTGGGCACATTTCCAGACTCCGGACTGATACTGAGTAGAAAAGCCCAATATCACTTTGCCAGACTTGGGAATCGAACCCGTGACCCCAGCACTGCAGTCGTTCCGTAATACAACTACGCCATCGAGGCAGTCACATAAAAACAAATAAATAACAATATTCAACTAAATTAATAGAAAAGAAAAACAACTCTTTAAAAAGTAGTTATTAGACACGACATAATATAATATATGCAGAGTCATATAAAAAAAATTTAATAGATGTGTGAGTAGATTGTGCCTAAAAGAGGACTTAACTGCTATTAAAAATTGCCTGACGATGTAGTATTCCATAAAAAACTACAAAAAACATAACAAATCGAGTACAGCTACCTACAATACATGCTTGCATAATCTTACAAATTGAAAAAAAAAACAAGTTAAGACGATTTTATGAGGCATAAATATTATATTTGTCCTTATTGACTGAAAAAGTCTTTAAAATGCTATATCCTTCTATGCAAATTATACTAACTGCCTATTGATATCAAGAACAATATTTTGCTTAGGTAAATCGAATTAATCCATGAAACAAACCCCATGACCCTTAAAACTTTGACTCAATGAAAAAGATCGATTTCACAGTCCCAATGTATCCACAGAAAAAGGAACTACAAATATTAACAAAATACTTATTCTAACGTGCGCTGATTTATAATAATTTGATGTAAAAAATCATTTAATGCATCTAACACATTAATTTAACAATAAATTATAAGACAGATTATAAATATTATTAAGAACTGCTTGAAACAGGTCTATGAAGCTTAGCATTAAACATAAAACAGCCCAATATGCATGCGTTGCTAATTGCCATAAAAATATATAACAGAATAGTTTGTAATCTAAAGTAAATATTCACAGAAAAAAAGTAGCATTCGAACAATTATCATATTAAAAGCTTAATAATTTCGCCGTTATATACATAATATTACCTTTTTAATAAATTGCATTGATGAAATAATTAATACTAAAGTTCGAATTCCAACAGACAATAAATACGAAATTAATTATAGTATCAAATAGGTAAAGCGCGGGTTAGTTATACAAAAAAAGGCACTTGGAACATAAATTTATAAAAGTATTAAATAAAAGACAAATCACCTGAACCACGGTAATAGCGAATCGGATCGAGATCATCCATTTAGGCCCTGTGTGTGAAGTCTGATGTTGTTTTGTACAAAGATTGCATTTTTTTTGTGGAGTTATGTTGAAAGTCGTCTTTAGGTATCACTAAATTAAGTTATGCATCGAAACTATTGGGTTTACAGTGATCATACTTTTAAGACCTTTATGCTATTAGTATAATAGTGAGCCTGTCTAGTCGCCATGTCAATAGCTGAGATATTGTTAGTCTAAGGTCAATAGATTGTAAACTTAGAGCATAAAAGGGAGAAATTTAAATGATTATTTTGGATTCTAACTAAATTCAATACCTTTTTTTTAATAAGATGTTCCGCTGCTAGCCTTAATGAATTTGGAGGGTTAATTCTCATGATTGCAAGTAGTGTCTTTGAACAGGTTATACAAAAACCTGCGAATTTGTTATTTTAAAGCCGTTCAAAGTTCGAAGTTTACATCTAATGACATGGCGATAAGAAAGGCTATTTATTGTATAAAGGTCTTAAAAGTATAACCACTGTAGACGCAATAGTTTAGCTGCAATTACTAAGTTTAGTGATAAAGACAACTGTCAATAAAATTTTCAAAAAAAAAATGCATACATCATATACACTAAGCCTAAATAGATGCATATTGCGTTCCCAGCTACTATTAGGTGCTATAGTTGGTGTCGTCTTTTATGTTACACCCTATAAGAAAAAGCAGATACAAAAGGCAAGAAAATATTATTATTGCTATAGGAACAATTTTACGACAAAGATGTCTTCCACGAATAAGACGTCAGTGAAAAGAGTAACACTTGCACTTGATACTTAATTTATTTGTTTCGTTCAAATCAAAGCTGTTTGCCCCTATGGAGATTTTTAAAGTACCTTTGAATTTCAACTTAGTTCAAATAAACAGATTGGTTAATAAAAATTGGCATAGTTTTTTTTTTTTAGGTAATTAAGTTTGTCTACACATAACAAAAAAAATATAGTAAAGCTAAGTATTGGGCACGGCAGACGTTGTCCTGACACAGAAAACATTCTACCTAGATTGCATTTATGTAAAATACCTTTCATCTCTTTAAATCTGACCACAGCGCCACTTATCGGGTCAAAATTATACTATCTTTCAAGCTGAATTGACCAACCAAACGCACTCAAAAAATGGTCCAGGGATTAACTTTTGAGTCGTTCTCACAATTGTAGGCGGACCGCTAGGTAACGCCGCGTAAAGGCGGTTGTAGAAGGCGATGTGGCACTTCTCAGTTCTCGGCCATGGAACCCACAATATTACTTTTTTGTGTTAGGCACACTTTGGATTACCTAAGTATTTATTTACACAATTAATAAAAAAAACCATCTCCTTCATTGAATTGCGAGAGAGTAAAAGAAATTAATAATATTAATTGTAAAATATTAATAAACAACAAGTAACAAAATCCGAATACTCAGTTACAAATTTAATAAAATAATAAAGATACATCATTAATTTGACTTACGAAGTATTTTATCTCATAATTGTATATGTTATCACCATCAAGGTGTAAAGTAATACAGGTGGGAACTTAAATAATATTTTCTTCTATGGATCTTATATTTTCCTTGTCCACAGCTTCTGAAAAAAACATTGGATAATTTTAGTATAAATATAGGTTTCTGAGCAAAACAAAATATTATTAGTTAATCATGATATTTTATTGTGTGAGGGACTATTTCACCTGTCGTTATTGTTGAAGGCAAAAGCATAAGGATACGACAGAGATTCGTACATAGAAGCTTAAGTAATGGCACCCACAATATTTAATTCCCCGTTAGTAACGTGAGCTAAAACGTAGAGCAAAAGTTTATTAAGGCAGGGGAAATGTCTAGGTGTCGGAAACTGTAGGTATTTTTGTGTCTTACCTCATAGCAAACCGTCATCAACCACGGTCATGGAGTACCACTCGCTCGCCACATCCTCATAGATGACCCTCTTAACCTCCTTATCATACTGCGGGTGCAGGATTCTGGGTGACCTGGCGCGGAGTTCCACCGGTACGTCGTAGCACTTGCACACGCAGCAAGCAGGGAATCTGAACCAGTCGGCGAATATGCCGCGACACACGTTGTGAGGGTCGTAAGCTAGGAGCCGGTGAAGACGGTACTGCTGCTCACGTCTGGAACGGTCAATTGGTCTCTTTACACATTGTGAATAGAAAATGTTGGTGATAAGTCACAAAGCTGTCGTGTAAAATCATTCTTATGTACCTATGGGGATAGAGGACATTGTTGCCACTGTAACTGTGTAATGGGCATTACTTATAAGCATTTATAGCCTTAGAATTATGAGCGAATATCAATGCCATGGATGAGATGTTATTATTAAGAAAGACCTTGTGTAAAACTTTTAAAATGAAATAAATGGGAGCTATTAGTAAATTCTTGGGTATTGAAGTTAAACAGGATTTGATTAAAGGGGTAACAACTACTTCACAAAGGGAATACCTTGAAAAATTGTTAAAATCATATATGTCCGATTGTAAGCCATTGTCATTACCTATTGATAAAATCTTTAATTTTCAGGAGTTAAAAAGGGATTACTCTGAAAGTGTTGAGATTGAGAGTAAATGTAGAAAATTAATAGTGTAGCATATAATATGTGCAGCTACAAGTGAGGCTTGTTGGTTAAGAGATATACTATTAACATTTGAGTTTAAAGTGATTATAAATTTATATGAAGATAACCAGTCTACTATTAAAATTGCATTTATGGTCAGTGGTAATTCTAGAATTAAACATTTAGAAATTAAACAGTCATTTGTAAAAGAGAAATTAGAGAGAGGTTATATTGGTTTACATTATATTAATACCGGTGAGCAAGTAGCAGATATTTTCACTAAGGCATTGGGTGGAACTATATTTAGAAAGCTTAGGGATTTAGCCTTTGAGGGGTGATGTGTCAATTATGTTAAAAATAAAATAAAAAATAAAGGGTGTAATTAAGGGGTGGTAACTTTGATCAAGTATGTTAAATTGTTAAGGAGTAGTTATTTGTTAAAGGGAATCTGTGCTTAGGTTCATAAAATATTTATTGAGGGGTGGTGTAATAGTGTGTTTGTTTCTCTTTAATGTAATCTAAGCAATATAATATTTTATGTAACCTGGCAACACTATTTGTTGTATTTGTGCCCAAAAATAAATATGGCATTTCTCTGTACCGATGTAAACCAATGTGTGAGGATACATTATAAGTGTTATGAGTAAAATGTGTTTATCTGCTGCCTAATATACACCTACACAATAATAATTATCAAAGTACTATCACACTGATGAGTGTTGGAAACCGGCCTTTTCCTCTAAAATACATATATCACCCTATTTATCCCCAAAGCGATAGGGAGGGTTGCAGAGGTGCAAGCAGAACACTCACTTTTAATACCATGTGTGTTCCATCTTATGGTGTAATAGTAGGTGAGCCTATGGCTATCTCGGGTACAAATTCCCGACTCCGGGCTGACAGTGAGTAGAAAAACTCAATATCACTGCCCGACCCGGGATTCGAACCCAGGATCTGAAAGCAGTGGTCGTAACGTAGATGCTATATAACTACGCCAATAAGGTAATCCACTCCTCGACAAGGCACAAACACCTTTGTACACCACGCTGAACTAGTGTGGGTGCGCAGACTTAATATACCTCCTAAATTTGTTTTGATTTTTTTTTAAGAATGTAGATTTCCTCACGAAGTTGTTTAACAGCGAAGAACATAGCTAATTTAATTGTCACCAGTTTTCAGCAAATCTTCAAACTCTTATTTACTTACCGTCAACAACACAGCCAAAATAACATGATTTGTGTTGAATTTTGGTCATTTTTTCATTTATTTAATCCAAGTCGCGAGCAAACCGAAATCCGTATGGAAAGCCAAATGCATCCGTAAAACAATCAAAGCGATACCAAGTCCGAGCCAGGGGTCAAACAAAATCACAAGAAGAAGAAGTGCAGAAGTCCGAAAATCAAGCCAAGTCGTTAAGAAATAATCATAAATCAAGAAATTACTTAGTTCGCTGAAATCACACAAACCGCCACAAATCGCAAACAATCGCAAAGAGAAATTTAAAATATGGAAAAACGTCATAATTATTATATTTTCGTTATTCGGTTGCCATTGGCAATTGGCATTGCCATTGGCAACCGAATAACGAAAATATAATAATTATGACGTTTGAATTCATCCATATCGTTCAGAAATTGGGTTCAGTTCAGTTATAATATGATTTTTGTAGATTTCTAAACGTAGTTACAGTCTCTTTTGATCTAACTAGACATCTAGCGCCACCAATCGTGTAGACCTCGAAAACTACACTTTAAATTGAAAACGAAATCAGAAAGAGATAGAGATAGTTAAGGAGTGACACGACCCTGTTCTATAGGCTATAGCTTCTATAGTCTGTTCAGAGCATAGAGGAAGGTAACATGCCGTGACCACATGAGACCGAGAATTTGACAAGTGAATTGAGTAAAGCTACACCGCCCGGTACACCGCACCATTTTGTTATGGATTTAGTAAATTTATTGACACTTTTAATAGTTTTTTAACACTCTGAAAACACCCAATACTAAGCACAACCACTTTACGGCAGAGGCAAAGTGTAAAATTTCAATTCCGGCCTTGAAAAAACCGGCACGCACTACGGGACGGCAATAAAACGATTCTATCTCTTTCTTTCATAAGAAATACCTCTATAGTACCATCCCTTTCTGTAGGACTTAATAGGAGCTATACAGTAGTCTATATTGTTTACTCTGTCTACGGTTCAGAGTTTTTCTACCTCTAGCTGTTAGGTTGGCCAACCTGAGCTTGGTAAAGTTTTGTCTGATCCCCCTACGAAATATTTAAATATTTCACAAAAACATGTAACGGGTAATGTGCACAACATTACATTTTTATTTTTGAATTTTGAATGTTGTATAATTTAATAAAAGATATTAGCTTGTTTTTATACTATATATTTATTAGTATCCAATAAAGATGAGGATGAATGCTAATAACTAAAATATGATAACTCAGTATAAATTGCTAGCTTGAGTACACGCGACGAGGGTGACAATAATGAATAATTTCAATCCTCCCGGGGGATATTGAAATTATTAAACAATATAATAATCATAAATTATTATACAAATATTTTTAATTATCGAAGTTCAAAGTTGTGTAAAATAATTTCCCCAAAAATATTTGTAAGGGAACGTGTTAATTTTTTCAAGGATTTTGTATGATATTTAATAAAATGATTATGGGTTATGGTAGACCCACTGCTCCAGAATCTGCTGCTGAGAAATTAAGAAAATATCTGATTATTTGCGGTTACAGCAACAAAACATAGGTCAGAAAAGGGGATTTTTCGGAAAAAGTACAAAATCCTCAATATTTCGAAAATGGTGATACTTTTATAGAGGTAATTTTTTCATGTCTGGTAGAGCACCATTCAAGCTATCTCCCTTTTAAGTTTGTCCTACCATTTATGGGACACCCTGTATATTTAATTTACGTTACTCTGGAGAAAAAGTTGATATTTTTTTTTATTTCATTGAATGACAAGACGAGCAATCCGTTCGCCTGATGGTAAGCGATACCACCACTCATAAACAGTAGCAACACCAGGCATCCAGCACCTTGACTTACAAAGTACTGTGTGTAATTCCACTGCGCCCGTCATCCTGAGACGTAAGACGTTAAGTCTCTTTTTTTTTTTTTTTTTTAATGGCATTTGTGTTCACATTTTGCCAATGTCAAGTTTGGTTTGTCTATTTTATTATCTGTAGTATATCGAAGTAAAGCAGTGGCTACCTTACCAAGACTTTATCGAGGAGTTTTGGCGGCAACAAAAAAAAACACTTGATTAGCACTTTTATTTCAATTCACTTCATTTGAGCTCTTTAATAGAACTATATTGGATAATATACCACCATAATTATGCAATATAACACTAAGTATCACCAAAATAATGAATTAAAACAAGAGCACCTCATGACACTTCCAAGTTCCCGCCAAAACTCCGTTAAGTCTCATTATGTCCAGTAGTTACACTGGCTACAATGTCCTTCAAACCGAAACACAAAAATGCTTGCACACTGCTGCGTGGCGGTAGAAATAGACATTGCGGTGGTACCCATCCAGACGGACTCTTACATATGTTACTCTTACTTTGCTCTCGGTGCCCCGCCGCCGCCCGATCCCCTTGCACCGGTGACGATCGAAGAAGTCATCGCTCTGATCAAGGCGCTCAAAAGACGAAAAGCCCCCGGGGGCGACAGGATCCCTACCCGTATGATTAAGATGCTTCCGGAGCATCTGGTCCTAACGCTCACCGCGATATTCAATGCTGCTTTTCAAAACTGCCGCTTCCCAGAGGTCTGGAAGGAGGCAGTTGTGATAGGTATACATAAGCCGGGAAAACCCGCATCCGAACCGTCCTCTTATAGGCCAATCAGTCTGCTCAGTACTCTGGACAAAATTTACGAGCGGATCGTCCTCGACCGCCTCAAAATAGTCGCTCACAACAACAATCTGATCCCTCCCGAACAGTTTGAGTAGGATAATATTGGGCATTCTAGACCACCTGTCGCTCGGCGAAACAAGTTCGCCATCGCTCCGGACGGTGGTCTAGAATACCCAATATGGAATGATCGACTCAAAATATGAATTCACACCATAATTTTATACTCTGACAAGTTCGCCATCGCTCCGGACGGTGGTCTAGACTGCCCAATATGGAATGATCGACTCAGAATATAAATTCACACCACAATTGTATACTCTGACAACGGGCAATCAATGAGTGTCGAAGGAAAAATAAAGTTTTTGTAATGTGTTTTATACGAATTCATCAAATTATGATTGAAACTCATATGAAATGTTATGTGTATTATGAATGTGAAAGCTTTGGTTGAGTAAAATAACTGTGACGTTTTCGAATTATTAATTTTTTATTTAACATTATTATATGTTTTCGGTTGTTCTTCGAACAATAAATCGGATAAACGCACGAACTCTTGTAATTTTCGCCACTGAGGGGAATCGGTGTCGGTTTGGAACTTGATACGGATGAGCGCCTTCTTCCACATGTCCAATGGTTCGGTGTCGTGCGCGTCGCTCGACTTGTACACCTTGCAGTCGATGTAGTATTCACCGCTGGTGCTCGCTGTTCGCCGCTCGCTGCCATTGGCCACTCGGTTCACAAAATATGACGACAGCCGACTAATACTTTCAGTTTGCTCTGTGTCCGTTGCGTAGTTGCGACTTATACCAAATATATCATTAGTATTCTTTGTTTTTTTACTGAAACAATATATGAAACATAAATGTTAATTTTCATCTTATTGTCACTGAAGTTTCTCCTAAAACGTTTTTAAATTGATACGAATGCATTATCTCTACCAGTCGTATAGTAACAAATTATATAGAAACAAATTTATAACTACCACCCAAACTAATATTTTGATACATTGAAGTTTCTTTTGTTGAGGTGTTTTAGTATCGTTCTCCGAGGAGCAGATCTCTATAAATTTGTAAGGATCATGTCCGAAATTATAGGTACTCTTATAAATAGAAAATATGGTTTGAAACAATGCCTATTACTTCGGAGATATACGCGGTAGTTTGTGAAAACTGAATACACATCTCAAAATATATTACTTATTATAAACAAGTTCCACCGCAAGGTACAGAAAACATTCTTCCTACGAAGTCCTTAAAAGTATTTAAATTTCTTACCTCGTCCGTGTTGAATTCGTCGTTGAGGCTGGCTTGCGCTTCCCGACGTTGTCCGCCGACAGGCTGCGGTTGGATTTCTTTTTTTGTTCAGAAGCTGGAGCTGGTTGGTAGTACTCGCATTCTGATTCAGACCTGAAAGTTATATAAATGTTAAAACAGTTAATTTTAAATATACAAATTTAAGAAATCAGTACGTCAAAGTGATTTCAAAATAATTTATACTCACATTTTTCCGTTTGAAACAGCTGTTTGAATATACCTGCACAATAAGCTTGGTGAGTCGGTGGCAGCAGGCACGGCAAGTGTCAGCAGCTCGGCAGCGGGTTCGGTTATTCGCAGATTACTTCTTCAAGAGTACTTCCAGTCTTGTAGAGTTGATTTTGTTATGTCGCTTCCATCAAAACCAGTTGTTTATAAGCGAAAAACGTGTGATAATTTGCAACATTAAAAATGTTGCATGTGCTATGGTATAATGTATTTTACGTTACTTTTTTCCGTGTACGTATTATACTCATGTAAAATGCACATTCAGAGTTCAAGTCGCCGCACCGTCGCCAGCACCAGCTGTTATCGTCATCTGACAACTCGCGCACACGATATGCCAACAATGCACCCACGGCGAGAGCTGCCAGAGTCATAAACTCCTTTCTAAATGAGGTTCAAAATGCCGATATACATGCTGATCCCATCAGATGTTTATATAAGTATGCCATATTTCATTTAAGTAAATTATAATTGTAAATTGTTCTTAGTATAGTGTAACATTGTGTGCGTTTTGGCTTAGCTGTAAGTTCACAATTGTATTTTTAAATAAATAAATAAATAAATAAATAAATAAATAAGTAACACGAGTAAACGTCGATGCAGCTAAAATGCTTAGGGTTGGGAAACGTACATTACATTGTAAATATTTAATTAACCATAAATTATGTTATACAGATTATTTCAAATAATATATTAATAACATCAAACTTTACAAATAATTTCTTTATTTATGATGATAGTGACCAAATTTTTTTTTCCTTTTTTTCAATTTTGTTTCATCGTAATGATTACAATATATTGTGTATAATATTATAATATTAATGTAACTACAGTTGATGCAAAAAAATATTTCATTTGAATGAATATTGTAACCAAAAAACTTAAATTTGAATACGTGCCATCCTTACTTACTTGAATGACGCAAATTTGATTTTGATGACTGGAAATTAATATATAGGTTGAGCGCACGTGTCACGATATGAACTATGTTATTTACTTGATATTTGAGTATATCATTCTAATGGAAGAAGATCGTATGAACAATAACCATAATATGTCTCTTATGATTAATAATTATTTTAATATTGAATTAAAAGTCACTATAAAAGCTGTTCTTTTCTTTTTCAAAGTTTATTACCACAAAATGTTGAAGTGATATAGCAGCATTTATAAAAAAATCATCGAATATATTTTTATAAGAAGTAATCGGTATATCACATACAAATTGATATACCAACAATTGAGTTTTATATTGAGCCACAAAATATAGAAATATTAACTAAATAGAAAAACGACAGAATTCAGGTAACTATAAACATTTTATAAACATAAAAATTCTTAAGATATTGTTGATTGTACCTTAAAAATACATTTAATATTCGACTAATATTATGCATTACTCTTTCAGAAATGTTTTAAAAAACAAGTTACTTTCGTGAATAAGAACGAGAAGCACAAACGAGAACTGAATTTCAACGGGACACAGGCATTTGTCTTATGGTGTTGGATAAGCCACTTCATTCAATTTAAAATCCGGTTTGAAATTTATACAAGTGAATTTTTTACTTACTGTATATTTTGTAAGTATTATACAATTATAACTTTTGTTTTAGTTTATAAGCACGCTTGGTGCTTCTGTAATTTAAAATAGTATAAAGCATTGTAAATTATAATTAGATAGATACTATAATATAAATAATGCCATACTGTTCGGTTTGCAAAGTGTCCGTAGATAGTCGTCGATGGTCGGGTCATTCACGGAGCAATGCACATAAAAACAATAGCGTAACCCCATTTTACGGCAATGTTTCAATTGACAAGTTTTCATTTTCTACAAGATACTTGAATCGAAAACCATTTCGAGATTTTCATGTTTCTAACGTGATACATATATTTTAAATTTTTTTAATTCAGTATTTTGCGAAATATTTGAACTTTTCTCCGAAAATTCGAGAGTGAGGCAGACTACGCCTGACATACTTGCTTAGGAAGTTTTGAAAAAAAAAAACAATTAGCAAAATGGCGAAGTGTTATCAGTCATGTTGACAGCTATTGACACTTGACGGAATCTTAAAAATACAACGTGCACACTGCACATTCTTTACATAACTTGGAGATATCATGAAAGTTTCTGAAGGATATGCAATGGCAGACAGCCGCAATCTCCCCAAGGTGGATTACATGATGTTGTTGCAACATATGCGTGAAAACGACACATTTAATGTTGCCGAGATCCGAGGCGCTAAAGTCATGCTTTCGTCGAGGGATTCCTACGTAGAAACATCAGTAGGCTACGTGGAAGTAAAGCGCGAACTCTCTTCCTGTTACGTAAAGGGCAGGGTTACACCTGAACATAGAGTTCGCACAAAAATGTATATCGTTCTTGCAGTCATCAATGAGATTGAAGAAACAATTACAGAAGTGAAGTGCCAGGACTGCACGGCGAGTCAAGGTGGATGCAAACACGCCATTTGTTTTATAATGTGGCTGATCAAGCGTACTGAGGAGCCATCAGTAACATCGGTACAATGTTATTGGACTCAGCCTAAACTGTCTGCAGCTGTGACATATAACAGGTGTATTGCTGCAAAAGAAATGGGAAAACGAGTAGCACAACCAAGTACGCATCTTCCTAACTCGTTGAATCTTGCTTCATTTGTAGAAGAATGCAGAAAAAGAAAAATGGTTGACTCATTATTAACCAATTACACTATTCCTGCACATGCCCTAGATGACTTCAGCATTTTTAAACTCATCCTAGTTCATTGCAATAGTCTCTCACAAGATGATGATGTTATTTTTAATGAATGGAAAAAAATTGCCGAGACTAAAATAACAATGGAGATAAAAAAACAAATTGAAGAAAATACACGCGGCCAGGCTAACTGTCAACTGTGGCACACATTACGTCAAGCTAGGATTACAGCATCAAAGGTATATGAAAGCACCAAGTGCAACATTGATGGTGTACTGGTAAAATTAATCCTTGGTGGATATAAAGTACCTGAGACAAAGGCTATCAAAAGAGGCAAATATTTGGAAAATGAGGTAATCAAAGAAATCGAAAAAGTTATGAATGTTAAAATAAGGCATTGTGGGTTACAACTCATAACCGCTATTGTAGGTGCATCACCTGATGGACTATGTGAGGAGCAAAATTTCACAGTTGAAATTAAATGTCCCAGTAGCCACAAAACCATTGAAAATTATATTAAAGATAATATCATATCTCCAAAATGCAGAGCTCAAATACAACTACAAATGTTTGCTATGGGTCAAACAAAAGCTTTATTTTGTATAGCTGATCCCAATTTTGAAAATAATAAATCCTTTCAACAGCATTGGCTTTATTATGACCAGCTATATGTTAAAAGGTTACTTATTGAAGCAGAAGCATTTTGGGAAAAATATATTTTCAAAAAAATGTTAGATATTGTGAGAAGTTAGGTATTTATTTACAATGTTGTCATTATGTTGTGGTATGAGTAGATTACTCCCTGAGTAAGATAAATAAGCATGACTTGTATGAAGTGCTATGACAACATAATATAAAAATACCTTCGTGATTTAAGGTTATTTTTAAATAAATAAAAATGCATTAACAAAATATGTAGTTTTATTCGAAAACTCTTACATTTATTTACGCTTTAATATTGGAGACTGTAGATTTATAAGTCCACAAGAAACTAACACTAAATCATCCAACACATTAATAAGTTTATTATTTACCACAGAATGAGGCTTTAATATTTTAAACAGTCGTACTCTTCTTATTACTCTCTCTACATGAATCCTCAGACTAGCCAAGATTTTACTGTCCACAACCTCTGATTTTGTCATTTTTGTATCTTTTGATACACTAGGAGGACGCAGAACTTTAACAGATTTTTGAATCAAATGAGATTCTAAGTTTTTAAAACCTCTGTCTGACAAAATAGTTGCCTCTGCTGGAACAGTTTCTAAAAAACCACTTTGTTCAACTAAATACATATCAGATATTCTACCACCATAACCCTCTGAAATAAAATTTATAAAGCCATCTGGGGTGGTACCAATCAGATATTTTATGGTATTACAGTTTTTATATTGTGACCAAGTTAGGGCTTGATCAATAGCCTTTTTGGGTTTTTCTATTTCTATTTCGAAGCAGTCTATTATCGATTGTACACTGGCATAGTCCTTATTTGTAGAAAAAGCAGGTGGGAGATTTCTCTTAATATCCTGTGTTGAGGGCCAATATATCAGTTGCTTAAAAAATAAACTTAATGCTTTCAGGGTTCTATAAAATGTTCTCCAAAGTGTGGCTATAGATATTTCAAACATGTCTTTCAACCTTGAAAATGTGTCATTATTTTTAATTTTGTATAGAGTAATAATAACATGTAAACATGGTATCTTTAATTCCTTTGACAGGTGTTGGATGACCCAATAATATTGTTTCGGGATACCAATATAAGCAAATGGCTTATTTTCTATAAGTTTCAGTATAAAACTTCTTCCCACCAAACTTTTATGTACTACACTTTTTTGCACTTCACTAGAGCTTTCGTTTCCTGAAAACTCTGTAGTACTCCCTACTGTAGATGGGTAACATTCTTCTGACAAATCTTCTTCAGTGGTTGAGGGATACAATTTAATTTTATATGAAATGCTTGTAGAAACTGAGCAGTGTTTCATTGTTGGTGTTATTTGCACTGATTTATTACTGCAGTCTGGAATACATTGAACTGATTTGTCCTGTGTCACAGGAAAGAGATCTTCATTACCAGTATTTGGTAATATAGCTGGGTTATTACCTATATTACGCAAATTATTTGGAACTACAGGATTTAATCTAGGCCGAGTAACTTTATTTTCAATCCAGTCCTTATAATTAAGCAAATCTTCTTCTATCTGAAATACAAATTATAACATCTTTAGCATATTGTTATTGCATATAATAGTAACATTGGAAAATGCAGGGCAACTTTTATAAATTATTGCAGTTGCATCACATCAGGACATAAACTAGCTACAAGATAATAAGATGAAAATCGATATCATCACTTCAAAATTTTACACTAGTTCGACGCATAAATAGTTTTATATAAATTTACTTCACGATAAGTTCATTAATGTAATAAATAATCGTATATGTTCATTTAGAACAAGATCACGAAATAAATAGTGGTTTAATTTTGTTAGCTTTAGTTGCACTTATGAATATCTTGTGTAGTTGATTTTGTCATACTTACATTCAAGTGGTCTTCGCATATGTATATACTCGAAGTTTTAGGAACATTTTTCTTATTTACGGCAGCACACCACTGTATTCTCGCTGACTTGGGTACATAAAAAAAATGCTTGTTTGGATGTGCCAATACAGTGTTTTTGCACACGGGAACCATGCAAGAAATTAGGGGGTCTAGTTTACGAGGTTGTCTACTCATTTTGTTCGAGATAAGAGTAGTTTTTCTACAACAGTAAATAACAAGAAGGTAAAAAACGAAGCTCAGGTTGACAATTTGACGTTTTGAAGCTATAATCGTTGAGTTATCTCGTTGACAGTTTTTTTTCTATCATTCTAGGCATAGGAAGCTTTTCATACAGCCTCTAAAGTGCTTTTAGAATAAAAAATATTTCAAATTTATTTTACGTATACTTAAACTTAAAATTATAAAAAATTAAAACATACGTGTCCTTTAGATTTCAAAGGTCTTTTTAAAAAGTACATAAAAATATAGTACAAAATTTTTGAAAACATGTCAATTATCAATACTTCGTTTAAAGGACGTATCGTAAGTTATAGGATAACCGCAACTGACGAGCAAGTAAATAATTTCCCAGAGATGTTTCTGAACAGTATTTGTGATCAAGTAAAATATTTAATAGATCGATCACTTCACATACATACATCTGTTAAAATTAATTTTGAACTCTTTTCTATTTTTCTTTTATATAAAAGTGATCAAAGGGAAATTAAATCATTCGGTACAAAAAATTATATAGTTCATGTAAATTATGAGTTCGATTCAATTTATAAGTTAGCGATTGCATTGCTTTTAAGAAAAATAGAAGAATTTCAGGAGAGAGATAGCGGTTGGACCTTTTTGAATAATTCACATTTAGAAATAAACATTAATAAATATCAGCCTCTCGGCGGAAGCGGATTTATAGATTTACCAAAATTCATAAAAAATAAAAAAGCTTGTTTGAATATCCGAAACAAAGACAAATATTGCTTTTTGTAACTGTAGTATTAAGTACTTTTAACAGCTTATTGTCTATTCTTTATTTTTTTTTGGAAAAATATAAATAAATATGTGTTGAATTGTAATAACTTGTTTTATTTACGAACCTGACTGACATATTTACCATCGCAGGAATAATATTAGTATGGATTATAATACATATAATTCAACCATCACACTATAGGAAGGTACTTAGCTGATATACAATATGATACTTTAGATTGCCTTCTATCCAGTTCAACATACATACACACACGCAATCAAACCTTGTACTAATGAAGGGTAGGCCACACCATTACCATATCGAACGAACACTCAGGACTGATACTGAGTAGAAAAACTCAATATCACTTTGCCCGACCCGGGATTCGAACCCGACACCTCAAAGCGGTAGTCGTACCGCGCTCGCTTTACCACTACGCTACTGAAGCATTCAGTTCAATGTATTATAAAATGTTAAATAAGCATTAAATATATGACGTATCGTTTTGTTTCTAATGAATAAAATATTATGCTTATTTAACGTTTTATAGTAAACGTGTTCTAACATGTATAATACCGTTGTTTGTTTCGGGGGAGATATATAATTTTTGGTCACTTGTCACATATTACTGGTTCGAATAGGTACTTAAACTACATTGCAAAATCATCAAACATCAACAGCATGTCGTTGGTATGTATTTTTTTAAATTATATTTTATTAACTTTGTATTAATTATAATAGATTGTATTACCATAATACCATTAGTAATGATTTAATTTGTTTTGTTACAGATTTCTGATGCAGATATTATATTTAACCAGTATGCGCAAGATCCCTTCGAAGGATTCTCCGAGATTCTACGCAACGAGCCCGAAATTTGCAATCAACAAACGAAAGAAAAGAAATCCAAACGACGTCGGGAAAAGTCAAGACACAATAATATAACGAAACAGAAAGAGAACACGTCTTTTGTAATGAGCAGATTACAGCGACGCGGCATCAAATTGATAAAAATTTTCGTTATAGACCTTTGTAACAACAGTACTCAAACCAGTGACAGTGATAGTGATAGAGAAAATGTAATTTTAAATGCACAATACATAGTTAAAGACGCTATTGATAGCGTCATGGACGATACTGAATCATTGGTCAAGAAAATTTCTAAGTCCTTAATAGATAGTGATTTTTAAGAAACTTTATGTTAAAAATTGTGAGTATAATGATGTTTTTATTTAAACATGAACTTTTAACTTGTCTGTATTAGATATATCAGATGTTATTATGGATTATGTAATAAAATATATTTATATTAAAAAGATTTTTATTTAATGAAACTTAAAATATACAATTTATTACCACTTCAGATATTTCTTAATACATAATACATTTTTTAGGGCACAATGTTTGAAATGATGAGTACAATTTAGATTTGTTTTTTCATCGCAATATTTTTTATGTAACACTGTAAAACTAGGACACTTTTCTTCACCGAGGTCCGACACTTTGCAATTTACACAAAGATCTTGTACCCATTTCACCTTCTCTAATCCTTTGACAATGATTTCTTTATTTTCTAAATATGGAACGATTATACGTTGAAATTCTCTAAAGTCAATATATCCTTCGTTCCAGTAAATGCCTCTGTTTTTCTCCAACCATTTAACCTGTCTCTTTTCTTCATCTGACAAGTTTTTAAAAAGATACGGTGGTTTTATTAAAAACGTTTGCGTATAATTACGAGTTGCAAAAGATAATTCCTTTAATATAAAATTGTTATGTATGTCTTTAAATCCTTGAACGTCCAATATTATACTATTAGAATTCATGATATTTTTCTCACAGTACTGCTTAGGGGTTTATATTCAATTATACAGTCATTCAATATAAGACAGTAAGCAGAAGTTTGATCAGGTATTTCAACAATACTCTCCAACTCTACTCTCACGTCAACTACTGGACCTGATATAAGATTATCTATTTGTCGAGAACAATCTATCACACATAACGGAGCAATGTCCTTAAATTCTTTAGCACTCAACAAAGGCTCTGGTCTACGTCCGTAATAAGACTGTTGAAATCGAGCGTACTGTTCGTATAATAAAGCATATTGATTGTTTATAAAATCAGTATTTAGATTTTCGTACGGATAATAAGTTGAATTTAAGTAAACTTTTACTTCACGTAGGTTACAGTGATCAAATCTAGACATGTCAGCCCCAGATTTGTTTTTCCTGTTGGTTTGCAGTCCTATAACAACGTATCGTGGTTTTTCGATTTGCGATGAGGTTTTAATAGACCACGTATGCTTTGTTGTTTTAGGTAATAAAGGATATTCATATAAATCCCAGTTTCTAAAAATTAAGTGAAGTGCACGGTCTTTTTCTAAAATTTTTATGAAGTTCAATTTTTCTTTGTCGGACACTTTCACATGTGGCATTCTCCATACAATTTTATTAATTTCAACACTTTGTATGACTTCTCCACTATTCAGTTTCAAAGCATTCAAGTCTGTATTACTTCTTAGCAAAATCAGTTCGTGTTTACAATTTATGATAACTTTTTTGTAATCTTCACCAAATCCTAAGATATTACTTAGCGGTATTGATACTGAAAAAAATCCATTCTCACTTTTCGTACCATGTATATCCCATCTCCAGGCTTGGGATGTTTTAGATTCACTTTCGTTCATAGATATCAATGATTTGATGGTAGTAGTTACACTCGCATTTTTTATTTTATCTATCTCCACTCCGTTCAATTCATACCTGATATCTTGAAAAAGGTACATCAACGGATTATTTGTAAATTCTACGCTTGTTTTTTCTTTGGTATCTCTTTTCGTAACATTCACAAATCCTTCTAAATGTAAAGTACTCGCTGATGGTAGAACATACAAATCTTTTTGATTAATAGGTATACGAATTTCATCATTTCTATTAAAACTAGTGACGTAGGGTTTATACGAATGAAATTCAATACCTTCGATGGTATTATCGTATAATGGAGTAGTTAAAAGATCTAGTATATTCATTTTAGTAAACCTATTGTTTTAAGAAAATTGAGATTTTCTTTGTTTAGCTTTTGTCTCTTATTAGAATGCAATGCAGCTTTGGAGATGGTTCGTGCCTTACTAACGTTTTTGGTATCTGCACTGCTATATTTATGTAGTGGGTAATAATCAATCATTTTCTTTTTAGGTGTAAATATAACTGTACTTCTTCGCCACGCAGATTAAGCAAATTGTTGTTAATATCTAATAACCTTATATTAACACTATTTATAATATTTTGATTGACCGGAAAGTATATTATATTCTTCGGAATTTCAATAATTCTGTAACCTGGAGGCACGTTAGGAGCAAACTCGTGAATAATATGACTAGGTCTACCATTCACATAAGATCCGCTAATAATATCACATTCAATCCTCACCACGGTCGTTGATAAAATGTCGACTGGAAACTGTGACACGTGTAATATATTAGCTTCAAGAATTTTCTTGTCGAATCCTAATAGTCTACCAATAGAATCTTCTTTTATAAAATTTAACTTTTTCGTGCAATATATATTTGTCTTTAAAGTATTGTTGTTGCACTGTAGTTGAAATCTTGTATTTTTTATTTGTGATTTAATGTAATCGTTGATATCTTGCAGTTCATATGCACCTTCAGGTATTTCAATAAATTCGTTGTAATCACCATAATACAATTTATTATTTTTTTCATCAATATTCGGAATCGAATTAAATGTAGACAAATGTAATAATGCACATTCATATTCTCCTTCAAGTTGCAAATTTGGTGAATAATATGTGGAAAGTATTGACGAGGTGCCTGTTATAGACAGCGTGAAAGACATCTTGCGATTGCAGGCAATAAAACAAGTTGATTTATTTTATACTTTTATTCCAAAATTTAAACAAAAAATTCAAACACAATTGACCACAGTTTACAGAATTATATGTTTGATACCTTGTATAGTTATAATGTAGATTACAATGTTTAAAATAATTTACTAATTCTATAGGTGGTTTTAAATCACCAAAGCTGTCAAAATATTCACAGTATTTATCTATTTTAACATAGGCTACCCAATGAGTTCCTTCGTTGACAGAGTTATCCAAATTGACAATACCACATTCGATGGGGTTCGATTTCTTAGGTAATTGGTCTTTCATAAATACTCGTCGAAAATATGGTATATTTTGTGCGTAACGCATGATTTCGATATTACTTAGAGCATGATTAGGTAACCTCATATTTAGTTTTTTGAACGCTTTACAAACAATCCTTTACCATTCTTGTAAGGCTTGATATACAAACCTTTACCGATTGCTATGGATTCCATAACCTTATTATGGCGTTCAGATTCCCTTAAATTTTTTTGAGCATTTTTATAATCATTAACAGTTTTTGCAATTCCAGCCGCACCTCCGGCTAATGAACCTAACGCAGACAACCCAGCAAATATAGGTATTAAAGGCAAAACTCCACCAGTTTTTGGTAACGATATAACTCTTGGCAAACAAATCTTATTATTTGAATTTAATGGATATAATTTCTTCGCTGCCAGATAGGCATACTTTATTAAATTTGTTTTATTAGGCTTGGACTTTTTAATATGTGCGCGAATTTTTGATACTAAGGACCCGAATGATTTCAATCCTGACCCGGTTTTCAGTTTCGCCTTCATAACTTTGCTAACAATCCAAGAAGCCAATTTTTCTCCTTTTCCCGCATCTTGAGCATTTAAACGCCGTTTAGCCATATTTATCAACTGTAAATCTGCTTTATGCCGATTGGGTAAATCTGAGAATGTTGAATATGCGATATCGTGTTCTTTACAAGCTTCATCCAACTTATTTATGCCTTTGTCACCGCGCAACAAGCGCCTTTCAAGTTTTGTTCCTGGACCGCAATAGTTATAACCAGGTAAGTGTAGTTCGATCGGTAAATTGTTTATCAAACTATTTACCAGTCCGCCTCCGTTCATTGTTTGTAATTGAATGTACTGTTGTCATGAAGAAAAAAGATTAATATATGATATCTCATCAGTTAACAACTTTAGACTTATCAATCCAACTGTTTTCACTTTCTTGTAGACCCAACCATTTTACAAATAACTTATTACCTTTCTTTTTTATAACCTTTTCAATTAAGTAAACATCGGGGTAGCTTGTTTTCTGAATTTCTTGTTCATAAAAAGATCCTAAAATCGGTTGTTTGCGTTGATCTTCTATATTATATGTAACAGGATTTGTGTCGTTTACTTTAACAATATTAAAAATTTCTGTTGACCAGTTAGGAGTGTAACCCTTTCGAAAACAGTTTTTATATTTACTAATACGAACAGGGTCACCTATACTGAACTTATTCCGTCTAAATGCTAACGGTTTTCGTGACTGTAAAATAAGTTGTTTTATTTTTTGTTCATTATTAAAATCCACTTCATTCGGTTTGTGGCCAATCGTTCTATGTTTTGTATTATTGTAGTCTGCTACAATACTATCCAATGACTTTCCTATCCATTTATAGCTGCCATTTATGTTGAATAATTTAAAAAGTTTATTTTTTAAAGTTTTTATTAATCGTTCAACTATTGATGCTTTTTTTGTTGAAAACGAGGAATAATGATTTATATTAAATGATTTAATTAATTTTGAAAACGTTTCATTGTAAAATTCAGTACCTAAATCAGTTTGCAAATTTACTGGGGTGCGACCGCTTTGTTTAAGTACTTTTTCAAAAGCGTGTGATACTTCTATTTTTGTTTTTAACTTTAAAGGGACTGCCCAAGAATACTTAGTAAAACAGTCAATTATAACTAATATATAACTAAATCCCTTGTTGTATTTTTTTATGTTTCTTAAATCAATTAGATCTGCTTGCCATAAGTCATCTATGTCTTTAAGGATCACTGAGCGACGAATAAAATTCTTACGAGCCGATCGATGCAATTCATTGACGACTTGATGTTTTATCATTTTGAATGGCTTTACTGGTCTTTTTAGTTGAAGAGTTTGAATTATTCTGATTAATAAATGAAAATATATTTTCTTTTAAATGCTCTATAGAATTATGTACCTCGCTTATAATTTCTTGCTTAGATTTATCTATTAATGTTTGTACGTAATTTTTATTGCACAAATTTTGAATTTTGTTGTCAACGTACTGCTTATTTGAAACATGATCAGCTTGCGTAGGATCAATCACACCAGAAATTCGATTCTGTTGTAAATCAAATTCTCCATTTATTGATTTGGTAATTGTTTTGTCAGCTATATCAAAAATATCAGATATTCGCATCCGTTTGTGGATGTGATGACCAAACTTATCAACATTCATTGCGTCCGATATTGTTTTAAGTTAAATTTAAAATGAAATAAATTGCTGAAGGTCAAAGTATTTATTGATTTATGATTCCATTTTCTCGTAGTTCTTCTATAATCGACAAAATTTCATTGTCTACACCAGTATTCCCAGCATCTCGAGACGCAATTAATAACTTTAACCTATCAACTAACTCATTAGGATCATCCCAATAAACATAATCAACAAACTTATTCCACTTCTTTAAAATTGGCAAATCCTTACCTTTAGGTATTTGTTTACAACTTATATCCTCGGTTAGTTTAAATAGTGGTTTAATTATATACATATACTTTCTACCTTTATTACTCTTTATAGGCTTTTTAGGATCGAAATCTCGTCTATGAGCATTGGTTTCTAACAGCATTAATTTATAATTCTGTTTGTCTACTTCCGTTACTAAGTTTAAATTAGGATCTTTTTTTAACAAGAGTTCTCTTAAACCTGGTGTATTTTTATACGACGTTTCACCAACATTGATGGTTTTATTGTTAACCATTATGTTCGACGTACCTAACATTAATTTTCCTTTATCTATTCTTACCCCGAAAGTAACATCTTCATACATTCCGGGTGATAGTGACCATGATATTGTATTTTGATTTACACTAGGGTTCGAATCTAATGTTTTATATGAATCACCACTATTTTCGAAATCATTATCAGAAACTTCAGCCTCTCCTTTTTCATCTTCAATGTGATCATTATCATTAAAGTCCGAATGAACCTTAATATTACCCCAATAATTTTCGATTTTCGTATTCTCATCTTCAGGTAAACTAGTATCTTGACGCCCATTGTAGTCATACTTTAAATAAGGTTCTTGTTTTAAATCATTTTTAGATGCTATTTGATTCAAAGGGGTAATCAGTGGTTTAAATACGGTTTGCAAGGTCTTTTCATTATCTACTTCAATATTTCTCATTTTACGAACTTTCTTTTTTACGACTTCAGCAGCGTTAATAATTTGTCGTTTGAATGATTGATCCATTTATGAAGAACTTCGTTCTTCTGTTAATGTTTCAAATAGAATAAAAAAATATTGTAAGAATGACGATATTTATAGAAATTCTTAATCGAAAACTACAAATCTGTCAAATTTATTTCGATAACATCCTTCGTTTTTTCGACAATCTTTATTTATAACCAAATAACTATATGGTTCTATCCATATTTGTGAACACATTTCACGAAACTCATGCCATTTCATGTCTGTGTTAACATGTTCATCATAGACATGTCTCATATTAATATCATCTTGTTTAAAAAGAATAATGAGATTTGCATTATCCCTAACAAGTTGTTTTGGTACTTTACTATATGTTTGATTCAAATAAAAGCAATCTATATTTTTATGTCGACCCATTGCGAAATAATCCCGCATATTATTTTGATTTTCACAAGCCACATCATCAAATATAATTATCGAATCACTACAAGCTTCTTGAGGGCACAATACTTCTTCATTGTCCTTGAACTTGGAAAATGATACATCAGGAACCATATCATACACTTTTTCTAAAAACAAATACTTCGGTTGATTTAGAGTTTTTGAGTATAGATATACATTACGATACTTTAATCCGTCTTTATGTAAAAGTAGACCGATTACTAAATTTGTTTTTCCGCAGTTAGACGGGCCACAAATAATACATCTTATAGTATTTGGTAAAAGTTTGCCATGTCGATGAGTGTCGCCTTGAGGTTCAACACAAATTGGATCCACAATAAGAGAATGTGGTTGTTTAACAAATTTCATTATTTACAAACGTCCGGTCATATATACGGTCAAAGCAACAATAATTATTTGTATGTATTTGTTTCATTAATATAATATTCGGCTTGAACGCATTGCAAACAGCAGAGCATTACGATCTATCGATCATTCCACATTGTCAGTCTAGACCACCGCCCGGAGCGATGGCGAACTTGTCAGAGTATAAAATTGTGGTGTGAATTCATATTTTGAGTCGATCATTCCATATTGGGTATTCTAGACCACCGTCCGGAGCGATGGCGAACTTGTTTCGCCGAGCGACAGGTGGTCTAGAATGCCCAATATTATCCTACTAGTTTGGTTTTCGTGCTAGGCACAGTTGCGTAAATCAGGTGCTCCGCATCACGGAGCACGTTTACGACAAATTCAAGATAGGCATGCCCACCGGTGCTCTCTTCTTCGATATTGAAAAAGCATTCGACAGGGTGTGGCACAACGGCTTGCTTTACAAGCTGTACACTCTCAACGTGCCCACTCAACTCGTGCACATCATACGAGATTTTTTGTCGAATCGCGGTTTCAAATATCGCGTGGAGGGTACTCTCTCTTCCCGTCACGCCATCACGGCTGGAGTCCCACAAGGCTCCGCCCTCTCACCTTTTCTTTTCTCGCTGTACACCAGCGATATCCCTAAACCGAAAAACGCCCATTTGGCGCTCTTTGCCGATGACACCGCAATCTACGCCTCACGTAGAGACCCCGACAATGTGGTGCGCACTTTGCAGGCCGCCGCCGACAAGCTCAGTGAGTGGTTCCGCAAATGGCGAATCACCGTCAATCCCACAAAGAGCCAGGCTATCCTGTTCACTTTGAAAAGGAGAGTCCATGTGCCTCACAACTCAGTCCGCATGTCCAACCAGGTAATCCCCTGGACGGACAAAGCCAAATATTTAGGAGTGACCCTTGATCAGAAGTTGACCTTCATCCCACACGTAAATGCGGTACGCGCGCGAGCCGCATTCGCGATGAGCCTACTGCATTGGCTCATAAATAGGAAAAGCAAAATGTCCATCCGCAACAAGATTAGGATCTTTACCACGTGTATTAGACCGATCATGACATACGCGTCGCCCGTGTTCGCCCATATACCGCCTGCTCGTCTTAAGCGTATGCAGGTATTGCAAAACATTTTTCTTCGACACGCTCTTGGTGCCCCGTGGTACGTTCGCAATCGCAACCTCCACGTGGATACTAACATGCCGACCATCAGGCATTTCATGCAAATGACCAGCAAACGCTACTTCGACCGGGCGGTTAAACACCCAAATACGTTAGTCCGCAAAGCGTCAATATACACTCCATTCGACCGCGCCAAATGGAGACGGCCGCGTTCAGTCCTAACCGATCCAGAGGACGATATCACTCTGGCCATTCGCAGTAAGAACGAGTTCCTAAAACTCCTACACTCCACACGACCGCAGTTCCGTCCTCGCCGCCGAGGACCTCGCCGCGTTCCCCGTCGCCCTCCCGACCCTCCTAACAGATCCGGCCCGCGTGCCGACGAAATAAATGGATAGGATTAGGTTAAACACCAACCTTCCCCACTAATCGTTGATGTCTCATCCTCTCCCAGTGACCGTCCTGAGCCGAGGTTCGTAACCCGTTAGTGGGTTGCCCTCAGCATGGTTACTTAAATCAAGGGTTGCGAGCGCCTAAAGCGTTCACCCGAAAGTCCGGTGTGGCCAGAAAAGCCGACTCCCGTCAGGCTACTGGCTGGTAGGGCCAAAACAAAAAAAAAAAAAAAAAAAAGCTCTCGGTGCCTCGAGCTCGCACCAACTTACTGCAGCACGCACCGCTAACGCGCGCGCTGCGTGTGCTCAATGCGGTGTCCAGCCGGGTTGATTTATTTTCATGCTCACTGACGGAATTCACAGAGGCCGCTTGTATCTTAGTTAGTTATACTTTTAATATAATGTAGTAAAATGTTGGTTGCTGTATTTATTATAATGTTGTATAAGTCCTACACTACTGTATTGGGTGTAACCTGTAATTAGTAGGAAGTATATGGAATAAATAAATAAAATAAATATGAGACCTACCACCAGTAGCTATTAATTAGTGGGTTTTTGCATTTTTTCCACACATAAGCAAATATAAAACTATTTCTTGCTCTTATTCTTATTTCTAGCCATAAAAGCAATGAAAATAAGGTATACATATCCCATGTTCAAAAATGCTGTTGACCGGAGATTTAGGGTGGGTTGCAGAAAATAACTTTAACAATAACATAGGTCTAACCAACTGTCAAATCTTCGGTTAAGCAATTTTTGGGTTGCATAAAATTAACAATTGTCAAAATGACGTCGCGAATAACAGTAACATTAACCGCTCAGTTTCGGACGGTTAATGTTAAAGTTATGGTTAGTTTTCGTAATCTGTGTGTATACTCTGTATAATTAATTGTCATTTGTCAAACGATTTACAATAATAACGTCCTATGAGCTATTTTAATACAAATACTCTGTTAAATACCTGCGTAAAATGTTTAGTACGCGAAATATTGTGGGAAGCAAGCTCTAGCAATGATAGCGATTCTGATAGTGGGTCTATCCAAATAGTTTGGTGGAGCAAAAAATTCCGCTGAAATTCTATGATAGAAACAAAGAAGATGTACATACTAGATACCTACGTAATAATAGAAATTTGAATAATGAATCGATATTTCATCAAGATTTGATAGTTATATTAAATCATTGCCAATGCCAAAATATTACCCGTGCAAGTTTTTGGGGTAATATAGCATTATTTCACTGGTCACTCGTTTACCTTTAACTTTAACAACTACAGCAATGGTGCAACAGAGGTAATGTCAATTTCAGTAGTCATTGTTATTGTCACTGCTAAAGTTAACTTTAACGGTAACACTAACGTCAGATTTTGTGCAACCCACCCTTAGACACACAGAAGTATAACCACAGATTACTTAGAGAAGCTATATAAGTATAACAAGCTTTAGACATGATAAGAATTTTGACAACAAGTAATGCCAACGTAAAATAAATTAAAAATATATTGACAAATGTATGTCATTATAACTGCGAACAGACTGACAAGACACAAGTACAAGTCCCAAGAGCAATTTTGCCAATAAATACAGAAAGCAAAGAGAGTTCAGAGTATAATCGCTACGTTAAACGGAAAACACAAGTACACCAATATAGTGAAAATGATGTTTACTGATTTGAATTGAAGTTTTGTTCTGTTTCGCGACTGTATAATTCATAATTTGATAAGATATTGTTAGGAAGCGGTATTTGAATAGTGATAAATAACACGCATCACTATGGGCTAAGACATTACAAATATACGTTATTGTTTATACGTGTCGTCGTTTAGTTTTGGAAACATCATAATGGAACATTTTGGATTATCACACATACTATACGAGCCAGATAAATATAATCCAGACACCTTAGACTTGTTAATTGACGAAGAGGCAAGAGAGTACTGGCTTAATACTTGCGAGAAACTTTGCGAAAAATTCGTAAATTTTGCTCTTATCAATAATAACGACCCCACCGTCGAAATACGAGCTCTTAAGTTTAAGACTTGCTATATAGAAGCGCTTAAGGAACTTAGGATAAATCCACTGTAAGTATTTTATGCAGTTTTTTTTAGACGAATGGTGACAAAATGTTTTGGCAAACATTCAGCATTCAGCTTCGTAGATATTAACCCTTCGTTTTAAAATACTTTTAATCTTGCCAAGTTCCAATTATTTTATATGAGTTAATCTATCGTTTTATTTGTTTTAGGGTGGCATTTAATATGCTTAGGATTTCTTTTTCTAGCTAATTTTGTCATTTGTAATTTTAGTGCTCATGGGCAGTTGACAATACGATTACTTCTTGACGTCAACGAAACATGCCTTCGTTCTCAGGGATTCTTTGACTTATGGAAACAACAAAAGAAATTTGAAAATGATGGTGCCCTGGCATCTCTTGCCAGCAGATTAGCAGAAATTGATGCAATGCCTGATGACCGTCAACGCTGGGTTGAACTCTGCAGAGGAGTTTTAGCTGGTAAGATTTGACTTTTGATTTAACATATTACAGTGAAATCTGAGTGAGTGAGAAAACTCTATATGTGAGAGTAATTTCCGGGTCCCATCATAAGGTACTAAAAAATTACCACACAAGTAAAGTATTTTCGGTATACCACAAAAAATGCATTACATTTTAAAAAGTTGCATTATGTTGTCAGCCTAGGGTCCTTGCTAAAACCCCAGCATTTAATTTTGGCCCAAATATTTCTTGTTTTATCGATATAATACCTCGAAATGAGTAATTCCGACTATACTGAGAGGTTGGTTTTCGTTATCGTTATTTTTGTGGCTGAGTTTTTTATTATTGTGTGTTTAAAAATATTGTACATCATGTACCACGTTTCTGGAATAATTTAGATGACTATGTATTTATTTATTTATCCAAATGAATGTACATAATTCTCTTTAACGATGATGTCCACACTAGGCTGCGCCTGCATTATAGACATCATTTTAAATTTCACATATGTATTTGATGTATCTACCAACGGTAAGAAAATACCCATCAAAATAAACCAATCGCCAGTTGATTATGTAGAGAGCTATATCTATCTAGGTAAACAAATATCATTTAAGAGCTCAAGACAAATGGATGAACTAAATAGACGAATCAGTATGACCTGGAAAAAATACTGGAGCTTCAAGGAAATTATGAAATCCAAGCTTTCAATAATTCTAAAGAAAAAAGTTATGGATTCGAGTCTACTACCCTGCCTATCTTACGGAGCTCAAACCTGGATCTTCAATGATAAGACTTTGTCAAAAATACGTTCGTGTCAGCGGGCTATGGAGAGGAGCATCCTTGGTATTAAGATCTCAGAAAAACAAAATAGTAATAAGATTCGACAAAAAACCCAAGTATTAGATGCATTAAAACACACACAACGTCTGAAGTGGAAATGGGCCGGTCATATTGCCCGGTACTCTGAAGACTGGTGGCCAAATCGCGTCACCAAGTGAACAGGTCCGGGAGGAAAGAGACCAAAAGGCAGACCTCGAGCTTGCTGGAACGACGACTTGGTAAGGCTGGGGGGAAGAGAGTGGATGGGGGTCGCAAAAGACCGAAATGTATGGAGGCAGCTGGAGGAGGCCTATACCCGAAAGGGGCCAAGACAACTATCAAACAATCCATGTATTTGCAAGAATCTCTTGGTTTTCATAGTTGAGATTCATTAACCGACTTTTAGTTTTCCTTTTCGTATTTTTTATTTTATATTCGTAGCGGCGCGGCGATAGCCTAGTTGGGAGTGGTACGGACTGCCGAGACAAATGTCCGCAGGTTCAAAACCCAAGGGCACACCCCTGACTTTTATAAAAATTTATGTGTGTATTCTTCGTGGATTATCGCTCGCTTTAACGGTGAAGGAAAACATTGTGAAGAAACCTGCATACCTGAGAAGTTCTCTGAACTTCGAAGATATGTGAAGTCTGCCAACCTGCACTAGGCCAGTGTGGTGGACTAAGGCCTTAACCCTCTCAGTAGTAGAGGAGGCCCGTGCTGAGCAGTGGGCAGCAGGGTTCGAAAATATCCGATATTTATTATAAATATCAAAATATCCGATATTTATTATAAATATCAAAATATCCGATATTTATTATAAATATCAAAATATCCGATTGATATATATCAAGTTTGATATATATCAATTTTGTATGAAAGACATATTATTTTATTGTATTATTTATGAATACTATTTGCATATGTTTTACATAAACATACTAACATTAATAAAAGATAATAATAATTATGTTTTATTTATTTAGGTACTTATAATCAGACAAAGGAAACCAAAACATAAAATCTTTTAGATACGGCAAAATCAACTCAAAATCATAAAACCTTTTTTTAAAAATTCTAATCAGTCAATAGTCATACCTACACTTAGGTAACAAAACAATAAACATTACAAATAATAACTCTAGAATATAATCAAATAAGTCTTTTAGTTATCCAATCCGTCATCAGTAATTTGTAATAAACTGTTAATTATCAATTTTTTTTTATTGCATTGAATGACGAGACGAGCATGCCGTTCGCCTGATGGTAAGCGATACGACTACCCATTAACAGTAGCAACACCATCCAGCACCTTGAGTTACAAAGTACTGTGTGGCATTCCACTGCGCTCGTCATCCTGAGACATAAGATGTTAAGTCTCATTATGTGCGGTAGTTACACTGGGTACAATGTCCTTCAAACCGAAACACAATAATGCATGCACACTGCTGCTTGGTGGTAGAAATAGACATCCTCAAACCCTGGTGGGCAGTATATAATACAGGGCTGGTATGGTATTCGTATGAAAACAGGGAGAAACGCCTAGAAAAAGTAGTTTTGTGTTTTAGGACTGTGGCCTTAAATTTCCTGTAAATTAGCATTTCCTAATATTTCCGGTGATGGATGAAGTAAATCGTTTCATCACCACTTCTACTCATTTTTATGTAATAAGCTTAACATAAATGTCCAATAATTAAACGGCACACCATAAAAAGGCCCTAAATATAGTGATTTTATGAGACCTTAAAGGTTTTTATTTTATTTTACGAAAAAATTGTGCAAATGCTAAGTATCCCTAATTAGACGACAAGGCAGAATAGCGGTTATTGTTCCCCCAAATGCTTTGGTTTTGTTTTAATTTTTTTAGAGATGCTTTTTTCTAATATTTTTTAATAAACTGACACCACAGCATAATTGAACATTGTTTTCGTATATTTGCTTGTAACTTAGCTCAGCTGGAAATTTAAATAAGATACCAGTACAAAAAACTATTTAATGTGCATATTAATCTATACTAATATTATAAAGAGGAAAGATTTGTATGTTTGTAACAAATAAACTCAAAAACTACTGAACGGATTTCGATGAACTTTGGCACACGGGTAGATCATGTCCTGGACCCTCCACAGGTAAAGGCCTCCTCCAGCGTTAGCCAATCTTCTCTACATTGGGCTATTTTTATCCAGTTTGGGCCTCCTATTTTCTTTATGTCTTCGTCCCATCTAGTATTAGGTCTTCCCTCACGTAGGCTACTTTTTATCCCGGAAAAACTTTTTCACGCGGGCGAAGCCGCGAGCAGAAGTCTATTTTTGATAAACCATAATATCAAGTTCAATTTTTTTTATTGACATGGTTTTTGGAAATATTGCTTTTTTTGTTAAAATGTCATATATTTCGCTAAACAGATTGAAACACACAATTTAAACCAATACAAGAAAGACTTATTCTCATTCTATTTTATTTTGAGGAGTTCCCATCTGCATTTTCGAAGTTCAAGGTCAGACAGCGATATTTTTAATATGGTTACCACCATCTTGAAGCTATATTGAAACCAACACAAAAGGAATCATAAAAATCTTATCCACCCATGCGGCTCGCTACACGCTATATATGCGCAAAAATGGGCAATGCGAGAATGTGTCCATCACAACGGGGGTGTTAAAAACAAGATTCGAATCTGCTATAAAATTCGAGATTTTCCGTACTGCGGTCCCTTGAGCAAATTTTTTAATTTTTTTTTATTTACAATTTTAGGAAAGCTTACAGACTAATTATAAATAGTAAATGATTAAAATAAAATGTGTTACAAATTTGCTGACAACAAGCTTCCGCATATTTATATCTATTTAAGCGTATACCAATCCAAAAAATAATAGATAATACAACTTATAAATATCTAAGAATTTAACCAGTTTACAACGACATGGTTGGGCATTTGGAGAATTAAAAGAACAGAATTAAATAAAACATATGAATGTAAACATAACAATAGCACAGTTTCAGTTTCACAAGCTATCTACTTATCTCATTGGGAATCAAAAAACAAATTACACATTTTGTGCCTTACTGCTGAAGTACTAGTGCAGAATAAGTCAAGATCTAAATGACATGAAACCTCATTGTAATTACTTGCACTACGTAATAAGAAAGCATTGCGTCTATAATTGGTAGTTGTAGATGGTACATACAGTAGAGATCGTTGTCTCAGCATAGCTGGGTTTGTGCGAATCGATATCAATCGAAATACATAAGTATGTAGGGTGTACATTTGCATCTTTATACCTACAGTTTTTTCATAACGTGCTTGGCGTGGGGGGCACATTTTCGTTACACCCAACACTGCAACGATGCGTTGTGTGCCGCTAGCAAAATATTAATAACTTCTTTTGTTATTTAATGAATTGTTATGTTTTGTGTCTTCTTTACAGGAAACATGTTCGATTGGGGGGCACAGGCGGTGACTACTATACTAGACGGTGGTTTGTATGAGGCATTAGAAAAAATTCAAAAAAGGCCATGGCTGTTTGATGGTTTAGACAAATGGATCGACAAATTAGAGGTATTATTGAATAGCTTTCAACAAATTACTGGATACGCATGCGTACAGTATGAAATAAGAGTAAATGATTTTTTTTATTTGCAGAAAACAGTTCATCATTGTGCAGCTGTATTTGTTGACAACAGTGGTGTTGACATAGTTCTTGGTATCTTGCCATTTGTGCGAGCTCTGTTGCTTAGAGGCACGTCTGTTATACTCTGTGCCAATGAGTGGCCAGCTCTCAATGATGTTACCAATGTCGAACTTGAAGAGATTCTGCAACATGCTTCCCGAATTTGTCCTGTATTGGCAGCAGCTCTGACAACTGGAGATTTAGTTGTAAGGTCAAGTGGCCAAAGAGGTCCTTGCCTTGATCTCAGAACAATTAGTGTAGGTGAGAAGCTATCCTACGTAAGTGATTTGATTTGTTTTTCAGTAAATAAAAAACTGTCTTTACAGGTTTATGTACAGAGATGAAACGCCGTGGAGTGGACTTGATTGTGATGGAAGGAATGGGCAGAGCCATACATACAAACCTAAATGCGCGCCTGGCCGTAGATTCACTGAAGTTAGCAGTAGTCAAAAACGCGTGGTTAGCACAGCGACTTGGTGGACCACTGTTTTCTGTAATATTTATTTATGAAGACAAACCATTACAAATCTAGCAGTTTTATGATTTATAAACAAAAGATGTGACTGTCCTATAATAGTATTCATTTTAGATTTTGTAAGTTATTGATCTTCTACACTATAACAATGTTTCCCTATGATTATGCATTCATATTTTAGAATGCTTCAACTGTATGTCGACAGTCTTTCGATCATTTTCGGAATATATTGAGTGTTATCCTGAATGGTGTTTTTTTTAAATTCCCTAAATCACTAACCATGGCGCCATCGGTACGACGACGCCAGCGCCAACTACTGAAAAAATAAAATTTAAATATTTCAAGCAAATTTCCGGGCTAAGCAAGTACCCTATATGTCAATCCAACACATGATATATCCATGTGCCAAATTTCATCTAAATCTGTGCAGCGCTTACTGCGTTTATTTCTAACAAATACTCATTTCTCAAACATTTCTAGATATGTAGTCTTGACTGACTGCGAGCTGTGGTGCCAAAATAATTAAGTACCATCGGTTCGGCACACCACACACGGACCACGATGCGTTGTCCAGCACTCACGTAGCGAACCCCAATGCCAGAATCAGTGCGGCTCAGTGCTGTAGCCTTCGTTATACTTGACCCACGAGGCGTGTGCTCCCACAGCACAGGCGATACGCAATTTAAAACATAAGTGGTTTGGACGCAGTCAACGTATTTTGTGCGACTCTGCGTTGCGACATAAATATGTCGTTTTAGAAATCTATTTCGTGAGAATTACATCCAGAACCTCACGTGACTGAAGTCCTAGTGCGCACAGAGCAGCCACTGACCAACTGAGCAGATCAATTTTACATCCTATATTTTAGACACAATAATATCTACTCAGTGAAGATTAGGCCCCTGCAGACCTCTGTCTATAATATAACAGGGGCCGTAGCTAACTCTGGTCTCTCATATGTAAGAGTCCGTCCGGGTGGGTAACGCAATGTCTATTTCTACCGCCAAGCAGCAGTGTGCATGCAGTGTTGTGTTTCGATTTGAAGGACATTGTAGCCAGTGTAACTACCGGACATAATGAGACTTAACATCTTATGTCTCAGGATGACGAGCGTAGAGGAATGCCCCACAGTACTTTGTAACTCAAGGTGCTGAATGGTGTTGCTACTGTTTATGGGTGGTCGGTATCGCTTGCCATCAGGCGATCGGCATGCTCGTTTCGCGATTCAATGAAATAAATTTAAAAGAAGCCAAAATTCCTTTCTATAATCGTTATTAAAGCTAACGTTATGTATGAGGACATATTCTATGATATAGCTATAGGCCTATCGATAGGATATTGTCATTCGCATACATTTGTTTCCTATTAGCTAAATCTTTTTACTTTGCACCCGTCGAAATTGCGAGATCATAAAAATCGTCTTGCCTTCCGCAACATGTACTTCTGTGGCGTAGAATTAGCTTTGACTCAATATTATTATCCAGGCGAAATTGAATTCATGAGCATTCTCTGAACCTAAGACATTACTCATGATACTCTTCTTAATAGGACTAAACTTACGCAAATCAAAATTGTTAATAATGTAATATGAAGAACCTAGAAGTGCGTTAATTAAAACCTATTGCAATATACCACAAAAAACAAAATCAAAACATTTAATAAGCGGCAATAAATCTTTAAATATATATCAAAATCATACAGCACCCTGAGCTGTTTCGTGCGGCGCGGAATAGAGCTATTTATAAAATGATATGGTTTTTAACTATACTGTTTAATGTCCTTGGGTTTTACTCACATTTTAGATGACTTCTTCGTACTCATATTAAGTACTAAGGTTATTATAAGGGTAACGTAATGTCTATGACTTCAATTTCACCCAGTATATTATGGTAATATAAGAAAAAAAAGAACATGACTGGTGTGGTCTATAGTTTTATTTTAATTAAAATTGGCCCATTGTAATTTTTTCTATACACTATAGGAAGGGCCATGTAACAATTCATTTAAAACTGATAAATATGGAAAGGTTAACGCATATTCAAATGTGTAAGGATTTCCTGTACAAGAAATGCATAATCGTACATAACTGTATAAAAAATGTTGCCTAACTCTAATGAAACAATAATCTTTGAAGAACTATAACACTTCCATCTTTGCTACAAGCAGGACATTTCTGACAGTGCCATTGATTAAATGGACACTCAGGAAAATTCATGAAGTCAACAATCCCTAATATACTTCATCTTATTTTATGATGTTCATATAATTAAGACCGATTGAGCCAAGCTATCACTTTGAACAACAAATAAGCAATGCCAATAGCGTATGCTATTTTCTCTTTTTGTTGCCGTTGTAGCTGCTCAGCCTCTATGGACATCACGCGTCGATTCAGCTTGACGATCTGGCGGCGTAAATGAACTAATTCTTCTGCAGTCGAAAGCCCTTCACCGTTACCCATGGGCGGTGTTGGATCTCTGTGGGTAAAGCAGCAAAAAATAATAAACTGAATATTATGCTCACTCACTCTTATGATACCTACATAATACCTAGTAATTTTATGATTATATAGGGCCGATTTAGCCGCTTGCTGATAAATGCTACGCGTCACATAAATTTATAAGGCGACCAAATACAAATGTCACACTGTAATCTATTCTCCCAAATAAATGGTTACAAAACCGAGTAGGTACTATCTACATTAGCTGTTTAATACGATAACTGTGAAATAAAATTTATTTTTAAGTTGAAACCTGTGAAATCGACCCACAAATTACAACTTTTGGTTTCACAGTTATCGAATAGAAATATCTGGCAGAAAAGACACTAGTAATTTGTCACATTTATTATGGGCGTTCGACATTGGCAGAATCATCGCGTATGAGGGGACGCCATTTAAAAAAAAAAAAAAAATATTATGGGCGTTATATTATCAGTAAGTTATCTGAAACTTTATAAAAACCAGCGAAACTGGCCCTAATTCATTTAATTTGATCACGTCAAAGGCTAAACACGCACATTAGTAAAGCAACGCAAGTATGAGCTAGACAAAATCTCCAATTATAAACAAATTTGTTTTCATTCATGCCATCAAAAATGATTAAATAAAATAAAGACTTATTAATACGTAATAACGTAGTATACCTACTACCCACCTCAACACCAAACGTGATTCAGTCATAGTAGATTCGTTCAAGTTGTCAGGGCGCGGCGTGTTCGAGCGAGCTCCGTCTCCCTGAGACCTGTATACCCTAACATTTCTCGGCGGCGAGTTATTTGGCATTCCATGTGGAAAGTCATCGGCCGCTGGGAAATAATGTTGGTCGAGAGTGATGACACGGGGAGGAGTGCTCACGCGGATCATGCCCGGGTCTGTGGGCAGCACTGCGTTGTCCAACTGGATCTCTCTGGGAGGTGCTTTTGTACCTGGACAATAAAGTGCGTTACCTTTTTCGTATCAAAACGCGAATGGATTAATTAACATAGATTACACTTTGAGTGATTTTAAAAATGCTTGATGATTTATGTAGACAACAAAATGTTATCAATTATTGTATAATATCAAAGTGTATGGTTCCTAATAACACTTTCATATCAGATATTGATTTAAGCGTAGTCATTGTTGCAGAATTGTTGTTTCATAGCGTTGAGTTAGAGAGTTCCACCTACATCCTACTCCAACTTTTCCCCTCTACACCCAGAACGCAATTATGCCCCACCTAGACATCTTTCATGAAACGCCAGTGATAGTTGGTGCATTTTATAACGATTGTAATTTCACTCAAGACATTATTTTTTGGCAAATAAAAGAAGTTAAGTTTCTCCGTAACAGTAATCCGCAGAGACACACAAAAGCCTACTTTATTCGACTTGATGCTTGGTTCGTAATATGTCTTGTGTATCAACAAAAAGAAAATAAGTTTAATATCAATGCAAACAAAATAGCGATTCGCCAAGTATCGGTAATTAAATAGGCTTTATGACAAGTGTATCCTATATGAATGTTACTGTAAAAACCACGCACTGGAAATCATGTGATTCGCCGGTAACACCTAAGATTTACCATAGATAGGTAAATGTTAATGTCCAAAATGTTTTATGATCATCTTTCATTCATGTGGTGAAAGATAAAAGTTTTAAGTGAAAGAAAAGTGAAGGTTTAAGATAATCTTTCATTCTAACACCAGTCTGAGAATGCAGGAATATTAACGAGCAACTTCACTAAAAAGAAACATAGGTTAGGGAAGCCAGATTAATTGTTAGCAGAATGCAAAATAATCGTATTACGGCTTCTTCTGATGTAAAAACTAAGCTTTAGAAAGTTTGCCAAGTTGCATTTGGCACTAAAAGCAATAGAGCAAGACTTAATGCACCTGGACAAAAAGCATTCCTGCCTGCAGAGTTCCCATACTTGCCGTACGTTAACAAGTAGTGCGGACAAATTTTCTTCACGCACATCGAAATTGCAATTTCTTTTTTTAACAAATGTGTATTATTTAAGTGAACAAATGTTAGAAGTAACAATTTATTACAGGCGATCCCTCCATAATGTCGAAGTGCTATTGAGCTATTTTTTATTTTTTGCTTTGTGTTCCTCTAAATTTGAGCTCGAGTGTATAATATCATTACAATGTAAAAACAAGTATTCAGTGATTCTAGTTTATTATTTACTGATATTCGATTAAACTAAATATAGGGCAACATAATAAATATCACTCTATACTTATATATAAATTCTAGATTTAATGTGGAAGGTACTAAGGCCATATGAATTTATAATCTACTAGCTTTTGCCCGCGGCTCCGCCCGCGTGAATGAGTTTTCCCGGTATAAAAGTCCCGCTTAAAATGTAGCTTATATGACACGTTCGTAGATTTACCATAGCAGCGCCATCTATTGATTACTTACTCAACCCAGTCGAAAGGTATCGACATCTGTTAGAATCATTCATAGCAGCGCCATCTATTGATTACTTACTCAACCCAGTCGAAAGGTATCGACATCTGTTAGAATCATTTGGAGTTAAGATAATTGTGACTGTCAAATAATAACAGACAAATAATTAGCAATAAATTAAAATTGCGACTATAATTTGAGATTTAAACTATCCTATCTCTCAAGTTGGATCGAACTGCACATGGTGTGCGAATTTTATTATAATCGGTTAAGTGGTTTAGGAGTCCATTGAGGACAAACATTGTGACACGAGATTTATATATATTAAGATTTATTCCGTTAAGGTTTATATACTCATGAAGAAATCCTGCAAGGTATTCACTTTATTTAGATTGATGTAGTGGAAAAAAAGTAAAAACACGCGATAAGTCTTATCTTATTAAAACATAACAATCTAAGAAATTTAATATAAATGCAAAAACGTAGAAAATGCGTACAAAAACATTAGATGTGTTTAAAAACAATAACCGTGTTGTCAATAGTCATTTAATGTAATATGTGACTGACATTGTCAGATCACTTCTTTGCAGCTGGGCATTTAAAATGATAGTTTACATTCAAGTTGAATGTACCATGTCTCCCTGTTTCCTCTAATCTATTATAATGGCGCATTTACATTAGGTCGGTCACCGAAGGCGGCGGCCGCTTTCGGTTTAACTGAAACGCTTACCTAAATTGAGTTGTTTAACCGAATTGCTGAACCGGGCAGCGGGCGGCGGGCGACGCGCGGGGCACGGCGCACTCGACACCGACAACGGGCTCGACCGAATACGGCCAAACGAATACCTGTTTATATTAGTCGGTGACCGAATACGGCCTGCAGCCGAATACGGTCTAACAGACTAATGTAAATGCGCCATAATACAGATATAAATTTCACATACTTGTATTCAACATTGTTGCTGTGACAGCATGGTTAGGACAAAAAAATATAACATTTACTAATTCTGATGCTGTAGATAATTACATAAAAATGTATATGCATACCATACAAAAGAAAGCTGCGATAGCCTAGTTGGGAGTAGAACAGACTGCCAAGACGAATGTCCGCAGGTTCAAAACCCAAGGGCATGCACCTCTGACTTTTCTAAAAAAGTTATGTGTGTATTCTTTGTGAATTATCGCTCGCTTAAACGGTGAAGGAAAACATCGTGAGGACACCTGCATATCTGGGAAGTTCTCTATAGGAATTGCGAAGGTATGTGAAGTCTGCCAACCCGCACTAGGCCCGCGTGGTGGACTAAGGCCTAAACCCTCTCAGTTGTAGAGGAGGCCCGTGCTCAGCAGTGGGTAGTATATAATACAGGGCTGGTATGGTATGATATGGTATACCATAAAAATATAGAGTTTTTACATATTTTTTAAAAATGAAGTGTTATGTACACAACACAGGAAAATGTTATGTTACAAGGGCTGTAATATTATTCCAATATGTACAGTTTGATTGTTTTTAATGAACTAATTAATATTTTTTTATCAGTTGAATATAGGTGTCATAGCCACATTGTTGTGATAAAATCTGTAACCACTATACCACATGAAATATTATCGCAATGCATAAGATATTATGTAATTTTGCTGTTATTAGCATTGCAAAATGTACTATATATATTTTCGTTAACAATATTTTTACATAAGCACTTACACACAAGAAATTACAACCATTTTGGAACGGAATAAAAATCAAGACAGACTTAATAATTGCTAAAATACTAATAAACATCTTGATTTATTTCTGCAAGCTTTGTAAGGTCTTAAAAGACAAAACTGAATAATTATGTTATTGTACAATGAGAGACAAGAGCAATAGTGGTTTCCTGTCCATATCAATTCTGGAATGTGAACAAAAGATGTATATACAAGATGGTGTGTTTGCCAGATGCATGCATAATAATAAATTATTGCATTTTTAATATCACATTGGGATGCACCTAATTTGCTAAAGCTGTAACAACCAATGTTTTTAACAATAACTTGTTAGGATTAAGATGTGAAAACAGAATATTATCTGCAACAGAGATGCCACAAATAGTGGTTTTGCCGAATACCGAATAACCGGCCACATCCTTGGCGCAAGAGCCGAATATTCAGCTGTTAGTTACACATTTCGCGGGTGACAAGTTTTGAGGAAGATGCTACAGAAAATATGGATAAGAAAAAGGATGTGCAAAAGAAAAGTTCTATAGCAAATTATACAGATTTTTATCTTCAAACGGCCTGCCTAGATCAGACAGCAGAGGCTATTTTCAGAAGCAGGTATAGTTTATAAGGAAAAGTGGAATTGGTCGGGAACAAATGGTGAAAAAGTTTTTTTCATTTATCACAACTTACCCCTGATAAATTTCAAGTATTGTTGGTGAAATATATATATTTCTTAATATGTGTAGCTTTTTTGCATGATTTGTTATTCCGTATTCGGCCGGAAGTGGCAGATTGGCCGAATATTGAAAAGTAACCGAATATTTGTGGCATCTCTAATCTGCAATGCCTAATGAAACTGCTTTATTTAACAGTACGAAGATATTATAATGGACCTACTACTTTTCCAAATCAATGTAAAAAGTTAATAAAATAGAATAGATTGAATAACATTCTCAAACGGGAAAAGAAAAGCACATGTACAGTCAGCAGCATAAGTATCTGTACAAAATTAAAATTTCAAATCGCCTATATACGCGTTAAGTTAAACTGAAACACTTTTTTTCTTTGTTTGAAGTAAAGTAAATCTCTTTATTTTATTTCTGTGAAGAGAAAAAAAAAAGATTAGTAAGAACACAAAAGTATGTAGGCAATTAGAAATTTTGAATTTGTTCAGCTTCTTATGCTGCTGACTGTACAGGAAACCAATATCAATTGAAAATACCTATAGTATTATACCTACTGGTCTCTCGGTAGGTCTCTCATTATGTAAGAGGCCGTCTGGGTGGGTACCACCGCAATGTCTATTTCTACCGCCAAGCAACAGTGTGCATGCACTGTTGTGTTTCGGTTTGAAGGACATTGTAGCCAGTATAACTACTGGACATAATGAGACTTAACATCTTATGTCTCAGGGTGACGAGCGCAGTGGAATGCCACACAGTACTTTGTTAGTCAAGGTGCTGGATGGTGTTGCTACTGTTTATGGGTGGTCGTATCGCTTACCATCAGGCGAACGGCATGCTCGTCTCGTCATTAAATGCAATAAAAAAAAAAAAAAAAAAAAAAAAAAAATGTTATTTTGTGTTAACAGTCATCAATCATACTGACCTACATGTTGATCTTGACCCATAACCAATATCCTTTCAGGAACCTTCATGTCAAACTTCTCATTGGCATAATCCCAACCAGTGACCATTCCATTAGGAGCTGAGTCTTCATCTATGATGTCACCAGTTGCCTAAAACAGTGTATTCAACACCTGAATATCCTTAGCTTTATACTATGATTAATTTATGGTATATTATCTATCCTTTTGAAGATCAAACTATATGTAATCTTTGCTTATAAACAGTTTATGCATGTGTGTGCTTTTTTGTATAATAATGTAGTTTTCTATGTTTGATTTTGTAAAGTATTTTATGTGTAACAGAAAATAATATGAAAAAGAAATTCTTGTGTGGAATCAGCATCAAAATTGGTTGACAAATAAAGCATTCATATTTGAAATATTGTTATGAGCAAAAGTGGGGATGTGGAGGGGATATTGTGCTATCTCTTTCGCAGGCACGCAGCGTTATGGGCGGCGACTCTCAGTGACGTCACAGTGTAATATTACTTTTATTTGAGAATTACCCCTTTCACCACATTTCGAAGCTTTATAACTTATTAATTATGGCCCAATTTTGAAAAATATTTTTTCGTTAAATTTTGGATGGCATACACTTTTGATCAATGTATTAAACAAAAGTAGTCAACTACCCTATACTTAAACAACAACCAGTTTGCAACAAAGATGACAATAAAAGGACACTATAGTATAAGGCCTTGACCTAATTACTGCAGAAGCTTGATTTTTAAGTGTATTAATATAATATCTTATTCAAATGCATGCTTCACGTTAGGCTGATACCAATAGTAACATTGTGACAACAATAAATTCATTACACTAATTTATAACAACAAGGATAATGTTAGGGGATTATAGGTGATGCTTCAGTTACCTGGCATACTGAGACAAGGATATTATTATTCTATGTTATGCGTATAAGTAATAGTAGGTAATAGCCGTCTACAGATCTATTTTTCTGATTACCCACCTTGATCCTTTGAGGCACAGTCATGTTATGACTGATGAGGCGCGCATATGCTTCGTCAGATGTGTACTGCATCTTGATTACATAAACCTACGGGATAAATCACTCATTGAATTCATGTACAAATTTCATACGTGTGATATTCATGTATTCATTGAGAAATATGAATTAAGGCTTGCACTCCATCAAGTAAGGGTACGTCAGTCCGCAGTCGTCAACGAATAACGTTATCAACGAGTTCTGTGGCTAATGGTGCAGATTCGGTATGCTTACCTACTAATGAAATTATTAAGTTAATATTTCACAGCTTATTCCATTTGGCTTATGATGAAAGGATAATGATTATTTAACAAGTTATTTAGAAACTATAATAATATTACACCAGCTATAATTGACAGTTTTTATCCTATATTTTTTTAAAGCACACAGAGCACAGACTATATATAAAATTGAGAAAATCCGAAAAAAAACAATGTTCAATCTTCACATTCAGTCCAGTAGGGTTGAACTACAGATTAAATAGAATAACTGATGTTGGTTTGAAAACTGATGATATAAACTTAAAACTAGGCTCATAAGGCCAAGCTTAAATATCTGTAATGCCGTTCTGAATTCTAAAACGTAGTTCAGATTGTGAATAAAAGAAACTCATCCCACACAATTTGACACTACCTCATACCTTATACTACTTACACATGCTGGATTTTTTTGGAGGTGAATGATGATCCCTTTTAACCAAGACACTTTATATATTTGGATTGAACTCCCAAAAGCTAGGCCGTTGCAATAAATCGTACAATTTTAAAGTGCTCCGATTTTGAGATTTATGAAATTTTATTTAGCTTAAAATAAATAGATAAATAAATTAAAAACTAAACACTTCAAATGAACGTTTATAAAAAAATTGTTATAAATAGAGAAGCCAATTTTCCATATTTTTGCCCCTTTAATATTCATGAAGATTAGATTAGATTTTGAGGCTTAGCCCCCATACTAAAAGCGGACATCTCCTTTGAGCCTGGTTAGATTTTTACGCCCAGCACCCATATAAAAAGCGGGCATCTCCTTTATTTCGTATCATTCAGTTTATATTAATTTACTTAATTTTTTTTTGGTACAGCGATATGAAAGATTCATGTTCTATGTCTGGAGCGGGCGAATTTTTGAGGCTTTGAAAACAAGAAATATTTTCTGATATTGAATAAAAATACATCTTTATTGTACATCATTCTCCGTATTTAAATGAAGTATGAGATCTCATGTCGTTTATTTGTTATTGCATCATAATTGGCACACTTTTTAGAAGCATAAGACGGCATGATAACGTAATTTTTTTGTATGACATGATCGACGCACATCTCCGCGCAGACATATAGAAAAATATCACAATTGAGTTGCTTTCGTGTCTTCAGCTTGTGTTTGTGAATGTCATATCTATATTTTTGAAATATCTGTCTAATCTATTTTTTTACAAGAGCTAAATTATTTAATTTATTTATTTATTATTATAAGGTACACCAACAGTACTATATATTATAATATTCTAATGCAGTAAATGTTCAACAGTGGACGTCATGTAGCTGATGATGATGAAGAATGCAGTAAAACAATAAGGTACATCTGATATATTGTGTGCTACTCATAGGTGTTTTAAAAGTAGTGTATAAAAAGATTTAAAAGTAATATATAAAAGTACTTATATAAAAAGAAACGTTTCACTTAGTAGCGCGTTTAATGTGATCTTTCAGTAGTATTATAATTCTCTTTGATGTGAACTTTCAGTAGTATTATAATTCTCTTTGATGTGAACTGAGTGAAACACTGTAAACTCCGGATTGGAATTAAGAGCGCTCACTCATTACTGCTCCCGAATCCCGATCAACCTGAGAAAATTAAGAATCACTCATTATCATTCTCACTCACGGATAAAATCATGCTATCCGGCATTTCTGAATTCAGAAACGGAAACTTCGGATGTATGTATAAGGCAAGCCTAAAATTGCCTTGAGAAACGGAAGGCATTGGTCAAGTTTAAAATGTCAAAAAAAGTATACGTTGCAAAGAAAACTCGACAATTTTATTGGTCCGTATCCCGCCTGTACTACAATTTAACCAATAGTATAGCAATTCTGTGTCAGCAAACAAAAACTGCTGTCAAATACGCCGTGTTAAGCTGTCATTGGTGGTTGTGTTTCTCATATAAAGTATGAGATTTTAGGATTCTAGATCTTCGCATTTGTAATTTGATTAAGGTTTCAAGAAAGTATGTCCACATTTACATCCATTTTTGTAAATGTGTCTATAGTGATTATTACAATTAATTAAGTTTACATCGAAGGCTCCTTTAATAGTAGAAAATGAAAGTCACCGGTTTTGTGATTCCACTAGTTCTTGTAGCTCTTAGTGTTATATCAGTCTCTGGTTCCGATACTACTAAAAGTTATGAGAAAAAGTCAAAGTCTGTGACTACTTTCGTTAGTGCTAAATGGGAAACTACTCCAATAGTGTTAGAATTGGCTGAATACCTCGCGGCTGAAAGTACGGATTTATTTTGGTCATTTGTGGATGGGATAAATTCTCTCAAGTCTAGTCTAGACAGTTTGGGTAAGTAGATAGTTAAATTAGGGAGCTTTTCTGAAAGATCTTTGGTAAAGACAGGTTGATCATTTGCTTATGCAGTTTAATTTACTTCATAAGTGTGAAAGTTAAAGTATCTTAATTATTTTCAGAGACGGATAAGCAGGTGTATGATGCATGTATTGGTGTGGCAAGTGCGTTGCTGGCACCAGCACAGCTGCGTATGGCCAAGCTGTCCCTATCCATGCGCACCACATCTCCAACTGTACGCATGTTTGATCAAATAGCCACACAAAATGGGGCAAAGGAAGTACAGTGTGATTCCTTTGTCGCAATTGCCTCTAGAAAAGTTTGTGACAATGATGCATTGAAGGACTTATTGAAATCATACAACCAGTATGATGCTGTGAGTATCAAAGCACCTGGAAGTGTGCTCTTTTCATAAACATTTTAATTTTAGTTACTATATTCTTGTAGCAATATCACAATTATATTAAGTATCTAGCTTTTGCAGCGGCTTTGCTTGCATGAAAGAGTATTTCCTGGATAAAGTCCCACTATACATTTTCCGAGGATAAAAAGTAGCCTAAAACTTTCCCAGGGTCTCGCTTTTTACGCCCTTAGGGGTTGAATTTCGCAAAATCCCATCTTAGTGAGCACCTGCGTCCTAAAAGGAACCCCCATGCAAAATTTGAGACTCCTAGCACTTGTAGTTTCTGAGATTTTGTTATGAGTGTGTGAGTGACCTTTTGCTTTTATATATATAGATGTGTTCTCCACACAAACAGTAAAGGAACAATGGCCCAAACTCTCGAGTAATACTCAAGTAGGCCCTTGCCTAGCAGAGGAAGAGTGTGTAATGCATGGATGGTTGTATTGCTCTTTGCTCCCATCGTTTCTTGGTTTACCTCGGGTCGAAAGTTATTCTTAAAAAGTTTTATTATTTTAACATCTACCCACTTGACATTGGCAAAATCACCGATGACACGGTGGAGCCATTTTTAAAAGAAGAAGAAGAAGAATGCATGGATGATATTATTATTCTTATAAATCTCTTTTAGGAGGAACACCAACTGGAGACATATCTTTTGGACCATTCATATCCAAGCAGTGACAACAAGAGTCTCACAGCCATTTTGTATGGAGAACTCGGCATGAAAGACTTCACTACAAAACACAAAATATTAGCCACATATGCAGATGAAGGAGCTATTAATTACGTTGTGAGGTGGAGTGTGAAGGTTAGTATTATTGTAATTTACTAATTGGTTTATAATTTGTGTAGTGTTCATCCAAACGGAAGTAACTTAATTGTGTTGTAGCTTTTCTATAATTAGAGTACAATGCATGATTATTGAATGTAGTTATTTCATATGGCTTTGTATTGATTGTCAAAATAAAAAAAATGGTTTAGCCACGAGGAAGACCTAAGTTGCGACTGTCTGGATATGGCGTCGAGTTGCAACTAAAAAGTACCGAATACAAGAGCCAGGATGATACCACACCAAAAGAGTCTGATGATAGGGATGCACCCATGCAATCCGAGGAAGAGGATGAAAATGACCCACAGAACCAGATAGATGGGTTTAATTTCGGTAAATTAAAGTAAGTGTAAATGTTGTTTACATTCATATTATGTTTCTAGATATAAAATTATCTGTAAAACTATTGAGTTATTGATGCCAAGTGATAATGAATTGTCTGATATATTTATTTAAAGATAAAACATATTTTAATGATTACTGCAATGCTGAGGTCTCGGGACCAATCCCTGGGCAAAGCAATATTAGATTTTTCTAATCAGTATTAGCTCAGAGTCTGGGATTTGTGCCCAATATGGCGATAGGCTCGCCCCCTATACGCACGGCGCAAAGTGCCTCTGCCTACCTATGCGGAGATAAAAGGCGTGAGTATGCGCTTGCGTACATAATATTATTAAATTTATTCAGTTGTGGGTATTCATTGCAATCTTATCTATGCAGTAGCAGTGCCCTCAACTTAGTGTGTGTGGCTATAGTCTATGACAGCTTGTTTTACCGCTCCCAATACACCTTCCTGTGACACAGAACTTGCGCGACGTGTGTAGCCCAACTCCCCCCATCTATCCCTGACTTACCCTATATGTTACACAAAACAAAGCTAAATATTGTTCAGTTACTACATTTTTAATCTAATGATTGGTTTTGGCGTGATATGTAAACGACATTTGAGCAAACAGACATTTAGACAAAACATTCAAAAGTTGTTTTACAATAAATTTTATGAAGTTGTCTTACCTATTATAGCGTCTTTCAGGTTTTTTTCCACAAACATTTAATATACAGACTTGGAAAATATACGACTTTATATATCTATAGATAACCATGTTTCATATATTTACCTTTGTATGTTCTCCAAAATTAGATAAAGCCTTAATTATTGTAATTTAATATATAATATAGAATAGAACAGAAAGTAGTAAATAGAAACTGTTGTGTGTAGGAACCTATTCCCTGCTCTCCGCACGCCTCTAGAGCGATTCAGACGGCACTTATCGGAGTCTAGCGAGGAGTTGGCGCCGCTGAAGGTGTGGCAGATGCAGGCCCTGAGCATGCAGGCCGCCGCTGCTGTCGTAGACGCGCACGACTCGGGCGGCGACGAGGCGCTTAAAGTACTTACTTCGATCGCACAGAACTTTCCTATGCAGGTAAGCAAGCCTTGCATTAAACAATATTTTTCTATGAAGGTATTTCATAATAATTAATTATATTAAGTATTACAATTTTGTCAGATATTTGTTTTAGTTTTTACTTTTTACCTTTATTCATTAGTCTAAATAATTTCGTAAGTTTCAATATGACTACCTATCAAAAGTACGAATTGAACAGACTAAAGAATAGGGTTAATACCCTATACTATGTTCGATTTTGACAATTATTCTATATTTTATAGCAAATAATACGAAATAGAAGCCCTTTTGTAAAATAAGCAACAAAATAGATTAAAAAATGGGGCAGCATTCAGCAATTAATATTTTACATATATTGCAATGTGCGAATAGTGGGGATAGCGCGCTAACTATTTCTTTAGCGCGCATCGTAATTCGTAATGTCTGATGATGTTAATAAATATCGTTGTCTCTTTTTCGATTTTTGGTATTTAGCCCTTCCATAAAATTTCAAAGTTTTATATCTTGTTGAATTTTTACCGGATTTGAATAGTGTATTTTGTGTTATATTTTAAATGATTTTTTTTTTGATAAACATGATTAAGAAATATGAGTAATATAGCATATTGTCCTGTCTAATGATCTATAGACAAAATCCCTGATCCACGTGAACGTGCCGCGCGCGTTCCGCGACGAGGTGCTGCACAACCAGGACGTGTGGGCGTCGGCGCTGGGGCTGCGCGCCGCCGAGCCGCTGCTGCTGGTGTCGGGCGCGCAGCACGACGCGGACGAGGTGGACGTGCTGGCGTTACTCGCCGCGCTGCGCGAGGACGTCGGCCCCATGAACACGCTGCATGCTATGGGTGAGTAATGTAATATGCTATCATCAAACTAATTATACTGCGTCTATGGTTTCTCCCTGAAAATGAATGTGATTATTTTTTTATTTACACCTAGAATATTATTGGGTATGTGCATTTTAAATCAATGTATCTCTTGCTCCGTAAACATATAAAACTCTAGTAGTCCCACATATTGCGTTTTTGCTTGAAGACAAACATTTGTTTACACAGCTGTTTGTTTGCAGCTGGTTATAATGATAATAATACATGAATGAAACAAACAAGTTTTACTATATTTGATACTAGCTTTTGCCCGCGGCTTCGCCCGCACGAAAGAGTTTTTCCTGGATAAAAGTCCCGTTATATTTTCCCGGGATAAAAGTAGCCTAAACCTTCCCAGGGTCTCGAACTATCCATACTAAATTTCATCGAAATCCATTCGGTAGTTTTTGAGTTTATCGCGTACAAACTTCGCCACCCCCTTTTACCTCCTTAGGGGATGAATTTCAATTAAATACGAAACACGTCTTCCATCAATTCTGTTAAAAAAGGTTTATGCAAAATTTCAAGAAGGTTGGATCAAGGAATCACGTTGTCCCATACAAACTTTGCGCCCCTTTTTCACCTCCTTAGGGGTAGAATTTCGGAAAATCCTTTGTTATCGAATGCCTACGTCATACAAAGAACATACCCTCCAAGTTTCAGGTCTTTACGATCAGCGGTTTAGGCTGTGCGTTGATCCTTCAGTCAGTCTGCAGAACAATGAAGGCATATAATTTTTCGTATTTTGTCAGGACTGTCGAAAAAGTTGATCAACACACTCATGGCCCTTGAACTGGGTGAGACGTTTTCCAAAGAGGAATATGGGTTGGACATCCGCGACACGTCGATCACGTGGCTCAACGACTTGGAGACCGACGAGCGGTACCGACGCTGGCCCGCCTCCTTTATGGAACTGCTGCGGCCCACCTACCCTGGCATGCTGAGGAATTTAAAGAGAAATATTTATAACTATGTGAGTGTATTTAAAAATATACATACATACACACTCACGCATTTTATCCTTAAAAGGGTCAAACACAAAGCAACCAGTGCACCCACTTTTCGCCATGTATGTTATTGCCTTTGATATGATACAAGGCGAGCCTATTGCAATATCAGGCACAAATTCCAAACTCCTGACTGTATTTGGGCAGAAAAACCCAATATCACATTGCCCGACCTGGGATTCGACTCCGAGTCTTCAGAGTGGTAGTCGTACCGCGTACGTAGTACAGTTGAAAATATTATAATGGAAAACGACTGCAATCAACAGAGAGGGGTAGCTGATAGGTTTATAGTAAGGCAATACAGGTGTATTGGCCACAACAAGTCACAACCAGGTGGTTGATACAGGTAATACAGGCTCTACCTTGTTCTCCATGCGTGGTACGTCGTTATAAAAGTGATATTGTCTAGCGATGCAGGTACAGCAGTGTCGCCGCACATTTTCGTTAGAGTCGAGTATAAATGAACAATGTATAAATGTAAGTATGTGAGATGAGATGTATAATGTACATTGTATAGTGACTGCCTCGGTGGCGTAGTTGTATTGCGTACGCGTTACGAGTACGATTTGCGCGCTGAGGTCCTGGGTTCGAATACCGGGTCGCGCCAAAAAAAAAAATAATAGCATCGTGACTGGGTTTTTCCACCTTAAAAATTACTCAGTTGCAGCTCGGAGTCAGGAAGTTGGCGGTGTGATACCCCCGTGCCTCGGAAAGCACGTAAAGCCGGTGGTCCTGCGCCTGATCTCTCTCCGGTCATGGCGGATTGCCGTCTTACCGGACTATGAGAGTGAAGGAATAGCGAGTGCACCTGTGTATTGCGCACACACTTGTGCACTATAATACCTGCGTACCTGGTTGATCTCCGTCGAGATTGGCCGCCGTGGCCGAAATTGGCTAGGAAGGGATTATTATTATTGTATAATCGCAGGTGATAGTGGTGGAGCCGACGTCGGTGTCGTCGGGCGCGCCGCTGCGGCTGGGCGCGACGCTGCTGAAGCACGCGACGCCGGTGCGCGTGGGGCTGGTGCTGGCGCCGGGCCGTCCGCGCGCGCTCGACGCCGCCGTGCGCGGAGCCTTCAACTACATCGCGCAGGAGAACAACGACAACAAGGAGGCTTATTATTTTCTCGATCAGGTATTTGTTTTATGCTAATGGCCTTATTCATAAACAGTTTAGAACCTTTTTTAGTTATCAAATGTTTTGTCTTCTTCGAACAAATTTTGAATTAAGTTTAAAGGAAGAAGACAAAACATTCTATAACTAAAATAGGTTTAAAAACTCTTTATGAATAAGGTCGTAAGTATGCAATACGGTACACGAGTGAAACAAACGCTGGCTCGTAGCGCACTGATTTATTACCTCATCGACACGGGCGTGTATGCAGCATGCTATGCTTATAACTATATACATAACATTTTACTATATGTTAAATAGCTGATGCTAGGATTCTCTTGGATTACTTCAACATTTTAATAAATAGGATGGTTATACCCACTCTATGTGGCCAATAAACAAATCTTTTATAAATGATACGCAATTTTTTATCTCAATTTAATTTGTGATAAAATGTACTCCACAGTTGTTGAACCCACCTCAAGATGAGATACTGTCTGTGGACACTGTGAAGAAGTATTTGAAAAAGTATGTCAGCGGTAATACAAATGTAGATGACATCGTTTCTGAAGACTCCGAGTATAACTTTGGAAGGCAACTGGCCGAGGAGTTCGTGTCCAAGATTGGTTCCGACGTTTATCCACAGGTGAATTATAAAAATAATGAATCTTTACTTCAGTTTAAAACCTAACTATAGTAAGTCCAGTGGTAAGTTATTAAATCTAAATATGGCAATATCGCTAGATTTTGCCTGTAAATCACCCATAGGTATTTGAAACCTGCACAATATCCTGGTTTGGTTGACTGATAGAGAATGCCTATGGCACTATGCCCACATATAACAGCATGTATATTGTGTAAATAATAAATAATATCAAGTGAATGAACTCAAACAATGAAAAAAACTGTGACGCATATTTAAGTACATTTCAATGAACAACTGCAAAGTTATTCTATGAAGAAAGTGTCGTTGGTGTGGCTCTTTTTAGTTGACTTTACTGTATTTGATGTCAAGTAAAGTAAAGCTCAAGTATAATGTCAATCAGTTATGTATAAACTGGGAGTTGTATACAAGATGCCTTTCTCTACCTTTATAACGCCTAATTCTTTTGCTACGATATATCACGAGTCATAACCATATTTTTTTCTCTGTTAGCGTTATCGATTGTATTTTTTTATGGCATTGAATGACGAGACGAGCATGTCGTTCGCCTGAAGGTAAGCGATACGACCACCCGTAAACAGTAGCAACACCATCCAGCACCTTGAGTTACAAATTACTGTGCGGCATTCCATTGCGCTCGTCATCCTGAGACATAAGATGTTAAGTCTCATTATGTCCTGTAGTTACACTGGCTACAATGTCCTTCAAACCGAAACACAACAGTGCATGCACACTGCTGCTTGGCGGAAGAAATAGACATTGCGGTGGTACCCACCCAGACGGACTCTTACATATGAGAGACCTACCACCAGTAAAAGTTGTAGAAAGGCATTTGGCCCTGGTCGGCTGCAGTAGTGGTGTTGTTCGGCGCAGGTGTTGATAAACGGCGTGCCGCTGTCGGAAGAGGGTGCGTCGGGCGGCGCGTCGGGCGGCGCGTCGGGCGGCGCGTCGGGCGGCGCGTCGGGCGGCGCGTCGGGCGGCGCGTCGGGCGGCGCGTCGGGCGGCGCGTCAGGCAGCGCGTCAGGCAGCGCGGCGCCGGCGTGGTCGGTGGAGGCGCTGGAGGAGGCGCTGGTGAGCGCGCTGGCGCGACACACGGGCCGGCTGCAGCGCGCCGTGTTCCGCGGGGAGCTGCTCGACGCGGACGACGCCGTCTCCTACCTCATGAAGCAGCCGCACATCATGCCCAGGTACACTATTCACGCATACCGCAATGTTACGACATATAAAACGCGTGGTCCCGCCTCTGGTATACAGAGCGTTAGTAATTAACTATATATAAATGGGTACATATAGAATAGGTATTCGCGTTACAGTACTAAGAATTGAGAATAATACGTCGAAAGTTTTTTGGATTGTATATAAAATAGGTATTCGCGTTACAGTACTAAGAATTAGGAATAATACGTCGAAAGTTTTTTGGATTGTAACATTATTATATTCCAATTTAAAAGTGGTGTTGTTATTTAATTGTATCCATCAGGTTGAACCGTCGCGTGCTCGGCACCGAACCGTCGCAATATTTGGATCTAACTGGTGTTCCCGCATCGTCTGATATCTTCTCCGAAGACAAGATCCATAAACTTACACATTTAACAGGTAAGTTGTACTTTGTACCCTAACATGTATGTCAGCAGTGTTGAAAATGGAAATGCATTGTTACTCTCTGCCCATCCTTATGATGAAGAGGTGGGACAATCTACATAAACTATATTAAATTTAAACTGAGTTCGTTTTGCAGGTCGTGATATTTTAGCTACAGTATTACCCATTCTGAAATATTTCACAAAAACTAACAAAGCTGAGAAGATCACACAAACCATATGGGTGGTGGGAGACTTGAACGACAAAGATTCGAGGGAACTGCTGAGAAACGCCATTACTTTCATGGTAAGTGGAATGAGGTATCAAGTAATATAAACGTAATTGGATAGCGACCACCATACACATTATTAAATGTTTTTAATGTAGCCGGTAAATGAGGAATTATCTTTTGTCAATCATATGGCTGAATAATACAATTACATACTTCATTAATGTTAACAGAGAGAATCGGGTGGAATTCGCGTGACTTTCATTCCGAACGTGGACATTACTGTCAGTGAAGACCAGTCGCTAAACAAAGTAGTGGTGGCGGCGCTGATGACGCTCACGCCCGCAGACGCCACCAAATACGTCGCACGACTGCTGGAGGACGAAGGATGCCACGAGAGACAGGACTGTGATATATTGGTAACAGTTTTATGTAGATATTTTGATGATGGGATATTAGATACATTTTCTGTCTGAATTATAGAGACCATCTACACACTTCGTGTTTATTGTAGCTTTAAAAATAAGGAGATTGGATTATTGCTTAACGTGTAAGTCAGGGGCCGTGATGTTGTGTGTATATGGTTCACAATTCTTACATATTATAAAACAAAGTCATCCAGCCGCGTCTGTCTCAACACATCATCATCATCATCATCAGCCACATGACGTCCATATAATTTTAAAGTCCTCCAATTTTGAAATTTATATAATTATATTTTGCTTAAAAACTACACTTAAAGTTAGTTATAAATGGAGGGGCCCAAAAATATTTTTTTATTGGATTCAAGATCCATATTATTGGCCCTTTAATATCCGTAAAGTTTGAGACTGGTTAGATTTTGAGAACCAGCACCGATACAAAAAGCGGACATCTCCTTTGGTATAGAGATAGTTTGGGACCCAGGGAAGGATACAGGCTACTTTTTATCCCGGAAAAATATTAACAGGGACTCTTATCCCGGAAAAACTTTTTTCGCGGGTGAAAACCCGATCAAGATTGGTATGGAGATCGTTTACGACTATTGGAAGTAAAGTTAGCAGCATAAGTAGCTGAACAAATTCAAATAGCCCATATACTTTTGTGTTCCTACTAATCCTTTTTTGTCTTCACAAAAATAAAAGAGACTTACTTTATTTCAAACGAAGAAAAAAAAGTTTCAGTTTAATTTAATGCGTATATAGGCGATTTGAAATGTTTATTTTGTTCAGATGCTTATGCTGCTGACTGTACATAGGTTACCTTTTATCTCGGGAAAATATACCGCGGGACTTTTATCTCGGAAAAAGTTTCCTCGCGTTGCAGCAGCGAGCAATTTGTTATGGAGACAGTTTGAGGCCCAGGGAAGAACATAGGCTACTTTTTATCCCGGGAAAATATATAGCCGGACTTTTAAAACAGAGAATGACGCCCGCTAAAACAGATACTACTGCAGAAAAAAAATGAAATCATGTTATGTTCTGCTATCGAGGCGAAGCTGGGACGGGTCGCTAGTAACGTATAAATATTAGACACAAAACACATAATGAATAATGATGTAATAATAATAAGTTCTTGAGTGGAGACCACGTACTGACAAAGTGCAGCGTCGAACGTCCACCTGCAAGGTGGACAGTCGAATTGATAAGGGTCACAGGAACACGCTGGATGCAGGCCGCTTTTGACAGGTCCGTCTGGAAATGTTGGACGTCATGTGGCTGACGATGGTGATGATGATGAATAATAATGTATTGTAAAGGTGTTAGTGATCGTTGTTGTGTTCAGCCGGAGCTGGTGGGGTCGCTGGAGGGCGCGGCGCGGGTGGTGCGCGCGGCGCGGGCGGTGTGCGCGCGCGGGCTGCGCGTGCGGGCGGCGCAGCGCGCGCTCCTGCACAACGCACGGCTGCTCGCGCCGCTGCCCGCCGGCGAGCCCTTCACTGTCGACGACTTCATGCTGCTCGAGCGGTACGGACTCCCCCCCCCCCCCCCGACACACATTTACTAGGACCAGAGTCACTATATTATGCAGTATGTAAGGTTGGTTGAGGCATCTGTTTCAAGAGGATATTCAGTGTCTGGTTCTCGTTCCAAATATAAGTATATACTATTTGACCTTGTTATTTTACGAGAATTTAAGCACCTAGGTATTTTTGCCTTCCTAAGGCAGGTTTGACGTATGAATGGAAAATGGATAATTATAAAAGGTCATATTCATACGTAATGAACTAACTATAAGATAGGTCAAACAAGTAGTTGGCACAAGGGTACCCATAAGTTGAGACATTTTTTTTTAGTTTTACTTTGAAATATGTCGCATTTTTTTTGCGTTTATTTTTATTAGGTACGTGAATGCAAGAACTGTTTTGTATTTAAGTAGGTTCCTAGACTTAAAATACATACTGTATACATTTTTGAAGCATAATATTGGATGATTGTATAACTATCTCTCATCATATTTTGATACAGGTTAACTTACCTAATTCTTATATAACCAAAGTATTGAAAAGTAAACAATGGATGTTGTTCTGCAGCATTTAAAAATATATAACTAGATATTTTTAATACACGGTCAAATCGCTAGTTGTAGTTATGTAGCAAGAAAACATTTTTATGTAATATTATTATTCTTGGATGGGACACAAAAACCTAAGATATGCAAGATATATAAAATCATTATTGTTCTAGGTTCAGCAACCAGATGTATGGTGATAAAATATCTGAAGTTTTGGATAAAAAAAATACTAAAAATGATGTCCTCGACGACGATGGTAAGACATATCGTGTTAATGTGTTTTAATAGCTAAATATATTCTTATGAAGAAACCACTAATTTCTTAAAAAAGTCAATAATTGTACAAAGTTAGTATTGATGTTTATCGAAGTGGTGTGGTGTGTCGTGTTTGTCCCAGAAGAGGAGTCTGTGTCGGTGTCGGTGTCGGTGTCGGTGCCCCGCGACGTGCGGCTGCAGCTGGTGTCGGTGCTGGCGGGGCGCAGTCCGCGCACGCGCACGGCGCTGCCCGCCGCGCTGCGCACCGAACACTCGCTCGTCGACCTGCCGCCCGTCTACCCCGACGAAGCCGCTGTAGAGGTACTCGCCATACTCCATTGCAATTCCTACTGATTTGTTTTGCATATTACAATCATGTTTATTGTCACAAATAATTAAATAAACTCTACTTTACATGGGTCGCGCGGCAACAGTACCTTTAATAAATCGTTCGCATCAAATCATTAACACGTACGGCCGCATTCATCAATTATCACACAATTATCAATAAAAGTTATAACAAACTTAATTGCATATCAATCAAACACTATGTGTACGGGTATACACTGTACATTTTGGTCCTTCGAGCCGGAGGAACCAGTGAATTTAATTCATATACCTTTAATTTACTATTCATATAATTGTATCAATGTGGTGAATGCTTATCAACATTTGGGATACATTTTTGGTAACAAAGAATTAAGTTATGATTTATTTTAAATTTTTCACAATATTTGATACGTATTATATTATTATTTATTAGTTACTGCATTTATTACATCTATCATCAGTATATGTGGTCGGAATGAATATGAACTCACTCTTTGCATATCTGCTAATCTTGGTGTTGTTTAAGGAAGTAACAGCAAAACACATGAAGGCGATATTTGATTACTGTGTTTTTCGGTAGATTGTAGCAGTGTTAGACCCGGCGTCGATCGCGGCGCAGCGGCTCGCGCCCGTGCTGCTGGTGCTGCGGCGCGTCGTCAACTGCCGCATCAAGCTGTTCCTCAACCCGCAGGACAAGAACTCAGATATGCCGCTTAAGAGGTTAGTGCTTACATTTACACATTTATACTTGTATGATATTTGTTGTAAATTAACATAGCTATAGTATAAGCGTTATTTCACTTGAGTCGCGCTCGACCTCAACACCAAATTCCAAAAGAAATTATCATGTGCGTTGGTGCATTATTTATCAAGCCCATAGACATTTCCATTACTATCGCCTAGTGTACTTTAATTGCCTTAGAAAACTGCAGTCTATAAGGGTAAAAAAGTAAGGCATTATTCTAGTGGATTTTGTCTAACGATTTATATTTGTGTGTGGCAGCTTCTACCGGTTCGTGCTGGAGCCGGAGCTGCTGTTCACGAGCAGCGGGGCACTGAGTGGCGGCGCGCTGGCGCGGTTCTCTCGGCTGCCGCACGCGCCGCTGCTGTCCATGGAGCTGCGCACGCCGTCCAACTGGCTCGTCGAGTGCGTGCGCTCAGTGTATGACCTCGACAACATACGACTCGCCGACGTCGACACGCTCGTGCACAGGTAGGTACCTCTTTCTCTGTTCTCTTTTTGTATTTCGTCTTGCTCTCTTTTTTTACGTTCTCGTGTTTTGTACAGTGAGTTTGAGCTGGAATACTTGCTGCTGGAAGGACACGCTTGGGACACCACTCTGGGCACACCGCCACGTGGCCTGCAGCTCATACTAGGTACTAGGGAAAAACCGGAGCGCATGGACACCATAGTGATGGCCAATCTCGGCTACTTCCAACTCAAGGCTAACCCTGGCGCTTGGATACTGCGACTCAGACCGGGACGTTCAGAAGAAATATATGAGATTGTGGGGTTAGTACGCATTATTATTATTATAATTTTATTAAATTAAATTTTATTTCCAATATAGCCAATACAAACACAGAACGAATTATAAAACTATCTTATAACTAGTTCTTAAGGCAAATCAATTAGAAGATCAGCTGTCTCTCAAACTAAGCAAAAACTTGTATCTTGAGAGACAGATAAAGATGAAACTAATTCAGATCACAGTCCGTGTGGAATAATCGCTTAAGATATAAATAAGTAAAGCTATTAGATAAAATGAACAATGTATATAGGATATAAAACTAAAGGAATGTCCAGTAGGAGTGTTTGTGTGTGCGTGTGTGTGTATTATAGGCTAAGTTTGCGTTAAATGTGCTATAACTTAATTAGTTTTATTTATTGTTCATTGTGTTTATTCGTACCGAATGTCGTTAAATCATGTGACATAACTTGGCCACTTGATACAAAAGGGGCGGTGAAGCCAAGGTATACGTTAAAATTTCTCCACTGGATGTAGTCACATTAATGAGGCAGCTGGTAAATCATCCTATAATATTTTATCACCTCACATGACTCACATCATACACCGCTTCCCTTTGTTAAGGCCCGTTTATCATTTTCGATTTCAAATTACTTTGTTCCAGTCACGAAAATACAGATACTCCGGCCGGCAGTGAGGATATCCAAGTGCTGATGAGCTCGTTCCGCAGCCACGTGATCAAGCTGCGAGTGAACAAGAAACCAGACAAACAACATCTCGACCTGTTGGTTGAAAACGACGAAAAGAACTCCGGTGGCATTTGGAACTCTATCGCTAGGTGAGTGTTGAACATTATTTGATACCGATTTTGGTAATGTTTTTTTTTAGATCCACTAAATAATGTATACAATAAAACTGTGATATTCAAAGCCGCGTATTATATTGCTTTACAGTCCAAACTATTGCATGTGTGAGGGGTAGTATGTCCAATAAAAGGCTGACGAGTCATGATAAAAATGAACTGTAATAATTAGTTTTACACCATCACATATATACAACTTGGGTCTTACAATAACTAATAGGTTACAAAGTATGATTTCTTCACCGGCTAATGACAGCGAAGATAGCGAGTAAACTATCGCAATGGGAACGATGTTGTGTGGCGCCACTGTCACAGTCTGACGGCCGAGCGCGGGGCGCATGCGTAGTGCTGCAGTATAAATATGCATGCTGAGCGAATGGGCCAATGAAGATGAGGATCTTTACCACGTGTATTAGGCCGATAATGACGTACGCGTCGCCCGTGTTCGCCCATATACCGCCTGCTCGTCTTAAGCTTATGCAGGTATTGCAAAATAAATTTCTCTTCGCTCTTGGTGCCCCGTGGTACGTCCGCAATCGCAACCTCCACGTGGACACCAACATGCCGACCATCAGGCATTTTATGCAAACGACCAGCAGACGCAATTTCAATCACCCAAGTACGTTAATCCGCAAAGCGTCAATATACACTCCATTCGACCGCGCCAAATGGAGACGGCCGCGTTCAGTTTTAACCGATCGAGAGGACGATATCACTCTGGCCATCCGCCGTAAGAACGAGTTCTTGAAACTCATACACTGCACAAGACCTCAGTTCCGCCCTCGCCGTCGAGGACCTCGCCGCGTCCCCCCCCCCCCCCCCCCCCAGCATATAAAAAAAATATTTACGTTAAACAAAGTTGAAGAACTAAAAGATAGAAACAAGATTTTAAATTGAATATAATAAAGATGGCAGATATTGACGCAGTCGGCTTTTTGTTTTTTTTTTTTTTTTTTTAATTCCATCTTTTTAGTTCTCAAGCACCTTTATTAGCATTTCCTATTCCAAACTCCAATAAAACATATAAGTTATATATATATTCGTAATCACCGTTAAAAAATCTTTATTTTGATACCACTTATTAGCATTATTACTTTTTCACGTTCGCGAAGACCACTTACAATGAGTTATACAATAGGAGGGGTAATCATAGACAGAGTTACCTCAATACGTGATCTGGGGGTTATTATTGACTCCAAACTAAACTTCCATGAGCATACTTTAAGCACCTGTAAAGCTGCTCACAAGTCCTTGGGCTTCATTATCAGAACCTCCGCGCATTTCAGAAGTATTAGCGTTCTCAAACTATTATATAATTCCTACGTACGAAGCAAGTTAGAATATAATGCTATTATATGGGATCCCCATGAAAAAATGTATACTCTCATGCTGGAGAAAATACATAAGAAGTTTTGTCGGTACCTATACCACCGGATGTATGGGTACTACCCATTTTTGTTTCCTTCACTCTTTGTGACTGGGATGGTTGGCTATGACACATTACAACTCAGACGCAAATTAGCGTCCATCATGCATTATTATCTACTCTTGCGACATAAGATTGACAATCCATCTGTGCGTGAAAATATTCATCTGTACGTCCCTAACCAGTACATTCGCGCCACTGGGAGGAGAAGACACCACCTCCTCACTGGTCCATCTGCTTGGCATCTTACGCAAACAAGCAATATTCCCACCGCCAAGGCAATAGCTTTATTAAATGCGTATGTTGAGAGTAGACCAGATGCTGACATATTTGTCGATAATAGTCACACTATATACAGAAGTGTGTATTTATTCTTAAGTTATTTTGTTACTTAATAGTTAGTTATATGTATTTTTTATTTGAATAAGCTGTTCCTAAAATGTAGTTCGTAAGTAATTGATTTTTTATTGATATTCTTCTATTCTTTTGTTTTGTTTGTATGTAGTTTTTTTTTCATTCAAGCGTCTTGGTGTATTTCCACTGTAAGCTTGTGTGATACTTAATTGATAAATAAATAAATAAATAAACCACACTCGATGTATTTTGAAAACATTTTTTTATTGAGTTCACTTTTTCCCGCCAAAAATTCTTAATTTGGTACATTTTTTTATTTTGATGTACCCAGTGTCACTCTCACGACTAAGACGAATCTATTGACACCACTCACATAAAAATACGACAAGCCGTTTAGGCTGTAGGGCGTGCCAAAGAAATATACAAACATACATACATACACTCGAAAACATAACCCTCCTTCTTTCGCAGTCGGGTAAAAACCTATATGACAATAATGTATTTTGAAATTGCTGATTATCCGTAATTAGCTGCCCACCACTGTATATAATTTCAAAGTTTGGGTTTCCGTATAAAATATGTGATGTTATTTTAAGCTCATTTGGCGGCGGCGAAGATCAAGAAACCTCGGACGAGACAATCAACGTGTTCTCGGTCGCTTCGGGACATCTCTACGAGCGCTTCCTCCGTATTATGATGTTGTCGGTGCTCAAACACACCAAGTCGCCGGTCAAGTTCTGGTTCCTTAAGAATTATCTCAGTCCATCACTTAAGGTAAGATGTTGATATATTTATTTAAGGTATTTGTTATATTTCAAATATTTACCTAATATACAAAAATATTGAATGACACAATTTAATGTGCCCAGGGTTTTCACCAAAACTGTCTTTACTTTAGATAATCTAAATATGCACTCCTATCTAATATCAAATTCAATTTTGAATTGTCTTCTATAAGGTCTAGAAAGATGATAAAGAACGTCAACTTGGTGAACATTCCAATTTTGAACTAACCATAATATATGAATAATGTGAAGTTAGTGTTGGATTACATTAAATGTGACGGACAGGACATCCTACCGTATATGGCGCAAGAGTACGGGTTCGAGTACGAGCTGGTGCAGTACCAGTGGCCGCGCTGGCTGCAGCGGCAGCGCGACCGCCAGCGCACCATCTGGGGCTACAAGATACTCTTCCTCGACGTGCTGTTCCCGCTACACGTCAAGAAAATCATATTCGTTGATGCCGATCAGGTTGTTTTCTTAATTTATTTAGTTCATTTTTCAGTCTATATATAAAAATAATAATACCAGCCATGTATTATACACTATCTCACAGCTGGGCACGGGCCTCCTCTACTACTGAGAGGGTTTAGGTCTTAGTCTACCACGCTGGTCTAGTGGGGGTTGGTAGTCTTTACATACCTTCGAAATTCTTATAGAAAGCTTATAAGGTATGTAGGTTTCCTCACGATGTTTTCCTTCGCCATTAAAGCAAGCGATAATTCACAAAGAATACACACATAAATTTTTTCAGTCTGATGTTACTTAATAATGTAAATATATTCCACCCTTTCCCTTTTTTTAGTTAATTGATACATATTTACTTAGTTTTAATTTGGAAAGGTATGTGAACATAATACCTTTGAGTTAACTAATTATTATTTTCTCAGATTGTGCGCGCTGATCTGAAAGAGTTAGTCGACCTAGACTTAGGAGGAGCGCCGTACGGGTACACACCATTCTGCGACAGCAGGAAAGAAATGGAAGGTTTTAGGTTCGGAAAATATTTCTTAAGAAGTGCTTTTTATTGGTTTTAATGCCATTTCTATATATATAATACGTTTTGATTTTAATAACATGTAGCAATGTTTAACCAGAAAACTAAAAATGTTGTTTTGAATGTTAATGCTTATCTAACAGAAATGTTATTTATTCATATTAATAAATACAAATTCTCTTCGATCAATATTATTATCTAGTTGTGTTATGAACAGGTTCTGGAAGCAAGGTTACTGGCGCAACCACCTGCAGGGCCGCAGCTACCACATCAGCGCGCTGTACGTGGTGGACCTGAAGCGGTTCCGCCGCATCGCCGCCGGTGACCGCCTGCGCGGACAGTACCAGGCGCTCAGCCAGGACCCCAACAGCTTGTCCAATCTCGGTAATGGACTCATGGAATGACATACCTAGCGATACACTTGTCGATAGTGTATATCAGTCCCATATATTTTTTTGTTGTTTCCTATCAGCCTACTATTACTATTGGACTGCATCGGTGCCGTAGTTGTATTTAGGTACGATTGCAGCGCTGAAGTCTCGGGTTTGATCCCGGGCCGGGCAAAGTGATATTGGGTTTTCTACTCAGTACTAACCCGGAGTCTGGAAGTCTGGAATAGGGATTAACCGGTAATATATTTTCAGACCAAGATTTGCCGAACAATATGATTCATCAAGTAGCAATAAAGTCGTTGCCTCAAGAATGGTTGTGGTGTGAGACGTGGTGCGACGATAACTCCAAGAGTTACGCTAAGACTATCGATTTGGTAAGTTATATTTCCATAGATATCACTGTAGGTATTGTTGTATGACATCATGGATGATGTAAGTAGTAACGCATGACGTGTTGGTGTAGTGCAACAACCCGATGACGAAGGAGGCGAAGCTGTCCGCGGCGATGCGCATCGTGCCGGAGTGGCGCGCGTACGACGACGAGGTGCGCGCGCTGCAGGCCCGCGTGCGGCGCGGCCTCTACCAAGCCTCCGACACCGACCAGGTACGCGCTGTATACTAGTTTTATTTATTCCCGTTCCTTATTAAATATTGAAGCTATTTTTAAACACTACAAACTATGTGCTTTTCTTTGAGTAATAAGAAAGAAAGAAAATATTTTATTAATGGGACAAAAGAATTACAAATTCAAACATAAAAAAAAGAAAAATACAGCATTATATTGTACCAACAATAGGAACCCTCATTCAGCTCCTTACTATAGTAAGGTCTAACCAATACTGTAGCGCTGTAGTACTATAATGTGGACATTTCGTACGCTTGACATATTAACCCCTATATTCTATTGAATGTTTTATTCGGCCTTTCGGGTTATTTACATTGCATCATGATGGAACGTCTATTTTCAGTAACTACGTTGTTCATCACCATATGTTTTTCTGTTTACAGGAAGTTGAAGTCAACCAAGAAGATCTTACGTCAGCTTCAAATCAAGAAAGTAAGTTATTGAAATGTACATACATATGTACACATATATTGTGATGTATATTTAACACGCTTTTATTAGCTTCATATGTATTTATGTATATAACGGAAACTTTAAACATGATTTTGACCCCCTTCAAAACGTCGGATTTAATCGAAATTTGGCATACATCTCAATAACAATTCAATATTCTAAACTAAAAAACACGCTTTTATTGAAAATACAACTAAAAAATAGAAAATAAATTGTAATTAAGAATAGTGTAACTAAGAAAAAATGTATTTTACTGTAAAAAAAAGCGTGGGGTGCATGGTGTCAATAGTTATAAATAATTTTCTATTTTTTAGTTGGATTTTTGATAAAAGCGTGTATTTTTAGTTTTTTTTATAAACTATTAATTTTTACAACGGAGTTTTATGTGATTTAAATATTATTATTAAGTATTCATTAATTTTTTTTTTGTTACAGGAAAACAACACGAGAAGCATGTAGAGTTATGATGAACTAAAGTGGGTGATAGTTTTAGTTTAATACGATAATTCCAAATTTATTGATTGGTGTGCGTGCCGATGTTGATTGAATGAACCAGTGATAGATTTCGTAGTACGCTCAATATGTAGATACTATATATAAACCAGTTTATTAACACTATTTTATTTTGCCTCGTGAAGCATATTATTATAATTAAATTTCACTTTTTCTTGCCTACCGAATATTATGCCATGGAAAATATTAAAAAATTAATGATGCGTCTTGATTGGATCAGTGAAAAAATAAATCTAATAATAAATTGGTCCGTCTATTTCAGAAAAATATGTACTTTTGTGTGCATATTACATTAAGTATGTCAAAATACATTTATTTACTATATGTAGGAATATCCTATGTCATGTGTAGATGTCTTCGAACAAGTCGAGTGCTCAACTTGACAAAGTGGATCGGATATATACAGGCTTTTGCAGCACAGAATTACTACTAGTAAAATATATGCCGTACAGAATGACGTCAGATTAATTAGCCAATCCCGACGCTAAATAATACAACCAATGTCTTCAATCTGGCACTGAAATCTAATAGATTATAATTAATCGATGTCCCAAAATTACACCAAGAGAGTTATACAGATTGTTATATGTGTTATTATGTAGACATGTAAATTTTGTAATTCATATAAAGTCACTTTTAATAAATGTAAACGTAACGAGTTTATTAACACATTTTTATAAAGTCAAGGACATGCACCGGTGCCATTATTTTAAAAATCTTTTGTAAAGTCTCACCGAACTTTCCCTATTTTCCGCACGTCTCTCTATGCATTTACATTATAAGAAAAAGTGATGTGATTTTCATCGTTTTTGTATGTGATAAAATGGCGTGATGTTGTTTCTGAATGCTTGGCGTCTCCGGAAATATAGTTTTATTTTTGTATTGAATTTGTTAACTATTATAATTACCTACCTGTTCGTTTTAGTGAAATTGATAAGTGTTAGTAGCAAATTGGATAATTGGTTCACAATGTATATTGTCAGTAAGAATGTGCAACAAATAGCTCCCTAGAATGAAGCCTTAGTACCAAGATCTTCTAACGGCGATTGCACCGCTATTCCAATTTATAACATATGCTGTGTGATCTCAAGAATATTGAATAATAAATAACCTGTATTTAAATAGTTTGTTTTGCCTACCAATTGTCTCACAAAGTAGTTACAATTTCATACAAACTGTAAATAAATGCCGTATAAGTAATACTATGTTGTGTTATTAAATCCTGATTCCTAACGCATCTGCCTCGGTGGTATGACCACCGCTCTGAGGTTCCGGGTTGGACTCCCAGGTCGGGCAGTTATATTGGGTTTTTCTACTCAGTATCAACCTGGAGTCTGGAATTTGTGCCCGATATGGCGAAATGTGGGTACCCTCGTTGCATCTCCGCCTACCCCTTTGGGAGTGAAGGCGTAATGTGTGTTTCTTTGATTTGTCCAAAAGTTATCGAAATTCAACTTATGCCGGCCATTATGTTTTAATTTTTTTGCATTGAGGTCCGTTATTGTCATATTATATTTGCATTTCTTTCTGACTGAAGTGCATTTTACGCTATCTCTATTGCTTAGTTGTTTAGCATTACCTACATGACAAACGACGCACCCATTAAAAATAGTGTTTCTATGGCTACGTAAAACATAATGATGTTGGCACGGCCAACCCCGCTTCCTCAAACCTCAGGTAGATGACAAAATTCATTTGAAGAAAAATATTGGGCATTATAGTAGGGACAAACTAATCTGGCCGGTATGACATGACACGGTTTTGAATTTTTCGGGTAGACGTTCTCACAGAGTTATCGCGTCGGGAATAAAAATTAATTGTCATACCGGCCAGCTTAGTTTGTCCGAACTATAGGAGTCTAGGGGCTATACAGTAGCTGGTGTAGAGTAACATTTTTTTTTTTAAACTTATTTTAAGGAGCTTTGTCGAATATTACGACCAAGTCGCTCCATGCGTCCACTTAAATATATATCTACACACTAAACATTCATCATAGTACACTTAAAATATTTTTTTACCAAAACCCTAGCCCCTTCTGACATAGGAGCCGACAACATACTATTAAAATCCCCTATATTACTAACTAAAATATGAGGTCCACTCCGTACACACTCCGACAAAATATGGTGTACAGCAGAGTAACATTGAACTATATTAAAAATATAAAAAAAAAAACTCATGCCGTAGGCGACTTCACTCCGTCTATGTATTGGGCCAACTAAGCTAAGGGCCAGTTTCACGGGTTCCTGATAAAGTTCCAGATAACCGTCGGAGATATAACGCTATCTAACAAACAAATCTGTTACATAACTAGTGACTTTCTGTCAGATATCTCTATTCGAGATCTGTGAAACCAAAAGTGGTAGTTTTTATGGCGAAAAAATTCCGAATAGGCTACCAGGGTATCCTCTTGTGATGAAATCGGCGCACTATAATTTATATTCTACAGTAATAAAACTCAAACTGTTTCTAAGTACGATTTTTATTTACAATTTTTCAATATTTCTAAAACAATTACATTTTAAGACATATTATTATGTACCCATACTTAAAATAACTGCATCTAACATTTAAAACTCTATTAGAATTTCTACACTTACCAGAAATTTTGAAATAGAATAAATATTTACGCGATCTATTCTATTTACAATGGCTATTTTACTGACGAGTAGATGTTTAAAATCTTACGCTACTTTAGTATGAAGCATATATTCACAGCTTTTATAACTACGGCATATCATGTATTTTTATTGTCTTTATATTAAAAACTACTGTTTAAGTTGAAATAAGTTTTATTAGAACGCACCTGAGCTGATGGTATGTATAGAAATAATGACGAATACGTTATTATTAACAGAATACTGTTGAATTAAATAAAATTTAAAAAAATATATAATCATTTTATAAGTACTGTTGATTTGGTGAAGCTTAATTCAGATTATAAATGATAAATTTGTAGCACTACTACAGTAGCATAAACAAAATAGTCTAGTACATGAGGGTGCGTTCAGACCTAGCGAATACGCGTGTCCAGCACGGGCTGCGCTAATGATGTTGTTGTGATACATTATCTTAAGCAGCCTTACTTTTAGATGTATGAGAATCGAACTAAATAGAAAGAGCGCGTGATATACGCTTTTTACTACCCTCGTACTTATAAACCGCGCGAACAGTTACTGCACGTCTAGCGCGAGGTCTGCGCATTCGACACGTTTGGACGCACCCTGAGAGCCGTCGCTCTATGAGATTTGTTTCATAGTAACTATTTCTCGAGAAACCAAACGTATGACGTTAAATTTTTTGCCATGTTAGCATAATGTGGACTTCAATACATCTTAAATGCGCTCGACTTCTGGATATTATAATTTCACAATAAGACCGGGTTTTTTCAACTCTAGTTAGGGTAATCCTCGGTGTTATTAAGCTGGACGCGCTCGCAGAGCTACGAGTGGTTCAGGTGCTACGAACGCGGCCAGCTTAATAAGACCCTGACAAAAAGATAGCTGCAGTTGAAAAAACGGGGCCTAACTCACCTAAGTAACCGTATCAATTATGACTCGGTTGAGTTTTTAGAACTGTTTACATAGTGACTAGCTTAAAGGGTTTTGGAAGATAATAATATTATAGACTCTACATTAATTAGCGTAGTCTATAAAGTAAAATATTTTATTTGCAGATAGTTTATTGTTAGCTTTCAAATTGAGAATTCTTCTGTAAAGGTTCGCAATAAATGCTATTGCAGGCAATTGTCAGTTATGTAATTTGGTTCGAATTTTATGGTAGGTACTTATCTGCAAACTGGTATGGATGCAATAAATGTGAAATGCGTACGGTTCAATTCCGTATTTATGTTACTTTATTTAAATGCTAAGCAATAACTTTGGCATTCGCAGTCACTCATACATAGACAATTAGTTTTTTCTACACTACAGATAAACTACAGTAATTTTATTAATACTAATCGAGATCAATAGGTTTGTGTGTGCGGTGGTAAGGTTCAGTTGCAGTAGTGCTCCTCGGTGGTGAGGCGGCAGAGCTGGCAGTCGACGCGGCAGCACCAGTGGTAGCGGCAGTGGCAGCGCTCCAGCCGCGACGAGCGCACCGCGCGCCGCCCGCGCCCGCAGCACAGCCGCGCGCACCCCCCCGCGCCGCCGCCCACGCTCGCGTTACACTTCCTGCGATACACCATATACACCTCATAACATTTGTTCAACTTTTATTGTGATTAAATAGATATTAACCTTCGAAATGTTGTCATTCAAAATATTATTTCAGTAGCGATGGACACTTGATAAAATGAGGCCGCGAGCGCAAGACAAACGTAACCAATCGAAATGGTACGAGTGTGTTTACCTATACCGGAAATCGGATCTTATCCAAGGCAAATATTGTACAGAACATCCGCGTGTATAAATTAATCAAGTTTTCCAAGTGTAAGAATGCTTCATACCTGCCATGTGTCCCCAAAGAGCCGGCGGCGGGGTCGGGCTCGCAGTAGTCGGGGCTGGGCGTGACGTAGCGCAGACGCGGGCGGGCGTTGCGCGCGGTGTGTCGGCGCGGGCGCAGCGGGCCGGCGCGCGCCGCCTCGCCCGCCAGCACGGCCGCCACGCGCGCCAGCGGCGGCAGCGCGCGCCAGCACGTGCGCACCGAGCACGAGCCCGACACGCCGTGGCACGTGCACTTCGTACGCATGCCACCCGACACCACCTACGATACGGCTCATTATAAACTATATTCACGTCTTTACTTTCAAAACGCTGACTAAGTCATCGTGGTAGAGTAAACTTACTCTTGACTTTACCCCAGTAAAATTATACTGTCATACATGGATAAAAGCAAGCTAAAGTGAAGCGTACCTTTCGTCCAAACCTTCCGTTGATGAGATTAGCTGACGCAATAAGAGGTCGTAAACGTTCGAGTCGTGTTCGCAAGTCCACCTGAGGGTCGAAGCGGGGATCGTCGGCTGCCATGCGGTATTCTATGTTCCGATATCTAGAACCTCGATCTTCGTACTCGTATCTATTGAAAATGAGTAAACATATAATTATATTCTGCTTCTTCGTTTAAATATCTTCAAAATGTTATGTGTCGGGATACCTACCTATAACTTTACGCATAAGAGTATGTATAAGACTAAGTGTAGTATACTATTATACGATTTCGGAAAATAGCTACGAACCTCGATCTAGTTCTAAACCGTTTCCTCGTGGGCCGGCCGCGGCGTGGTGATCTCGGCAGTCGCTTGCGTCCGCGGCGGTTCTTCCTCCTTATTTTCGGCGGATCGCTGGTATTCGATACAGCTGGTTGATCGTCCACCAGGATGACCACAGGAGGTACAGTGGTCGTCTCAAGAGTGACGGTGGTTGTTGGCAATTCCGTTGTAGTTTCAATTTCCAGTATGTCTTCCACCTTACCATCACGTACGTCGATTTCGTGGGCGTCTAGAAACTGTCTCGCGAACCTAATTAAATCAGTAATTTTTAATTTTTAGTTAAATGTTTCCAAACTTATTTAATAAGTATTTTATATAACTTATTTAATATGTACTTGGAAAATAATTTTGTAGGGATTGATGGTTCTTAGAATTTCCTGTACCTAGGGGCTTTAGATTCTACCAATATTGTTAAAGTTTTTTTATAAAGTGAATGTTTAAAATGGAACAGAAAGAAATTGGGTAGAATATTTTTATTATTTATACACTAAAGCACTATTTCCGTCGTTTTCCTGAACGCGATAACATTAACTCCTTGCCCTACTTCCTACATTCATTCCCTATGGGTTCAAACAGTTTATGGAAAAGATGACTGTTTACATGCAGGGGGAGCTAGCAAAAGAAATTTGTGTACCTTTCAGCCCACTGAAAATTATCTCCGCATCCGCCCCATTTGAACTGTGCGTGTGGCTCGGCGCGCGTGACCTGCGCCTGGCGCGGCGGGCGCGGCGGCGCGCGGGGCGGCGCGGCACACGAGCACGCCGCCAGCGCCCCCGCCGCGCACGCCCGCGCCACCGACCACGCGAGAGCAGCCGCCGACATTGCGTACACGTATGCCTGCTCGCGAGTGCCTAACCAAATAACCATGTTAATAAGCATTATATTGCCTCAACAATGTAGGTATGCCTGATGGAGTTTTCAGCCAGGCAACTATTGCATAAACGTCTGACGGAATATATTTCTGACTTATAGAGTGAGATAATAAGAGCCTACCGTCACATAGGAACGAGCTTCAAACGTGATAACCAAAGTTTGTCTTTTAAAAATCACATTAATAACAAAATTTAAAGCCGACTTCAAAACCACTACGAACCAAAAAATAATTTAATTTTATATTCGCTTAGTATATACCTATATTTGGCGTCGGTGCCTAATTTAAATTTAACATTGTTTTCATAATATATTTTTTGGTGTATTTCATTAGCTTAGCTGGCAATTTAAATTAGGCATCGCCTCCAAATATACGTATAATATATACTAAGTGAATATAAAGTTAAATTATTTTTGGTTTGTTTTGTTAGTTAATTATGAAATGATGTAAACAATACTTCATCGATATACGATTGCAGGGTTCGCGGGTTATCTGCTGTTAGTTATTGAAGAGTTCTATTGTCTATCTCCGAAGATCTTCATCAGATCCTAATAAATTATATACTAAAACCTTCCCTGAAAAATATACATTTGAATAACGAAAACCCCATCCAAATCGGATCATTAGTTTTTGAGAAACTCGCGGCCATACAAACTTACATACATACATGAATAGGTATGTACATAGATACATACATACGGATCGAATACAAAACCTCCTTTTCTGAAGTCGGTAAAAAATAGTTGTTAGGACATTTCCTTATCCAACTTTGTGAAAAACAAATAACATTATTGAATAACGAGACGAGCGAACAATATTCTCGTAAAATTAACCGCACTTTTCCGTAGTATTATAAATACTCTTTGACTACACTGCAGAAATACTGAAAGGCAGAAAGTGACAAGGAGAATAGAGTAGTTGACTACTTTTTTTACATACATTTATTAAAAATGTATTAATGTAACGGAAAGAGAGTTTTGAAAACTGGCGTAATAATAAGTAAGTTATAAAGCTTTGAAATTTGGTGGAAGGGGTAGTCGTCAAATTACAGCAATATCAGACTGTGACGTCACCGGTTGTCACCGGTCATAACGCTGCCTGCGTGCGATAGAGGTAGCGCCATATCCCCACACGCCTTCACTTTTGCTCACAACAATATTTCAAATTTGAATAACTGTTTTTTTTTTACAAATTTTGATAGTGATTTCACAGAATAATTTCGTTCGTATTCGTTTCTGTTACATATAAAATAATGTACAAAATCAAACATAGGAAACTATCTACCTATAATATGTAGAGTCATAAGCAAAAGTGTCGGTACCTACCAAGTCGGCAGTAACATCCGGGCCAAAGTAAAAGTCAAATTTATTTGTACCAACCAAATGTTATAAATATCTGGTTACACGACGGGGTCATAAATATCCAAACATCAATAAATTTGCTAAAAAAGGGATGAAAAATTACTCAATGACTCTTCCAACTGCCGTAATAGAGTGCCAATACCTTAGAGATGGGAATAGTTATGTATATTATCAAGTTTTTAAAAACTTGATGATATATATACCTATTTCAATCTCTAAGGTATGGGTATTCTGTTATGATAGTTGGAAGAGTCATGAAATCATTTTCCGTCCCTTTTTCAGCAAATGTATTGATGTCGGGATAGTTATGACACGCCGTGTAACCAGATATTTATAACATTTGGTTGGTACAAATAATTTTGAACTATCGATGGTGCAGAAGTTATTTCCAGGTGTCAAGGTATATATATATTTATGCTTATGACTGTACCTACATGTGTCTTCTCAGTAGTGTCATTCCGAATTCTAGTTTTTTACCCTTCACACTTTTATGCTAATTGCATTAGCTAGCTGGATAGAACACCACTGTCTATTTTCTAGGTCATTAAGTTAGCTTGATAATAAACGCCATAGATATTAGCAGAAGCAACATTACTCAAAATGAATTAAATTTTATTTTGTAATCGCATGTAGGTATCCAGCGCTTATCGTTCTGGGAAATTCTTATAAAGTTCAGTAGTTGTAGTTCTGTCCAATCAAAGAGTTCTAAGATTATATAGAGCGGACATTGGGAAAATTATCATACAAAAATTTTGAGCCTGTTCGTCAGTAACTCAATCTACCGTGAAATAACAAAATACCTATGTAAAATTCAGTAGAACATACTTTGATATGGTCGTAATGCCTATATTGGCATACTTCCTTCCAAAATATTGTTTTCTTTACACAATTTAAGCATACCGAGACGTCTTGAACTCTTGTTACACGGACATGTCAGATAAGTCAGCGACTTATTACCAATTGGTAATAATTTTTGGACGAAAAATTTGGTCCTGATGTCCGGTCTATAACTATACTGTTCAATGTCTTTGTGTACAATGTATGTTCAGTACAGACTCTATATAGCAGATCGTAATAATGCCACAACCGTTTTAAATGTTTTTCTGAACTTTCTTATGCGAGGTACGAGAAATTCACAATAATTGCTATCGGGTAGAAGCCCACAGAAAAACATTAGGGGTCCTCAGTCATTGGGCCAATACGTAATTATTTTCTTTTATGATATAGGGGGCAAACGAGCATACGGTTCACCTGATGTCAAGTGATCACCGCCGCCCATGAACATCTGCAATACCAGGGGGCACAGAGATGCGTTGCCGGCCTTTTAGGTGGGAATACGCTCTTTATTATTATGATCTTGCGTCGTAATTCGAGGGTTAAGGGAATTACAGAGACATCCGTACTTCGCCCAAACCAAAATAAGTAGGGCTTAAAACAAACTCAATAACTTATTGATCTTGAATATCACTATAAGTAGGTATTCGTGATAACTGATGGGTTATATGTACATATATCCACCCCAGATGGCACGCGTGCACGCGTCTGATGAGCTACGAAAGGAAGATCTATATAAAACAAAGAGCATAGCAAATATGACACTATTCGAAAGCAATACATGTAAGTACCTAACACTTAACCACATGTAGATACTTGATTTTTAACTTTTTTTGTCTCAGGCATTTCTTGGTTTATTCAAACCTAAACTACACAAAATTCGCGAGATGATCTCGCGACTCTGTACAAGGATCTGCCCTCCATCTAAATAAGTATCCTGTATCACCTACATAAATTAAGGCGCGCCATCACGGCAGCTCTAATGTACTTATATAAATGTAAATAATATTCCAGAATGTATAGCTTTAAATTATCTTAAAGTATCACATACACTGCAGGCATTTTAATTTATCTTTCCCTTCATTCCCATCTCGATTGACGCACTTTGATCGAGATATAAATGTATTTTTTTCCGTATCGCTCTGTATCTTAAGATACGAAGATGTAAACATAATATATATTATAGCTGCCGTGTGTGACGAGCCTTAGTTAAAAATCAGAGAAAAATATATAAAGGTCTGTCAAAGAAACGATGAAACTTAATACCATAAACCATTCATATTTATAGTCTGTCCACGTATTTTGCAATATTATTTTCTAGGTCTTTCCCGCTACAAAAGTCCCTAAAACACAGTACGACGCCAGTGCCATCTTCTTAGGGAATCAGATAAATAATATCCATTATTTCCCTGTATTTAAGTCTTAATCCAGGATATGATCTACCCCCGTGTGCCAAATTTAATTTAAATCCGTTCTCTCTGCCTTTACCTATAACAAACATAAAAACATCCAAAGATTCACAGACTCCAAAATTGGTAACCTGTATATATAAGTAATGTTATCGTATATTTATTCATGTATTTGTCTAGCTTAGATAGCAATTTAAATAAGTCACAGAATATAGGTAGGTAATGTTAAATTATCCTTTGGTATTTAGTGGTTTATAAAAACGGTTTTTTTACAAACGTATTGTTTTTTTATATTACTAAGAAATATACCGCCTCGATGGCGCGGCGTAATTGTATCGCGCACACGGTACGATTATCGCGATGAGGTGTTACGCCTCTGCCTACCCCCAAAAATGGAAAAGGCGTGATGTTATGTATATATGTATATGTAAGAAATAGACGAACAAAACCCAATACACAAAAACCACAAAAAAGTAACAGGAAAACAAAATTTGCACTTTCGTATACTTGGACAACATACTTTATCAAGTTATTTTGGCCTAAAAACCAAACTGCCCAACCGATTTTGATAAAAAATCTATGTAACCAATCTAAAAGCATATTCTTTGTGAGGAAAAAAAGAATTTGAATTATCGGCGTATAAATAACAGAGTTTTGAGGTAACATAAAAAAAACAATATAGAATTTATTTAATACTTTTATATAAGTAGGTAAAAGGCACGAATGTAGTGGCTAACAATTTACGCCTTGTATACCTACGCTTAGATAATGTTGGAGATTATTTATAATATGTAAATCAATTACAATCTTGGCTACGCAGTCAGTTTTTAATTACAAGCAATCTCATCAAGATAGCGGCGCGCACTGGTCTTCAGTCAAGCTAAACAATAGCGTCGGCCGAGCTTATCGCTTGGCACATCGCAGCATGGGCCGTGGATAGCGCGTGAGTGCACAACTCACTCACGGTTATCGCTGAATGACTTCTCCACCGCCACCACCGCCGCCCCGCCCACTCCCTGGACGCTTGATTCATGCGTGTAATTAAATCTTTTGTCCGCTTCACCGTAGCTGAACCCTCAGCTCCTTGCTGATCGCATTGTAAGACGAACGCCGACAACCTTCTAGTTTAACAGGTCAAAGATAACCTATACGCTTTTCACATACCCACTTCTCTCTCGTCAATCATGATAAGCCTACTTGATATATCATTTAATTTGTGAGTCGTCGCTGCCCTCTGGCTTATGACCCTCGTGTTATGTAGAGTTGATTCCTTTTGCGAAAATATAACAACCTAAATTCATTTATGATAATAAAGGTATGAATAAAACCGTGTTGTACCTGAAATGTGCATTGTTTAAACAATGTTCAATGCTTTAAAAGTAGAAACGGCGTAATGAAAATGATTTTCTGTTCGCCACAGACATTCACTTGGTAAAACTTTTAATTAAAATGTATCAAGCGACGACCACTCCAAAGATTCCTAACGGTTTGTTTGTATCCGGCGAAGTTCTGTGTCAATTAATTTTCTAAAGTGGGTACACGACGACGGCGAAATGGTGACCAGAAACAATAGTCTATATTTCGCAGTCAGCGTCCACTCGCGTACGTGCCAACTGCACGTCGTCGCCGACTGCTACTACACCAAGAAAAACTCTACTATTGTCTAGTTTTTCTATTTCTAACATGTTGTCTGTTGTTTCGGAATAAAGCGGTAATAAACGTGAAAGGTGCTGTTAACGTCATGTAACTTTTTTGGCTAGTAGTTGAAATAAAGCTTTATGGTATTTTTGTAATACTTATGTAGATAAACATTCACGCTATAAAATATTTCATTGTTTTTGGTTAAGTTAGCCATTATTTCATCTAACTACTATAAAGTATGACGATGTTGGAGTTTTAATATTGACAATGATTTAACTTATTTAATTTGTAACAAACAGAAGTAAATATGAATTAATACGCACGGCTAAACGCTCTTTCATCTTTTCTATAAGTATTTAGTTATTATTAGACTGTGCAAGAAATTCGCCATCTGTAAGTTTGTAGGTATACATCATCATCATCAGCCACATGACGTCCACTGCCGAACATAGGCCTCCCCTAAAGATTTCCAAACGGATCTGTCAAAAGCGGCCCGCATCCAGCATGTTCCTGCGACCTTTATCAAGTCGTCTCTCCACCTTGCAGTACGGCCGACGCTGCGCTTGCCAGTACGTGGCCTCCACTCGAGAACTTTTTTGCCCCATCTGCCGCCAGTTCTTCGAACTTCGTGCCCTGCCCACTTCCACTTCAGCTAGCTAATCTGCTGGGCTATGTCAGTGACTTTCGTTCTTCTACGGATCTCCTCATTTCTGATTCGATCGCGTAGAGAAACACCTAGCATAGCTCTCTCCATAGCTCGCTGAGTGACCGTGAGCCGTAGGTGTACAGTAATTGTTAAATGTTTATAACAGCAATATAGCGGAAGTACAGAACAGCGCTTCCTGACACGCTGACTACGAGGCTACGTTGCTACGACGACGCGATGCAGCGTGCTGTGAGTTCCGTGCGCTTCACCCGCGCTACATTTAACTCATCGCGTGACGTAAATTACCGTCATTTTACAATTCAAAGGATTCTTTACGAAAACATTTTTTTACCCTACCTACACCGAAAAGCGAAGTAAAAGGAAAACAATAGAGTAGTTAAAAATTAATTACCCGATAAGTGATAAATGTAGAGAATGCTCGGTGCGGAACGTGCACGGACGTCCGACGAGAAGAAAGGGCGTTGTCGTCACACTATCCGGGCCCGCACAATCGCCTGTCTCTCTTTTAAAATGTCTACAAAACTTTATCTTTCATTTCTGACGGGAAGTTTTTTCACACTGAACTTATCACGCAATAATTATAAGAATTATACATGTATGTATGTATAATTGTTCTCTAACTGAATTCATGATCAAGACTGATGTATAATTAAATTAGAACTAGCTTTTGCCCGCGGGTTCGCCTGCACGAAAAAGTTTTTCCTGGATAAAAGTCCCGCTATACATTTTCCCGGGATAAAAAGTAGCCTAAAACGTTTCCAGGGTCTCAAACTATCTCCATACCAAATTTCATCGAAATCCGTTCGGCAGCTTTTGAGTTTATCGCGTACAAACGCGGCGGGCGACTTTATTTTATACTATATATAAAACAAACTTTACCACCCCTGTTTACCACCTTAGGGGTTTAAAATTCAGTTTTAGTGAGCACCTACGTCCTAAAAGGAGAATTTGAGGCTCCTAGCACTTGTAGTTGTGTAGTGAGTGAGTGACCTTTCGCTTTTATATAAAGTATAGAATATAGATAGATAAGAAACGTCATACCTGAAATTTAAAACAGGATAGTCAGCGAAGTTAAGACAAGTAGGTAGTCATACTCTGCAACTAAACTAACTAACGATGGTAATATTGGTCTCATCATCTCGTGTAACTAGGAGGATACTATAAAGCCACATTAGTGCTCGGAAACAGATTCAATATAAGTATGTGGTTACTTTGTCACAATTTATACGTCTATTTCAATTTCTGCCGCCAAGCCGCAGTTTAAAGGCATTGTTGTGTACATATGTTTTTTTAACTTTTAAGACAGTTTACAGTACAGTGACAGACTGGACACTAGGATACTTAAAATCAGCTTATATTATATGTTAGGATGTTCTAACGGCGATAGCCTAGTTGGGAGTGGAACGGACTGCCGAGACGAATGTCCGCAGGTTCAAAAGTCAACGGCAAACCTCTGACTTTTCTAAAAAAAAGTTATGTGTGTATTCTTTGTGAATTATCGCTCGCTTTAACGGTGAAGGAAAATATCGTGAGGAAACCTGCACACCTTATAAGCTCTCTTTAATAATTTCGAAAACCCTCACTAGACCAGCGTGGTGGACTAAGACTAAACCCTCTCAGTTGTAGAGGAGGCCCGTGCTCAACAGTAGGCAGTATATAATACAGGGCTGGTATGGTGGTGGTGGATGTTAGGATAACGAGTGTAGTGCAGTGCCAACGAGTGTTTTGTAATGCAAAGTTCTTCAGGCTGTTGTTATTGTTTATGGGCGGTCCTGTTGCTAACCACCAAGCGAGCGGTTCGTTATTTAGCCGCATAAAAAGTCTGACTTGAAACACGTATGGCTCCATGATTTACGTTTACGCTGTAAAGATAATTGCCATCAACGATGACGCGCCCCACTAATTTCCCTAAATAAATTCACACTAAATACGTATGAGTATACGCACACTATTATGAATAATGGTAGCGCGCGTCATCGTGTATGACATTATCTATAATTGGAATGTAATGTATTTAATAACATAGGTACCTGTAAGTAAGTCTGGTGTGAACTTGGGTGCGAGCTCGATGGAGGAGCAGTTCCATCGGTCGCCGGCATGCGCGGCGAGGCAGGCGGCGCGGGCGAGGCGAGCGGCTGCGGCAATGTGCGGCATGGCCGTGGGTTGGCGGCGGCAAGCGCGCGCCTGCCCGCCCCACAGCGCGCCCTCTGCCCGCGCTTCCATGCACTCTTTCTCAGTCCAGTTTCCTTCGTTTTCGTTCAAGGCTCTGTGTGAAAAGCGTTGTAGTTATGAAATTGTAATTTTTATTCATTCTTGCAGGTCACGTTTATTATCTTATATTTATTATAGCTTCGTAAATTAAGGAAGCTAAAGCTCCGATTTTATTATGTTTGTGGACTATACATATTCAAAAACTTGTCATGAAATGAAACAAACAGTAATATTTACGATGATCGATAGTTTAATTACATTGATTTTAATCATTAGCAGAAAAAGTTATAATTTACAGTTACAAAGGCAACGTGCAATAACAATTATTTATTTCCCTTATCTTCCGTGGTAGAGTGCGGTTGTGCACCTGGCCGTCTTGCGGAGTCAGTCCGCTGACCGCGTTGAAAAGCCTCACACATTTCATACAGATAATTAGGCAGGAATTCAGCACCTTCGCCTTCTCTACGGCGCAGAAGGCGGTACGCTTCCCGCAACGTAGGCTTCGGGGTCAATCGTAACTCCAACTCTACAGCCGTGGGAAAATGAGCTGCCAAAGAATACACTATTTCTACATCTGAAGGCGGTGGCGTCAAATGACGATAGTTAGATACTTTATGCAGGAAGTACTCTGACATACTCATTCGTGGTCTCTCCTCGTCGTATTTTCCAAGTTTCAAATCATAAAGTACCGCTTTTTGTTTATCGGGACCCCAAAACTCCTGTTCAAACGCTTGATAAAAACTTTCAATATCTTTAAACTCGTTTCTGAAACAGCGTGCCCACATGAGAGGCACACCTTGCAAGCAAGATATTATAAACGGTAATTGTTTATCTTTATTCATATTGAGCTCCGAAATGTAATATTTTATGTTATCAAGAAAATCCATAGGATGCATGTCTCCGTTGTCGTCAAAGTGCGGCCGCTTATTTATTGTTGCAGCAATCCAATCGCTGAGCTGCTCTGAAGGTATTTGTATCACCGTTTTGCTTTCATCGCTTTTTTCGTCGTCTATTTCAAGTATTTTCGGTCTGTCGTCATGTCGTGACATGGAGGGCTTATCATACACTCCGTCGGCTTTACCCAAATTAGGGAGTGACATATGGCTGCGAAGCCGCGACGACGGCATTTCGCAGACGTCTTCCTGGCTAGAAAAACGAACGCCAAAACCTAATGTTGGTTTATACATTGAAGAGGCGCTATATCTAAATTCCTCTTTTTTTGGAAGTTCATCTCTTTTCTTTTCTTTTACAGAGGATGATATTTTATCTACCATCTCCGAGAGATTTGTCACTGATGACTTGATGTGCCGCAAATCAACGAATAAGCTCATTATTCTCGTAACAATAATTCAACTCTCTAAACACATTTTGATTGATGATATTATAAACTCGTATTTGATGGACGTAGAGCTGCAACAAAATTAAAAAATCAGGTTATTAATCAGCATTTTTACTAATCACAGTTTATGCCACCTTGTTTCTTAGGTCCATCTAATTTGGAAGTCAAGCAGACAAAACACTGATAAAATTAATCACTCAAAATAAATGCCTATTAGCCAAGTCTTAAATTAAAGCCTATAGGAAAAATAATTTTAAAAACTGTCAAGTGCATTGAACATTGTTGACGCACTATAAGGGAGTGTAAAATAAAAACTTATAATTCAATCGTTCATGTGTAGGGTGGTGCATGTGCGAGGTCGTAGTTGATCGTAGTGCGTGCGTAAGTAGGCTGTATAAAAAGCTTACGTGCGGCAGCGGCGAGCGGGCAATCGCTACTACCCGCTACCACCAGGGGATGCCGAAGTACGTCGCTTTTTATAAACAGGCTTACGTTACCATAACTGGGTTATCGTAGACGGTTATTAAATTCCATTGACGTTTTGTCGTGCCTGCCAAGGACACGCGTTGCCGATGGCACCGTTTCCAATGTTATAAGGGTATGCATGTTCTACGCGAAAATACTCTGATTTGTCTTCGAAAAGTGCAATTAAAACTATTTTAATATGCAAAAAAAGTGTGTGTGTGTACTAATGTACACACGTATGAAGTGAAACTTTATCAATCAATTCATTTTTTTCACTGTTCTTATAATTATTGTATTCCATTAATACGGTCAAATTATTATACATCATAATTTATTCTAAAAGTTTTTTTTTTTTTCATTTTTATATATAAGTTATAAAAATACATATAAAAATAAATAAATTATTATTATTACTATAATGTCTTTGCAATATCCCAACTCTTTCAAAACAATAAACAAATAATATCACACTTTCAATATTTATTTAAATGAATATCAATAAGTGTAGCAAACCATAATATTTAAGCTGTATACGCTTGTCGTCAATAGATGGCTCTGTACAGTTTGACCTAATTACTACATCGCGATGTCAAGATTCTCTTCGAAATAATGACGCTAGAAGACGGCGCCGTGACGGTCCAATGTGAGAATGTGAAGGTTTTATGTAACATAGATTTACCCATACTACGAAAAAGAAGTTTCCTGTTTCACTTGAACAAGTTCTCTAACGCAGTAAGCATTGGCCATTGGCCTTGGGTATTATTATCCGTATTATAGAATATAGACTAAATTCTAAGGATTTATAATTTTTTCAATGAATCTAAGCTTTCAGTAGTCAGTAGTGTATTATCGTAACTTACCGTTAAGTTAAGTACTTGTAACATAGCCCCAAGCATGGACGTATAAAAAAAGGCGGACGGAATTTCGCTAAACAAAAACTGAAGCACCCAAAGTATGTCAGCTTGCCTATACGCACGAGTATCGCGCACACATTCACACCAAAGTATGTCGATCGGCCGCCATTACGCAACAAACCTCAATTGAATGAAGTCGTTTTAAGAATAAAAATAAATAATTAAAATATGCCGTCTTGTGTGGTTAAATGCTGTCGAAATCACAGTGGTTCCAAGAACAAATGTCACGGGATCACATTTCATAGGTAAATTAGTAATGTTAAAACTTATTTGATCAACATTCATTGATCTTTAAAATCATTTATTTTTGTAACACAAAACCTCAGCCTACAATTCCAGTGTTGTCAACTATTTGACGGGTAAATTACCCAGAAGTATAGGAGACGTGATTTTTTTTGTTTCAAATACGATTTTGTTTTTTAAACTAAATAGGTATAGGTTGTTATTAGGTATATGTTTTTTGTAGGTTTCCTACAGGAAATGAAGTATGGAGGCGTGATTTAATTAATATAATAGGAGAGTGTAGATCATAAAATAAATCTTATTAAATATATTGCACAAAAAAAATTAACAGTTAGATTTCATCACATATCGAAATAAGAGGGCATCTCAAAGACCTACTTGTGTAGGTCTTTGAGATGCTCTTACTTGTGTAAGAGGCAGTTATACAAAAAGTTAACGCAACATAGAGAATTAAAAAAAAAGAAATGCAAATTAAAGAAAGTTTAATTATTTATGTTGCTTGATTTAGCCTTTTAACTGCCTCGATGGCGTAGTTGTATTACGGTATGACTGCAATGCTGAGGTCTTGGGTTCGATTTCCGGGTCGGCCAAAGTGATATTGGGTTTCAAATTCAGTACCAGCCCGGAGTATGGAATTCGTGTCCGATATGGCGATAGGCTCGCCCCCTATCATATCACGGGACGGAATACGCACGCCGAAAAGTGGGTGCACTAGTTGCGCCTCTGCCTAACTCTTCGGGGATAAAATTGGGGAAATTTTGTTTTTTTATGGCAATCATTCATTTACGCACACATAGTTACGCCGCCGCCATTGCTGTGCTTCAGTTTTTGTTTAGCGAGAGTCCGTCCGCCTTTTTTTATACGTCCATGGCCCCAAGCAAAAACTCATTATTAATGCATTCGTTCCACGACATGCCGCCGTCGTCGCTTCGATGCGCATATTTTTGCAACTAATCGACAACTTTATAACTTTCTTATTTAACTCAGGGACAACTGAATATTGAAGAGAATTGGGGTTTTAGTATTAACTAAAGTAATTTTTTAGGCTTAATAAAATCAACAATCAAAAAAATGTATGAAGAAATACTTAGTTATGTACATACACTAGATATCTTATATAGTGATTTACTGCGTACTTAATCGTGGCTACTTCGTATCTTTCGAGGAGCAATTTTCATTGTCTCAAAGAAAACAAAAGGAAATTAATTAAAATTCAGTCCCGCTATAAAATCAGAAAATAGAACAATCGTGTTACGGTGGAACCGATATAAAAGGCTTTGTATTGCTTGAAATAGCAACAATCGGGCCGCGTAATATCACGGGGGATGGCGCACGCGATGTCAACTCGCTGTACATGACGCGTGATGGGGGCTTCGGCTCGTCAGTTCGGGCCGCATCGAGAGACAAGAATCGCTTGCAAACCCGAGATGGACACCATTGGCGTACCTATAGGTTACATTCACTAAATCGTATAATAGCAATTGACTTCGGGACACAGAGTCAGAGCAATGCGGGCACAAAGCTTCCGCAGTTGGGCTGTATTATGGTTAATTCATGCGGAATGTAATTGTTCCGTTGTCAGACCAGTTGCCCGGTGCCAGGAACATTATCGCATTCGTCACGCCGCGCACGTGTACGTTTGATCTAATAAAATAATTCCCGTATCAAATTTTACGCGCCTATCTCGATTGCGTAGACAAAGCAACCGAGCGAAGGGGCATAGGGATTCGCTTTGTTAAATATATAACTGGTCGCGCACACAAAAGACCACCCAACTTTTTGTACATTTTATTGTATTGTATATAGATAAAATAGGCCGCCAAGTTTCAAATTCTATAGATACTATTATTCCGAGCGTGTAATATTCAATGCGCAATAATTATGCAAAGCAGTGCTATATTTTGTATTTTCATTGAATTTTTAGAAATGTATGTTAATGCGACGTGTTCATGTGTTAAAGGAATACACAAGGATTACATAAGAATGCTTTTATTTAAGAATCATGACGTCTATACTGAGCACTTTGCCAATTCAAAACGATTGCAAAAACCAGTATTTACATAATTGACATAGGTAATACAAGTATTACTTACATTCATTCACTGCGTTGCTACTAATGATCTAAAAATGTTAAAACTTCTTTCGTAAAAGTTGATGAGACTTTAAAAAGTTTAAAAAATGTAAAACCGACGGTGAAAACAAAAAACACGTTACGGGGAACGTTACAGCTGACGCGACTGAAACTGGCTCGCCGCTGATTCCGCTTTAATAATGATTAAATGCTGTATGATTGTCGTAGCGTGCCTGCTCCGCCCCTGTGGCGACCGCGTAGCCTGCACCGACCGAGCCGGGGGGAAACTAAAGAAAAGTTTCGCCCTATCGAATGCAACTGCTATTATTTCTATATTAACTTCCACTGATCAAAGTTTTACTATTGAATGTTAATATTAGAACAAAAAGCTTACATACTTTGTTACACTACACGCCAAGACACTGAAATATCATTTTCAAGCCCAAATGAATTGCGTAAAATGATTGAGAAATGAGCTCTATTACAGCACTAAAAGTTACGATTACCAGCACCACCACCACAGCCACCCTTGAGTCACACCACGCCGCCACGGTTCATTAGCCACAGGACAATGATACTTTAATTGCGTACCATTTGACACACGCGCAGTGTACACACTTCCTAATGACTGTTAGTAATCAAGATCAATGATTACCATTTATCTACGGTCCCTACATAGTAGATACCCTTAAACCCACAATATATCGCAACCCAAACATAATTCACGTTTATGCGAAATGTGCGGTTGAGAATACGAATTAATATGAGGGACGCTGCGTAAGTCTTATAAAATTGGAATTATACATGAATCCTGATCTAGTCACATTAAAATAACATTCAATGTGTATTCTGAACACGTATCGGCAAATCCCATTACAGATGTAAATTTAGGTAAAGCGCCGCGCCGTCAAATGGGAAGTAGGAATAATTGAAACAAATGCAGGGATTACTCAACAATTTGTTTAATTTAAGGGCGATTTATCTAAGTCTCCTGGGCGAAAGGAACACTTGTATCATTTTATTGGTATAAATTTGATGCTGAGCGCTTAAATAAGAGTTTGGTTGCCAGAGACAAAAAACTCGGTACTCATTCTTATCTTCTTTTGCGTCTCACTCATAATTGTGGTAATTATATATCCTCCAAATTAGATGCGTGAGCATATTTTTACCCACAAGCAGTAATTAGGCACTCAATTTATTGCAGCGGTAGATATTTTTGCAAGCCCTCCAACTGCACGAGCCCCGAGGGTTGTTCAGTAAAATGTCGTGCCTTATCTTAACATGAGCCAACGCTAGCCGAGGGCGTATATTAGAAAAAATTGCGAGAAACAGTACAGAGGGTGGTCATTAGCTGGGAAAATTTCGCAATTACGTGAAAATAATTACATACCTGGTTTGTTCTTTTCATAAGTTCTGATTTATTACTATCTAATTTATTAAAATCTATATTTTATTAAAACATCCGTTACCTTTGTAGACTTCCATCTACAAAATTACAAAAGGGATTATGGATGTCCGTTCACTAAATATCTGTAACGTTGAAAAACTACAAATGTGTCTTAAAGTCACTTATCGAATCTCTTGGATTGAATAGATTTGCTTTCCGTCGGAGCTTAGATAAGCTAAGCTATGAATATAAACAAAAATAACGCAACTCCGGTGGCAACATCACGTGCTGGTGATATCATGATTCTACAACTACTCACAATCAACGATTATATAATGCATAAGTCGCGAATCACAGAAACGGAACAATTACCCGTTTTGCACCAAGTAATATCTCTAAGGCCTACCTAATCTCATTCAAGGCGGTCAAATCTTTGAAACCAAAATAAGAAAGTAGAGTCTGTTAAGTACATCCTTTACGACAAGATTCTTGTAGACTATACTCTCTTAATAGAGATACAGCGTGTCTACATCTCGGTATGTAATCCAGAATATACAAAAACAATAAATACTACTAAATTATAACAAGGTCAGGGGGCGTTATTCTGTCTACGGGGATATCACGCTATCTCTTCCGCACTCACGCAACGTTATGGGCGTTATGGCGGGTGACACTCGGTGACGTCACAGTCTGATATTACTGTTATTTGACAGATACCCCTTTCACCAAATTTCAAAGCTTTATAACTTACTTACTTATGATTGCGTCAATTTAGAAAATTCTTTTTCCGTTAGATTTTGGATAGTGTATATTTTTAATAAATGTATTTAAAAAAATAGTCAACTACCATAATAGCCCCCCTGACCTTAATGATGTCTATCTATGAATTGAAGAAAACGAAGATAAAGTCTTTATTATAGGATTAATGCTTTCATTTTACGTAGGTACAGTAAATAAAACTTACCATAATCTATATGGAGGAATAAGTAACGATATGCCTTAAGATATACAGTCGTATTACATCGTGTTTGTTTTTTAATGTCTTAGTCAGGTCATTACAATAGGGAGTACAATGAAATACATGGTCGATGTTTATTCCGCCCATAAAGCTTTGTCCCGTTGGCGAGTGAGCGGCGGGCGGTGGAAATCCTTGCGTGAGTCAACGCTTGGCGCGCCAGACTGCTTGCCGCCCCGCAGCCTGCGCTCTATGCACGAAGGTCTAAACAGTTAACTACTTCCATAAGTTCTTACACATTTTTATTTGTTGATTAATTATGTGCGAATAAATAGGTAAATGTTATAAACACGTTGCAATACCAGGAGAAACCATAATTAAGTTCCTAACTATTGCATTCCGTGGGATTTCTGGTGGCTTAAAATCTCCCCAAATCCTCACTACCTGGTGTGGATGCACATCCTCGGGTACTACTAGAAAATGTCACTCTAAGTACCTAACTCGTTTGGCATTGTTCCGCCTATAAAAAGTCAATCTCGCCACACATGATGTAGTACATGTTTCGTAGACAGCAAATATTTAAAAACCAAAACATTCCGTACTGAGAAATCCGACAATGTTGATTAATGGACCCTAACATCAAAGCGTCACGTCGATACGCCCGAACGAGAGATATCTGTGACAAAAATAAAAGCCGTTCAAATGTGTTGCACTGAGGATGTCGGTAATTTATGAATTTGTCAGGACAAACTGAACATCGTCGGCGGTGTAAATAAAGAGCTCCGCGGCGTGGATAAATTTGTGTCAGATCAAATGAATCGTGCGAGAACTTATTTGTTTCATTGCACGTGCTCCACCCTTGTGCACTAAATAAAAATAATGGTTTATGCTGAAATGTTAAAGAGAATGTACTTTCGTTTATTAAGTTCTAATACGACGTAGGTGCTTCACGGTAGTTTAAAAAAAAGTCTATATGCGTCTAAAGGTATAATAAAATATCATGAATGAAATAAGTAGGCAGGTGAAAAGTAATTGAAAACATAATAACGGTGGTCGATAGGATGCCAAATAAATTACTCAACACATTACTGAGCTTGATGAGTGTATTTCTGAGAATATTTCGGGCGAAATCCAATTAATGCAGTCCTATAATTAATAACTGGGATAAGCTTGCAGGTACATACGACTGCACTAAATACACTATAGTCTTACTGTACCGTGTACAGTTGCTAAGAAGTCCAATGTTCCTGTCCGCTTATAACTCAAACGGTAAGCACGTCGCAAAGTTTGTGGAGCCCCTCACGTTTTAACTATTCAATAAACCATGGCTTTTGTAAGTTTTCCGGTACGGAGATTCCGATGTGTTATGAAATGACCTGTTGCGACTTATATTCTACTAGACTTTTGCTCGCGGATCCACCCGCGTGAATGAGTTTTTCCGGGATAAAAGTTCCACTTTATATTTTCCCGGAATAAGAAGTAGTCTATGTTAATCGCTGATAATGTAGCTTAATATTGGTGAAAGAATATCTAAAATCGGTCCAGTAGTTTTTGAGTTTATTCGTTACAAACATAAAAAAATACAAATATTTCGTCTAATATAATATTGGCATAGACAAGTATGTGATGCAGCTTCGCATAGCTCGAGTAGCGAATAACTATAAACCGTTCAAGAAGTCGCTCGGTTCTACAACCCTGGCTGGCATAGGTAAATATTATGTAACCCGTATATACATAAACAAACATTGGTATAGGTGTGCCAAATATAAGACCTGTTGAGAATAAATATTATCATATCAATTATTTCCAACATTGATGCTATAAATAATCCACGCATATAATTACAAATATTCTATACCATGAGCCATCTAGTCTATATCTTATATAGTAAATCTACCCTGTTTAATAAGTTAAATCACGACGTTTTAAGAATTTCTGAGACAAATGCACATGCCAATTTTAATTGATCTAAGTAAGTATATGTCGGCGAGGTGCTAGGGTTTTCGTGTTTGGAATCCATCATAATGAAAATACACACTGAATATTGCTTAGTTTTCTTCCCAGTTGACTTTTGGAACAGAAGTCAATCGAATCTTGCACTGACTTGATTCTTTTTTTAATCCAATAGACATTCAAAGAATATAAATGTTATAATAACTGCAACCTCCTTTGAAATTACTGTACAATAAATCTTGGGTTATAGCTGAATATTCAAAATTGATATTATAATGAATTTTTCATAACTCCGGATGATAATATTTTACATAAATAACATTTAAGTAAGCAAACTCCGTTATTTTACATAACTTGCCAACAGATGGAGCTATTAACAAGTTGTGAATATTTTACTTATAGGTTAAAATAACGACAAAGAAATCAATTAGAATGCGCCCACATATACTTATGCCAGAAAAGAGGCTTCAAACTCGCGGGGATATAAATGCATTTATCAAAAATGTATGCCATCCAAAATCTAACGGAAAAATAATTTTCAAAATTGGGGCAACAATTAGTAAGTTATAAAGCTTTGAAGTTTGGTGGAAGGGGTAGTTGTCAAATAACAGTAATATTACACTGTGACGTCACCGAGAGTCGCCAGCCATAACACTGCGTGCGTGCGAAAGAGATAGCGCGATATCCCCTCCACGTCCCCACTTTTGCGCACAACAATATTTCAAATATGAATAACTGCTTTATTTTTAAACCAATTTTGATGCTGATTTCACAGTAGAATTTCTTTTTCCTATTATTTTATGTTACACTAGCTTTTGCGCGCGGCTCCGCCCGCGTGGAAAATTTTTTCCGTGATAAAAATTACCCTATAGCACTCAGGAGTAATGTAGCTTCCTATTAGTGAAAGAATTTTCAAAATCGGTCCAGTAGTTCCTAAGATTAGCGCGTTCAAACAAACAAACAAACTCTTCAGCTTTATAATATTAGTATAGATATAAAATAACGTACAAAATAGAACATAGGAAACTACCCTATTGATAACTTTGTAATAGCAATATCGACAAATTTGTCAATTTACAAAATACAGTCGCAAAAATCAGCAATCTTTTTGCTTTGTAGCATTTTACCTTTTCCACGTAGGTAGTAATAAAATTGTAACAAATCTGTATCCAACATGGTGGATAAAATAAATCTGTTATAAAGTAGCTCGTATTTCACTTTCGTCTGCAGACATATATTGGGAAGGTACCTACACGCCGCTGAAGGAGAATTCAATAAAAATCACAATCGTAAAAACTAAGACGACAGCCATATAAAAATACCTAAGAAAGCATTAAGAGCCGTCCCCTAATAATAGGCCCCGCCAGATGCACGGGACGGCCGACTGGAAAAGTCACAGTGGCAACTCGAGCGAAGGAAATTATTTTTTTCGGTCTGCCACACACGGCCCTTACTAACTCAGCGAAAATCGAAACCGTTCTTACGATCTCAGTGACTAAAGCTAAGGGTTTCTAAGAATTCAAATAGACGAATTCAAAGTCCTAAAATAAGCACCGAAGTAATGACTCTACTATAAGCAGTCGTAAATTTTACACATACACACTCACGCCTTTTATCTTCGAAGACGAAACTAATTCACCTAATTTTCGCCGTGCGTATTCCGTCCCCTGATGTGATAGAGGGCGAGCCTATCGCCATATCGGGCTCAAATTCCAGACTCCGGACTGAAACTGAATGGAAAAATCCAATATCCCTTTGCCCGAATCGAACCCGCGACCACAGCTTAGCAGTCGTATCGTAATACACCTACGGTACCGAGGCATTCAATTAAAAATCGTAAATTTTAATACATTCCTATGATAAATGAGGACAATGACTTGTACCTAGCCATCATACTAATTACTAACATTCGTTACCGTAATCTGTAATTACATATTATTCATTTGGACTGGAAAAAAACGTCTAGTGTAAATAAAGCTTTGGGAGATGTGTAAATTCATATTGTGATAGTTAGATATTCAAATGGAACTTAAATGTATCGTAAGTTAGTTCATCAAGTCTATTTTAACATAGATCGCGAAATTCTAACTTCTAAACACTCTTCCGGGTTCTAAGACCCGGAAAGTCTATCCGTCATCTTCCCTGTCTTAATATTGTATGAAGTACATCACGAAGTTAAATTTATACTGTTTATTTTAGTCTGCTTATTAAAGGATTTGCATTAAATATTTATTATACACTTATTTATAAGTACCTATTCTTACACGAGGCGACGTAGACTAAATCCTTTTACGTTTTGTATTTTAAATCAAAGACACACATAGAGATAAGAAGAGCAGACAAGACATCAAATTAGCTAAAAAGCTTTGATGCGCTTACGGGCGGCTGCGCGTTCAGTTAATGTGCTTTATTTGTATAAACATGAAAATAAATACATTTTAACTCCAGTGCTTTTGGACCGGCATGTTACGAGGCTTTTAGCATCTTTTTGTGTTATTAAAATGATAAATGAAGGAAAACCCTATACCTAACCATTGTACTAATTACTAACATTCGTTACCGTACTCTGTATTTAAATAATATATTATTCATTTGCACTGACAAAAAAAGTTCAGGGTAAATAAAGGTTTGGGAAATGTGTAAATTCACTTTTGGAGTTTCGTAGAATGTTGTAAATTAAGGAGAAGAAAATAAATCAAATTGTTTCAGAGAACCTGTAGAGAATCCCCTATAGGACAGAGGCGTGATACTATGTATGTATGTATGTATGTACGTATGTAACCTGTAGAGGACGTAAATACATGCAATGCAATGCAATCAGCCCTGCATTATATACTGCCCACTGCTGAGCACGGGCCTCCTCTACTACTGAGAGGGGTTAGGCCTTAGTCCACCACGCTGGCCTAGTGCGTGTTGGCGGACTTCACATACCTTCGAAATTCAGAGAAATTCTCAGGTCTGCAGGTTTCCTCACGATGTTTTCCTTCACCGTTAAAGCGAACGATACTTGATAACAATACACACGTAACTTCGAAAAGTCAGAGTAAGACATGTATACCTACCTAAGTATGCATCATTTTGTATGTATGCAGTGTTTGTGTCTACAGGTCGTTTGTGTCGTTTTCCTAGCAAATATTCATCTGGATAAAAAAATGAAAAAGCGATATCTTACAAGTTTTTATGGTCCTGTACCCAAGGGGGACCAACGGAGCCATATTACGAATACTACGATGTACAGTCAGCAGCATAAGTAGATGAACAATTTCAAAACTTCAAATTGCCTACACACTTTTGTGTTCTTACTTATCTTTTTTTTCTCTTCACAAAAATAAAATAAATACATTTACTTTACTTCAAACGAAGAAAAAAAATGTTTCAGCTTAACTTAACGCGTATATAAGCGATTTGAAATTTTGATTTTGTACAGATATTTATGCTGCTGACTGTACCTATCTATACTTAATATATAAAATATATTTTAATATAGACGTTTTAAAGCGTAATAAATTTACGTTAGATTTTGAATCTTTACTTCTTAACTATAATCTTAAATTAGAAATAAGACAACCGACGAGGCTAAGTAGCAAGACTTGTCTTGACAATTTTGCCCATAATTCTAGACAAAAATGTAACAAAGAGGTAATTGACTTTGCTTTGTCAGACCACTCAGCCCAGATACTAAAGATTCAAGTCTGTAAAACATGTAAAATTCGTTCTTGGCGTGTAAAAAAACATGAAATAAATAAAAACAACATGCAAAAGTTTAAAAATTACCTAAAATGTTTATCTTTCTCTGAAGTATTAAACACTAATGACCCAAATAAGGCATATAATAAATTCATAGATATATTCACGGTCTTATATAACTTATGTTTTCCATATAAATGGGTTAGTATACAATCAAATAAAAAGATAAAATGGATTTCACGAGGTTTAAAAATGTGTAGCAAAAAGCAAAGACATTTACTATGGAAATATAGACTGAAACCAACAAGTGAAAATAAAAATATATTTAAAACATATTCTGATAGATTTAAAAAGATAATAAAGCTTACTCAGAGAGCTCAAAATAACTATATAATTAACAGATCTCAAAATAAATCAAAAGCCTCATGGCAAATAATTAATAATAATAAATTTGTAAAAGAACCAATCCTTAATATAAATAAACAAAACATAGTAATTACAGATCCAAAAGCAATTGCTGAGTCTTTTAATGATTTCTTTATTAACCAAGCCCAAACAGCACCAAAAACTAATGGTAATAATAAAAATGTTGATATAGTACCAATAAAAAATAACTCAAATTCTATCTTCATGCCACCAACAATTCCTCAAGATATAGTTAGAATCATAGGGACACTCAAAAATAAAAAGAGCCACGGTTATGACGGCATCACTACGAGTGTTGTTAAATCTGTTGCAAATATCATAAGTCCATCTTTAAGCCACATTATGAACATAAGCATAAGCTATGGTGTATTTCCTAATAAATTAAAAACAGTAATAATAAAACCAATACATAAAAAAAATGATAAAGAAGATATGTCTAATTACAGGCCAGTAGCTCTTATTCCAGTATTTTCCAAAGTATTTGAAAAAATTATATATGAAGCAGTATATAAATTTTTAACTATTAATAATATCTTATGTGATGAGCAAAAAGGCTTTAGGAAAAATAAAAATATTAATATGGCAATTTATGAACTACTTAGCAATATTATGACTAGTGTTGACAGTAGAATACCAATATGCGCAATTCTTACTGATATGACAAAAGCTTTTGACTACGTGAGACACGACATTCTCTTACAAAAGCTATACACTTATGGCATTAGAGGAAATATTTTAAATCTGATTACATCATACCTTAGTGACCGAATACAATATACAGAAATATCTAGAGTAAATTTAAAAACAAAGCACGAATATAAATATCTGTCTAGACAAGGAGAAATAAAATATGGCGTGCCGCAAGGTAGCGTTCTAGGGCCTTTGTTGTTTCTACTATATATCAATGATTTGCCTCGTCAAACTCACCAACCAATGGTACTATTTGCGGACGATTGCACGGCGATTGTAAAATGTGAAGGTAGAGAAAGTTACGAACGAAATATTAATGACACTTTAGGAGCCATCATTAATTGGCTTGATTCAAACAATTTAATTATAAATTTTCAAAAAACAAAAGTGATGCATTTCCACCAACGATCAAATATTCAAAAATGTAATATTCTCTTTAATGATCAAAACATAGACACCACAAATGTTTCTAGGTTTCTAGGAATTTTAATTGATGATCAGTTGACATGGAAATTTCATGCAGATGATATTTGTAAGAGATTAAGCAGATCTGCATATATGCTGTATAATCTCTCAAAAAAGGTCAACATCCCTACACTTTTAGTAGCTTATCATGGTATAGTTGTTTCAGTGTTAAGGTTCGGGATAATTTTTTGGGGCAATTGTCATGATAAGGAAAGGGTATTCAAGGTCCAAAAACGCTGTATTCGATCCATGTTTGGCCTAAAAACAAGAGATACTTGCGCACATGTTTTTAAATCGCATAATTTATTAACCTTTCCATCGCTGTATATATTAGAAGTTGCAATATTTGTCAAAACGAATCTTCACTTATTTACATCAGCCGCTGATATGAGAATGCGCCCACAATACATAAGATCACAATACAAAAACTTATTGCATACTACTAACTTTAAAACAGCATTGTTAAGAAAAAGCATTTTGTCCATGGGACCAATTATATTCAATAAAATACCGAATAACATAAAAGACCAGCCTACAAGTATCTTTAAAAAGAAATTAATAGCATTACTATTGCATAAGTGTTATTACTCTGTTAAAGATTTTTTGAGTGATAATTTTATTTAATGTTAATTGTAACTTAGTTGTACTTATACAAATATTATATTATTGAAATGGGATTATATAAAAAAATAGTTAATAATCTGCGAAAGTTTATTTATGTAATAAGTTATTTAATTTAGATTATAATAAATAGTATTGATTTTTGTAAAGTCTTACTAAGCTTAATTTTTGCACGCCACCTGGCAGAATGTATCGGAACTTATGAGTTATATTACCATCCTATGTCTGTACCTACATTGAATGCAAATAAAATATTCTGATTCTGATTCTGATTCTGATTCTAAAGCTGAAGAGTTTGTTTGTTTGTTTGAACGCGCTAATCTCAGGAACTACTCGACCGATTTTGAAAATTCTTTCACTAATAATACTTTCACTATATTTTTATCCCGGAAAACCTTTTCCACGCGGGCGGAGCCGCGCGCAATGCTAGTGTCATATAAAATGCAGCATTATGAAAGTTTCACAGAACATGGCGTGTTATTAGGTACCAGTAAATATGGCTGATATTACAACAAATAAGAATACACGTAGCAACCATCGAATATAATGTGGGGGCACGGAAACCCTTGAAGCGCCAGCTCGACTCGCACTTGTGGCTTGGTTAGTAAGACAAATATTAAAGATCTGCCTAACGACGGAAATATTATTATTGTATAGTAACTGTAGGTACAATAAGTCTATAGACGAAGTTAGAAGATAGATATCGAGCTCAATGAAAGAGAGTCGAAAAGGAAACAAAATCCCATCGCACTGTGACAGGATAGTTTTATTGTGATGACCTCACGCGAAATCGACAACTTACCTACTGCCGTTAATATCAAACTTTGGAAAATAAGCGCGAGTTAGGGAATGTAAGGGCCGTATTAATAAATCAATCTCAAGTTTGAGTTACATCTCAAGTAGACATAATGTATGAATAGTTCCGTACATTATGTCTACTTGAGATGTAACTCAAACTTAAGATTGATTTATTAATACCGCCCTAAGTACTTTGAGTAGATTTCAAGGAACGAGCTGTAAATAAAGCAGCCCTGAATGCTCGGAGATAGATACATCATTCATAATTTAGAAGTACAATAAGAAACACGTTCTGCCATTTCTGCACAAATAAATGAAATTTAAATGCATAATAATTATATGTTCGAATCCAGACGGTTAAAGTAGTTACTAGCTACCATCGCTAGCTACGCTATATTTCTTCAATTAACATTTTTGTTGCGGATAGGGTCACTATTAGGTACAAGAAAGACGTTTGTCACCTTAGACAGGCATTAGGGTGCCTTTCCACCAGAGATGTGCTATGCAGCTATGATGCGAGGATGTGAAAGCTATGCTACGAAACTATGTAACCGTTTCCATTGGTTCTAAGCTACGTTGCGAAGCGAGTAAGATGAGGTATGAAGATGCGCCGCCGCGCGGTCATAGCTGTGCATACACCACTCGCGACTATGCATAGGTAATACGCATCCTCAGCATGCATCCATAGCACGCATCCATCTATATAAAAACATAGCTTAGTTTAACCCGTTTCCACCAGTGCTACACTATATGGACCAATGAATATGATCTTTTGATACCAAACTCATCCATGCATCGTAGCATAGCACATCTCTGATGAAAAAGCCACCCTTACAGGCGTGCGGCCAGCATTGGTCTGAGACACTCTGAGATAGCCATTTCTGAAAAATGAAATATATCAGTCTTCAATTCTATACTAATACTATTCTATACTAATATTATAAAGAGAAAAGATATGTAATTTTGTATTTTTGTATGTTTGTAACGAATAAACTTTTTGAGTACCTGCTGTACAGACTACTGGACCCATTTCAAAAATTGTTTCACCATTAGAATGCTACAGTAGGTATCCCTTAGTAATATAGGCTACTTTATATTCCGTAAAAACCGAGACTTTTATCCCGGAATATTTTTTCTCGCGATTGGAGCTGTCACGGCCAAACCACTGAACTGATTTCGATGCAATTTGGAAAGGACATAGTTTAAGACCCTGGGAAAGACTTACGCTACTTCTTATCCCGGGAAAAATAAACCGGGACTTTTAACCCGGAAAAACTATTTCTGCGAGAGAAACCGCAAGAAAATAAGTATGGAGATAGTTTAAAATCCAGAGGACATAGGCTACTTTTATCCCGGAAAAACATAAACCGGGAATTTTATCCCGGACTTTTTTCTCGCTAGTGGAGCCGTCAGGGTCGAACCACTTAACCGATTTCGATGAAATTTGGAAGGGACATAGTTTAAGACCCTGGGAAGGACCTAGGCTACTTCCTATCCCGAGAAAAAATTAAGCGGGACTTTTATCCCGAAAAATATTTTCTTGCTGGTGGAACCGCCGACAAATAAGTATGGTGATAGTCCGAGACCCAAGGAAAGACATAGGCTACTGCTTATCCCGGAAAGATATAAACCGGTACTTTTATCCCGGAAAATCGTTTCTCGTGAGTGAAACCTCGATAAAAAAAGTATGGAGATAGTTTGAGTCCCAGTGAAGGACATAGGCTACATTTTATCTCGGAAAAATATAAACCGGGACTTTTATCCCGGAAAATATTTTCTTGCTGGTGGGACCACGAGAGAATAAGTACCTATGGAGATAGTTTGAGATCCAGGGAAGGACAGGCTACTTTTTATCTCTAAGGATATGTCCTTACATCATTACATATTATAAAACAAAGTCCCCTCATCGCATCTGATTTTCTGATCGTGATGAACTCAAAACTACCGAACGGGTTTTCATACGTCTTACACCAACGGACAGAGTAATTCAAAAGAAAGGTTTATGTGTATAATTCATAAATATTTTGTACGACAGAGAAATAAATGTAGGAATATTATATTATGCATTGCTACCTGTGCGAAGCCAGGGCGGGCCGCTAGTCTTTAATAAAAAAATAGCTGATTAACAAATACTTGTCATCATTATATTCTATTGAGCTTTACTTATTACCTAAAGCTCTTTAATTTAGACGGACATTTTTCTGGAAAATCAAGGATTTTAGATACCTTGGACAGTTAGTTCTTCTTTTTTATTTATTTCTTTATTTATTATTAGCACTGCCACGTTGCACATATTATAACATTTCAGGTAATTAAATTACATTTTAAGAAATTTCTCGATATAATTCACAAAGACCCTAAACTACACACTAAGATCTTAGAGGTCGCGAGAATACTAGAATTGAGGATGGAACAAGTACCTGCCTAATGACGAAGTAAATTATAGCGCTATTTTCTGAATTTTAAACCTAAGATATTATTAATATGTTGAATTCACATAAAAAATGTGTAACGCAGAGAGTAAAAATAAATAGGTACCGAACTTAAACAATAAATACTTAACAAGTGTGAAATATGCCTTCGAATGTGTCCGTAAAATATCATTGAATATCAATCACAATGAAAAACTGTTACTTTTCTATGGTTTTTCAGATAACGCCATTGATTATTTTTTTAAAACCAAATAACATTAGTAATTTCCATTGGAACACCAAAATGCAATAATTTTATACTCCTTTCCTTCTTAGTCGAATCAAAAATCTTGAATGAAAAGTTCTTGTAAAAATAATTATAGATATCTATAAGAACTTACATAATAATGGCACATATTTTTTTTATGGAAATAGGTAATACCTATAGGTATATGATACAAAATCTCTATAATCCCATGTTGCAACAATCACGGCAAACGGGATTGAATGTCGAAATAATTAGGGTAGTTGAACCGATTCCCGAAAATCCGGTTTCGCAACCGGAGCTCGTCATTCCCGGAACATTACCGGGTGTAATCTCGGGGGCGAATAATTGCGGGCTGCAGCCGAACAACGCCGCTCATTAGTGCAATGTTCAATTAGGGAGCGTCGATGGATGCGGCTCGCTCCACTACACAACCTACTCGCGTTACACTAGTTTTGCATTCTACACATTTCCAATTACAAAATGCCATTGTTATTTCCCGTCAAATAATTCCCTTTGTTCTACAAATTGCATCAAATAGATCTATTGTTGCAATGTTTTGTTATTTTGTTGTTTTACTATTTTCTTAGTTGTTTAGATATAACTACATAAAATATATTAAAATAAAAAGCTTCCTGGCTTTTTAAAAACAGACATTACTGAGCGGAGTTAATAAATTATAAAATATGTATTTTTACACAGTCGTTATTATCGATCCTTTGTTAAATGAAATCATATTAAACTGTAATTTTACCGTACTTACTTGGTGATTTTATAACTAATACCTATATTAGAAGAAATATTATATAATCATAATTAAAATGGCCTATTTATATAAAATATTTGGAATTACAATATTTTGATATAAATAATTTTAAAAACTTACAGCCATCGAATCGCCTCAGTTGGTTTCGGCAAAAACATAAAGAAAAAACTGAAAAACGCAACAAAACAACGCATTGTAAACTAATTCAAAACACTTGATAATTACACCGCAAATGTTAAAAAATAGTAAATTAAACTGAAAAGCGCGAAATGTTTAGGCGGGAAAATCTCGAGCAGTGGCAAGGACTCGTCACAGCGAACAGTGCGTGGTCGAGCGGCGAGCGCGGTCGAGATACGTCTGCGACACACGAGCCGAGCGGGCCGCGGCCACCTCCGCCACGCGCGGCCAGTGGTCAGGCGGACAGCGCCGCCGCGGACAGCCATAGACTAAACCTCCACACAGAACCGACGTTAACTATATAGGTACCTACTAATTAAGGTCCTCTCAATTAATGTACTACTCATTATTCAATATATTTACAGATCTTTTTTAACAGCGGGATATGTTTTATTATCACATTTCAAAAACTACTGCTTACTATTGTTTTGATTAACATAATATGCCTTCGTGCGAGTTCCAATTAATAGGCATTCGATTGTATTGGTAGGCGGCCGGGCAGCCGGCCGGCACGCCGGGAGGCGGGAGGACGCAAGCTCCCCACGCAAGCGGCACAGCCCACTTATCAATTCAGTCGAGTGGGCATTCATTCATTGTGAGGCATTGTGTCTATTATACGTAGTTTCGGTGCTTATTTACCCGTTGCTGCTTGTAGCCGTGAGCATCATCGAACTCTTGAAAGCGTAACTTTATTTTCGTATTGGACAATGACCTTATCATGAACGCACTTCCCCACTTGGGCTCAATTTAAGTTATTTGAAATGAAAGGCTGGTTCTAATTATACAAATCGTTTATTTCTTTACAAAAAGGTGTTTGGGTAAGGAAAGTAATTATATGTCATCATTTGTAAACCTTTCACACCAGTCACCTAATACAAAACAGCAACTTCAAGAAAATGGACTATCAAATAACGACACAATGAGAGTGTTATACTACAATAATAAAAACTTCAGTATGTAAATAAATGTCTGTAAAATACCTTAAACATGGATTTTAAAATTATGCAATTAGTACATTGATTAACACATAATCTTATTTACTCGTGTTTATGGACGTACAGATCAAAATGCACACAGGGAATGTCTATGCTAGACCTACAAGAAATTATTGGCCGCACATTCGTTTTCACTCTTTTACGGCGCGGCGTAGCCAATTGAGTTAGCGTATTATTGCTCAGTACATTTCGTTTATGGTACTGATTCAGCTAATGTATACTTCTTAGTCTATTCTGCTTCGGTATAGATAAAACAGTTACATAAATCGTCAATTAGATCAAAATAAAGGTAGAAGAATCTCTACCGTTACCTACTTATCATAGATATATATTATATTGCTAAATTAATAGTCTTGTCACAAAATAATTGCAGTTTTACAACGAGTTCGTACTAAGCTAGTATCAAATGTTTACTTCTAAGGTTTCTGTTTACTTGAAACACATTTTAAATCATGCAGCGACTCACAAAATACTTAACATAACCGCCTAAATTACTCGTACCAGGGAACTCAATCTAATCACCCTCAGAGCTATAGCCCTGCCCGTTGTATAAAAAGCGCTATACTGCAGCGTCGCCAGTGTGAAAGGGTGTTAGTTTATTTCACAAATATACGAGCGGGTTAATTGTCTTTCTTCCTAGTGTACTGCTTCTTGATGATGGTGATGGTGCGCGGCTGTCAGGCGAGGTGCGAGAGGTCGTCGAGCTCGGGCGGCAGCTGCGGCCCCGCGCCGCTCCCCGCGCCGATCCCCGCGCCAATCCCCGCGCCAATCCCGGCGCCAATCCCCGCGCCAATCCCCGCGCCAATCCCTGCGCCAAACCCCGCGCCGCCGCCGCGCGCGTACACCGGCTTCGCCATCACCGACACCGGCGCCTGCCACATTAACAATACACCTCAAAAATAGTATAATATTATAATTTATACTGTTTTCATATATATTCCGCTGAAGGCAGATTTTAAACGTTGAATTTGCGATTTTATAATATTATTATAGATAATATTACAGTTTAACCAAATTAGTACCAGAGAAATAAAGAATGTAAATATAGCACACCAGACCAGGCCAAGTAAGCTTATTTTTAAATACACACAGAAAACCATTCTAATTACTACACTAGTACCTAGTACCTACAGCCACTCCCGGAATCAAATAAAACTTGGCGTCTCACGATAATTAAAAGAATAAATGATAAAACAATAATGACCGAACACATTGGAGAGAAATAATTTTATGGACTGTATGAATAAAAAGATTCATTCGTCTTTGAAAACATACATGAAACCATAGTGTATTTCGATTAGTAAATTTGTTATCTGAGTTGTTAATATGTAAGGTTCGAACGGTACCTGTGTGATCTGTCCGGACGCAGGTGGCGGCACCCCCACCACTACTACCTTCTGCGGCGCGGCGCCGCCCGCCGCCGGCCCGCTCGTCACCACCACCGACTACGCAGACCACGTGCGACCCCTCGTAACTACTTCTAATGCACTTTTTATCACTATCGCATCTACTGCGCGGTGATATGACTATCTACTTTGCTTCACTCTCAAACGCTTTTACGAGTAACAGACAATGTAACTATTTGTCTGATTATAATTTTACAACGTTCTTATTGAACGCGACCAACTATATTCTCATATTATAAATGACTGTAGTTCTTTTAAATTTTATACTTTTTAAATTCACACCATAAAATATGAAAATACAACTCTTTTTAGAAATGTCGCGTCCATATATTTTGTCCTTGCCTAAACTTTTAACATGTTGTTTAGAATCGTATCAGAGGTGCTAGGAGAAATATGTAGCTTAAATAGGTTAATATGCACTGTTACGTACAATTACATGCTACCTGCAATATGTGTACATGCAAACTACCTACGTAAAACTGTCGCGGTTATCATCTACGCGTGGGCGTGTACAACATTCAGCACTTATTTGAAGTCACGTACCTGCACGTTTTGGTTTCGCACGATGGTTGGCTGAGAACTGTGGACCACGATGTGTCCCTGGCCACTAGTCGACTGCGACTGTGTCATAAATAAAAATAACGAATAGGTTTCTAATTTTCCTGTGAATCTGGCAATCAATGTAGAGCCTCGAACATGCAAGTTTATTGATGTGTTAATCATTTTTATGTATCTTCTAATATCTACAAGACGAGATTCGCAGATATGTCGCTTAAGAGTGGTTTGACCCAGCCAAGGGGTCAAAAAAAAGAATGTCTCTGAATCCGCCCTTGAGACACAATGCAAAGTGCATTGTGTGTCAAAAGGATTGTACGAGTCCCTTGACGCGTCGAGTCGAATCATCATGAATTATTGCAAATGACAAGGCGTGTCGTCTACTGTCCGTGGTTCGGCTCACAATGCAACGCGTCGTGTGACTGCTGTAATACTGTCGTGTAACGTACCTGCGGTGGTTTTTGTTGCGAAGTTACAATAACGAACTTCTGTGGGGGAGGAGTAGACGGGGCGGGCGACTGCGGCGCGGGCGACGCGATCACCACGTTACGTGTCGCCACTGTATCTGCGACCAACCATGTTCAGTTATATTATGCAAATACAATAGGTATTGACATAATAAAATATTGCTCAATCACTTGAAAGGTATTTTTAATGAGAAAAAAATGAAGCCATGATTGTTTATTTTTATTGATTGAAACGTTGTTGTATGTGTGAACATGTTACACGACTGACCTGTCGTCTTGGGCGGGTGGTGCGCGGCGGGCAGCAGCGGCGGCGTGCACGTGACCACGGCCACCGCGCCGCCGCCCCCGCCGCCGCCCGCCGGCGACGCGCGGATCTTGCTCACCGCCTGCTGCAGGCTCGGCCCCAGGTACCCGTAGTCACGCCTGCCGTCGACCAAATAACATGCACAATTTGCGGAAATGGTAGTGCCACATCATTATTTCAATAATATTTTTACTAATTTATAAATTTAATGTAGACTGCATTCTCAAGTATCGATAAGTAGCTAGTAGCGTCAACCAAACATAATGTTATTCTAGGTCAGTGTCTGTTATATCTGCGCGTGACCTAAGGCGCTTCAAGATATGGTATTGAATCTCCAAATATCATGACAAGTGGACCTCTACTAACCCAAGTGCTATAAATATTTCCAGTTAGCAAAGCTCATAACAAACGCCATACTTGTATTCATCGGGCAGGTCGGGCGGCTGCCGCAGCTGTTTGACGACGGGCGCCAGCACCTTGAGCAGCTGGTGCTTGAGGTTGCCGGCGGCGAGTCGGTCCGCGCCGCCGATGCCGCTCAGCGCGCCCTCCACACGCTCGCCCAGCCACCGCACGCGCGGCAGAATGAACACCTACTCACATACCACTATTGCTTTAACTTAGGCATGGAAGGAGCAACCAGAAGTATAAATTCTACTCCACCGATTCGCTGAACTCATTTCTAGGGGATGGTACTTCACGAAGCGGAACCGTGAGAAGGTTATAGTCTAAGATCCCGCTGCAGGATTGGTGTGCTCATCGACTTTTTGTTTAAAACCAAATTTTTATGTTTATTTATAATTAAGAGAATATATATTTACTAGGGTGCCTATCAAAATTTGGCCGCCATTATTTTTAATTGATTTTTGGTAAAAAAAAACGTTTATTTATTTTTTAAATAAAATAACGTCTACATCACGGTAATTAATATGAAGATTCTAAAAAATCACGGTTGCCGTTGTGCACCTGGCCGCACCTCTTTGCAGCCAGGTGTAAACAGGTATGATTTCGATAAATTTATACGTTTATAACCTATATTTATTAACTATATGTCAAATTGAAGCTAATTTTTTTCTATTAATTATTATACATAGTTGCTTAATTAAATCTGGCCGCAAATAAGGGTTACTGGCTGTTAAAGATAATAAATATTTAAGGTAGAGTGAAAGAGAGTTAGCGTGTAACATCATTTGTCAGACGAGGACAGCGACTGCCGGCTGTGCGACACTTTTAATTGTAATTTAATTGTTTTAGCGCGCTTCATTTTCTGGGATAAAAGTCCCGGTATATATTTACCCGGGATAAAAGTCGCGCTATTTATTTTCCCGGGATAAAAAGCAGCCTATGTTCTTCTTTGGGTCTCAAACTATCTCCATATTTACTTTCTCGAGGTTCTACTCGCGACAAACGATTGTCCGAAAAAAAAACGGTTTGTTTTTCCGGAATAAAAATCAGCCTATATGACGATAACACAATTTTGGATTTTTTGTATTGTGTCGTTTTCGTCCTAAAGGTGCGATATATTAGTTGTATTTGATGTTGAATACAGATTACGAAATTAATAATACGAAATAATTTCTTTAATCTGTTAACTGTTTGAATGTGACATTTACACTGATGTTGTAGTCAGGTACTTTATAAATTCTGGATTACCCGAAAACACTATCAACTTGATAATTACCGTGCAGGTACAGTAAACTGTATGTTTAAATAATTAAATTAGCAGGTTAATTAATATTTTTGCTATTTTTTGTCACCTTGACAACTTCAGGTCCGAGTTCTGCAAGCCCCTGCACCGCGCCGTACAGAGAGGCGAGGGGCGTCTTTTCAGACTCCTTCATGAGGGCCATCGACGGGCCCGACTCGCTGTTTGTCTGCGATGGACATTGCAGCGCTCTCGCGAAGAGCCTATTGTAAAAGTTTTGATATTGTTATTATAATTCTTATGTAGCAGTTTCTTTAAAAGCTTAGAACTGACTTTAAATAATTTAGTGTAAACACTGGCATTGTTGAACAATTAATACCAATATATTTTTAAAGAGATAGAAGTGTCTACATTTCCGCGTAGGTAAAATATAATATTCTTTACACTGTCAATAAAGTTAACCCACAGGTAAAAATACAAATTAATGTTGGATTTAATTAATTACCTTGTGACTCTTGTCTGTAGATTATTTGTGGAAGTATTGAATGTTTTACATATTTGCGCCATCAGTCGTGCGGCAAAGTCGCGCAACGCCCAATGGTTGTCGACTTCCGGACGGAGGCACAACTGTCTTGATACTATACATGTGGACACCGCTGGGATCAGCTCATGTAACTACACAGTGAAAAATCCTGGTTACTATGGCGACTGAGTTAAGCTTCGTTTAGATGTTATATTGAATATGGCTTTAGATCATTGATGCATAAAAAAACTCTTACCTATTAATCTTTAGATCTGATTTAGTTGATGTTCTTAATAAATATTTTGAGTTATGGTGTTGTAGCTTTGGTGCAATTTACACATCAGGGTTAATTAATTTTTTATTTTTATTTTTTATAGCATCGAATGACGAGACGAGCATGCCGTTCGCCTGATGGTAAGCGATACGACCACCCATAAACAGTAGCAACACCATCCAGGACCTTGATTTACAAAGTACTGTGGGGCACTCCACTGCGCTCATCATCCTGAGACATAAGATGTTAAGTCTCATTATATCCAGTAGGTACACTGGCTACAATGTCCTTCAAACCGAAACACAACAGTGCATGCACACTGCTGCTTGGTGGTAGAAATAGACATTGCGGTGGTACCTACCCAGACGGACTCTTACATATGAGAGACCCACCACCAGTTTAAGTATACATTACCCATTATTTGTTATAGCTTTGTTAAACATAACAAAGCCTGTGTCAATAATTAATCCCTTAATTACAGCTGTCTGAAATGTGAATGCTCTATAAATTCAATATACTCACATATTTCTCCAAATACAGTGATTGATTGTCCAGGAGAGCTTTGACCATTCTCATCAAATATATGAGCAGCGCTAAATTGTTCTGCACAACATTAACCTTAACACCCTCCGATATAAATGTGCACATCCGTGGCAACATCTCGTGCAACCCAGGATCACATGCTAGTGATTGCAATGCTTCCTGCAATAAAAAGAGATCATATTTTTACCAAATGTAAATATTTATATCATTTTAATAAATATCTTGTTGATTTTTTTTCTAGTGACTAAATTAGCTGAAACTGATAGCATTTTAGAGAAATATATCTCACCGCACGACGAGCTTCGTCACTTCCAACACCAGCTTCAGTTATTTCCTTGTAATACAATTGCTGTTCAACACTCAACTCATGTGTAGCAAGTTGTTTTACATGCACAGACTCTGAGGCTTTCAAACGAGCTGCTTTGCCACACATTGGTTTGCCTTTTATAATAACAGAGTAAAAATATATAAAATGTATAATACAATTATATTTTGTATATTAGAAACTATGCAATTGGACTAAACTGCCAAATAAATTTAATAAAATGCATAAACTTTTTCCTTTCTTTTTTCTAAATTGCTGCATTGCAGTTAAATGAAATTTAGCACACAGAGAGCCCACTCCCTGATTAATTTTCTTTTAACCTAGAAACATGACTTCTATTCTAGGAAAGGAATTTGACACAAGTGTTGTCACAAGCAATATTGAAAATGTAACATTCTTATCATTTTATGAATAGTTTTTGTTGCTTATTAATTATTTATTATTGTTGTTACATACTAAACAAAAAAAAAGACAATATGGCTACCTAAGCCGTTATGAATATACTTCTTATCTTTTTAGTGATTTGAGGTAAAACTAAATACCAGGTTTTTTTTTATGTCTAAAAAATATGCCATTACTTTTTTATTTGACTTAATTCATTGGATGTGCATTTCTTTAACCTATGCAACACCATAAAAATCATGTTACTTTTTTTTTGCAATACCGCTTTTGAACTTAGCATGGCAGTATAGGCCATGGCTTAGGGGTGGCAGCAATATAAGGGCGTCATATTTTAAGGGTGGTGGCGGCACAAATAACACAGCCAATGTGGGACTTTGGGACTAAGGATGAAATAGTTCCAACAAGGTGACCTGATCACCCATCTATGCGACTGTATACACCCCACTAAACATACAATATGGTACTTTTTTGTGTATTGGGTGTTTTATTTACTCTTGTGATGTGGCCTATATTTATAAAAAAGTATAAATTCGGCAATGGCCATAAGTAAATGTTTATATAAGTAGCGAATACTACCTGCTGCATCTTTATTAGCTGGTTTGCTTAACTTGCTAATAGGGTCTACAGATTCCAGTTTTTGTGCCTCTTTAGACAGGGGTGGGGGGTTCTCTGGCACGGTGGGCTGCACCCCATCAACACTCAGCCAATGCGCTCTTACCGAAACATCTAGTGGAATTTTGGGAGGAGGTGCTGACAAAATCTCTGACAAATCTATTTCTTTCTCCTCAATAAAATGCAGCTCCCTGCCTCCACCAGATGCAAATCTAAATGGTAATGAATCAGGTTGTATGAAACCATATTGACACTGAAATAAAAAAGTATTAAATAAAGTTTCACTCCTAACTAAATTTGAAATATTACTAAAATTATTAAACACAGGAAATCTCTAATGCAATAAACAGAGATAACTAATTTAATTGTATGCAGTATTCAGTTTTAAAAAACTACTCTAACTATGAAGTGTCTTACAGAAAAAAGCCAGCCCTAACTTACAAGAATAAAATATAATTTAGGTGGAACACTGGAAACAGAGGAAAAATATTTTTATTGCAAACCTCGATGTTCTTGATTCTTAAAGCGTGATCTATATCAGATATGGATAGTTTCTGCCTCTTGGAATGGTGCATGAACTTCATGGCATCCTGTACGATTATTTTGAGGCGATATGTGACATCGTCTGCTAGCTCTTTAGCAGCATCATCGCCGAGACTAGCGATTCCCACACTCTCAGCTATGACTTTCATGGAATCCATCGACAGAGATGATCCATATCCAAATTCAGAGTCTCCCATCTTACTTTACAAATTAGTTGCTGGAAAATATAATCAAAAACACTTCTGATATTTTTATTCAAGCATATTTACTTCAATACAATGCAATAATACATTATATTTTTCACAACAATTGACTTTTTCCGTACAGCAGTGTTGAAAGAATGAAATTGTTAATATCGGGAAAAATTGCAGATAAAAATCGGGAGATATTTATTTGGAAGTTTAACATCAAGAAAAGTTTTTATTATTATTAGTGGCGTAGCGTGGGTTCTTGCCGAAGGCACCAAAAACGGTAATTACAACAAATAAAAGTCACGCGTGCACCGATTTCTTAAAGCTTTTATCTTACACATTTTGTTGCCCCTTTAAAACTACCACCCCTGCCCCCCGTCCCAACCACGTTACGCCAGTGAATTTATTATACAATACTCAATAGTAACAATCATTTTATTAATTTACAATCCCTGAGATAAACAAAAGGGTATTATAAGATTAATAAATATCTCAACTATGAGTTATTACTTAATAAAATCTATTCATTTTATTGAAAAAGATCATTTTTTTTAGTTGTAAGTGAAGTTTTGGAAGACCAAATATCCTGTCTAGTCACTTTAAACTATTTTCCTTCTTGTAAGTTTTAAACAATATATTCCGTACACTAATTATAAGAAGTAGTTTATTGCCATAGGCTCGCGAAGCAACGAAGAAATTTGCAAAACAATCACCTTACTTCATGTTGTAGAATTTTTGATACTATTATATCACTAGCACAATAAATCGGGAGATATGATAATGAAATCGGTATATCGGAAGACTACAGCCAAAATCTCCCGATAAATCGGGAACTTTTGCAACACTGCCGTACAGTATTATTAAAATGCTCTTTGTCTTATTTGACCACTTTTTTTTTTGTTAATTTATTCTTGTCCATGGATACAAGTCCTTCAGACGCATACTTGTTTATTTCTTTATCCTCAGTAGTAAGTCGTAGTAAAGCAGTGGCTACCTTACCTTTCGAGTATTTACCAAGAGTTTAGGCGGGAACTTAGATGTGTCATGAGGTGGTCTTGTTTTAATTCATTATTTAATATTTTGGTGATACTTAGTGTTATATTACATAATTATGGTGGTATAGTATCCAATATAGTTCTACAAAAGGGCTCAAATGAAGTGAATTGAAATAACTGTGCTAATCAAGTGTTTATTTGTTGCCGCAAAACTCCTCATTATGTTTTAGTACAATATATTACAAAATTACTCAAAACAATAGGTATGATATTATAATAAATACAAAATAAAATAAGTGGGTTTATTTTGTTTTGTACCGGCACGCTATGATGACCGCTTTGAAAGATTAAAATAGTGAGGTGAAATCGCAAATCATTACCGAAAAAAATATACTATCCAACGATCCTATAAGTGACGATCGTATAAGATTTATTTTTTTAAATTTCGAATTTCGAAATCAATATAACGCTAAGTATCACCAAAATAATGAATTAAAACAAGAGCACCTCATGGCACTTCCAAGTTCCCGCCAAAACTCCCAAAACTCCCTTATTTGACCACAGACATCCAGTGTTGCCGTTCTACAAAACGTCCTTTCCCTAGACTAGTATTGGGTGAGACATACAAGAGGCGGTAAATTTGTCCCCTACGAGTACGTACGCACGTAAGAATCGAGCGGCTCAACATTTTATATTAAACTACTTCAAAGTTTTACGTCGTGGCAGTCGCGAAATCTCGTTACTCACTCTCCATCTCCGTAAAACTATAAGACGAGGACAGAGAGGGAGCGAGACGCAAATTACAAAATAGAAATTACAATAGTACGTCATTCTGCATTAAACATTTTTCATATTTGAAATCGTAACTTCAAACCTATCGCCAAGCTTCAGTACGCCTCAGCTCATTTGAAATAGGATAATGTACTGGCTTAGTGCCAAAAAGAGGCTACTCTTACAAACTCTTTTTGATGTCGTGTCCTACCAACACTGCCCTAGACGATTTGGAAAAATCATGTAGAGTGCGTTTCAGCGTGCGTTTCCTAAGAGCAATAACTAAAGCTATAGAACCCGCGCTAAAATAGCTACTTAATATATATATTGATACTATTTATCTTATGGCTTGGATAAGGTGACAAAAAGAGATGCATACTCATTCATGCATTCGAAATTTGCAAGGTTGTCATTAGTTTTCATGTAACTTTTTTATGCTAGAGATAAGATAGAGTCGATTTAAATAATATCGAAAGATGACGATGATGTTCAGAAACAACCCATAGTTTTTTAAATGACGATTTACAACAATAATTAAGAATTAAACAATAACAATTAACTCCAGCTGGGTAGGTATCACCGCTATGTCTATTTTCGCCGCCAAGCAATATTGTGCAATCATTGTTGTGTTTGGCTTTGAACATCGTAGCCAGTTTAATAATTCACTGGACGCCCAGTTGCGTATGGAGGGGCCCCCCTCCATACGCACCCGCGTATGCGGCCCGAAGCGCCCGCTTCCATTTACGACACAGTGTATGCTAATGTAGATGCTTTCGTTAACCTTGTCAACAAAGTCAATGTTGTTAATAATCCGAATAAATATTTTTTTATTTTAATTTAATTTTTAAAGGTCAAACAAACACATTTCATTTTTAACTTTTAGGAGATTTTTTGTTTCGGGGCTTATTATTATTTTTTTGTTTAATTTTTATTTACACGAAAAAGTAAATAGAGTTGCTTAAAGTAGGTCCAATGATAAAGGGTACAAATAATAAGACACTTAGGACAACAGGACAAAATTTTTATTACCTGAGACAACGGAACCATTCATAGCCTACTGATAGGAATACTGAGAAAAATAATATAAGTTACATAAAATCGTAGTATTATTTACACTGCAACACAAAAAAATTTGAATACATTTTTTTTCTTTTTTGCGGTTAAATGACGAGACGAGCATGCCGCTCGCCTGACAGTGAACCATACGATTGCCCATAAACAGTACCAACACCATACAGAACTTTGACTCACAAAGTACTCCTGTGCGCTCTTCATCTTTATACCTAATATGATAAGGGTCTGTTTCACAAATTTTTAAGTAAATTTTATTTGACAGTTATCGTCTTAAACAGTTCATGTAGATAGTACTTATTTCATTACCGTTTATTTGGGCATATATAGAGTGTGACTGTTGTATTAGGTTGGCTTATACATTTATGTAACGATTATTTATTTATATGGTCGATCGGATGTCATGTTGTTCATTAGCGATCTAATGTTGGGCTGTAAGACCTAGTGAGCCCAACATAACCGTCCGCTTTTCCCCACTGGACTGGATGGTACCGATACTGTCGTTTTCTCCACGAAAAAAAAGATAGGAAGTAGGATAGTAATGCTTCAATCCCACTTAACAGTGTCACAGTTTTAAAATTTCCTACCTTACAGTATAGTCTTAATTCTTGGACGTAGTAATTTGTGACACTTGGTCCCACTTCGTTTATTTCTATTTGGTTAGTTATTGATTCAGGTAAAAATAATATAGGAGTAGCGTTTAATTTCAATCGTCCGTAGTATTTTATGGTATCATGGAGAACAAATGACTCTTTGGTGAAATGCTTAGAGCAGATAAGAATTAAGAATGTGCCCAATTGCACCTTGCGATGCGGTATGTCCATATATTTTTTGTAAATTCATCTTTCGGGAATCTAAAATAAAACGTTTTAATCCTCAACATTATCGATAACTCCTATTTGTAACATCTCTATGATAACTATAATTTTTTGTAAATATTTGATAAAAATACAATAAAAGAAACCGAATTTGACGCGGAAACTGTAGCTGATACAATTTAAAAGCATATTCTGAACATCTACTTATTTTATAATTAAGGAAAAATGCAAATTTTGCAAGAAAACTCACCTATGAAAAGTCACCAGCTCATTCGTATTTTCTTTTTGCCGTGTATGTGATTTGTAACCAACTACCACACACGCCATAACTAATTTTGACACAGTATCGACAAATAAGTTATACAATGTTTTAGTTAAATTATTAATGTAAATAAATATTTAAAACAATTTTACGTTTACCGTCCACAATACATAAGACACATTGGAAATCCAAATAAATTTATCGATATGATATTTTTCGATATAACATATATCCAAAAATTACATATAAAGAACGCATATTTTTAATTTAGGCGCATAATTTTAACCAATGTATCCAAATTGACATTTCTTCTCTGACTCTTTAGAAATAAATAAAAACCATGGAGTATTCACTGGTTCACTCACTCTCGTGTAACAGCGATATTATCAGAGATGAATAAGATTGATGTTTCGCAACTATTATTTTAGGGCGGGTTCTATTTTTTTTTATTGTTCTGAGTGCGTTCCGATGGCATGATGTTGGCAGCAATGTATACGCAGTGCTGCTACATCACACAAAATGTGTTACCTTTAAATAAAGGAAATTTAATTTTTTGTAATGAGAACATGTTTTGTATAGTATATGTCAGCGAGGTGCCAGGGTTTTCATGTTCGGAATCCGTCGTAATCGAAATACAAACTGAATATTGCTTAGTTTTCTTCCCAGTTGACTTTTGGAACAGAAGTCAATCGAATCTTGAACTGACTGCATTCTTTTTTAATCCAATAGACATTCAAAGTGAATATAAATGTTATAATAACTGCAACCTCCTTTGAAATTACTGTACAATAAATCTTGGGTTATAGCTGAATATTCAAAATTGATATTATAATGAATTTTTCATAACTCCAGATGATAATATTTTACATAAATAACATTTAAGTAAGCAAACTCCGTTATTTTACATAACTTGCCAACAGATGGAGCTATTAACAAGTTGTGAATATTTTACTTATAGATTAAAATAACGACAAAGAAATCAATTAGAATTATTAACAATTCTAATTGATTTTATTTTAGACGTTTAAATCATTAAATATTAATTTGCGCCCACATATACATACATATACAAAACACAAATATTTTCAAATAAAATTTTGTAATATATAAGTATAAATTATGTACCCACTTATCAAATAATTTATTTTTAGAATCTTTGAATTCCGCGTAGTCTAATAATAAAAAACAAACAAAAATAATAATTAACTATAGACTATAGACTTCCTAACTACAGACCTCCGATTTTGATATTTATGTAATTTTATTTTGCTTAAAAACTACACTTAAAATAAACGGTCTTGAAGAGTTAGTTTTATTTCCTTATTTCTAAAATGAAGAAAAAATTGATTACTGGATTTACAGAATTTTGAAAATACGTTTGCCACACCCGGGTTTCGAACCGGCTAAATCTGAGAAAACAAAACATCGTACTTTAAAATTTAGCCATGGCAAGCGTTTTTTTTTTTAAAACTCGGAATGCAGTTTTACTTCTTTTTAAAAATGAGGGAATGTTTCCTTTGATAATGCTGTCTCCAGTATTTAGAGTACTTTCCCTCTGCGGTTAAAAAACTCCATCTGTATTCTTACATTTATCTACTACTGACGCTTACTTATTACTGTTTCTAATATTACGTACTGAAAAAGAAAAATGCATAGAAGGATATTTATACTGCAGGCATATCCGTGAGAAACATGATATCGAATGATTTATTCTTACCATAGATAATATTTTGCAAATCACAATATTGAAACTCTAGTTTATTTGTCTCTGATTGAAACCGAATGTAATTCCCAGTGTTGCCAGATTAGGCGACTTTTCGCCATTTAGGCTACCTCGGAGGGTGTCGGGGCGACCAAAAATTGTGAATGGCGACTGGTCGCCGTTTAGGCTACCGCGAATGGCACTCAGGCGCCAATTTGGGCTACTTTGGAAAATTTGGGTTATAAACCTTCTTTTTGGGCGGATTTGAGGATATTTTTAGCTTTGAGAGTACAAAACATGACAGAAATTGGAATTGGGGACCTTTTTTTTTTTTAGCTCTTCGTGTCGGCGGCTGGGAGGTTTTTTTTTTTTTTTGCTCCTTTGCCTCGCCATATACATGAGGTTTTCGGCGACTTCATCCCTCAAACATCTGGCAACACTGTCCACAACACTCAATTTCATTGGAAATAATGGAAAAGACCTTTTTTTTTTTTTTTTTGCTCTCCGGCCTGCGTCATAGATTGGGCGACATTAGGCTACTTGGGACGATATTTTCGGCGACTTATACCAGATTTTATCTGGCAACACTGGTAATTCCTGGCAACTCAGTAATAAAAAAATGAACACCAAATACCGATCCTTGGCCCCACGCGATTTTAATCCAGTGTAAAGTGATAAAAGGCGTTAGTTTTTAAATATTTCGGCTAGGTTTCGCAAAAATGTATAAGAATAAAAAGGACGTTGATAAGCACGTAGAAAATTTACTATCTAAACTAACTCCAAAGGAGGTGAGCGGCGTAAAATCTTATATTTTGCAAGGATGAAGCATCATGACGTATGTTTTACTTTCTTGGTTATTTTCAGTTCAAAACGCGAGCATTTTCCGTTGCGCGACTGTATTTCGAAGTGGGTGACTATTTAAATTGCCAGAAATATGTCGAGCAATATCTTACCCAGAAAGACAACAACGCAGCGGCGTTCAAATTACTCGGACAAGCTTTGCAGAAATTGGGGCAAAAAGAAAAAGCATTAGAACATTTTAGTACCTCATTGGACATAGATCCTGCACAAACCAGCACCATCCTGGACGGTAAGTGTCAATTTCCTTTTTCGCTTTAGATACCCACATATTAGTTAATGAAATCGTGACTGTTCAAATTTAATTCGTAGAATGAGTATAAAATTGGTTATATTTTCTGTTTTTTAGATAATATTGTTTAAATTCCCATTAAATTATGCTTTATTATTCATATTTTCAAATGTGATATATTCTTTTTTGTTGTTTTAGTTTGTGAGCTTCTCGCAGACAATGATGTTGTTATTGAACCTGGAATAGCTAAGTTTTGGTGTGAGAGAGCTGAAGCTGCCTTCCCTAGACATCCTATAATTTTTCGCCTGCAGGAAAGACTTGCAACTATTTCAAATACGGACCCAGAGGCACTAACCAAATTATTAACTGCTGAACTGGAGGCTAGACCAAAAGATGCTCAACTTCATGTTCGTCTCCTAAAGCACTACCTACACATCAATAAAGTAAAAGAAGCTTTTGAACACAGTTGTAATATTGAATTTAGTGGAAATACTTTCCTAAATTATTATACATGGTATGAAACTCTTGTTGAACTTCTTAAATATCAGCACAATGGCAATGACTGGCTATTCCAATTATTTCTCCTGACTGTAAGAGAAAAGATTTGTGTGTTGAGTTTGACAGAAACACCAAGTGGTACATCTAAAAGTTTAGTAGAATCATGTGAGCTTTTACATGCTTATGATCAAGCCATAGAAAGTGTAGCCAAATTAGGACCACCTTCAGGCTTTGGAGAGTTTCACGCAAGCTTAATACAACACCACAGTGGGCAATTTGCTCTCCATGCAGCAACATACTTGCTCAAAAAAGCCAAGAAAGACCAACTAGGCTGGAGAGATGCTATGAAATTGGCTGCTCCATTAATGTTGACCGCATGGCACACAGTTCCACTGGATCCTAAAGTAAATTGGCTTAAACATTCCCCAGACAGACAGACAAATGCTGTTATTCGTTGGTACTCTGAAGGCACATATAGATGCTCTCAATCAGGACATTACCTGTTACAGTGTACACAAGATAGAAGTCAAACATTTTTAGATCAAATTTCCCAATATTGCTCGGGCACTCATTGGAAAGCTAAGCTTTATGAGAACATATTTACCAGGCAGGAACAATTAATAAAACTCAAATCCTCACATTTTGTATCAGATGCTTTTGCCACACCACCTCTTCGATTACCGCGTAGGATTGAAGTAGAAGCATATGATGCTGATGCACAAAAACAGTATGGAAATTCTTTACATCATTTTGTGTGGATGCTTATGAATTATAAAAATTATGCACAATTTAAATGCACACTTTTTGATATGTTAAAGCCAACCAAGAACAATGGTGGACCAGAAACTTTGAATAAATTAGATATTTATGCTTTCCTGTTCTGCTCCAGTCTTACATCACAGCAACAAAAATCTCGTAAAGGTGTATACATTTCCAGTGTAAATACAAATTTGCTTCCTGCTAGCATTACTGATTTACTCTGTTCACTTACTCAGATGAAGTGGTGGGATTGTGTTTATAAGTTTAGTCAGAATGGACTAGGTACTGAGTTAACAGACATACGTTCAACTCTTAGTCGTGGTATTGAAGTTGTGCGCTGTGTTGATAATCATGGTCTGGATCCTGAATTATTATGCATTCTTGGTCAGATATTTGATAGAATAGCACAGTCAACTACTAACATTGAAGAAAAAACACATATAGAAATGAGAGCTCATTTGTATTATTCATCTGCCATACCAATACTTGAAAAACTTAAAAGCAAAATGAGTATGCAGATTCCTGAGAAAAGGATGTTTGATTATACACACAAAGAACTAGGTCCCAAAGAGCTTAATACTTTAATTGAAGACAGCAAATTGTATGTAGCTATTCGCTATTTCAATGATTGTGAATATGACAAAGTCATTGAAATTTTATCATGTTTAACATCACCTAAAGCTTACTATTATCTTGGACTAACTTATAAAAATGCAGCATTAGAAGACAACAATGAATCTAAAGATGCTACTCCAGACACAAAATCGAGGTTTGCATCATTGATGAGGAAGGCAAAAAGTTATGCTTATAAAGCACTAAATAAACTGAAAGAATCTGAAGCAAGTCAAATGCAACCGTTGTATGTTGATACTCAGGAATTGATAGAGAATATTCAGACTTACATGAATAAACTGGATATGGAATTTTCTGATGCTCTGAATTATGATGCTGATGACAAATATTTGTCTGACGATATGTCAGAAAATCCCTTACCTATAAGATTCCAACATTTAAGAAACATAAGTTCTACACCAAAACTTCAGCATAAATTTAATTCCACAAATTATCGCACTGCTGTTGAGTCTTACACATTGAACAGGTCCCATTTAGATCAGCAAGTTCTGGAAAGAATAGAGAGTGAAATCAAGAACTTGCATAAAAGAGAATCGACAATAAATGAGTTTATGGAGCAAACAAGAAATTGGTTTGACGAAAATCGTAGATTTGGAAACCAGATTATGAGCACTATTCATTCAGATATACAGAACACTACAGATCAATTTAAACTCCTTAAAATTTCAATAGACCAAGTTAAAGATCAGATAGATGCCTGCAGAAACGAATGCAAAGATGTTGGAGAATTAAAGAAACAAATAGCTGAACTCAAAAAAGAAGTTAACAAATTAAAAAAGTCTTCATCAGAACAAACTATTAATGAGGGAGATTTATATAATTTGGAAGATGAGTATAGAACCAATGAAAGTACTTCAACATTTACCACGCAATTACCGTTTACACCTTCACAAGTTATTCCACCATTAAATCAAAGACTCGTGCCCCCTTTCCATGTTGCACCCAACCCATACCAGTTGTATGGACAAAGTCTTTATAATCTCTATAACCAGTATTCTCAATTTGCTCAGCCAACATCGGTAGCGCAACCTATATTTGATCCCACTAGGCCTCAAGTAAACTATTCGGGTGTGTATCCTAACCCAGATCAAATGTACCTAGATGTAGCTCATTTAGTACCTCCACCAAACGTACCGACAGCGCCAGTAGTTCCCAACGTTCAAATAGGTCACACTTTACAATCAACAGCACCAACAGTTCCAGTTGCAACAACCGTAGCTTCTGTTGCCGCAACAATAACAACAATGTCTGCCACCCCTTCATCACAAGCACCAACCAAAACAACTATTAAAGAAACTAGAGAAATTTCTCGTTCTTTACCAGTCAATGTTGTAATTACATCATCTGATCCATTGCCTACTTGTACTACTGCACCAGCACCAATTCTTAGTGTCACAATTCCTCCCAAGCATATAAAAGGGACTCCTCATAATTATCAAATACAAATGCCATCTGTGAATGAGTCTAATGTAATTACACCACCTATATTTAGCTTCCCATTACAAGGCAGTAAATCAAGTATCACCACATCAACTGTTACTTCATCTATAAACTGGAATCAAACAACTACTTTCAATTCTGGTCAAATTTCTACGCCAAATATTGTTAATTCACTAAACAGTACCTCCCCTTTCAAAATGGGAAAAGATTCACTTGAAGAATCAAGAACTGTCGTAGATGGCGTCAGTAATACTCCAAACACTAGCCTTAATAAATCTAGAACTCTTTCTGAGAGAAGTAATACTTCAGTAGAAAATTATGATCCATGTCCAGACTTTAAACCAATTGTACCATTACCTGCTGAAGTCAAAGTAAGAACTGGTGAAGAAGATGAGAAAGTTATATTTGCATCCAGAGCTAAATTGTTCCGCTTCATTGATAAACAGTGGAAAGAAAGGGGACTTGGTGAAATGAAATTGTTAAAACATAATGTTACAGGCAAAGTAAGGGTTTTAATGAGACGTGAACAAATTCACAAAATATGTGCTAATCATATTATCTCTGGTGAAATGGAAATTAAACCAATGAAAAATGAGACCAAGGCTTATTTCTGGGTGGCTAACGATTTTGCTGATGAAACTGTTGTCTTAGAAAAGTTTTGTATTCGGTTTAAAACTGCAGACATTGCTCATGATTTCTATACCGCATTTGAAAAAGCCCGGCAGGAATGTTCAACTACAGTCACTCAAGATAACTCAATAATTACAGCAACTACAACAACTACACCCAGCACTAAAACACTAGATAAAGTTGAGAATCCAATTAAAGAAAAAAACGAATTTTCCTTCACGTCTGGAAAGGCTGTAGTTGGTGGGTTTACATTTAGTAGTACACCTACTTTCAAGCCTGTTCTTGACAGCAAAGCAACCGATACAAAGCCTTTAGAGTCAACTCCAGCAAGTAAAGGAAATGTATTTAGTAGCTTAACTTTCAAAACTACTGCTTCCAGTGCTCCACTAAATAACATTTTTAATGTAACATCTGCTACAGCTCCTAGCACTAGTGTTGTGACACTAAAAGAAGAAAAGTCCAGTAAATTAAATACCTCTGATGCTGTAGAAGAATTTGAACCTACCATTGAGTTTAGGCCTGTTGTACCACTCCCAGCCTTAGTAGATCAAAAAACTGGTGAAGAAGATGAGACTGTTTTATTTGAACATCGTGCAAAACTTTTACGCTTAGATTTATCTACTAAAGAATGGAAAGAGCGTGGCTTAGGAAATATCAAATTGTTACTTCATAAAGAAAATAACCAAAAAGTTCGCCTGCTGATGAGACGAGAGCAGATAATGAAGGTATGCTGTAATCATTCAGTTACTAAGGACATGATATTCCAAAAAATGACGAATATGGACAAAGCTGTAACATGGTGTGCTAAAGATTTCTCTGAGGGTGATCTAGTGACTCAAACATTTTGCTTAAGATTTAAAATGGTTCAGACATGTGATGCATTTGTGGAAGCCATAAAATTGGCACAATCTAAAATGAAAGATGAATCAAAAGCAGCGAAAGAAGAGCAAAATGTGGCCAAACAAAATAATCAGATTGGATTTGGTGACAAATTTAAACCTAAAGAAGGGTCCTGGAATTGCCAAACATGTTATACAAATAATTTAGAAAGTTTTCTAAATTGTGGTTGCTGTGAACAACCAAAGCCACAAACTAGTACCAACCAGACTGCTACTGTGGATACTATCTCCAAACAAACTACAGATACTGCTGTGTCATCTGGTTGGGGAGATGCTTTTAAATCCAAGCCAGGATCATGGGAATGCAAAGTATGCTTCGTACATAATGACGGTAATGTGGAAAATTGTATAGCTTGTGAAAATCCGAAGGATTCGCTGTCAGCTCCAAAACAGGGAACCGACAACACTCGAAAGTTCAATTTTTCAATACCTCAAAAAGATGTTGGTGAAGTGAAAAAAGAGTCTACACCAACACCTGCCATATTTGGTTGGGGTGATCAGTTTAAGCCGAAAGAAGGAACATGGGAATGTAAGAATTGTTTTATTAGAAATGAAATCGACACTGTCATTTGCAGTGCCTGTAAAATTTCAAAAGATCCTGTTTCAAGTAAGACAGATAATAACACTGTAAAGTTCCAGTTTGGTATTCCCCCATCTAATGTTCAAAATAATGGAAGTTCCACTTCAATATTCGATGGCACTGGTACACATAAATTCAAATTTGGTATTCCATCTACTGCCACTGATACGCCAGTTCAGTCCAGCACTGAAAACGTAGTAAATCAAGCGTCCTCTGTATTTACTACGCCAAAAGTAAGTACAAACAATGAAGAGCCCCTAAATTTTACGACGAAAAAGAATGATGAAGATAATAAAGTAGATATAATTCCAAAACCATCATTACTGCCTACCCCACAAACAGACAGCCATGTCTCATTTGGTTCTAAGGAAAATGGCACATTTAGTTTTGTGTTCAAACCTAAAACTGCCGTGAAAAGTAAAAGTCCAATGAAATCTCCGAAAAGTCCTGGTGACGAGAGTGATAATGAGTATGTAGCTGAAGACGAAGGTCACCATATTCATTTCAACCCTGTTATACCCATGCCAGACAAGGTAAGTTATATACCTACACATAAATAAGTCATTGTTGTCATGAAATCCTAAATGTAATGACTGGCTTTAACCTTTAAATCAAAACAGTGATATATTTATATCAATAAATACTTACTACATACCACATGACTATTGAAATCATATTTGATTATAATTTTTTTTCCAATCTATATATATAAATATACTTCTGCATAATTCGTTAATAAATGATTGTATTTTATTCTAGGTGGAGGTAATAACTGGAGAGGAAAACGAAATTGAACTTTATAGCCATAGAGCAAAACTATATCGGTTTATTGCAGGAGAGTGGAAAGAACGTGGTATAGGCATTGTCAAGATATTAAAACACAAAGAAACAGAGAAATTAAGGTAAACCCTAATTACATAATCTTTTCTTAGGAGAGGGAGTGAGTGGGCTTACATATAAGTTTACAAGAAAATATAGCGTAAATATGTTAATTTCGTTTGTTTAATATTTAAACTAAGTTTAGTTTTATAGCTTGCATGTTTTGAAATCGTGGATACATTATTTGTATTGTTTTTCAGAGTGGTTATGCGACGAGAACAGGTTCTGAAGATATGTTTAAATCATGCATTCACTCCTGAAATTACGTATACACCGAAAGATGAGAAAACTTGGCTTTTTGCTGCCAATGATTTCAGTGAAGGAGAATTGAGTTTACAGCAATTCTGTTTGAGATTTGCAAGTAAAGAAATTGCATTAGAATTCAAAAACGCAGTCGATAAAGCAAGGGAAGGAAAGCCTGAGGAAGGCGAAGCTGCTGTGGATAAAGATATTGAAAGTAAGGACAACAATGACGAAAAAGATACGCCTAATGATGACGTTATCTTCGTTAGCGAAATAACAGCGAGTATGGAAGAAAAACAAAAGGCCAAAGAGCTCATGCTTCCAGAAAACTTTTATATGTACAAAAATAAAGAACCTTGTCAAGGTTGTCGTGGTTGCAAAGAAGATAACGGCGAAGCCAAGTTAGATTTGCCACTTAAAACATCTATTCAAGGTACAACCATAGGCACAACACCACTTTTGACCACACCAGTAAAATCTTTAACAACACCATTCCAGAGCCCTACTAGTTCTATGTATGGCACACCATCTAATCCTGAAAAAACATTTGATACATCTGTTTTTCGAACTCCTTTAAGTACAACTGGTTCTAACACAAAACCTACAGTGCCTCCAATGGTGTCGTTTATGCAAAGCGATACAAATAAAGAAAATACATTTAATCAAAATGCCAGCATTTTTGCAAGATCCATGGACGAAAAAGCAATATTTGAGACACAGCACAGCAAAGCGTCCACCTTGTTTGGCGCAGGCGACTCGCAGACTACAAATACAAAGACTTCTTTGATTGCACCACCAAAACTAAATATATCTACCACACCGCCAAAGAGCGAAAGTACTGAAATCAAACCTCAACCAGAGCCTGTCAAGCCAGTGTTTAGTGATGCTAAGTCTCTATTTGCTAATGCTAATTTAAGTACTTCTAGCAATAAATCTATGTTTGATTATTCAAATGATAAAAAGGCAGATAACTCTAATGGAGAAATAAGATCTATATTTGGTGAAGAAAGCCAGAAATCTGGCAACATCTTTGGCAGTTCAACTCCAGGAAGTATATTTGGGTCAGGGGCTGTTGTTGGCAACATTATGAAACCTGGCCCTAGTATCTTTGGCTCAGGTGCAGGCTCCACATTTGGTGCCTTGGCATCTCAAAATAAAGAATCTGATAAGAGCATCTTTGGTACAACTGAACAAAAACTTGTAACTAATACTGCAGTTGATAAGAAAGTAGAAAATAGTAAAGATAATAAGCCTCTTTTTGAAAGTGCGTTATCCTACGAAGCTTTATCATCAACAGCCTCTGTTGCCTGCTTCCAAAGTAAGTTGTGAGTGGGAGAATATATCTTAATTTGTGTCTAATTTTGCCAGGGTGCATTATACTTCAGTGTACATTTCATTTATAAAGCATTATTAATTATGTGACTTAATTGTTATATATCTTATTATTTTAGAAAAAGTTGATTTCCAATGGGAGGGTGCTGGGCAGCAACTGTTTGGCGGAATTCGGAAAGGTCCCGGAGATGGGTCTGGCGACAAAGCAAAGAGCGAGAGTGGTGCAGGGGATGACGCTAGTAGGACATCTGGCGCGGACGAGGAGTTCGACCCACATTATGAGCCAATAGTGCCGCTGCCCGACAAAATAGTGGTCACTACTGGAGAAGAAGATGAGGTGAGTTTTTGATAAGTATTTTTTGTAACTTTACTTTCACAGTCCTTAATGTTAATTAATAAAAATATTAGGTAATTATATTGTTTATTGGTTATGTGTTTATATTAAAGGGATTCTTAACCGACTTCAAAAAAAGGAGGAGGTTCTCAATTCGACGCGTATGTTTTTTTAATAAGTTGTTTTTCTAACTCCGTTTTCAATATTCCCAGCAAAAATTATTTGGCGAACGTTGCAAGCTATTTCGTTACGATCACAAAACTCGTGAGTGGAAAGAGAGAGGCGTAGGAGAACTGAAAATTCTGTATCACCCAGAAAAGAATACATATAGACTACTACTGCGACGAGAACAGGTATGACAGTGTAGTTTTAAATTTTGTAAACTATCTGTACACTAGCTTGTAAACTGTAAACCAATTTTATTATTACTATTTATTGAATCAAGAGTCACCCTTATGTGAACATTTTGATATAGAAATAAAGATTCAGAATTCCTCTTTAAACGTAGCATATAAATATAGTATGTTCCCATACAACATTATCACGTAAATATGTTTATTTCGGAGCAATAAACGCTGAAAATTACGAAAAATAGGGTCTGAATAGGAACCATCATACCTAAAATTAATACATTTTTTAACATAAAGCCGACATAATATGATGGTTTATATAGTCTTCTTGCTTGGTTGCTAATTATTTTTAGGACTAATTATATACTTTTCCAGTTATGGGAAAAAATATAACCTAAATAGAATTTCTTCATACATTTTTCTGTTTCCGGACTTTCGGGTTGTCATTCCGCGCTGAGACACGGCCGAGGAAGCACGGGTGTACAACTGTTTTTCAAAAAATAAATGCGTTATAAATTGTTCGCGATGTTATTATACTACGGATAAAATAGTTGATACTATTTCGTTTTTTTTTTTTTTTAAATGAAAGTTGAATATTAATACCTTAATATTAACACGCTTTTATTAGCTTCATACGTACGTATGTATGTATGTAACGGAAACTTTGAACATGATTTTGACCCCCTTCAAAACGTCGGATTAAATCGAAATTTGGCATACTCATCAAGGACCGATGACAATTCAATATTTTAAACTAAAAACACGCTTTTATAGAAAATCCAACTAAAAAATTTAATATTTTCGTAATAAATACACGAGGGTCTTGTCACTACGGTATAGCTACAGCTTAAATCACGGCGCAGTTGTTGTAGTATCTTATCGCTACGGTATAGCCACGGCTTATCTCAGAGCGCGGTCATAGTACGCTCTCTTTCGCACATAGTTTCCGTCCCGCTCACACTGGCTGAGAGGTATGAGGCTACTCTTATGTGTAAAAAACTCCTACTTGTCACAAGATGGCGCTTTCGGTTATTTTTTAGCGACATCTGTTGGACTAGAATAGAACAGAACTAACAAATGAAAAATAAATAATAGTTTAAAAAAACTAAAAGACACGCTTTATAGAAAATCCAACTAAAAAATAGAAAGTATTTTTTAATAAATTTGAAATATATACAAACTATCTTAGTTAGAATTTTAGGGCCGTTTTTGGCCATGTCCTTTGTTCCAAAATTTTCATCGATTTTCGTTTATAACTTTGTTATTTTTGGTTCTACGACTAAAAGTTAAATGGCCAAAGTTGTAGAGAATACAATTTGCAACGAAAAGTATTTTTACAAAGGACATGTCCAAAAACGAGCTTAAAATTCTAACCAAGATACTTTATTTATATTTGGATAGTACTCCCAAAAAGTAAGTCTTAGCAATTAATCGTATAATTTTAAAGTGCTCTGATTTTGAGATTTATGTATTTTATTTTGTTTAAAAACTACACTTAATTAGAACGTTTTTTTTAAATTAATTTGAAATGGAGGGATCTAAAATAATACCTTCAAGTATCAAGATTAGCTTGTTTAAGTATAAAATCGAGTGTAAAGCAGTTTCAAAGTGTGCGTGTGTAGTAAGATGCGTTCTTGTAATTAAAATATCTAAAATCGAACATGCCAAAAATGTAATAGCGTCCTATGAATGGATTTCGAGGTAATAATATTATATTGATAACGTTTTGAAGGTCATTATGTAACAATTAGTACATCACTTAACCTATAAATGAGACTTAAGAAGAATGAGACTTACACCCGTATTCACAAACAATACTTAGAGGACGCATAGTGCTCCCGAACGCATAGTGTCGGTTGTTTTATCGTTTTCTTTGGCCTTGTTCAGCTTTGTTTATCTGACAGCCAACTGATGTAAAGTTGTATCTCAATATTAGCCAATCACAGCGCCCCTTGGCCTACACAGTGCGTAGGCTGTCATGCCCAAACACTCAACCCGAGGACGCATAGTATTCTCGAACGCACAGGGTCCGTCAAACTTATTCTTAAACAATACTTAAGGGAAGAATGACAGTATGCATTTAGGAAAATGAACGCACAGCAAAAGGAGCTCGCGAGCTATTTTACGCAACGCATAGTGTGACAAATCAACACAAACGTCAATCTAGCACCGGGTTTTACAGACCACGTAAGTTAGGTTTGTAAATTCGTGTGATTTTCTTGATTTGATCCGTTAACTTGCGATGGACTGCAGTAGCGAAAAAGAATTTGATGATTATATCCTTGAAAGAGACCTACAGAGAACGAATAACACTAGAAAAGTGATCGAGATTTTCAAATCTCACAGTATCACAACCAGGCAATATTTCCAAAGAAAATTACAATAAAGCTAACATAAAAACTAGAAACACAGTAGAACGTACAATAGGGGAGTCGAAGAGGATTTGATCCTTGTTTGACCAAAAAGTTGGCTACGAGTCTCATAACAACGTGCCATGTGATTGTAGCAACTTCGATTTTATACAATACTAGTATTGCTCGAGGCTTCACCCGCACGAATAAGTTGTTCCGGGATAAAAATATTTTCCCGGGATAAAAAGTAGCCTATAGCACTTAGGAGTAATGTAGCTTCCTATTAGTGAAAGATAGTTTAGATTAGTACATCCAATGGCATCATTATCGAAGATATAAATGATAATAATATAAATTATATAATACCTACATACCGAGGCGCTCCGATACAGGAGATAATTTATAACACAGCATTTTTAGTTAATTTGGTCGGATAAAATAAAACAAATATATTTAAATTTTCAAGATGTATTTTTTATCGTTCTATTTCCAATTTTTTTTAAATTGTAAAGCATGGAGCTGTTTTTATGATCTAATATTTTTTCTATACGCATCATACTCATTGACTCTTGAGAGAGCTCCTTCTTTCTATAAGTTTTATATTTTCCCAACATCTTTTCAACTGTACATTGTCCCTGGGTGTAACATACGACTGTGCATTATAAGCTATTGTCAGTTTATCCCAAGCCTTCTTCTTTGGCTCTATATTTTGAGCATGCGTACGGTATCTTCAATAATAGGCCGTTCCCGTATCAAAGCCACGATTAATTCCCTCTCTGAAGAAGTAAAATATGGTAACTTCTTTGAACTAAAAGAAATCAACTTCTGTTATTCATCTTATCATTTTATATTATTGTAATATATATAACCAGGAAACAAACTGGAAAACATCATACTTACCACATTTTAGGAGATTTTTACTCAATAAAGGCGCGAAACTTGTGTCCATAATGCAAATGCGAACATAATATTATTTTAACTAAAAATTTTACAAGTTGTCTCCTTCTTTCGTGTTGTGGCTTCTACCAAGAATTTATCGGTGATGTCGCATGTATGTAATGTATTTTTACTGTTTGAAATCCGTGTCATTTTTAATAACTATTGATAATTTCCGATAATTTCTATCAAAATTGAAATTTCAAAGTCAATGTTTGATGTTTTCTGTCAATCTACTCGAGGAAGTTTCATTACAATATAAACCAATCACAATGCTATGGGAACGCACAGCAAAGAGCCCCTTGAGTATCGTTTATGAAATGAATGGCTTGCCAGTGTTACTTCTATACTTATGCAAGTAATGTTAGCGAAAACAGACTTATTATCATAGCATTGAGCTGTCCTTAGCTAAGTATCGTTTGTGAATACGGGCCTTAGATTCCCAAACCACATCAGATGAAAATTATATCTGTTTAAATTCTATGTCATGGTTTTAATAAAATTGTACGTTTATATAGTAAATGTGATCGTAGGTGCTAAAAGCAGTTCTGAACATGCTGCTGTTCATGGACTTGGAAATGTTGCCCATGAAGACGTCAGACCGGGCGTGGACGTTCGTCGGCATGAACTACGCAGAGATGCCGTCAGGCGAGCAGGAAACACTCGCCGTCAGATTTAAATCCATTGAATTGGCCAACACCTTCCATGAGAAGGTCACTGAATGTATAAGAGTAAGTACTTTATACTATTATGTACTAACATAGTATTGCTCGCGAAAAAGTTTTAGTATAATATTATAAAGACGAAAAATGTGTGTGTAGGTAGGTTTGTAGGGGCTAATCTCTGGAATTACTGAACCGATTTTGAAAATTCTTTCACTTATAAGAAGCTATATTACTCCTGAGTGCTAGGGGAAAGTGTTGTACCTGTGGACATTCGACGCCTTTTGAATAAAAACAAAGATTTGTGACAATATTTCTATTTATTAACCTTAAAGTCATATAAATATTGTTTTAGGAATAGTTAAGGCTTAACAATGATTAGTCTTTATTATTGTAGGTATTATAATTATTTAAATAAATCACTATTTTTAAAAATACCAGTTTTGTCCACAGGTACGACTTGTGATTGTACCTTTGGACAGCGAAAATGTACCTGTGGACGGCAATGTACCTATGGACAGATCACTTTTCCCTTACAAAAATCTATACATTTAGTAATATAATTCTATAAAAATCAACAAAAATTAAATAGAATATCTCTAGGAACTTTAACATTAAACAATTATTTTTTGTTTCCTTTTGGCAACGCAATACTATCCATATAGTTCTAAGGTACAAACATTAGACCCATCTGATATGTCATTATCTAAAACATAATACTTCTGACTTGCTTAATATTTATAGTCCGGTTACTATACGAAGAGCTCTGACAGCTGCGAAACAAACTATTCTTCGCAAAAACTGTTTTATTCATCAATATGCAATAAATTATATTCCATGAGGCAACCAACTTAAAAAAACAATAGTAATCGTCTTTGTCAATTAGCATACTATACACTTAAAATTAAAAAGTGGATTTTGGTTTAGAGTTATGAAATAATATTCTTAAATATATTGAAAAACTAGGGGTGATATGAGAACGGAACGTAAATGTCTTAGAGCTGGATCATTATTAAGGAAATACTAATTAATATAGTGTGTTAATTTTAAATTATGTTATTTGAAATATAAAATAAATTATGGATAAATGTAACATGGTTAAATTAATATATTGAGCGTATATCACCCACTTTTAAAACATCAAATCGATTTAATTATAGTAATATTTTCTATCGATTTTACATAAAAATCGGTTTAATTTGAGTTCGATTATAATTTCCCATGTCTATTAATATTTGAATTGTCACCTGTCAGAGCTCTTCGTATAGTAACCGGACTATAAGTCCATGTGTAGATAAGCTACTTTTTCTGAATATTCTTCCAGCTGTTTCTCTTCTTCCTCATCAAACACTCTCTTTAAGTCAGTATTTATATATCGTAAATTTTTGTATTTCATATTTTATTGCAACTGAACAACCGCTTTTAATTGCCTCAGATAACATTCTTAGTATGTGGCACTGAAAAAGGGAAAAAAATATTGATAGGTAGTCTGTGTGACCAGTTAGAAATTCGAAGTTTGTACGTATCGACTGTCCATAGGTACAAATACTTTGATGTCCACAGGTACAAATCTGACAGAATAACCAAAAAAACTATATCACCGGGACAATAATGGTTTATACTGTTCTATATAATTGAAAATCGATGTTAAACAACATGCATAACGGTTTTACAAATAGGTAATAATTATCTATATTCTGCACGTATTGAAAAAATAGAACGAAAATTAGATAAATACTTACTTTTGTGGCCGAAAACTTTTAACTGTCCGTGACAAACTCACTCACTAAAAAAAACAAAAGGGCAGCATGCCAGTTTTGCCACACATCAAAAATACTTTATGGATGCGTTTGAACAGATGCGCTCAGGTTTTTAATTTTTAAGATATCAATGGTGTCCACAGGTAAAACTGTCCATAGGTACAACACTTTCCCTATTATTATAATTTTTTTTTTTTTGTTACTTTTATCCCGGAATAACTAATTCACGCGGGCGGAGCCGTCGGCAAAAGCTGGTGTTATATAATTTGATAGTTCGATATAGGTGTGTTTCGCAGAATTTAATGTAATTACAACTAGAATTACGAGACATTGTAGTGGTCATTGAAATATAACTTAAAACAATATTTAACATTTTAGAAATTACAAGCGGCGGCCGCCAACGCAGTGAAAGAAGCTAAGGAGGCTGCAGTAACGCCTGCTCCGTTATTGAGGCTACCCAAGCATTTAGAGGACAGTGCTAGGGCTGACAGCGTTATATCGTCTAAGTCAGAACAACCCCGACAAAGCACAGCAACTGTCTCGCAACCGCCAACAACCATGGCAAAGACAGAACAAAATGTTGGTAGTGGGGAGAAATCCTTGCTGGCGGATTATTTTAAACAAGTGCACTTCCAAGAGCCGGGCGTGGAGGAGGAGCACTACGAAGACGAGGAGGATTATGAACATGATTATGATCACAATGATTACGAGGCGTATTACAATGAAGAGGTGAGTCGAGTTTCATTCATTTTTATGATAGCTTTCTGCCCGCAGCTCCGTCCGCATAAAACTCCCTATGGATACATGGAAACGCGCGACGCAATGCGGCGTCTTGATACTTCATATGAGATTTGTGACTAAAAATATCTTTTGAACTTGTGATTCGATTTTAATTAAATAAACCCTATAACAAAGAATAAAGGTAAATATTTTCCTTAAAACTGAATAACTAGTAATTTAAATACTAATTAGATTTTGAATTCAATGAGTGGCTTCGGCGTGATACGTCGACAAACAATTATTGTTATATGTATAGATACAGATGATAGCTAATGCGTGGCGTTGACGTAACGTTTGTTAATATTACTTTAGATTTATTTATGCATGTACTATAGAATGAATAGATTTCTCTTTTTATTTAGATTTATGATTTACAATGAGTCATCACACAAAATTATGTTATAGGAGGAAGAGGACGAGGAATCAGCAGCATACTACTCGTGCGACGGCGAGGCGACTATCAAACAGGGCGACAACGAGAGCAAGTGCGAGCAGGCGCGTGTCATAGTCACGTTCGACCAAGAGATCTACTCGCCCAAGATTCTCGTCACCGACGCGGCCACCGGCGAGGTTATGGCCGACATGCTTATACACACAGATACAGAGTTCCAGGTACATGGTTATTATATTGTCTTACATTCAATTAACATATTATTATATTTCATTTTGAAGGGGGTATGTTTTGCAATACCACACTTTAATTTATGATATTTTTATAAAATTTTTCCTCATTGACTGTTAATAATGATTAATGCATCATATTCAAGATATATATATAGTTAAAATATATTATGATTTATTATAAATCGTGAATTATTAGGTGTATAATATTATGTATTTTGTGTTGTGTGCAGTTGTCGGGCGAGACTTGCACGTGGTCGGGCACTGACTTCACCAGCAATGATCCTGTCGAGAAGACCGTTAGCGTCAACTTCTACGACAGCGACATCGCCATGCGATTCTACGACAGTTGTGAGGTAATATTTTATATTCCGTCGCTCGTTCTGTTTTATCATCAGTGTCCCAGTGACCGCGGATGTTTGGTTTACTGTGTAAATAAATATCGTCCGTAAGTAGTTGCCATTGCCGCCACACTAAGCTAATCAAAAATATCCGGCGTTTGTGTTTCCACATGTCTTTAATGATGCGACTTTTAAGAGTGTAAAGAAGCAACTAGCATGTTTGGTGTAATGGCAGGGCGGCAACCGCGAGATACATCGCGTCTTCTAGTTTTTTATTTGTATGGTGTTGCGTTTACTTCAGGATTAATGTTATTGTTTCAGACCAGTAAGGCTGCAACATATTCATCAACGGATCCGGAATCTTAGTAAACTTTAATGTAGGATAAAAAGTATTGTAATATTTAATAATTATTATAGTTCTATTTTTGATTTAGTATGTAGACCCGATAATGTGTATTGATATTGGGGCTGAAAAAAATTGAATTTATTTAGAATTGTATTATTGCTACCATTATTCATTATGAGATGGCAAATAGTTTCGATAACATTGCTAAAATATATCCATGAATGTGGTTGCGTCGTGATTGTTATAAAACTAAATGAAGGAATTGTGGAACAAGTCGTAAAATATTTCTAAAAGGCGTTTGTTTATGCGAGCCACAGTCAGTGTACAATATTAGAATAGTTTCGATTATGTATAACAAATATAATTATGTTCATTTAATGGGAGTGCGCCTTTGTTTATGTGATTGTTGTACAACGTTGTAAACGAGCGCTAGCTACAAACTTTATTGTGCTAGTTTGTTTCTCTAATGTTTGTAATAACCACAAGGAGATCTAACCAATGTTTATAATTTTGACATTGAAATAAACTACTTTGTAAGACAAAGTTTGTAATATTATTGTGTATTTAGTAAATAACGTAATTTTCATGTTCCTAGTTGGTTAGATCTTTTTGTACTTTTTATTGTTTTCTATTGCCATGTTGCTCCGATTTATAGAGACAAAAGTAGTTCGTAGTTTTTAAAATATTAATCAGTGTTGATTTATTACTTAATTCATAATTTTCAGCAAAATCCAGTGATATTGCATGATCAACTGTATTAATTTTCTTATTTCGATGCCCCTGGTGATCATGGAAAATGTGATATTTTCTTTCTTTAAGACTGCAAATTAATTTGTATTTACAATAAGTTCATTATTTAGTATGATGACAAAATATTATGAATTTAGTAAGCAAATCCTTGGGATATAAAATGAGTAAAGGATTATTAATAAAAAAACGCGATTAATAGTTAAAGTATTCGTTCCAAGTGATGTTCTGCTGTAATTTATCTAAATTTGACTATGTATAATAAATATCCTTTCCTCATTTTAAAAGTTTGAAATTGTGACATCCTTATTCTGAAAATTAAAATAAATGTTAGTAACCAAACCCAATGCATTTTATAATATAATCAAATTACCTTGTGAAAACTGAATGCCACTTGACACGTCGGCCTATTAGTTATAATTATCGCTATTACTATATAGCTATAGTAAAATTATTAAGAAGTAAAACCCAAGTGTCAGTTTAGTTTTCGCCTTTTGTTGAAAATGTCAAAAATAATACTTTGGGCACGGCATTGTGGCACTGCTCGTGATGCTAAGCAAAGTGGGTTCAGATAGTCTCGACTGACTGGCCTGTTTGAACTGGATATACACAGGCTGGTCCCGGAGCGCGACACTTGGCATCTATGGCGGATATTAAGTATTAAAACCTGTGTACGGTGGTCGCTATCCGGACGATAAAAGATATGTCTACCGCCATGCCAATGAATACAAATTGATATCATTATACCTACTCGTGTTGACTGCCCAACGCTAGTACGGTTCTACACTACTAGCGTGTAAAAATTTACGGTACGAGCATGCAGCTCACGTCGACGGCTAACCACAACAATAACCACGATTTTATCCTGTTGTCCATACCTTAGTCCAGGGGTCGGCAAGTAATTTCTAGCGGGGTCCGGATCCTGTTGAAATTTGTATCCAGGGCCAATGAAAAACTCAATATTAAATAAACGTAGAGCTAGTTACATTTAAAAATATTCGGCGGTCCAAGGATCGACGGTCGACCTTCCGCAGTCCGTATCCGGACCCCGATCCGCTTGTTGCCGACCGCTGCCTCAGATTAATTCTTTCAGTAGTATTATAATTCTCTTTGGACTAATTCTCTTTGGCCTCAGACCATCTAGAACAAAGAGAATTATATGATCTAGAATTTCAGTAGTATTATAATTCTCTTTGATCTAGAATGAACGCGCCAGGTGCCTATTAACGCGACAAATAAATGCTGTCATTTTCGGTGTCGCACACATATTTATTCTGTGGTGTCACAACTACATGGAAAGTAGTTGAAAGTGTACGCCAAAGAGCATTATAATTTTCCATGGTATTATAATACTACGGAAAGAGTACGCAGTCAAACCTTATTGTGTCGATATGAACTCATACCAGACTCAAACATAAAGAAATGTTCAACGCTAGTTCGTTTTACGTAGTCTAATATGATTCCATTAATGTGTGCATGATCGTTTGATCTTATACCGTTGACAGATAGAAAGATCATATAAGCCGCATCCCTTATATATTGTCTGAGGCCTCGTTTCCGCAGACGCGGGGCGTCGTGCGTGACATTGGACGAGGCGGTACGCACTTAATTCAAACATATGAGGTTGTATGAGTGTGTTTACGGAGAAGCGATTTTACACGCGTATTTGGTGGTTGATTTTAAACTTCAAGGTGTGACAAACATACTTGATTAATGATTTGAGGACCTCTGGTGTTATTGTGTGGAAAATAATAGTGCTATTTATTGTTTTTAAAAAAATACTGCGCCTGGTACCTACGTGTAATAATTGTAGAATGCAGTGTTTTCGGGTGTAAGAGCCGTAAAACGCTGAATCGTTTCTGTCTCACCTAGGTGCACGCGATGAATACCTCTTGGTATATTATTTTATGGGCTGTGGTGTTCATACATAACCCTTAAGTTTTTTTTCTATTATCAAAGGCCATTTGAATATTCCTATACTACGCCATACTGATATTGAAATTTGAAACATACAGGTCGAATACAGAAACTCCTTTTTCTGAAGTCGGTTAAAAAATCATTGCCGGAAATCCACTGACCTCTATTATACTAGTACGCAGTATAATAGAGGTCAGTGCGGAAATCCGGATTACATATACTACGAAAAGAGTATGTAATCTTTTCGTTGTATATGTAATCACTGCCTTATACGGAAATCCAAAGAGAATTATAATAGATATGGAAAACTGAAATCCCAAAGAGAATTATAACAAAGAGAATTATAATACAAATGGAAAGGAAATCCTTCCTGTCAAATTATTAAAATGAGCTCTTTGATCTTCGATACACAAAGTATTTAAATTCGATTTCCATATGTATCTATAATAGTTCTCTTTGTCTACTACGATAAACAAGAAGCTAGAAAAAGTATTTTACATATTCCAAACATTCTACATACTTTATGTTCGTGCTCTACAGTGGCTATATTTATATGATATATCGATGTTCGTTTGTAAGTGTTGTATGTAGCTTACCCATACCTTACGTAGGTATAACCTATACCGGTAGGTATACCTTCATAAAAATGTTCACTTTGTAAAAAAAGATGAAGCGAGTATGCGGCCAATACTCTGTTTTCTGTGATTCAGTTGCGCAGACATTCCCTATGTTTTCGCCGCACGATCACTATAACTCTCGCTCTTTTAATGCTGCGTTACATGGATTATAATTTGAAAAATAAAAACTGAAAATATTAGTAAATTACATGGGCAGGTTTAAAATTTAAGATTTCGACTTTCAGATGCATTTATTTTCATAGTAATACTTCAGATGAATGTCTTAGCTGCACAGAACATTAAAGAAGTAAACGACAATGTGCAGATGCAAGTTCGAGCTGTAATCATGAATTGTGGTCTCAATGTGCGTCAATTCTTTATTTAAACATTTTATAATATAAATAACCTGGGTTAGATACCAGTCACAATTCAATTAGGTTGTAAAAACTAAGCGTTAAAACTTTAGCCTGTACTGTTTTTTTTTTATTCGGGCACGACAAAGTGACTGCACCTCGCCTGATGGTAAGCGCGATGCCGTCCAGATAGTGTATCGAATGGCAGTTAACATGGTTATCTAATGCCATTCGACACAATCATGCCGGCCTACTAAGCTGCTTCTTCACGCTACGGCGGAAGGACCCAGGATTATAGGAAGGAGGGAACACGTGCGCCGGCAAACTATTCCAAAGCCTGATGGTGCGGCACTACCCTATAACTAGGTACAGCTCGCGGCTTCACCACGCGTGATAAGCCTTTCCCGCTACTCAAGTCCTTAAAACACAGTACGACGTCAGCGCCATCTACTTAAAGAATTAGTTTTAAAGCATCCATTATTTCCCATGGGAGCAAATTTTCCGGATAAAAAGTAGCCTATATGTTAATCTAGGACATGTTCTACCCGTGTGCCAATTTTAATCCAAATCTGTTCAGCGGCCGTATCCTAGATGTTTTTCTACAAGCGATAAAGCCAATAGAGTAGAAAAAAAATATGGGAATGACGTATCCTTGCGATAGACTTATCGATAAGATACGTACCATTTTCATACATATGTAAGTATTAGGGTTTCCGGAACCGGCACGAATTTTAAGAACCGGGATTTCCGGTACTTTCCTCAAAACCGAGACTTCCCGGTTTTTTCGGTACTTTTTGTTTTTTTTTGGGTGTACAAGCTAGTTTTAGTTTACTTTTGCTTCAGAAATCTTTTTGAAGTTATACTTCTTTTGGCGCGTTAGGGAAAAATTATGAGAGTAAATTTTTACAATGCGCAGGCACACCGTCACGAAAAAAACCGACACGCTGAAGTTAGCTGTAGTCAACATTTTAGTTTTGAATTTTGATCGTAGAATAAGGCAAAAGATTTTTTTTTTTTTATAGGCGATCCTGCAGTCAGCACCGGGGGAAACCTGCGAATGGGATACTGGAGTCCCCCGGCTTGACGACTGCAGGGGCCTGGGAAGGAAGTGGGAGAGGAAGATGGAAGGAAAAGTGGGGGAATGGAGAAAAGTTCTCAGGATGGGTGGAAAGGAAAAGGGTACCAGGAAATGTTCGCGGGCCCTTTTAGGCCTCAATGTGATTTACAACCAAGAGGTATACACACTGACTGTGTGCCTCGGCCCGCGACTAATGTCCCCCCGCGCATGGGCGTGCATTGGGTGTGAAGACCCAGAGCACAAGAATTGCCTCGGGGGGCGGTCGAAAGATATTGAAGTTATACTTCTTTTGGCGCGTTATTTAAAAATATTTTTAACTTGTTACGCCAAAGAAGTATAACTTTGTGACTTCTAACGCGTCACGCGTGTAAATAAGTACACAGTACACACACACTTTTTTTTTATTGTATAGACTGGCAAACTGCAAGGGCGATACCATAATTAGGTGATGTCCGTTGCTCATAAACACAAAATGCTAAACTATAGTGTTGTCGGCCATAATGGAATTGAATAGAGATGTGGGAAGGGTGAAGCTATTTTGGTCTCCAGAAATATTACAAAAGTAGAAAAAGAAGTAATATTTTATTAAGATTATGAATTCAAAATTTTCAGTAGTTTTGGGGGTTTGAAGTTTGCTAAAAGTTAACACTGGAACCGATGAAAAGATTGGGATAAAAATTATCACATAATATTAATCCATTGTGTTATTAATCCCGGACATGTTCTGTCGTGGTGTTAAATTACCTACATCCTAATACGTTCAGCGTCGTTCAACAAAATGTCGATGGGGCAGAGATATTGAGGGAGATTAAGAGGTTCTACGGGCAGTTTTACACCTTAGTTACCAAACCCGCCAACAGCTCGCCCAGAGACCCGAGAGCCAAGCTGGCCCGATACTTCTCTGTATAAATCCCAAACATTAGGATGGCACTTGGGCAACTCAAAAACAAGGTGGCCGGCGAGAACGGAATCACTACAGAGCTTCTAAAATGGGTGGTAACATAACTGCCACTGCATAGAGGCATGAGACAGAGACATGGTATTTCTCCGAAACTGTTCACTGCGGCGTTAAAAGATACCTAAGCTCTTGGCTTGAATAGGATTCGGCATCAATATCAATGATGAACATTTCACCTTTGATATGACGGCAACATTGTCTTGACAGAATGGTCACACAGGATAGTCACCCTGTCGGAGGAGACCTCTCGCTGCCGGCCGTGGTGTCCACCATGGTCGGTGGCTTGAGGTCATGGCGAGCGATGAACTCCTTCTGCGAGTGCGCCATTCCGCGGAAGGAGAGCGCCGAGCGGGATCGTGAGCAGAACGATCCCGCCCGTAGCCAGAGGAGACGACGGAGGCGCCGGGTGGACGACTGACCGGTGCCTCATGCCCTGTGGTCCGGGGGCATCTAGAGAATTTCGCCACGGCATCCCCTGCCTGTCGTAAGAGGCGACTAAATGGGGCTTAGAGAAAGTCGCGGGGTGAGCAGTGAGGGGCTGCTCATTCCAATTCAAGTGACTTCGAGGTGGACGACAGTGCGGGTGGTCGGTGATAGACGCCATAAGCGTCCTTTAGAGTTTGGGGGCATCTGAGTCCTCTTGTATATAGAGAAGGGCCGCAATGCGGTAGCGCGTAAGGGCGGTCCCGTGCAGATATCTTAGTGCAACAAGATACCCCGGAGCCGTCCCATATGCGCTGAAGAATGCCACCGCGGGTTTTGGTTGGTATGCCGGTGTAGGGTGTACATAGGGCTAGGGACTCGGTCCAATGCTCGCTTGGATGATGCTATACTCCCAAGTGTCGACATTGGACCGTAAGACCGGTGAAACCAACATAACCGTTCCACTGACCCCCCAGTGATGGTAGCGATAACGCGTTTTTTCCCCGCGAAAAAAAAATGGGTAGTCACCCTGTATACATTTGCATACCTACGTTATTTTTTTTCTATTGGCGTTAACGCTTGTAGAATATCATATTGGCTACGTTTCCAGCTGTTTTTGCGTTTAGTTCTAACAAACATACAATCATCCAAACATTTTCACAAACTTTCGCATTTATAACATTAGTGAGATTTAACCGCTTTATATTCAATCAATTTTGATGCTGATTTCACAGAAGAATTCCCTTTTCGTCTTTTCTGTTACAATAAAAAATAACGTACAAAATGAAATATAGGAAACTACTATATTAACGTTAAGGTTTTAGGTAAACGTTTGTGTACCTATTCCTTTTCAGGAAAATGATAGCAGTTTCCCTGAAAGTGAAAGCACGCGTTTTGCTGAAGAAGAGCTTTTCAGACACGGGTCGCTTACTAATTGTAACAAAAAACTGGCGCTTACAGTAAAAATGTTTGGTGAAACAGATGTCCGTATTAAGATTTTAATAGGTACACAAAACTGGTACCTACAACTTTCTTCATTGTTGAATTCCCTTTTCATTTTCCAGGGTAACTTTGGAGATGAATTTATCCCCATTGAACATGTGATTAATGGACCAAGCAAAAGGCGCACACGTCTCCTTAATCCTTATGTGTTGCGTCTTCGGCGGGAATTACCATTACAAGCATATGAATTGCGTAGAATTGATGTAAGGTTACAATATGTAATTATATAATAATTAACACGTTCGGCCTAACGCCGCCCTAGTCGGATGTACCCAAAAAAAGTCATATTTCCCCATACATACAATGCACATTTACGGTAGACGTGATTAGATATAGTGCAGTGGCGTAGCGTGGGTTTCTGCCGCCCGGGGCGGAACCAATGTATTTGCCGCCCCAAGGAAACAGGGCGAGAAAATATCCGGGCGCCCCGAACGAGTAATTGTTTTGCGGCCTAAGTATTTGACTTTATTTATTTGAAAATAATTGACGTTATTAAACGTTGTTAAGCCGAACGTGTTAACTGGGTTTTGTTCGCAGCGTTGGCCACTTGAATCATTTTTACCGGAACAAGACTCAGAGCTCGAGTTACCACAGTCATGACTATGTCTCCCGGACTTATATGTTCAAAATAACGCTTGGTGTCTCAAAAAAACTTATTTGCTATACAATAAATGATCATAAATATTTTTTTACATAAGTTATTACATTTGCAGACTGTCAGTGGCATCATAACAAATACTGATTATGAAGAAGGCGACAACCTAAATATTGTACGTTGGTAGTTGGTAATAAGTACCTTCAGTGAAGTTCCTGTTAGTGATTCATATTGACTTTTTTTATAATAAAACGAACATGCTCTTTTCAGAAACGCCATACTCGTGACTATGTTACAATACAGGAAATAGAAAATAATATAGCAGGTAAGAAATAATAGGTATAGGTATCTACTATTCTTATTTTATTGATTTCGTGACAAAGCTCTGAAGAATTTCTATGCTTTACACTACCAGAGCGATCATCTATTGATTGACGTGTTTAAAACGAAAATAATGTTTTTTTTTCCATTACCTATACCTATTACAGAAAATGAAAAAGGCCTTGGTAATGTTACTTTTATGAACCGTTACAAACGAGATTACAATAATGAAGTACAACAACATAATGATGATAAAACTCAAATGTGGATGGCAACAGATAATTTAATCTCAGATATAAATAATTTCCACCAGCCTGTGTATGAAAATAACAATAAAAATTATGGATTTCTAAGAGATGATTCATATAATGATCATCAAATTAAACATCGCCTGATATCCACAAAATATGAAAAGTCCGATCGAGTACCGCATGGAACAAAGCCATTATTACTTCTTGATAATAAACTTAAAACTGAGCTCAATCTACAATACAACGAAAATAATAATTTTACAACGAAGCATTCCGAATTTGAACCAAAAGCCAGTGTCAAAACAGAACCTATAAATAATATCGATGTTATTGAAAAGGCTTATGCCTTGTATGAGATTGGCAATCCAGATATGTGGTCTACAGTCCATGTGCAACTGTTTGAAAAATTAAGCGCACCGGATGGACATACAATTTGGAACGATATTACTAAAGGAGAATCAGCAAGGTTTGATTTTAGGATCATAGCCCATGATCTAGGACCGACCGCGTAACAATACTTTTAACGTTGATGATTAGGGATTTCATTGTTTTTTTGGGAGCTCAATACCTACATCAATTTGTTAATTTGATAATCCGCGCATACGCAATTTAACGTCCAATTTGGCTGCAGTACTTAGATTAAAATCAGACACAACTAAAAACTTTCGTACTAACATAAAATGTGATGTGGCACTTATGCTGCCTACAATTATCATAATATAGGCATATTCTATGAGTTGTGACGCACATATGCATTGGAATGGTACATTATATTTATGCTCAATTGATTTACAATATCGTTTACCACATATTTTCATCTTACAGTGTCAGTTCCTCACTTCCTGAGTGGGGAAATGAAAATATGAATATAAAATACCAAAGTACGGAATGGGTTGCTCGAGAGGACTTTACCCTCCCCGCTAAAGGGCTATGTTTACTCACTCCAATACAGGACTCTGAGGTTGATCACTTAGTTGACAACATTAGTTTTGTGAAAGGTCAGTTTGGTCAACAACTTGTTATCCAGTAGGTACGTTTTGATTTTTGATGACTGATATAGGTAGTAGGGTCATTGGGGGCAACAGCACGCAGTGGGTAAAAGTTCGCATGGTCAATATCTCGGAACCTATTGAGGGGGCTCAGACACTTTTTCGGCTAGATCAGGGGCGCGTCAGGGACGATGTCAGAGCCACAAGCTATTTTACCAAGCCTCACTTGTTTAGCGAAAAACGGTGATCAACGTGATGTTGTTGATTATTTACCAACATTTTGTGCTGGGAAAAAAGTGTATGGCTAGACGATGCATCAGTTTATAAAAGTCAATTAATTATGTTGAGTTTACATGATTATTATAGTATTTATTTTAGTCATTAATTCTGTCCTAGAAAATAAATGCGTCTCAACTAACGTGTGATTGTTTAAAATATTCCATGTTTGGGTAAGAGTACGACGGTAAAAGTACGCACCCTGTTATAACTTCATTACAATGATCGCACGGTTTTTTCTTCTTTAAGCTGCAATTAAGTCGAATATTATTTGTAAAGATTTTTAGACCTTATACAGAAAAAAAATATTTTCATTAAACACTCTGCGTAGTTTTACCCACATAACGGGTCAATAGTACGAATTTCTCCCGATGTACTTAAACATGTATTGCAAAAAAAACAGTGAAGCTATGTACAAAAACTCATTAAATAACGAAAGTAGAATAAATTTCCTTTACATGGAGTGTTAAAACGTTTTTCAATACACTATATTTTTGACGGTGTAGACGATAGAAAAAAAAGTGCGTACTTTTAGGCCGAATGACCCTAGGTACCTTCATAAATTAACTACCTATTTGTTATCTACTGATATTCCATTAATTATTATTAATGAAATATTATTAATTTACATTGATATTATGCATAGGCCAAGAATACTTCGTGCTACCCAAAGATGCTATAATTACTTTAGACGACTCCAGCAGTGTCATGAAACGAAGCAACAATGACTCACACTTTTCACCATCGACAGAATATATAAATAATGAACAGGTAGGTAGGTACTAAATATTTCATAGTATGTACTTACAACATTCAATTATTAGTCCACTGAAAATAGACGAACAAAAGTGCTCAGTTTGCATTAATTCACAGCAAGCTGGATTTGTGTACGTAGTACCTACCTTAAATACGTTATTACAACTGACATTTTATTTATTTTATTTTTATTTTATTCTTATGTTTTGGCATACATGCCATATATATGCCAAAAGTCCCCATTGATCCCGCTTGTGCGTTGTTTTTTATCCGAGGTTAAAGGTTACAAATTTTCGTTTAGTGCGTATACCTATCTCTGAAATGGTGAGAGCTACCGAAAAATGAATGAGAGAATGTTTACAGATCGTAAAATTCTCTACAAAAAGGTATCAATACTTTTCTTACGAAGCACCGCTCTCGAGTTATCGCGATTTCAGATCGTAGGAACGTCGTATTTGCAATTTTATGCACACATTTCCACTCCACCTCTGAGGTAGTGTAGGTACTCGGCCCTTTTTTAACGTGGTTTCCCCAGAAGGAACACTCCACAATATATCCTATCGCCATATCGGGCACAAATTCCAGACTCCGGGCTGATAGTTGATACTTAATAGAAAAACCCAATATCACTTTACCCGACCCGGGGATCGAACCTGAGACCTCAGCTTTGCAGTCGTACCGTAATACAACTACGCCACAAAGGCAGTCTGTATATCTATATATATATAAAAATGAATTGCTGTTCGTTATCATCATCATCAGTCCGTTGCAATCCACTGCTGGACATAGGCCTCTTCCAAGGTACTCTATAATCGTTCAAGGCTATTTTTTTTTTCGGTAGGCGATCCTGCAGTCTACACCGGGGGAAACCTGCGAATGGGATACTGGAGTCCCCCGGCTTGACGACTGCAGGGGCCTGGGAAGGAAGCGGAAAAGGATGATGGAAGGAAAGGTGGGGAGTGGAGAAAGGTTCTCAGGATGGGCGGAAAGGAAAAGGGTGCCAGGAAATGTTCGCGGGCCCTTTTAGGCCTCAATGTGTTATGCAACCAAGAGGTATACACACTGACTGTGTGCCTCGGCCCGCGACTAATGTTCCCCCGTGCATGGGCGTGCATTGGGTGTGAAGACCCAATGCACAAGAATTGCCTCGGGGGGCCGTTCAAGGCTATTCGTTAGTCTCGCTGAAACTCAAAATGCCTGAACCGATTTGAAAAAATATTGTTTTGTTTTGTTCGGGACAGTTCAGAGTAGGTTATGAGCAAAAAAATTAGGAAGGTCCAGAAGACCACCAGAAAATCGAAAATTCTAAATCGATAATTTTGTATGGAAATCGTTACTTCGTATTACTTTTTAACGGAATTTTTTCGTCAAATTATGGACCAAATTTGAAAATTCATTTTGCGTTAGATTTGGAATATCTTCCAATTGGCATCTACTATTTTAATTGCATTGGTATGAGAACTTTAAAAAGATCAAATAGAATTTTGATAATTCTTTTTGTATTTGGTTCAGTATAGCTTCAACAAGCTGTATTTAAATGTATCATAGTTATTAAATTGTGTTACAGAAGTACTATAAGCGACGTCACACCATGGCGTCTAGCGTTTTTATCTATTTACGCGCGAAAATTTAAAATGGGAAGTTTAAATTAATTTTAATAGCACTTACCGATTGTTTGTTGTTGTTTATAAAATTTCTCGTTTATAAGTAGAAAAACAATATATGCTTTTTCTACTTATAAATGTAATTGTTTTAAGATGATGTTTTTGTTTATTGTCATAGTCCCGCCGTCGCGTGCAGATTCGCTTGTCTAGAGCATTGTTCACTGGCGCGGATGACAAGATGAGCATTGCTTCCCGAGGAACAGATCGATTTCTAACCATACCGTATGGACAGCCAAGCCGCGGTCAGATTGACGTGGAAGCCAAAGCAGATGAAAATCAACTTGTTACTGTGGGGTACCAATAATACAATTTATATTATACAAGTACTTCATCAAAATATGTCAATTTTAGATTTTTTTATTTTTAGTCATCGCAATATTATATTTTTTAGATTATAATTATATATAAGTACCTTATTACCTACCTAACAAGATTTTATTCTTATTTTCAGTTCATTGGGTCGTATTAGTACTGCCGTTACTGATAGCACCAGGCCCAAGTCAACCGTTGTAACAATTCAAGCTTCAAATAACGGTTTGGCTGCGGCACGATTTAGGTTTAAACTTAAGAGTACATATCCAAAGCTACTTAATGAAGGCTATTTTTATAAATGACTATAACAATGTATTTGTTTGTTAGAGCCGTGGTTCGGGAATGTCACCCAGCATTGACTAATGAATTGGATAACAATGATTCTGAACAACTGGTTACGGATCGTATTCTGATACCACCAAAACACACGCGCCTATTGAAACTTCAAGTTTCGAATCAGATTCCGGTGGGCTCATCTCATTGTTCTGGTAATGTCAGAAAGCTACTGTTAGGATTTGTTGGGTCAAGTTCGGATCACGGGGCTTACCTATCCATTTAACTCAAAATTAGGTACATAATCTATTCTCTATATTTTTTAGTGGCTTTAATAAACGACTTCGATGAACAAGTGGCTGTGCGTGATGTAACAATGAGGAAAGGCGATCGTTGCTTTTGTGTGTGGTACTGCGATTGTGTTTGCCTAGGTAAGTAGCTATATTACATTGGGTTCCTTGTGTCAAGCCAAATCCGTACTTAGATACTGTAAGTTCAAAAATTTGACTGTATTTAAATTTGATAAATGAAGTGCAGCGAATCTAGATGGTTTTTTAAATGAATAAAAGTACTCATTGTCTAATTTAGCGGAATGTATTAAAAAAGGTATTTGCTATCTTTCTCAATGTAGATACTAGATAGGTAGAAAAAGTTAACATTTTTCTAGTTTTTTTTAACAAGTTTCATTTGTTTTTTTTATTGCTTGATCCTAATTTAATGAAATTGTACCATAAGAAAGTTTATTGACTCTTTAGTTGTTTGGTAATATCGGTTCCGTTTACAATTTATCCATCAAACCTTGTGTTTTGTCAAGATCACTTGCTCCGCTCAAATCTCTAACTGAAAAGTCTTCCACTTTCAATTGGGTGGCTCAAACATAGAGGGTCTCCAATCCTGATTTTTCAGTACCTAGTAAGTGATAGCACCAGATGAGGGAGTAAACGAATATTTATCTCTTAGTAACCTCACAAAAAAGAAATAATTGTTTAGGAAATCAGATGTATTGTCAGCACAATGCTAAAAAATCGTATTAAGATTTCTTCTGATGTAAAAACTAAACTTGAGAAAGTTTGACAAGTAGCAATTAGCACTAAAACCAATAGAACAAGACTTAATGAAAGAAGGCAAGAAGCATTCTTGCCTGTCAGATTACCCGTAGGTACTTGCCGTAGAGTAACAAGTAATGCGGTAAAATTTTACTCGCATCAAAATTTGAATGATGATTCTTGGTGGAGAGTCCTTTTCAATGAAGACTCCTCGTGTTGTCTGAAGACAGGTGGCGGAAGGGACAAAGCATCGAGACAGCCCAGAGAAAGATACACTTAATGTTAAATTGTTCAGAGAGTTTTATGTTCGAGGGATAAGATGGTTTCGTGACACATTTTTTTAGAGCGTCCAAGAAGTTAAACGCTGAGAAAAATGGGTATCTGAGTACAAGGCAAGACGTAACAGATATTTTAGAACAGTTTTGGTACCATTAGTCCCTTATACCTATTGGAGAATTAAAAAAAATACTTATGGTACCTACCTATGTCCGGAGCTATACGTTAGTCGTTAGCGACAGTTTTAGAATAATGTAGATATAGAAATCGAAGTTTTGGATAGAGCATGTTTGAAATAAACTCGGAAGACAAATTAAAATGGAAATCCACCACCAGGTAACATGAGATGGGTAATTGGGTACTTACCTACATCAAAAGTAGGTACTTTAGTTGAGAAAATGGAATTTTACGTGTCACAATTTTTTATTGATAAGTAGAAAAACGTATGGTCAGGTACAAGCAATTTTGACAAGATGTTATAAAATACGGAACACAGTAAACAATAGGTATTTTAAAAATGAGCAATTTGACCAAATTTTTTTTTCATGAAAGCCTAAAATTCTAGTTTTCCTTATTTCTACAATATTAAGAATTAAGTCTCTTATTTCCCATTTTTTTTATTTGATAAATTCGGATTATGATAAATGCAAAATAGAATTAACAAATGATTATAGGTGATCTCTCAATAAACCCGAAAATTTTGCTTTACGGCTTATTGGCGTAACTATACGGTGGCATGACGGCAAAATGCCATGTGCCCCGACTTCAGGTGCCGACCCTCCGTGCCGGTCCTCGACTTGATGGGGCCCCGGGCCCGAGAGAAAGAGAACCGTTCAGGGGAATCCTACAAAAAAATCCCATAAATTTGCCACGGACCTACAAGGGTGTAGTTACGCCACTGGCAAATTTTTATTTTTATATAAATAGGCTATAGGGGTCGTCCATTAATCACGTGAGGCTCGAAGCGGGGGGTGGGGGGCTCCGGCAAAAATCACGAAATATCAAGGGGGAGGGGTGTGATATATCACGTGTATTTATTTTTTCGTTGAACGCGCGAATCAAACTAACTCAAATCAGTACAATTTTTAAGATACTTTGTACTAAAAAAATACACATGGGGGTAGTCTAAAACCTCACCACATATCACCAGGGGCGGCGGGGGTTATAAAGTTGCTCAAAAACATTATGAAGCACGTGAAGATTATGTTGCGACAAATCTTCACAATGCGTGTGTTGCCAGGCGAAGACCCAAAACTTGTTTGTCGGGAGATGCCGCTGTCTCGCCAGTTAGCGGCGGGCCTGTCATCATATAACCGGAGGCGCCAAACTCGCTCAGCTTGCTACAATGATATTGTCTCCGTTGATTTGTGCATAACAATCATTGGTGTCATTACCACGTTGATAGTGTTAGGTAAGTATTTTTTATAAGTAATAAAATAATTACACATGGACCATCCTCAACACATCGGTAAAATTAAAACAAATAGCAAGAACCGATTGGAAACAACAATTCTTGATTTTCATTTTATTTTATAGGCTTACTGAAGGCTCTCATAGGGTTATTTATTCCTTCTGTGAGGAATTGGGGTTTGGATCACGTGTTGCAGACGCCTCGGAAACTGGAGCATTATTATGAGAAATCTCTCAGTTCCCGGTCAGTGGAATACGATGGCGATGGTTGGCCTGTGCACCCTGACACGAAAAAAAGAACTGTACACTTTATCAGCAGGTAAACACAAGATTTCTAAAAAAAAATGCTTTTCAAAAATATACCTACATAGTGTAGTCTAGGAGGAGTGATGTCTATGGGCATCGCTGGACGACAAACCACGATATGCGAGTTCACTCTAGGTACAGTTTACCAAGGGATCAGTTGCAACTGGCTCTGAATGTGAAATATTAACTGTAAACGATCGTGTATTTTGCAGATCTATGGAATTTATATTAAATACGATATACTTTATCATCGGGCCTTGTTTGCTTATACGCAATGCTGTTAGAACAATTATTAGTCGCTGTAAAAATCCAGCAAAGACTGAAGCAGGAAAAGCGTGTGCCAAGGACTCCAAAAAGTGTTTTAGTTCTCATGACATGCAGGTATATTCTTCTTAAACATATCTACAGTGAGGAATTGCACTTGTAACATTGCTTATTGAGAAGTTGCTACTAATTAGAATTTCTTTTACTTGTAGAACATAAAGTGCAATTCCTGACTGTTTTTAGAGCGTGGAACCACGCTGGCGGCACCGACGAGGAGGTTTGCGCAGATGGATGACTCCTCAAGCCGATGAACTGTCCGCCGATCTTTGGCGGAAAGCTTTGCCCTCTCGACAGCCGATAAAACGCGATATTGTAAGACTGCAGCAGAAACTGTACCTACATAAATTATTTTAACACCTAAGTACCTATACCTACAGGTTATCTGTCGAAGTAAAGCGTTTGGTACCTTGTAAGCAACATATTAATTAATATGTACCTAAATACAGCTTAGAACACTAAAAATAACTCCAACTAATCATAAATACAAAGCATAGGTATTTTATAATAATTTAGTACTTATAGGTAGCCTATTTTACTCATATTTTTTATAGGTTTATCAAAAATTTACTTAAGTAATTTAAAATCTAAAATAAAAAGCACGATTAAAATTCAACAAGATGTAGGCCTTTGAAAGCTGCTGGAAGGGCTAAATGAAAAATAAATAAAAAGAGACTAAACTTATCTAGTGGATGTCATCAGACATTACGATGCGTGCGAAAGAAAGAGTTAGCAGGCTATCCCCACTTCGCGCACATTGCAATATTTGAAATAAGAATTGCTGCCGCATTTCTTAACCAATTTTATTGCTGACTAGCATTCCGCCCACGTGGAAAAGTTTTCCCGAGATAAAAAGTAGCCTATAGCACTCAAGAGTAATGTAGCTTCCTATCAGTGAAAGAATTGTCAAAATCGGTCCAGTAGTTCCTGAGATTAGCGCGTTCAAACAAACAAACAAACTCTTCAGCTTTATATATTAAGTATAGATTTCACGAAACCTCCTTTTTCGAATTATTTGCTATAACTTATAAGTAACGTCCTACTAATATTATAAATGCGAAAGTTTGTGAAAATGTTTGGAATGATTCTCAAAAAAGTAACGCTGCTCGATTATATTTGTGACTTTGAAAAAAAATCATATAATCATAGTTAAAAATTAGTATATAAGTAACGAAAAATTTCGACCTAAATAAACTTAAAGTATTCTATCAAAATCTCCTTGACAGGTTACGGTGCCACTTTTTTGAGAATGACCCTTTGTTTGTTAGAAGTAAACGCAAAAATAATAGAACGGATTTTGATGAAATTTGGCACACGCGTAGATCATGTCCTGGATTAACACAAAAACTACTTTTTAACCCGGTTATTTGCTCCGATGGGAAATAATGGATATTTTTTAATCTGATTCTTTAAGTAGCGCTAGCGTCGTACTGTGCTTTAGGGACTTTTTAGCGAGAAAGGCTTTTCACGCGGGTGAAGCCGTGAGCAACACCTAGTATGGAATAGTTGTCAAAATCAAACATACTAAAATACCCTCTTGTACATTGTAAATTGAAATTGATATTATAGATGCAGCCACTGCTTCACGAACATCAGTATCATAATAGCAATAGTAATATTGAGGGCCAAGACTCATGCGTAGACTCCGACCAAGATGATACGGAATACGTTCTCATGCAGATGCAGAAGAGCAAGGAGTCATTGAGGGTAAGATAAATTATAGTTACAGGGTATTGTCCAGTGCGATTTTTTAATGGCACGTCATTTGCTTAAGGTATTGACCGGTTTTCCGAATACCGAGATTACACCTAAGTAGTTAATTTATCTATCATTTAGATTTTGGAGGTATTGCAATTACTTAGTAGGTATCGCGTATGCGAGGGGTCGTCTGGGTAGGTACCACCGCACACTCAGGTACATTACATGTAGGTACTGTTGTGCTCCGGTTCGAAGGACATTTAAGACAGCGTAATTACTGGGTATCATGAGACTAGAGCCGTCACACTCTATCAGATGCTCCTAGATTAGAGTGTGACGTTCGTGTTTGGTCGGCTTATACAATATACATTTATGTGACAAGTTGTCGATTAGTAGCCGGATTTCGAAAGGGTATGGGATGAACGGACCAGGTCTTTTCCCTGCGAAGCGTCGTGGAGAAGTATTTGTCTAAAGGGCAAAAAGTTTTCTGCGCTTTCGTAGATTTGGAAAAGGCCTATGATAGAGTGATAAGGAATGAACTGTGGTCAACTTTGTCCATGTTTGGGGTGGATAGTAGCCTGATTAGAGCACTGAAGTCTCTTTATGAGAACTCTAGTGCTTGTGTCAGGATAAATGGAGCCTACACTGATTGGTTTCGCATTAATAAGGGTGTGAGACAGGGATGTGTAGCGTCTCCATGGCTGTTCAACCTATTCATGAATGGCTGTCTAAAAGATATAAAATAGAGTGCGTACGGGCTGAGGATGAATGGTTTGTCACTCAACTGTCTACTCTATGCTGATGATCAAGTAATTCTTGCGGCAACGGCGGAGGAGTTACAGAAGGTAGTGACAATTATGGATGATGCTTTTGAGAGAAAAGGCATGAAGATGAATGTTAGTAAGACGAAAGTTATGGTGTTTGAAAGGGACTATAGCATGACAGAATGTAATATTTTTATAGGTAATGACAGGGTACAGCAAGTAAGTGATTTTGTATATTTGGGATGTGTTTTCACAAGTGATGGTAGGTATGACAGTGATATTGAGAGACGAGTGAGTGCAGGTAATCGGGTGAATGGAGCGTTGCACGCCTTTATGGGTAGCCGGAAGGTGTCCAAAAACGCACGACTGGCTGTCTATAGAGGAGTGTTTTTACCAACTCTGATGTATGGTAGTGAAAGCTGGGTATGGCAGAAAAAGCAAGAAAGTAAGATTAAAGCAGTGGAAATGAGAGCGTTAAGAAGCATGTATGGGGTGACTGTGTGTGATAGAGTGCGGAATACTATGGTGATGGACGTGTGTGGAATGACAGAGGATGTAGTGACCAAAATTGAGAAGGGTATGCTAAGGTGGTTTGGGCATTTGGAAAGGATGGATGATAGGAGAATGACAAAGAGGATATATAAGGCGAGTGTGGATGGAAGGGCCGGCAGGGGTCGACCGCACCGAACTTTCGAATGTCAGATATCTGACATTCTAAGTAAGGGCCAGGTCAAAAGTACCCTGAACCGGCGGGAGTGCATGAAAAGATTGATGAAGGTAGAGGAAGCGAAAGTGGTGTGCCAGAATCGAGCAAAGTGGCAATCCATGGTCTCTGCCTACCCCTATGGGATGGAGGCGTGATACTATGTATGTATGTATGCGATTATCAGCAAGCGGTGAAAACGGCCCTCAGGGTCGGTTTCTGATAACTGATAAGATTCCAGATAACTATCTGACATGTAACATCATCTAATAAATAAATCTAACATGTAACGCTATGTAACAAATCTGACACGTTACTAGTGACTTTCTGCCCGATTTTGCAGGTCTCGACCTGCGAAACAAAATTTGTAGTTTATATGCCGGATATGTTTCGAATAGGCTAACAGGGGCTTTATCAGCATGTGGTTAAACCTGCCCTTAGGGCCTGTTTTACAGGTTTCAAGTAAATTTAATTTGACAGTTATCATATTAATTACTCCGCTCAAAATAGACATACCAGTTTGCATTAATTCCCAACAAGATGGTTTTTTGTACAGACCTTAAATACGTTATTACAAATGCTATGTCAAAAGTCCCCATCGATCCCGCTTTTGCGTTGTTTTTGGAACGAAGTTCCTTATCGCGCGTTGTGAAAGGGGGCTGGACGGAAAGTTGTCACGACACTTTTTTCTATTATCTTACTAATATGAACCTTAAATACAATGCGTAGAAGCTATAATTCTTGAAACGAGTATATTTTTATTTATTTTATTTATTAAAGTCATTAAAACCATTTCTTACTAATCTAATATGAACCTTAAATACATTGCGTAGAAGCTATTTCCCCAGCGTTGGCACGGCACGAGTACAAAAGAATCGAACGTAACATTCTTTTTTCAAATTTTGTTGATTTATTCTACTTTGGTTACTGACATTTATCAATAACAAGACTAAACGTGCTTTGCTCGCGTTTAAAAATCTACTTTATGTGGTAAGCGTAAGATCGAATTTGTGATTAGTCAATCAAAATTTGTGATAAAAATGCTATGCAATAGCTTTACCGCGGCAATCTCCGAGTGCCACACGTATTTATTTGTTTTTCTCTCTAGAAACTTATGTATTGGAACGGAAATAGGAAAATATTTATATATTTATATATATACACACTCTGTTATATAAATAAAATTTTATTACAATTCCTTCACTAATTAATCGAAAGGACCTTCGTTCCATCCGGGTGTCCCTTGACACCTCTCATTGCTTTTTTATCCGAGGTTAAAGGTCACAACATTTAGTTTTTTGCGTATATCTCTGAAATGGTGAGAGCTACCGGAAAAAGATTAAGAGGATGTTTATAGATCGTAAAATTCTCTAAAAATAGGTAGCTTGTTGAAGCTATACTGAAACTAAAATAAAAAGAATCAACAAAAATCTATTTGATCTTTTTAAAGATCCCATACTAATGAAATTAAAATAGTAGGTACCAATTGGAAGCTATTCCAAATATAACGCAAAATTAATTTTGAAACTTGGTTCATAATTTGGCGCAAAAATTCCCTGAAAAAGTTATACGAAGTAGCGACTTCCATACAAAGTTACCGATTTAGAATTTTCGATTTTCTGCCGGTCTTCTGGACTTTCCTTATTTTTTTTTGCTCATAACCTACTCTGGTCTGTCCCGAACAAAACAAAAAAATAATTATTTAAATCGGTCCAGCCGTTTTTGAGTTTCAGAGACTAACGAACAGCAATTTGGAAGGACATTGTAGCCAGTGTAACTACAGGTTATAGTGAGACTTAACATGTTATGTCACAGGATGACGAGCGCAGTGGAATGCCACACAGTACTTTGTAACTCAAGGTGCTGGATGGTGTTGCTACTGTTTATCGTCGTATCGCTTAACATCAGGCGAACGGCATGCTCGTCTCGTCATACAATGCCATAAAAAAAATATATATAGACAGATATTGTCCCATTAAGTTTCCTCGTTCGTAATTTTGGAGTGTTCCTAGTGGGGAAACCACGTTAAAAAAGCGCCGAGTACACTGCCTCAGAGATGGTGTGAAAATGTGTGCATAAAATGGAAAATACGACTTTCCTACGGTCTGAAATCGCGCTAACTCGAGAACGGTGCATCGTAAGAAAAATAGTATTAATACCTAGTTGTAGAGAATTTTACGGTCTATAAACATCCTCTCAGTCATTTTCCGGTAGCTCTGACCATTTCAGAGACATACGCAAAAAACGAAATGTTGTGACCTTTAACCTCGGATAAAAAACAACGCACAAGCGGGATCGATGGGGACTTTTGACATAGCATTTGTAATGACGTATTTAAGGTCTGTACAAAAATCCAGCTTGTTGGAATTAATGCAAACTTAGCACGTTTTTACGTCTGTTTTGACTGAACTATATTAAACAGCTATAAGCATTTTATTTGTAGGTATAGATAGTATTCATTTTATCGGAAGCAACATTAGACTGTGGCTTGTATTTGGTAGGCTTATATCTCTGTGTACAAATAGCATTGGGCCGATTTCACAGTTTGCTGAAAAGTCCTTGATAGTCTATTCGGAACTTATCCGCCATATAAAGTACAACTTACTGCCTCGGTGGCGTAGTTTTATTACGGTACGACTGGAATGCTGAAGTCTCGGGTTCGATCTACGGTAGGGCAAAGCGATATTGGGTTTTTCTAATCAGTATAAGCCCGAAGTCTGGAATTTGTGCCCGATATGGCGATAAGCTCGCCTCCTATCATATCATGGGATGGAATACGCACGGCGAAAAGTGTGTGCACTAGTTGTACCTCTACCTACCCCTTTGCGTGCGTGTGTGTGTAAAATACAAATTTTGGTTTCACGGTTCTCGAAAGAAATATCTGGCAGAAAAAATCGCAAGTAAAGTGTCAGATTTATTTGTTAGATAGCGCTTTATATTTTATATATCAGATAGTTATATGAAACGTTATCAGGAACCGGTGAAACTAGTCCTTGGGTAACCAGTGAATAATAAAATAAGTCAATTATCATCTGCTTTTCTTTTATTTTTTTAGCGTAGTCAAAGAAAACTGAATGAATCTGAAGGATTTTCATCGAAGAAAGATACGAAGAGAAGAGATTTACCTAGTGTTAGAAATAATTAACATTATGTTTTTGATAATTTATTAAATACGGAACATACATATTTTTTTAAAATAATATAAATATATTTATATTTTGAAATACAAAGATTTTTTTACGTCAGGAATTGACGCCAAACAGGGCTGCTCGGAGAAACAAGTTGTAGGCGTAAATCATCGATACCTACTAATATTATGAAGAAGAAAGTTTGTGCGTTTGTTTGTAGGGGCTAATCTCTGGAACTACTGAGCCAATTTGGAAATTCTTTCACTAATAAGAAGCTACATGACTCCTGAGTGCTATTTTGTATCCCTGGAAAATATAAAGCGGAACTTTTAGGTACCAGAAAAAACTTTTTCACGCGGGCGGAGCCGCGGGCAATAATATAAATGCGAATGTTTTAAAAATGTCTGGATGTTTGTTATAAGTAAACGCGCGTAAGCTATCAATAGATTTGAATGAAATTTTGCAGATGGGTAGACCATGCCCCGGATTAACATATGGGCTACTTTTATTCCGGTAATTTGCTCCCATGGCAAATATTTGAATTTCTTATCCGATTTTTTAGGTGGCGCTACAGATCGATACAATTATTAGGTTTTTCTAGCGGGAAAGGCTTTTCACGGCGTTGCCGCGAGAAAAAGCTAATATTAGGTCAGTGACGTAACTATATCATCTGAGGCCCGTGGTTTTTTTTTTCATGGGGAAAATCCTCTTGGTTCCCCGTCTTGCTCATGGCAAGTAGACAGGGTATGTCGGATTTTTACCGACTAAAAACCCCATGTTGGTCTCCAACAGCACTTTAGAAGGACTCCGGGACCTCGAACCGAACACGCCGTAGTCCTTCCAGTGCTATAGCATTTAAGCATGACTCGGGGGGACACTAGTGATCCCCCGGCAAAGCTCTTTGAAATCAAAGCAAAGACAATCCGAGACAATTAATATTATTGTCTCAGCGTCTTCGCCTCCGTCTCCGAGTGGGATCAATCCTTTCTCGATCCCGCTCTGCAGCCTCCTTCTTTACCATTACAGTTTCACAGAAAGAGGCTACAGCGTTCCAATTTCTCTCCCCAGCTAGCATCGCTCGTACGACTGCCGGTAAGGAGAGGTCCGCTCCGAATTGGATGGGGCCCTAGTAAAAATTGCCCGAAGCGATTTCGATGAAATTTGGAAGGGAAATAGTTGAAGACCCTGGGAAGGTCGGCGGTAGAAATAGACGCAATGTCTATTCCTACCGCCAAGCAGCAGTTGCATGCACTGTTGTGTTTCGGCTTAAAGGACATTGTAGCCAGTGTAACTAGTAACTACTGGACATAATGAGACTTAACATCTTATGCCTCAGGATGACGAGCGCAGTGGAATGCCACACAGTACTTTGTAACTCAAGGTGCTGTATGGTGTTGCTACTGTTTATGGGCGGTCGTATCGCTTACCATCAGGCGAACGGGAAACTCGTCTCGTCATTCAATGCCATAAAAAAACAAAATGAAGGACCAAGGCTACTTCTTATCCCGGATAATATAGACTGGGACTGTTATCAAATGATATGCACATATGGCAAATGCACACGAAGCTTTTCACTTGTAGTACGAGCCTTACATCTACGGCGATTGTAATAATAACGGTACAGAGTCCAACGTGTAAAGCTTCACGAGTTCTTGACTGTACAATAAATAAAACATAGAAATAATTGGCATTTGGCAACTTTTTAAATTACTAGGGGGTAGGGGGCAGCTGCCCCTCCTGCCCCCCCTTGGCGACGCCCTTGTATGGAGATAGTTTGAGATCCAGGGGAGGACATAGGCTATTTTTTATTCCAGAAAAATATAAACCGAGAATTTTATCCAGGATAATCGTTTCTCGTCAGTGGACCTTGAGCAAATAAGTACGGCGATAGTTTGAGACCCAGGGAAGAACATGACAGGTTGGTCTAGAAATCTTTGGGGTAGGCCTATGTTCAGCAGTGGACTTCTAAAGACTGAAGAAGAAGAAGAAGAACATGGGCTACCTTATATTCCAGAAAAATATAAACCGTGACATTTAGGTATACCGGAAAATCGTTCCTCGTGAATGGACCCTCGAGCAAATAAGTATGAAGATAGTTTGAGATCCAGGGGAGACAAAGGCAACTTTTAATCTCGGAAAATCATAAACCGGGACTTTTATCCCGGAAATTGTTTATTGCTGGTGGAACCGCGAAAGAATAAGTACTTATGGAGATAGGTTGAGATCTAAGGAAGGACAGGCTACTTTTTATTTTTAAGGATATGTCCTTACATCACTAAATATTATAAAACAAAATACCCCCATCGCATTTGTCTGAACGCGATAAACTCAAAAACTACCGAACGGTTTTTTATATGTTTTTCACCAATGGACGGAGTGATTCAAGAAGAAAGTTTATGTGTATAATTCATAAATATTTTCTACGGCAGAAAAATAAATGTAGGCATATAATATTATGTTCTGCTACCTGTGCGAAGCCGGGGCGGGTCGCTAGTAGAGAATAAGGGGGCAGGTGTCACACGTGCTAGCCACGCCAATCGGAATATGATATTAACTGTCTTATAAATATGTTAGCTGGCGGATAAACTTGTAAATTGTAAAGAACAATTATTTGTTTATTGTAGACGTAGACAATTATTCGTTCCTTTTCACCTCCTCTTGAATCCTATTCATCCCGTTTTCGTAGGTAAATTAATATATTTATAATCTTTAGCGACAGTTGTCAGTTGTCATTCTTGTGACTTGTCAAGTGTCAACTTGAGTTTTGGCGGGAACTTGGAAGTGTCATGAGGTGCTCTTGTTTTAATTCATTATTTTGGTGATACTTAGTGTTATATTGCATAATTATGGTTGTATATTATCCAATATAGTTCTATTAAAGGGCTCAAATGAAGTGAATTGAAATAACTGTGCTAGTCAAGTGTTTGTTTTGTTGCCGCCAAAACTCCTCGATAAAGTCTTGGTAATGTAGCCACTGCTTTACTTCGACATAGTACTACTACTACTGAGGATAACAAAGAAACAATATTATATATGTAACTTCCAAAAACTTTGACACTGGCAGATGCGCAAACCGCGCCTTGCCAAAGAGAAAAAAAAAAAAAAAAAAGTGTCAACTTGACAAACAGCTGAGGCCTGAGATGGAATGCGTCTGATTTTTTATGGTGTGGCGTCGTTTTAGAATATTGCTTCAGTTATCTTATCATTAGTTAAATTATTATTACTAAGCAACATTATTTCGTGGCGCAACATAACTTATTATGTGAGGCATGCGTAACCTACTAAGATCGATTGTTATATTTAGGAAGGTATTGCCGCAGTATAGAAGTGTTCAGTTGAAGCACCCGTTTACCACAGGTACGACGCTTGGCCGTGCATCGTGCGCACGTATTATATATAAATAAGGAAGAACCTCGCTCCTGAACTATTTTGGAAGTGTGCCAGATACAAAAGTTAATACATTTAAACTTGGTCTATACTTTTAGCATTGGTGTGGAGAGCTATGGAAGATAAAGAGACTTTAAAGAAGCGTTTGACGCCGCTGCAATATCATGTTACCCAGGAAGCCGGAACCGAGAGACCTTTTACAGGTTACAGTATAATTTATTTATTTGTGAATAATGCTCATTACATTTCTTTTTATTTTAACATAATGTGCATCTGTTTTCTATTAAACAAAATCACTTTCATATGGCTTTGAAGGATACTTGAACAAATAAAACATTTATTATTATGTTCTCTAATGTTATGTTTAATTTTAGGTTGCTATAATAAATTTTATGAAGATGGTTTGTATGTATGTGTAGTTTGTAAACAAGAATTGTTTACTTCCAAAACTAAGTATGATTCTGGTTGTGGATGGCCCGCATTCAATGATGTCCTAGCCAAAGAACGTGTTACTTTACACCAGGACACAAGTGCAGGTATGTTAAGCCATTGTGATATGTGTTTAATGTTTAACAATATTGTCATGGTTGTTGCATGGATGTCCTAACTAATTGCAGGAAATCTAATATTTTTAAGCTGAGTTTTACAAATTGTGTGGTTTTGTGAGATCATTTTCTGCCATAGCTCATTGAATCATACCATGTGGAACGAATTACAATGCCATTGAATAGGTATAATAGACACAATAGAATGACTTTTCACAATAGCCTGGAATGTCTTGGTTCAAGGTCCTCACTTCCTTGCAGTTGCTGTCCTTGAACATGAACTATTTAAATTTTGCTATAATATTATTGTCTGGCTAGAAACAAAATAGAATTAAAGATATTTTAAACAGTTTATAATCATTATTTTACGTGTTTTAAAAAAAATATGTGTTCTTTTATCCATATGTTTGAAGTTTTTAAGTTTGTTAAATAAAATATTCCTTATGTGTCTAAATTCTATACATAATGCATTTCACTTGTGGTTTTTGTGAGTCAATATAATTTTACAGACACACCTCACACCTGTGACTTGTTCACATTTTCAAAGAATTGGTTGCATGCTCATAGTTCCCGTACATAGCATACAGTGCTCTTATTTAGCTATATGATATATTATGTATATATGCTACAATTTATACCAACTAAAATAATGTAATCTCAACCAAAAATATATTTTATTTACAAAAAATAGTCTGCTAAAGGACATCTCCAAAAACGGGCTTAAAATTCTAACTAAGATACTTTATATACAGGGTTATTTTGACATTGCGTTAATAAATGAAACCACATAATTATCTCGTTGAAAATAACACTTTCAATTAAGATATTTTAACCATAGATATACAATAAAAAAGTGTATGTTTCAAACAAAATAAATATCAATAAAAAGTAACTTTAAGTTTAACACACCCTAATGCCACTACTCATGCTGTAAGAGAATTCAACATTACACTTTCATTCCGAAAAACACTTACGCACACACCATATTCGCACCAAACTACAAAATAATTGAAAAACTACAACTGGGATTTTTGGCAAGTATATTTGTTATTCATGGATGATTTTTGGCACGATATTAGCAGATGTAAAGGCGAATCCGTGGTTTCATTTAATAAATCAATGTTAAAATGACCCTGTATATTTGGATAGTACTCCCAAAAACTAGGTCTTTGCAATAAATCATATAATTTTAACTTCCCCCGATTTTGAGATTTAAGTAATTTTATTTTGCTTAAAAATTACACTTATTATGAATGGTTTTAAAATAGTTACTTATAAATGGGTCTAAAAATATTTTTTTAATGGATCCAAGATCCATATTTTTCCCCTTTAATATCTCTTAAGTTTAAGCTTTGTTAAATTTAGAGGCCCAGCACCCATACAAAAAGCATACATCTCCTTTCAATACAAAATGTTAGTATTATGTATACACAAGTATGTTTTGCTTGTCTTGTACAGTTATATCTCAATTTACTTATCTGAATAAAGAATGTGCAATGCATGATACTATCTGCAAGTAGATTAGTTTGACCCACTTTATAAATACATTCAACATCATTGAGACATATTCAATTATTTTAAACACTAACAATGACAAAAGTTCTTAAATTTTAGATGTGCATGGAACTACATGAGCATGGTAATTTTTTATTAAGTACTTTAAAGTTTAACAAAGATAGTATTAATATTTAAGTTCCAGAACATGTAGATAATATTATGTGAAGTAAATTATTAGAAACTATTAGTAATCTCACATTGAAATATCAAATATTTTATTTTCAAGCATCCAAAACCCTAGATTTTTGATTGAAAAGGTCTAACACTGTGCCCCTTTCATGTTTATATAAACAGTGTAAACAATTTATGAATATTATGTAATGTATGTATGTTTATTGGCCCTATAATAATACCTTGTAAAAAACGAATTGGTGTCGGGAAAACTAGACACTGGTGCTAATATGTTTTATCTTTTTCTGTCTGTCTTTCCCGTATCCTTGATCACCCTCCGACACAATCCTGACTCCACGACAAGCGTAAGTCGACTTCGTTTGGTAATTTTGAATTTGATTTCTTGTACTTATTTATCTTATCTATAACAAACTAAAACTTAATGTTTGTACATTTTGCATCACATAACACATTCAACACTATCTAAAATGTTTTAATGTTATGGGATACTAATGGTGTTCCTTATTTTTCTTCTTTTCAATTGCCACAATCTACACATAAATTGTATGTTACACTTTTCATTTGGTGTCATATCAAAAATCATTTACTTGTCACATCGTTTAACCATTCTGGAATGTGCATGAAAAATAATATGCATTTGTCCTCCTCATCAAAATGGCCCCGTCTTTTCCTGTCCCATCTCTGCTCATCCCGGATGGCTGCCGGCTGGACGACGTATGCGCCGCGGCCGCTGCGACTGCACGCCTCGCCAAATATAAACCCCGCAACACGAACTGTGTGAAAACCCCGGATGTGTTCATAAATCATACATTGTTAAATGTAAACAAATGCTTTTTGGTGGATGGACGTGATGTGTTCGGTTAAAGTTGGGGCAAATATATTACTGGTTTTAACACGGCCAGGTTTGGTGCGAACCGAGGTGCGGTGCTCCAAGTGCTCCGCTCATCTGGGCCACGTGTTCGATGATGGGCCGACACCGACCCGGAAACGATTTTGTATTAATTCTGCCTCATTGGACTTCATACCGGCCGAAGAACGGAAAGACTAAGGTTTTTGTCAACTATCAGTCAACGGTTTTGTTAAATAATAAAATAGACGGAATAGGCAGACAAATCTGTACCTATTAAGTTTTGTGCTAATTTAATGACTAAGTTATAGCAATTACCTCTACGTATATTTCACAAAATGTTATCTTTTTACTATTTAATAGAATTTTAATGAGTAACTTAAGTACTTTTAGCCAATCAATGATGTAGACCGTAATAGACATGAGTAAAAATATTGCTTTTCTTAATATGATTTTAAATAGTTTGATAAAGTGCTGCCATAAAATTGCTTGTGAAATTCCTTCTCAAATTATCGCCATACGGGTTTTTGACTAACATAAATAAATTCAATATTTTTATAACTGTTTATGTAATTTTTATTATTTTTTATGCTTAGTGTGACATCACATGCTGCATAATATCTTGGTTACCAATTTGAGTCATTGTTATCTAATACATACCTAATTAAATTGTTATTCCGAAGGTTTCTATATGAACCGAGCAGCTTTAGTACAAATTTATTTATAATGTGAACTGCTGTACTAAGTTCATTAGAAACTATAGGTCTCAATAGTTTTTAATGACACATTGTATAATATGCTGCAATAAATATTTTAGTGTAACATGTCATTTTAATTTTGGTAACTTGAGTTGATATGAAAATAACACATTCTTTAAGTTCATTCATTATTGTGGCTTACTTTACCGCAATACAATTTAATAAAAGGATGATCTCAAAAAACTTTTCTGGAAAATCGTGATTATTTTCATTTACGTTTTAGTGGTGGCAATCGCTCTGTGCCTGCGTCGCTTTTCTAGAACACAAAACTCATCGAAGCTTTGTCCCAAACCGAAAGAAATAGTTACATTGAATAATCTCACACATTGTCCTGATCCATACTAAGTTACAAGGCTTGTATCAGGAACTACGAGGGACTTTCGGCTCCTTATATTTACTTAGCCCAAACGCAAATAGTTAAGAATCATATCTCTGAACACGGAAACCGAACCCCCAGATTCACGGTTTATACTCGCTACGCCACGGGCTCAGTTAATTAATGCTACCTGCATAAGCCCCTCGCCAGTGTAAAATCCGGCGACCTTTTTTCCTCCCTCCTGAACTGTCCTCTTCCTCTCAGATCGGGGCCCCCTTAAGTCGGTGTCCCGTGGAGTTTTATCGTCATGCCACCCTATAGTTACGCCACTACTACATGTACTGAACCGTACCGCAAGCGTGCTTCTATTCATAGGCGAATATAGAGGGGCCGGGTGGTCCGTGCCCATCCCAGAATTGCTTGGTGCCCACCCCAAGGATTTTGAGGCAGCCTGCTACTACTATAATTTTTTAAACGAACAAAATTTTCGTATTGGCAAGCACACAAAATAAGGTCAATTAGGATTATAAATAAAAAATATAAAAATAATCTTAGTTACAGTGGCGTAGCGTGGTTCCGATCGATTGCATTCAAGAATCGGTTATTTGGAGCAACCAATTTTTTGTTCCTTCCCTACACATAGTATTCCGTGAAGTGTCGATAAATTGTCATACCGGCCAGCTAAATTTTTGTCCGACCTATAATCGTCTCTTCGTATTATTTGCTTTCGCATATAAAATAAATACAGTCTAACAAAGAGACCACCCTTATTAATTTTGTAGGAAGAAAATGAAATAAAACTAATTTTATAAATATGGTGAGTCTTTTATTATAGTATGATTGTAATTTATATGCACAAGTTGCTCATACATGGCACTGATGTTCCATAGACTGTCAAAAACATGAAAAATATTCTAATCGCGTTGAATATCCTGCTCAGTAACAGTTACATTTATTAATAGATACTTATACTACATGTGTAATTACAGTTACTTCTCAATATAACATTCTAATGCATACTCAAATTCATCTTCATGATCACAATGTAGTTAATACATTTCTTACAATAATTTTAGTTACAATAGATACTGAATAACTTTGTTCAAGCTCTCTTTAAGACTTGGCTACAATTTTTACATTTCTACATTATTGCACAAATTTGTTGTGGTTGGTGCAGCTTGATACTGGAAATATAATTTATAAACAAATTTAGGCCTCCATAATGTTTTATCAAGTCAGTACTATTCTTTGTCCACTGTCGCCGTTTGTTTCACGGTCCGCCTCATGTAACGTATCACACGCCTCCACCCCGATCGTAATCGCCAACTTCAAATTATAGCCAAAAACATCCAAACAAATAAGTATTACTTAAAATTATCATAAAAATTTTATCACACAACTATCAATCTTTGAAGAATATATTTTTCAAGAATAACATTATTAAATCTCCACATTCTGGGGTCATACCGGAATGACAAGTCGATGTCACCACGGTAACATACACATATAAATTATGAACAATACACGTGTAAAAACCAATACTTTCAAATGCACCAACCGGAACTGCACAGATTCTACGTAGCGTTAATTGGTCACATTATATTGTCAATGAATAACCTATTCGTGTCTAACTTGTGTCTGTACAATTAACAGCCGCTGAGGCGTCCGTTACGCCTCTGCTCCGCACTGTGACCGGCGTGTAGCCAGTAGTCAATCCGACACTCGACCACAACCATCACTCACTCACACCGCACTCATATCATATACTGATACACATCGAACAAATCGATACTAACAGCGTCTTACGGCACAACCTAAACAATATAAGCAGAGAGACAACATACAATACTTAAAAATAATTGTAAACCATATGTCTGTCTACCTCCTACTATTGTCATAAACTGTAATGCAATCGACTATCTAATACAAAAATAATATTCATAGCTCTGGATTTATGTGTTAATTTACTTTTAGTCGCTCAAATCTTTTTTTGACAAATGCCGCAAACAAAGTTTTAACACCAAAATTAATTAAATAGACTATATAAACTTAATACTAAGTAAATGCTGAACTTTCATGACTAACAATAAAATGATATCATCAAAATATTAAAATAAAGGAACCGTTGATTATATTGTATACTGTTTTGTAAGTAACCAGTATGTTTTTCTCTAAAGGAATAATCGGTACGAAAAAAGACGATCAAAATGGAATAATGTATTATAAATTATTTTTTATTTACTCAAAAGTTAACCCAACAAACACCACGAATTAAGTAGGTCCTATAAAATTAGGTCAACTTGCTTCGAATGTTGTAACCAAAATCGGAAACAGATTTTCATCGACTTTGGCCAGATTACAATAAAAAATCCCAATTCTCAATCACTTACTTTGGATCAGTGCACTATATAGTGCGACTATATATAGCCCCTAGACCCGCAATACCCAATATTTTCCTTCCAATTAATTCTGTCAACTACTTGAGGTTTGAGGAAGCTGGGTACCTACTTATTACGATTGGGCCTGCCAACATCATTAGGTTTTAATAATAATAATCCCTTCCTAGCCGATTTCGGCCACGGCGGCCAATCTCAACGGAGATCAGCCAGGTGCGCAGGAGATATTATAGTGCACAAGTGTGTGCGCAATACACAAGTGCACTCACTGTTCCTTCATTCTCATAGTCCGGTGAGACGGCAATCCGACATGACCGGAGAGAGATCAGGCGCAGGACCAACGGCTTTACGTGCTTTCCGACGCACGGGGGTATCACACCGCCAACTTCCTGACTCCGAGCTGCGACTGAGTAATTTTTAAGATGGAAAAACCCAGTCACAATGTTTTTGGCTCGACCCAGGATTCGAACCCAGGACCTCAGCGCGCAAATCGTACTCGTAACACATACGCAATACAACTACGCCACCGAGGCAATCATTAGGTTTTACGTAGCCATAAAAACACTATTTTTATTGGGTGCGACATTTTTAATGTAATGCTAACCAACTAAGCAGTAGAGATAGCGTAAAATGCACTTTAGTCAGAAATAAATGCAAATATAATTTGAAAGTAACATTCCTCAATGCTAAAATTTTAAATACAAAATGGCCGGTATAAGATGAATTTCAATACTTATTAAAAACGTGTTTGTTGTATTGTTTGAGTCAAATTATTGACATAAATATGAAAAGTAATGTTATTTTTGTGAAAACTCGAAGTCCGTTTGTTTTCATAACACCACTTTTACGCAAGGGGCGATTATACATAATCTGAATCTCGGAAATGGCTCCAACGATTTTCATGAAATTGGGTATGTAGGAGGTCTCGGGGGCGATAAATCGATCTAGCTTTTCATTTTTAGAAAATGTGTTTTATCCGTGTTTTCAGTAATTCAACTTAAACTTTTAACTGAAAAATATGACTCTTCCTGACATCTATTGGCGAGTAATAATACTATATTTTTTTAAATTGGAAGCAACTAACTGCTTTAACGACACAACAACACTAAAACTACTCCAGTAGTTGTTAAGCAACATCAAGCCAATGAGTGTTTGGTTTGAGGTTAGACCAAGAAATCAATTGTTAACTTATAAAAATATTATTCATTATAAAACACAATTTAAAAAAAAATACCGTGCAGAGCCATTCAGGTACTATTTATTAAATCGACAATGTGGAAGTGTTTACGGCTCACAATTGTGGTCGCAACTGACGAAGATATTGAACGACAAGCTACAGCTGATCTATTAGTCAGATTTGTTACCCGAAACCGATCGCCTGTTATTAGACGTCTAGAGGCTATATGGTCGCTGGAATCAGTGGTAGAATGAAACAGTGAAAGTAAGTCTTTTAAAATAGTCTGTCAGTAAGCATGTCAAAGTGACCTTTATTCTGATTGGTCTATTTTATTGGTATCGGTCGTACGCCTACTTTTGCGGGATTCAATTCGATCAACGACGAAAACCACTCTTCGTGTTGTGCCAAAGACATGGGCATTGGAACAAAACCGACAACAGCAAATTAATTATAATTTGTTTTGTCAATAGAAATATTTAAAAACAGTAGTCACTTGCAGTTGGGAAAACTTGATAAAATATCCCCGTTACTATAAAAACGTCTAAAAAATATGGAAAACATCAAGTTTAATGTATCGCTAATAATAATAATCTCGATAACTCAAATTACATAACTGTATTTGTAAGCATTAAGCGACTTTTAATAAATTAACAATATCGTACATAAACTTAATACTAAGTAGTAGTAACTATCAAAAGCAAATAGCAAAGCTATCAGTGCTGCGTTCAGAATTAATACACCTTATAAAGTTTGCGAATACGCATTCCATATCAATATTCAATTTACATAAAAAAACGCGCGGTTTTGGCATATGATTTAACTTCAATTTGTCGATTTAAAGATTAATTAAAAAAATACAGAATTCGAAACAGGAATACACATAATTCAAATAATATATTCTCAACCACTCGCATCTATCATTCCTCAACATCAGTCATTCCAATTATTATCACTTGCGCCGATTGGTGAGAGCAATCTGGCGACGCACGCGCGCCGCGTCCCTCCGCTTACCGCCATCTTCTCGCCACTCGCCAGAAGAATGCGGTCTCGCCTCTCTATTGATGTGTTTCCACTGAACTGTTCTCGCCACCGGGTATCATCACAGTGAAGCTGAACCGGCACTAACGTATCGCAACTACTATTTATATTTTACAACCCGCCTAAACAACTGCCAGTCTTCGTTCGCAGCTAAAAAATTCGCGCTCGTTATTAAAAACTCTAGTCTACTCATCTACCTACGTCCTATCCGATCGCGTGCTCGCAACAGTCTAACGAAACACGCCAATAAGAGATCGCGGCGCTAACTAGAATAAGTTAACACTATCATACGACTCTACACGATTTAAAGTTAGTGGACTGCGTTTTTATTTATCGACATTTTTGTAAAAATATGATCACCTCTATTATATGATCGGGCTGCCGCTGGAGGCGCTCGAACGGTATCAGGTCGGTGTCGGGTCGGGGTGTGGTGCACCGTGCAGCGAGGAGTGTTCGCTCTGCGTCTGCGGAGTGCGGCGTAGGCACTGTGTCGCGCTAGTGTGCGTGCACGGCTAGCGGCGCGCTGCGGCGGGCGCCGCCGGCCTGCGCTAATGTCCCTTGGCCGCCTCCTTGGCCGCCATGATCAGCGGCGTCAGCGACGCCAGCGGCCGCGCCAGTTTCAGGAACGGGTGCTGCAACACAACGGACACCAAAATTATAAACAAAATAAAACTGCAAGGCTTTTAGTGTAAAATTGTAGTCTCGTAGTAAGTCACCCCCTCCTCCCTAATTCCCAATCCGCCATTATGGTCAGCGACGCATCTACAATTTCTCAAACCGTTTGGGCCCTCATACGCGTTGGTGAACACTGTAGAGTACCCCATATTTGATGATCGATCTATTTTCTCACATTTAAAAACAAACCTTTCTTTTACATTTACCGTAATGTTAAACGTAATCGCCTGTCTTGACGTGGTTTAAAAAAATCATTAAAATACCAAATGTATCACAGCATACCTTCAGTAAGTCGAGCGCGGTGGCTCGCCTCTCGACGTCCACCTCTAGGCACTGGTCAAGGAAGTCTTGGAAAACCGTACTGAGTTTTTCTTTATCTTTGATGTCGGGCTTGCCGTTAGTGGCAATTAGATAAAGAGCACGAAGCGGATTTTCATTCAAGTACGGCGGTTCGCCTTCAATCATTTCAATGGCCATAATACCTAATGACCACACATCCACCTGTAAAAGTAAAAGCTATTATGTCCTTCCGCCGTTATTCAAGGCCTTTAAACAACATTTGAGATGACGTACTTCCGTTTTGTGCCGGATATTGCTTGTGAATTTCGAAATTCGATGAGTGAATCAGAGTGGGGGACTTCCGGTTGTCGAGTTTACCGGGTGACGCTCAGCCATTTTCTTCATTGGCGTCTTTGATTTTGTGCCGATAACATCTAACGCTGTTAGCGTTCGTATAATAATTATATTCAGTAAAATTTTCTTATAAATTTACCTATTTAATTGCAGACTTATTTACATAAGTAGATAAATAGATGGTTATATTTTCAGAAGATCGTTTCGTACAAAATGAGTTTTCTATAGTATTTTTTAAATATAATTTTGGAAAATTGTGATTCGTCTTCTTCGTCAAGCGAAGACCGTTTTTCTACAGCAGCTCCAAGTGTTGCTGTTGGTGGTGTGATGACACCGTCAACTCGACAGCGCTAAGTAAATACGCTTCGAATAGTGATTCTTCAGAAATTACCCGTAAGGAGTGTAAAGGTTTGATATATCTTCCTTAGCAGGTCAGTGAAATTAATTATTTAGTGCTACCCACCTCCAGGGGCCACTCTATAGTGTGCTATGTGTTATGCTGAAAATAATTGGATCTCAATAATGAGGTGCCCGCCGAGTCGGCCCCTTCGCTCGATTTTATTTTTGGGTGCCCAAATTAAGGACCCTACTATCTAAAATGTCTCGCAAGAGCATTTATAATTATTAAACAGATTAAATTTTTTTTTTTTTTTTTTTTTTTTTTTTTGGGCAAATGTTTATTCTGGAAATATGAGGAGCCTGCCTAGCCAGCCCTTGCTTGTGATTGTATTAGGCTACTTATTTTAAGGAGCCTACAATCTAAAATGCTTCGCAAGAGCATTTAAAATTTTTAAACAGATTACAATATTTTACTTTCGGATAGTTTGGCAAATGTTTGTTCTGGAAATATGAGGAGCCCGCCGAGCCAGCCCTTGCATGTGACTTATTAGGCTACCTATTTTAAGAAGCCTATAATATAATCTTAAATGCCTCTCTCTAGCATTTAAACTATTATTATGAAATTTATCTATAATAAGTACCTAATGAAATGAGTTTTGCTTTTAAATTTTATAAGCCACACTTCTCTGGACAAGAGAAGAGAGTAACTGGTTCTCAGGTTGTGTAACGTAGATCCAAATTATTATTATTTTATACATTTTAGTCAAACCGGTCGCCCCACGGCACCGTTTGCTATATAACAATTACTCAAAGATATTAAAAGTATTGTCAAACCGGTCGCCCCACGGCACCGTTTGCTATATAACAATTACTCAAAGATATTAAAAGTATTGTCAAACCGGTCGCCCCACGGCACCGTTTGCTATATAACAATTACTCAAAGATATTAAAAGTATTGTCAAACCGGTCGCCCCACGGCACCGTTTGCTATATAACAATTACTCAAAGATATTAAAAGTATTGTCAAACGGGTCGCCCCACGGCACCGTTTGCTATATAACAATTACCAAAGATATTAAAAGTATTGTCAAACCGGTCGCCCCACGGCACCGTTTGCTATATTAACAATTAATCAAATAGATTATAGCTATATTACGGAATTTATCCTAATTATGATTAAGTATATGGCCTGGGCAAATTATAACGAATGGTGATTGCATTTAATCTCGGCTTAGAGCACAATTCTTTACAAATTCTATATTTTCCAATATGTTTATCTGAAAACACCGCCAACCTGGTACATCGGGTAGAGAAGTTTTCTTTATCGAGATATTTCAGAGGAGCAGATTGATGGAATATTCGAATTTAACTTGAAAAGTCGCACCCAGCCCTTTACTGAAAATATTTACAGGTTGATAAGATCCCTTTCGAACTTCTGGCTCAACTAACCTGAGTTCATAATTTAACCGGTTCAACAACTCAATTGAATCAAATGCTGAAATAAATGTTAGAAAATATTTAAGACTAACTCCTGAAACAAACTGAGTCCATGCCGTGTCTACGGTCCATGCGTTTCGACTTTCAACAATTTGTAAGGGTAACGAAATGTCACGCAGCCCGTCGTTTTTTCCAGACTTTTTAGTCAATCGATTAGATGGCTTTATTGATTAAGAATTGAAAAATTAAATGTTTGAAAAAATTGCAGGGATTGCGAGCTATTACAATGCGCTCAAGTAGTGAAAGTATTGACAAAGAAATCTTTGCATATTATTAAAAAATGAAATTTCTTCAAAATTTTCTTTTATACAATTAAACTACTGTTTAGTTGATTTGTGGTGTTACAGTCAATGTATGTTAAACAAGGATAAAATCGACGTAGCACAGGCATACTACAACGTACCTGTACCACAATCTCGTCGATGTTTCATGCGGTTGATTTACAGAGATCAACTTATTACCTGTTTGTATTTTGGGCTGGCAACAGCACTCAAAGTGTTTGCTTCCTTTCTAATTGGACTGCCAAGATACTGAGAGAACAAATTATTCGTATTTATACGTTTTTCTGATCGAATAATGGCTTTCTGAGACAGCTCAAAGCTAATCCACAAAGAACAGGCTATAATTCAATTTCGCAACTACGAACTTTACTAAGTTTGATAAATAAATAAATCTTTATTTGAACCATATATTATTTAAAAATACGGAAACAAAAGTGAAAGATAATATTTGTTGCAGTTAAAACACGTTACAGCTATTTACTCACTTCCCTGGGATAAAATTTATGCTGGTTTTCCAGACATCTATACACTATCTCGGCCTAGATTGGGATAAGTGTCTATTTGCCAGTAAATAAAGCGTAGAGCATACAAATTATGAAATCAAAATTGCTGAAATATTAAGCGGTATCGCATCGAGAAATTCACATCCCCATCGGGACTTTGAATTGCACTCTGCTTTTGTTGTCATGTACACTGTAGGACCCACTGGATCGAATTATTAACTATCGTTTAGTTATTTTAGTAACTACAAAAATCATAAAAGAAATCGCTCCTCTCGATTCTAGTAATCAGGGAACTCAAGTGGGGGGTGGTAAACTGCTTAAAGTATTCTCTACTTTACCCTATTAGTCACACTTTCTTAGAACAAACTGCGCCGACAGCGGCTGGGAAGCAGAGTTAAATGAGTTTTAAATGAGGCGATTGGGTAACTGAAGTGAGTCATTTTAATTCAAAACACAAAGATATGCTAACCAATACATTCATCAGTTACTGCAATGAGATAACTAATTTGTTGTGGCGTATCTAAAGAACGAAGGCGGAATTCGTACTTTGTATCCTTCAGATATCAGTTCTGAAACATTCTCATATAATCGCACATCACAGTCTAATTTCCGAAATGGGATTTTCCGGAGGTAGATAGACTTGTTTAACCCGGATACATGTCATAGACAAGTAACCTATGTAAGTGTTGACAATTGCTAATTCAATTTTATTTATTTATTCATCTCCAAATCGGATGATGTAAGTGCTCATGGATCTCAATCGAGCAAAAGGTGTGTAACTATCGTAATGCGTAGCACCTACATATTACTTAGAGAAGCTACGCTTGTAGCACCTAAGTGGCCTTAGCTTGAAAATCCATGCTTGCAATAGGACCGACTTTCACCATTCCCAGTCTAAGTAGTTTGACAAATCTATAAAAATGTTTTCCACAATTTAAGGTGACAGATTTAAATCTAAATTGGGGTGGATTTAAATCGTAAGCTGTATTCAAGGCATGAGCAACCAAAGATATGATTACGATCAGGGTAGCAAAAAATCTACCCTCAATAATTATAATTATTGGAACCGGCGAGATCATGTGTGTAGGATTTGCATGCAACAAACCATTCAGGTTTAGATAATAACTTCTACTTGAAAAGTTATTAACAGAACTTTTAGTTCATAAATCTGTTATTTAGACTGCTTTATAGTACTGACCACGTGAAACTTGGCTCACATACCCTAGTTGCACAAATTTACTAACTACGTATTTACTTTAACAAACAAAATTTATGGAAGTGTTTAAACAAAATGTTTATCAAGCTGCATAGTGCATATGATTTTTATATATGCTTTGAACGATTTCTATACAGAAAGTTAGAAAAGAAACTTGTTTTCTTCTATAAAGTATTGCTCCATAGCAGATTCAGAATGTGCCCAATTACGTCGGAAATTGTTTTCAAACCTAGAAAGTCTTACAGCTGATCCTGTAGGCCAATATATCTAAGAAAATTGCTTAGCAATTACTATGATTAAAATCTTAAACTACTTTAGATAATGAATTTATCGCACGTGGAACAGCCAAAGCGGCTTTCAGAACTGTAATCGGGGTTTCATCAAAATCAGTTTTTGAGAGAAGCTGTGAATCTCCTAGAATTGTTAGATCCGTTGTGGCTTTCAGGGGATGGTAAGGTATGGAAGCTATAGATAAATTACTGGTTTGGACTAATTTGAGATTCATATCTCAAATCATATTTCAGAACATTATTATTTCATATCAGATCATATTTTTGATTATAAAGGTATAGAAAAGACTGTTAGTATTTCTTTTGCGCCTCGGTTTGAGCCATTACCGTAGGTAATAAGTAATAACTATTATGTGTAATATTTTTCAATTATCGATCTGTAAACAATTTTTTTCTCTGTGGTATGTGGTAATAATTAATATAGTTCTTTATATTTTATTATTATTGTAATTATATTAATGGCTTAAGTCTTAAAATTATCACATTGGCGTCTCGTTTACCAGGCGAAAACAAACAATGTCTCAAATGTTGTTTAAAGGCCTTGAATAACGGCGGAAGGACATAATAGCGGAGTTTTACCTACCAATAAAACTCATATTATGTCCGGAGCCTTATTCAAGGCCTTACAGTAAATTCTGCCTGGTATTAATATATTTCTTTTTAAGCAATTTTAAGCTATTTGAGACACAATGAAGAAAATGGCTGAGCGTCACCCGGTAAACTCGACAACCGGAAGTCCCCCACTCTGATTCACTCATCGAATTTCGAAATTCACAAGCAATATCCGGCACAAAACGGAAGTACGTCATCTCAAATGTTGTTTAAAGGCCTTGAATAAGGCTCCGGACATAATATGAGTTTTATTGGTAGGTAAAACTCCGCTATTACTTAGCTGATCATTTCAGACCAATTATAATATATCTCTACTATATCAATGTGGGAGGAGTCATGTATTAAACTAGACTACTATTTTTTATTTATTGCAGTTGAATGACGAGACGAGCATGCCGCTCGCCTGATAGTGAGTAAACAGTAGCAACGCCGCACAGAACTTTCAATTACAAAGTACTGCGATCGTCAGTAGTAGAGGCCCGTGCTCAGCAGTGGGTAGTATATAATACAGACCTGATTGCATTGCATTGCATCATTGGAGAGACTATTTAAATACTAATAAAGTAAACTAGTCTTATTTTTCATATCTTTCTTTAATTCAATCTATCCAGTTACTATTTAATGTAGCAGTCGAATGGGGTAGGTAGTTTTATGAAATGACGACTTAGATTTTTTCAATTTTATGTGTCCAAAATTTCTTCTGAATGAACCAATGTGAAATTGTGTAAACGTAATCAATATTTTAACACAAATCTATTCTCTTTTATCTTTTTAATCATGTTTGTCCATAAGTACCTACCTACTTAACTGCTTATCATAATTACATCAACAGTCTTGCAATGCAATGCAATCAGCCCTGTATTATATACTGCCCACTGCTGAGCACGGACCTCCTCTACTACTGAGAGGGGTTAGGCCTTAGTCCACCACGCTGGCTAGTGCGGGTTGGTCAACAGTCTTAATACTTAGTATTTTTGTTGAGTGGAGCGCTTGGAACAACGCTACTATAGACGAAAGTTTAGTACAACGTTCTTATTGAAATGTAATGAGAGTAAAAGAGAGAGCATTCGATGCGAGCGGCGCGTGAGACAAAAGATTTATATGAGAATTTAGGCAAATACGGAGCGGCGCTCCTGATGCCGTGACACGAAGTGCGAATGCGCGAAAATATTACCCGACTAATGAGCTGTTGTCATGAAAAAAGAATTAAAACTCGCGAGTCTTTTTTTTTATTCGTATTTTGCCGGTATGAGTCATATAAACAAAAGTTACAAAAGTAAACATTTCTCTGCGAGTGCGTCGGATCGGTGGCTGAAAATTCTGTACTGTTTGTGTAATTGTTAGTGTATGTGTTGTGTGTTTATGTGAAAAATACAGTTAATGGTGTAGGTGATTAATATAGAATAGTAAAACGTAAACTTTACGACAAAATCTGTGACAAGACTTTAGAAATGAGACTCGAAATAAAATCAAAAGGGCCACCGCGACCTTCATCATTTTCACCCCCTTTTTAGTGAACTCTCAATATAATCTATCACGAGCCGCCTCTGTAAGGAAGTATGGAATAAAGTATGGATGATTTTTGTTACATGCTGCGTAAAATATATTTGTATTGGTGTGAGTACTGGGAACGTGATTTTGTGCTTGATACCTGTAAATTGACCGCCGACACAAGCTACTAGAATTCATCATACATTAAAGGTACATACTAACACACCTAACACTACTTTATACTACACATTTTGTTTCTCAGAAAATATGTAGTCTGGGAACTTTCGGACCTCCATCTTGATATTATTTTCATCTGAATTCTAAAGCAATGTTAAAAAATCCGACTAAAGTAACACAATGCCACAATTAATTACCTTTGGTCCATACTGCTTCCTCGTTACGACCTCGGGGGCCATCCAATAAGGCGTCCCTACCATAGTCGTGCGTTTATTTTGTTCAGGTGATATTTGTGCGCAAAAACCAAAGTCAGCTGTAAATAAACACTTTTATAAAGTATTTCCAAACTGACATCAACTTATCGACTATAACTTTAAAAGGACTTGTCCAAAAACGGGCTTAATATTATAACCAAGATACTTTATACATATATATATTTGGATAGGCCCCAAAAACTAGGCCTTAGCAATAAATCGTATAATTTTAAAGTCCTCCGATTTTGACATTTATGGAATTTTATTTTGCTTAAAAACTTTACTTAACACACAAATCAACACTAATTTTAACAGTATAATATGAAGTGTGTTGATAAAGCATAAATGTTACTTTTACTTACTGAGTTTAACTTGTCCGTCTAGGCCGAGCAGTATGTTATCCGACTTGATATCTCGGTGTATGACGTGGTTGGTGTGCAGGAAGTGCAGCGCCTGCAACACCTCGCGACAGACCGCCGCGATCTGCCCTTCGTCCATGCAAGTCTCCGTCACCACGTCCGTCAAAGACCCGCCCGCCAGATACTCCATTACAACCCATAGTTCCTGCAACGTTACATGTATGTGGATGAGCAAAGGAGAGTTAAAAACCACTTCTTCCATCCGGAACAATTAAAGCAATTAACATTCCTTAGTTCTAAAACTAGTTAAACAACAAAAATAAAGTGTATACACACAAACATACATAACGCCTTCATCTCTAAAGAGGTAGACAGAGGTGCAACCAGGGCACCCACTTTCCGCTTTGTGTGTTCCGTCCCATGGTGTGATAGGGGGCGAACCTATCGCTATAGCGGCCACAAATTTCAGACTCCAGCTGATACTGAGTAGAAAAACCCAATATCACTTTGCTCGGGATTCGAACCCAGGACCACAGAGCGCTGTCGTACCACGCACGCAATACAACAACGCCACCGAGGCAGTCAAATAAAGTGTATAATATGAAGCAAATCCTATACTATAATAAAGAAGTAGACCACGGTGTGTTTGTACATTGTAAGAAATCTGATAAAAAAGAAAGGGGGTGACTAAAGAATAGTAATGAAAAACAAATTAGCGATTTTTATAATTATTTTCTGTTTGTTTGTTACTGCACATCTCCGAAACTACTGAACGGATTTTGATAAAATTTGGTATGGAGATAGTTTGAGACCATAGAAAGGATAGGCTACTTTTATCTGGGGAAAATATAAAGCGGGACTTTTATCCCGGAAAAACTTTTATACGCGGGCGGAGCCGCGAGCAAAAGTTAGTGCAGTTATATTAATATTTAGAGTGTGATAGTTTGTCTCCCGTTATTTAATTCAGCATGACGATGTATGTTGTAACTGAAGCAAGATCTTGCCTGTCGGCTAGTAATACTCTGTTTACTGACCTCGTTAACGAGATAACTGTCGAGATAGTTGACGACGTTGTTGTGTTTGTTCTCCCGCATCACGAGGATTTCGTTTATAATGAGCTCCTTCTTTGGTTGCTGGCTCAAGTTCATTTGTTTGATGGCCACCTCCATGCCCGTAGATGTTTCTATTGCGGTATATACCGTGCCCGACGCACTAATATAAACAGGATTAAAACTTAATAGTCATCGAATTATACTATAATTACATGATTAATTGAATTAATTCCGTTTCTAGATTATGAATGCGATTCCGGATGTATGAGCCCGGCCATATCGTTTTTTTGAACAGAACTAACACAAATAACTTATTAGGGATTTTTATTGATGAGTTAGTACATTGAGGGACTGTGCATCACCTATACGTCTTGAAATTCATATTATTTACGCACTGAATAACTAATTTTTAAATCGTCTAGTGTTTACAACTGCTTCTAATCAAAATTTATTATTTACAGATCAATGATCCTCATGTTATCATAACAGTAAAATGCAATAGTGTTCCACCAGACTATCGATAACGAATATAGAATAACCAGAATATAAGAACATAACTCGGACTTGGTTGCACATATTTTGATTTTCGTCTCCAATAAAATGTTCAATACAAATTGTGTCGTGAGGCTTTAGATACCATGGTCAACCATCAGCAATGAAATAATTAATATCATATAAAATACAGTGAAAACAAAATTGGTTTATTAGTATTGTAATTTAGGGTTATATCACTTCGTTGTTATATAACACTGCAAGAAAAACATAGCATATACATTGACTATTACTGTTTCGTTATGTTTGCAGTTCACAACACAACAATTACGACCCATTTCAAAATACAAAACAAATTGTAGGAATATTCGAAATAATTTTGATAAACTAGATCCACCTGTGTGTTTTTTTTTTTTTTTTTTTTTAATGGCATTTGTATTCACATTTTGCCAATGTCAAGTTTGGGTTGTCTTTTTTATTATCTGTAGTATGTCGAAGTAAAGCAGTGGCTACCTTACCAAGACTTTATCGAGGTGTTTTGGCGGCAACAAAAAAAACACTTGATTAGCACGATTATTTCAATTCACTTCATTTGAGCTCTTTAATAGAACTATATTGGATAATATACCACCATAATTAAGCAATATAACACTAAGTATCACCAAAATAATGAATTAAAACAAGAGCACCTCATGACACTTCCAAGTTCCCGCCAAAACTCCATCCACCTGTGTTGTAAATTTCTGCCACAGCATGCGCTGCGACTTCCGACTTACTACCGAGACGAATGTCCGCAGGTTTGAAACGCAAGGGCATGCACCTCTGACTTTTCTAAAGTTATGCGTGTATTCTTTGTGAATTATCGCTCGCTTTAATGGTAAAGGATAACATCGTGAAGAAACCGGCATATCTGAGAAGTTCTCTATTGGAATTTCGAAGGTATGTGAAGTCTGCCAACCTGCACTAGGCCAGCGTGGTGGACTAAGGCCTAAACCCTCTCAATTGTAGAGGAGGCCCGTGCTCAGCAGTAAGCAGTATATAATACAGGGCTGGTATGGTATGGTGCGCTGCGATCACAGTGCTATACCCCCACCCACCATGCACTTCACACATGGCCAATAGTGGAACATATAAAATTAATATTAAAAGTAACTATGTAGGTACATAAAAAAAATACTTCTACACTTACCCCTGCCCAATTTTTTCCATTTTTGTATACTTTCTATTAGGATCGCCAACACTAACAATTGTTCTTAATTTTTCTAAAATTTCTTCATCAGTCATTTTCTTTTTTCTTTGCTGCTGGCCCGTCGATCTTCTACAATTAATATAAAAGAAACCAAAGTCAAGAGTAAATTTTAAGGAATGCCAAATAAAGTGTAAATTATAAATAAATTAATTTTCTATTCTTGAGAAAAACAGAAAAATCGAATTTCTAATTTTATTTTAAACTTGGTGTTGATCGCGGCTTTGCCGGCGTGAAAAGGATTTCCTCAAAAAATTCCCTAAATAAAATAAATATCTATTTAAAATATCAGATTTACAAATTCAAATATTTTCCACAAAAGCAAATTATCAGGATAAAAATTAGACTATATGGTAATCGAGAACATAGTCTATACATGAGCCCAATTACATCCAGATCTATTCAGTGGTTTCTGTGTTTACATCTAACAAAATCCAATAATTTTCTCAAATATTTGTAGCATAATATTAGGAAGAAGTAAGATATCCTGATACCAGGGGACTTACCCGGTGTCAGTGTTAGCAGCGGCGGTGGGGGTGGTAGTGGTGGTTGTGGTGGTGGTGAGCGGCGCAACGGGCGGCGCGAGCGGCGCGGCGGCAGCAGCGGGGTTCTTGTTGCGGTCCAAAACGCCCACGCCCGCCTCTGCTCTACACACCTGAAGGCAAACAATTATGTTAAGTCAATAATATAACTCACATCTTGGAATTTTCTTTCATTTACATTCCAGCCATATATTCACTAGACAACGATCGAGGCGTAATAGATGACGCTCAAAATAATCGGTAATTTATAGCCAACACACAAGTTTGGCCAAATGACTGTGTAACAGTGTGTAACATTGTAAAGGTTTTTTAAACCAACCCAGCAATAACTTACAGAATGCGTGGTGAGGGCGGGGTGCGGCACGTGCGGCGGTGTCGACGGCGCGGGCGTCGGCCTCGGCGGCGGAGGTTCCTCTTCCTCTATAGGCTTGGTGTACTGCAAAATATAATAACTAATTTAACATCATTAGTGAAAATGCTTTAAGTAAAGTTTGCACAAATTTGTAGCCAATCAATATTATAGTTACCTACTTTAATACGACGCTACAGCTACCAATAAATGCCGATCACTAAATATTCATTGTATGAACTTCATCACAATTTTTTGACATTTTATGTTTTGAATTTTGATGCTTATAATATTTATTTAGGTAAATGATACCATTACTATTGTATATTCATTTGCATTTTTTTTTACACTTTTAATTTATTTCTATTCTTGGCATTGAAATGAAATGCCAATATCTCATAACTGGCGAAATTAACTTCAATTAAATAAAACTTTAACGCTTACCGATTTTAAGTTCATACTCGGTGAAAGGTGAAATTTCAGATAGAAAGTCTTGACAGTTAACCATCGACAATATGTTAAATTATGTAGAATGACTAAAAATCATAACTTACAATGCTTTTGGTGCGATCTGGACGCGAAGGTGGCGGCGGCGGCGGTTCCGGGTGCTCGGTGTCCGTGGGCGTCGACGACGAGGGACTGCTGGACGATACCCGCGACACTGACGAACCTGATAAAATTCAATGACAAATAAAACACTGCTACGGTCATGGGGCAGGGCATAAGGTGTCCCCAACCATCTAAATAGGGTACATGACTACGTTTTTTTTACATACATTTATCCAAAATGTATTCCGTCCATAAACTAACGGAAAAAAAAACGAATCAAAGTCCACACAATAATAAACAAGTTTTTTAATAAAACATTGGAATTTGTATAAGGTGTAAGGTGTAGCTGTTGGATAACAGTAACATCAAACTGTGACGTCGCCGATTGTCGCCAGCCATAGCATTGAGTATGTGACCAAGAGATAATGCTATAACCTCACTGCATCCCTACTTTTACTCACACTAATATTTTAAATCATTCATTCAACTGCTTTATATTTCAATCAATTTTGATGCTGATTACCCATAAAAAATCTTTTTCATATATTTTAAATTTTCTAACAAACATCCAAGCACCTCTACAAATGATTTCTTATATTTACACGAATGTTAGACATTGCAATAAAACTATTTTGCGGTTTTTATCGCGGTTTTTTTTAACGTCGGGAGAAAATACAAATGAAAAAAAAAACCGCGATAAGATCCACACAATAGTTTTATTTCAACCTCTACAAATTTCAAATTTATTATGTGAGTAGGATTATAATTGGGTATTATCTTTGAAGATTTGCTAAGAATACCTGAGTGTGTTGTATGCATCTGAGCAGATGTCATATATTTGGATGGAGGTGGTTGTGTTGCAGATGCATCATACCACTTGAGGACATCCAACACAGCTTGAGGATTATTCTTTTGCTCCTGTTTGCTGATGTTAGCTGCCATCAGTAACCTGGCCCAAGCCTCCGGCATACCCTGACAAACAAATAAAGTAATATTTACAATAAGGGGCAATGTCATATTTATCCAGCATAACTGCCAAGTTAGTACTAACAGCACAGCATATGCTAGGATGCATATACAACTATTACTAATAAAGTTTCTGTAGAAGACACATGCAATGATATTATAACCATACTTCATAAAATTGTGTACTGTGACAGCTGTCATTGAAATCATGCCAATAAAGTTTTGTATTTTTGGACAGTACAATTATTTAAATGAATACGAAATAATATCATACTTTATTGGTGCAACTGCAGTAATAGTAATGCTCCTTACAACTAAGTATGAATTATTGATATAGCAGTAAAAATAAATGAAAAAGAACACATTAAAATTATTAAAAATACACAAAATATTAATGTTGTTCGCTTTCTTTGAAATATTATTACTTTGGTACTATTACTTATCAACCCGAACATGTTTTAATCAATTAAAATTATAAAATATAATCGAAGCAATTTTTTTTAAGATAAGACTACTGTCACAGCGCTCATTCTAAATTTTACAAAGTATAATGTACATTTAGGTATATTATATCAAATAATATCTTACTATTTATATTCAATAAAGGTAAGAAATATTAATTTGTGCAATACTTTCATTATCAGATTAAAAATGTGCTTTGAAAAAGTATTTGCAACACTTAATGTTACTTAATATTCAGCTATAGCAAATATTATAAAATATAGTATTACATGTAATAATATAGTGCTAATTGCCCTAACCACAATACTAATGTGTGACAATATAATGGTAACTTATTTAGTAAGTAAATAAGGTGAAAAACAAACAAAATACCAAGCTATGCATGCTACACATATTGCATTACACAAAAAGAAAATTGATGATGTTAAATAGAAAATATTGAACCATACTAAAAGGTAATTTAGAGTTCTCTACATCATCTATAGTTGAAATATATTATGTTTTCCTTAATTTACAATGCATACACAAATATGTTAATATAAGCTGTTACTTACTGTCATAGGCAGCTTGAAACAAAAGCGGTAATACATGGAACTCAATTACATGATTTCAGTACTCACTATTACAGTATACTTTAGTGTTATTGTAATACTTTATAAACACTCAGCTAAATCTATACAGACATCATGTCTCACATGATGCTCTATGTGGAACTATACATTCCATAAGTAATTATATGTTTCTTTTTGTCATATTCAAACATCTTCTAGGAGAGGATCATGCATCCACAATGCTCATATGACTAAATGCAATGTATTTTGCAAATTATTTTAACTACATTTTACAAATTTCATAGTATGGTATTTCAACAATTACCAATTACATTTTTATTTCTAAATATAAATTGTTTGTGTATTACTATAAAAAAAAAAAACAAAAAACATAATTGAATAATCAGTCTTTCTTAAAAAAAAGCAAAGCATCAAAGCTATGAGGCAATGTGTAGAGGCAGTGCAGCTTCTTAATCTCCAATATATTAACCAAATTTAAGCCTATATGAGTTGATAAAGATAACTTTTACAGTGCCTTTAAACCCTCACACCACATGATGAGTCATACATGTTTATGTAAGCACTCAGACATCAATCATACACAATTCAGTTCATATTGACGAATGTGAAACTCTGGGACATAATGGTGTAAATGATACAGTCTATCTGGTCAAATTAAAAGTGCTACTCTCTCTTTGACTCTCATATAGCAGTGCAATGTCAAAGGACAATTTACATCATGCAGTTTGTATTATAATTAAGGAGGTATCAAATTGAAAACAAACTGCATTTTGATATACATGTTACTAAATGTTGGGAATAGAGTGAATGTATTACTTAACCTCACACCTAAATATCTCAACCAACCTTAATTACAAGTAGTTAGGTACAAGGGTTTAATTGAATAGATGTTAAATAATATATTACTTACGGTGAATTCTCCCGTCACAGCATCAAAACCCACATGAACTGTATGTTCAAAGTTTGTTGGATAACTAATATTTGGTTTGTTGTCATTATGTGCAGTGCTTTTGGATCCTTTTATTTTAGCTTTTAAAGTTTTCTTTTTCCTGTCGCCAGCATCGTCTGGTTCTGTAAATATAACACATTGTTATAGTAATGAGTACCGATTATGATTCAGTCCCACTATAGTCATGTCAACTCATTATCATGTTTAATTCATACAAGAAACAATTCATGCACATTTAAAGGATTTGCTTGGCAACCAATAACTCTTGTTACCTTTGGGAAGAGGCCTCATGTCGACGGAAGCGACGGAGTCGCCGCGGTCCGTGGCTCGGTTACTAGTGAGTCGCACCGGCGGTGCCGGCGGTTTGTCTTCGTCACTAGACATTGTCTGTTTCTCACAAGCGCCCTGTTAATACAATAAACTTTATGGACTAAGGCGAATCATATCACTGTCACATTTAACTTTCATAATACGATAGGAACACTTGCTAATCGACAGAAATTTCATCCAATAATTTCGAACACATTCAAATGTCGCAACATGATTCACACTGCACAATATACCGTGTTCATTAAAATAACAACGGCAGCAACTCGCTATAAATTCGGACAGACATGTTACAATAAAACCCAAAAGTAAACCACAATATTACTCATGGACGCGCCCCGCTAAGATTTGCAACTGCGACAAAATGATACGGCTTTGACTTGGAAGCATATTTTTCAAATTACCTGATTGTGTATGAAATCCAGCCTATTTTAAAAGTATACAATTTAAACTTGTTTCACATTTCATGGAGTCACAACATTTGAAAACATATTCTAACAATTGTTTAATTTAGTCATTCACACACATAAAACGATAGCAATGATGACTAGAGCCGCCATTACACCATTACAATTTACACTATGATTTAGTGACATGTAGGGATGTAAAATTATCGATTTTCTTATTAATAAAATCGATTTTAAATATATCGATTGTATAAATTACACATTTTAATCGATTTTTGCAAACAGCTCAGTTTATGCGCCTAATGAAAAAACGCGAAGTAAGTTCACTAACAGCCGGTCTCAATAAGGTACTAACACATAACAAACAATTAAAATCCTAAATTTTGGTGATTATCCATATTTCTATCATGGAGTTATTGTACTACATATTAACTCCATGGTTTCTATAATTTAAGATAGATAAGAATATCTTCTTCTTGTCTTATCCGGAAGGTCCAATGTGATTCGTGTTATTGGTGCGTTTAGTTTTTGCCAAAGATGAACATAGTGCTATTAATCATTGTTGTAATAGTCTATGCAGCATTTTATTTAAAATACTTTACATAAAATGTAATGTAAAATCTTGGAAAGAATTATAGTTAAAAACACAAAAGTAATAATTTTTTTTTAAGTTATCTTTTTTATCGACATACGGGAGAACCTATGTTAAAAAAATCTAAAATGATGACTATAGCTAACTTCAGGGTGTCGGTTTTCTTTCGCCTTATTCTGCGTTCAAAATTCAAAACTAAAATGTTGACTATAGTTAACTTCAGGGTGTTAGTTTTTCGTGACGGTGTGCGCGCGTATAGTAAAAATTTACTCTCATCATTTTTCCCTAACGCGCCAAAAGAAGGATAACTTCAAAAAAACGTCACACAAAAATCGTCACATTTTCTGTCACTTTGGACCGTCATGGCACCGTCTTCAAGAGTCATTATTTCAAAGAGAATCTTGACATAGCGATGTAGTAATTAGGTGAAACCCTACAGAGTCATCTATTGTCAACAAGCGTAAACAGTTTAAATATTATGGTTTGCTACGCTTATTGAAATTCATTTAAATAAATCGTGAAAGTGAGAGATTACTTTTAATGTTTTCAAAAATCATCACGTGCTTGTGATTTTGGTATTATTTTTATGTTAACCTCGCTTTTGATTGAAATTATTAGTAAATGTATAAATTTATTGAAAATAATCGTCATTTAAAAATATAATTGTCAATTTAGCAGACAGTAATATTTATATAAATAATAATATTAATAATTTGACCGTATAAATGGAATACAATAATTTATTGATTTATTTATTTATTTATTTATTTATTACAATTATTTCTTACAGAAATTCACGGCGGCCGCTGCACTAGGCTCTAAGCCTGTATCGCAGTGACCAATAAGAATTAACAAAATATAATATATTGGAACGAAGTTCCTTATCGCGCGTTGTGAAAGGGGGCTGGACGGAAAAAACAAACGAAAAGTTGTCACGACACTTTTTGCTATTATCTTACTAATATGAACCTTAAATACAATGCGTAGAAGCTATAATTCTTGAAACGAGTATATTTTTATTTATTTTATTTATTAAAACCATTTCTTACTAATCTAATATGAACCTTAAATACATTGCGTAGAAGCTATTTCCCCAGCGTTGGCACGGCACGAGTACAAAAGAATCAAACGTAACATTCTTTTTTCAAATTTTGATTTATTCTACTTTGGTTGTGATGACCATTGCATTTCTGACATTTATCTATAACAAGACTAAACGTGCGTTGCTCGCGTTTAAAAATCTACTTTATGTGGTAAGCGTAAGACCGACTTTGTGTTTAGTCAATCAAAATTTGTGATAAAAAATGCTATGCAATAGCTTTACCGCGGCAGTCTCCGAGTGCTACACGTATTTATTTATTTTATTTTGATGTACCCATTGTCACTCTCACGACTAAGATGAATCTATTGATTTCACTCACATAAAAATACGACAAGCCGTTTAGGTTTATACATTATGACAAAGAGTATCACACTTATGTAACATATTTGATTTAATTTTGTAAAAATATACTGAGATAAAGAATATAATCTTGTCTCTTATATCAACGCGACGCTTTTACAATGTTGTATACTGCAGATTATGAGCGTAGTGTTGGGAAAGTTTTACATCGTTTGGCAACCAAATGTATCAGATTACATAAAAATATCGAAGCTTTGGATGCAAATAAAAACACTGATGTAAATTAAAAAATTACGTTGTAAGTACATTTTACGAACAGTTTTGAAAAATGCGTTAGATATTTTTAAAAAATTACACATTTCATACACGAAGAAAGAAAACGAAGATCTCCAAAGCAAATTATTTAAACCGCAGCACTATATTTGTTATTTAAGTTTCAGTACAGACTCACAATTATTTCTTTTTAATGACTAATAACCAATTTAATCATAATCGTGAAATGTTATCGGAGAATCAAAATGAACGACTAACAATAACTAACTATTGTAATAAAAAGAACTCCTGATTGTAATGTGCAAGATTTAATAATAATCTAACTCTATTTACATACCTTAATAAACTCCTTGAATAAAAAATCGATTACATTCAAGAATCGGTTATTTGGAGCACCAGAGTTTTTGTTCGCTTCCCTACACACAATATTCCGTGAAATGTCAAAAAATTGTCATACCTCTAGTTTATTTGTCTCTGGTCATACCTGCTAGCTACGTCCGTCCGACCTATAGCTAATAATTCCGGAAAAGACGAGTGTAATAGTAACTTATGCGTGGAGTCATAACTAGCAATGGATAACTGATTTTTGTGAACACGTTATTTTTGTTACATTACATCCAGAGTTGCCACATAGTAGTCGTTGAATTACCCGACCAATTACCTCAAAATACCCGTTTTTTATGCCAACAATCAGCAGAATACCCGAAAATCGGGTATTTTATTTAGGTAAAACATATAAAATAAAATAAAGTATCAAGCGCCTTAGGCACGGTCCATCTTGACATACAGCCACAGACTACTTAGAGATACTACGTATAGCGCCGTGACGTACAGCATGCTGTATGTCAAGATGGACCGTGCGTAAGGCCCTTCACTGTTTTAAAAAGCCATTGTAATGAGTTGTTCATTAATTTAGTTTCAATGATGGATCTTAGGAAATCAAAAAAAAAAAAAAACTTTTAATATCAACTAGTAGCCTAGTAGCCAAGTACTAGCGCAAATTGATTAATTTCCACACTTCCGTATTTCCGCACACACAAATTGCACACTTGTCGATGTGGTAATTCCGGGCCATTGACAAATGCTTTTTTTGTTTAACCGGTTTGGTATCTCAGAGGTTTTGCCCGTATCCAGGGCCAGAGTAGCCTAAAGGCAAATTAGGCAACTGCCCAGGGGCCCTTCGTCCCGAGCAAAAAAATAAGAAAATTATATTTAACGACTCATATTTTAAGCTCGTTACTCGATGACAATATTAATATTGCCTTGATAATTATCTTGTATGTTATCAATACGTAATGTAATGTCTATATTTCAATACGTTTTGGGACATGTTAGGTTATAAAAAAACTTGAGAGGTGTCAAGGGACACCCGGATGGAACGAAGTTCCTTTCGATTAATTAGTTAAGGAATTGTAATAAAACTTTATTTATATAACAGAGTGTGTATATATATAAATATATAAATATTTTCCTATTTCCGTTCCAATACATAAGTTTCTAGAGAAAAAAACAAATAAATACGTGTGGCACTCGGAGACTACCGCGGTAAAGCTATTGCATAGCATTTTTATCACTAATTTTGATTGACTAAACACAAATTCGATCTTACGCTTACCACATAAAGTAGATTTTTAAATGCGAGCAAAGCACGTTTAGACTTGTTATTGATAAATGTCAGTAACCAAAGTAGAATAAATCAACAAAATTTGAAAAAAGAATGTTACGTTCGATTCTTTTGTACTCGTGCCGTGCCAACGCTGGGGAAATAGCTTCTACGCAATGTATTTAAGGTTCATTTTAGATTAGTAAGAAATGGTTTTAATGACTTTAATAAATAAAATAAATACAAATATACTCGTTTCAAGAATTATAGCTTCTACGCATTGTATTTAAGGTTCATATTAGTAAAATAATAGAAAAAAGTGTCGTGACAACTTTCCGTCCAGCCCCCTTTCACAACGCGCAATAAGGAACTTCGTTCCAAAATAACATACTTAATTTTTTTGCAGTCGGTTAATTAGATTGTGGTAAAAAAAAAATATTTTAGGAAGTCAGGAAAGGGAAAAGCGGTGCCAAGGGGACAATGCCTAGGGGCCTCGACATTCTTAATCCGGCCCTGGCCGTATCCTTTTCAAGATTTCTTCCTATATCGATAGTTTTGCTATCTAAACTTAAATACCTGCTTTTACCCTGTTCAATGAAAATACCCGACAAAATTACTTACTATCATAAAATTGCTTAAAATTACCCGCTTTTCGGGGATTTTACCCGCCAATTGGCAACGCTGGTTGTTGGCGGCTACTGTGTCGGTGGGGGCTAGGGTATTGGTAAAAATCGGGTGGGGCTGTGCCGGGGCACACGGCCGTTGGTTTTAACGTGAAACGTCTATGTTAGCGAATCGCTTTTAAAGTAAAAGATTGAAAGAAAACAAGATTGACGCTGTTTTAAGTATTTTAATAAAAAAGAACAGGTACATAATTGAAACATAAATTACTTATTATTACGATTAATATTCGACAACAATTTTATTTAACATAGGTCTGTGATATGTGAAATAAGCAAAATACGGCATAATGTCAACATTAATATTTCTGGTGAATGTACAGTCTATAGTGGTATTGCCTAATGTTGTCCATGAACCATGTCATTGAACCAAAGTCGATCACAAACGCTGCAAGATAAACCAAACGGATTGGCTTCAAATACCGTTTTGAAGCGTTTGTCCGCTGAACGCCAATGATTTTGCATTGCTTCACTTCTACTGATATTGATATCTCTCAGTTTCGTGGCAAATGACAAATCCAATAGATATATCGATTGTCTGTTCATTCGTTACGTCCATAAGTATAGGTATTCCAGTGGTAGAGGTACTCGCGAGTAAGTCGGAGTCACGAGTTACACTGAATAGAAACAAGCGAGAGCGCCGGTTTCGCACAGTTAACGCAGTATCCCTCCCCCGCCGCCCTACTCGACCCCGACACGAACTCAATATAAGTGAAATATTCACACCACATTTTTGTTTCTAAGACTAATAGTTTTTTAATTATTAAGGTACGAAGATATAGACCTTTTCGTTACGGTCCACTTTTTAAACCTGGTACTCGTATGTTTCGGCGCGATTTTAAAGACGTTTCACGTCAAAAAATCGTAACATACCACAAAGCTCTGTAATCAAGAATTTTAAAAAAATGGATGACTAATAGGGTAATACATTAACTGTGCCAGAGTGGTAATGCCGCTCTCTTTCTTACTATTGCAGCATTTTTTCTCTAATGCTGAGTTTAGACTAGCAAGTTCTCTCAGCAATATGTTGCGCAATATCTTTCAGAAGCGTTTACACTAGCGGCAATATTTCTTTAGCAACACGCGTTTTCAAGTCATCCACCAAGTTAACTTGCGCAAGTTCTTGCAAAGGTGTTTACATTACTCGAGGAATATTTATTGCTAGCATGTTCTTTTTTCATAAAACTGAAAGACAAGGCACGCAATCCTTTTGCCTAATTTTTATGAATCTAATATAATGCTGTTTGGATGATGATTGTAAACAAAATAATCGCCTTAAAAATACCAACACGAAACAGAGTTTTGAATTAAAAAGTACTGCGGGCATTTTATTGCACTCGTCATCCTGAGTCATAATATTTTAAGTCTTATAACTCCCATTAATTACGTTGACTACAATGTCCTTAAAACAGGAACACAATAGTGCATGTATACTACAGCATGGCGGCAAAAATAGACATATCGGTCAAACTACAAACTTATAACTTGGCAGTATAGTCTTTGAGACCTTAGCTGCTTCAGAATGGAACAAATAAAAAAAAACGTTAGCTACTAGCTCAGCAAGTTGAAACTTTTATCTGCACGCAGAATAAACTGCAAGTTCTCGCGCAAGTTGCACAAATGGTGTTTACACATGCGACTTGCCAGAAGTCGTGCAAGCTTCAAAATGTTGCAGAAGTCAGCTTGCCGTGACTGTTTACACGGTAAAAATAGCTTGCGCAACATAACTTCTGCAAGTTTTATTGCTAATGTAAACCCCGCTTAAAACCCGCAATTTTGGAAGGTTTTTTTTTACCTCTGTTTGAGGGTATTACTAAGTAGACACCTCGTAACATTGATCACAAGTGTCAAAAATGACTATTTTCAACGTAGGTGATATTTTCCTAATTACAGCATTGTGATATAAATTGACATCAAATAAATTCGTATCACTAATCCAAAAGTTTCTTCGTTTACGTTTTACTTTCCCAAGTTACTACTTTAAATTTGCTATAACAATATAATCGGATGAATTATGTTTGCAAGTCAGGTTCAGCTTTGTTTATTTAAAATTACGATTTCATAATATTTACTGTAGGTTTTTTACAGATTTAATTCGCTGAATTCCTTGTAGCCGATTTCTACAGTATCTCAAAGTTGTCAAATAATGCATTTAGTGGATTTAACACATCAATCATCATAATGGACGATCCATCAGTTGCATCGGTGTGTATCCGTAGGAATAAAACTGCTTTATATTATATTAATGAGAGCTCAATCAGCAATAATTCAATTTTTCAATTTTAATATACAAGAACAATTATTATTCAATATTTTGTACCAGTATAATGTGCCCAAAGTATTGATAAGTAAAATTCTATATTCAGGACCAAACTCAAAAGAAAAGTCCATTTGACGAATTAAGCAGAGATGAATTAGCAAGCAAATGCAAGGGATTGCTTGCTTTAGCACAAAAAGCGAAACAAGCTAAGTCTGGTAAGCCTAGAGTGATAACATAATTATTATACATAATATATTTTGACTGCCTCGGTGACGTAGTTGTATTGCGTACGCGTTACGAGTTCGATTTGCGCACTGAGGTCCTGGGTTCGAATCTTCTTAAATTACTCAGTCGCAGCTCGGAGTCAGGAAGTTGGTGGTGTGATACCCCCATGCCTTGAAAAGCATGTAAAGCCATTGGTCCTGTGCCCGATCTCTCTCCGGTCTTGTCGGATTGCCGTCTCACTGGACTATGAGAGTGAAGGAATAGCGAGTGCACCTGTGTATTGTGCACACATTTGTGTACTATAATATCTCCAGAGCACCTAGCTGATCTTCATCAAGATTGGCCGCCGTGGCCGATCATGGCTAGGAGGATTACATATTTTGTAGTACGCAGGTTAAATATTTTTCTTTTGATACAAAACTATATATTGTATTGAAATATCATATTAACTGGAAATTTCTATGCCATAAGGGCCATTATGTCATAAGAACATTCTTTATACTATAGAACTGGAAATTATATTCTCCATATAAATAAATAAATCTTGACAAATTTATTTTACTTCACTTCACATTTATATGAAGTTTAAAAATAATTGTCCAGAAAGCATTATTTTAGGAAACAAAAATAAAAAGTTGGGAAATGAAAAAATTTTTTTTAGCTAAAGTCCATAATTGTTTCTTATAACTGTAGATTACATACAACTTTAAAATACCAAAATAGGCATAAAAAATGCATGGAATATGACAAAATATGCAATATTAATGAAAGAAAAGAAACTAATTATTAGGTTTTTTACTTAAAATCAACACACAGTGTGTACATGTACTAACATGCTATAACATAAATATTCATACAATTATATCTCATTATTTTAGACATTATATGCAAAAACCTCCAATAATATGTAAAAGATACGACAATATCGAGATCAGAAGCCAAACTATTTATTGTCACATTATTTCATATTACCCACTTTAGTACAATATTAATTTGACAAACCAAACATTACAAATATATAACATATCTTCCCCTCATACATTTAGGTTACTTAATTACATAGATCAATTACAAACATAAACCGTAATCAATCTGGCACTTTTATAAACCGATTAATCAGTCAAGCATACTAGGTACACCAATTATATCTGGCCATAACTCAGGAGGAGGTATTTCAATAGGTGGCTCCGATGATGTTGAATCTGAATAGGATTCTGGTGATCGAGATCTAGATGTCACATTAGGCTGACTTGATTCACCCTGACTGCGAGCCAATATTTGATCCACATGTCTGCGTTGCAACTCACCATCTTCTGTTCTCACCATATATGATGTAGGACCTTCTACTATCTCCACTATAGCCTTTTTCCATTTTTCCCCAGGCCCATACATACGAATAAGTACTGGCTGGTCAACTATGAATGATCTCTTTGGCGAACTCTGCGCAGCAGAATCCAATTGCATTTCATTGCGATTTGGTGCCACATCTGGGTGTAAAACAGACACCGCTGTTTTATATTTGCGGCTATTTAACATTTCTGCCGGGCTTTTACCAGTACTGGAACATGGCACTGTGCGGAGATGATATAAAACTTTAGGGAGTTTTTGATCCCATGGCATCCCTGAATCCGATAACTTCTTTAATTTATTCTTAAAGGATTGTATAGCTCTTTCAATCTGGCCATTAGAGGCTGGATGATATGGTGGGGAGTACAAATGTCTAATACCATTCCTTTGTAGGAATTCATTGAATTCACTTGAACAAAAGGTTCTACCATTATCTGATACTACAATCTCTGGCAGTCCTTGAAAGGCAAATATTTTCCTAAGAACAGTATTCACTATAGTAGTATTCATAGAAGGAACAATCTCTGCTTCAAGCCATTTACTATAGCTATCTATCAACAACAGAAAAGTTTTACCTTGAAACGGGCCAGCAAAATCCACATGTATCCTTTTCCATGGCTTTTCAGATACCATCCATGTTTGTGGCGATTTAGGTGGGTTATTCCTTACAGCTTGGCACTGGTGACACTCAGATACGATCCTCTCGATCTCTTTGTCCATTTCAACCCACCAAACATAACCTCTAGCATACGCTTTAGTTTGCACAATTCCAGCATGTGGAGCGTGTAATAATTTTAACACCTCCTTTTGCAGAGAAGCTGGAATAATGACTCTGTTGCACCACAATAAGCAATCTTTATTATGTGAAAGAGCCTCCTTGCGTAGCCAAAATGGTCTTAAAATCGGATCAACATTTGAACCTGGCCAACCATGGAGCACATGGAACATCACCTTCCGTAACAGTGGATCCTTTTTAGTTTCCGATGCGACTCTATTTGCATCCAGTTCCCAACCTCTTGGAGTCTCCTCTAATAATAGTATTTCTTTAAGAGGTCTTTCCTCTACACTTGCCGTAGGAGCTGTCCATCTACTCAAAGCATCTGCGTTACCAATTAATTTTCCCGGTCTGTACTTAATAGTATATTGATAACAACTCAGTTTTAAAGACCAGCGTAACATTCTGGGAGATATTTGCTCTGGAATAGGTTTAGCAGGATTAAATAGTCCAATCAATGGTTTATGGTCTGTAATAATGCAAAAACTGCGACCTGATAAATACTCATGAAATTTTGTTAATCCAAACATTATGGCTAAAGCCTCTTTATCTATTTGCCCGTAACGCCTCTCGTGCTTCTGTAACGTTCTTGATGCCATCATTATAGGTTTTTCAGAACCGTCGTCCATAACATGTGCAATAATTGCTCCCAGTCCATACTCCGATGAGTCGCATATAAGAAGTAACTCTCGTTGTAACTCATACCCTACCAAAGTTAAATCTGAAGATAACAATTCTTTTGCTGTGATGAAAGCAGTTTGTTCTGTTTCACCCCAAGTCCAAGGTTGTTTGGAATCCAAAAGCCGATATAATGGTTCTAATAATGTTGCTTTAGCAGGCAAAAACTTTTCGTAGAAATTGTATAAGCCCAGAAATGCTCGTAGCGTTTCTCTACTCGTCGGTGCTGGTTTCTCACGAATCTCTTTTACTTTGGCTGGTGCTGGGTGCAATCCATCTCCATCAATCATGTGGCCCAGAAATGTAATGCTTTCAGCAGCAAAAATGCACTTGGAAACGTTAAGGCGAAAGCCCATATCATGTAATTTCTGCAGAACCTCATATAGACGTTTTTCATGTTCACTTTTGTTCCGTCCCATAACAGCAATATCATCCAGTAGACATGCCACTCCCTCCATATCCGCGAAGGCTGTAGACATAACTCTCTGAAAAATAGCTGGCGCTGCATTCACTCCAAAAGCTAGTCGATTCATTTTCATTAACCCTATAGGCGTGTTAAGGGTTAAAAGCATTGCAGTTTTCTCATCCACTTGCAATTGTGTATACGCTTGTTTCAAGTCCAGCTTACTGAAAATACGACCTCCACTTAACTTAACGAAAGCCTCCACCGATTTAGGAAGTGGAAACGCATCCACATCAATTGCGGCATTCACCGTAGCCCGGTAATCTCCACAAATACGTAGGGAACCATCGTCTTTCTTCACAATACGTAATGGAGTTGCCCAATCTGAGTATTTCACTGGTGTGAGAATGCCTTGATCTACCATCCTCTTCAGTTCTTCGTTCACTTGGTGTTTTAAAGGGAATGGTATTACTCGAGCTTTCAAAAATCTAGGTATAGCATTTGCACGTACATGTAACGAAACTTTCGGCCCCTTATATTGTCCTAGTCCATCAGCAAACAAACCAGGAAAGTCCGTCACTAAATTTGATATCTTATCTTCTGACCAATTAAGTCCTCCTATCTGAATATTTAATGTCTGGAACCAATTACGCCCCAAAAGGCTAGGTCCAACTCCCGAGACAACTATCAAATCACAACGGGCTTCTTTTTCCCCTAATATGACCTGTACATTTATTTGTCCAAGCACTTTCAATGTTTCCCGAGTCCATGTTACAAGTTTGATATTTGTAGGTCTTAGAGGAGGAGGAAATGACCACAGCTTTTTGTATGTATCCTCTGATATTATACTCCTTGATGCTCCAGAGTCAATTTCCATAAGCAATTTAACACCATCAATAATCACGGTTGCAGTTATCGGAGGTTGATATTTTTCAAAGCAGACGTAAACGCCCATCATCATCTCATCGCGAATGGTTGCCTCCTTACTAATGTCTTCAAGCTTAGATATGTCATTTATTTTACCGGATCTACGGGTGCATGCTGTAGCTATATGTCCAAATCTCTTACAATAGAAACATCTTGCTTTAATGAATGGACACTTTTCTCCCTGTTTATGTACTCTTGCACAATGTTGACAATTTTTAGCTTGAATCCTGCCAATATCCATCGGTTCAGTAGCATGGAACGGAGTTTGCTTCACCACCTCAGTATTAGGGTACAGATCAGGAAATGTGACTTGGTAATTAAGACACATTTGCAAGGCTTTCTCATATGAGAGGTCTTTAGTTTTTAGTAATTCCCTTTTCAAGCGATCATCACGTACACCCAATACCAAACGGTCTCTCAATTGACGTTTTAAGTCTATAAAATTACATTTAACGGCCAGTAAATTAATTGCCGCTACAAAATCTTGCACGCTTTCCGTCTGTAATTGTAGGCGTTTATGAAATTTTCCCGCTTGTAGTATTTCGTTAACCTCAGGCTCGTAAAACTGATCCAACACTTTCAAAATGTCATTAAAGTCCACATTAGTTGGACGATTTGGAACCAGAAGTGAAGCAATTAAAGAAAAAGTCTCCTTTCCGCATTGAGACAAAAACACAGAACGAGCTTTCTGAGCGTTGCTTTCGTCATAACCCGCGGCATCGAGAGCACACAGTAATTGTTCTTTATAGTCACTCCACTTATCAGTTTTAGGGTTAAACTGTCCCGGAAACACTATATTTGCAATGTTTGACGCCATTATCTACACAATTACTTTAATTTACCACAGTCGCCAATAAAAGATACGACAATATCGAGATCAGAAGCCAAACTATTTATTGTCACATTATTTCATATTACCCACTTTAGTACAATATTAATTTGACAAACCAAACATTACAAATATATAACAATATGCAAATTTGTATAATCTGGTCTTTATTTATTACATTTAAAATATCCACCGTCAATATTCTATGTTTCTTTTCTATAGTTTGTTAAAAAAACTGTTCAATTGTAGTGTTTTTAGCTTCTAGCTATATGTAAAAATCTATCTATGGTTGTTTCTGTAAAATATGCTGTGTTGGTGGAACTACCCTGGACTTTGTAGTTTGCTAAGAGCATATGTAAGAACTTTGTAAAAAAAAAATACTAATAATTCATTGGGAAAAGTGGGTCCACTCATTTCATACAGTCGGCGAAAATATAGTACCACATAACTAGCACTGGTAAATACTATGTATCAAATAATATTTGTTTCAGGTGAGATTTTAGACTGATTAATAAGTTTGTGGAATATCCACATATTCAGTTTGTATTGTATGTAGCAGTCTCACCTTGGTTATTTACTTACGCAGTATTTACCAGTTCTATTTTGGCGGCATTGTACTATCTCTGGTGATATGTGTGTGAGACTGTTTCAGCTTTTTAATGTTCAACTAGATTGCCACCTAGCACTTACTAATTCTTATAGGAGAGATTTATTTTAAACAGATTGGTTTATTACTATAATAAATATTACTTTTTTCAGAATTACATAATGAACTTGAAAGTTATAAATTGAAATTGGAAAGATGCGAATCCGAAAAAAAGTCTAGTGCTGAAAACATACAAACTCTTCAAGAACTTGTTGATTCCTTAACAGAACAGAAACTTAACTTTATTACGGAGGTAGATACGGCACACAGTAAAGTCAAAACACTTACCAGAAAATGTGACAGTTATGAGCAAGAGATCCAAAAGTATAAAGCTGACATAATTGTTAGAGATAAAAAATTTCATGATGTTGGACAAAAATTGTCTGATCTTGATAGTGAGATTATTTCTCTAAAAAGACAAAATAAAAGACTTTTAGATGAAAATGAACAACTTATAAATCAACTAACTGAAATTGAAGCTAAAACAACTGAATTTAATAATATTGGTTTACAACAACAGCAACAGTTGAAAATTTTAGAGGAAAATGTACAAAAAGGTATTTACAGGAACTGATTTATTAGTTAGTACTTTTACTCTGATGAGACGTTCAATATATGCTTAAAGCGAAATCAAATCGAATTAAATTTCAATACATATTATTTTTTATTCAATTTAAATTAGTATCAATGGTTTATCAACAATATAGCCTATAGACATCTTATGCCCAATATAACTCTTCAAATTAATTCTGTTCACTACCTGAGATATGAGAAAGTGAGGAACTGCATTACAATTGGCCCTGCTAACCATGTCACGTTTTTCGTAGGCATAGAAATACTGTTTTTATTGGAGGCATCACTTACTCATGTAATGCTAAACAAGAAAGTGGTAAGGTACTGTAAAAAGTACTTGCGTCAGAAAGAGATGCAAACATAATAAGGCAGCAACAAGCCTCAAGCTAAAATTATAAACACATATAATGGCCTCTGCTAAAACCGATAAATACCGATATATTTTAAATACAATGATTAAACCAAATTATTGAAATTTGAAATGTATTTATATCTAAAATGTAATATCCCAATTTCCTGAAAACACGAATTGTGGCGACTGCCTCGGTGGCGTAAAAAGGGAATTTTGCTATGTTCTATTTTGTACATTATTCTATATGTGACAGCAAATAGAGTGAAAAAGAAGCCCTTCTGTGAAAACTGCATTTAAATTGGTTAAAAAAAAGGAACTAATTCGTATTTCAAATATTGCCATGCGCAGGACTGGGCGCGTAGTGGGGATATCGTTCCATCTCATTTTTTCGCACGAATCGTTTATCTAGATGACGTCACATGCGCGTATGACGCCTCTTTTCTCGTTTCTTGAATCTTACCCCCTTCTACCGAAAGTCAAAGGCTGATTTGTTACCGGATTCTAATCAATCTTTCTGTGTTAAGATTTATATGAGGTAAATATCTGATAAACATAAAGAACCAAAATGAGTCAAATACCCTATTGTTGTACAGTACGACTGCAGTGCTCAGGTCTCGGGTTCGATCCCCGGGTCGGGCAAAGTGATATTGGGTTTTTCTACTCAGTATCTGCCCAGAGTCTGGAATTTGTGCCTGATATGGCGATAGGCTCGCTCCCTATCACATCATGGGACGGAATACGCAAGGTGAAAAGTAGATGCACTAGTTTCGTCTCTGCCTACCCCTTCGGAGATAAAGGTCGTGAGTATGTATATAGATATATATACGAATTGTGGCTATTTTTTTACAATACCATCGTATTATGCTAGAGGTTTTTTTAATATGAATCTCTAATGTGGAAGTGTTCACGGCTCATAGTTGTGTTCGCAACTGACTTAAAAATATTTAATGTTAACCTATGCTGGATCTTTTAGAGGTTCATTGTTTTCAACAAGCGATCCCCTGTTATGCGGCGTATTTAAACTGTATCATCGATGCTTGGATTAATGACAAATTAAATATTTTTTTATTAAGAACAGTTATTACTGATGCATTTATTTCAGATGAAAGCTATAAATCAACAGTTGAGATACTTAATTCTAAAGTGAAAGAATTAGAGGCGCAGGTCCAGAAAGAACAAGAAATTAAAAATACATATGAAATGAAAATAAACGAAATTACTGAAATATATGAAACAGAAAAGTTGAAAAAAGAAAAAGCTAACATTAAATTAAGGAGTTACAAAGATAAAATTTTGAAATGTGCTGCGTGTATTAATCAACTTAAAAACTCTAGATTTATCTTATCAAAAACTGTAAAAGAATACTCAGAAAATATTCCTAAATGGCAAAACGATTTAATCAAAGCATCTAAAGTATTAGATGAACAGTTAAGTCAAGTGAACACTGAAAACAGTTCTCTAAAAGAAAAACTACAACTAGCTGAAGACCAGATAAATCAATTGTCAGCAGTTCAAAAAGATTCCGAAAAAACAAACAGTAAAATATCGGAACTTAGTAGTGAAAACAGCTTGTTAAAATCAGAAATATTCAATTTTAAAGAACAATTCGACAAAGCAATGCAAGATAACAGTAAATTAAATAAGGAATTATCTATGGTATATAATGAATCTGAAGATTTCATGCGAAAAATTACAGAGCTGTCGGAGAAGAATATTAAATGTCAAAAAGAAATAGACAAGCTTAAAAAAGAGAATAAAGATTTGTCTGATTCTTTAAAACAAGAGACTCACAATAATGAAGCTAATACTAATTTACTACTGCAAATTAAAGCATTGGAAAGTGAAAAGTCTATATTGGTAAAGGAGAAACTGAATGCCAGAGATAGTGTTTTAGATTTAGAAAATAGAAACAAAGTCTTAGCTGGGCAAGTTACATCTTTTACAACAGAAATCCAGACAATTAATTCTCAACTGCAAATACTTACTCAGGAAAAGTTGAACCTAGAAAAGAATCATAAAGCTGAAAAGGAAAGTGCAGTAAATATGTTGAAATGTGAAATTAGGTCTTTACAGGACCAATGTGACAGATTTAGAAAAGAATATGATGATTTGCAAGATCTAAATGGTATTTTAAGAGAAGAAGTAGAAACTCTAAAACTTTCTCTAGAGCAGCCTAATGATGAGTGTGATAATCTATCGGATCAAAATGCATCTCTACAGGCCGATGTTGTAAAGTTAGAAACAAAATTATCTGCCTACAAACAAGAAAATTCTTCTCTTCTTAGTGAAGTCAAGGAATCTCGTAATAAAATAAAAGAATATGATTCTCTTCTTCTTGAATATGAAAATGCGAAATCTAAACTTTTGACTTATAAAACAGAAAACAGTGAACTTTTAAATGAAATGAAAGAAATTAACCAAGTTTTAAAAGAACGTGGAGAAGCCATATCCAAGCTACAAAAAGCTGTAGCTGAAATGGAACTATTAGTAGAAACATTAGAAAAAGATAGAGATAATGTTATACAAGATAAAGCTGACCTACAGAAGAAAATAGATTATCTCGAAAATACACTGAAAAACGCCGAGCAAAAGACTCAAGAATCAAATGATTATACCAATCAATTAATCGCTGAAAGAGACAATGCTATTAAAGAATTAGATAGAAAGGAAGATTTGATTGCCTCATTAAAATCAGAAATGGATAAATTGAAACAACAAAATTCAACTCCAACGGAAATTCCAATGGAAGATAACATGTCAACATCAACTATTTCAAAAGCGGAAGAGCACGCTCGCATGAAAGACTTAGATGAGACATTTGAAGAAAAGTAAAATCTTTTTGTTAATATATAGTACATAAAATTATTTAAATGTTATAATCATTTATTTATGTTACAGGTACAGCAAGCTGAGAATATTCGCATTAAAACTTAAAAAGAAATTGAATGAAACTATTAATCAGTTGCAAAACTCTGAGCAAGATAAGGCGCGGATGGAGAAATTACTGAATGAAAAGGCAATGTTAGAGAGTAAATCTGATGTTCCATTAAATCACGATGTAATCGATGGTACAAACAAGGATGATGAGTGTAGCATAAAAAACCTGCAAGAAAAAATTGATAAATTGACTGATTCTCTTGAAGCAGCTAAACAAGATTGCTGTGAATTAGAAAAAGTGAAAGGTATATAATATTAATATCTATTTAGAGTTTACATAATGTTAGTGAATTAATTTTAAATGTAATAACATTAATTATTTATGCAGCCGAGTTAACAAGTAAAAGTCAACAATTAGCTTCAGAAATAGAGTCTCATAAAGTGACCAAGGATAATTTGGAGAAAGCTCGACGTGATGTAAAGAAGAAAAACGTTCTCAGTCTTGAAATGGAAGACTATGAAAGATCTATGAAAGAGCTCACAACTAAAATGGAGGAAAATAAAAAGAAGATGGTGCAGGTAAGATAAATGAAGTGTATAATAAAATATTACTTTTTATCTGGAAACGTAATGCATAGTGTTGTACAGATGGAATCAACAATAGACACCCAGGAAGCAACAATAACTGCAATGAAAACTCAAATAAAATTACTTGAGGAACAAATAAAAACTGAGGAAACACAATGCAGACATCTTAAAGAGGAATTACAACACGCTGTAGAAGAGAGCAAAGAGAAAGAAAATGTGATATTTGTTAAAAATGGTATAATATCAAAATTGGAACAGGATTTGGAAGATGAAAAGCGAAATAATGAGGAATCAGATATGGAATTGACCTCGGTACTTAGTGATAAGGAGAAAGTAATAATGAGTCTAGGCGAAGAAAAGGCAGAATTAAACAATAAAGTAAAAAGAATGGAGTTCAAGTGTGCCGAACTTAATGAAAACTTACGGATTTTAAATATAGAGTTGGCCGATTTGAAAACCGAATATACAAGTTACAAAGTATGTACATATTTTTAAAAATACCGGGATGATAACTTTAGGTAATACAATCTCGTTTCTAATTTCACTTACTTTGTGATGTTAGGTACGGGCTCAAGCAGTGTTACGTCAAAATCAAATGATAGATCACAGCCAGGAAGAGCAACTGAAAGAGGAGACAGCTGCATTGAAGGCACAGATAGAAACATTAACCCTTAAATTAGCAACTGCGCAGTAAGTTTTTATATTATTCGTCTTTGTTTGATTTTGAGTTGTGTAATGACTAATAGCTTAATAGTTACCAGTAACCAATGTAAAGTTGTATAATTACAATATTATAAATTATTTTTTATGGTTTTATGTGTTCGTAATGGGATGATGGGTTAATTTTATATAAGATATATATATAAGAAACTTCCTTTTTAATCCAAACTACCCACATAGGAATGTGTAAATTAGTTGATAAACCGCTTTTAGAGCGGTCTCGCTGGTCACGGTGAACCATTTAGTAAATGGAAAATAATTTTGCTAGAGAGCAACTAGGTGAGCAACGTTCGGAGACTGAGAACGGTCGGAGGCGCGCGGCCGAAGCCAGCAACGAAGCCACGCGAGCACAACAGCGCACCGCTCGCCTGCACGCCGACCTCACTCGTCTGTCGCAGCAGCTGGAATCTGAACGATCACAGCATAAACTACAAGTATGTTGATAGAACAGGTTGCTGTCACAAATAAAACGTCCTTAGCTTGACGATAGTTTGATTGTCGTAGTAACTTTTGTTTAATTTATTAACCTCCGAAAGAAAAAGAGGGGTGTTATAAGTTTAGCGGGACCGAACTCCGGACCAGGGAGAGAAAATACTTCTTTAGCGGTCCCCCGACGTGAGGACGCTTGGGTCAAAATATTACTAGGTACTTAACCGACAAAAACGCTTTTATTATTTTATTTTTTAGAGGTTTTTTATGTCGGGGGTTATTTAATTTTAAGTACTAGCTGGCCCCGCGCAGTTCGTATCGTTTCAGAATTACTTAATTTTGTGTTAACTTATTAGCTGAATTAAATTGAGATTTTAATTAAGTTAATCAATACTCAAAATAAATTAAATTCAATAAATGTACGAAAAATTAAAAGAAAAAAATACATTCATACACACTCACGCTCTAATTCCATAGGGATGGGCTGAGACTATTGAGCGTCACATGCTACGATTTGACACACCTCTATCGCCTCTTCCAAATTCATAGTTCTCATACATTTTCACCGGTTAAGGGTACTCCTGACCTGCTCTGTTTGAACAAGATCATTTATTTGTTCTCCTCGGGCGCCCCCTGTATCCGTACCATTCACATTCGCTCGATAAATGTGACTACCTTACGTGACTCGTCTTTCACCCACCCTCTACACGTGACCAAACTATCTCAACATTCTTCTTTTAATCTTGGTCACCACATGATCTTTCAACTTACAATAATGTCTTATCATACTATTCCCCATTCAATCAGCAAAACTCCACGTATACTTCATAGGGAGTGTATTTCCAACTCATTTACTCGTCTTTCGTGCTTCTTCTGCCAAACCCCGCATTTAATTCCGTACGTCGGCACCAGCAAACCATTGTAAATAGCCATTCTGGCCTTTTCAGTAACCGCTCACATAAATATTCATTACTTGAACACCTTATTCATTATATTTAGCATGTCTCGAGAGGGAACTACCCCCTCCGACAGTGCAAGTAAAACTTGATAGTCGACATAAAGGAGACACTTAACACGCCTTTCATCCATTCTCAGTCCACATTCCACATCCCATCTCTTTCACAGCTGTCACAGTACTGTCCATCTCTTATCCAATCTGTATAGATTGAAGAGTCATGGAAACGCAATACATCTTCGTCTGGCATCGTTTCAGATGTTAGACTAGTCCGAGTACGCTCCGTTTATCCAGATGCAGGCTTTCGAGTTCATATTACAGAGACTTCAATGCTCTCACCAGGCATCCCTCAGTCTGCATTCCCTTTTGTTTCCCAAGCTTGTCTCCAATATTTTATTTATTGTTATAGATTTCCACACTCACACAATGCTACAAGACACAAATCAACGAATTAGAGACTAAACTTCAAAAAGAAACGGAAAATCTGAAGAAGCAGTTGATGGTGATCCAGGAAAATGCAACAGTTAGTGCACCTGGAATGTTGGAAGAGCCCAACAACAGCCACTATATGCTACCCGTCATACCAAAAGATGAGAACAGCGACGGAGAAATGGACATCAACGTGTCTATGATACCGAGAGAGGAGGGTGAGGTAAGTTGAAACTGTTCATATTTAATGTGATTTGCAATATTCGTTATAGAAAAAATATTTATAATGAGTGTTAGGATTCTGTCATTAATATTTAGGAGTAGATTTTCTTAGAATACGGCTTGCCCAAGATGATGATTCATATTATACTATTTTTATTATATACTCGTAATATCTGTGTGGACTGCTGATATAGGAATTAATGAGTGCCTGTGAGGGCATCGGTCTTAAATGTTAGTTATCTTTTTTAAACCTAAAAGCATTTCATAGAAATTGTGTTTGCAGTGCTTTTGATGTTTGTCCGTTCATGGCGATTTCGGTTCTATGCCAGTTATATTAAGTGCTAGCAGTAAGAGTAGAAACAGAGGCGTAACTAAACCCGTGTAGGCCCGTGGCAAATCCATAGACTGGGCCTCTCAGCAGCAGCGGTGCAAAATCCGGCGACTTTTTTTTAAGGATTCCTCTGAATGGTTCTCTTCCTCTCAAGTCGGGGCCCCCCGAAACCGGGGCCCGTGGCGTTTTGCAGTCATACCACCCTATAGTTATGCCACTTAATAGAGATACAGATAACTAGACACGTTAATTAAAACATTATTAGTAACATGCCGACATCATATTATTTACTGATTGATTGATTAGATACCCGTATTTCTCAGAAACACTTTTAACGTGACATGTATTAAACAACACGTATATGTTAAGTGGTGAATTGTCCATTTGTATTAAATATATCAAGTGTAGCGAGTTATAAACAACCGCTCAATGAATTTTATTTATACTGTATTTGCGGTTAGTCGTTTAAAAGTTTGTTCTAAGTTCTAACAGTGTTTTACAATAAATACGACTACTTATTACTTATATTAAGTAGGTGTCTTATAGTTATGCATACTACGTGTGTGGTTTTTGCACTGTGATAAAGAATACAGGATGTAGTGTCCGATCGATTTCTGGCTCAATCCAAAGGCTTCGGCCGAAGCCAAAGGCTTGAAACCCGAAGAAAATTAGTTCAAGGATGGCTTGCGATTTGTAAAAAAAAATAGTTCGATGTAAATTATTACGTTTATTTATTAGATTTTACTGATTTAGACTGATGGTAGGTCTCTCATGTGTAAGAGTCCGTCTGGGTGGGTACCACCGCAATGTCTATTTCCACCGCCAAGCAGCAGTGTGCATGCACTGTTGTGTTTCGGTTTGAGGACATTGTAGCCAGTGTAACTACTGGACATAATGAGACGTCTCAGGATGACGAGCGCAGTGGAATGCCGTACAGTACTTTGTAAGTCAATGTGCTGGATGGTGTTGCTACTGTTTATGGGTGGTCGTATCGCTTACCATCAGGCGAACGGCTTGCTTGTCTCGTCATTCAATGCAATAAAAATAAAATAAAAAAGATTTCGGCCCTTGCTGCTAATCTTTGCTCCTCGACTAAAATTGACCGATGGCCAAAGGTTTCAACGAAGATGTCTTTTGTTCGAAGTTGGCCGAAGTTGAAACTTAAGTCGGACAAGATACCGTAAACATCGGATAATCCTTCACCACACAGAAGTTCTAGAAATATCGCTTAGATTCAATAAATAAAAAAAAACATCCAGTACGTGTTCTAATCATTTTATGCATATCAGTGGTGCTGTACAGATATAAGACCACAATCAGAATGCCTTCATTTATGACGGCTAGGAAAAGAAGTATACTTAGGTCGATTATCTAAAATTGGCGCGAAAAACACATTCACGTCATGTTGCGCGTGTGTGTATAAACGTACCTTAGTTGTTATGACGACGCAATGTTCACACAGCAACAAAGTCAAATAAATATTACGATTTGTTTACATCTATGTGTATTTAGTCCTTCAATTATAATAATAATTGCTTTTTTTTGTAACATGCTGTGTAAAATTGTACTGTTATGAGTATTGTGAACGTTCCAGCTTTAGTTAACAGATCTATAAGGTGCTTAATTTGCAGATAACATAGATATCAAATCTTACTTCGTGGGTTTGACAAAGTTATCTGTATTTTTATAGGGTTCGGAATCTGCTGCTCCGTCACCTCCGCCGTCGAAGACGTACATGACAGCCGCGGGCAGCGGCCGGTCGCCGGTGCCTCTTGAGAGGCTTCTAGAGGAGGGAGTGCCTGATGACGAGGCTCTCGACACCGCCTCTCTTGCACTCACGCCTGAACAAGAGATTTCAGATTTAAAACGAAAATTATTAGCGCAACAACAGAGGTATGAAATTTTAGAGTTTGATCGCATTCCATAGAAACGAGCGGTGCGTTTTTTTTGCCACAAACGCCATACGTCATGTGCTAATGCTATTTACAATTCACGGTGATTCCAAGGGTGGGGTTGTTCACTTGCCGATACTTTTACCCAGCTGAAATAACAACAACATGTAGTGAATAAACAATATTGTTTGAGTTGTAATGTGGTCGTGATGTGTGGCATCCCGCGTCAGGGTGAAGCACGTGACGGTGCTGCTGGCGGAGTCGGAGCGCGAGTGCGCGCGGCTGGCGCAGCTGAGCGAGCTGCTGAAGGCGGAGCTGCGGCGCGCGCGCGGCACCGCGCCCCACGCGCACCACGCGCACAACGCAGAGTACATGAAAAACGTCACGCTCAAGGTACGATGCGACTCAGTTTCGCTCTGAAGTGCGATATCAGTAGAGTCGCTCACAAATTAAGGTCGGCATCTTAAGATACTGGCTATTTAATAAACCCACAAGTCGAGCTCAAGTCTCTCAAAGGCTCAAGGCTCAAGTCACATCTTAAGTGGCAATATATGTGACGGATTTTGACAGCTGAGTTTTGCTTACGTAACAGAACCAACTCAGCTGAGAACAAGCTCTTAAATAACAGCTTGAGCTTGGTTTATTACATAGTTCAATACATTAAATGTCTACTTGAGGTTTAACTTAAACATGAGATCGATTTATTAATACCGCCCTAGGTTTTCGTTGTTCTGTATGTAATTCGTGGAAGGCTTTAATATCTTTTTTATACTTATTTTTGTAAATCTGGAAATACCGACATACCTATACAGATTTATGTACTCATCATGTTTTTTTTATTCGAAGACAAAATAATAAACTCAAAGTCTAATAAAAAACCGTTGTAATCTATTTCTATGAAAGAACACACTAAAACAAATATGAATTGTTATTATAACAGTTTTTGACTCTACCGCCGGGTGACGAAAGAGGGCGTTTGGTGCCAGTCCTCCAGAAAATCTTAACTCTAACACAAGAGGAGACGCAGAAAATACAAGCCATAGCCAAAGGTATCGTAAAATTGGTTTCGCATTGTATTCTAAAACAGGCTATTCTAGCAGGACTCGGTCCCTCAAGAGTGGGCTGACAGTTATAAAAATGAACCAAAATCTTTTCTACAACATGCTTGAACATGTGCCGTGTGGTGCGCCGACAGCCGACTCCACATTAGAGCGGTAAGGGCAGGTGGGAGAGGAGTTGTAATATTGTTTCAATTATTCACAGGTATGGATCCAAACCCAAGCAAAGGCTGGGGAAGCTATCTACCATGGCCGGGCGGGAAGTAAGCATCAATATACACGAATGTTGACTTATCTGTGATCTAAATTTTGACATATTTTTTTGTAAGTTTCTAATTTGTCACGGTCATTAACTCTATAAAAAATTATCGATTTTGATTTCTAAATGTATTTGATGTAAGTTATTAAATGCTAATATAATTATTTATATTCATAAAGATTATTAGAATATGAAGTTAATGATGTGGTCGCGTTAATACTTCCCGTTTATCGTCATTTATAACTTTGCTTTTAATTCAAGGTTTGTGGATATGTTTTGACTAGAGTCAACTCTTGTTTAATTTCAATATACATGTATGAGCTGTGAGAAACTTTTACAAATTTCGTCACCAAAGTTTGTGTACTGTTCAACATTTTTTTTTTAATAAAAGTTTCAAAGAAACGGTATATATTATATACCTTTGCCCGTTCATACATTGTCAATTTCGAGTGTCTATGATGAAAGCAATAAAACGTTCGAAAGTAGTTATTGAACGACTATAGATAAGGAAAGATCTTGGCAATATGTCCTTGTAGAGTATAGAACACATTGCAAGAAAAGCATATTATAATTTATAACTGTAATTATACTGATTCACTTCATTTTACATTAATTCCGCTAATGATCCATGGGCGCCGGGAGGGGGGTGCAAGGGGGTGCGCATGCACCCCCTGTCGAGAAATAAAGTAAACATTTTTTTAATTTATTAAGTCACTGAATAAATCTGCGACAATAGTACGAACTATGGACCATAGAGGTTATAATATTATTGTAAAGCATGTAATCAAATACCCGCGCGATTTGAACTTAAGATTATCTTAATTATATTTTGTAGTATAGTCTGTAGATGCAACATGCACCTCCCTAAACGTAATCGTAGCGGCGCCCATGTGTATGTCCTTATATTACCAGTGTGAAAGTTTGTGAAGATATTTGTGCAAGGTTAACGCATAAACCATTGAGTAATTTTGCAATAAATTTGTCACACAAATAGGCTACCTAAGCTACTATTGAATAAAAAGACATTCTCGCGGGCGGGGCCGCAGACAACTAATGTTATAAAAGATAATATATGCAGTCAATAAATAATGTTAATTTAATTTATGTTACTGAATTTTATTATATAAAAAGAGGAGTATTAACGCGGCCTCATCCATATATAATTATAATAATTATGAAATAATTCAAATATAAAATATGATAATAATTAACTATACCTCTAGTTTATTTTTATAAATCACGCTCTATTGCCGTTTTCATTTGTTAAATGCAATGAATTTTGCAAACTGGTCAGTAATGTATAAACGTCATTTGAGTTATTATTTTTATTACATACATTTATACAACTTTAATTGATCAATTACGTAAATGAATCGCAAAATTGTAGATTACATAATGGATAGTGGATGGTAAAGGTAAGACTTTTATACTCCAATATCATACATAAATACAATTATTTTATTGTGTGTGACAGGCATTTTGAGCAAAACATTCCGTTATAGAAGAAATCATGTTAATCCTATTGGGAAAAGTAGTAATGTGAATAATGTAACAAAATTTTGCAAACTGTAGCCTTATTAGAATTAGAATAGTTGACTTGCGACATCATTACAAGCAAGCAATATTTTACACACACACACGCACACTCACACTCACGCCTTTTATCCCCGAAGGGGTAGGCAGAGGCGCAACTAATACACACACTTTTTGTCGTGCGTATTCAGTCCCATTATGTGATAGGGGGCGAGCCTATCGCCATGTCGGGCATAAATTCCAGAGTTCGGACTGATACTGAATAGAAAAATCAAATATCACTTTGCTCGACCCGGGGATCGAACCCGAGACCTCAGCATTGCAGTCGTGCCGCAATACAACTACGCCACCGAGGCAGTCAATATTTTAAGCAGGTGGTTAAAGTTTCCCGACATAATTTTTTGACTTATTTTCTTGCACCGCTGTGCATAATTAATTGTGATTACGACGGTAATTGAAAATCGGTTCATCATTGTTTGTCTAAGTTCTTGGAGATTCTTCAAAAAATTCCATATCGGTAATTTTGATATACTTATTACGTTATTATGTATTACAGGAAATGTATCTATAAAAACTAGAAATGGCATATAATTCATAGAATTAGAGAAGGAACGTAACGTAAAGCAAAGATAAGGCTAAGAGGCATTATCAGGTCACAATATAATGAACTGCTACTATTTTTGGAAATTAAGTTTTATTTTTTACCGGGAACAGACTTAATCGCGGGGAAAGCCACGGTAGAAAGCTAGTATATCATATAAACATACCCAACCTAATAGAGAAAGAAAACTGAAATAGTGCCATAAAAAGTATTTCAATACAACATTGTGGAAGATTGAGCACTGATTGGGTTTTGATGTTGTACTAAAAATTCTTAGGTACATACCTAAAAATTTTTTAAACCATACATAGTGAATGTCCAGACACACTTTGACCCCACATTGCATGTCATTCGGATATCAGTGAATATGAGCGGCAGTTGGTTCCGCAGCAACCAGATTTTGTCTCCGTGCGGAAATTCCTTCTGCCTCTGTATTCACTTCCCATTACGACATGGAGACTGGCAAAGTAAACACATTTTTTCATTTATGATTATCAAATAACAAACATAGGCCTTTATCAAATAAGTTAGTAATTAATATTCTTTTGTGATCGTACCTTTATATTGTTGGTGTGGTATACTTAATTCAAGAGTAAGTAAATTTATGGATTTCAATATCGTCCAATAATAGACAGCATAAGATTTATTTATATTACTTAATTATGAATAATGATATATCTATTGAAATAAAAGCTACATCAATATATCAGTATTTTATTTGTTTGGTAAATAAGGTTTGAGTGGTGAAAGCAAGTTGGAATATCCTTTATCTATACAAAAGACAAACGTGATTGTAAGATTATGCCCGTATCAATCCGTTAAACAGCTTAGTGAACTATTTCCTGATAGCTCATTGAATCAGTGACTACAATTTATTATACTGACGGCATACATTATAGCGATGTCGTGCAGAATATAATAATAGGTATGAATCTACAACTGTCTTACGTCTCTGTGATGCAAACAAAAGAAATAAGTATAATATAATTTACCATCCGTTAAATTTATCTTTTTGCTGGAATTATAAATGTATAAAAATAAACTGCTCACGTAGTATTATTCTATTTTTCTTGATTAAAAGAATTATCCATGCCACAGAATAAAGACTAAAGCAATCCATGCTAAGTAAAAAAGAAACAATTATCTTATGCAAAACGAAATAGATTTTAAGAAAAAAAGGTTAATTAAGAAACCAGAACGTACCTGGCCGGTGCATATTTACCTTTGCAGGGGAAAATGAAGGCTTGAAAAACACACAGTTTCCGTTTTCTGAATAAATGTTTGAAATCTGGCCATAAATGTTAGTATTTAAACAATACTATAAAATATAAAAGTAAATAAATATAGTTTATATAAATTTGTTACATTATTTAATTGCTTTTGTAAAATTACTATTAAAAATGTATGTCATTTGATTTTATTGATTGCATTTCCCGGGTAAACGAGGTACGGCGCATGCTCGAAAAGCTCTCGGAAAATTCGTCTGTGCGGCTGCAAAGGTGAGCTCTCCTGATTAATTTATTGTTAAAAGTGCTTAATCTTACCTTTATCATTTACATGAGTGTGTTACAATCGTGTGCAAATGTTTTTAGACACGATAAATAGTATATTTTGCAAATTTGGTTCCCAATTTCATAAAGGTATGCGTATAAATGTTACTGCCGGGCGCCGGCTTTATAATTTAAAATTACGCAATTGTTTTTTTAATAAGGCAATCCCGTGATAATTACATTATAAATGGTATCCTTTTTATATTAAAGTACCTGAAATAATTAAGTCTGTAATAAACTGACTTGTCAATAATGGAATAACGCAAAATGACATAAAAAAAAATCAATATTGTCCTAACATTTCATTGTATTATTATAAAACATTATTATTGTTTTATGATAAATCACTTCATATTGTTTTATTAGTCGATGACACTGTTCTTACAAGGTAAGTCATTCATGGGTAAAGTTAAAATCCCCTAAATTGTCTCGGCAAATTATCTTTTTCTGTTACAAATAATTCATTATAAGACAGACTCAAGCATGTACAAGATGGACGCAATTGAAAGAAGCCATGTGCATTGGTCGCTCATTCTACATAATGCGACATGCCATTATTCTAATTTTGAAACACTATTTACAAATACATAATATGGTTAGAGGCACTTCTATAGATCACAAAATCTAAACTTAGAGTGAATGCACTCTGTGACAGTCGATACAAATTAGCACATTATATTTCTGCACTTTCTCCAACCTCGGCACATTGCAGTTCAAATTATGAGAGAAGTAAATAATTTAAAATTTTTTAGTATTTATCATAATTCATAGGTAAGCAAGTCTTTGCGAGTCTTTTGACATCTTAAAAAATATCATTATCGTCCATACGACAGGCACCCATCTCTTGTAATATACCTATAGGTTTATACAAATCAATATACCGTGTCATTCTTAAAAGGATCCCAATGGTCCGCTTCCCAGCAACCATAATATTATTATTTTTCCATAAATGTCTGCAGTTCGTCACAATTCCTGTATACCTGTGTGTTCATAGGCGGTGGTAGTCATTTGAGGTGACCCAATTACCCGTTTGCTATTTCTCACTCTGCGACACCCATTAGCGGCGATGTATGCGAAGTTTTTAATGCATGCCTTCCCTTGGTATTTAATCTTTTGAATAAATTGTTTCGTGTGATTGTTTATTTAAAATGTTTTCATTTTGTGTTTGAGCTCATGTTGATGAATATGGATGTGATCTCGTTTGTGCTTTGCAATGATATTGATCGAAGTGTGCAATATTGCGCGCAGGAATCGAAGTGAGCTATTGTCTATATTTGGAAGGATAGGTCTGCTGTATTGATGTCCCGGACGTCCTATGACTCCTATGCGCACGCCCGGCCCGGCGCTCTTGGGTGCCGGAATATTGCGTCTATGTAATTCAGTCGTAAACTTGATTTGCTCAGTGCATTATCGGTGCAGTTTCATAACGTTCGTAAGTACATCCCGTGGTTCATATCTTGTAAAGGTACACCTAGGTGTTTGAAGAGACTTGAATAGTACAGTGAATAAGTTTTATTACATTCACTATGTAGCCGTATACCTAAAACTTGATATTAAAACGTGACTTAGTAGAATTAAAAGTGCCGAGCCCAGATTGTTCTTGCGAAACTTTGACTTCGCTTTGCTGTTTTTCAGTTACGCAATCTGCTATTTATCGGATCAATGATCGGATCTCATATTTTTTTATCAGCGTTAAACATACTTTGTTTAGGGTCTTGTCTTTGCATAATTACTGTGATCAAACAATGAATAGCCTGAAGCTGATGAATGACAATTACTATCTGCCCTCAGGTTTACATTTTTGATTTCGCATCTCCGATATAAGGATGGGTAAGGAGAAGACTCATATTAACATCGTCGTAATCGGCCATGTGGACTCCGGCAAGTCCACTACCACAGGCCATCTCATCTACAAGTGCGGTGGTATCGACAAACGTACCATCGAGAAGTTCGAAAAGGAGGCTCAGGAGATGGGAAAGGGTTCCTTCAAGTATGCCTGGGTACGTAGTACGTACATACATCACTTAGTCTCAACTTGTACAATTGTTAGGCGTGGGTGTCGAGCGTTCCTATAAGCCCATTTATGCTGAAGCACCATCTAGAAGTGTCAACAAAAAGTAGGTACCTACCTACAAAATCAATGCATTCTTTTAGGCAAGTGGAATAATTATCTCTTTTTTTTTTTTTTTTATTGCATTGAATGACGAAACGAGCATGTCGTTCGCCTGATGGTAAGCGATACGACCACCCATAAACAGTAGCAACACCATCCAGCACCTTGACTTACAAATTACTGTGTGGCATTCCACTGCGCTCGTCATCCTGAGACATAAGATGTTAAGTCTCATTATGTCCAGTAGTTATACTGGCTACAATGTCCTTCAAACCGAAACACAACAGTGCATGCACACTGTTGCTTGGCGGTAGAAATAGACATTGCGGTGGTACCCACCCAGACGGCCTCTTACATAATGAGAGACCTACCACCAGATTTCTTCTGATTAAATAAAGAAAAGTTAGCTTACGTATTTCGAGAGTCACCAGCTTATTTAATAATATGTTTGTATGTATCTAAGTAGTTATACCTACGACCTAGGTATTGGGAAGAACACTGAAAAAAAACTGCATAGGTATATGAATAATATTATAACTAGTGTAAGCTAGTTTATAAAAATGATATAAATGGAATTGATTTAATTCTATCCCTGTTAGAAGTAGTAGGCACCTACAGATACTTTTGCGCATAATTTTAAAGAGCCGCCATTGATATCGTTTAAATCTGTAGGTGTTGGACAAGTTGAAGGCGGAACGCGAACGTGGTATCACAATTGATATCGCTTTGTGGAAGTTCGAGACAGCGAAGTATTATGTGACCATCATCGATGCACCCGGTCACAGGGACTTCATCAAGAACATGATCACTGGCACGTCCCAAGTAGGTACCGCGCTACACTAAATGCAAACATAAAGGCTTTCAAAGAGCTAATTTGACAGAAAACAGTTAAAAATTAAATTACTTAGCCTTATGCCTTCAAATCACTTTCTCATCCGTTGTAAAAAATTATCCCAATCTGCTGTGGTGAGATGCAACAAACCAATAATTAAAATGCTAATTGAATATACCTAGTAAAATTGAAATGTTTTCCCCAAGGAAAACCGAATTTGGACGTGGCTTATTAGTAAGTTAAAATGCGCAGTAAAAAATGTTGTCAGGCTGACTGCGCGGTATTGATTGTGGCCGCTGGCACCGGCGAGTTCGAAGCCGGTATCAGCAAGAACGGCCAGACCCGCGAGCATGCGCTCCTCGCTTTCACTCTGGGGGTAAAGCAGCTCATTGTGGGCGTCAACAAGATGGACTCCACCGAGCCACCTTACCACGAGGCTCGCTACGAGGAGATCAAGAAGGAGGTCTCGTCTTACATCAAGAAAATTGGTCAGTATATGCGAAATCTTTTGACTCACAAGAGCGGCTGTGTAATTTCTAATACAAGGCAGTTGCGAAAGAAGTTGAGTACACAATTATGCGCTTTATTAGCAAATTACTTTATTGCATGGCCGGTTTGTGATCTAAAAGTTATAAGTCAAAGATAATTTAAACTTTGGGATACGGGGTACAACTATTTTTCTAATGTACCTATGTATGTAACTTAGGTATTACCTATTATTTCAACGACGTTTTTGCTACTTTTTCTGTTATTAAGGAGTTAGGTACATTCTTGTCTTTCAATTGCCACATTCAGCTCTGTATAGATGCCAGTAAATTATGCAACTAGTTATCCACGATTAGGATCTTAAAATAAATGCACAACATCGTGTTCAGTAGACTTGAACGCAATAATTTGTTACAATTAGGCTACAACCCGGCCACGGTGGCGTTCGTGCCCATCTCGGGGTGGCACGGCGACAACATGCTGGAGTCCTCCGACAAGATGCCTTGGTTCAAAGGTTGGACCATCGATCGCAAGGACGGCAAGGTCGAAGGCAAAACTCTCATCGAGGTTAGCGACTGTTTTAAATAATACCTACATTATGGTGCACATGATGCTTGCCGCGATTGGTTTCAAATCTGCATGTAATTGGAATTGATAATCACATTTATTATTAGGCTCTTGACGCGATTCAACCCCCTTCGCGGCCCACTGAAAAGCCGCTGCGCTTGCCTCTTCAGGACGTATACAAGATAGGAGGCATAGGCACCGTGCCCGTAGGACGAGTTGAGACTGGCATTTTGAAACCTGGTAAGTGGATGTTCTTTGAACATTGACCTTTGTAGTAGCACAAAGGCAAGGCTCATAGACCTGGTTACGCAACAGGCATGGTGGTGGTGTTCGCTCCGGCCGCAATCACCACTGAGGTGAAGTCCGTCGAGATGCACCACGAAGCGCTGCAGGAGGCCATGCCGGGAGACAACGTCGGCTTCAACGTAAAGGTATGTCCTCAAAGCAAGACAAAAGGTTTTTAAAAAAAAAAAAAACAGCAATAGTCCAGTAAAAATTTCATTAAAATTGAAGAATAATGGCAGCTATTTTTACAGAACGTGTCTGTGAAAGAATTGCGTCGTGGCTATGTGGCTGGAGACTCGAAGAACGCTCCGCCTAAAGGCGCTGCTGACTTCACTGCGCAGGTAACGTGTCCACACTTAGGTAAATACTATTTTCCTTTAAAGGCAGGGCCACGGGGAAAGAATGTTACCACCTGAAGCTAAAAGATCATCTACAGCCTACACCAACGAATGCTTCAAACTATTTGAATTTTGACGATCATCAGTGGTGTAGTAGTACAAAATATTTTCGTTAAAAAATACCTTAAATAGCCACTGTAGAGCAAAATATATATATTGAATCGTGGTAACGTTATTAAGTACTCTTAGACATGATAGTTTTACTAGTCCGTGTTTAGAGATGAGGTTCTAGTTTTCATGGGGATTAGGTGGAAGAGTACGTGTTCTTTGGCCTGCGGCAATCTTGTATGAACGCGAGGGCAAAGTTGTTATTTCGTCAGTTTTCTGTGAGTGTTACCGCCCCGGTCGAGTAGGCCATTCCTACACGTTCAGCTCATTACGTACTTGCATAATATTGAACAGCCCGTTCGTTGCAAAAATAATTTTAAAATTAGTCTTGTTTCCTAATTACCTATGTAGGTACCTATTACTATTGTTTAATTATGTATTACTAAATCCCCCAAAAACAAAACAATTCTAGTTGGCTAAATTGGATAGCAACTGTTACCTATGTAGAATGCAATCTGTTTTGAAATAAGTCCTCATTATTTCAACCGGTTAATACTACCTAATAGTTTTTACCTTACCTGTATCGGGTGTAATGTACCTACATATAATTGTTTGTTCAAATAAATATTAATTATAATTGTAAAAGTAAAATACAATGATATTCATCATTAAGTTATTTATGTTGTAAATGATGTAGGTGATTGTGCTGAACCACCCGGGTCAAATCAGCAACGGGTATACTCCGGTACTCGACTGCCACACCGCTCATATTGCTTGCAAGTTCGCTGAGATCAAGGAAAAGTGCGACCGTCGTACTGGTAATCTTTTCATTATGATACCTAAAATAATAGTTTAATTTTTTAATGAGTTATAAGATAAGAATTAGATGTTAAGAAACTGAATTGTTGTCGCTAGGTAAAACAACTGAAGTGGATCCGAAGTCCATAAAGTCTGGCGACGCGGCCATCGTGACGCTCGTGCCGACCAAGCCGCTGTGCGTGGAGTCGTTCCAGGAGTTCCCGCCGCTGGGACGCTTCGCTGTGCGCGACATGCGCCAGACCGTGGCCGTGGGCGTTATCAAGGTCTGGAATCTTGATTTTCAACAAAAAAAATCCTGTATGAGCTACTACGCTGCGTTTCTATAATAATATTTGTCTTTACAGAGCGTTTCGTTCAAGGAAGTGACTACTGGAAAAATCACCAAAGCCGCGGAGAAGGCCCAGAAGAAAAAATAACTATGGGGCTCTTTGAAAAAAGTGTTGCATAATGTAACCATCGTTTTGTTGGCAACACCATCGCCAAATCCTTCTGTCTCTTTGAATGTGTCCGCTCCCAATAGTGAGTCCTGTCCGACCCCTGCCGAGCAGGCTGCAGCTGGCGCGGCGCCGCGTCGGTGGCAGCCTGCCCACGATGGTTACTATGCATCGCGCACGCCCCCTCGACACCCATTCCCGCCGTGGACCCCTCCTCGTGTACGACCCCCCGTAGCGCCTTCCCCACATCGGAGCTTCTTCACTGGTGACATCATGCTCGTCTCCTACATATGCATTTATCATAGCACGATATTCTTAAAGTTAGTTTGTTTTAGTTACGCTTATGTGTTAAGTTTATATTATATTTGTGATTATGTTAGGCGTAAGTTACTCTCCAAGTTTGAGTTTCCGTATCTGAAAGCTCGTTATGTTCTATTTTTCCATCGAAAGGAATTTAGAAGGAAAGGTAAAGGAGTTGTTGTTGAATTTTTAAACCGTATCCGTACATAGATCTCGGCGATACGCTATCTATTCAGATTTGTTGAAATGAATATTATTTTTTATATTAAATCTACTATCTTCCAAAATTTTAATGATTTTGTATGACTTGTTTGTGTTAATTATCATGTTTCGGAAAATGTATACCTACTTGTAAAAACTGATGCAATTATTTGATTGTTAATGAAATTGTAATTAGTGACAAATATTTGTGTTTAGCAAGGTTGAAGATATTTAATAATGGTCACCATCGCGTAGTTAAGGCATAAGAGATTGGTTCTAAACCAATAGTAGTTAGCAGTATGAGTAAAGCGTTAAAAACGTTTTGATATGAATTTTTGAAACTTTGTAATATATAGATAATGTAATTTTGGTTCCTAGTAGTGGTATTATTTTCAAACGACTAGTGTGTGAAGGTTTAAAGGTTCAATATGTATCAACTCGTATTTTTCTTAATGAATTAGAAGTTACGGAAAATAATCTCAAGACTCATTTTAAGCTAAACACGACTTTGTAATTTCAATAATTTTGTATAGACCTTGGATCCTGATAAAACCAATAAAGAAGCTACTGGTACAAACATGCTTTGTTGATGTATTCACCCCATAAAATACTTTTTACTTGTACGATAATAAAGTACACGCTTGCAAAAAACAGCCCATGGATTTTAAAAAGGGCAATAAAGGCAGTTTTCCGAACCAAAGTAGAAAATTTTTAAGTGAGCATTGAACATAGGTATTACTCATTTGAAATATCACTCACTTCTTGCTTAGGTATTGAACATTTTTCTGTGAATGCAGTTCGAATGTGGACTGCAAAGAGAATTATAATACTACTGAAAGTGGACTGCCTCGGTGGCGGAAACAAAATAATAGGTTTGGTTATTATTCTGTGGTGGCGTAGTTGTATTTTTTGCGTGCTCTGACATCTCTGGTTCGAATCCCGGACATTGGTATTGAGTTTTGCAACACTGCATCAACCCGGAGTCTGGAATTTGCGCCCAATATAGCGACAGGCTCGTTCCTTATTACACGAGAATACACATGGTGATAAGTGGGTGCACTAGTTGCGCCTCTGCCCACCCTCTTGGGGATAAAAGACTTGTAAGACGTGTTTGTATACGTGCGCAGTTAAGTACATAATATCTCTCAAATACGAACTCTACAATAATTATGGACGGTATTTTAATAATTTTTTTTATAAATGTGAGTATATTAATAGTAGTAGTATATTAGCAGTATTATAAATGCTCTTTTGTTTGTCCACAACGGTTTAGAGGCCGTATACGAAATTTCAACTATTTCAGTCAGTTTTTTTGTCACATTCTAAGCCCACTGATTAATCTCTAATACATCATCGGAAAGACTATTTCAACACTAAATAAAATAAACGAGCCACATTTTTCATATCTTTCTTCAATTTCAATCTATCCACCAAGTTCCAACGTCTGTTTCAGAAATTTTGTTGTACGGAGACTCGAAACATGTTGCCGGTTTCAATCAAAATCTTTTTTTTTTTTTGACCTGACTAATCTGCCAGTAGCCTGACGAGGGTCGGCTTTTCTGGCCACACCGGACTTTAGGGTGAACGCTGACGCGCTCGCAACCCTGAATTTAAGTGACCATGCTGAGGGCAACCCACTAACGGGTTACGAACCTCGGCTCAGGACGGTCACTGAGGGGAGAATGAGACATTCAACGATTAGTGGGGAAGGTTTTATTGACCTAATCCTATCAGTTAGTATTATTTACATCGGCACCCGGGCCGGAACTGTCATGGGGGTCGGGAGGGCGAAGGGTAACGCGGCGAGGTCCTCGACGGCGAGGACGGAACTGCGGTCTTGTGGAGTGTAAGAGTTTTATAAACTCGTTTTTCCTTCGAATCGCCAGAGTGATTTCGTCCTCTGGATCGGTTAAAACGGATCGCGGCCGTCTCCATTTGGCGCGGTCAAATGGAGTGTAAATCGACGCTTTGCCGATTAGCGTGTTCGGATGTTTTTCCGCCCGATCGAAGTAGCGTTTGCTGATGTTATGCATGAAATGCCTGATGGTCGGCATGTTGGTGTCCACGTGGAGGTTGCGATTGCGAACGTACCACGGGGCACCAAGAGCGTATCTGAGAAATTTGTTCTGCAACACCTGCATACGCTTAAGTCGAGCGGGCGGCATATGAGCGAATACGGGTGACGCGTACGTCATTATGGGCCTAATGCATGCGGTATATATCCTAATCTTGTTGCGGATGGACATTTTGCTTTTTTTGTTTGTGAGCCAGTGCATTTGGCTCATCGCGAATGCGGCTCGCGCGCGTACGGCGTTGACGTGTGGCAAGAAGGTCATCTTCTGATCAAGGATCACTCCTAAATATTTGGCTTTGTCCTTCCAGGGTATGACCTGGTCGGACATGCGGACTGAGGTGTGAGGCACTTGGACCCTCGTTTTCCGAGTGAAAAGGATGGCCTGGCTCTTGGTGGGGTTGACGGTGATTCGCTATTTGCGAAACCACTCACCGAGCTGGTCGGCGGCGGTCTGCAAAGTGCGCACCACTTGGTCAGGGTCTCTACGTGAGGCGTAGATTGCTGTATCGTCAGCGAAGAGCGCCAGATGGGCGTTCTTCGGTTTCGGGATGTCGCTGGTGTACAGCGAGAAAAGAAAGGGGGGAGAGGGCGGAGCCTTGCGGGACTCCGGCCGTGATGGGGTGTCGGGAAGAAAGAGTTCCCTCTACGCGATATTGGAATCCGCGATTCGACAGGAATTCTCGTATGATGTGCACGAGATGAGTGGGCACGTTGAGAGAGTACAGCTTGAAGAGCAAGCCGTTGTGCCACACCCTGTCGAATGCTTTTTCAATAACGAATAAGAGAGCACCGGTAGGCATGCCGATGCGGAATCTATCATGAACGTGCTCCGTGATGCGGAGCACCTGATTGACACAACTGTGCCTGGTGCGAAAACCGAACTGTTCCGGAGGGATCAAATTGTTATTATGGGCGACAATTTTGAGGCGGTAGAGGACGATCCGCTCGTAGAGTTTGCCCAGAGTGCTAAGCAGGCTGATAGGCCTGTAAGAAGATGGCTCGGATGCGGGTTTTCCCGGCTTATGGATGCCTATCACAACTGCCTCCTTCCAGTCCTCTGGGAAGAGGCAGTTAAGAAACGCGGCGTTATAGATCGCGGTGAGAATTTTGACTAGATGCTCCGGGAGCATCTTGATCATGCGAGTGGGGATCCTATCGCCCCCGGGGGCCTTGCGACGTTTGAGTGCCTTGATCAGATCGATGACTTCTTCGATTGTCACCGGTGCAAGGGCATCGGGCGGCGGCGGGTCGACGTCCTGGTCGACGTTAACGTTTTCGTCTGTCGGTCGCGAATTAGAGATCGGCGGTGGCCGGACCGCGTTCCTACTTTCGACTAAGGAATTAACCGCAACAAGATGATCCGTGTCTACGGGGATTGTTGAGAGAGAGCATTGAGACTCCAGACTGCAGGCCAGCAGTTCCGCTTTCTTGTCGTCATCAAACGCCGGCCGTTGATTCGGACGATTGAGCGGGGGCATGGAGGTCACATCGTTTTTCCTGAAGGAACGACACAGCTGCCAGAAGGCCTGGTGTGTCGGGTCGAGTTCGGATAGGCGAGTTTCCCATCTCGAATCGACGACCTCTTTTATGCGACGTCTAACCTCACGTTGGAGGAAGCGCGCAAGATGTCGTCGTTCCGGGGTGGGGCTCGTCGCGCAGGCTCTGAGCGTGGCGTTACGCCTCCTCACCACCCACCGAACGTCGTCGGGAATTTGCCATTGACTGTGAACAGTCTCTGGCACCTTCTCGGGGCTTTCGCTCAAGACGTTTTGAAGGTGGTTGGTGAAGGAGCGTATCGCGCCGGTCGTTTCCTCAGGAGTAACGATGTTGGTCGGGATCGCGGAAAGATCTGCGGATGAGGTGTCTGCGAGCTTGGTGCCTAAGAGGCGCCAATTCGTTTTCACCTTCATCGGTACATTAGGACCTGTGTCTGATGGGCCGTGTTGGGGTACTAGGTCTAGGATCACAGGTCTGTGGTCGGAGTCTAACTCTTGTAACACTTGCATGGATCGTACGCGAAGGCTTACGTTCCTTACAAGCGCTATGTCGAGTATGTCAGGTCGGTGATTGTCAGTAGAGCTATAGTGGGTTGGTTCAGAAGGAACCAGTACGCTCATATCTATTGTTTCGAGACAACTCTCCAGGGCGGCATCTCTCCCACTGGTCGAGTTGCAGCCCCAGAGCGTGTTCTTGGCATTGAAGTCTCCCGCCAAAATGACGGAATCCCCGATTTCCATTAGGGTCTTGAGCTCGTCAGAGTGAAGCTCCTTTAAGGGCGAGAGATAAGCCGATATGATCGTGATCGGCAGATGTCCTGTCATAGCTAGCCTGCAAACCGAAGCCTCAATGTTCCTCAAGCTATCGGGTGGGTCTAGGGGTATGCAGTGCAGGGACCTTTTGAAGTAAATGAGGGTGCCTCCTAACGGGCCACTGGTACGATCGTTGCGTACCAGGTTGAAATTGGGGATATTGGGACTGCGATGGACGGGTTTGAGAAACGTTTCCTGGATGAGGCAAACGTCTAAGTTATTTGTGCGGACAAAATCAGAGAGTTTGGCTCGCTGGCCGTGAATTCCATTAATGTTAAAAAACCCCACTCTGAGGGAGCGAGGTTTGGTCCGCTTAGGGGTCAATCAAAATCGTGCTTTAAACTAACTTCCTTAGTTAGTTACTGTTTATTGGTATAAAAGTCGCCTTAATTATGAAAGAGACAATTTCTGTATTTTCAATGTAAAATCATACAAAATGAAAGTGTTAGCGTAGGGAAACTTAGCGCGCGAAAAATGTTACAGTTACAGTATAGTCTTAATTCTTGGACGTCGTAATTTGTGACACTTGGTCCCGCTTACTTTATTTCCATTTGGTTAGTTCCTGATTCAGGTAAAAATAATGTAGGAGTAGCGTTTAACTGCAATCGTCCGTATTTTATGGTATCATGGAGAACAAATGAGTCTGGTGAAATGCTTAGGGCAGATAAGACTGTGCGTTTTTGGTGCCCAATTGCACCTTACGATGCGGTATGTCCATATATCTTTGAAAATTCATCTTTCGGGAATCTAAAATAAAAAATCTAAAATAAAGTCCAACAGTATCGATAACTCCCATGTGTCACATCTCTATGATAACTATAATTATTTGTAAATATTTATTAAAAATACAATAAAAGAAACAGAATTTTATGCGGAATCTGTAGTTGATACAATTTAAAAGCATATTCTGAACATCTACTTATTTTATAATTAAGGAAAAATGCAAATTCTGCAAGAAAACTCACCTATGAAAAGTCACCAGCTTATTCGTGTTTCTTTTCGCCCTGTATGTGATTTAACACACACGCCATGTTTAAAACTAATTTCGACGCAGTATCATCATCATCATACCAGCCCTGTATTATATACTGCCCACTGCTTAACACGGGCCTCCTTTACTAATGAGAGGGTTTAGGCCTTAGTCCACCACGCTGGCCTAGTGCGGTTTGGCAGATTTCACATACTCTCGAAATTCTTATGGAGAATTCTCAGGTATGTAGGTTTCCTCACGATGTTTTCCTTCACCGTTATAGCGAACGATAATTGATAAACAATACACACGTAACTTTGAAAACTCAGAGGTGTGTGCCTTGGGTTTTGAACCTCCGGACATTGTCTCGGCAGACCGTTCCATTCCCAACTAGGCTATCGTCCACTTTATGACGCAGTATCGACACATAAATTATATAATATTTTAGTTTTAAATTATTAATGTAAATAAATATTTAAATCAATTTTACGTTAACCGTCCACAATACATTAGACACATTAGCAAGCCAACTAAATTTGTGACATCACATTTTGAAAAATTACATATAAAGAACGCATATTTTTAATTTAGACGCATAATTTTAACCAATGTATCCAAATTGACATTTCTTCTCAGACTCTTTAGAAGTAAATAAAAACCATGGAGTATTCACTGGTTCACTCGCTCTCGTGTAAAAGCCGTATTGTCAGAGATGATTGATGTTTCGCAACTGTTATTTTAGCGCGGTTTCTATTGCTTTAGTTATTATTCTGAGGCCAGAATGCAAATATTTTATTAAATGTAATTGGGCGTAATCCGACCCGGTCGCGGACATTAACGAAAATAGTATAAAATGAAAGAGTATACATTCACTTAACATTATATAGTTATTTTATTTGGAATCCATGGGAGAACAAAGTTAGAACCAAAAATGTATTTATTCCATAGAATAATAACGCCAAGAATGATAGTTTCATATCAAAAAACTGTCAAGTGTGAAGCATAAAACTCATTGATGTAGGCGTAGGCCACACGTATTGACGTTCTGCCACACGCACACAAGGGTGCAAATAATGTTGCTAGTGGTATCGGATGTTCCCCAAAACCTTAAGTCATTATTTAATTAAGATTATTTAATTATGGAATTATTATTATTGTTCACAGTAAGGGATTACTTTATCCTTAATTATAATGATAAAAATCTGAAATAAAAAATAATAAAATAAATCCCTTAGAATGACCAAAACAGTACCAAATTAAAAACAAATTACGTTGATGACGTGAATTAAACGGTTGAATGCGGTATTTACCTTTGCCTCCATTCTAGTTTTATGATGATGATATGAATGAATGCCTTTATTTATGTCAATAATATCAAATGTATCTGGTTCTATTTTATTACGGTTTTTTTGCGAATCATAGTAAAAAAGGCAGCATCACCATTCACCATTCAACCGTATAATTGACGTCATTCGAAGCTTAGTGCTTACGTCAGCTGAAAAAAAGAAAAAAAAAGTTAAAATTATAAATGATAACTTCATAATTTCTAAAAAAGAAAAGATACAGGTGTCCTTATTTTAGAACTATTTTCATTTAAAATAATAATATAAGCTTGTTAAAATTTGAAATGTCAATTAAAATCAACTCAACAGAAAAATATTATTTTCATAATACTGGCAACACAATTCCAAAGCATGCAAAGGTACCAATTAAATAAGTTAATTTTAGAATATGAACATCAACATTTGGGGTATCAATTTTCTTTTTTTTTTGGCAACATTTTGATATAATGGCGTCTATAAAATTTTTGAATTATTGTTTTTGCTTTAGCTATTATTTTATGTCAAAATATTAGATTAATCGTAATAATTGCATGTGAAATGTTATGTTACAATGTTTCTTAAAATTATCCGAGATACTGTGACATCAGTTTATTGCACAAACCATCATTTTAAAATAAAATATCGAGAGCTGATAGCGCTACGATTCGGCCTTGAGCACTGACGCGGGATGTTTGGTTACTAGGCTAATTTAGCCTAGTTTTACTTGCCTCACTAAGCGTGTATGTTCACGGTTTCTATGTGTTATTATTCTAAGATTTATTCACAAAACCGACTTCAAAATCCAAAAAATAATATTTGGAATCGGTGCATAATTTAAATTAAACATTGTTTACATGTATTTGCTTAGCTTAACTGGCTATTTAAATTAGGCACCGACTCCAAATATTATTTTTTGGTTTATAGTGGATTGAAGTCGGTTTTAATTTTTGTTAAAAAGTTTTATTTATTGCTTTTTTGTATGTGAATTATGGAATGGTGTAACAGATATACGATCGCAGCAATCGCGGGTCATTTACTGTTAGTTATTGACGAGTTCCATTGTCTATCTCCGAAGATCCTCACCAGACCCTAATATATTGTTTCGTGCTGGGGTTCGGTATAAACAATTAAAACGCTGGTATTGCGATAAAAGCGCCAATTAAGATTTTATTAGCACAAAACCAAAAGTACTCTATATAACAAAAACACTGCACTAGATATTGCAATATTTAATCACTTAAATACACTTATTATAATCACGTATTATAGTATAATATACGTTGATACACAATTCACAATATTCGCTTCGGTATCGCTTGGAGTTATCGCTCGCTCTTGATCGCGTCGTAAACAAGTCTGAATGCACGGCGGCTATTTTTGTTTTTTTTTTTACCTGACGAATACGGACAGTAACCTGACGAGAGTCGGAATTTCTGGCCACACCGGACTTTAGGGTGAGCGCTTTAGGCACTCGCAACCCTTTAATTTAAGTGACCACGCTGAGGGCAACCCACTAACGGGTTACGGACCTCTGCTCAGGACGGTCACTGGGAGGCGCGCCGCCTTTTATACCCGGCCGCAAGTACCGTCTTAGTTTGTGGAACATTCTCGAAAGATCTAGAATAGTCGGGCACTCTCTCGCAAATATAGGTCAGTCCCTACGCAATCGAATCGGATCCGTAGTTTTTTAAGAAAATCGCGGTAATACAAACTTACATACATAAATGCATACGGGTCAATTATTTTAAGATCTCTATCGGCACCAAGGCTTGATAAACAATAAAATATTGATAAGAGGACGAATTCAGTGGCGCCATATCAGAGCACGACAATACTACACATATATTTTAATAAACCCAACGAGACAAGGAATACAAAGTGTTGACGATTACTACTGCTCGTGTATACACGGCCGCGGTACCGTCGGGAGCTGCGCACATATTGCCAGTATAGTTTATTTTTTATCCTGGGCTAGGCACCAACAACTACTCGAAGCTCCTGCAGTATTTTTAGATGAAATCATAGTAGACATTGATCAATCAATCCATTAGCCTGTCGCCGTCCACTGCTGAACCTAGGCCTCCCCAAGTGAGCGCCAACCATCCTGGTCTTGAGCAGCCCGCATCCATCCGCTACCCGCCGCCTTTTTCAACGCGTCGGTCCATCGTGCAGTAGGGCGTCCTATACCTAATCGCGGTCTCCACTTCTCTGCTCCATCGACCGTCACTTCCACTTCAGTGTGCTGATTTTGCGAGCGAAGTTGGTTACTCTGGTTCCCTGGCGGATAACTTCATTTCTGATTTTATCTACCAGGGAGACCCAAGCATCGCTCGTTCCATAGCACGCTGAACGATTTTAAACTTGTGGACCAGGCCACTGGTAAGTGTCCACGTCTGCTACGATGGTCATTACAGGTAGGACGCACTGGTTAAAAACCTCAGTTTTTAAGCATTGAGGGTCCGACGACTTGAAAATATTACGTAGCTTTCCGAATGCCGCGCAACCTAGCCGTATTCTCCTATTTTATGTATTTAACTTTATATACAATCATGTACATAGGCGGACTTTTCTGACTTTTTCTGCCTCTGTCTCGAAGTTGTGGCGGCCCAGTTGAATTATTTGGCCAAGGTAGATATATTCTTGCATAACGTCGAGAGCGGCATCGCCTACGACTACAGTTCTCGGGAGACATTGATCACGCCGAATAAATAATGTGAAAAATATGAATAGGTAAGTATTTTTTTTTTCAAAATTCCCACAATCCACAAGAAAGCAACCCTTACCGTGATAAACTAGAGCGATATATGTATAAATCCTCACAGTTTCATTTCTGTCCGCCGTGGGTTTTTCTCCCATACTATTTGCCCATTGTCCTTTACATACATAAGTACTTAATTCCCTTAAATTAATATTAGAAACGGACAAACGTTAAAGTATTTGAAGATTGATTAATATTTGTTACTCTTTCACGCAAAAACTATTGAACGGATTTGGATGAAATTTAGCATGGACGTGGATTATAGTGGGTTCAGAGTCAATCTAGGTATATTATTAATCAAAGGTGACAAGTATAATCAGAACTGTCATTCCGTGAATCACTGACCGTGATGGGATGGACCAATATGTAGAAATCTATGATATAAACGAATATTCTTGAGACAAAAATATTTTCAATTACTTAAACCTATGAATAATAACTGAACTTATACTATACCTAAATGCGAAAGTTTGTGAAAATGTTTGGATGTTTGTTAGAAGTAAGCGCAAAAACAACTAAACGGATTTGTATGAAATTTGGCACATGGGTAGATCATGTCCTGGATTAACACATGGGCTATTTTTATTTAGTAATTTACTGCTATGGGAAATAATGTTTTTTTTTTATTTGATTTATTAAAGTAGATGGCGTCGTACTGTTTTAGGTTCTTTTGTAGCGGGAAAAGTTTTTCACGCGGGCGAAGCCGCGAGCAACACTTAGTGTATAATATTATATTCTTATGTAAGCAGGTGGTATAACATAATATTAGTTAATAATAATTTATTAATTGTAACCAATGATTGTAACCCAATCTTAAGCTAAGTTTAGACTAGCAAGTTCTCTCAGCAATATATTGCGCAATAACTTTCAGATGCGTTTACACTAGCGGCAATATTTCTTTAGCAACACGCTTTTGCAAGTGATCCTGAAACTGTTTACATTACTCGAGGAATATTAATTGCTTGCCATGTTTTTTTTTCATAAAATTGAATGACAAGGCACGCAATCCTTTCACCTAAATTTTATGAATCTAATATAATGTTGTGTGGATAATGATTTTTTTTTTTTTTTTTTTTTTTTTTTTTATTGCATTTAATGACGAGACGAGCATGCCGTTCGCCTGATGGTAAGCGATACGACCACCCATAAACAGTAGCAACACCATCCAGCACCTTGACTAACAAAGTACTGTGTGGCATTCCACTGCGCTCGTCACCCTGAGACATAAGATGTTAAGTCTCATTATGTCCAGTAGTTATACTGGCTACAATGTCCTTCAAACCGAAACACAACAGTGCATGCACACTGTTGCTTGGCGGTAGAAATAGACATTGCGGTGGTACCCACCCAGACGGCCTCTTACATAATGAGAGACCTACCACCAGTAAATAAAATAATCGTCTTAAAAGTACCAACATGAAACAGAATTATGAATTATAAAGCACTGCGTGGTATTCCGCTGTGCTTATCATCCTGAGTCATAAGATGTTAAGTCTTATAATGCCCAGTAATTACGTTGGCTACAATGTCCTTCAAATAGGAAGACTTGATAGTGCAAGTATACTATTGGTGGGTGGCAAAAATAGACATATCGGTCAAACTACTATTAGAAACTGCAACGGTTTTGATTTAAATAAAAATATGTACCACTGAACACAAATACTTTTCACAAAAAAATACCACCAGACGACCGACCGGCACGAAAGTCAATGATCAACTGACTCGGCTTGTTTTTTTTTTTTTTTTTTTTTTTTTTTTTTTTGACCTGACTAATCTGCCAGTAGCCTGACATGGGTCGGCTTTTCTGGCCACACCGGACTTTAGGGTGAACGCTGGCGCGCTCGCAACCCTGAAATTAAGCGACCATGCTGAGGGCAACCCACTAACGGGTTACGAACCTCGGCTCAGGACGGTCGCTGAGGGGAGAATGAGACATTCAACGATTAGTGGGGGGGAAGGATTTTTACCTAATCCTATCAGTTCGGGTTGTTTACATCGGCACCCGGGCCGGAACTGTCATGGGGGTCGGGAGGGCGACGGGGAACGCGGCGAGGTCCTCGACGGCGAGGACGGAACTGCGGTCTTGTGGAGTGTAAGAGTTTTAAAAACTCGTTCTTTTCTCGAATTGCCAGAGTGATGTCGTCCTCTGGATCGGTTAACACGGAACGCGGCCGTCTCCATTTGGCACGGTCAAATGGAGTGTAAATCGACGCTTTACGGATTAGCGTGTTCGGATGTTTTTCCGCCCTATCGAAATAGCGTTTGCTGGCGTTTTGCATGAAATGCCTGATGGTCGGCATGTTGGTGTCCACGTGGAGGTTGCGATTGCGAACGTACCACGGGGCACCAAGAGCGTATCTGAGAAATTTGTTCTGCAACACCTGCATACGCTTAAGTCGAGCGGGCGGCATGTGAGCGAATACGGGTGACGCGTACGTCATTATGGGCCTAATGCACGCGGTATATATCCTAATCTTGTTGCGGATGGACATTTTACTTTTTTTGTTTGTGAGCCAATGCAATTGACTCATCGCGAATGCGGCTCGCGCGCGTACCGCGTTTACGTGTGGCAAGAAGGTCAACTTCTGATCAAGGATCACTCCTAAATATTTGGCTTTGTCCTTCCAGGGTATGACCTGGTCGGACATGCGGACTGAGGTGCGAGCCACTTGGACCCTCGTTTTCCGAGTGAAAAGGATGGCCTGGCTCTTGGTGGGGTTGACGGTGATTCGCCATTTGCGAAACCACTCACCGAGCTGGTCGGCGGCGGTCTGCAAAATGCGCACCACTTGGTCAGGGTCTCTACGTGAAGCGTAGATTGCTGTATCGTCAGCGAAGAGCGCCAGATGGGCGTTCTTCGGTTTCGGGATGTCGCTGGTGTACAGCGAGAAAAGAAAGGGGGAGAGGGCGGAGCCTTGCGGGACTCCGGCCGTGATGGAGTGTCGGGAAGAAAGAGTTCCCTCCACGCGATATTTGAATCCGCGATTCGACAGGAATTCTCGTATGATGTGCACGAGATGAGTGGGCACGTTGAGAGTGTACAGCTTGAAGAGCAAGCCGTTGTGCCACACCCTGTCGAATGCTTTTTCAATATCGAAAAAGATAGCGCCGGTTGGCATGCCGACGCGGAACCTATCATGAACGTGCTCCGTGATGCGGAGCACCTGGTTGACACAGCTGTGCCTGGTGCGAAAACCGAACTGTTCAGGAGGGATCAAATTATTATTGTGGGCTACGATTTTGAGGCGGTCGAGGACGATCCGCTCGTAAATTTTGCCCAAGGTGCTAAGCAGGCTGATAGGCCTGTATGAAGATGGCTCGAATGCGGGTTTTCCCGGCTTATGGATGCCTATCACAACTGCCTCCTTCCAGTCCTCTGGGAAGAGGCAGTTAAGAAACGCGGCGTTATAGATTGCGGTAAGGATTTTGACCAGATGCTCCGGGAGCATCTTGATCATGCGAGTGGGTATCCTATCGCCCCCGGGGGCCTTACGACGTTTGAGTGCCTTGATCAGATCGATGACTTCTTCGATTGTCACCGGTGCAAGGGGATCGGGCGGCGGCGGGTCGACGTCCGGGTCGACGTCGATGTATATTATTTCGTTTGAGTTAGAGATCGGCGGTGGCCGGACCGCGTTCCTACTTTCGACGAGTGAATTAACCGCAACAAGATGGTCGTGGTCTACGGGTATTGTTGAGAGAGAACATTGAGACTCCAGACTGCAGGCCAGAAGTTCCGCTTTCTCGTCGTCATCGAATGCCGGCCGTTGATTCGGACGATTGAGCGGAGGCATGGAGGTCACATCGTTTCTCCTGAAGGAACGACACAGTTGCCAAAAGGCCTGATGTGTCGGGTCGAGTTCTGCTAGGCGAGATTCCCATCTCGAATCGACGACCTCTTTTATGCGACGTCTAACCTCACGTTGGAGGTAGCGCGCAAGATGTCGTCGTTCCGGGGTGGGGCTCGTCGCGCAGGCTCTGAGCGTGGAGTTACGCAACCTCACCACCTCTCGCACGTCGTCGGGAAGTTGCCATTGACTGTGGACAGTCTCAGGCACCTTCTCGGAGCTTTCGCTCAGGACGTTTTGCAGGTGGTTGGTGAAGGAGCGTATCGCGCTGGTCGTTTCCTCAGGAGTCACGATGTTGGTCGGAATCGCGGAAAGATCTGTGGATGAGGTGTCCGCGAGTTTGGTGCCTAGGAGGCGCCAATTCGTTTTCACCTTCATCGGAACGTTAGGACCTGTGTCTGTTGGACAGTTTTGGGGGGCTAGATCTAGGATCACAGGTCTGTGGTCAGAGTCTAACTCTTGTAGCACTTGCATGGAACGCACGCGAAGGCTTACGTTCCTTACGAGCGCTATGTCGAGTATGTCGGGTCGGTACTCGTAGTCAATTGCGCTATAGTGGGTAGGTTCAGAAGGAACCAGTATGCTCATATCTATTGTTTCAAGACAGCTCTCCAGGGCGGCACCTCTCCCAGAGGTTGAGTTGCAGCCCCAGAGAGTGTTCTTGGCGTTGAGGTCCCCCGCCAGAGTGACGGAGTCCCCCATTTCCAATAGGGTCTTGAGCTCATCGGAGTGAAGCTCCTTAGAGGGCGAGAGATAGGCCGATATGATGGTGATCGGCGGATGTCCTGTCATAGCTAGCCTGCAAACTGAAGTCTCAATGTTCCTCAAGCTATCTGGGGGGTCTAGGGGTATGCAGTGCAGGGACCTTTTGAAATAAATGAGGGTGCCACCAAACGGGCCGCTGGTACGATCGTTGCGTACCAGGTTGAAATTGGGGATATTGGGACTGCGATGGGCGGGTTTGAGGAACGTTTCCTGGATGAGGAAAACGTCTAAGTTGTTTGTGCGGACAAAATCAGAGAGTTCGGCTCGCTGGCCGTGAATACCGTTGATGTTAAAAAACCCCACTCTGAGGGAGCGAGGTTTGGTCCGCTTAGGGGGATGCACTGCGCTGTTGTTCGCCATTTATGATGACGACGGAAGGCGCACTGCGTTGTTGATAGCCCAGTAAATCTTATTCTGGGTCTGATAAATTTCCGCGAGGATTATATGCTCTTCGTCCCCAGAGCGGGAGAGGAGAGCGGAGAGTTCGGCAATTTTGCCGTGGAGACGCATGATCTCCGGAGAGCATAGAAGGGCGGAGACTGTTTCCGCAGAGTTTTCTGACGCCGACGTCGTCGCCACCTGGCGGGTTGTAGGATGGGGTTTGGGTTTGGGTTTGGGATTGGTTTGGGTTGGCTGGGCAGCCCCCGGAAGGGGAGCCGCGGTAGCCGAAGGGTTCGGATGAGGGGGTTTTGGAGTTGTGGCCGGGGTGGCGGGAGTGACTCCGCCGTGGGCCTTAAGACGGGGGTCCGGGCGTGCCGTGGGTGGGAACCACGGGTTTCGCACCGGAGCAGGTGCCAGCTTGAAAGCTGGTGGGGCGGCCTGAGGGGCTAGAGCTTTAGGAGCTCTGGGCTGTTTTTTGGGGGCCCTAGGGCACCCGCGGTAGTTGGCGGGGTGGCCCGTCTGCCTACAGTTGGTGCACGAAGGGGGCTCCGTGCACTGAGTCCTATCTTTGGGACGGGGGCACTCTAGTGTGCCATGTTCGCCGAGGCACTTGACGCACCTGGCGGGGAGGCGACAGCCACGGGAATTGTGGCCGTATTTCTGGCAGTTGTGACACTGCCCTACCTGACCAGATTTGTGTGGGGTTTCGACGGTGAAGCCGCCTAGCCCCGAGATGTCTTTGATCTCAAACAGACGTTTGACATCGTCGGAGGAGTTGAGGATGGCGAGAATCATCTCATATTGGATACCCGGCCGGGAGGCACGGGACTGACGGTGCATCCTGTGCACCTCTAAGACTGAAATGCCCTTCTCAAGGAGACCATCCTTGACTTCTTGGGCAGACATTTGGACAGGAATCCCCCGGATGACGTAGCGGAAGCGACGTTCGTCCGGGAGAGCAAAAGTGAAATAATGGTATTTCCTGGAGTCCAGGAATTTGGTCAGCGCTCTGTGGTCCGCGATTGAGGCGGGCTGCAGGGCAAGAAGCTTGTGGATTTTATTCCACGAGTTGGATGAGATATTGATTTGCTGCCGGCGCAGCTCAACGAATATGTCCTTAATGGTCATATTAGCTGGCAACTGAAGGTTCAGTCGCGGGGGCTTTTTAGCCTTAGGTTGGGTTGGTGGCGGCGGTGGCGACGACGTCGATGCCGATGCGGGGGGCGCTGAAGGCGCGGACGGCGCTGAAGGCGCAGAGGGCGCGGGGACACTATCGGCAGCGACCGCCCTTTTCTTCCTCCTCCCACGCTTCACAGCCGTGAAGCCATCGTCATCGGGTTCCGATGACGATTCTTCCGCCTGCGATTCGCAGGAGGAAGAAGAAGAAGGGACGGGACGCTTGAGGGAGCCCGTCGTTGTGGTCTCCATCGCAGAGTCGTCCGTGGCTTCGGTCGCTTGGCTAGCGGCCGGGGCCTCGGACGACACTGGTGGGGACGGGGTCGCGGGTTCAGATAGTTGCTCCCTGACGTTGTGGAGCAACATGGACATGTAGTCTCTGAACTCTGAGTCCAGGACTACCAACTTACGTAGCGCAGCCTTCATCGCCGACAGCGTGATGCCGGGAGCGATGAAGGGTTCGGGTTCGGGTACAATGGACGTGGAACCGGCCATTTTTGTGGCTGGGTCCACGTCCATGGTTAAATTTATTTGGGGACCGCGTGTGCGTTCACTATCCCCGGGTGTGTTTTCCGCCTGTCAAAGAACGCACAAGAAACCAGGCGGCAATCACACAGACGTTCGGTCGCGGATCGCGGACGCGGTAGGTGAATTTACTACTACGTCCCCGGGTGGGTGTGCCCGGGGGTGAGTGCGTGTGTGGCCCTCCTCGCCGGGTATAGGCGAGGGGGGGTGTACTTAAATTAGGTGTGCCCTAAGCTAGTACTCCCTTTTGCCAGTCTTATTGTGCAAAGAGGGTTCCTAACAGTCCGTGTACCGTAAGCGGTATTGGTCCGAGGACCGCACGCTCAACCGATACACGGGATGGATTTATGGGAAGGGTAAGGTAGGGAAGGCGATATGCGGTGGAAACTGTGGTGTGTCTCCACAGCCTCCAAATCCGCACCCATCCGGCTTTGCTTTGCCCTGAAGGGGCGCAGCGCGTGGCCGGGTCACCGCTAGCTCGGCTTGTTCACACCGGTAGGTTAACCACCGAGCTAGCCCTGAAGGGGCAATAAATACTATGACGTGTAGATTGGGCGAAACCCTGTCCTGAGAAGGACGCGGTTTAGCCCGAAAAGCTTTCAGGTAGTCAATAGGACAATAGTCCTATTGTTCCCCGTCGGCTTTGACGCGTAGCGAGGTCGCTACTATCCGACCGAGCAGGTACCCGGAGGGAACAATGTGTGCCACAGCTGGCGCTATGGCAAACAATGAATGTGACTCGGCTTGTCAAACGTTCGTGCTTTTATAGCAAAAATGGTAGATCACGTCACAAATACCCTCACAAAAAATATTTTTGTTCTAACACGGCCTTTCCTGACTATGTGATCGTCCTCGATCACGTTCTCTTTTTTTTTTTTTTCTATCTCCAGCGGCATATTTGCCAAATAGTTACCAAACTGAGCACAATGCAAACGATTCCCAGTAAACTGAGAAGAGTGCCACTGACAATCTGCAGATAGCTTTCAGTGGTAGCTGCGTTGTACGGCGCAGCACGCATTACACACACCGTATAGAACTCAAAGAGCCTCGTGACGGCAGCAGTAAATGAGAGCTGCAGGGCCCACGAGGTCCTTCGGGGGCGGATTGATTCATCACCCGAAAAATTTTAACTTTAGTCACCCATTGTAACACAATTAAGCAAATTCGTATCGGTAATGGTTGAGTTATGAAACCCAATCATTTCTGAAACAAGAACATCTGGCAACCACTATCAGGGTTCCAGAGAACAGTACCACTAACATAAACCAACAGTGCCACTTTCGGGGCACGAGATAGCTACAATGTCGGGACTATAAAAAATCGTACTACCACAAACTACAGAGTGCCACAATGTCGGGGCACAAGATAGCCACAATGTCGGGGCTACGAAAAATCGTACTGCCACAAACCACAATGTCGTGACAGAGTGCCACAATGTCGGGGCATGAGATAGCCACAATGTCGGGGCTATGACAAGACCACTCCAACTGGAGTGTGTCGTTCCACAGCGCCAAAAGCGCACCGTTTCGCAACGCATAAAGCACACCGTTCCGCAGCGCCTAAAGCGCACCGTTCCGCAGCGCCTAAAGCGCATAGTTCCGCAGTGCCTAAAGCGCATAGTTCCGCAGCGCCTAAAGCGCATAGTTTCGCAGTGCATACAACGCACCATTTCGCAACGCATAAAGCACACTGTTCCGTAGCGCCTAAAGCGCATCGTTCCGCAGTGCCTAATGCCTAAAGCACACCGTTCGGCAGCGCCTAAAGCGCATAGTTTCGCAGTGCATACAGCGCACCATTTCGCAACGCCTAGAACGCATAATTCCGCAACGCCTAGAATGCATAATTCCGCAACGCCTAGAGCGCATGATTCCGCAGCGCTTAGAGCGCATGATTCCGCAGCGCTTAGAGCGCATGATTCCGCAGCGCTTAGAGCGCATGATTCCGCAGCGCTTAGAACGCATGATTCCGCAGCGCTTAGAGCGCACCGTTCCGAGGTGCATAGGGCGCACCGTTCCGTGGCGCATAGGGCGCACCGTTCCGTGGCGCATAGGGCGCACCGTTCCGTGGCGCATAGGGCGCACCGTTCCGTGGCGCATAGGGCGCACCGTTCCGTGGCGCATAGGGCGCACCGTTCCGTGGCGCATAGGGCGCACAGTTACGTGGCGCATAGGGCGCACAGTTACGTGGCGCATAGAGCGCACCGTTCCGTGGCGCATAGGGCGCACAGTTACGTGGCGCGTAGGGCGCACCGTTCCGTGGCGCATAGGGCGCACAGTTACGTGGCGCGTAGGGCGCACCGTTCCGTGGCGCATAGGGCGCACAGTTACGTGGCGCATAGAGCGCACCGTTCCGTGGCGTCTGAAGCACGCCTTCGCACATCCTGGAGCGCGCCTCCGCACGCCCTGGACCGCGTGTGTCCGCAGTCTGGACAGCACGTATATACACAGCCTAGTGCACTACTCCGCACCGGGCATACACCAAAAGGATCTCCGGTTCCTGTAAGCACAGAAAAGCAAAAACATTAAACAACAGACCGTTCGGCCTATTCTGACCTTTGATTAAGAGTCGTATCAAACTTTCCGAATAGCAATTTCATTGCTACAACAAACAACTCCATTCGCGAAGTGCCCTGGTCATCATCTCCAGTAGCCACCACATGCAAAACAAGATCCCAATATTTGCGGAGATTACGGACAAATAAAGGAAACCATAAACGTCAAACAAGGGTTACGAGTGATATTAACGTCAGATCCACCAAAGGATCTCACAGATGCTCTTCAGTAGTCACAGTTTACGGAGTTTTGTAACGCTGACTACATTGAGTAAGTACTGCCTGCAAGGATCTTTAGTTCCTGCAATCAAACATATCACAACAGCATCAAAATGTTCACCCTATCCTGAACTTTATTCAAGTCTCGCATCGATCTTTGACCAGGAATTCAGTAGTAGTCTTAATATGAGGACTACTTTAAAAGTATCGCACGACTCGCTCTTAATCCAAAATTTTAAAGAGTAGTGCTGCGATTCGAGACCTTGTCCAAGGAAGGCCAGCAATCCTTCAGACCGAACACTATACATTTAGATCACTTTTGTCAACCAAGGCCAGGTACAGTCATTGTTTACTACAAAAGGTAGTTTTCTTCAAGTCCTTAAGTTTAGGGACGACTGTACTAACAATAACCACGAATTGCTCATTAATCCGTGTCTGCACATGCCCTGTTAAACAAGATCTCAATATTTGTAAAGGTTACCAAGAAATAAAAGAAACCAGAACCCTCAAATAAGGGTTATGGATCATACGATACCACACTTCCTCTACAGTCACCGATCCTCTGCAGTGGAGCCGCTAGCATCTAGCACTAGTTGACACCTTAGTGCCCGTAAACACTTCTTCATTCGAAGTCGTGTACACATAACGTCCTCCACAGTAGCATTGGTATATAGCATACCTAGCTATGTGGTGAATACAATCCACATGTATGGGCATCGATTACATATCCCAATTCTGATATTAGAAACTGCAACGGTTTTGATTTAAATAAAAATATGTACCACTGAACACAAATACTTTTCACAAAAAAATACCACCAGACGACCGACCGGCACGAAAGTCAATGATCAACTGACTCGGCTTGTTTTTTTTTTTTTTTTTTGTCCCTGACTATTCTGCCAGTAGCCTGACAAGGGTCGGCTTTTCTGGCCACACCGGACTTTAGGGTGAACGCTGGCGCGCTCGCAACCCTGAATTTAAGCAACCATGCTGAGGGCAACCCACTAACGGGTTACGAACCTCGGCTCAGGACGGTCGCTGAGGGGAGAATGAGACATTCAACGATTAGTGGGGGGGAAGGATTTTTACCTAATCCTATCAGTTCGGGTTGTTTACATCGGCACCCGGGCCGGAACTGTCATGGGGGTCGGGAGGGCGACGGGGAACGCGGCGAGGTCCTCGACGGCGAGGACGGAACTGCGGTCTTGTGGAGTGTATGAGTTTTAAAAACTCGTTCTTTTCTCGGATTGCCAGAGTGATGTCGTCCTCTGGATCGGTTAATACGGAACGCGGCCGTCTCCATTTGGCGCGGTCGAATGGAGTGTAGATCGACGCTTTGCGAATTAGCGTGTTCGGATGTTTTTCAAACGTTCGTGCTTTTATAGCAAAAATGGTAGATCACGTCACAAATACCCTCACAAAAAATATTTTTGTTCTAACACTACAAACTTATAACTTGGCAGCATGGTCTTTGACCTTAGCCCGTTCCGTATGAAACAAATTAAAAAGAAAAGTAATCTACTAGCTCAGCAAGTTAAAACTTTTATCTGCACGCAGAATAAACTGCAAGTTCTCGCGCAAGTTGTACAAATGGTGTTTACACATGCGACTTGCCAGAAGTCCTGCAAGCTTCAAAATGTTGCAGAAGTCAGCTAGCCGTGACTGTTTACACGGTAAAAATAGCTTGCGCAACATAACTTCTGCAAGCTTTCTTGTTAATGTAAACCCCGCTTTATAATTAATAAAAACCAGGTTGATTGCATTTTCGAAAGGAAAAACAAAACGTCTAAATTTCAATAAAATGACATTGACAGTGACGTTTGATTTGACAGTAATGTTTTCAAGTTTCCGGCACTGATTAGTTTTTGCCGCTGATATTTATTTTACAATACGAACCAGTTGTTGATAACGAAACATGATGACGTGTGCTTTGCCGTAAGTGAAAGTAACTTATTAGTGGTAGGAGTAATACGTGTAGGCCTTCAATATAGGCTGTGTATTCATACATCTGCAGTCTCCCGCGTGCCGTGGTTTAGTTCGCTCGAATTCTCTGTTACGCTCTGCTTCGTTTACGATGTGTGGAATTTTTGCGTACATTAATCATCTGACACCTAAGACCCGGCGCGAAATATTAGAATTGCTTGTTAATGGATTAAAACGGTTGGAATACCGTGGCTACGACTCGGCGGGCGTCGCCGTTGATGCTGCGGACCAAAAAGACATAGCTGTTGTGAAGCGAAGCGGCAAAGTAGCTGCACTTGAAGAGTTGCTGCAGGAGCGCAGCGTCGAGTTATCTGTAGATGAGTGTGTGGAGTCACATTGTGGCATCGCTCACACCCGCTGGGCGACACATGGTGAACCAAGTGCTATCAACTCGCATCCGCAGCGTTCTGGCGAAGACAACTCTTTTGTTGTCATCCATAATGGAATTATTACTAACTACAAGGAAGTTAAAACTTTCCTAGAGAATAAGGGTTACTTTTTTGAATCACAGACTGACACCGAAGTTATTGCCAAGCTGATTCATCATATTTACCACCAGCACAAGGATTACAGTTTCCAGGAACTAGTGGAACAGGTAATCCAACAACTAGAAGGAGCTTTTGCTTTGTGCTTCAAGTCACGTTATTTCCCGAATGAGTGTGTTGCAAGTCGCCGTGGTAGCCCTCTCCTGGTGGGCATTAAGACCCCCAGGCGTCTGTCCAGCGACCATGTTCCCATCATGTACACTAACAACAAGGCTACAAGGGGAGTGGTGCCACCTGTGCCCCGTGTGAACAGCCATGCTCACTTCGAACCTGAAGAAGAAAGGGATGTGGAATATTTCTTTGCTTCGGATGCTTCTGCTGTTATTGAGCATACTAACAGAGTACTGTACTTTGAAGATGATGATGTTGCCCATATCAAGGATGGTGTTCTCAGTATTCACCGCATGTCCAGTAGCAGCAATGATCCCCATGAACGTGAAATTCTTACCTTGAAATTGGAAATTCAACAAATTATGAAGGGCAATTATGACTATTTCATGCAAAAGGAAATCTTTGAACAACCCGAATCTATTGTGAACACTATGAGGGGACGTCTCAACTTTGCCAATGGTACTGTCACTTTGGGTGGTATCAAAGACTATATCCCTGAGATTAAACGTTGTAGAAGATTAATGTTGATTGGATGTGGAACAAGCTACCATAGTGCAGTGGCTACCAGACAGCTGCTTGAGGAATTGACTGAGCTTCCAGTCATGGTGGAGTTGGCTTCGGATTTCTTAGACAGAAACACACCTGTATTCCGTGATGATGTTTGTTTCTTCATCTCTCAGTCAGGAGAAACTGCAGACACATTAATGGCTTTACGGTACTGCAAGCGTCATGGTGCCCTTATTGTGGGTATAACTAACACTGTAGGAAGCTCTATCTGTCGTGAGTCACACTGTGGTGTCCATATTAATGCTGGTCCTGAGATTGGTGTTGCCTCAACTAAGGCCTACACTTCACAGTTTGTTTCCCTGGTCATGTTTGCCCTAGTGATCAGTGAAGATCGTATTTCTCTACAAAAACGGCGCGCTGACATTATCGAAGGTCTGCATGAGTTAGACACTAAGATTCGTCAAGTCCTTGCCTTGGACAAAGAAGTAAAAATTTTAGCAGAAGACCTTTTCCGTCAAAGATCTCTACTTATCATGGGCCGTGGATACAACTTTGCGACTTGTCTGGAAGGAGCTCTCAAGGTCAAGGAGTTGACTTATATGCACAGCGAAGGTATAATGGCCGGAGAATTGAAACACGGACCCCTGGCCCTCATTGACGACTCCATGCCAGTTATGATGATTGTTATGCGTGATCCAGTTTACACTAAGTGCATGAACGCTCTGCAACAAGTAACGGCACGTCAAGGTCGTCCGATCGTTATATGCGAAGAAGGTGACATTGAAACAATTGCGCTTGCGTCTCAAAGTCTCCAAATACCGAAGACGGTTGATTGCTTACAAGGAGTGCTAACAGTTATTCCCATGCAGCTACTTGCTTATCACATCGCTGTACTTCGTGATTGTAACGTTGACTGTCCACGTAATCTCGCTAAATCCGTCACTGTAGAGTAAAAAATGCCTACTAAAATATTTCAAATATTATCGTCTATTGACTATTTTGCGCAGCTGTCTGTAAAGCACATTTAAATTTCTTATAGATGTCAGAGATGCGTACTCTATTTGACTTATGTATCTATTTGTACAGTTTGCACTCTAGGCGTTTTTAAGGAACAAATGGACCAAAAGGTTACAATGTACCTATGTTCTGTTGATAGTTGTCATTGCTGGGAGGTGGCATATTAGTTATTACGTATGTAAAGGCCACACGTCTGTGACTAACGTGGCTGCACTTTCACGTCTCAATTAGAGAACTTGAACGGTAATTAGAAGTAATTGAGTAATCGTTAGTTAAAAGTAATTAATTAGATTTACGTAATTTTGAATATATTTTATTTTGTCCTATAAAGTTTTGAACATTCCGAAAACAGTCACAATATATACATTGCATTCCATTCCATTGTGTCAGTAATCTGATATTACGTATTATGCACTACTTATATGGTTTTTAAGAATCTTGTTATGCAGGTGCCTCAAGGTCATGCCTTTCGCTTTCGCGTTCTATAAAGTTTCTTAAAAGAAACCTATGTTCATTTTAAAATACCGAGTGACCAATAAATACACACCTAATGGTTTTCAAAACAATTGAATCAATGGCTGATTAATATTGGTTTTGTTTATATTATCGCGCGAGAATCAACTGTGGCCTAATAATATTCGCTAAGCGCTCTAAGTTTATGTGTACAATGTTTGTGTTGTTCACTAAAAGCTTTCGCTGGGTTTATGAACTGAGACGGACAATGACCGAACTCTTAAGAATTTTGTTTTAAAAAAGAACATTTTTTGTGAATCGTTTCAAAGAAATGTTTATCGAAGTCCGACGGCAGGCGCTTGATACAAAATGGATAGGATACACGATGCTTGCAATGCGATATGGTTATCATAGGGGTGTACCCTGTTATCATTATGTTTTAATCGTAATTTAAAAAATATATATTTCAAGTACGCCGACATAATGATTAGTTTATAGGATATGGTTTATCAATATCAGATTATAATTTGTGTTTCATTAAATCTGTTTTCTTAGAAATCTCTACATTGTTATTGTATAATGAATATAATAATGTAATATAAATATCGTACCTATTACTATTAAACATCACATTGTTAAGTATGTGTAATATTTTTATAAGAACTGTACATAATTATGTATGTTTATAACTATCATTTAGGCGCAATTAACTGCGACCGTTTCTAATGCATCAAGTAGAACTATTACATAAGTAAATAATGTATTAGACAAATTTGTATCAGAATGCGTAATTTATTAACTTAAATTAATTAATTATAATTATTTACGCGCTACAGACAATTTTATATTTTCATGTTATACATACTATTTAAAAAAACTACTAACATCATCGATTTAAAAAAAAAACGATGTTTTTGTATTAGTAAGAGTTATAAGGAACCAGGTTGTAACATTTTAAGATAAAATATATAAGTAGAAACAAGAAATTTTTGATAAAAATCCAATGTATCGATATCGCGTAATTAATTTCAGCTGTGGACTGATAATTTTAAAATCCTATTAAATTAAATTCAATATAAACCGGAAACAGTTGCAATCAAATTGAAGATATTACATTTGCTGTTGGAATGTGTCCGAACCAAATATGAACACGACTCGTTGAACGAATTCAAATTGAACAGACTGGACGTAGGCCTGATTCAAAGCATCTTATCAAAGCCGAGTTCTGAGGTCGCTAAAGAATTTTGTAATTTATTAACAGTCGTTCAGCAGTGTTCCGCCTTAATTTATTAATACATAAATTGAGTTTTTTATTTTATTAAATTTTGTATTTATATTGTAACAAGTAGCGATGGGGTTGTCATGTCCGCTATGGATAAAAACCCGAAATAAAAAAACTTGCTTAAAAATAAAAATAAATTGGAAACATTTTATGATTATTAAAGATATTTTATGAAGTAGGTATCTATATGACTAAGAATCACTAATATACCGATTTCACGTGGAGTTGCCAATAAATATATTATGTATAGCTCTTAATAAGTAGAGCTAAAAATGAACATTTCAGTTGAATTATTATACCTAATAGGCTGATAGCAACGTAATATGTATTATGTGTGCCCCAAGTTTTATACTTCTAAACAGTAGACCGAATAGATGTTCGCAAAAAGTCAAATGAAACACAGTAACACACTTAAATAAATATACTGTAAGGCAAATTATTCCAGTATTCACAAATTACTATTCGTATTTTAGTTAATAGCCCTTTGGTTACTCACTGAAATCAACAATACCGCGCAAAACAATTAAAAATATAAATAATATATGACCTATTTTAGTAATGTATGCAGTCATTCAATGCATGTTTAAGTAATGTATAAAATATATAATAATTAAAAAGAGTGTCCTGTTGTCTGCTTATCATACAAAAATAACAAATCCGAGTAAAAAATAACAAATGGCAGCTTTAGACAGTTGATTTGTATAAAAGAACATGGTCTATGTTGCTCTGGGTGCGAGGAAAAGCCAAGCTATCGTCTTTCTATCAAATTTTATTACCTGTTTCGCTTTTACGCACGCAAATGTATCTGAAACTGTTTGTATCAATTTAAGACTTTTAAAATACAAGTAAAATATTGACGCTTGTTTAAAAACATCGGGGCTACAAAACGTATCTATACTTGCCACCAAATCTTCAAGGACGAGTTAAAAAATATCTAAATCTTGGTAAATCTTTGTCTCAATTCAAGTTTGTTTACAGTTTTCCCAAGTTAACAGCTAGTCAAATTATTTTTAACTTGGGGGAAAATCGATCGTAACGTAAATGTACGTATTTTTTAATTTTATCGATATGTCACTATAATACCTTGCATTTTTACTTAAATATGATACTCAATCAAGCATTTTCATTAAGATGTAAATATTCACTGTGTTTTGTAAAATACAGTTCTTATTTTCTTATACTTAAACATATCAATGTTTTCGTGTATTCAGAATACATATTTGTTCTTTATAATTTGAAAATTGTTAAATCTAATACAATAGTTATGAATGTAATAGTTTATTAGATATTGTGTTTCCTAGTTTGTTTTATTACATAATAATAATATATTTTCAATGTACTTATGTGTCACTTTTATGCTTATGTTTATTACTGTGCGTATTTGCTTTACTTTACGAGAATGCAATAATCATGATCTGTTTAACAGAAACGTCGCAATAGAGCTTTTATATTTGATTATAAAATTTATTTTTACTTTAAATACAATACTATTACGATATGCCGCAGTTTTATTAATAGTATTATAGTATACATAAGTTACCCAATGAGCAGATCGTTTGCAAAATGGTTAGCGCCACGATTGCTCATAAACAATCGCAATACTACACATCAATTGAAAAGAACTGCATGGTTTTGCACTGTGCTTGTGCGTTACCCTGGGAGTTAGGACTAAAATCTAAATGAAAAGCGTCTCATGATGCCCATTAATAATTGCTTGCTAATTACTTTGAAAACTGCAACACAACAGTGCTCCACCCAGCTATTGGGAAAGAAATAGACATGCGCATAGGTTTAAGTCACTGCCCCCCTCGTTTATTACTCTAGCTACGCCAATGGTCACATGCGATAGTACTTATACAAACAAAAGATTCAAATTTGAATACGATATTTATACCCTCTACTATCTACATCATGGTAGATTAAAATGATAAACAGGCTCCACGTCGCATGAACACAATACGTATCTTTGGCTACACAGCTACATAGGTTTAGGGTAGTGACTGACAGGATCATGATGTCAGGATATCAGCTCACAATTTACAAGGCACTAGTGAAGATTGGTCAAAACCTTACTGGTAAGCACTTGAAATCTGATGACGGACATTTGTGTTAGCTTTCATCTAAAATGTATCGTTGTGACATCCTTTTTTGTCGTGTGTTTTTGCCGCAGCGTGTTCCTGCGTTCTCGCCGCCACTAATCAAACACATGTGTCGCCACACCTTAATTTACAACGTTGGTTGACACTGGTTGACACAAACAGGCACGTAGCTAGTATCATAAAAAAATCATTAAGTAAGTATTCTAAATTATCAGTGTGGGGCATTCGATTGTCTGACCTTCAGCTTAATAAACTTGTTTGAGTGGTTCCAATCGGATAATTTGAATAGTTTTGCAATGTTGAGCCGTTAAGAAATCTCGGTGACAAATGACAATGCTTGGAAAAACAATTTTGTGTAAATGTGTGAATTATTATGTATACCCACCTATCTAAGAAAACGTTACATAAGGTCTTTTCGGTTTGTACTAAACATGTGAAATCAGAACCATTCGGTATCACCATACGAAAAAATCAGCTTCGTTACGATCTTCGTGTCGTCCCTATTTAAATGTAGGTAGTAGTAGGGCCTAAGAAGGAAAAATAGGTATTATTGTATTAGAAAACTCTACCTATGATCCGTCACGATTATTAGATACTAGGTGTTACTCGCAGCCAAGCCCGCGTGTAAAGCCTTTCCCACTGCAAAATTCACTAAATCACTGTAGCCATAGCGCCATCTGAACGAAGCGATTAAAAAATCCAGATTAAAAATTCAATTATTTCCCTCGGCTTAAAACTATCCTAAGTATATTAAAATTATGTTAATCCAGAACATGCACTATCTGTGTGCCAAATATCATACAAATCCGTTTATCGGTTTCTGCGTTTTCATCTAACCAACATCCAAACATTTTCACAAATATTTGCATTTATAATCATGGGCGTATCTAGAGTCATTTTCCAATTGGCAGAGTCTTAGGGCGGTATTAATAAATCAAATAGTAGAGGAGAGTAAAATCTCAAGAATTTTAATGTACCTACCTATTGAAATATTTAATGCCTCGGTGGCGTAGTTGAATTACAGTACGACTGCAATGCTGAGGTCTCTGGTTCGATCCCCGGGTCGGGCACAGTGGTATTGGATTTTTCTATTCAGTATCAGCTCCGGAGTCTGGAATTTGTGCCCGAAATGGCGATAGGCTCGCCCGCTATTACATCATGGGACGGAATATGCACGGCGAAAAGTGGGTGCACTAATTGCGCCTCTGCCTACCCTTTCCGGGATAAAAGGCGTGAGTTTGTATGGATGTATGTATATGAACTATTTAATAAACCAAGATTAAGCTGTCATTTAGGAACTTGTCCTCAGATGAGTAAACGCTCTTACACAAACAAAACTTAGCTGTCAAAATCCGTCACGTAGTACTACCGTCACCTACTGTAACTTAAGATGTCATTTAAGCTGATGTTAATATGGGTTTATTAAATAGCGACTATCTTAAGATGCTGACTTTAATTTGACAGCGTCTCAGCTGATAGCGCAATTCAGAGCGAAATTGGGTTGCATCTATTATTACGGCCGCTAGACTAAAAACAAACCGGACAAGTGCGAGTTGGACTCGTGTACCGAGGGTTCCGAACAAACTTGTAGGTAAGGTATCTAAAACTAAATAAGTTCAATAGTTCCCCAAAATGAATTAATAAATTAAATTTAAAAAGTTTGTAAATTCGCTTTTTTTATTGAAGTACATATTTGCGGTTTTCAGATTTTTCCCTTTACATGTGCTGTAAGACCTTGCTTCTTGCCAAATTTCATGATTCTAAGTCAACGGGTAGTACCTTATAGGTTTTTGATTTTCTTGCAAAATTGCAAAAATATGCGACATAAACGGTCATATCTTCTGATTGTGTTAACTTACAAGTTTGATTTTTTCACAGCTGTAAGAGACCGTAGACCCGAGTATTTGATATAAATATCAGCTTGATATCTTTACGCGTGCCTGAGAAGTTTTGACAGACAGGCAGACAGACAGACGGACAACGAAGTGATCCTATAAGGGTTCCTTTTTTTCCTTTTGCGGTCCGGAACCCTAAAAATGAAATAACATTTGTATACTTCCAGATATTAAAACATTGTTAATTTAAAAAATATATAGTTGTCGTAGGCTACCTTGAAATCCTTGGGGTGAGTGGTTGGGTACCACGCAATTTTGGGGTGGGCACGGCTCCCCGGCCCACTCTCTATATACACCTATGATAATGTACCTAATAGTATGTTTTTCCCATAATCTCAAATCATTGAACTAATGATAACCACGACACTCCCACGTTATATGAGTTAGGTACAAACTTTATAAATACTACTGTATTGCCAAATATGTTATCAAACTTATTGTCCTTGGCGAAATATACTCAATATATTATGCAATGTTTATCTCAAGTTATTTATTAGTATGGATAATAATATAAGTTTTATAATAGGTATCATAGAAAGTTATATCATCGCGTATCCACTCACATAGTTGTGATTGTACCTAGGTAGCTCGCAAATCGCGTAATATTGTATAGTTACCTACTACCTATAATAGGTAGCCGTTAAGTACCTATACTGTGATGAAGTTTTATCCTAACCTACTACTTGTTCAAGTGAGCATGTGTGAGGTGAGCACTATTCGCATGACAGGGTTCCTAGAAACAATGAATAGACTTGTGTTTCACACAACAAACTTGCAAGGACGCATAATTTGGTGTACTTAACAAATATTTTTGTCGTAAGCAATCTGGGCACATTTTTTTATAATTACATAAATAACGCGTGGTAGCTTTAATAATAATTAACTTTGTTATTTTTCGGAATAGAAAGTAATAAAGAGGTAGGTAGATAGACCTATCTATAACGTCGGCAAAACCTAATTACCGTTAAATTTAAAATATTATAAATATTACTTGCACCTATTATGATGTATTTTTTACAGATTTTTTTTTCATTTATGATAACATGTTCAGTTTAGTGGAAATAACCATAAAATACGAATGTTATGACATTCACCTCTGGCTGCATACTCCGTCTATGTAGGAACCTACCTTCACAGTTGAGTATGCTGGAAATTAAGTGATTCTTTTCCCAATAAGTAGGTACCTACAATAAAAAAATTAAGTATGGTGAATAAGCCAGCTCACGACCACTTAGTGGACTTACAAGTTGCGATCTTCAAAGTAGAGATGGACAATTGTGTAAAGTTAAAAGTATAGGCTTGAATTAGGATGAAATGGTCGCGAACCAGAGATGGTCGGCTATTGGCAAAATCACCTTATCTAGCAATAAATTTTACCTTGGTGCTGATTTTTTATGATCGCGTTGGTGTCGTAAAAATAATCCGTAAATCCGATCATAAGAAATAAGCTATTAGTGTTGAATTGACGTAAAATCTAGATAAGTAGGTAGTTTTTTCTTATAGTTTAAGTGATAATATTGTACTTATTGTTACAAAAACAATGCATGTCACTCTACGTGCATTCAGATTAGATACAATCAAAGACATTAAACAGTATATAAAATGTACTTATCAAAATTTAATAGTGTTATTTACTTGAAAAGCTGTACGTCAAGCTTGGAAGGTTATAATTTGTACGATAATCACAAAAAAATTCACGTGGCCTGAGTCTCGAGCTGAACTGCGCAAGCTGGTCCACAATGAAAATCTTAAAACTTGATTAGAATGGCATGACATTTACTTTGACTTTTAGTCTATCGTAGGTCACGACAAAAACAATCTAATACACATTTATAAATTCGAATAGTTACTAAGTTAAATCTATAAATAAACGATGTTGAATTTTCAATTCGGTGTGAATTTTGTGGATAATACTGGAAACAGATAAGTACCTTTATAAAAAAAGAACCTTTCGGTTAATGGGGATATAAGTTTTGTTCACGTCCTTGTAAATTTATTGGGTCTATAAATAGGCGCGATCACGGATTGGTTGAGCCCAACGCTGATCAATCATAAACACAAAAGCCAGTGCAAAATATGGTCAATATTCTTTGCTAGGTGTTGTTCGTGGTTTCGCCCGCGTGAAAAGCCTTCCCGCTACAGAAGTCTTTAAAAGTTATTATATTATTATATCTGTTTACTTTCTTTACAACTGAATGACGAGACGAGCTAACCTCCCCTAATGTTAAGCAGCATGACTGGCCTTAAACAATACCTAGGAATAAGTAACCATGTAAAACAAATATGACACAACACTGCGTGGCACTGAATTTCGTTCGCAATCCTGAAACAAGATGTTAGATACCTATGCCTCATAATGCTCAGTAACTTAGCTCAGTAATTACATTGGTTAGTGGTTACAGTGTCTTTCAAACCGATACACGATTCAATGTATACATATACTGTTGCGTGGCTGCAGAAACACACTTACGGTGGCAACTACTCAGAGTTTAGATGGCCATCTGGTCCCTCGGTTCCCGCAATACTTAATTATTCGGTAGGTACTAACATAAAACATCATAACATAGTAAGGTCAATGTGGCGATGATCGGCATACTTTATTTTTAAAAAGTTCAACGACTAATTTTGGAACATTCGGTAATGATTTTAAAGAATTTTAAAAGAATGATGGCAAGTTTATACCTGATTGTTTCAGTAAGCGTCTAAGATTAAGATATGTAAAAACAAATATAATTTAAATAGCTTATATTTATCCCAGTTTTAGTTTTACTGTTAAAGGCCACAAAGTAATGTTTATAATTAAAAGTTAATCATTTGTACATCCGGTTACGTTATTTGTGATTTGTAGTGATATATAAAAAATGTTGCCACTTGAGAATAAAAGCGGCTGAACGCGGTAGATATATTTATGTTTTATTTTAATAGTAAAGAAGTGGTAATAATATGTAATAATTATTTTTAAATACTAATAATGTAATAAAATAAACACCAATCGCCTTTTTGCTATTAAGTGTCAAGTTCGCATAAAAGATTGTTCCATTACCCAACCTACTAAGGTAATTATAAAAAAAGTAATAGCAACCCAGCCGATGACAGCGAGCGTAACATTATGACGTTTATACTGTTTATTACTGTTTGTGTTTGCGAAACATGTTTGGAAATCGCAATGGCTGCAGTAAATCAAAATCTTCAGCAAATACTAATACTCCACAAGCTGGAACAGGCCAACTAGGCTATACTAATGTTTGTATTTTGTGTGGCTGTTCACTTGCACGACGGCAAAGTGATAAAGTATTGAAGGATAATCCCACTGACTTGCAGCAGACTATTATTCTGATAATTCAAAGCCAGAAAGAACCACAACAGGTGTGTAGTTCCATTTAATTTAAAAGTCTAAAAGATTACTTTATGATATAATATTATGTGTAGTAGTTATTGGGCTTTTAGGATTTCCATTTTTATTTAACCTGGTATTTTTGTTCAATGGGTTACATTACATAACTGTAATTATATTTATTACTATGAACGTTTGTTTTAAAATATTTCCTTTATCTAGGACTGGATTTTGTATCAGAATTATACATCTTATTTCTGTCACACAGATAACATCTACAGACTAAGTATGCCATGTTGTTGGTTGCATACCAAAAGTGAAGCTGTCCGTAATATTCAGGCTACCGAATTAAGATTATGCGATGGAGCAATAGATCAGCATGAAGATGTTGACGATGAGGAACATATCTCCGGGCTGAATGCAGGGAGTTCAATAAAATAGAACCAACCCAGTGAGGACTCTCATGTTGTTGATGATGCCAGGGCATAATGATCACAGAATATGGAGTCCAGAACAATATTATTACCTAACTACAGGAGAGCGCCCCCCGAGGCAATTCTTGTGCTTTGGGTCTTCACACCCAATGCACGCCCATGCGCGGGGGAACATTAATCGCGGGCCGAGGCACACAGTCAGTGTGTATACCTCTTGGTTGCATAACACATTGAGGCCTAAAAGGGCCCGCGAACATTTCCTGTCACCCTTTTCCTTTCCGCCCATCCTGAGAACCTTACTCCATTCCCCACCTTTCCTTCCATCATCCTATTCCACTTCCTTCCCAGGCCCCTGCAGTCGTCAAGCCGGGGGACTCCAGTATCCCATTCGCAGGTTTCCCCCGGTGTTGACTGTAGGACCGCCTACCCCAAAAAAAAAACTACAGGAGAGCGGCCAACACCGGTAACCACTGTCTTTTTCCTGACTGTCCAACTGTTGGTACTTTACAGAGTGTGACTGATAAACTATGAGCCATCAAATTATGTAATAATATGTTTTATGTGCCACCATTGGTCCGTGTCTGTGGAGTCCATTTGTTTAGGAGTTCATGGGATGAATTATATTAATCAGAAAATAGCATTAATGTACTTATTGTTGATCAAGTGCAACACATTTTTTAATTTGTGAATGCATTCAACCCTACATTAGATTTCGAAAATGATGAGGAATAAATAAATTGTCAATAAATCTAAAGCTTGTTTTATTTAACCGAAAGCCTATCTATCAATGGAATTCCATTTTTTACCTGAGATGGACCATGACAAATAAATATAATACATACATAGATATTTATGATTTATTGTGATGTAGATCACTATTTCAGAAATTAAGGTCTGGGTGTAGTTTAACATTGTAGAACTCAGCTATTAAATATTATTAGTATTTGTATGTCAAGTAACCATGATTCAAATAATTAGTACACATGAAAACTTATTCTATTTTAGTAACTATTAAAGCTGTGTTCTAATAAACATCCAATTTCAAATTAGTAACAGAATCATAGTATGTTTGAGTGTTCAAAGTCAGTGACCTAGCAGTGGGAGTAGAGTAGCCTACCCTCAAAATAGTTTAATAAAATATACACCTACATATTGTTTTGATTAGAAAAATCATTAAGTAGTTAAGTATTCATTTTTAAGATATATTATATGGTATTAATTAAATACAGTCTATATCTGCTGTCATATCTCATTGACAGATAACCTCTATGTATGAAAATGTTAAATAACGAATAAGATTTTTTTGTGGCCTCCTAATAGAAAAATTCTTTTTGATTTGGTTCAGGATAAGTATATTCTATGGTTCTTACATTTTTTCATTCCAAGACGCGTCAAATCGATATCAGGTAAAACGTTGTATGGAAACTTGCCATCATTCTTTATACGTTAAAATATTAAGTTGACTATTAAATAAAAAAATCAAAAACAGGTGCATATGATGGCCGGTATTGAATAAAAAATCAATTTTGTAAAATGGTCATTTAGACGGATTTCTTCACCATGTCGGCTAAGATCGTCAAATAGGCATAGATCTGTAAATAGACTGTTTACAAGAATATAATATACATAATGTATGTGTAAATCTTTTATCGCCGATTCAATGTATGCTGTCATCTATACTATCTATACTTCTATCTATACTTCTATACTATTATATAAAGCTGAAGAGTTTGTTTGTTTGTTTGAACACGCTAATCTCAGGAACTACTGGACCGATTTTGAAAATTCTTTCACTAATAGGAAGCTACATTACTCCTGAGTGCTACAGTCTACTTTTTATCCCGGGAAAATATTTTTATCCCGGAAAAACTTTTTCACGCCGGCGGAGCCGCGAGCAATACTAGTATTTAAATAAAAGGCTCCGAGCGGCATTAAAATGCAAAAAGGACCGTTTATCGGATAAGTTCGGAATATTACATCATTCAGGGCCCAGAGGTAAAAATCAATTTCAAACGACTCCAAAAAAGGAGGAGATTCTTAATTCAACAGATTTCTTTGAATATGTGTTACGCGGTGTCTCCGCCAATTAAGTATAAGCCTATTTTAAAAAATATTTTTGTATTTTGTTTGGTATAGCTTCATAGTGGCCCCATATAAATTTGATTGGCATCGGACCTTCGACTTCAATTATAAATCAGAAATCAAATAGAATTAGAGTGATTATTTTTTGTTGTATTTAGTATAGCTTTAAAATGCTTATGATAGTAAAAATATTGATGGTACACCCTGAACTTAAATTGAATTGAATTAGTAAAAAAATTGGGTTGAATATTTTCACCTTTTCTGAAATCGACGAAGACCGGTATATGCCGATCTTAACCTCGAAATCCTAGCCGGACTTTGCCACTACTGCTTATTTAGGTTATATTGTTTTCAAGACTGACTGCCTCGGTGGCGTAGTTGTAATGCGTACGCGTTACGAGTACGATTTGCGCGCTGAGGTCCTGGGTTCGAATCCCGGGTTGGCCCAAAAAAGTTGCGACTGGGTTTTTTTTCATCTTAAAAATTACTCAGTCGTAGCTCGGAGTCAGGAAGTTGGCGGTGTGATACCCCCGTGCCTCGGAAAGCACGTAAAGCCGTTGGTCCTGCGCCTAATCTCTCTCCGGTCATGTCGGATCGCCGTCTCACCGGACTATGAGAGTGAAAGAATAGCGAGTGCACTTGTGTATTGCGCACACATCTGTGCACTATAATATCTCCTGCATACCTGGCTGATCTCTGTTGAGATTGGCCGCCGTGGCCGAATTCGGGTAGGAAGGGATTATTGTTTTCAACTATTGTAACTTTGTGAAAAATGTGTTTTATTGTAAACTAACCAGTTTTACTTATGTAACCACATAATCGTCTGAAGAAATTTATAAACAATAAGATTGCCTTAACGAAGTCGAGTAAATAGTACAAAAATCAACTTTACACAAAATTTTTGGCAACGCGGTGCCATTAAAATGCGAGTAGGAATCCCGACAAAATTTCAAATTTAATATTTTTTCTTTGTACCATAAACGATGCTATCTGTGTAAATTCATAAGAGGTAGAAACGATTTACGATTTCCTATATAAGACTGCCATCTTTGTAGCCATTCAGAATTTGTCGTAATTCTCATTATATGCTCTTATCCGACAGACGGTCTTCGCCTCATTGACCTTACCTAACAAAGTGTGCCTATACATAGGTATTTTTATTTATTAAGTAAATAAATAAAAATATTTGTGAAGGAAGGGGAACTTCATTCCACTTATTATTCATAGACTTCTGCTCGCGGCTCCGCCCGCGTGAAAAAGTTTTTCCGGGATAAAAAGTAGCCTATAGCACTCAGGAGTAATGTAGCTTCCTATTAGTGAAAGAACTTTCAAAATCGGTCCAGTAGTTTTTTATAATATTAGTAGGTATAGATAATGGCCAAAAACGGATGCTATTTGAGTTTTACAGTTTTATATATTTGTGTTTTATTTCTTATAACTTAAGTAAGTAATAGTTTTCGAAAACTTTATTAAGGTAAGATTTTGTTCTAACTGCACTTCGAGTGAGGCGCTGTAAAAGCCATATTGTGTGTGATGTGTGCACAGTGCACTGTGCTGCATTGCATCGGGCAGTGACCGTCTGTGACCGCAGTACACGCCGCGCCGTGCCGCCTTCTTTAGGCTGTATATTTGGCGTCCCGCTGACCATCTTTTGTGCGTAGTTTTTAGCTATACTTGCCGAGTTTCTACAAAAATGCATACCTTACATACATTATAATGAAATAAAGTTAATAAACTGTGGACATGTTATAATCACATCACATATTCTGTCAAATAGGGACCCATGTTACGTAGTACTATTCAGTATTCTGTGCCAATGTTTTGTTTAATCTGGCGTTTCCATCCTTAATCCTAATAACTGTAAACATTTAAACATGATGTCTACATTTTTGTTTCTTTTTCTATACGGCCACGGCAAAGTGTCTCCACTGCACCTTGTGGTAAACGGAGAGAGGTCCAGATGGAGTGTAGACTGACAAGTGATGGTTCAGTTCATGATCAGTCGACACAATTATGCCGGCCTGTTTGAACTTGATATACACAGGCTGATCCTGGAACGCGGTACACTTACGTAGGCCTGTATGGCGGGTTGTAACACCTCATGTACGGTGGTCGCTATCCGAGCGGATACAACATATTTCCTACCATCAGCCTATACCAAAATATATCCTACTTAAATTACAAACTGTTTTATTTTATCTCTGTGTGGTTCACGTTTTGTACAGTGCTTCAAGACTGCTTCTGAGAATGTTATTAAAAAGCTTACAAATAAATCTTACGACTTGATTACCGTATCTGTAGTACGTACTACATAATAACTACATAGACAAGAATAGTAGGTACCTATCAACATTAACAAGGTCACGCCTGCATTGAGGGTAGCCAGATATGCAAGTATTGTTCTATTTAGGCGACGAGCTTATTTCTGTCCATGCATTAACATCATGTGACACCTCGGTGGCGTAGTTGTATTTCGGTGCGACGCGACGCGACGGCCGGGTACTCAGTATCGGGTTCGTCCCGGGGTCGAGTAAAGTGGTATTGGGTTTTTCTTCTCGGTTTCAGCCCGGAGACTGGGAGGTTAGGTTCGCCTCTATCATAACATGAAACGGAATACCCATTACGAGAAATGGGTGCACTAGTTCTTGTTAGTCTTCGGGATAAAAGGCGTGAGAGTATGTGACTGTAATATGTGATACCTAAGTGGCGAGCGTACGTAGGTACATGTATTGTAATTTCGGGCTCAAATTCAAATATTGCGTAAGAAAATGGACGCATTTTTTTCAGATGAAAAAGTCCTTTGAAGTATACGGTAACTATACTAAAAACTTGCATTGACCGAGCTGCAAATCGATCCCAGTACCCTTTAGAGGAGAGGTTTTGTACAACCTATGTGTGCACTAAGCATGTACCTAGTACCTATCTATATTAACCGCTAATTTAAATAATAAGTACTTCGTACACATGTACATAGTACATACATACCCTGATTGTGTACATTACATTCATTGTACATTGAATTCAAAATTTCAATAAAGTTTCAAAACACTGTGTGGTTGGTACAGGTACCAATCTATTATTCATTTTGAAAGTCCAAATTTCGTAAGTAGGTAGGCACACTGTCTATCACATTTAAAGATTGCAAAAGTTTCTTAGTGTTAGTTTGAATATGAATAATCGGTGTGGTGTGTTATGTGTATGAACATAGTATTTGATAGTAGGTAGTATTTGGCGCCTTTGCTGAGATGCTGACATACGTGGCAAGGATGGCGCGTAACGATGGTTACCTTTATCGTAATCAATAATTTGATTATATGGATGGCCATTGGCATCCTTTCTACTGCCAAGTTAGTACAAAGATTTGTCTAATATTTAATTAAATTACATTACACACACATACATTACTTATCTTAGTTTCAATAGCGTCCGGGAGCGTCTCGAAAGGACATTCCGAAAAGCTATGGGTATAACTCAGATGTCCGGTGGTTCAAACCCAAGGTACACACCTCTGACTTTTCGTAGTTACGTGTGTATTGTTTATCAATTATCGTTCGCTTTAACGGTGAAGGAAAACATCGTGAGGAAACCTGCATACCTGAGAAGTTCTCTGAATTTCGAAGGTATGTGAAGTCCGCCAACCCGCATTAGGCCAGCGTGGTGGACTAAGGC